>JAPVLO010000371.1:0-1200000 GCA_027257055.1 Cephalopachus bancanus | reverse complement strand
AACTGGGTCAGACACTGGGACGGGGCAGGAAACAAGACAGGGCAGTGTTCTAGGCGGGGAAGCAACTATTAATCAAAAACTCACCAAAAATGTGGAAAAAGTAATAACACGCGTACACAATAAACCGTGAGCAAAACTTATAACCTCACACTCATACGTAACAGACTGGGCGATGCTATGGAAGGCAGAGGGCATGACCAGGGAGCTTAAAGCCAGGAACTGAGTTAATGGTAAGGAGACAGGGGGACCAGGGAATGTTTTCTGAGGAGATCAGAAGGGTGAATGGGAGTTAGTGAGGAAAGAGGTGGTGGAGGGTCTTAGCAGAAGGAACAGCTTATATGGAAGCCCGGAGACATCAGGGGAGCTAAAGCCAGGGCTCTGGGCCAGACCAGGCAGGACTTTGTCTGCCATGATAGGAGTCTGCATCTTGTTTTGAGAGTGACTGGGAGGCTTTGGAGGTTTTGATGGGTGGGGGCTGTTAGGCCAGTGGGGTGCCACTTAAGGGAAGGTGGTATCTGGACTAGGATGTGACAGTGCAGATGGAGAGCCTTGGGTGTGGAGTGCCCAGTATGGGGGTGGAGGGCAAGAGATCTCCCAGTGGAACCTGAGTGGAAGAGTCCTATCTGAGAGGACCTGACTAGAAGGAGCAGCAGAAGCAGACTCTGTGGACTGGAAAGTCTAGAGCCTCCTTCAAAGGGCATTTCGGGGAAGGGTGAGGCAAACTGGGGAGTTCTGGAACTATATGTTGTCCCTATGTCATTCTGGCCCCCTCCAGCCTTCTGTGTGTTTCCACAACCTGCCCTGGCTTCTCTGAGCCGGTTGCCCATGCCTGCCCTAGGCATTCCAAGAGCACAGCTGGTTGGTCCCAAGGTCCCTCCCTAGAGCTGAGGAGTTAGAAGACTGGATCCGACTCTGGCTTCACCCCCACATTACCCTGACTTGCCAGTCATTTCCCCCGCTAAGCCTTCATTTCTGTATCTCTAAAATGGATACAATAATGCTCCCCACCCTCATGGAATTGTTTTAAGCCTGATAATGCTAATGAGAGTGACAGCTGCCCTCATGGAAAGCCCACCTTCTGTGGAACAGTTTATAGACATCATTGCATTCCATCTGTGCAGACCTGTGTCAGTAGCACTATTTTGAGGATGAGAAGACAGAGGCTCAGAGATGGCAAGAAACTTTCTTAATACTTTTTTTTTTTTTTTTAGTTGAGTCTAATTCTGTCACCCAGGCTGGAGTACAGTGGCATGCTCATGGCCACCCCAGCTTTGATCTGCTGGATTCTGGCAATCTTTCTACCTCAGCCTTCCAAGTAGCCGCAACTACAGCCATGTGCTACCACACCTGGCTAATTTTTTATTTTTTGTAGAGATGAGGTCTCGCCAAGTTGCCTGAACTGATCTCGAACCTGTGGGCTCAGGCAATCCACTCACCTTGGCCTCCCAAAGTGCTGGGATTACAAGCTGAACCATCGAGCCCAGCCAACTTCCTTAATACTTACATGGAATCTCCAGAGCCTGCTGGGCCCCAAGGGTACTTATAAGTTCCCTCCTTTCACGACCCGCCTGGGCAACTTGGCGAGACCTCATCTCTACAGTAAATCAGAAAAACTAGCCGGGCGTGGTAGCGCGTGCCTGTAGTTCCAGCTACTTGGAAGGCTGAGGCGGAAGGATTGCCGGAGCCCAGTAGGTCGAGGCTGCGGTGGCCGGGAGCTGCCACTGCACTCCAGTCTGGGCGACAGAGTGAGACTCCAACACCAACTCCAAAAAAAATAAGTTCCCTCCCTGCTCTCTGTACCTGCAGCTGGCATTCCGCACCCTGGTCCCCTGAGTCAGATCCTTCTCAGGGACTCTGCCCTATCTGCCATCCTCTCTCTCCTCACTGGATCAGCACCCTCTCCCTCTATTCTGGCTCATTCCCTTCAGTATTTAAATAACATATTTCATATATCTCTTATAGGCAAAAAAAGAAACAAAAATTTACGAACCTCCCTCCAGCCCTCATCCCCTTCAGTGCCATCTCGTCTTCCCAGACCTCATCTATCTTCTTTAGTCACCTGCTTGTTCCTTGCCAACTCCTCACTCCTACTCATTCCTTGGCTTTCTTAGGTCTGGCTTTGACCCCACCACTCCACTGACCGTCTTCTTGATAAGGTTCCCAATAATCTCGTGTGAACTGTTTTGTGCCAGGTGTTCTAGAGTCAGACAGGCCTGATTCAGGTCCCAGATGTGCTGTTGACTGGGTGTCTGGGTATGTGACCTTGGGCAGTGACTTGACCTACCTGAACCCATAACGTAAACTAGGGATAATAACAATGAAGGACTAAATGAGATAAAGTACTGGGTACAGAGTGGGTGCTTAGCAAAAGACTGTTGTCATTGCACTTATGTTTTCGTGCCGGGGACCAGGCTGGGCCTGGGCTCATGGGCACCAGGCAGGTGTTCTGAAAGTTCATTTCTCATGGCACTAGCCCTTCCTAGAGCTGTTCATTTGCCTGAACAATAGGAAATGGATCTGCTGTCAGGATTAACAAGGTGTTGCCACATCTTAATGCACCAGGTTTCTCTGATTTTGTGACCCTGGGTGCTGTGGGTTGGCCCTGGTGTGTGTACCAAGGTGATGTGAGTGTGGCAGTACAGTGTCTGAGCCCCTGCTTTTCTTTACTTGTCCCTGCCTTCCTGTGGACACCTTGGGAAGACTGTCAGAGGCAATAACCAAGTCAGTGGGGGCAGGGGTAGGGAGGAGCAGATTTACAGGAAACCATTCACCTGGGAAGACATCCAGATACTTTGGAGCTGGAATGTCTAGGCCTTTGGGTATGTAGGGGCTGGGGAGAGGAGGAATCCCAGTTCCTGGCTGGAACCTTGTGGATGCAGGGGCCATCACTGAGATGGAGAGTGGTGGCAGAGGGATGAGGCTTGGGGAGATGCTGGAGCTCTTCCCATCAGCTCTCCAGCATGCCTTTTTCCTGGAGCTTGTAGTCAATGGGAGGTGGGAGACAGAGGTCTGTAGCAGTTAAAGTATGAACTCCAGACTCATCCCTTGGGCTCAGTTCTTGGCTCTGCCACTTACCAGCTGTGTCCTGTTAGATAAATCCCTGAACTTCTCTGTGCCTCTGGAAACAGATGTAGTTATAGCGCCCACCTCATATGCTTAAAAGAGTCAATAAACATTAAGCTCTTTGAACAGTGCCTGCTATATACTAAGCTCTGCATAAGGGTTAGGTTGCATTGTTTTCTCTGTAGGTCTTTCTTGCCTCCGCCCCTGCATCCCCATGACTGCCACCTGTTGTGTTGTCTGTGCTTGTAGTGACCATGCTGTGATGACTTGGTGTCTCCATCTCTTCCAGGCAAACCTGTCTTCATTAAGGTCCCTGAGGACCAGACAGGGCTGTCGGGAGGTGTAGCCTCCTTTGTGTGCCAAGCCACAGGGGAACCCAAGCCACGCATCACATGGATGAAGAAGGGGAAGAAAGTCAGCTCCCAGCGCTTCGAGGTATGTCCTCAGTGGGCAGTGGTAGGCAGGGCTCAACGTCTGCCTACTTTGGGGTCTGGTCCTACATCTTCTCCTCTTAGTCTCCCTCCCCATGGAACTTTTGGAGGACCCTAAGCCGGCCCCCAAGTCCTGAGCAGGCTGTTTGTCCTTTGACAGGTGATTGAGTTTGATGATGGAGCAGGGTCAGTGCTGCGGATCCAACCATTGCGGGTGCAGCGGGACGAAGCCATCTATGAGTGCACAGCCACCAACAGCCTGGGAGAGATCAACACCAGTGCCAAACTCTCAGTTCTTGAAGGTACGTGCTGGGGAGACATGTGGCATGATGGGCTGGTAGGCTGAGGTGTTGGGAAAACCAACCAGCCACGGTGCCCTGCCCTGGGCCTGGCCTGGACCTGGGCCTGTGTGCATTTGGCAGAAAGGAGGATTGGCCACCTTAAGGTTGGTGTAAGTCAGTGGTGGACAGGGATGGCTACTGGATCTGGCCTGGATTGTGTAGCTTTTGCTGAAGCTGTGTGCATGGTGCCTTGGTATGTGCCTGCTGAGCCAGGTGTTGCTCGGAGTCTGGGTCTGGCTTGAGATATGGACCAGCAGCTGTGTATCTCTTGGGTTATGTGGCTGTGGCAGTGGACCTGATTTCCATGTTGAGCCTGGCTGTGTTCCTTATTACTCCTCTGAGCAAGGTCTGTGCAGCCTGGGGCCTGGGCTCTGTTGCTCTGTATGTGGGTTTTAGTGCTCTTTCACTTACTTGGTGGCTTCTCCATTCATTCACAAATACTCCCTGAACTGCCTTGCAGTCCAGAGAATCGTCTACATGGGTGTTCCTCTCAAGATACTCATCTCTAAGAAGTTCTGTAGGGCAGCCCAGAGGGCTGGGAGCACCAAGGAGGGAGCTGTGTCTAGGCCAGTATGGAGGATGCATGGGAGGTAGAGGCAGCAGTTGGCGACTAGGCATCTGCCCAGGCCCAGAGGCAAGAGAGAATGGTAGTTCAGTTTGTGTTTGGGGGTGGGGGAGCGAGAGCTGGATAGCATAGGAAGAAGGGAGAAGAGCAATTCAGCCTGAGCCTGGAGTGTTTGGAGGGCGGATCACACAGAATCACTGAGAAGTGAACTCTTTCTTGGGGACATAGAAAGCCACAAACAGGGTGGGGAGTGACATGATCAGACCCCAGCCGCTGTGAATTCATCAGTTTGAATGTGTCTGTTTCCAAAATATGGTATTCATCTTTGCTTTCTTTTCTTAAATACGATACCAATACCTGTTCACTGTTAAAAAATTGAAAAGTATAGAATGGTATGTAGGAAAAAATGAAAATGGCTCATTATCCTACCTTTATTTATAATATTTGATTATTTCTTTATAACCTATTTTCTGTGCATGCATATCTATATCTATCTGTATTCATGTATGTGTATGTGTATAACAGAAATGGGATCACATACTGCCCGATGATTTGTAGACTGCTTTGTTAACAAAACACTTACTGTGAACATCTTCCTTGCCATTAAATATTCTTCTGCAATATTGTTCTAAGTGACTGTGGGTAAGCTGTTATATGGAAGTACCCTAATTTATTTAGCCATTCCCTTATTGTTGGACACATATGTTGTTCCCAGCTTTTTGCTTTTATAAATAAGATGCCTTACACATCTTCCTGATTACTTTCCTTATTCTAGATTCCTTGATTATTTTCCTCATTCTAGATTCTTGGAAGTAGAATTGCTGGGTCCAAAGAGCACATGCATTTTTAAACCTTTCAATATTTCCAGAAGATGTTGTCAATTTCTATCCCTGCCAAGCAGGACATAATAGGGCCTCTTTTCTGCACATCTTCACCAGCAGTGGGAATTATTAAAAAAAAAAATCTTTGCCAAGTTAATAGGCAAAAAATGGCATCTCAATTTAATTTGCATTTCTTTGATTACAAGAACAGTTGAACATCTTTTCACATTGGCCATTTTTACGCTGTGACTTTATGTGTTCACACATGCATTCATTCAGTAACTCTTTTGCATCTGTTTCATGTGTGAGTACGCGGACTCTACAACCTTAGGGGGACTGTGGAGGACAGTGGTTAAGGGCAGAGACTCTGGGTGGCTCCCTCATCACGTGACCTTGGACCAGTAACTATGCCTCTGAGCCTCATTTGCTCCATCTGTAAACAGATGTAATACCTACTGCCCAAGCTGGTTTGGAGAATTGAATACAATGTATTATTAAGCACTTTCAGGATTCCAGTGTGAATGCTGGCTGCTGTTGGGCAGAAAGCTGCACATCTGAGGTGTCTACAAGTGAACTTAAAGTGATTGGCCTTCATGCTGTCTGGCATCATCTGGATGGTGTAGCCCCCACCATCTGCTCCCACGGGGGACTTACCTGAGGGACAGGGGCCCAGAGGACAGGCCTGGACCAGGATCTCTGATTGCTGAGTGTTAGGCTTCTCCCTGACACTCCTGACCTCAGTTTCCCCACTTGTGACCTCAGGGCAAGTGTTTTAGCACTGCTGTCTCTCCTATTGGTGGCATCTGCCCTGACCTGGCATTTGGGAGGTGGCTAAAGGGTCAGATGCCCTTGAGGGCATCTTCTCAGGCTCTTAGATTGGGGAACAGGTCCTCCTTGTCAGTGTTGAAAGAGAACTCCCCCTAAAGCTCCTAGGTCCCATGCCCTCAGTCTCCACTGCCCTGGGCAGTTTGTTCTTACAAAGGATTGAGGAGGATAAGGTGATCAGGATCTGGGGTGAGGAGACCTGTAGGGGGTCTCTCCATTTAGAGGGATTTCCTGGATAGGGTTTCTCTAACTTGGTCAGTAGCATATTTGTGCTTCTGGGGTGTGGGAGTTGCCTGGTGAGGCTAGGGAGAGTGTGGGGCAGGTCCTCACCCTATCTGTGCTCCCGTGAAGGGGGGGGTGTGGCTGTGGCCTGAGAGAGTCCCTCCCTCTCCTGCAACACAGCACCAGGAAGACAAAATGCTGACTTATCCTGTTGGTCTGTGTAACCTTGACCAGCATTGGGCTTGACAGAAAGGAGTGCTGGGGGCGGGACCAGAGGGAAGCTGCCCAGACTGTGACCGCCCTGTCCCGCCCTTCCCTTCCCTCTAGGAGGGCCAGGAAAGGGGTGCGAGCAGAAACTGGATGGTTGGACTGACGCTTTGGGGTGGGGTGAGGGAAGCCAGGGCCATTCTTGGGAGGCCACCACAGGGTCTGGGGGCGGGATGGAGAGAGGCTGGAGCTGGTTAGGGGCTGGGGAGTAGAGTCGAGCCCCTTAACCTCTATTACACATGCTGGGGGCTACCCCGGGTGACCTGACTCAGGTGAAGGATCAGTGAGCCCCCCAAAAGGAGTCCTGCACGTCTGTTCTGTGCCTTATGTCCTTGCTGCACAAGACCCACCTTCCTTCACACTTGGTTCCCTGCTCTGAGGCCACTCCCGCAGCAGCCTCTGGAAGCACCCTGCACCACTCCCGCCTCCTGCTTCTGGAGCAGAACTGTTATTCTGGAGCAGGACATGTGCCCACTGGGCCTGGACACAGGGTGGAGGTACCCAGCACAGGCTGGCCGGGGTGAGCCCGTCCTGGCGGTGATGAGCGCAGGGGCCCTGCTGCCCAGCATTCCTGTCTGAGTGGTAATTGAAGCCATTAGCGCGCCAGCCTCTCCCTCGCCGGGTAATGGCAGGAAAAGCTCTTCTCGCTCTGCACTCTTGAGGCGGCGGCTGAATCACTCCCCCTCCAACCCGCCCGCTGCCGCCACTGAGACAGGGAATCTGACATTTTCCCTTGCGAGGGAGGGGAGTGTTGGGGGAGGGGAGGCAGGCCTTGATTCTCGGCCTTTCCCTCCAGGAGATTGGAGGCCAGTGAGAGTCCTGGAGCTCAGTCTGGCGGTCACTGATTCACCTGGGACAGCAGGTTCCAAGCCAGCAATACTGTGGCCAGGAAAGCCCCAGGAAGAGGTTGTACAGCCAGAGGTGTGGGCGGGGCCCTGGTGACTTTGGATAGGTTCTGGAAGGGATGAGGTAAGGGGAGAAGGAAAAGAGGCTGCGGGTCAGGGATGAGCTGTTCCTGACTTGGGGGACCTGGGCCTCCAAGGGCTCCGAGATCAGGTGGCCGTCATAGATACAGCAGATAATGTGCACTCTGTGTGTGGTGTGATGCCCTGTGTGCTGTGTGTAAGGCAGTGTGTGTGTGAAGTGTGGTGCTGTGTGTACGGAAGATGTGCAGCACACCACGTATGTGCACATGTGAACATCAGGCAGTGGGAAGGGATGGTGTGTACAGCAGGTGCTGTGTACCTTATGGGCTCTGTATGCAGCAGGCAGTGTGTGTGTGCGTGTGTGTACATGCGTCAGGCAGAGCCTGAGGTGCGTGGCAGGTGGTGTGTGCATCAGGCAGTCTGTAGGTGTGGTATGTACAGTAGGTGCTTTGTACATTATGGGCTGTGTGTGTAGCAAGGGATGTACAGCAGGCAGTGTGTGTGTTTGTATGTATCAGGCAGTGTATGCATGTGCAGTGTGGTGTACAGCAGGCTGCATGTGTGTGTGGTGTGTACAGCGGGTGGTATACAGCGGCAGTGTATGTGGGGTGCAGCAGGCAGTGTATGTGGGGTTAGGAGGTGTGCATCAGACTGTGTGTTTGTGTATCAGGCGATGTGTGTGGTGTGTACAAGAGGTGTGTACCAGGTAGTGTGTGTGGTGCGTGCAGGTTGTATGCAGCAGGCAGTATGTATGTGCATCAGCCATTGTGTGTGGGGGATGTATAGCAGGCTGTGTGTGTGTGTGTGTGTGAATGTGTGGGAAGTGTATGGGGGGTGGGAGGTGTACAGCAGGTGATACGCAGCAGGCTGTGTGTGTATGCGTGTGCAGCAGGCTATGCGTATGTGTGTACAGCAGGTGGTGCACGGAAGGCTGTGTGTGTGTGTACATGTGTAGTAGGCAGCATGTGATGTGTGTGGTGCATACAGCAGATGGTGTGTAGTAGGCTGTGTATACATTGTGCAGCAGGCTGTGTGTGTGTGTGTGTGTGTGTGTGTGTGTGTGTGTGTGTGGTGTATACAGCAGGTGGTATGCAGCAGGCTGTGTGTGTACATGTGCAGGAGACTGTGTGTGTGGTGTTATAGTATGTGGTGTGCAGCAGGCTATGTGTATGTGGTGTGTACAGAAGGTGGTATGCAGCAGGCAGTGTGTGTGTTTGTGTCAGCCTGCATGCAGTATACTCTGTGTGTGGGGGGCGGTGCAGCAGGCAATGTATGTGTGTGTGTGTAGCAGACAGTGTGCATGTGTGTATGTTTAGCAGACAGTGTGTGTGGGTTGGTAGTGGACAGTAGGTGGTGGCACCTTGTACACTGTGTGGTCAGCAGGGGGTGAGCAGCAGACAGCCTGAGCTGGAGTGCGGGGTCAATCAGGCACTGGCAGGAGGTCAGAGATGCTGTGGGTGGACTCCTTGTCTCTGGGACCCCGTGGGATCCCTGTTTGAGCTGTTGGTCAGCCAAGACAGCCGGACAGAGGTGGGCATGGGCAGAGTGCTTAGGCTGAGCTATGCTCAGTACCTGCAGTGGCTCCTCAGCAGCTCCTCAGCAACCATGCTTGTGGGAGGGTATGCCAAATAGAGATCCTGCCCAAACCTGCCTGTGGGGGGTCTTGAGACCCTCTGTTCTTCCTCCCATCCCCCACCAAGCCCAGGCTCCCTTCCGCCTGTTCCCACCTGGCCACAGTATCTGCCAACTGGTCAGAACCACACCACCCATGCCATGTGGACACAGGAATTGAGGCATCTGCATGGTGTGCCTGGTGTTGCCTACCTTGGAGTAGACTCCAGGAGGGCCTGACTATCAGGCATGTGGAGTAGTCGCCAGGGAGATGGCAAGTCAGTGCTTTGCTGGGCTTGGACCTCTGGGTTCTGTAGTGGCTGGGACCCTGGCTGACTCTAGGACCTGTAGGGTGATGAAGGACCTCTTAAGACCACTGCATGAGATCCATGAGAGTTTGTTGCAGTCCAGGCTAGAGTCGGCATTGACCTAAACCTGGGTGTGGGTAGGGGAAGAAGGGGAAACAGATTGCAAGAAACTTAGGAAGAGTAAGGGCCTGCCTGGCTACCTGTGGGACTGGGGAGGCACGAGGCTCTGGGTTCCTGGCTCTGGGGCTGTGTAGATGGTGGTGCCATTTTCTAAGATTCAGATACTGGAGGAGGACCAGGTTTGAGGAGGCGAGTTGATGAGTCCAGTTAGAAATCTGTTGAGTCAGGTGTATGCAGTCATCCAGGGGAGACATCAAGGAAGCCTTGAACAGATTTGCCTGGCACTCCAGGGTATTGCCAAGACCTGTCAAGGGTCCTTTGGATTTAGCTCCGTGGAGCCATCATTGGCCTTGGTGAGTGTGTCAGGAGGCAGCTGGATGGCAGTTGGGCAGGGGCTGAGAAGTGAGGGGAAGGCTGTCAGTGGTCTGGAGTGACTGGAAGCAGGGACTGAACTTAGGGAGTTAAGGGATGAAAATAAGCTGCCTGGAGCAGGGTGGAGGAACCCCTGGAAGGGTCCAGCATGGGTCAGTGTCTGGAACTGGAGTGTGGGTTGTGTGTGTACCCAGGTGGTGGCCCCTGATTTCACTTGGAGGGGAGTGTAGTAGGAAGGCCTCACCAGCCAGGTTGAGTAGGGCGATGTGGGGTACCAGGGAAGCCCAAGGGAGGGGTATGACTGAGAGGGGGAGGCCGTGGCTGCCAACAGGCCCCAAACAGCTCAGATTCAAAAACAAAACAGCCTTTTAAGATGCCAAGTTTGATGAAATCTGAGTGCTAGAAGAGGTGGGAGTTTGCTCTTGGAAAAACAGCTGAAAATCGAGACTGAAAGCTGCGAAGGGATATGGGCCCAAGGCTCCCTGCCTCCCCCACCCAACTGCCTGGAAGTCCCGGGGGGTGGGGCCGGGTTCTCTGGAGAGTGTGGGAGCCTGCAGGTCTGGCAGGCCTTCTGTAGGGGGTGTCTTGGCCCTGACGCTGCTGGAGAGGTGGCCTTGACTTCCTTGGAGTGGCTGAAGGGCAGGGGGAGCCAGCAGCTGCGCCACCCACCAGGTTCCTTCATGTATCTGTTCCTGCATGCGTCTCCGGTGCACGTTCTCAGCATACGTGTATCTGACTCTGCATGTTCCCACGTGTGTTTCCGTGTCTCTGCATGCCCTGCCTCTGGATCTGCTTGCATGAGTGTTTCCACAGGTGCGTGTCACTGCAGGTGCTCCTCCACATGCATATGGAGGTTTCTATTTTTATACCTGTCTCTTTCTCCATGTCCGTCTCTGTGGGTCCCTGGCTGTGCATGTTTCTAAAGTGTCTGTGTGTTCAGAGACAGGGTGAGGCCCAGCCCAACACTCACACGTAGGGAAGGCAGGCCACAGACGGTGCCACCCCAGGGAGCCTGTGTCTACATACGGGTGTGTGCCTGCATGTGCACAGAGACGCCATGAAGCTGGGTAAACATGGGTGAGAAGGTCATGTTGACAGACGGTGTTGCCTGCCCCGGGACCCTGCGCTGTGTCTCCATCTGTTGGCTTCCCTGGTGCAGCCCCCCCTCCCTCTGGCCCAGACTCTGCCTCAGGCATCACAGGCTGAGCTGGACAAAGAGACCTGTGTGTGCTTTGTAGGGGGCCTCCACAGCCTCCATCCCCACCCTAGCCTCATCTGTCAGGACTCCAACATGGGAGCCCCAGCTCCCATCAGACTCACCTTGCTACTGTCCCTCCACCCCCACATAGTGTCCCTTTCACCCCAGAAAGCTTTCTGCTTCCTATGCCCAAGTATTTCCTATTCTTGAATCTCCCTCCTCCAGGAAGCCTCCAAGATAGTAGGTGAGCTGTGGCATGAAACTGATTGGGTCTGCCACTGCTGTGGAACCTTAGCCAAGCTCCCACCAGCCCCCAGCCTTAGACTCCCAACACCCCCACCCAGTTCCTCTCCCCATAGGGCAGTGGAACCTCTCCATACAAGGGGATGGGTCCCCCAGCAGCAGTAGCCAGTGCATTTGGCTGTAGGAGCCATTCATGCACACCTGCACACCTGCCACTTTGCACACAGATTTGTGCGAGCTGGGAAGACCCTCGGGCATGTGTGTGCATGCTATCCATGCATGCAGACAGAATCCACAAACGTTGTGGAGACTTGGGCTCCTGGGTGCCTCTGAAGTTGCCTGAAGCCCCTGTGGGCTTCTCTTTCAGTCCAGGGAACCCTCTTATCAGGGTATGGAGGGCCCGGCCCCAAGGCACCCACTGCAGATGCACAGTACTGAGGCTGCGGAGGCAGACGTGGACTTTCCTCTTACTGTGCTGGACACCCGGTGGGGGGCAGGAGGGCCACGCTGGTACAGTGGAAAGCCTAGCGGGGAGGGTTCTCTGGAACTGGAGAGCAGGGTCTTAGGAGGGGGCACAGCAGCTCCACCCCGGCTGGGCGGAAAGGGCGGCGCCCAGTCGGACTGTGGATGCGCGCGCCTGCACGGACACGGACACACGCAGTCCTTCCGCTGCTGCGCCTGCTGCTCCACCGTCGCCATGGTTACCGGGTGGCCTAGAGGCGGGAGGGGCCCTTCCTCCCCTTCAGCACCAGCAGGACGCGTTTCTAGGGGGATTCGGCGTGACCGGTGCATTCCCAGGGTTGGAACGTGGGTGCATGCCAGCGGGAGTCCACGTGTGGGGACACTGGGGTTCACTTAAGGTAGATAAAAACGTGTGCTGGGGTCTGCAGTGGAGCTGCCGCCCTGGAAGCCGGCTGAGGCATGGGGTTGGGGGAGGGGCGTAGCTCCCTCAGGTTACCCCCAACCTCACCCCCCCTCCCACCCCGCCCAGTGTGAATATTTGACACCTGTCTAGAGTGCTGAGACTGGGGTCCTACTGCTGCATTTCATCCCAGCCCCTCCTCTGATTCAGCTCTGTGACCTTGGGCAGGTTTCTAGATCTCCAGTCTAAACCCTTATTTGTTCATATACCTTATAGATTTGGTAAAGATTAAGTCATCTTGTAAAGCATTTTAACACAGTATCTGGAATATAGTAAGTGCTCTGTAAATATAATGTGTTATCACTCACATCTGGGCCTCAGTTTTCCCAGTTGTTGAGGGGTTTGGCGTGATCTTTTGACATCAGCCTGAGGCATTTGCTGTTGTTCTTAACCCGAGTGGCTCAGACTGTGGTAGACCCAGTTCCTGGATTCCAGGGGGCGAAGGTGATAAGTGTGCCAGTCTGGGATGGGTTAGTTTACACTAGGATGCCCAGTGCTTGGCCAGGCTGGACACACGGCAGACATCAGTAAAGGGCTATGTGCTTGGCTCTGTTTAAATGTGCCAGAGGATCCCTGACAGGAGAGAAGGAAGAGGCAGCAGCAGTTCACTCCTGAGGAGCTGGAGACCTTCTGTGAGACCCAATTCCTCTCCCAGGGATAGCAGAGTGGCAGCCTTCTGAGTGCTGCCTAGAAGCCTAGTTGGCACAGGGGACTGGCTTTTGGGTCCCGCTGTTTTATGGACAGCTCTTCACACATGCTGGTTTTAGGCTCTGGCGGTGATGCCTGAGGGATGATCTGAGCCAAGGACAGAGCCACTGAGGGCGTGATAATTGAGGGAGGAAAATTAATTGTCCTTAATTTGGCGTAAATCCCATAGACCTTCCCCGTGTAAGGAATTCAGAGTAGATTCCGGGACATAAGGCTGCACATGTTTGTACTTCTTCCCTTCCCCTTGATCAGTAACCGGCAGGTAGAGATGGAGGCCAGTTGACTCGACCCTGACTCTGGCAGGCCCGGTCCACTTCCTCTGCTGAGCAGAGCAGGTAGCAGTGAGGTCCGGGAGGAACTAGACTGGTACCCTGGTAGGCAGGATGACTCCAGCAGACCTAAGTGTCCCCAGCTATGGGGGAGGGGAGACCTGCACCTCAGGTCCTGCCTGGGTCTTCTTTCTATGAGAGCAAGTGGCAGCCGGGCCAAAGCAAGCTGTTCCCTTGCTTGGTGTATCCCAGTTCTCTTCATTTCCATCCTCCTTCCCTTTTCTAGCCACTGTTTAACATTTTCCTTTTAAAAATCAAAGCTGCAAGTCAGGGTGCTGTAGGATCATATTTATAGCCAAGGAGACACTGGGTTTACATCCGGAATTTATAGGGCTGCAGGTGGGGAAGTGTACAGCAGCTCCCAGGAAAGGCTGGGAGGCAGTGCTGTTCAGGGAGTCCTGCTTCCTAGCATAAGACCCCTTCTCCTGTCCCTTTGGGATGCCCTTGGCAGCTGGAGCCTTGGGGTGCTACCTCTGGGAGTCTGGGAGGAGATAGAGGGGTGTCTTGCACCTGCCTGTTGGGGTTCTTTCAGCTTTCTCTTCTACCTGCCCTCCAATCACGCCCTCAGGTCTCTGAGAATCTCCAGAGAGGGCTGGCTCTCTTCCCTTCTGAGGAACTCTATGCCTTCTCCCTGGCATAGGAGCCTGACCTCAGCAAATGTCCCTACATACCCATCTTGTGCTGGGCCTGTGGGATGGAGGTTCCAAGTGGTGCTGGTCTCCTGGTCTTTCCCACCATGGAGCTCAGCTTTACCTCCAGGAGATGGACAAAGGATACATATCCCCCTTGCCCCCATTGAGTGTGTCTGGCATTTATACTGGGAAGAGGCTCTGTTGAGTCCTGGAAAACACTTGGTGGTTTGATTCTAGTGAGAGGGGCTCTTACTAGCCTAGGGAGCCCCAGGCTCTAGTCTCAGTATCTGTTTGCCCAGTGGCTCAGCCCTACTAGTTCTAATAATGTCAGCTAATATTCATTGCATGCAGTTTCTGTGTCAGAGGCTCCCTAGCACCTTGTGTGCATTATCAGCTATTGTCCTCGTGATGGCTTTGAGTGTGCAGGTAAAAGCAGACACACAGGATGCATAAGGGTGCAGCCTTGCCCCCTAGCCCCTCAGGGCTGATGTGGGAGCCCATGTGCAGTAGGGGTGGGTTGTGCTGCTGATGTCCATTCCTGTTGCTCCTAGGAATTGACCTTCTGTGAACCTCCTGGCAAGCTGGAAGAAGGCAGTCAGGGAGGAGTTTTTGCCTCCCTTCACCAACTTCTGGTGTCTATAGAGCTTTTTTATTTCCTTAGCCTCCACATGCGCAGACGTGGTTCCCAGGCCTGACCATGCATAGCTGTTAGGATCAGGCCTGAGTGAGGGAGAAGGCTCAGGGTCAAGGCTGCAGTAGAGAATAGGTTGGGGTCAAGACCAAGGTTGGGGGGGATCATTGGTAGAACAAGAGGTACCCAAGGTCAGGGCGAGAACCCAGGCTGTGGCCTGGGGCTTTGCCATGTGGTGTGTGGTGGAGCTGAAGACTGGATGCAGGTTGTGGAACCTTGTGTGTGGACAAGAAAGAGAGTGGCTAGACAGCACAGGGACCTTCAGGCCAAGTTGTAGGTGCTGATACCATGGGGGCTATGACACCCCACCCCCACAACCCAGCATCATACAGCACTTTCTCCTGTGACCAACAGAGCATCTGTCCTCCTTCTCAGGGCCTAGAGAGATAAGTGCTGATGCCTTCAGTTGAAGCATTGCTTTTCAGACCCAGAAATTCCCTGACAGAGCACGGGTGGGCCCCACTTTAGTCTCTGGCCCTGTCAAAAGGAATCAGGACCCTGGTTCCTCACATTGGGGTAAGCTTCATGCTTAGAAGTTAGGGATGGGGCAGGGCGTGGTGGCTTGTGCCTATAATCCCAGCACTTTGGGAAGCCAAGGTGAGAGAATGACTGAGCCCATGGGTTTGAGACCAGCCTGGGCAACTTGGCAAGGCCTCATCTCTACAATAAATCAAAAAAGCAGCCTAGCATGGTGGTACAAGCCTGTGGTTCCAGCTACTTGGAAAGCTGAGGCGGAAGGATCACCTGACCACAGCAGGTCGAGGCTGCGGTGGCTTTAAGCATGCCACTGCACTCCAACCTGGGCGACAGAGTGAGACTCTAACTTAAAAAAAAAAAAAAAAAGAGAAATCAGGGATGGGGGAGAGAAGAGATTTGAGGACCCCAGTCAACTTGGGCTTCAGGGAAGGTTACCCGCAGAGGGGTCGTAGCAGGCAAGCAGGGCTAGCCCTAACACACATCACTCTTTGTCTGCAGAGGAACAGCTGCCCCCTGGCTTTCCTTCCATCGACATGGGGCCTCAGTTGAAAGTGGTGGAGAAGGCACGCACAGCCACTATGCTGTGTGCAGCGGGTGGAAATCCAGACCCTGAGATTTCCTGGTTCAAGGACTTCCTCCCTGTGGACCCCGCCACGAGCAACGGCCGCATCAAGCAGCTGCGTTCAGGTGAGCAGAGGGCAGGGGTCCAGGGGCCATGTAGACCTCAGGGAAGGAATCTTTGGAGAACCCAGCAAAAGCTACCCTCTTGGGCCTGGGAGCCTTCAGGGCAAACAGGGCACCCAGTGGGGTGGACTGGATCTTCCTACAGGCCTGCCTGGACCAGGGAAGAGTGTGCATTGTAGGCTGTGCCTTTACCTTCCTGGAATTGCTATATTCCAGTCCTGATCCTCAAAGCATGTGTGACGTGCCCAACGTGGTGGACTCCTCGAGGGTGCTCTGTGGATATTCACCCTCCTTCTTCCCTAGAGCCTGACCTGAGATGGGGCCTGGATGATGCTTCTCTCTGCTTCTTCAGACAGCAGGGCTTTGCTGGAAAAAGAGGCCCAAGACGCCTGATCCATCAGGCTTCAAAAGACTGAACCTCAGGGGCCCGGAGCTAGGGGAACTTACTGCTGTCCCTTGGCCACTGGAGCCACCTGTCTCCTCTGGATATCTCCGTTGAGCCAGCTCAGAGTCCTGGGAGCAAGGATGCCATCGTAACCAGGCAGGAGGTGTCGCCCTGTTGATCGATCTGCCTGTGAGGCTCCTGCCAGGATAATTGATTCCATTTTTGTGGGAACAGAGCGGGTGGGAAAGGAGGCTCGGAATCAGCATGGCTACATCTACATCTGCCAAGAGCATGACCTGGACCAACAAACCTTGCTCCAGGAGCCCTCCTGCTAGCTACGGGATGATGGGCCTTGGGCAGGATGGCTAGCACCGGCCAGAGCCCCTGCTGCCTGTCAGCTGTGATGTCAACTCTGAAAAGGAGGACATTATTCTTGCCCCTTTCAGTGCCCTGAGGGCTTCAGTGGTGCCCTACCACTTTCTGGGATGCCAGCCCTTCCCCACCGACTCCCACCAAGCACAGACATCCTCGGTGCCCACCGGGAGGAGGGAGAGAGAAGCCGCCCAGCAGGGCAGGATTCCGGCCCCAGCCATGGCCGCTTGAGACAGCCACAAAGTGTTAGCTCATTTAATTTAATTAAAACTCAACAAGATGGAGGCAGCTGTAGCGCAGTTAATTAAAGCAGCCATAATCAAGGCAGGAAACGGTCCGGCAGTGTTTGTGGCTGCTGCCCAGCGCAGCACAGCGGCCGGCATGATTCGACTCCTCTGCGTTTCTTCACAGTTCCCTTAGGCAGGCTCCCCAAGCAGCCAGACAGTCCTCCCCACAGGCCTGGACTCCTCCCTGGAACAGCATGGACTGTCTGGCAGCAGCTCTGGGAAAGCTCACTCACATCTTGGTTCATCTAGTATTGATACCGTGCTTGCTGTGTGCCCGGCCCTGTGCCACCCCCTCCCTGCCCATCATTCCACTGGATGCCGCTCAGGCCTCATCCTCCTTGTCCTCCACATTGGCTGACTTGCCTCCCTCCTCCTTAACCGCTCCTTCTTACCTCTTCACTGCAGTGTCATCTTCTCTTTAACCTAGGAACCTGGGAGCCCTGTCTTTGCCCCATGGGCACAGCCTTGCCCCAGGCGGGCTGCCTTCTCCTAGACATGCCATCTCCTTGCCTGCAGCTCCTGCTTTAGTGAGGAGCCCAAACCTCTTGGCTGAGCGCTAGACCCAAAAATCGATCTGCCTTTTGGCTGTCACCCTGACCAGGATGAATGATGATCTTCTTCCCAAACAGCCGTGCCCTTCTCCAGTTGACCCACTCTCCTTGAATGCAGCACCCCAACTCCTATTCCAATAAGGAACCAAGTTCTCTTGATTTATCACCCTCATGGCTCTCAGACTGGTCTCCTTCTCTCCTTCTGCTGCATCATTCCTGTCTTGGACACCGAACACTGTTGTCCCTGCCTCTAGTGTCTTCTGAGATCTTGTCCTCCAGCAGCTGTTAGAGTTTTCTGTTCATGTCCCTCCTGTGCTCTGATCACCTCAATTACATCTCCTTGCCTCACCCTGTTGCCCAGGCTGAAGTCCAGACTGGTCAAATACGTGCTCCAAAGCAAGGCACACAGGGCCCTTCTTGATCTTCCTTTGCTCTTGTCTCCAGCTTTATCTTATCGGATCCTGGCTGCACTGCTTACTAGCTCTGGCCTCAGTTAAATTATTTAACTTCTTTGAGCATCAGTTTTCTCATCTTTGAAATGAGTTGACCAGGTGCAGTGGCTCAAGCCTGTAATCCCAGCGCTTTGGGAGACTGAGGTGAGAGAATTGCCTGAGCTCAGGGTTTCGAGACCAGCCTGGGCAACATAGCAAGACTTCGTCTCTACAATTAGTCAAAAAATAAGTTGGGCATGGTATTGCGCACCTGCAGTTCCAGCTGCTTAGAAGGCTGAGGCAGAAGGGTCGCCTGAGTCCAACAGGTCGAGGCTGCGGTGGCCGTGAGTGTGCCACTGCACTTCAGCCTGGGCAACAGAGCGAGACTCCAACTCAAAAAAAAAAAAAAAAGAAAGAAAGGAGTTACAGTTAGAAGTAAGTGAGACAATGAGTTTACTGCCTGGCCTGTGATAAAGACTCCATGGACAGAGCTCTTCCCACTTCCTGCTACCCCTCACATGCACTGGCCCATGCTGGCCTATCCTTGTCCACTTCTTGTCTCTCCATGCACCTTCTGGTTCTTTTACTTGAAAGCCTTCACTCTCCTCAGGCTCTGGCTACTTCTTCTGGACTCATCCTGCTTTATGTTGCCATCTGGCTGCAGTTCTGCTCACCTGAGCCTTGCAAGGTAGGCTGGGGTCTGACTTCACTTGGTGAACTCCTCCCTGCCCAGCATAAGCCAGCTGTGGGGTGGGTCTTCTCTGAGCCCTTGTTGAATGAAGGATTTCATAAATTTGACTATTGGCACTTGTCCCTGCAGACTAATGTCTGCACTAATGTCCACTCCTCCTCCTCCTAGTTCAAGGCCTTTCTTTGAGCTTTCCTGCTACCTGAAAGCTGTGACCTAAGGGTCGTGGGCCCAGGGCTCAACTCCTGGGATAGAAGCAGATGGCACCCAAGGGGCCTCTGCAGTAATAACTAGACTCTCTCTCCCATCCTTGCCTGACCTGGCCTGGGACCCCTGGTGCCAATAGCTGCTGCCCCATCTTATTGCCATTTAGAAGTATTCTTTTTTTTTTTTTTTTTTTTTTTGAGTTGGAGTCTCACTCTGTCGCCCAGACTGGAGTGCAGTGGCTGCTCCCTGCCACCGCAGCCTCGACCTGCTGGGCTCCGGTGATCCTTCCGCCTCAGCCTTCCAAGTAGCTGGAATTACAGGCATGCGCTACCACGCCCGGCTGATTTTTTTTTTTGATTTATTGTAGAGATGAGGTCTCACTGCCCAGGCGGGTCTCGAACCCGCGGGCTCAGGCAATCCACTCACCTCAGCCTCCCAAAGGCGCGGGATTACAGGCTGAGCCACCGAGCCCGGCTTAGAAGTATTCTAAGGTTATTCCGTGCACATTTTACAGGGACAGTCCTCCATGGAGTGGAATCAGGCCCCCAAGCACTCGGCTGTTTACAGGCCCTTCACGGTTTACGCATCACCAACAGTTTACAACAGTGCTTTACTCCCTTTTGTTGTAGCTGATTCTCCTGCAACCCTGTGAAGTAGGACAGGCTGTGATGATTATGCCCGCTTCACAGCTGAGTTGAAAGTCACTTGGGGTCACACATGGAGACTTTAGGCCTGGGAGCTCCCCTTTGAGGTCACACCAGATCTTTCTAGTATCACGTATACCAAACCTGGGGGGCCTGAGGAGCAGCTGGACTCTACCTAGGCTTTGGAGCTGCATGGTCTCAGCCTTTCCAGATGTCAAGCCCCCACTGACCAGTACCCAGAAGTCCTCCAACATCTGTGACCTGAACCACAGCATATCTAACCAGGGTGTGGCCCTTGGAACAGGAGCTGTACTGGAGGCAGCTGTCGGCATGCACTGTCCAGGTGTGACCTCTGCCCAGCAGGCCTTGTTCTCACTGCAGTGACAAGGCATGCTGCCAAACCACCTCCTGGAGAATTTGAACTTGAGACCAGGGTGGGCCCAAGTGGAACAGGAGCAAGTTTGGAGAGAATGGAAATTGAGTCACAAGCAGGCAGCATCACGACAGCAAGCAGGGTCTCAAAGCCACTGCTGGATCCTGAGAGGAGCTGCTGGCCTGCAAGCTCTGTCAAACCTGGACAGGGCCCTGAGGAGACTTCTCCTGCTCCCGCTATGACCTGAGCATGTGAGCCATCATTCCTGTCATTGTAGAGGACAGCCTAATTCACTGTCCACATGCTCATTCAGAGAGTGGTCTATTCCATACCCCTGGTACCCTGAGCCAAGACCTGGGGGCCTCAAGAAGAGAGGGTAGTATCTGGTTATAGGAGGAGGCCCACTTGCAGCCCCCCACCCTGCTGGCTGGCTCCAGCTTTGGCTGGAAGAGCCTGTCCACCCCACTCTCCTCTGCTGTCTGCTGGGCCTGCCAGGAGGGCATGCTGCCAGTGCGTGCTCACAATTTCCTTTTGGCCCTGAGCTGATTGGCTCCTCTTGGGCATGACCGCAGCCCTGGGTTCCCTCAGTCCCCACACCCATCTTGTGAAATGGAAAAGACAAATTCTTTCAGTGTGGTAAGGAAATGACCATTCTGAGTGGTCTAGTGACATGTCACACAGTAGGTCAGGTTCTGGAAGAGCTGAGGCCAGGAGTGAAGGCTCCCAGTCCTGGATCATGTACACTGCGTGCATGTACACTGCTGTCCCGCATTTGGCCCTGACTAGACGACAGGAGCAGCTCAGCAATGTCAACTTTTTGGTCTCATTACCTCTACTTGTAAATATCAGAAAGCCTCAAAGAACTTTTGTTTGCATGGGTTATAGCTATTGGCATTTACCATGTTTGTTGTTAAGGCTGAGATGATTTTAAATATGTATTAATCAGCCGGGCTCGGTGGCTCAGCCTGTAATCCCACGCCTTTAGGAGGCTGAGGTGAGTGGATTGCTTGAGCCCGCGGGTTCGAGACCCACCTGGGCAGTGACACCTCATCTCTACAATAAATAAAAAAAAAAAATCAGTCGGGCGTGGTAGCACATGCCTGTAATTTCGGCTACTCGGAAGGCTGAGGCGGATGGATCGCTGGAGCCCAGCAGGTCGAGGCTGCGGTGGCCGGGAGCGGCCACTGCACTCCAGTCTGGGTGACAGAGTGAGACTCCAACTCAAAAAAAATATATATGTATTAATCCATATTAAAATAATAAAACCCATTGCATAGTAACATAAATAAAATTTTTAAATGAAGAATAATTATATTTTCTAAAACAAAAAATGTGTTAAGGAGAACAGCATTGTTTCACCCTTTAAAAAATCTCTTTAATTTGGGACTTAATAGAAGGCAGCTGGATTTTCATATCTGCTTCTTGCATTTGGCCTATTGTGATAGCACATGTCATGTATCCTCTGAAAAACTATGTTCAAGAGAGATTGAGGCTGAATAAGGCAAATAATTTTTTCTGTTGTTTTGAGTTGGAGTCTCACTCTGTCGCCCAAGCTAGAATGCAGTGGCATGCTGCACGGCCGCCTTAGCCTCGATCTGCTGGGCTCAGACGATCCTTCTACCTCAGTCTTCCAGAAGTAGCTGGAACAACAGGCGCACGCCACCACGCCTGGCTAATTTTTGTGATTTATTGTTGAGACGAGTTCTCACCAAGTTGTCCAGGCTGGTCTTGAAATCCTGGGCTCAGGCAGTCCTTTTGCCTTGGCCTCTCAAAGTGCCGGGATTACAGGCTGAGCCACCGCACCCAGCCGACAAGTAATTTCTTAGTATTATGAAAATAGATTTGACCTTGTGGACTTCCTGAAAAGGGTCTCAGAGATCGCTCAAGTTCCCTGGATCCCACTTGAAGAGTCACTGCACATCCTCTATATACTCCTCACACCCCTCACCTCCCGGGTCCCAGCAGCTGCTATTACCTTCTCCTGGTCTCTGTATCTGCAGGATGGGCAGCCTTATCCTGCGGAAAGGCTGTGAATTAGATAAACCTGGTCAAAGCCTTCCATTTCACTTACAAGCTGTGTGACCTTGGACTTTAGGCAATTCCCTGAATGTATCTCAGCCTCTGTTTCCTCATTTGTATTTAGAGATGGAGAATTCCTCCAGGTGATGCTGCCAAGTTGGATGAGACAGGGATCAGTGTTGGTATCCCTGCACACTTCCCACCCCTCAGAAGTGGGCAGGGTGGGAGAGCTGGACCTGAGCCTGTTCATGGGCTCCTCAATCTTCTAGGTGAGGCAGTAGTTACATAGGGGGCCTGAGCCTTAGAGAAGACCCGGTTGGGAAGGGAACCTACTCAGGCCTCATAATAGGCCTGGATTTAGACGGAGAGTGCCTGGCCCTCTGGGCTGCCAGCTGCCAAGGTTATGAGGCACAGGACAAGCCATAGGTGGCCACTAGCCTCTGCTTCTTGCCAGTCAGACCAAGAGGAAGCTCAGTAGTGGAGTGCCAGTTTTTAGCAGGGTATAATAGGCTTTATAGGGCTGAGTTTGCTGCATCCTACTGCCTGCACTGCTGGGCAGTAGGGGGTGGGGCTGGGCTGGGCTGGGCTGGGCTGGACTGGACTGGACTGCTTGTTGTGGGAGACCTGGTCTGGTGGTAACCTGTGGCAAGCCCTCCCTTTAGCCTCTCTCCTGTTCTGCCTTAACACCAGGCTTTATTTTGGTAAGTGCTTTGTTTTGGAATCTTACCCACCGGCGGGATTTGGGTGGCCCTGTGGGCTAGATTTGCTACTACTTTTCTTTATTTTCCCCCTCTGTCTGCCCCAGCCAGTGGGGTTTGCAGGAGCCTTGACTCACCCCTAGCACTACTGACACCCTGCCCCTGGAGCAGAGCCAGTGACCTGGGACACAGCATCACCCACACTCAGCCTGGCTTTGCCTGGTGCCTGCTCACATATCACCTGTGTTAACCTAACTCGGGCCTTAATTTCTCCATATATTTAAGGCCCTTTCTTGTGTTTTGTTTTTTCTGGTTTGGCTTTGTGTGGCTTTCCTTCCTTTTGTACTAATGCTTCTCTCTAATCTTATTTGCATTCAAATTACCTCGCCAGGTGGTTCACCAATCAGAGGTAAGAATGCTATTCGTGCATCTCGCCACGCCACACCACGCCTCGCCACTGCCGTCACCTCCACTCCATCCCGTCCAGTCCGTCACCTCCCCATCCCCATCCCGACCTCTTCAGCCTTTTCATCTCCAGCTCTGGCCCCACAACACCACCGGCCACCACACACGTCCACTCTCAGTCATTCCCTCCTGTGGCCTCATCCATTGCAAGTCTGAATTGTGGAGATCTGTGCTGAGCCCCGCCCTGGATGGCAAGCCCTGCAGCCCAGGCCTTTCGCACCAACCCCACAGAAGGGATCCCATCGGCTCCCTGGTAAAACTTAGCCTGTCCCCAGGCTGCTGTAGGTGGAGAAGCTCCCTGTGAGGTTGAGGGGCATAGCCAAGCCTTGCCTTTTCTCCTGAAAGCCTCCTTTCTTGGGCAAGTCCTGAATTATTACTCACCTTTCCCTTGGGTATCCTGGCTCTCTTCTGTAGTGGAATGAGGCTCATCCTTTAATCCTTTCAGCCCAGCCCAGCAAGGACTAGGAGGAACATTAACCTAAGACTTTCTTGGAGTTGCTGGGATGACAGCAGGGAAATAAATGGGCTTATGCATAACTAACTCACCTGACCCATCAGCTCAGAGTGTCCTGCTGGGCTGCCTTCCATGCAGCAGGACCCTGCAACTTAGAGGATGAAAGCATAGCCTCTGGACTCAGAAAGGTCTGGGTTCAAGTCTGATTTATCACTTGTGTGGATCTTCAAAAACTCCATCACCTAAAAGTGTTTCCTCTAAATTGGGGAAGGACCACTAACCCCCCAGGGTCATGAACATTAGAGGAGAGATGGAGATGTGTCCAGTGTCTGGCATAGAACAGACACCTGTAAACAATGGTTTCGGTTTCTCCTCACATTATTTTCTCCCCACCTCTCTCAGTGTCCGTTGGCAGACCTAGAAGCTCCGAGTTCAGGGCCAGGGTGGTCTCAGGATAGAAGTTAGGAATAGGAAGAGCAGCTGCTTCCCTGTGAGGTATCTTGCCCAACACTCTGAGGACAAGACTCGCTTCACCTGGTGCCCCTCCGGATTGCCCTCCCCATCCACTCAGTCTGTGCTGACTGTGTGTCCCTGCAGCTGGGTCTTGTTGTTGGTTCCAGATTTGGGGGTTTATGTTGTGTACATAGGCATGGGGTCTGTGTTGGGGCCCCTGATCAGTCTTAGGCTCTTGTTGCAAGGGAGCCTCCTATTCCCATAGTCAGGAATCCTACCCAGATAACACTTTCAGCTCCCAGCCTGTGATAGCAGCCACCGGCTTGCCCCTCCCATCTCACCCCACCTGAGCTGACCTCAGGGCAGCCTCCATCAGTCAGGGGCCTGACCCCACCTGCGTGAATGAACATTTCCTGTAACTGTCCATCCATCCCATAAACATGACCTGTTGGGTGCCTATCTGTGCTGCTCTTGCAGGAGATGGGTATTTGGCATGTGCTGGGCCCTGATGCTCCGTGGTGCCCAGGGGGGAGGACTGAGGGCTATAGAGACAGGCCAGCCCTGCATTCTGCACTGGTGGCTTCCCCTCTTCCTTTACTTCCAGCCCCCAGCGCCCCGGGGTTTCCCAGCTCCTCCTGCTACCATGGGTTAGATGGTGGAAGAGGGACATTAGGCAGTGAGGAGCTATAGCTCAGGCCTGGGATGGTCCCTCACTTGGGCCCAGGTCATGAGAACGTGACTTGGAACTCTTCCTGTAGCTTCCTGTCCAGTGCAGTCAGATGGGGCCCAGCAGGTTCTGTCCATGTCCTGTGTAGGTGTGATCGTCCATCAGCCTGGTTTCTGGGAAGTGGGGGCTGTTAGGGTCAGACTGGCTGTTCTGTGCAGAGGTGTTTTTCTGTCATACTGTGTCCTATGGGGGTTATTAACTATCCGTTGGACTGTCCTGTGTGGGTGTAATTGTCTGTTGGATTGTTCCAGGGAGGGGCGTGCTGCCTGTGCCCAGGGGTGTTATTGTCACAGATGGCTTGCCCAGTGGGGTTTCACAAGCAGTTTTTTTTCTAGTGTTTATTGCTGGGGCTGGGGCTGGACAAGTCAAGCGGGTCCACCTCTACTCTGCTTCTCTACCTTGGGCTCCCTCACCTGGACCTGCCAGAACTGGCTCCAGTCCCAAGATTCCCCTACCTTCTGTCAGTGTCCTTTTGCTACCTCCCCACTATCCTGGCTCCTGTCTGTCCGTCTGCGGCCAGAGCGGCCCCTCAGGGCACTGGCCCGAGTGGGAGCTACAGCCTCCATTAGCCTGCTGAATTATGCAGGAGCCGTGGTGGGTCGAAGCACTTTAGTGAGACCAGGCTGAGGAGAGGAGCCGGAATGGGTGGGGCTGGTGGGGTGGGGGCAGGGTGGGAGGGGAGGATGGGTGCTGGGAGCAGAGGCTGCTGTGTACCAGGCCCCCAAGGCAAACCCCTTCCTTCCTAGTGGGTGGTAGATTCTCAGGCTCTTGCCCAATGAGGACATGGCGTGCTTTGAATCCCAGGCCCACTGGTCTACGGGCCGCACCCATGCCTGGCTCTGAGTTGCCTTGTGGGGTTGTGGGGCCAGGAACCCTAGTGTTTGCTCATTGACAAACACACTGAAGTACTGGTGGTAGTATGGTGGGCACTCAGTGGAATTGGATGTTGGGGCACAGCCCCTGGCAGAGCAAAAACAGGGTGTCTGGACTGTGAGGGGCATGGGATTATGCTCCAAAGTGCAATCCTTGGTTCTAGTCAGGAGGCCACGTGGCTTATCCAGGAGAGCATGCTGGAAGCAGCACGGGCACCTGGGTGTGGCCTGGATGAGCTGCAACATCTGGTCAAGATAAGCCACAGATACCGTCAAGAACCTTCCCTGTGTTCCAGGCCACAGTCAACAGGGCTGTGCCTGACCTCTCCCTCTGTGTCCCCACAGGTGCCTTGCAGATTGAGAGCAGCGAGGAGTCAGACCAAGGCAAGTACGAGTGTGTGGCAACCAACTCAGCAGGCACACGTTACTCGGCCCCTGCGAACCTGTATGTGCGAGGTAAGGACTCAGGCAGTGCCTGACCCCTGTCACCATGGAACTGAGCTGCCCCTATCAGGCATACTGCCTGGAGCCCTTGGTGTAGACACGCAAGGGACTGCCATGGACCCAGTTTCTTCTTTCCTGCCTCCTTCTATAGCAGGGATAGCAGCAGCAGCAGCTCCACTGGGTGGCTCCCAGTGCCTGATGCTGGCATCTGCCACTACTTTGCCTTCTTTCCTGCAGACCCTCGGGGAAGTAGCCACTCTTGGGAGCATTTGTATTTCTTGTAGGTCCTGCCGCATGGGCCCAGAGCCCCACGGGAGTTTGGAGCCGTCCAAGCAGATTTCTTGGTGTATATGCATGAGTGTGTGCACATGCAGGCACGCATTTTTGTGTGTAAATGTGTGCACAACTGGCCTGGCTTTCCTCCAATACGTCCTGCCTGCCCCAGCTCGGTGGACTCCAGAACCACTCTGACTTGGGGCTTTGGGGCAGTCAGGCCTCAAGAATGGACCAGGCCAGGTGAGCCTGTCCTTTGGCCAGGTCTGCTGGGGGTTTTCCTGGAAGAACCAGCTGTGGGCCCCCATGGGTGTGTTGCCTTGCATGAGCACCTACTGTGTTCCAGATATTCCCTGCTGAGTGGACTGTATGTTCTTCAGAAATCAAGATATCCAACAGAAAGGGCCTGGGGTCTGTTACCCAGTCTCTGTCTGTGCTCACAGGCCACTGACGACCAAAGCTGGCCACCATGCCTGAGAACACTCTGGGTCTAGTGTGCACAGTGACCAGGAGGGACTTGGGAGCCCCTCCTACTCCCCACTGTCCCCTCACTTAGCCCTCCTGCACAGATGGATGTCATTAAAAGTTAAACCTTCTCTACCCGGGGGATTTGTAAAGGAAAGTGGATGTGGCTTCCTTGCAGTGATGATTTCATCGCACTAAGTGCTTAGTGCAGTTTCGTGAGAGGTGTCGTCTGACTGTCTGCCCAGCACACAGGGTGGGTGATGGCAGTGGCCTGTCCCACTCTTCAGGGGCCGTGTGGTCAGACTTGCTTGCTCAGGGCAGAGAGAATTAGGCTGTCAACCAACACACGCTTAATCGAGGGGCTGTTATGTGTCAAGGCACAAGGTGGTTCTGGAGAAGCCGCAGGCTACCAGCCCATTTGGTGACCAGTCAAGCTGCAGAGGAGCTGCTGGTGATGGGCAAATTATGCTCCAGAGACAGTTGAAGTTGCCTCGTGGGAGTTGGGGGCATGGGGGGAGTCCCCCCTGTTGTCAGGTGTTTTGCTCATCAAGGCTCAGTTGAGCTGAACTGGCACCTGTCTTCAGGAACAGGAACCAGAAAACCTTCCAAACGGCGGAGAGGAGTGGATTTGTAAGCAGCACGGCCTTCATGCCGTTTTCTTCCAGGCAGAGCGTCATCTGGCAAGCCTGGGGCTGATGCAGCCACTCCAAGACAGGAGCAGTCAGAATAACCCTTCCCGAAGCCCTGCCCCCTCCCACCCTAACCAGACTGAGCACTGCTCCCAAGATTGTAGAGTTGAGAGGGTGGCAGTCTCAGCCCTTGGCAAGGAAGCCCTTGTCTGCGTGTGACTGCACCAGGGAGAAGAGAGCCCAGGAGAACCACTGTAATCCCCAGCAGGCTGTGAGGGTATGGCCACATGGGCACACTTCTTGGTGTAGAGCTACAGGAGGCAGTACTGAGACAGGAGAAGGCCCAGAGGTATATGGATCCCTGCTTCATCCTTTTGGCTAGGCAACATTCTCTGATGTCACTGTCACCCTGGCCCCAGCCCTGGAGGCAGAGGGTCTCTTTGGAGATGGGCTGAGCTTAGCTACTGTAGCTGGCAGCTCAGATGTTACCCACAGAGATCACACCCGTTTGAGCATCCCAATCTGTGAGGCTCTCTGTCCACACACAGTGGGCGCAGGCAGGACCCTGACTCCACACACAGTGGGCTCAGGCAGGACCCTACCGTCTCCTGGCCGAGCGACTTCAATAATTCATTCCATAGCCAACTCTTGGTCCCTCCAGAGTTGAGAGGCCCTCCTCTGGGTTTCAGCTGTGTCAGGGCCTGAGTTTCAGCATCCAGGTTGGTATAGGCTCTAGCCCGAGGTTTCCTCAGAACTGTTGACATTTTGGACTGGATGGTTCTTGGTTGTAGGGCCTGTTGTGTGCATTATAAGATGTTTAGCAGCATTCCCTAGCCTGCTAGATGCCAGTAGCACCTCTCAGTCAAACCAACCTAGATAACCAAGCTAGATCACCTGGATAACCAAAAGTGGTAATCTAAACAACCTAGGTAACCAGAAATGTCTCTAGACATTGCCTCATGTCATCTGGGGGATATCACCCCAGTCGAACCAGTGCTCTGCACCGATGGCCTCCCACTACCATTGACTCCATCCACTCTGACTCTCTTCTCCTTCTGTCCACTGGACCCAGGGCCTTGTCTCCTTATCAGAGTTGGCTTTAGTGTTTACCTCATATCTCTCCTCTGTCCCCCAAACTCTCAGGGCCCACCACCTCTCTGAGATCATGTGTCTGCTGAGGTTAAGGATGGTATGTGTGAAGCACCCTGCACAGTGCCAGGCACACAGAAGCACTTGCTCATCAGTAGCCACTGTGGCTGTCCGGATGGTCTGTTGGAGGATGCGTCATCCAGTTACATCTGACTTTGTTCACAGTTGCCCACAGCTCCACCCACAGTCTAGCAGGCCCAGGCACGCTGGGCAGGCCAGCCTCTTTCTCCGTCACCCATCACCATCTGACTCCTTCCCTGAGTGACTCATTCTCTACTTCCATCTACAGCTCTTGGGGCATGGAGCCCCACCTCTGCAGAGACTGGCCTACCTGCTGCAGACCCACCAACCTTCTATTCTCTGCAGGCTCCTGACTGCAGGGCCACAGATGTCTAAAACGGGGGCAGTGCCTCCTGACCTTTCTCCCCACAGGCACCCAGACATGCTCTCCACACTGGTGTTGTTCAGCGTGGGGCTTCCTCAAGGCAACAGGGTTCTAGTGGCTTGTGTACCTTGGTGGGCTTATGGGCTGGGTGGACCCTGACCTGAGCCCAGTTCACTGGGTCTTTCTGAGCTGTGGGGTGCGTGTGAGGCATGGGGGCCTGCCTGTGCCCTACTTTTGCCCCTCCCAGCCCCGCCCTTGACATCCCTGGCACCTGCTGGTGGGCCCCAGCCCTGTCCACTATGTCCTCCATGAGTCCTGAGTCTTTTGTGAGCGGCGTGGTCCGTGTGCACGCGTGTGTGCGAGGGGGCACAGGAGTCTTGTCTTGTCTCTGTGCTATGTGGGCAGATGAAGGTTGGCCTGTTTTTACTCTCTCTGTGTTTCTCCTTGTCTTTTTTTTTATTCCTTCCTCATCCTCATCGCACTCTGCCATCAACCCAAACTCTCATCTCTCAGATCAGCGAGAAGGTTGGTCCTTTTCACTTCTTATCCATCTACAGTTCGTCCGTCGATGGGATGCGCCCATCAGTAGGGACCAGCGGGCTCAGTCAGCTACCTCAGGCTCGCTACAGCCATGCCTGCCCGCCAGTCTTTGTTGCTTGGGCCAGTGGGCAGGCAGGACCAGGGGTGGGCGGGCAGGTCCCCCGGCCCTGCATGTTTCTGCTGCTTGGGTCCCTAATGCACCACGTGTCTGCATGTTGCCTTAGCTGGGCTCCCTTGCAAGGGTGGTCGGGTGGGCATGGTGCATGGCATGAAACTGTGCCCTGCCTTTGCGCCTGGGCCAGGCTAGCTGTCTGTTCCAGGTGGAGCTCAGGAATTGTTGGGGGAACTGTGGTCAGAGAGAGCTATGAGAGCTGTAGTACTTAATGTGCACCTGTGAGACCTTTCACAACCCCCCTGACCTCGAGACCCAAGGTCGGCCGAAACCACTAAGGGAAGAGGCTAATCTCGAGTGGCTGTCTCCTCAAGATTGTGCAGCACAGGGCAAAAGTCTGTAATGTCTGCCCTGCTCTTGAGGCCCCTGGAGCCCCCACCAAGGCTCAGTGGGGCAGCCAGCCCAGGTCTGCCTCAGGGAGCTCGGTGTTCATGGCACAGGGCAAGTGGTGTCATCTTAGCCCACTGAGGAGGTCTGCCACACTGTTGTCTTTTCTTTCTCCAGCCAGATCCGGATTAAGATCTTCCCACCTGTGCCAGATCCCTCTGCCCAAACCTCCCCAGAATTAATTTGACCCTCCAGCCAGCCAACATTTCTTACACCCAATTTGCTTATACCTGGAGTGGCTGCACAGCCAACTACAATTTAGCAAGGCCCCTGGCTCAGCTGCAGGTTGGGAAGGGCTTCCTGGATATTCCCCTCGAGCTTGTTTCTGAGCAATCCCATTTGGGGCTTGGTTTTCAGCCCCATCCTTGGAGCCAGATCCCCCACCCCCAAGACTGGAGCTGGAAGCAGGGACTAGCAGTCATTCAAGTATCACGTGATCTGAGTGGTCAGAGAAGGCTCACTCATCTGCAGGGCTTTGGGGTTCAAAGCAGAAGCATAGGACAGACTGAGCAGGGCTTTGGGGGTTCAAAGCAGAAGCATAGGACAGACTGAGCTTCAGGGTGCATACCCAAGCCACTGGTTCCCTCTGCATCATGCTCCATGGCTTGGGTTTCCTCTGGGAGGGAGAGGGAGCCAGTTGGGAGGAGGGCTGCAGTGTCGGCTCAGATATCAGCCCTGAGCATCCATCCATATGCACTCCTGAGCTCTGGGGCATTTCTGTTATGCTATTTCGCTGACCGGGCAGATCTGCCAGGGTGTTCAGAAAATAGTCATCAGCAGAGACGGCCCAGCCCACAGGCACTCCCCGCACACCTCTTCCCCCATCCTCTTGGACCCTTGCCCCTTTCCTTCCTCCATCCCTCCCTCACCCTGTGGTCCTACCAAAAATGAGCACATACACAAATATTTAACGGGAAGGCAGAAATGAGTTTCTAAATATTCCAGGGGGATTTGCCGGGCTGGTAATTTGTTTGGCGCTGATAATTGCATCTTACATTTTTCCAGCTTTACTTAAAACTGTGTGCTGGGTATGCTGGCATTTAATTACTGCTCTGTGGCAGCCACAAGGTTATTTATTAAAGAGTTATTTTATCTTGATACAGTGGATCCTGCCCCTCATCCCCTCCTTAATGTTGTGTTATTTTCATCAGAGAAATTTCCGAGAGTGAATGCAGATTGCGGGGCTGCCTCCCCCTGCGATTAGGCTGTCACTCCAGTGAATGCCGATGCCTCTGGGCGCCGCACCGCCCTATTATAGGAGGTTGTCAGCGCAAATAATTAGACTTAAAAGTTACAGCTGAAATATAATCCAGAAATGGCAGGGCCCTGTTTGGAAATTGTCTATAAAATGTCAGCAGTAGGGATGCACGGGGAAACAGTAATAGACCACCATTGTTGGAGCCCAAGATTAGACCCTAAGTGCATTTTTCCCAGCTCCAGTTTTTCCTTCCCCACTGTTGCTTCTGTTGATAGACTGAGTCCAGGGTGAGTCCCGCTCCTTTTGGAGGCATTGTGCCTGCAGCAGAGGAAGGAGGGTGGTTAGGGCTACTGCTGTCAGATGCCAGCCACTCCAGCCTGTTGACTCGGGTGGCTCTCTGGGCCGGTCTAGGATGTGGGGCCCCATTGGCACTTGGGATACCAGGAGGTTGTCCCTTACACCACAGGGAGATGTATCTGAGCATCAGGAAAGTTTGTTCCAGGCTTCCTTGCATGTGACTGAAGCCCAGCATCCTTGGGAAAGAGTAAAGTTGTCATACCCAGGATCCCTGGCCTTGAGGCCCTTGCCTGGTGTTGCAGATGACTCTGAGGGTCATGTCTGACCTCTCACATTCATCCCTATCCCCTGAAATTATCTCTGCTACCTGCATCTAGGAGGGGAAAATAGAAACAACTGTTCCATGTTAGTTCGTGAAGGGCCTCAATTTCCTGACAGCAGCTGGAGCTGGAGGCTTTAGAAGGCATGGTCCAGGATTTGTGTGACCTCCAGGGCTGATCCATGAGGTCTGCCTTTGGACCTGAAGATCCTGTCCTTCAGGAACTATTTGGGCAGAAAAAGTAGTCATGTTTCTAAGCTGTTTAGGTTGAGGCCCAAGGTTTATTGGCCAGGGTCTCACTTCCTTCTGCCGGGGCTCTTTGTGCTGGCATCCAGGGACCTGCCCAGGCCCCAAGATTCCACTACTAACCAGGGTCAGGCTTATAGACATGACCTCTCCCCTGGCACTGGCTCTCTAAGCGCTATTCTTCTGCCAGCTGGAGCGGCATCTTCTGCAAGCCTCAGCTAGCCCTGACGCTTCTCCCCTGAGCCTCCTGCGTCTCTTTTTCGTCCCTCAATCAGCCAGGGCTCAAAGGGTATGAGTTTTTTGTCACACAGACCTTCTTCTACTATGTATATAAACTTGGGCATGTCACTTAGTTTAGAATCAGTTCCCTTGTGTGTGACTGGTAGGTGACAATACCTGCAGCATGAGAACTTTCAGTACTAAGCAGGTGCTTAAGAGTAGTTTTCCTTCCCCAAACTCATTTTGATGTCCGTGAATGAGGAGGAGAGATGGGTACCCACTGGCTGAGAGGACAGGAGAGATTTGGTCAGTTAAGGCTGCTTCTCCATCCTGGGCTCCTACCTTTCCTTGGCAGGCCTGGACCTGGTCTGCAAACAGACCTGCCTGCCTGTTCCTATCCTCCCATCAGCTACCCCTCAGGCCCATTTCTGGAGCCCAGGAAGTGTCCACACAAGCAGGCTGGATGATTGTCCTGTCTGTACTTCCTGGCCTCACCTTGTGCCTTTTGGGGGGAGTGCTCAGAGAGTACTTTGTTGCCATGAGGCACTTGCCAACCGTGCCCCAGGATCCACCTGTTCTCTGCAATAAGAACTACTGTGTCTGTGACATGCTGCCATCATTGGTGTAGACTCCCAGCAGTAGAACAGATGACAGAAACCCATTTATGCCAGCATAAGCAAAACAAGGAAACACTTGTGTTACAAAATAAAAAAATGTGGAAGATTTGGTATCGGGCAGGGCTGAATCCTGGTCTTTAAGCTGTCTGGTCAGGGTTAGTCTTCGTCTCTTAGCTCTGCTCTTCTCTGATGACATCTTTGTTTGAAGCAGCTTTTCCTGTGTGTTGGGCAAGTTGGTCCCCAGGTGCTCTAGGCTAGCTCTCCCAGTAGAGAAAGTAGCTTTTCTAATAGTTTCTGCTTAAGTCTGAACATACCAAGAATGATTTCCCTAAAGAAAATGAGGATGCCAGTTCAAGGAGAAGGCAGAGCCCTGGGTGTGCACAAGACACTCTGATACCCCTAGTGAGTCTGGGTATGTGAACCCAGCCCGTGACGTCAATCATGCCTGGTCTGTTCCAGGGACTGCCCCTGTTTGGGTTCTGTCTGGAAGACTTGGAGTGAGGCAGGTGGTAGGAGGAGGTGGAGCGAGTGCTAGGTAAGGTAGAGTCTGGTAGGCTGGGCTGAAGAGTCATTGGGGAACCATGTAGGTAGGAGTTTGTTAAATGAGGAGTGGTATGGTCAGATTTATGCTGGCTGTCTGTGGAGGGACAGAAATGGAGGTGGGGAGCAGAGGATAACAAGATAGAAGGACCAATGAAAAAAGCCCATGGCAATAACCCGGGGAAGGATGGTGATGACTTGGACTTTGGTGATGGCAGTTGGCCCATACGTTTAGAGAGAAATTCATGATTTGAAAGATATTTTAGATAGCAGCATTAGCAGGACCTGGTGACTTGCTGAATATCTGATCTCTGGGCCTCAGTTTTGACCCCTGTATGTACAGTATGGTCAGACATCAGACCTGGTGGTCTCTGCTGTTGCTTTCAGCTCTGATTCTGTGACTTGGGGCTGTACAGGCAGCATATTCTGGTGTGTATAGTGGAGGTGCTCCTGACATGGTGCCATGGACCTTTGCATGCCTAGGCTCCCCAGCAAGTGTCTTCAGAGACCAAGCTTCTCAGCAGTGCCCTTGGGTTACTTTGCCTTGCTGCCTGCCTTCTCTGGCCCTGTGTATGAGCGTGCCCATGTAGGATACGCCCTAGCCTCTGCTCACTAGCTGCATGGCCTGTCTGCATGCCAAGCACGCCTGCACATGGCTAGGTCTTGTCTGCCTTTCTTCCCTCTGCATGTTCCTGTGTCTGTGCCATGCTTGTGACTTTGGGGGCTGGTTCTAGGCTGTACCCTGGACTGAGAAACTCAGAACAGCTTCTGGCCAGGAGAATCCAAGGCTGGAGGTCATGGCCAGGTGCAGCCACCCTCCCCCTTGAGGCCCTTGCTCATTGGTGCAGAAAGCCGTCTGTTTGGCGCCCTCATCATGTTACTGCCATCATCATGCCCATCCTGCCCGCGGACCATGTCCCTGGCCCGCCCTAGCCCCTCACCCCTGCCCGGCCCTCCAGAGGGCAGCCTCTCCGCTTGGGTTCCCAGGCTGTGCCTCGAACCTGACTGAGGCCCCAGCAGGTGGTTCTGCCACTTCCTTCATCTCTTCCCCTCGGGCATGGCCTGGAGGTGGAGGCAGTGACTTTAGAGGAGGTATCACTTCTGAACTGACCCTCTGCTCTGCCCCAGCCATGATTTGAGGACCCTCCACTCTAGGGCCTGGATTTCTCTCACTGGTGCCCCAGCTAGACCCTCTGGAGGGCCACTGAGGGGTTGGTCAGGAGCAAGCAGGGAGGGGGCACTGGAGGACAACCTGGGTTGTGATCCTGCAAGCCTGGACCTTGCACTGAGTCCCTTTGTGACCTTGGGCAGATAGGAAGGACTTTGCTGGGCCTCAGTTTCCTAGACTATAACATGGGAGCTTGGTTGCAAGATCTCTCATTGAGTAACACACTGTGTTCTAGACAGTCCCTGAGTGAGGGGGCTACTTCCAGCCTGAAAGCAAGGCGGGGGGAGTTGGTGAGCTGGGGCCCAGGGACACCACCCCTCCTGACTCTCTGAGCATGGCTCTGGCAAGAAGGGCTTCCTGGATGAGGGGCCTCTGCCCTTCCGTGCCCCCATGTGTCCTGCCCGGCCTGTGAGTGCCTTTCTCCCTCCTCCCGCAGTGCGTCGCGTGGCTCCTCGTTTCTCCATCCCTCCCAGCAGCCAGGAGGTGATGCCAGGCGGCAGCGTGAACCTGACATGTGTGGCAGTGGGCGCGCCCATGCCTTATGTGAAGTGGATGATGGGGGCTGAGGAACTTACCAAGGAGGATGAGATGCCAGTCGGCCGCAATGTACTAGAGCTCAGCAATGTCGTGCGCTCTGCCAACTACACTTGCGTGGCCATCTCCTCACTGGGCATGATTGAGGCCATGGCTCAGGTCACAGTGAAAGGTGAGTGTAACGGGTACCTGCTAGGGCTAGTGCCATCCTTTTCACAGGGGATGGTGCCCATAGCAGGGGAGCGTGAGCTGGCTGCTGTGGACACAGGCAAAGCTGAGGGATTGTTACCCTCTCCTGAGGTCCTCCTAGCCCTTAGCAAAAGAGAGGGGTTCTGTTGTTAGCAGCCATCGTGCTAGTAAGCACAGTTTATTTTGTTTAGTCTTTGTGTTACCCTGGGAGGTAGATGCTGTTATTATTCCCATTTTACAAGTACAAGAACTAAGACATAAAGAGCCCACATCATTTGCCCAGGGTCACAAAAAAGTAAATGACAGAGCAGGTACTTGGACCCTGGGTGGTCTGAATCCATAGCCCACCCTCATAACCACTTCATGGCACCAGACCCTCAGGTTTGACAGCCTCCCAGCTAGAAGGATGTGGCAGAATAGTAGCCAAAGGGGGAATTGGGTTCTCTCTGCCCAGAAACAGAACTTCCTAGTCTCCCGGCTTTCACTCTTACCTGCCTCTGATCCATCCGCCATTCTGCAACTGTGTTGAGTGATCTTTTAAAAATGAAATTCAGGATCATGTCACTACCTTTTAAGAAATGGAGGAAAGTCTCAGGGTTAGGAGTGAGGGTAAAAAAAAAAAAAGAAAGAAAGAAATGGAGGAAAGGCTGGGCTTGGTGGCTTAGCCTGTACTCCCAGCATTTTGGGGAGGCCAAGGTGAGTGGATTGTTTGAGTCCGCAGGTTTGAGACCAGCCTGGGCAACTTGGTGAGACCTCATCTCTACAATAAGATAAAAAACTAGCCGAGTGTGGTAATGCGCGGCTATAGTTTCGGCTACTTGGAAGGCTGAGGCATGCCACAGCATTCCAGCTTAGGCAACAGAGTGAAACTCCAACTCAAAAAAAAAAAAGGAAGAAATGGAGGAACACCTTCCAGTGGCTTCCCACTGGTCTTAGGATGCAGATCAGAATGCCCACTGTGGACTCCCAGGGCCACTAACTTCCTGCCTTCCTCATGTCCACCTGCTGCGTGGACACATGCAATTTTCAGTTTGCCTTGACCCTTGCCCAGCCCCTCCTGTTACTAGCTCCATGTCCCCCTCCAGTCCTCAGCTCTGTGGAACTTTCCTTCCTGATTACCCCATCTGGGGAGATTCCTAGAGTTTTCTCTGACTCAGTGCCCTGAATCCTACTGTCCTTGCACATTCCAGAATCATGATGATGATTGATTCGTTTTATCGATTCTCTCACACTAAGGTGTAAACTCCATGTGAGCAGGGATGTGACTGTGTGACATTGTGGCCCCAGCCTCAGTGCAAAGCCTATCACTTAGTGGGTGCTCAGTAATTATTTGTTGAATGATTGTTTGTGAACTCAGGATGTCCCCACTTTAATTTGAGACAAGCCACAGAGTTTGTGGGGTCAACAGCCTGATCACTCTAAAATTCAGGGCCCTTACAAAGTATCTTCTCCTTCCCTGCCCTTGTTACATATACTTGCCACCAGCTGGGCACAGGTGAGCTGCAGAGGCAGGTGTCTGCTACCCAGTCTGGGTGCTTTCCATCTACATGGGACCACAAAGGGCACATCACCTCCAGGTCTGTTTGTTAGATGAGTCATGTGGATTGAAGTGAGGATTCAGTGAGTCCCACAAGTGACAGACCTACATTCTAAAAGACCCAAGGCCCCTGGGGGCACTGACAGGCCTGGCCACCATCCATCACTAAGTACCTTCAGAGGTCACCAGAAGCTTTTCAGGCCATTTTTCAAGGTGAGCTGTGGGTGTCAACCATACTCTGGTGACTAAACCAGGTGTCCTTGGATGATCCCTAAGGGTAGGGTTGGTTCCTGGGATCTTGACCTCCAGCAGTCCTGACCCTTCCATTTTGTCTGCAGCTCTGCCAAAGCCTCCGATTGATCTTGTGGTGACAGAGACTACTGCCACTAGTGTCACCCTGACCTGGGACTCTGGGAACTCGGAGCCTGTGTCCTACTATGGCATCCAGTACCGCGCAGCAGGCACGGAGGGTCCCTTCCAGGAGGTGGATGGTGTGGCCACCACCCGCTACAGCATTGGCGGCCTCAGCCCTTTCTCAGAGTACGCCTTCCGTGTGCTGGCAGTGAACAGCATTGGGCGAGGACCACCCAGCGAGGCGGTACGGGCACGCACAGGAGAGCAGGCGCCCTCCAGCCCTCCGCGCCGTGTGCAGGCACGCATGCTGAGTGCTAGCACTATGTTGGTACAATGGGAACCACCTGAAGAACCCAATGGCTTGGTACGGGGATATCGCGTTTACTATACACCGGACTCCCGCCGCCCCCTGAGTGCCTGGCACAAGCACAACACAGATGCAGGACTCCTCACCACAGTGGGCAGCCTGCTGCCTGGCATCACCTACAGCCTGCGTGTGCTTGCCTTCACTGCTGTGGGTGATGGCCCACCCAGCCCCACCATCCAGGTCAAGACGCAGCAGGGAGGTAGGTGGGGACGGGCTGGCTGGGCAGCCCATGGCAGAGAGGGGCAGGCCAAGGTTGTGGCAGCACCTCTCCTACCTCGGCCGTGAGGTTGGGCTCCGGGAGGATGAGGGCTCCATTTTTTATACATGTGTCGTCGTCACTTAGGATATAAGACAAGGGAGTGAGGGTGAGGGCCCACCTTCCCTGGCCTCCATTTCCCTGGGCACCCCTGCGCTTGGACAGGTGAGGCTGATGTGCCTGATTGGGGTATTACAGTGCCTGCACAGCCTGCGGACTTCCAGGCTGAGGTCGAGTCAGACACCAGGATCAAGCTCTCATGGCTACTGCCCCCGCAGGAGCGAATCATCAAGTATGAGCTGGTGTACTGGGTGGCAGAGGACGAAGACCAGCAGGTGAGTGGTGGACAGGGAAGGGTTGGTGGTAGAGGGTACCTCCTGGTCCCTGAGGGTCTGTGATGGGCCTACCCAGGTGGGCTTTTCAGGATTCTGTGTCTCATGTGGGCGTAACCTCTAGGCTTTTTCCTGGGGGTTTTGTGGCTCATGAGTGTCATGTTGCTCACACAGCCTGTATGGTTCTGTAGTTGTTGTTATCCTGTGTTGGGGGCAAAGTCCCTGAGGTCTGTTTTGGATCTCCCAAACTATGTGGCTCATGTGACTGGCAGAGCCCTGGGGTTCCCCCAGGGACTGTGTGTCCCAGGTAGCTCCCTGTGAGGCACCTGTGGTGTGGGCCAAGTCCCAAGTACCTTGTGTGTGTGTGCCAAGTGCCTTACAAGAGTGGATCCAGTCTTGGGGCCATGGTGGGTCCAGAGCATCACATTGTAGCCTGTGTTGGGGGAGGAACCTCTGAGGGACCTTTGAGGTCAGAGCAGTCAGTGAGTGCTTCCTGCTCTTCCAGCACAAGGTGACCTTCGACCCCACCTCCTCCTACACTTTAGAGGACCTGAAGCCTGACACGCTGTACCATTTCCAACTGGCTGCCCGCTCGGATATGGGAGTGGGCGTCTTCACCCCCACCATTGAGGCCCGCACGGCACAGTCCAGTAAGTGTCTCTTGAAGCCACTGCCTGTTATACCTGGGCTGGGACACACACACACGCACGCACGCACGCACACACACACACGCTTCCCCCTTGACCAGGCGGGTAGTCAGGTCGTCTGAGTCCTGGACGGACTGGACTCTGGTCTGGGCTCTGGGTCTGGACTCCAAGAAAGGAGGGCCAGGTAAGTGCCCCCCAGTATTTGTCCAGGCGGCTGCTTCCCTCCCTGCTCCCTGCCCAGCCTCCTGCCCCTCCCTCTCACCCATGCCCCATACCTGCCCAGGTAAGTTCTATGTCTGTGACTCATTTCTGTCCTCCATCCCCTCTCTGTGCTGGGGGTCACACTAGCTGACTGGACCATCCTCAGTGGTGGGCCTGCCATGCCCCAGACCTGCTTTGGCGGCTGTCTCCCTTCCCCATAGCCCTGCATCTCATCTTACCCATCACTCACATCCCCTTCCTCATACCCCACCATGAGAATTACCAGTGAGCCATATGGTCATCCTGAGCTGACTGCACTTGGGGACAGGTCTGTGAGAAGGCAACTGTGTGACCCCAGCCTGCCCACATGCTTGTGTTGGAACCATGTGGCCATGTGGGGTACTGTCTGTGAGGCCATTTGTGTGACAACTCTGTGGTAGTGTATATTACTAACTGTGGTAGTGTTTTGCGTATGTGAGACTCTGATGCTGTGGCTGTGTGTGTGGTACTAGCTGTGAGTGTATATGATCATGCCTTACTACGTGGCCATGCAGCACCTGTGTATGCATGTCAGTGGCACTTGGGTGTGACCCTGTCTTTGTGGGCGACTCTGTGGCCTGACCGCATGACTGTGTCTGGTCTTTGTAGTCCTCCAGATGGCTGAGTGTGTGTGTGTGTGTGTGTGTGTGTGTGTGTGTGTGTGTGTGTATGTGACTTCAACTGCAGGTGATGATGGGTGACCTGTGTTCACACAACCACAGTCAACCACTGTGTGAGGCTCTGATAGCATGGCTGGGGTGTGACTATGGGTGGCATCATGAGGCTGAGATGGTGACCGCATGTGGTGACCATAAACATGGCAGTATCGTGAAGCTGTCCTCATGATGTGGACCGTGTACTTGTGCTAGTGATAGCAAAAGGCTGTGTTAGACCTTGTGTTCATGGATTTATTCTAGAAGCACCTGCTCTGTCCCTGCTGAGGGCCAGGCCCCATGGACAGTGCAGACAACATAGTCTCTGCCCATGGGGATTCTACAGTCCAACCCGGTAGACAGACATTACACCTGCAGTTACCCAGATGAGCTTTTAATGACATTTATATAAAGTGGGATGAAAGAGAGATGATGACAGGAACCTCCTGGTCTGAGGGGTCAAAGAAGGCTGCCTTGGGAGGTGACACTTCCCTCAAGGCCTGAAGGATGGCTGGGAACCAGCTGGGCAAATAAATAGGAGCAGGGAGCACATGGGCCTCAGGCAGAGAGATTGTGGTCAGAGGCGAGCAGCAGGGTAGTATGGCTGGAGCAGCTGCCAGAGCCATGGCAGCCAGGGCCTTAGGGGCAGACAGCAGGCAGGAGGGCTGACTCTGGCTGCTTTGTGAGAATGGATGAGGCAGCCCATGGAGAAGCATGAGAACAATTGGGAGGTTTTGCAGCAGTTTAGGCAAAAGGTGGTGGCCAGGTGAGGTGGTAATGGTGGATTTGAGCTGTCTGGGATGCTGACTGGTCAAGACTTGGTGGTGATGGATTGGGAATGGGAGCTGAGGGAGAGGGAGGCGGGGACGAACCTTATTTCTGGTGTAGTGGACCTGAGAGGAGAGTGGTGCTGCCCCAGGATAGGAAATGGGGCAGAGGCAGGTGTGAAGAGTGTACCTAGTCTCTGACACCAGAGTTTGAGTTGCTGTGTGCCTTCCACATGGCGCTGCTTGGCAGGTTGCTAGAATGCAGGCCTGGGCTGGAAGTGGAGAACCCTGAGAAGAAAGACTAGAAATGGGAGGAAGTCAGGGCAGGGAAACGTCTTGGAGGCAAGGAGAGAAAGTTTCAAAAAATAGACCAGATGCTGCTGCAGATTGGTCAGGGGTACCTATTGGGTCTAGTGACATGGAGGAGTGGCCCTGGGGTAGCGTGGAAGGACTGAAGCTGGTTGGAGTTTCATGGGGTGTGCATGGGCACTGAGGAGGTAGAGGCAGCGAGCCCAGGTGTTGTGAAGAAGTTGAACTGTGAGGGTGGGGACTGCTGTGACTGGAGGGCCTATGGGCCTGAGGATGGGATTTTTCTTTTAAGATGGGAAATGTTTGAACATAATCAAAAAGGTAATTCTTTTGGAGAATGTCAACAGGGAAAAAAAAATGAGGCCAGATGTGGTAGCTGATGCCTGTAATCCCAGCACTTTAAGAGGCTGAGGCAGGAGGATTGCTTGAGCCCAAGAGTTCAGGACCAGCCTGGGCAATATAATGAGACCTCATCTCTACCAAAAAATAAAAAAATCAACCAGGCGTGGTGGCGTGCCTATAGTCCCAGCTACTCAGAAGGCTGAGGCAGAAGGATTGCCTAAGCCCAGAAGCGCAAGGCTGTGGAGAGCTGTGGGTGTGCCATTGCACTTCAGCTTGGGAGACAGAGTAAGACTCTGATTCAAATAAATAAATAAAGAGATGATAGAAAAGAGAAGGCTAACTGGTGGAGCCTCAGGAGTTGGAGAGAAGGGGCACAGCACTGGTGATGGGAGAGATGGCCTTGGACAGGGTTGCTTAACTGTTCTCATGGGTGGAAAGGAGAGAATTAGTGCAGACTTGGTAGGATGGGGGGTTGGTAGCAAGAGATGGAGGGAGCTGCTGTGAAGGCACATTTTCTCTGCAGAGTGGGAGACAGGACTGTGTGCTGAGAGGAGGGAGGCAAAGGAAGCTACAGGCTTAGAGAGCCTGGAGGAGGTGGACTGTGTTCCATACGAAGTGGCAGAGCAAGCCGGGCATAGGACAGAGACCAGCAGGCAGCAGAGAGGTTCCAGGTCAGGCCCCTGAGGATGTGTTCATAGGGTGCCATCCTGCCCCAGTGCTGCCATGGAGAAAGCAGAGTTGGATTCATCCAGAGCTTGGTGTGGTCCAGACAGGATCACAGGAAGATCAGGAGGTAGGGAGTTTGGGATGTTGGTGAGAACATGGTGGGATGGCAGACTGTGGTAGCTGAATACAAAGCATGGAAAGAATGGGGTCGAGGGATAGGTGTCCCAAAGGGCTGAAAAGCAGGTGCATTGCCGGGGACCTGGAATGACTCAGCTGGGACAAAAGGGGGATCTGTGACAGGGGAAACTGTGAGGGGTGGTGGGAGGTCTCAGTTCTGAAGGGAGGGCAGCATCCGGTCATGACCACAGCCATGCAGGGGAGGAGAAAGCCCTGGAGATGAGGGGCTTTGGAGCCCTTGAGTTGAGGGGCTGCTAAAGTCACTCAGGCAGGAGGTGGTGGCAAAACCAGAGGTGGAGAGGAAGCCCAGGCATTGCAGCAGAGTCCTCAGTGGGTGTGGATTCTGGAAATGTCACTGGACACAAGGAGGTACACACTTGCCTCCTAAGCCCCAAGGAACCTGTTGGGTGCTTTCTTTCCGAACCCCAGGGGCCATCAGCCTCTTTTGTATCTGGCCTCCGGTGTGTGGTTACCTGTTGTTCAGGCACAGAGACTGTTCAGGTGGTTGCAGGTCAAGGCAGCTTTATGCCAAAAGAGCCACTGGGACCACTCTTCCTTAGAAGAGAAGAGCTGTGGGCACAGCAGGCATGCAGTTATGTGTGTGATGAGGTGTGGGTAGCAGTGGGGTGGCCACATGCTTGTATGTAACTGATGCCATATGTGTTTTGTGCAAGACAGCATATACGTGGGAGAGACCTCATGTGAGAGAGGATGTGTCAGAACTCCATGTGGGAGACTGTGTGTGTGTGTGTGTGTGTGTGTGAGAGAGACACCATGTGTATGTCAGACACGACGTCTGGGCACTGTGTGTGTGTTGTGGGGGAGAGTAGAGGGAAAGATAGAAGAACCTGTAGTTCTGAGGGAGTTAGGCCATCTCATGTCAGTGGTGGCAGCCTGCCTAGAGGGACCCTGGGATGGCCATCTCAGCACTCGAGGGGAAGCCTGCCCGGGTGAGTCTTCAGTCCACTGTGACTCAGTTGCTGTGTCTGTGATCCCCACCCTCCATCTGCCTGCTTCCCCCCCATTTGTCTTCCCCAGCCCCCTCCGCCCCTCCCCAGAAGGTGACATGTGTGAGCACGGGCTCCACCACAGTCCGGGTAAGTTGGGTTCCACCTCCGGCCGACAGCCGCAACGGCATTATCACCCAGTACTCCGTGGCCTACGAGGCGGTGGACGGCGAGGACCGCAGGCGGCATGTGGTGGATGGCATCAACCGCGAGCACTTCAGCTGGGACCTGGTGGGCCTGGAGAAGTGGACGGAGTACCGGGTGTGGGTACGGGCACACACAGACGTGGGCCCCGGCCCTGAAAGCAGCCCGGTGCTGGTACGCACCGATGAGGACGGTAGGCGGCGGTGCATTGGGGTGGGAGGGGAGGCATTCTGCCTCTGATACCACCCACCAAGCACCCCAGGGCTTTTGCCTCCCAGAAGCCCAGACTGACACATCTTTCTGATGCAGGCTTGATGGACCAAACTAGGGACATGTAACTTATGGGACAACCCAAATCCCAGCCTTCAAGGCTGTCTCCAAGGCAGCCGAAACCTTAAAAGGCTAAAGTGGAAGAAGCAGCCCCACTTAAGATTTGAGAGGTCAAGACTGAGAAGATTGGTGCAAAAGATACTCAAAGAGAGTCAACAAGACTCTGCCTTGACTGGACATTGGCATGATTTGGGGGCCTATGAGGAGTTAGAGCAGGTTGTGCTGACTTTACGATGGTCAGAGGCCCACCCTTCCTACCAAGCGAGGTAGCCCTGGGCTAGAGGAGTGGGCAGGGCCAGTCCCGGGCTCTTCCCTGTAGTGGGCAGAGGGAACCTTCTATGTTTCTCACCAGGGATGAATGGTCTAAGGAAACTACATTAGGGGCTTTCCTGAGGGATCGGGGTTCAGAGGCAAGGCCCTTGAGTGTACTGTGCCCACCAGAGCCAGGATCAATACCACCAGGCCTGACTTCCTTCTCTACCTGGCCCTCAGTGCCCAGTGGGCCACCGCGGAAGGTGGAGGTGGAGCCGCTGAACTCCACTGCCGTGCACATCTCCTGGAAGCTGCCTGTCCCCAGCAAGCAGCATGGCCAGATCCGTGGCTACCAGGTCACCTATGTGCGGCTAGAGAATGGCGAGCCCCGTGGCCCACCCATCATCCAGGATGTCATGCTCGCCGAGGCCCAGGTATGCCGTTGAGTGGTGGTGGGGTGGGAGGATGAGCAAAGACCAGCACACACTGTTTCCTCTTCGGGGCCCACATATCTCCCCCTCCCTGGCCTGCCTCAGAGGTGTCTTGCAGTGTCAGGGTCGGGGGGAGGCACTGAGAGCAGAGGGTTAGGGCCAGAGTGCAGTAACACTGTCTTCTGTCTTGGGTCTGTCCGAGCTGTGCCAATGCCCACCATATAGCCCCATCTTCCCTGATAAGAGGCCCAGCCTGGCAGTCACCTCTGTGGCTTGTTCCTGCAGTCACAGTGAGGAGCTTGGTCTCCACAGCCCAGGCCCCATTGTCTAGGCTTCAGTCTTTGTGGTTTGCAGAAAGCTCATTCTGGTAATGGTTAGGCTGGGCTTTTCAGATGAGCCTTTCTCCTAGGTAGTACTGGGCTGGCATCCACTCCCAGCTGGTGGCAGGGAGAGCACTCCTAAGCTGTCTTACCCCCCTGTTTGGCCATTGGCTCTGTGGCTGCTGCAGAGCTCCATGAATGGCCATGCGGGGGTGGGAAGTTCTTTGCTCCTGGCCCCCAGGAGGATGGCTCAGATGTTTACTCTCAGGGGCTAGGCCTGCCAGCCAGCCTCACCCTTCCCTCTGTGCACTTGTGTCTTCCTGGGGATGATGGTTCTGTCCATGCGCTTGGGGTATTCTGAACACTGGTTTGCTGTTGAAGAACCTGGAATACTGAGAAGTTACATGAGTGGTCCAGAATTCCCCATCAAGTAGGTAGCTGAGCTTGGGTAAGAGTCCAAGTCCGTAGACCCCTGGGAAAGAACTGCAGTTGCTGTTGTGAGTTCCCTCCCAAAAGACTCTGCTGAAGAGCCACCTGGTGTGGTCTGCTCTCAAGGTCTCCCCGTCTGGAATCAGGGCTCTAGGGGAATCCTCAGGGCCCAGCACTGAGCCAGCCTCTCACCCCCTACCTGGCTGGGAGCAGGAGTAAACACATCTGCCCTGTGTTCTGTGTGCTGTGCTGAAGGGTGGGTTGGCCCATCCTCCCACACACAGACAGACAGGAGCCTCACATCTTTGTCTTGGCTCAGCCCTCTGAAGCAAAATTCCTTTCTGCCCAGAGGGTGCCCTCTTTCTCCTTTCAGCCTGCCCAGTGCTGAAGGACCAGGGGGTGGAGGAGGTGGGTGTGTACACCCGCCTGCATTCCTGGGGCAGGTTGAGGGCTCCTCCTGGAGCCTCAGTGAACACACCCACCCAGAAACATCCCGGGAATGGGCTCCCTTCAGCCCCTCCCGTACTAGGGGGCCAGCAGCCACAGCTGCAGCCAGTGGGGTTCCAGAGAAGCCACTTTGGGTGCCCCCTTCTGGTCCCAAGTGGTTTAGAAGGAAACGGGGCCAAAGGATCTGGGATGTTGCCTTCTTAGCCTCAGATATCCCATGATGGGGAGTAAGCTTGAGCCTGGACTCCGGGAGGCCAACTGAAGATGGAGGCCTGCCCTCTGGCCCTTTTGAGACTGGGTTATTCTGCTTCAAGCCAGTAGGAAGAGAGCAGATGGGGCCTGGTCCTCAGCCTGGCCACAGGGACCAGCCCTCCCCTGTGCTTCCCCATCAAGGGCACCACAGCCTGTCCCTCTTCACCCAACGGCACCATCTGCTCAGCTCAGGGCCCCTATCAGTCCTGAAAGAGCCATGTGGTATATGCCCCACCCCTACCCCAGAAGTGGAAGCAAGACCTGTCTCCTTCTTTTATGTCTGACCCCATCTTCCTGCCTCCCTCAGCCCTCTCTTAAGGCCTCCATTTCTCTCTCCCTCTCATAGTCTCGGTTTTGGTCTCATTCGTTCTCTTCTCTCTCCTCTCTCCTTCCCTTCCCACCCCCTGCCATTCCTCTGACCTTCTCTTTCCTCTCACTCTTCATTTGGTTTCACCCTCTGTCTTTCCCGCCTTCTTTTTCACTCTGCTGTGACATAGGAGAGGTACCTTGTAAGAACCTCCAGCCCAGGCCTGCCTTGGACAGTCCAGGTTCCCCCTAGGGAAGGGGACTGGAACAGAGGTGGGTCCAGCCACACCCTATAAAGTGGCCATGCATTAGGGACCTGTCCTTATTCTGTTCCACACTTCTTACAAGGACATTCCAACAGAGCTTTCCAGAACAGGAAAAACTTAGATCACCTAGCACAGAGACTGGACAGAGGCCAGATTGGCACTGTGAGGGTGATTGTGCTGGAAGACCCCAAGTTACCTCCAGCTCAGAGAGTTCATGAACCATTTCCCTGTGCCGTGCTTGACACTGTCATCAGGCCTCAGAATGGAGACCTCAATCCCTCCACTTGTCCGGCTAGTGTACCTCCATGTACCAGTGGCCTGCAAAACTGCCAGCCCTGAAACTTCCCTTCCTGCCTGCATTCTCAGGCAACCCCAGGAAGGAACAGGGGTCTAGGTGGTTCTCCGTGCCTGTGGAGCAAGGCCCAGACTTTGAGCTTGGCACTAATGGCTTTTATAGTCTTGCTGGCCAGCCTGCCCCCGGGCCCACCCCAGCCATGATACAGCTCTTACAGTTTTGGGACACCCTCATGGCTAGGGTGACTATATAACCAATTGTCCCAAATGGGATACTTTTGAGAGTGGAAGGAGACACTGAATAATCATACCGTGATAACAAGTGTGGGCCAACACTGCCCCAGGCAAACTAGGGCATACAGTCACTTCCCTGCTCCCTCCATATCTTCTCTTCCCTCTGCCTGAACTGTCCCCCATGTTTAGCAGCCTCGCCCTCAAAGTGCCTCCAGCTGCTTTGAGTTTTCCCCCTTGGACCTTGCCCCATAGGCTGTCCTCCTAATCACCCTGTGCTCCTTAGCCCTGGCAGATACAGCTGGTGCTCAGTGAGGCAGGGACTTGAATGTGTGGATGGGGAGTGGACCTGAAATACTACCCCCTGGGCACTTCAGAAGCCCAAACCCTCCATCTGCCCTCCCCGGGCCAATTCCCCTTCAGGGCAGAGTCCTTTACCATCCTGTCTCCCTTTCTCTCCCTCTCCCGCGGTCAGTGGCGGCCAGAGGAGTCCGAGGACTATGTAAGTAACAGGTGTGCAAGTGTGGGCAAGACCTGGGTCAGGCTGGGCTCGTGGGACACTCCTCCTCTCCCTCCTTTCCTGCCAGCCTGCGCTGCCAAGATCCACAGGGCACCAGCCTCATCCAGAGAAAATTGGCGTTTAGACGCTAGCACTGAGCTGAGCAGCGATTGGCATTTCCTCTAATCCTTACTTCTCGCCTGTCGAGCAGCAATTTGAGGCCAGTGTTCATGATCGACCAGGGCCTGGCCCCTGCTCTGGCCAGACAGGGATGGAGTTAAATCCCATCCTGATCGTTAGGCCTTATTGATCCCTGGAGTGAAAAATCACCTGCTTCAGGGCCCAGGCTGGGAGGGCAGTCCAGGGAGCCAGGTTCTGGCCTTGGTGCATTCTGGAGCCCCAACCCTGGGAGACCCTCCAGCTGGGACAGGAGGGGGCCTGTGAGGGTTTGGTGGTGGCTGCAGTGGCCCCACCCAAGGCTAGAGCTGGAAGGACATCAGGGTTGGTGGTGACAGCTTTGCTTCTACTGCACGGTGGTCCCTCCCTTCTTCCCGCCCTTCTCTCTGTGTGTTGTGGCTTGACCTCTCATGGTGTCTCTCCGCATGTCCAGAAATGATGCCTTTGCTGGAGATGGGCATATGGGCAGGGTCTGCCAAGGTGGAGAACATTGTTTTGGCCTTCTCAGGTAGCACTGGCAGATAGAAATGAGGAAGTGAGTTCCTAGGTGTGGAGGGTTCCTTGTCTTCTTCCTTTCCCAACCCCCCCTCGCTCTTCTTCTCAGGAGGTATTGCAGAGTATAGAAACTCATGGAGTCAGTGGCCTAGATAGGGGTCATGTGGGGTTCTGACTTGGTCCTGTAGGACCCCTGTCCACTCTTCCACCCTGCTCTGTGTGTGTGTGTGTGTGTGTGCGTGTGTGTGTGTGTGTGTGCACGCGCACCCGCACATGCATATGTACTAGTATCCACAGGTGACCTTGCATCTGCTTACACAGGAGAATCTATAGGCTGTGTGCATGTATGTGCCAAGAGCTGTGCTGGGTGTGTGCAAGGCTCTGTGCCCTGTGTGTGCATGTGTGCACAGACCTCACAAGGTGTCATCCACAGCACAGTGGAGTGAGGGAAACAGTGTGGTCCTTTGTTCTTGACTGAAAGGGAGAATGAGCTGTCTGCCCCAGGTGAGCGGCTCCTGGGAGGGGCCCACATCCCACCTGCCTGCCCCACCTCCAGCAGAGGCCAGCATTGCACAGCCTGTGTCCTACCTCCCTGGCCCAGTGTGGCCAGTGGCTTCCTGCAGGCTAGGATCTTGAAGTGGCTGGTGTGGTCTGGCCTCTCCCTGTACTCCTGTGATGGGGAATGGACCCCTTTTCCTCCCTCAGGAAACCACCATCAGTGGCCTGACCCCAGAGACCACCTATTCCATTACTGTTGCTGCCTATACCACCAAGGGAGATGGTGCCCGAAGCAAGCCCAAAATTGTTACAACGACAGGGGCAGGTGAGTGACAGTCAGGACATACCTGAGGGAGGGGTCGCGGGGAGGGCAGCACCAGAGCCCAGAGCGTGGTTGTTCAGTCCCAGGGCGGCCCACCATGATGGTCAGTACCACGGCCATGAACACTGCGCTGCTCCAGTGGCACCCACCCAAGGAGCTGCCCGGCGAGCTGCTAGGCTACCGGCTGCAGTACCGCCGGGCCGATGAGGCACGACCCAACACCATAGATTTTGGCAAGGACGACCAGCACTTTACGGTTACTGGCCTGCACAAGGGAGCCACCTACATCTTCCGGCTTGCTGCCAAGAACCGAGCCGGCCTAGGTGAGGAGTTCGAGAAGGAGATCACAACCCCTGAGGACCTGCCCAACGGCTTCCCCCAAAACCTGCGTGTGATAGGACTGACCATGTCTACAACGGAACTGGCCTGGGACCCACCAGTGCTGGCGGAGAGGAATGGGCGCATCACCAACTACACTGTGGTGTTCCGTGACATCAACAGCCAGCAGGAGCTGCAGCACATCACAGCAGACACCCACCTTACACTTTTTGGCCTCAAGCCAGACACCACTTATGACATCAAGGTCCGCGCATGGACCCGTAAAGGCACTGGCCCCCTGAGCCCCAGCATCCAGTCCCGGACCATGCCAGTGGAGCAAGGTGTGTGCTGCGGGAATGGCATCACCTGCCTAAGTGTGGCTGCGCCTGGGAACTTCTGCTCTCCTTGACCCACTGACCTCTGGTGACTGATCCACCAGCCTCTGGTGTGTGACCTTCAATCTCTCATAACTGTGACCACTAACCTCTAGTGCCACATTCTTAGGCGTGTGACCCCTGACTTCTGCTATTCTTGACCTACTGACCTCTGCTTGTGACCTACCAATTTCTTGTGACTTTGACCACTGATCTCTTTTGACTGCATCATTCTTCTCAGATGTGCAACCTACTGGTCTTTGGTATGTGACACTCATCTTTTGGGGCCATGACCCACTGACCTCTAGTGAACATGCTTTACCATGCTCTGGTGTGTGGCCACACGCTTCTCACGACCGAAACCCATTGACCTCTGGTCACTCTGACTTGGTGTCTGTGAGCTCAAGCTTTTACCCTCATGCTCTGGAGATTCTGACCACAGTTGCTGTGGCACCCCTGGCCCTGTTCAGTGTTCACTGTGGAAGAGCTTGGGCTGGGAGTTAAATGGTGAAATCTGAAGCTGGCTGGTGGTGGGGTGTTTGGTACTGTGCAGCCATCCTTAGCCCCCTGTGCCCTGACCAGCATCTCATCCTGGTGGAAACCTTTCTGGCACCCTCATCTCACCTCACAAACCTAGACTCCCTCCTCCCTATGCCTCCACAGTGTTTGCCAAGAACTTCCGGGTGGCAGCTGCAATGAAGACATCTGTGTTGCTCAGCTGGGAGGTCCCTGACTCCTACAAGTCACCTGTACCCTTCAAGGTGAGTGAGGACCATGGCCAACTGAGTCCAGCACACATGCAGGCCTGCTGGGTGCTGTCATTCCAATCCCAGCCCACATGGGAGTGTGTCTGTGGAACAGGATTCTCGTTGTGTGTGTGTATGCATATTTGTGCCCTGCAGGCCCATGGTGGGGAGCCTTAGCCAGAGGCGCTGCCACATTCTCCCCCGCCATTCCCCACAGATCCTGTACAACGGGCAGAGTGTGGAGGTGGACGGGCACTCAATGCGGAAGCTGATCGCAGACCTGCAGCCCAACACAGAGTACTCGTTTGTGTTGATGAACCGTGGCAGTAGTGCGGGTGGCCTGCAGCATCTTGTGTCCATTCGCACAGCCCCCGACCTCCTACCACATAAGCCACTGCCCGCCTCTGCCTACATAGAGGACGGCCGCTTTGCCCTCTCCATGCCCCACGTGCAGGACCTCTCGCTTGTCAGGTGTGTACATGAGGCTTTGGGGGAGGCAGGACAGCATTGGAGGCTGCCAGCGATAACAGTCCTGATTCCCATTCTGCCCATCCAGATGGTTCTACATTGTGGTGGTACCCATTGACCGTGTGGGTGGGAGCATGCTGGCGCCAAGATGGAGCACACCTGAAGAGTTGGAGCTGGATGAGGTACCTGGGGAGAGGACAAGGACACTGATAACAGCCACATTGCTGTGGTTGGCTGGTGGCCTTCCTGCCCTGAACATTGCACCAGTGACTCTCCCAGATTCACTTCCCAAATTGAAATCAACTCTTGTGGCTCCTCTGGCTGGCAGCCTGCCCCCTCTCTGGAGAGAGGGACTCTGAGGGAAGCCCCTTGGGAGTGTTCACAGAACTCCTGAAGGGTGAGAATCCTCTGGAGGTGTCTAGCAGGAATCCCTGGGAGGTTGTGGAAACATCTCTGCAGGCTAAGAGAATCCTAAGCCCTGTAGACTCGGCAGAGACCCGCACATCTAGAGGCTGTGGAGTTCTGGATGATCCTTACAGCCTGTGGTCACCAAACATTTGAAGTTTTTCTGCCAGCCAGTGTGGAAACAGCTGGTTAGAATAGGGGCAGCTTACCCACAGGGCCTCTTCTCCTGGACTGACTGGGAAGAGTGACTTTGTGGTGTCCAGTGTTTCTCTGTGAGAGCAGTGGGCTGGGCCAGGCGTGTGCTCGGAGCGGCATGCTCCAAGGCCCCATGTGACTCCCATGCTTTGCTCTGCCAGCTTTTGGAGGCCATAGAGCAGGGTGGCGAGGAGCAGCGGCAGCGGCGGCGGCGGCAGGCAGAGCGTCTAAAGCCATATGTGGCCGCTCAGATGGATGTGCTCCCTGAGACCTTCACCTTGGGGGACAAGAAGAACTACCGGGGCTTCTACAACCGTCCCCTGTCTCCAGACCTGAGCTACCAGTGCTTTGTGCTTGCCTCCTTAAAGGAACCCGTGGACCAGGTCTGCTTGAGCCGACTTGGCTCTCAGCACCCTGAGAACCCAAGCCTGACCCAAGACTAGGCCAGTTTCAAATATAAGACCTCAGGTCTGCATCAACCCAGGAACTACAAGATCTCTAGCCTGGAACAGCCCCAGAGACCCAAGACCCACACTAGGGATCCCAATAGACTACGCCCAGGACCCAGAAGGCCAGACCTAATCTGACTCCTGGGACCCAGTCCTTCCAGGTCCACCTCTTAGGATCTAAGAGACCAGCCTGGGCCCTTAGACAGTGTAACCCAGCCCCAGAGCCCTTTCTCCAGGGTTGATGGACAGAGGGTGGGGGAATCTCACACTATGCTCACAGCCATGCTGTTCCTCCTCTGGGCCACAGAAGCGCTATGCCTCCAGCCCCTACTCGGATGAGATAGTGGTCCAGGTGACACCAGCCCAGCAACAGGAGGAGCCTGAGATGCTGTGGGTGACCGGCCCCGTCCTGGCAGTCATCCTCATCATCCTCATTGTCATCGCCATACTCCTGTTCAAGAGGTGAGTGTTGCCCTCGGGACTCAAGGGGATGGCAGCCTGCCTCTCCTCTCAGGCCCTCTCTGGTCATGGTGCCTGTGGAGAAGGTGCAGCCTCCCAAAGCCTAGACCCTAGGCCCCGGGCTTAGCAGGAAGCCAGGAAGGACAGAAGCAGTATGTACGTGCAGACCTATGTCTATAAGCATACACCAGTCAGATATGGGGGGGACCTCTGCATACGGCAGCCTTGGTGTGAGGAGGAGCTGAAACTTCAGAAGGTGGTTCCATGTGTATCCCCAGGCTCGTCTGTCTGTCTCCATGTTTCTGTGGATGTGAGCGTGTCTGTCTCTTCAGCTTTAAAACCCCACCCTCCTTATCTCCTATCTCAAGTCCCTTCCTTCTGCCACTATTCGTAGATGATTCCCCAGCCCCACTCTCCTGCTTAGACTAGAGGGTTCTGGACCCAGCTGTGACCCTACATGCCCACGGGTGCTCACAGCAGACAGTTTTGAAGGCTTATTGTGACCACGACAGCTGTCTCGGCCTCATTGTGTCTTTCACACACAGTCCTCTCTCGGGTAGTTGTAGCCGCTTGCCCTAGGAGTCTTCTCTTACCCATCCGCCTTCCAGCCTGAAAGTTATTTCCAAAGATTTACCTTTATTACTCTCTGTTTAAAACTTTTTGGTGACTCCCAGGGTAAAGCCCAACCTCTTCAGCTTGACAGTCAAATGCCTGGCCAATCTGGCTCCTTCCACCACTCCTAACGTTGTGACACTGAACTGATGCATATGCGGGATGTGCTCTCCTTTGTGCTATAGATCTCCCTCTCCCTGCCCACTTGGCAGTTGCTGGGCGCAGTGGCTCATGGCTGTAATCCCAGCACTTTGGAAGACTGAGGTGGGAAGATGGCTTGAAGCCAGGAGTTCAACATAGCAAGACCTCATCTCTGCAGAAAATAAAAAAATTCATTGGGTGTGGTGGTGTGCATCTGTAGTTCTAGATACTCGGAAGGCTGAGGCAGGAGGATAAGCTGAACCCAGGAGGTTGAAGCTGCAGTGAGCCCTGATTGTGCCACTGTTCTCCAGCCTGGGCAACAGAGTGAGATTCTAACAAAAAGAAAAAGAAAAATAAGACTCTGGTGCCTGTGAGGCCTTTCCCACACAACCCCAGATCTGCTCCCAGAATGTTCCATGGCAGATATGCTGGGCCTATGGCTGAGTATGCCGAGCCTTGAGTCTGCAGCCCCTGGCCCAGAGCTGAGCACACAAGTGTGTCAGTGAGCACCTGGCAGATGAACGTGTGCTGGTTTGTGTGTCTGAATGCATCTTTGAATAGGAGTGCCCATATCCCCCTGCCCTGGTCCCCAGTGCACCTTCCCAAGGAGTCTACTTTTTCCTCCCAGGGTGGAGAACCTGTGGGCGGGGACCCTGGGGAGTGTCCCATACACCCGCTCATCCTTCCCACTCCCACCTGGTGTCTGACTGGAGAGGTGAGACCTCTCTCCTTGAATGTCATGTGGGTGCCATAGAAGGGGCTCACAGTGTCCCCATGTCATGAGAGGGCTGAGTGCTTGGTGGAAACAATGACCATTCCTTTCTTCTGTCCTTGCTTGTCTTCGGGACCTAGTAAACAAGAAAGGTAGGAGTCATTCCTTCTCTCTTCACACGCCTCCCCCCTACTTAACCCTGTGCACATGTTGGGCCTGCAGGGAGGGATGGTGCTTTGACTGGAAACCTCCTGGCCTATGACTTTAAGCAGCAAACCATCCGGTCAGCTCAGCAGGCTCCCTGGTTCGGAACCAAGTCCTCACTGGTGTGAGGGGGCAGACTTTGTCTTGCCGGTTCAACTCTGTACCCTCCGCAGAGGATGCTGCTTCTTCAGGGCATGTGTATCATGCAGACTTCAGTGCTTTCCCTCAGTATCCAAAGTTCGCCAGAACCTTCACCAGGCTCTCAGTTCTCTGAGAAGTTACCTCAGTGCTGCTACAGAAGGTCTTGCGTTTGTGCCAAGAGCACTCACTCCACAGAGTAGCAGGGAAGTGTGTCCTGGTACACACATACCTCAGCACACTCACGCAAGTGCTTCTTCCCCAGACATATGCATGTGTACAGGCCACAAGTGGCTCTGGCTCTGTCAGCAGCTGAACCATATGGTCTGTCTCTGACCACATCTTTGTAGATGGGGAAACTGAGGCCAGTGAGAGAGGACTTTGCCCAGCTAGGGTGATAACTTTCCTGTCACTCCCCTGCTGCCCTGAGCATTTACCCTGATACTCTCAGAGCCAGACAGCTGAGGCCCAGTACCCTGTGTGTTTGTGTATTTTATATGTCATTTGCATGTTATTTTTGGTGGCTTCTGCTGCCTCAGCTGTGGTGGCCTTGGGGGATTGCAGCCACTGCTTTGCAGTGACTTGCCTTCTATCCAAAGGAGCTGCCCTCCTCTGCGACCCCTTGCTCCCTCGCTGCACTGCCCCTCTTTACTCCACACTCTCCCCCTCCCCACCGTCCTCTGTTCTCATGTTGAGACTGCTCTGCCCTGGCTCCTCCTCGCTCAGAGATCCCAGGAAGAGGTGGGTGGTGGGAGGACAGAGCTGAGGACACAGCCTCGTGTGATAGCTGGCCCTGCCGTGCGTCACTGCCCTCGACTTGCCCTCCGGCTCTTACCAGCCTCCTCCTGTCTCTCTAGGAAAAGGACCCACTCCCCGTCTTCTAAGGATGAGCAGTCAGTTGGACTGAAGGACTCCTTGCTGGCCCACTCCTCTGACCCTGTGGAGATGCGGAGGCTCAACTACCAGACACCAGGTAGGGCAGCTCCCTGGAGCCTGTGTGTCCCCAGCCCAGACCACAGAGGCTTATGGGCTCTGTTCTGCAGGATTCTGGGTTCTCCATTAAAGGATCTCAGCCACATGCCCCCATCCCTGTTTTTCTTCCTTTCTACCCGTCTTCCTGTGCTCATCTACTCTGAACTGAAGCAACTGAGGTGCCCCCATATCCAATAGCTGGACAGACAGACGCCCCAGGGCCTAGGAGCCTCTCAGATGGCAAAACTGCTTAGCCCCTGCTTTGTCTTCAGTCAAGTCCTCTCAATATGGGCTAAGGGCCACCTCCCCACCAGGGTTGACATCCCTACCATAAGGTGGCCAGTGTCTGCATCCACACTCTGATCCTTCCATGTGTTAAAGGGGCATGTTAGCAGGAGATGCCCCACCAGACAGTGGGGGAGAGGTAAGGTACCCTCATTCAACCCTTCCTGGAGGCTGACCCCAGGTTTACTGTGCTGCATGCCTGCCCTTTCTCCCTAGCCACGCTCCCGTGGCTGTCCAGATGTTTCTTCTACCTGAAATGTCACTCCTTCCCCACACCCCAGCAGATACAGCTCAGACCTCTTCCCCTGAGAGAGGCCCCACACAGGGTTGGGTGTTTCTCCTCAGCTCCCAGAACCTCTGCTTCTTCCATCATGACGCCTCTCGCAGTGAGCTGGGATTGCCTCAGTGACAATCTCAACTCTGTGGTGCCAGGAACTGTGTCTTGTTCACCCCCTAGCCTTTGTATTCAGCACACGGTGGGTTCTTATTGAATGCCTGTGAAATGAGACACAGACAACTGAACAAGTGAGTGAACTAATGCATACAAACAGGGTTTGTGTATGTATGAGCTGGTTGTTACTGCATATCAAATTACCCCAAAACTTAGTGGCTTAAAACAACAATAATTATGTATTATCATTCATGGTTTTTGTGAGCCAGGAATTCAGACGGGGCACAGCAGGAGCAGCTTGTCTCTATTCTAGAGTGTTTGGGCCCTCGGCTGGAAGACTTCAAGACTGGGAGCTAGAATTGTTTAAAGCAGGGGTTGGCAAACTATGGTCCATGGCCAAGTATGACCCACCACCTGTTTGTGTATAGACATTTTTCCTGTAACAGCCATACTCATTTGTTTGTGTGCTATCTGTGGTTACTTTTGCACTATAAAGGCAGAGTTAAATAGATGTGATAAGCCGGGCTCGGTTAGCTCAGCCTGAAATCCCACGCCTTGGGAGGCTGAGGTGAGTGGGTTGCATGAGCCCGCAGGTTTGAGACCTGACTGGGCAACTTGGCAAGACCTCATCTCTAAATCAAAAAAATTAGCCAGGTGTGGTAGCGCATGCCTGTAGTTCCAGCTAGTTGGAAGCCTGAGGCGGAAGGATCCCTGGAGCCCAGCAGGTCGAGGTTGCCGAGAGTGGCCACTGCGCTCCAGTTTGGGTGACAGAGTGAGACTCCAACTCAAAAAAAAAAAAAAAATAGATGTGATAAAGACCAGAGACCTATCTAAAATATTTACTGTCTGGCCTTTTGTAGGAAAAGTTTGCCAACCCCTAGATTCTAAAGACTCTTTTATTCATGTGTCTGGTGGTTGATGAATCAGCTGTGAACTTCACTGGGGCTGTCAACCGGGACACCCACACAAGGCCTTTTCATGTGGTCTGGGCTTCCCCACAACATGGTGACTGAAATCCAAGGGCACATGTCTGGAGAGAGTTCATGCCAGGCAGACCTAGCAGGCTGTTGCAACCCCACGTGATTGGATCTGTGAGAAATCAAATACCAAGATGTGGGACCTGGAGAGCAGAGAAGCCTCTTTAGGGAGGAGTGCTAGGCCATGTGGAAAGTGGTCAGGAAAAGCGGGTAGGAAGTAGCTTCAGGGGAACTATATACAGAAGCTCAGAGGTATTGCATGTGCATCAAATTATGAGCACTTGAATGTTTCTGCAGCACTGGAATCGGGGACGGGGGTGGGAATACTGAGCCAAGGGATGACTGGAGGGTTAGGCAGAAGGCCAGTCACAGAGGGCTTTGAATGCCAAGCTTAGGGGTTTGAACTTTATCTTGTGGGTACCAGAGCAGCATTAAAGATATTTATCATGGGAGTGACATGGTCAGAATTGTGCTTTAGAAATGCCACTCTGCTGTGCAGAGAGAGAATGGATTGAAGGGGAAGAATCAGGGTAGGCAGACCACTGAAAAGGCCATTAAGTAGGTAAAAGGTGACAGTAGGAACAGAGGGAAGGGACGGACTCAGGAAATGTGAAGGAGGTGAGGGCAGTAGGGCCCTGACTTGCATAGGGGGGCAAGGATGGTCCACGGTTGCTGGCTGAGTAGTGGGGTGGAGTGACTAGGGGGCAGTGGGTCTGGACCTCTGGGCTGACCTCAGGGCTGCAGCCACAGGTGTGGAAGGGGCCAAGGAGCACACGGTGGTCAAAACCTGGAAATAGATGGGCTCTCCCAGGGAAGGGAAGGAGGTGCAGCATTAAGGAAGGACGGATGAAGAGTAGCCAGGGAGATGAAGCAGCAGTAGCCAGAGGAGATAAGGAGTACAGTGTCCCTGACACCAAGGAGCAGACTGCTGTGTGAGGTATGGGGATTCAGTGGTGTGGAGCAGTAGGAAAATGGAGAAGGAAGATCGCTGGCTTTGGCAAATAGGGCAGTGGAGAGAGGATGGTGGCCACATCCTGGGGGCAGAAGCATTTCCGTGGACTGAGTGATGAGTAGGGTGTAAGGAAAGAGAGAAACCTCTTGAAGGCCCCTGTGGGGAGGTGTGATGAGCTGTAAGAGAGGAGAGGGTGTGGGATCAAAAGAAGAGTGCTCTTTTTTCCAGTATGGAAATTGTCTGAAAATAGCCAAGGCCAAACTTTGATACCAGAGGGGACAAGGTTGGTTTGGAATTGTATTTAGTTATAAAAAGAAGCCACCAGGCCCCCCAGGGTTTGGGAGCGTTTGCCTCTGGGGGTGGGACACCCTATCTGGGAGACAGAAGGGGCCATGGTGGGACTTATCTACAGCTCCAGGTCCCTCACTATCCCTGTTGTTCTGTTCCTCTACCAATCCCCTCCCAAGCCTTCCTAACCCCTCCATCCCTCCATCCCCACACTGCCCCCTCTACTGTATCTAACAGCGATGTAACCGGAAAAGGTTAATGGGCTTTCTTCTCTTGCCCCGTTGTTTTTTCTCTGCAGGTTCCAGTGTCCCCAGTTGCCCGAATACCTCAAGTTAGTTTCCAAAGTTCCCGTGTTTGGGGGATACTTTGGCTTCTGTGTCTGTTTCCACTCCTCACTTTTTCTTATCCCATTACCTCCTTCCTTCCTTGAATTTTTCTCTCCCCTTCCCTCTCTTTTCTCTCCCTTCCCTGCTCTCCCTTCATCTTTTTCCTTCCCCACCCTCCACTCTGCCCACCTGGCTTCTTTCAGACCTGTTTTCTCTCTCACTGACCCTGTCTCTGTCCCTGCCTTTCCCACCTCCGGTCTCAGTCTGACAACCTTCTGAGAATATCTGCTTCTTTTCTCCTTGTCTCTCTGTCCCCATATTCCCCTCCTCATTCCTGCTCCTCTCTCCGTATTCCTCTGTGTTGTTCTGCCATTGTCTCTGTACTTGGTGACCACTCCATCCACGCACTCGGTGCCTGGGATGACGATGTCCCTGAGTCTCCCTTAGTAACTGGCGCCAGTGAGGGGCAAGAGGGCTGTCCACATGCAAGTGTGATGGGACACCAGCTTCTGTCCTGTCCACTGCCACTGACCTGGATTTCCCACCCCACCTGGGAAGAAGGAAGCCTCTCTTCCCTCCTGAGAGGCTTGCCAGGCAGAGCCCTGGTGCCCCCACTCAGCACTGCACCCCAGGACACGCTTTACGTGCTCACAGCACAACACTTCCCTTTGTCCTCTCCTGCCCTCCAGCCACTGTGTGCTCCACCATCCCTGTTGCCGCATGTGCTGCTGTCTCCATGCCACCAGTGCCAAGTGCTCCATGGTCACACGTGTTCACATGTGCACATACATGCATTGGGACTATCTCTGCCACCCTCCTCAAGCCTCATGCTAATGCTGCCTGTGTGTACCTCTCCTCCCCCAGGTATGCGAGACCACCCGCCCATCCCCATCACTGACCTGGCGGACAACATCGAGCGCCTCAAAGCCAATGATGGCCTCAAATTCTCCCAGGAATATGAGGTGAGACATCTCTACCCCCTGCCATGTATGTGGCTTGGGCCCACCCCCATGCCAGCTCCTATCTTCTCCCAGGTCCCAGCTGTGGTGGGAGACTCTAGGCTTTTCTGGAGCACAGAGAAGAGGGTCAACAAGGTTCACCTGGGGAAGTGGGCTCCTCAAGTGCTGGACCCAGCCACAGCCCAATTCCCTCTTGTGGCCACCCTCATTCAGGCAATGCTTCAAAAGGCTGTGAGTGCTACTAGAGTCTGGACACTCAGACGTGCCCAGATGCAACAAGTTCACAGACATACAGACACTGATTGGTGATATTAGCCTTGATAGCTGGTGTCTATCAAGAGCTTCCTGCAAGCCAGCACCAGGCGAGGCACTTAGCACACATCATTTCGCTCAATCCCCCAGCAGCCTTGTGGAATGGAAACTATTATCCCATTTTACAGATGGGCAAGTAGGGGGCTCAGTGGGGCAGTGACTTACCCAAGGTAAAAAAGCTAATGAATAGTGGATTCAAACCTAGACCTCCCTGATGTCCTGTGCTCTGCTCATGCATATGCTCACATGTACAAGTGTACTAACAACAGCACAGTTCGCAGAGATGGGAAGTCTGGGCACTTGAGTCTTGCTGCTCAGGCTGCACAGATCCTGCTCGGGGGCCTTCCACATGCCCACCTTCCTCTGGCCTTGACTCTTGCCACCTGGGGGCTCAGGCTTCAGGGTCTGAGGGACTTCATCCCACCCACAGCTAGGCAGGGAGTGATTTAAGTGTCCTCAGTCCTCCTAGCTGGGAGGGGCTTTTTTAGAAAAGGAGGTGATTTTAAGCAGAGACCCATCTCCTCTAAGAAGCACCGAGGGAGATGTCTTTCTGCCTTGTCCACCACTCTTTCCCCAGCTCCTGGCATGGGCTTCCATAGATGATTGGTAGACAGGTGATTGATGTGTTTGCTCAGCCCAGCCTGTGAGCTTGTTCCCCTTTCAGTCAGATGTCTGTCCTCAACTGTGGGGATGCATCCTGGGCCACCAAGATTGCTCTTCCAAGAGTTGTAGACCAGATAGATTCCAAGGGCTGTGGGCCAGGTTTCTGAAGAGGAAATTGAGCTTGGCAGGCAAATGGATGAATACGTTTAATGCAAAGAAACCATGCTGCCTCTACCTGTAGAGCCCCCACTGGGGCCTGCTCTGTCTGCAGAAGCCATGCTGTGGGGTAACAAAGCTTGTGAGTGGGGTTCTTGCCTTCAGTTCTTTACCTGGTCAGGAAAACCCGCCATGGCCTTCAACCCACACTCATGTACACCCCACACCTGCCCTTCCTTCCAACACAGCCCTGCCTGGGCTCACAGTGGTACCCTTCCACCTTCTATCCGCTTCCCTCCTCCAATCAAAGCTTTCCCTCTTCCTCCAGGAAACCTTCTTAGGCTCCCCAAGGCTGTCACGTGTTCTTCCCCAGCCAGGAACCTATAGCTCTGTTACCTTTAACGTTCAGTAAGTCATTCATACGTAATATCATGTGCCAATCCCCATGCTAGGGAGGGATATGGATACAGATGCTCTCAGGGAGCCCCATCAGTGGAGAAACACATGCATACAGAGAATCAACATTGAAAATGTGACTATGACAGTAGGCTCTGGTATTACATATGACCTACATGTGTGGAGAAGATAGACTGATAGCACTGAAGCAGCCAAGAGATGGGGTGTGCTGCCGGGCCTCACAGAAGCAGGGACACTGTCCTCTGGAGAGTAATGAGACTGGGCCAAAATATGGAGGCCATTGTGTGCTGTGCTGAGAACTCCAGCTTGTATCCATCTCTAAAATACAAGGGTAATAATAGATCCTATCTCATATAAGCGTTAGATGGAGAACACATGCAAAGTGCTCACAGCAGTCCCGGGCATACCAGGAGTTCTCACTGAGACCTTGCTGTTATCGTTACTGCTTTCTAAGGTGATGAGTGCATGGAAGGCTTTTAAGTAGGAAATGCATATTCAGTTCTGCATTTTGAAAGGATTGTTCTCCTTTAGGACTGAGTGGGTCAGTGTGGGGCAAGAGGGAATAGGCAGGAAGATGCCGAACCTGGATTGGGGTAGCCTGGCAGAAGGCAGTGGCAGCAGGTCAGAGAGAGCTGAGCAGGAGGGAACACTAGTACATGGTGACTGGTGGGAGGGGATGTGGAAGGATTTTGAAGTCGACTTGCAGGTTCTGGCCCAGCTTTGGATAGATAGGTGATAGTGCCCCTCACTGAGGTGGAGACCCAGCAGCAGAGGCAGGTTTGGAGGGGAAGTGGATGAGCTCGGCTTTGGAAGGTCCAAGGTTGAAGGGCCTGTGAGATCTCCAGGTGGAGATATCCAGGGCACTGGACCTTCTGGGGAGAGCTTGGGTCATCACTGGGGTTACAGTTGGCTCCAGCATATGGGTGTAAAAATCCCGCAAGCTATAAGGTCATCCAGAAAGGTGGTAGACTGAGAAGAGGGCCCAGAAGGAGCCCTGGAGGGGCCATTTCATACCTATGAGAAGGGCAGGGGAAGGAGAGGAAACGGGGGCAGTCAAAAAGGTGGGAGGAGAGCAGGGTGAGGAGGTGTCATGGGTGTTCAGGGCCCTGGTTTCAAATACTGCCCAGGAGTAGGTTGCCATTGCTTCCATATCTTTGTTAATTTTATTAGTTGGATGCAGGGCTTGAGGGACCTTTCCCCAATACCTACCCCTCCTCAGATCACTACCAGACATGGTCAAAAAAGTCCTCGGTCCATTGCTTTCTGGCTAGGTTATACGGCAGCCTCTGAGCTCTATGGTAGGGGAAGTGGTGTACTCCCTCACCAGTGCCATAGAGCAGAGGGGCCGGCTGTGGCTTAGGGAGTGAAGGCAGGATGTGAGCACCACCTGGAAGGCTGGGAAGTAGGTTGACCTCAACTCTTACTCCACCTGCTTTCTCCATTCCCTACAGTCCATTGATCCTGGACAGCAGTTCACGTGGGAGAATTCAAACCTAGAGGTGAACAAGCCCAAGAACCGCTACGCAAATGTCATTGCCTATGACCACTCTCGAGTTATCCTTACCTCTATCGATGGTGAGCCAGGACCAGCGCCCCTCCCATCCCCTGCTCTCCTCCCACTTGCTGGCTGGGATGATATTTTGTCCTACAGAAGATGCCCATGAGTCTCAGGGGTGCACTGAGGCATGGTGGGCTGCTGGGGACCCTGTAGTAATGCCCTCCCACATCCTTTCCTATCCTAGGTGTCCCTGGGAGTGACTACATCAATGCCAACTACATTGACGGCTACCGCAAGCAGAATGCCTACATCGCCACGCAGGGCCCACTGCCTGAGACCATGGGCGATTTTTGGCGGATGGTGTGGGAACAGCGCACGGCCACTGTGGTCATGATGACACGACTGGAGGAGAAGTCCCGGGTGAGACTGCAGGTCCTCCAAGGAAGCAGGTGGGAGTAGGGCATCACCTTCTGTCCCTATGGGAAGAAGTACCTCAGGGGGTCCCCAAATGCTGTTGGTTTTCTGCGGTATTATTATGTTCCTCAGATACTGGGGTGTTCCTGGGATGTAACATGTTCCCCAGATGCTAGTGGGTTCCTAGGATGTTAATATGTTTCACCAAATGCTGTCATATTCTGACAGTGTTAATATGTTCCCTAGTTGCTGGCATGTTTCCGGGGTGTTCACATGTTCCCCAGATGCTGGAGTATTCCTGGGGCATTAACACATCCCCTAAGTTAATTAGTAGAGAGAGCTGCTGTTATCTGGTTTTGTACTGCATAGCATTGACTGGAACGTAAAATTTACAGAGCTTGAAAATGGTGCATAAACCTTATGGGTAAATTTGGCAGAAAATGTGCCTGGTGTGATCTGGCCTTGAATAAATAATTTTCAATTATGGTTCTCATTCCACTGGCTAGGGCGGGGTGGTGACAGCACAAGGACCTGATGTGGTTTGGAGTAGGGGGAACATTGGATCTGAGAGTTCAAGACTGGGCCCTTGCAGCCAGATAGGCTATACCTCCATGCTGTTCAGCCCATCTGAACCTGTGGGCTTCCTCCATCATCAGCCTGCCCTTCTTGGTCCTTTGCAGGTGAAGTGTGATCAATACTGGCCAGCCCGTGGCACTGAGACCTATGGCCTCATTCAGGTGACCCTGCTGGACACAGTGGAGCTGGCCACGTATACCGTGCGCACCTTTGCACTCCACAAGGTATGGCCCTCCCCCAGTGCTTGTCCCCTGCCCAGACCCTATAAGGACAGTGGTCTGAATGTGGGGGGAGTGGGAGGTCAGGGGCTTGGAGCCATGTGCATATGGTGTGAGGGTCACTGTTATGGGAACAGTGCTGTGAGCTCCTTCAGGCTGCTTCTGAGTCCCATCAGGGCATGGCAGGTCATCCTGCTGTGAGTCTGTAGCAAGCAGACTCCTAGTCACCCTGTCTGTCCCCACTTTACTCCCCAGAGTGGCTCCAGTGAGAAGCGTGAGCTACGTCAATTCCAGTTCATGGCTTGGCCAGACCATGGTGTTCCCGAATACCCAACCCCCATCCTGGCCTTCCTGCGACGAGTCAAAGCCTGCAACCCACTAGATGCGGGGCCCATGGTGGTGCACTGCAGGTGAGAGGGTACAGTGCCCCAGAGGGGATGGAGTGGGAGATGGGGAGACTTCTACCCTAAGCTGAGCCCGTGTCCTCTGCAGCGCGGGTGTGGGCCGCACGGGCTGCTTCATTGTTATTGATGCCATGCTGGAGCGCATGAAGCACGAGAAGACGGTGGACATCTATGGCCACGTGACGTGCATGCGCTCGCAGAGAAACTACATGGTGCAGACAGAGGACCAGTATGTGTTCATCCACGAGGCGCTGCTGGAGGCCGCCACGTGTGGCCATACAGAGGTGCCTGCCCGCAACCTCTATGCCCACATCCAGAAGCTGGGCCAAGTGCCTCCTGGGGAGAGTGTGACCGCCATGGAGCTCGAATTTAAGGTGGGACTTGGGTGGGCCAGCTTGGCTTCAGAGTCTGGACTGGGTCATGGGGAGGACCCCCCCTCAGCAAGCCAGGCCTGACCAATCCCCTGCTTCTCAATAGTTGCTGGCCAGCTCCAAGGCTCACACGTCCCGTTTCATCAGCGCCAACCTTCCCTGCAACAAGTTCAAGAATCGTCTGGTGAACATCATGCCCTATGAATTGACCCGTGTGTGTCTGCAACCCATCCGTGGCGTGGAGGGCTCCGATTACATCAATGCCAGCTTCCTTGATGGCTATAGGTCAGCATGCTTGTCACTGACCCACCACATACCCTATAGGGACCTAGGCACCTGGCTGGCTGGGAGGCAGCAGAGTAGGGTCAACCCAGAAGACCAGAGAGGGCTGGGTAGAACAGTGAGAACTTCCTGGAGAAGGGGTGATCTGAGCAGGGCCCCAAGAGGTGACACAGTCTTAGAGGAGACTTTGGGGGCAGCAACACCTCCAGCATGTCCAGTCTTATGTCCATCCCAGACAGCAGAAGGCCTACATAGCTACACAGGGGCCTCTGGCAGAGAGCACCGAGGACTTCTGGCGCATGCTATGGGAGCACAATTCCACCATCATCGTAATGCTGACCAAGCTTCGGGAGATGGGCAGGGTGAGCCCACCCCTACCCCCAGGGCCCTTCTCATACCTGGAAGAATACCAACCCCTGGTGGGAGAGATGCCCCTTTTGTTACTCTCTCCTTTCACTCCCCAGCCTCCCATCAGCATAGCCTCAGATCCCTGTTATCACCCCCTGAGGCATCCTGTCCCAGAGTCCTCTGAAACCTGGCACTCCCCTCCCCATTCCTCCTCACCTGATCATGGGGGCTGGGCCCTCTGTCCACAGGAGAAGTGCCATCAGTACTGGCCAGCAGAGCGCTCTGCTCGCTACCAGTACTTTGTTGTTGACCCGATGGCTGAGTACAACATGCCCCAGTATATCCTGCGTGAGTTCAAGGTCACAGACGCCCGGGTGAGTGTTTGCACTTGAGCATGTCCATAAAACCATGCGTGACCACATGTGGGGTGAGTGAATGCCCACATGGTACCTTACCTCAAGCTGCAAGAATCTGAGGTGGGAGTGTGCAAGTAGTAGGGTGTGAGTACCCAGGTGGCCTCAGGTGTAATGATGTCATGGATGCATGCCTGTGTCATTGTACTACAGAGGTACACAGATTGTCCTGTGGGATCAGGGTCTCCTCATCAGCCCTGCTTGCAATCCTAGGCTCCTGCTGCAGTCAGATACACATAGCACATGCATTCATGCTGTCTAATTCAGAGGGGGTGCCGCCTATGGCACAAACCCTAATCCTGTTCTCCTGCCCACCTCTCCCAGGATGGGCAGTCGAGGACAATCCGGCAGTTCCAGTTCACAGACTGGCCAGAGCAGGGCGTGCCCAAGACGGGTGAGGGCTTCATTGACTTCATCGGGCAGGTGCACAAGACCAAGGAACAGTTCGGGCAGGATGGGCCCATCACAGTGCACTGCAGGTGGGGCTGTCCCCATGGAGGGCTGGGGTGGGTGGGGCCTGAGGCCTGGCAGGCCCACTCCCTGAGTTAGCAAGAATGCTGAGCCAGCTGTGTCTCTGAGCAGTGCTGGTGTGGGCCGCACCGGGGTGTTCATCACTCTGAGCATCGTTCTGGAGCGTATGCGCTATGAGGGCGTGGTCGACATGTTCCAGACTGTGAAGACCTTGCGCACACAGCGTCCTGCCATGGTGCAGACAGAGGTACACAGACCATCCTGCAGGGCCAGGGTCTCCCCAGCAGCCCTGCTTACAATCCTAGGCTCCTGCTGCAGTCAGATATACATAGCACATGCATTCATGCTGCAACATTTCACATTGCTTGTGCTGCCTAAGGGACTCAGGGGAGACATGAGTGAGATGTGCTCAAACATTCAGCAGCTCTGTGCAGAGGGCCAGTGGTGCTCCTGGCCTCTGGGGCAGGGGCAACATAGCAGTCCTTATGGGGTGCACAGTCAGGAGCAGACAAGCATGATCGGGGTGGCAGGTGGCAGGCAAGTAGATCTGGGGGCCTGGGACAGGGAAAGGAGAGAGGATGGGCCCTTAGAGGCTGTTTCAGGCTTCCCTAGACCCTGCCTGGGGCAACTCTTTGGGTCTAGCACCTGCCTTTGGCCAGCAGAGGCTAAATCCATGGCCAGTGGCTACAGTATATGTGCCTTCAGTGGTGTGGGTAGGGCATACTTGCTGGCTGTACATACTTACCAGCTCCCAATCCTGGCAGGACCAGTACCAGCTGTGCTACCGTGCGGCCCTGGAGTACCTCGGCAGCTTTGACCACTATGCAACGTAACTACCGCTCCCCTCTCCTCCACTGCCCCCACTGGGGGGCTCCGGAGGGGACCCAGCTCCTCTGAGCCATACCGACCATCGTCCAGCCCTCCTGCACGGATGCTATTGCTGGCAGAGCACAGCCCACTGGGACCACAGCGTTTCAGGAACATTGCCACACCAATCAGAGAGCCCAGAACACCCCTGGGCAAGTGGGTGGACCAGCAGGCAGGCGCTGTGGCCCCTCTGTCCACCAGGCCCACCTGGAGCCCACTTCAAGCTCTCTCTTCTGCTACCGCGTTTCTCATGCTTCTTCTCATGGGGTGGGGAGGGGGCAAAGCCTCCGTTTTTATACATTAAGTGGGGTAGACTGAGGGATTCTAGCCTCTTCCCTCTGATTTTTCCATTTGCAACTCCTTAATTGCAGAATGGGCCACTGTGGGGTTGGAGTTTATTTTGCTTTCTCTTTTGAGTTCACTTTGTTGGATCCTTTTTTCGTATGACTTTACCGCTGAAGGACAGAAATTGCCTTCTTCGTGCAGAGCTGGGGCCGCCAGCCTGAGCGGAGGCTCAGCCGTGGGCCAGGAGGCAGTGCTGATCCTGCTGCTCTTCCAGCCTTTCAGACAAGATCCTGTTTCAGCCAAATGCAGGGAAACTCAGTTATTTTTTAAAGTTGTGTTTTTCCTTAAGAGCCTTTTTTTAGGCCCCACAGACAGTGGTGGGCGGGGAGGAGATAGGGAACACTCATCCTCAGTCGTCTATCCCAGTGTGTGTTTAACATTCACAGCCCAGAACCACAGACGTGTCTGGGGGAGCCTGGCAAGGCGTTCCTCATCACCATCGTGTTTGCAAAGGTTAAAAAAAAAAACAAAAACAAAAATTAAAAAAAAAAAAAAAAGAAAAAAGTTATCCTCTGGCCTCCGCTTCAAACCCTCAAGAGGGGAAGCAACTCCATGCGCCTGGGGTTCCCGAAGGACTTGCTGGCTGACCACTGGGCCCACAGAGCCTGCTTTTGTCCCCAGCATTGCAGGATGGCGTGTTTGTAGGCTGTGGGGTCAGGCCACATGGCCAAGGTGAATGGCACAGGTCAGGGTGTGTGCCGTGCCCCACACACTTCAGGGCCAATTGGGGGCGTGGCTGACCTTTCAGGTCCAGGCCAGTGGGCCTGGTAGCACATGTCTGTCCTCAGAGTAGGAGCCAGATGATTTCCCTCCCTGGTTTGCAAAGCCCCTGGGAATTGCTCTTTTCCACTCCAAGATGCCCTCATAAACCAATGTGGCAAGACTACTGGACTTCTATCAATGGTACTATAATCAATTCTTATTATCTCAGCTTGCTGAGGGGCAGGGAGAGGGCCTCTTCCTCTGGGCAGCACTATCTAGATAGGTAAGTGGGGCGGGGAAGGGTGCATAGCTGTTTTAGCTGAGGGACGTGATGCAGATGTCCCCAAATCTAGCTAGGCTCAGTCAAGATCAACAATCCAGGGTTGGTAATGTTGGATGATGAAACATTCATTTTTACCTTGTGGATGCTAGTGCTGTAGAGTTCACTGTTGTACACAGTCTGTTTTCTATTTGTTAAGAAAAACTACAGCATCATTGCATAATTCTTGATGGTAATAAATTTGAATAATCAGATTTCTTACAAATCGGGCCTCTGTCTCAGCTCTTTCTGGAACCAAAATGTCTGGGCCAGATCAACAGCTAGAGTGGGTTCTGGAGATTGCTCCTGATGGGACAGTGAGACTGCCCTAAGTATTGTGGCAGGCTTCTGGCATGGCTCCCACTTTCAGAAAAGAGTGGTTACGAACTCTGAAGACTAAGCCACCAAGAGCTGGGTTTGAGCCACCAGTGCACATGAAGAGCATCCTGGGCTGACAAGCATACCCCTTGCCACCGCTCCCCCTACGGTGTTGCAGGATTCATGCTCCCTTCAATTCCACTTCCACCTCTTTCTCTTCCTTCCCTGCTCTAAGGAGAGGGATGGTCCTGTGGTGGCAGAGATTGTGAGTGTATGGAAATTAGTTAGTGAGGACTCTTGTAATTCTTGGAGTGTGGATACTGGACACCAGAAATGTGGTGAGTCCATCTGGCCACTGGATATACAGCAACATTCACACTTGTTGAGCTGTACAGTCTCTCTGTGGTAATCAGACAAGTCTTGTGGGTTGTCCAATCATGGAACTTCTAGGGGTTCAGAGATGGAGACCCAGGATAAGTGGGGAAGAGAAATGTGTAAGTCAGCAATGATCACACTGGAGAGATTGCATAACAGAGTGCAACACTGAGGTGCTGTGGGCACAGAAGTATCACTTGACCTAGGGAAGGCTTCCTGGAGGAGGTGACATAAGATGGATTATAAGTGTTTATAGGATTAGTAGTGGTTAAAGATTAAAGGTGGGGAAAGTGTTCCCGATGGAGGGAACAACATATACCAAGCCTTGGCAGCATGGAGCACACAAAGAGACATGAGAAACCCCAAGAAGTGCTGTATGACTGGACCACTGAGACAGCTAGACATGTGGGCTGGGTGGAACCAGATGGTGCAGCTAAGGAAACTGAGGTGATTGTGAAAGGGATGTAGGTGTCCCTGGCAGGTTGGTCTTCTTTTCTTTACTTTTCTTTTTTCTTTCTTTCTTTCTTTCCTTCTTTCTTTCCTTCTTTCTTTCTTTCTTTCTCTCTCTCTCTCTCTCTCTCTCTCTCTCTCTCTCTCTCTCTCTCTCTCTTTCTCTCTCTCTCCTCTCTCTCTCTCTTTCTCTCTCTCTCTCTCTTTCCTTTCTTCCCTTTCTTTCTTTCTTGTTGGAGTCTTACTCTGTTACCCAAACTGGAGTGCAGTGGCACACTCCCTGCTACTCCAGCGTCAACCTGCTGGTCTCCAGTGATCCTTCCGCTTCAGCCTTCCAAGTAGCCGGAACTACAGGCACGCGCTACCATGGCAGCTAATTTTTTATCTGTTGTAGAGATGAGGTCTCGCCAAGTTGCCCGGGCTGGTCTCAAACCCACAGGCTCAGGCAATCCACTTGTCTCGGCCTCCCAAAGTGCTGGGATCACAGGCTGAGCCATCAAGCCCAGCCACTTCTTTCTTTCTTCTGAGTCAGAGTCTCACTCTGTCACCCAGGCTGGAGTGCAGTGGCACACTCACAGCCACTACAGCCTTGAGCTGGAACCACAGGCATGCACCACCATACCCAGCTAATTTTTTTTTTTAATTGTAGAGACATGGTCTTGCCATATTGTCCAGGCTGATCTCGAGCCTGTGGGCTCAAGCATTCCTCTCGCCTCCACCTCCCAAAGTGCTAGAATTACAGGCGTGAGCCACCCCGCCCAGCCTCGGTGCCTGGTCTATTTCTATTTGCTCAGAAAAAAAGGCATTATTGCATGATTCCTGATGGTGTTACATTTGAATAACTGCTAAATAAAAAAAAGAATGAGCCGTTAAACATTTTCAAGTGAGGGCTAAATACCAGATTTTTACTTGAGGAAGACCAGCATTTGGGACCACCCCAGGCAGGCTCTGTGCTGAGTGCTCAACAGGCCTGCTTGCCAATCCTCAGGACCAGCCGGCAGAACAGACTCTCCTCTCCGTTTCACAGATGAGGAAACAGGCTTATGTGGATTCACTCGTCAGCAACCACAGGGCAGGTAAGCGCTAGAGCCTGGATCAGCGCCTGCTGAAGTCTGCTCCAGAATCACTGTCCTTTCCATTGCCCTTGCTAGTCCTCCCCTCCCTCCTCATCCCTTCTCTGCCTGCAAGCCCACTCCTCCAGGACCCTCATCCACCCCGTGCTCCATCAGGCATCTCTTGCCCCCTCACCCCTATATTCAATTCATCACCACATCTTGTTCATTTGGCCTCTGCATGCACCTGTTACATTGTCCACATTTCCGCTGCTACTTACCAGTCTGCATGCTCACCCCCCCTCCTTTCTCTCTCTTCCTTTCCCCATTCTGCCTTCTTTTCTCTTCTCTCCATCTCTCCATGCTTTTTACCTGGTCTGCCTGCCCCCAGTCCTGCCCTGACTAATCCATTCTCAACATAGCCAGAGAGATTCTTCCTTGCAGGGCAGGTATGACCAAGTTGATGTTCTGAGGAGGGCCTCAGGTCAGCTGTGATGCCTTCATGGTTTTCCAGGCTCTGCAGGACCTGACCTCTGTAGCCTCATCTTTTCTTCTCCTGCTCATCCCCTGCCCTCCAGCCATGAAAAAACCAATTACTTAAGTTTGTGCCTACCTCACCATTCTAGCTCAGCTCCAGATCTTCCCCATAGCTGTTCTGGAACACTCTCCTCCACCTCTACTTGGCTTGCTCCTCATTTTTTAGGTTTCCCTGCAGATATTTCCTTCAGAAGCATCATTTAATTATCCATTGTGAGGTGACCCTGTATATAAGTTATTTGAACTGTATTATTTCACCTAATCCTTACAAAAATTTATGAGATAAGCCTATTATGCCCATTTTATCTATGAGAAAATTTGGTCTCAGTCACTTTCAGCAAATACTTAATGAGCATTTACTATGTGGTAGTCACCGTGCTAGGTGCTTGGATACACCAGTGAACTGAACAGAGATTTTCACCCTCGTGCATTTATACTCTGGCATCAGGAAGCTAGCAATACATATGAAAAATAATCCATGTATTTATGGTTTATTAGGAGATAAGATACGCCATGGGTGAGGTGAGTATGATAAGGATCAGGCATGTGGGAGAAAGTTTAACTGATAGTTGGGGTGGTCAGAGGAAGCCTCATTGGAAAGATGGTATTTGAGGAAAGGCTTGAATCTGGTGAGGGATTTTATTTTGCTAAACATCTGAGATGAGCACCCAGGCAGAGGGAGCAGCTGGAGCAATGGCCTGGGTGGGAGTGTGCATGATGCACTGAGGTTGGTGTGGCTGTGACACCCTGAGCAAGAGGCAAGATGGTGAGACCTCGTCTCTACAATAAATAAAAAAAATTTTTTTTAAATCATATAATTAATACTTAATATTTGTCTATCTGTTTTTGAGTCAAGGTCTCATAATGCAGTGGCACACTCACAGCCACCAGGGCCTCAACCCGCTGGGCTCAGGCGATCCTTCTGCCTCAGCCTTCCAAGTAGCTGGAACTACAGGCACGCACTACCATGCCTGTCTTTTTTTTTTTTTTTTTTTTTTTTTTTGTAGAAATGAGATCTTGCCAAGTTGCTCAGGCTGGTCTCGAACTCCTGAGCTCAAGCAATCCTCTCGCCTCTGCCTCCCAAAGGACTGGGATTACAGGCTTGAGCACCCAGCAATGCTGTATTTATTTATTTAATTTTTGAGTTGGAGTCTCACTCCGTCGCCCAGGCTGGAGTGTAGTGGCATGCTTATGGCTGCCCCAGTGTCAACCTGCTGGGCTCTAGTGATCCTTCCACCTCAACTTTCCAAGTAGCCGAACTTCAGGCGTGCACAACCACACCTGGCTAATTTTTTGACTTACTGTAGAGACAAGGTCTCACCATGTTGCCCAGGCTGGTCTTGAACCCGCAGCACCAGGCAGTCCTCTTACCTCGGCCCCATTAAGTGCTGGGATTACAGGCTTGAGTCACCCTGCCCGCCCAGTACTTTATTTTTAGAAGCAACAACTGGCCAGGCTCAGTGGCTCAGCCTGTAATGCTAGCACTTTGGGAGGCCGAGGCCAGTGGATTGCCTGAGCCCACGGGTTCGAGACCAGCCTGGGCAACTTGGCGAGACCCCATCTCTACAACAGATAAAAAATTAGCCTTGGCATGGTAGCTCGTGCCTGTAGTTCCAGCTACTTGGAAGGCTGAGGTGGAAGGATCGCTGGAGCCCAGCAGGTTGAGGCTGAGGTGGCCAGGAGTGTGCCACTGCACTCCAGTCTGGACAACAGAGTGAGACTCCAACTCAAAAAAAAAAAAAGCAACAACCAGCTGGGTGCGGTGGCTCAAGCCTGTAATCCCACACCTTGGGAGGCTGAGGTGAGTGGAATGCCTGAGCCCGCGGGTTCGAGACCCGCCTGGGCAACTTGACGAGACCTCATCTCTACAATAAATTAAAAAATCAGCCGGGTGTGGTAGCACACGCCTGTAGTTCCAGCTACTTGGAAGGCTGAGGCAGAAGGATTGCCGGAGCCCAGCAGGTCGAGGCTGCAGTGGCCAGTAGCGGCCACTGCGCTCCAGTCTGGGGGACAGAGTGAGACTCCAACTCAAAAAAAAAAAAAAAAAAAAATTAGCCGGGAGTGGTAGCATGTGCCTGTAGTTTTGGCTACTTGGAAGGCTGAGGCGGAAGGATGGCCTGAGCCCAGCAGGTTGACACTGGGGTACCAGTGAGTGTGCTACTGCACTCCAGCCTAGACTACAACTCAAAAAATAAATAATAAAAGCAATGGCTATTGCTTTGCTAAGCCAGGGTCTGACCATGTGGCTCCTTGAACCATAGTTGCCATGTTTCACCTTGGGGAGGTGAATCTTCTCTCTCTCTCTCTCTCTCTCTCTCATTTACTTTTAAAATAAACTATATTTTCCACTATAAATAACTAAATAAATAAATGCAACAGCCAAAACCTTCTGAACAGAATACAGGTATAAAACATTTTCTTCCTGTCCAGTCCCCCAAATCCCTGGAGGAAGTCACTGGTAACAGTTTAGTCTATATCCTTCATGGCTTTTTTTTTTTTTTTTAGCCGGGGTCTCTGTCACCCAGGCTGGAGCACAGTGGCACAATCACAGCTCACCTTAGCCTCCCTAGTAGGTGGGACTACAGGCACGTGCCACCATGCCCGGCTAATTTTATTTTATTTTTTGTAGAGGCAAGGTCTCACCCTGTTGTCCAGGCTGGTCTTGAACTCCTGGGTTCCAACAATCCTCCTGCCTTGCCCTTTCAAAGTGCTGGGATTACAGGCATGAGCCATCATATCTGGCTGGCTTTTTCTATGAATACACAAATGTATGTACACTTTAAAAAAAATAACTAGGATCATATTTTTCATATCTTGCCACAAATTACCCTTTTCACTTAAATATATGGTGGACCAGATTTCATGTCAGGAGCTCATTTTTTTTAACTGCTACATACTATTCGGTTACAGATGTACCGTGATTTTTTAAATGGCTATCAGTATAGCTATTTTTTTTTATTTTTTTTTTATTTTTTTTTTATTTTTTTGAGTTGGAGTCTCACTCTGTCTCCCAGACTGGAGTGCAGTGGCCGCTCCCGGCCACCACAGCCTCGACCTGCTGGGCTCCAGTGATCCTTCCGCCTCAGCCTTCCAAGTAGCCGGAATTACAGGCATGTGCTACCACGCCCGGCTGATTTTTTAATTTATTGTAGAGATGAGGTCTCGCTGCCCAGGCGGGTCTCGAACCCGCGGGCTCAGATAATCCACTCACCTCAGCCTCCCAAAGGCACGGGATTACAGGCTGAGCCACCGAGCCCGGCTAGCTATTTTTATTAAAGCAGAAATAGATGTGCATGATAAAACAGATAAAAATAATGCAAACAGTCTTCAAGAATACAAAATGGGGGGGGGCTTGGTGGCTCAGCCTGTAATCCCAGCACTTTGGGAGGCCGAGGTGAGTGGATTGCCTGAGCCCGTGGGTTCAAGACCCGCCTGGGCAACTTGGCGAGACCTCATCTCTACAATAAATCAAAAATCAGCCGAGTGTGGTAGCGCATGCCTATAGTTCTGGCTACTCGGAAGGCTGAGGCGGAAGGATTGCCGGAGCCCAGCAGGTCGAGGCTGTGGTGTCTGGGAGCGGCCACTGCACTCCAGTCTGGGCGACAGAGTGAGACTCCAACTCAAAAAAAAAAAAAAAAAAAGGAATACAAAATGAGAGGTGAGTTTTTCTCCCTCCTCTCCTCTAGTTTCATTCTCTGGGATTTGTGATTTTAATTCTTCCAGTGGCAAGCATCACATGCCTTTAGTACATAGTGTGTGTTTTCTCCTTGACTATAAAATGTGTGGAATTTAGTCAGTTTACATGACCTCCCATCTCTACCTCCTGATTTTGTTAGAAATATTACTTTTAATAATTCTGAAGCTCCCTTCCTGACTATAAACACTGCATTTCCACGTCTCTTTCTTGATTTATCACCTTGAGGTGGTGTCTATTGATTGCCCTCTATGAAGAATGAGGACATCAGCTCACTTTTCTTAATCCTCCCTCCTCCTTCCAGCTACCATTTTTGTTATTTCATACTGTCAAGGTTTATAATACTTTCTGCTCTATTAGTATAATTCTTTCATTCTAAAAGTTGAAAACTAATAAACACCATTTTAATTGTATGTTTATGAAAAATCTTTCAAGCATCAATTTCAAACAAGTCCTCTTCGTGTTTTTTCTCCATTTCCTTTACTTTTGGATCATCCCCAGCTGCCACTGTTGCTCGTACCATGCTAGTCTTTCTTGGATTCTTTTTTCCTTCTGGTCGAGTACGCCCCCTCACATAATTTTTTCATAGACTTTCTGATTCTTGCATGTCTGAAAATATCTTCTACATTCACACTCCATTTTAACTTTGCCTGGCTCCTTTATACAGAATTATACAGTTTTCTCCAGAAACTTTTAAAGATGTCGCGTCTCGTTCTGTATTAACCAGTTGTTGAAGGAGAGGGCTGTCTGGCAACAGATTACTCTGATGTTTGCCCCTGGCCCACTTTGATTTTTTAAAAATATTGTTTTGTTTTTCTTTTTCCTTTGAGACTATCATAAAACAGCAATTCACTTTGATATTTATTTGTGGATTCTGAGCTTAAAACCTGTTCAGGCCTCTCTTGAGAAGAACAACCCTTGGCTCTAGTATCTTGGGCTGTGGTTTTCTCAGCTCTGATTTCTCCATTAATCTGATTCCATCTGTTTATTATCTTTCAGGATTATTTTCACAAATATTTTTGTTGTATGGTTATGTTAGAGTCTAAATTGTTTTGTTGTTATTTTTCCCAAATAACTATGTATGGGCTCACCTTTTTCCCCTGCACTGATTTGCAGTGCCTCCTTTTCAAATCACATATGAAGTGATTATATGTACAGAGAGTATTTTTAGGCCACTGAGTCTGTTCCATTCATGTGTCTATCTAGCCTAAGCCAGAGCTATTTATTTAACTTTTGTGACTTTATTTTGTTACCTGACACAGCTAGTCCCCTATCATTATCTTTTTATTTTCTCAGAATTAATCAGTACTATTTCCCTATTTTTTCCCTTCCAATGGACATTGAATTACTTTTGGAAAATTCACCTCTCTCAGTTTTCATTGCAGATTTTTATTATACCTTAATAAAATTGACAACATATCTGAAGTATATGTGTGTTAACATAAAAGAAAGAAAAGCAGGATGGAGTCTAAATAAATTTGTGACCAAAGGTAAGCTGTGTACATTCAGCCCTGCAGAAAGGCAGGAAACACTATCTGGTGTATGCAGCCCCATCCCAGTTTCTAGAGCAAGAGTTGTAATGTAATTCAAGGATGCCGTGACCTCTCAATGGTCCTCTAGTATCGTAGACTGGCTTTTTAGACCCTTGATGCTGTTGTCACTACCAGTCTTTCTAACCTTAGACACTTGGCCTGTCTCTCTTTGAACCCTTTACCCCAGCCTTATCTAAATTCTTGTGGTTTCTTAAGCACATCATGCTAGACGTTTGTAACTTTCAAAGGCTTAAATCCCTAATAAAGATGTTTTCAAATCAGTAATAACAAAATTAAACAGCCTAGTAGAGAAATGGGCATGGACACAAATCAGTAATTTCAAAAGAAGATAGACAAATTCCAGTAAAAATATGAAAGACATTCAGCCTCACTGTTAATCAAAGAAATGTAAATCAAAATAGGAATGAACGGTGGCTCAGCCTGTAATCCCACGCCTTTGGGAGGCTGAGGTGAGTGGATTGCCTGAGCCCACAGGTTCGAGACCCGCCTGGGCAGCGAGACCTCATCTCTACAATAAATAAGAAAATCAGCCGGGCGTGGTAGTGCATGCCTGTAATTCTGGCTACTTGGAAGGCTGAGGTGGAAGGATCGCCGGAGCCCAGCAGGTCGAGGCTGCGGTGGCCGGTAGTGGCCACTGCACTCCAGTCTGGGCGACAGAGTAAGACTCCAACTCAAAAAAAAAAAAGGAATGAAGTACAGTGGGCCCTCAGTATTGTTGAGTTCCACATCCATGACTTCAACCAACCATATATTAAAAATATTTGGGGGAAAATGTGCATTCATACTGAACATGTAGACACCTTTTTTCTTCTCATTCCCTAAGTAATACAGTATAATGACTATTTACATAGTATTTACATTTTATTAGGTATTATAAATAACCCAGAGATATTTAAAATATATGGGAAGATATGCTTAGGTTATATGCCACAAACACTGCACCATTTTATACAAAGACTTGAGCACCAGTAAGTTTTAGTGTCTGTGAGAGGTCTTGGAACCAATCCCCCATGGATACTGAGGGATGACAATACTAGTGTTTGACTATAAAGCTGGCAGAAGTTATGTGTCATTATTGATGTACGGAATTGGGCGCTCACAAATTGTCAGTGGGAATATAAACTGGTTCTTCAGTTTAGGAGGAAAATTTGGAATATCTATCAAAAGTCTTAAATCATACTTTACTTTTGACCCACCAATACATGTTTGGAATATATAGGAAACAATCAGACAAATAGTTAAAAAAAAATCTATGGAGAAAGATTGATTGTAGCATCATTCATAATACTGAAAAATTGGTAACAATCCAAAGTAGGCATACACACACATACATAGTCTACAGACTTGCTGAAGGGCATCCAGAGACTGTCAGTGTGCACTCAGGAGCTTTTTAGAAATGCAGAATCTGGGCCCACCCCAGACCTACTGAATCAGAATTTATTTTGACAATTGCTTATGGCATTTGTATGAACATTAAAATTAGAGAAGCATTGGCAAGGATATGCACCAAAATGTTAGCAATTTTCCGGATGATGATGTTCTCTGTCTATTTTAAATGCATTTTCTAGTTTTGCTAGCTCTGACATGCACTTTTTTCATAAGCATGTGTCACAGAGAAAAACACATCACGTCGTGGGTGCATCTTATCCCCTCTAACTGGACATCCTTCCTGGCACACCTCATTCAAGAGAATGAGGAGTCCAGGAGTCGCTCCCTAGCCCTTCCCCTCACAACACCAGTCTCACATCCAGCTGTGTTGCTAATCCAGTAACCATAGCACTGTGCTGAAATTATTAATCTTGTTTCTTCAGCTGTTCAAATACTAAAATAGGAAAAAAATACTAAAAATTATTCAGGCTGCAATGAAGAAATGGAATGCAAATTGGCACAATAATGATTGTTTGATTCATCTGTCTTCTCCATTGGACTGTGAACTTCTTGAGGGCAAGGATCATGTCTCACCTGCCTCTCAGGTTAGAGCCTGACCCAAAGTGGGGACTCCATCAGTGTTTGCTAATGGATGTAAGGGCAGAGGTGCTGGCCCTAGCCCTGAGGCAGGAAGTCATCCCTGACTGTCAGAAGGAACTATGGCTGGGGCTGCCAGCACTCAGTCCACAGAATCTCATTCCCAGCTCCTCAGGGCCCTTCCTTTAGCTTCCACTCTGAGGTACACCCTAGTTCCTCCAAGAGGAACTTTCCATCCCACAACCACCGTTAAGAAGGAACTTGCTTTGGGAGGCTGAGGTGAGTGGATTGCCTGAGCCCGCGGGTTCAAAACCCGCCTGGGCAGCGAGACCTCATCTCTACAATAAATCAAAAAATCAGCCGGGCGTGGTAGTGCATGCCTGTAATTCCGGCTACTTGGAAGGCTGAGGCGGAAGGATCGCCGGAGCCCAGCAGGTTGAGGCTGCGGTGGCTGGAAGCGGCCACTGCACTCCAGTCTGGGCGACAGAGTGAGATTCCAACTCAAAAAAAAAAAAAAAAAAAAAAGGAACTTGCATCCACCACACCAAATACCACTATTTCCATGATGAGTTGCTTTTCTTTCAATCCCGCACACCAACAGTAGAAATGGCTCAAATGGAGATTCACCAAGCAAATAAGGACACGGTGGCTCAACCCTGTAATTCCAACACTTTGGGAGGCTGAGGTGAGAGGATTCCAGACCAGCCTGAGCAATTTGGCAAGACCTTATTTCTACAATAAATCAAAAAATTAGCCGGGCGTGGTAGCACGCACCTGTAATTTCAGTTACTTGAAAGGCTGAGGCGGAAGAATCGACTGAGAGCCCAGCAGGTCAATGCTGGGGTGGCCGTGAGCATGCCACTGCACTTCAGCCTGGGTGACGGAGTGAGACTCCAACTCAAAAAAAATAGGGATGGACAACCCCCTTGGGTCCCCTCCTACTGTGGGGGCTTTTCTGTCCTCTCAATAAATCCTGCTTATAAAAAGTAAAATAAGCTGGGCTCGGTGGCTCAGCCTATAATCCCGCACCTTGGGAGGCTGAAGTGAGTGGATTGCCTGAGCCCATGGGTTCGAGACCTGCCTGGGCAACTTGGCGAGACCTCATCTCTACAATAAATCAAAAAAATTAGCCGGGTGTGGTAGCACGCGCCTGTAGTTCCAGCTACTTGGAAGGCTGAGGCGGAAGGATCGCTGGAGCCCAGCAGGTCGAGGCTGCGGTGGCCGAGAGAGGCCACTGCACTCCAGTCTGGGCGACAGAGTGAGACTCCAACTCAAAAAAAAAAGTAAAATAAGTAAAAATCAATAAGCATAACTGGGGGAGGTGGTGCCTGCCTGTAGTTCCAGCTACTCAAGAGGCTGAGGTGGGGAGGATTACTTGAGGCCAGGAGTTTGAGGCTATAGGATATCATGATCATGCCTGCAAAGAACTACTGCACTCTAGCCTGGGCAACATAGTGAGACCCTATCTCTAAAATAAATAAAGGCCACCAGGACCTGAACTGTTCTTTGAGTTGAAGGGAGGTCTTTGGTCCCAGGACTGGCTTATCCTCAGTTTCCCCCAAAGATCTTGTGGTCCAAAACCTTTTCCAGGGCTGGCCCTTTCCAGTTTCCTCTCTCTGGCACATTTTCAGGGCATTCTCTGCAGTTATCCCCATCTGAGCTCCTAAAAAAAAAAAAAAAAAAGTAAGGCTGATAGGATTGGATGTGGGCTGCTAGAGAGAAGAATCAAGAAAGACTGGGCTCCTGGGTGAATACTAGTGCCTTTACTAAAGTGAGAACACTGGGGGCAGGGTAGGTTTAGGGGAGAACCGGAAGTTTGCTTTTGTTGAGTTTGAGGTGCCTGTAGTTGTCCAAGTGAAGGGATGGACCTATCATCTGTATTCCCAGAGTCAGCATAAAGTAGGTGCTTACTAAAAAGCCTTTACATACAAGATTGCACAGATGGGTAGAATTTGAGTCAAGTCTTAAAGAAGGATGGGATTTGGCCTTGAGAGGAAGATACTTTAGTTCCTGAGATAAAAAAAAAAAAAAAAGCAGTTGCTGAAAGCAAAGGATAAAGGAATGAGTGTGATGTAGACATGGCGCATGGGACAACTTGTTTCTGCTCCCCAAGGTTTTTTGGGACTTTGCCTGTAACACTGAGCCATCTTCTGCAGAGCTGGGAGAATAAATCAGGGAAAAAAGTGATGTGTATGTTAAACATTGGAACTTGGTATATTTGTGGGTATGTGTGTGTCTGCCTGTAAGCATTTTTGTTTTTGTATTTCTATATTGCTTAGGCTAGAAGGCACTGGTCTTTCGAACTGACTTTATCTGCAAGACTGAATTAAGGCAGAAATTCTCTTATTTACATGGACTGAACTGGCTGCAGAGCTCCCTCCCCAGGGAACCAGGCTGTTAATGTGTTCCTGGTGCTTGCTATCATGGCTTCTTTTCTGGGCAGCTCCTGTCAGGCTTTTGTCCAGAGCCTCCCAAAGTACAAGAGAAGAGTGTTTGCTTTCAGCAGCAATTGGCCACAGGCAAGGGTTAGGTGTAATTGACCCAGAGATGAAGGTGAAAGTCATCATTAATATACAAACATGGTCCTTCCTGTTCATTTATTCATTCAGTTTATTCATTCTTAATTCAACATATATCCTTAGGTCCACTGCTCATTTCAAGTTACTTAACCTCCCTGCAACCTAGTTTCCTCAACTTTTTTTTTTTTTGAGTCGGAGTCTCACTCTGTCGCCCAGACTGGAGTGCAGCGGCCGCTCCCGGCCACCGCAGCTTCGACCTGCTGGGCTCCGGTGATCCTTCCACCTCAGCCTTCCGAGTAGTCGGAACTACAGGCGCGCGCTACCACACCCGGCTGATTTTTTGATTTATTGTAGAGATGAGGTCTCCCTGCCCAGGCGGGTCTCAAACCCGCGGGCTCAGGCAATCCACTCACCTCAGCCTCCCAAAGGCGCGGGATTACAGGTTGAGCCACCGAGCCCGGCTTTTTTTTTTTTTAGTCAGAATCTCACTCTGTCTTCCAGGCTAGAGTGCAGTGGCATGATCATGGCTCACCACAGCCTTGATCTCTAGGGCTCAGGTGATCCTTCTACCTCAGCCTCCCAAGTAGCTGGGTCTACAGGTAAGGCACTATCACACCTGACTACTTTTTAAATTTTTTTGTAGCAATGAGGTCTCACTTTGTTGCCCAGGCTGGTCTCAAACTCCTGGACTCAAGTGATCCTCCTGCCTCTGCCTCCCAAAGTGCTGGGATTACAGGTGAGCATCACTGTGCCCAGCTCTCGGCTTTAAAAACAGGAACAAGCCAGGCATAGTGGCTCACACCTGTAATCCCAATACTTTGGGATGTGGAGGTGAGAGGATTGCCTGAGACTGGGGGTTCGAGACCAGTCTGGCAACTTGACAAGACCTCATCTCTACAATAAATAAACAAATAAATAAATAATGCAGGTGTGGTGGCACCCACCTGTGGTTCCAGCTACTTGGAACTGCACTCCAGCCTGGGTGACAGAGTGAGACTCCAACTCACAAAAACAAAACAAACAAACAAACAAAAACGGGAACAATAATAATGCTGCCTTTTAAAGTTCATTGTGCGGATGAAATTAAGGAATATCATTCATGCACTTAACAAAATATTTAGTGAGCACATACAAAGAAGCTGTTCTGCATGCTGAGGATAGAGGTGAGCAAAACAAAGATTTTTGTCTTCATGGAACATACATTCTCACGGAGAGAATAAAACAATAGAAAAAAAAGTAAAGCATAGAGTGGTGATCAGGGAAGGCCTCACTGAGGCGGTGACATTTCAGGGAAGCCATGAAAGAGGTGAGGGGGCAAGCCATTCACGTATAAGGGAATAGGGAATTGGAAAAGTGACTGAGAGGAGTTACACAGAGATGGGGGTAGGGGACAGTTGTCTATAGGCTGTTAAAAGGATTTGGCTTTTATCCAAAATGAGATGGGGAGTCATTTGATGATTTTAAGAAGAGGTGTAACATGATCTGGCTTCTAGTAAAGGATCACTCTGTCTGCTGTGTTGAGGAGATTGCAGGGGCAAGGGCAGAAGCACAGAGACATTAGGAGACCTTGGCAGTTATCCTGTCCTCCCAAGGATGGCGTGGAGCACGGTGGTGGCAGTGGAGGTGAAGAAAAGTGTTGAATTCTGGACATATTTTGAAGGCAGAGCAGAACTATGTAAATGTTAATGTCAGTGTACCAAAAGCACAATTCATAAAATAAATTGATAAACTGGACTTTGTCAAAATTAAAAACTGTTATGTTTCAAACATACTATTAAAAAAAAAGATAATACAGCCGGGCGCAGTGGCTCACGCCGTAATCCCAGAACTTTGAGAGGTGGAGGTGAGAGGATCGCCTAAGTTCAGGGGTTCGAGACCAGCCTAGGCAAGTTGATGAGACCTCATCTCTACAATAAATCAAAAAATTAGCTGGGATGGTGACGCACACCTGTAGTTCCAGCTACTTGGAAGGCTGAGGCAGAGGGATTGCCTGAGCCCAGCAAGTCGAGGCTGAGGTGGCTGTGAACGTGCCACTGCACTCGAGCCTGGGTGACAAAGTGACACTCCTACTCAAAAAAAAAAGAAAGGCCAGGCGTGGTGGCTCAAGCCTGTAATCCTAGCACTTTGGAAGGCCAAGGTGAGAAGATTGCCTGACCTTAGAGGTTTGAGACTAGCCTGGGCAACTTGGTGAGACCTTGTCTCTACAATAAATCAAAAAATTACAGCTTGGCTCAGTGGTTCAGCCTATAATCCCGTGCCTTTGGGAGGCTGAGGTGAGTGGATTGCCTGAGCCCGCGGGTTTGAGACCCGCCTTGGCAACTTGGTGAGACCTCATCTCTACAATAAATCAAAAATTAGCTGGGCATGGTAGCATGTGCCTGTAGTTCCAGCTACTTGAAAGGCTGAGGCAGAAGGATCGCCGGAGACCAGCAGGTCGAGGCTACAGTGGCCGGGAGTGGCCACTGCACTCCAGTCTGGGTGACAGAGTGAGACTCCAACTCAAAAAAAAAAAAAAAAATTAGCCAGGCATGGTGGCACGTGCCAGTAGTTCCAGCTACTTGGAAGGGTGAAGCAGAAGGATTGCCTGAGCCCAGCAGGTCGAAGCTGTGGTGGCTGTGAGCATGCCACTGCATTCCAGCCTGGGTGACAGAGTGAGACTCCAACTCAAAAAAAAAAAACAAAACACACAAAAAAACCAAAAAAACCAACAAGCCACAGGATGAGAGAAAATATTTTTAAAGCCTTTATCTGTTAAAGGACTTGTATTCAAATATATAAAGAACTCTTACAACTCAATAATAAGAAGACAAACAACCCAATTAAAAACCAGACAAAAGATTTGAACAGACATTTCACCAAAGAGGATATATGAATGGCTAATAAGCACATACAAAGATGCTCAACATCATTAGTCATTAGGGAAATGCAAATTAAAACCACAATGAAATACTACTCCACACCCACTAGAATGGCTATAATCAGAAAGATAGATAATACCAAATGTTGGCAAGGATGTGGAGAAAATCCTCATATTTTGTTGATGGAAATGTAAAATGGTGCAGCCACTTTAGGAAACGGTTTGGCAGTTTCTTAAAAAGATGAACATAAATTTACTATGCAACCCAACAATTATTCCACTCCTAGTTATCTATCCAAGAGAAATGCAAACAGACGTTCATACAAAGACTTGCACATAAATGTTCATAGCAGCACTATTCATAATAGCCAAAGAGTGGAAACAACCCAAATGTCAATCAACGCTACAATGGGATACTATTCAACAATAAAAAGGAACAAAATACTGATGCGTGCTATAACATGGGTGAATCTAAAAGAAAAAAAAATATGCTCAGTGAAAGAAGCCAGACACAAAAGACCACAAAGTGTATGGTTCTATTTATAGAAAAGTTCAGAAAAGGGAAATCTATATAGATAGAAAATAGATTAATAGTTGCCTGGGGCTGGAGATGGGAACAGAGGTTGATTGTAACTAGGCACAAGGGAAGGATCTTAAACTGAGGTGGTGGATTTCAGAGGTGATGGAAACAATCCAAAACTGGATTGTGTAATGGTTTCGTGACCTGGTAGATTTATTTTAAAACAATTAAATTATATCCTTAAAAAGAAAAAATGTTAATGGCAATATATATCTTAATGTAAACAATTTTATGCATATAAAGCATTTAGCACAGCATTTGAAATAGAACATCTCAATAAAAGTATTTAACTTTTTAAGTTAATAATATTGCCATTATTGTTACTTATGTCATGCCTACTATGTGCTAGGCATTTTGCTGAGTGCTGGGTGAAGTTAAGCTCCAGGAAATGAACCCCTGGGCTAGGAAAATGGCATATACTTTATGCAGTGACAGATTTTTATTTTCAAATTCTGCTGCCATTGGTGGCAAGTCACATCAAAGGTTGTTCTCTCCTGTTCTTTTCCTTCACAGCAAGTATAGCTTTTTTGTATTTTTTTTTTCTTTTAGAGACAGGGTCTCTCTCTCTGTCACCCAGACTGGAGTGCAGTGGTACAATCATAAATCAAGTCATTAAAACCAGCCCCCAAGCTGGGCACGGTGGCTCATGCCTGTAATCCCAGCACTTTGAGACGCGGAGGTGAGAGGATTGCCTGAACTCACAGATTTGAGATCAGCCTGCCTAGGCAATATGGCAAGACCTCATCTCTACAATAAATTACCTGGGTGTGGTGGCGCACACCTGTGGTTCCAGCTACTTGGAAGGTGGAGGTGGAAGGATCACCTGAGCCCAGCAGGTCGAGGCTGCCGTGGCCACGAGCATGCCACTGCACTCTACCCTGGGGAACAGCGTGAAACTCTGACTAAAAAAACAAACAAAAAACTCAGCCTCTAGCTCCTGAGCTCAAGTGGTCTTCCTGCCTCAGCTTCCAGAGTAGCTGGGACTACAGGTACTTGCCAGCTCGACCCAGCCTATCATTTTATTTCTTTGTGTGAGAACTTGCTTCGCGTCTATCTCCCTCAATAGATTATAAACACCATGAAGGCAGGGAGAGGTCTGTTCTGGCAGATGGTTGGATTCTGGTAAGTTTTTGCTGGTCTGATAGAAGGAACATGTGATGCTGATACTGTTCCTTTCCTCCTTATCCCCATGAATGTCTGGAAATGCAGATTTCATCTTACAACCGAGTTAGACATGAGGGCCACAGCCAAGTTTCAAGATGGAGAAAGATGCAATGAACCTGTACTTTGATGACCTTTATCAAGCCAATGCACTCCCACCTCCAGACCTCTTATTACATGAGAAAAATGAACTGTAATTAAGCTACTGTTACTAGGGTTTTCTATTTCTGGCAATGGAACACATTCCTAAATGATAGTACCAATAAAACCACAGTGATATTCTTTTTTTTTTGAGTTGGAGTCTCACTCTGTCGCCCAGACTGGAGTGCAGTGGCTGCTCCCGGCCTCTGCAGCCTCGACTTGCTGGGCTCCGCCGATCCTTCCACCTCAGCTTTCCAAATAGTTGGAACTACAGGCACGCACTACCATGCCTGGCTCATTTTTTTGATTTATTGTATAGATGAAGTCTCACCAAGTTGCCCAGCCGGGTCTTGAACTTACTGGCTCAGGCAATTCACTCACCTCGGCCTACCAAAGCATGAGATTACAGGCTGAGCCACTGAGTCCGGCCAAAGTGATATTCTTGAGTGACTTTTGTCTAGTGGAGAAAAATGGGCATGTATTTGTAAAATACTTGCTTCATGGAACTCTGTACAGGGTGAGTTAATGGACTGCATCAAGGAGTCCCGAGTTGCATACTGGTTTCTGGCTTAGGTGATTAGGTAGATGGCTATTTCACTGAGATAGTAAACCTAGAAGGTGGAGCTTATTTGTGGGGCAAAATTAGTTCTTTCTTGGGCATGTGGTTTTTTAGGTATTGATAGGACAACCAGGGTGAAGGATCCAGAGATAGCAAGATATATGGATCTGAGCCCAAGGGCGAAGACTGCAGGAGTAAAGAATGGGTGACATCAGTGTGTGCATCTGAGTGAAGCCTAGGAGTGAAACTGTATTGAGCTCTTGTTTCAGATTCTATGCTAAGTGCTTTGCATTATTACCATCATCATCCATCACAGCAACTAACATTTACTGAGCACTTACTACGTATATGCCAATTAGACTTCTAACTGCTTTACCTCATTGTCTCCTAACTTCATTTATCTCACTCAATTTTTTTTTGTTTGTTTTTTTTTGAGTTGGAGTCTCACTCGGTCGCCCAGACTGGAGTGCAGCGGCTGCTCCCGGCCACTGCAGCCTCGCCTGCTGGGCTCTGGCGATCCTTCCACCTCAGCCTTCCGAGTAGCCGGAATTACAGGCATGCGCTACCACGCCCGGCTGATTTTTTGATTTATTGTAGAGATGAGGTCTCGCTGCCCAGGCGGGTCTCGAACCCGCAGGCTCAGGCAATCCACTCACCTCAGCCTCCCAAAGGCGCGGGATTACAGGCTGAGCCACTGAGCCCGGCTTATCTCACTCAATTTTGACAACCAAGAAAGAGAAGTACAATCTCAATTTTAGTTATGAGAAAACTTGAGGATTAGAGAAATTAAGGAACCTGTCCTAGGCCATACTGCTAGTGTGTTGTTTTTGTTTTTATGTGCTTGTTTTTGTTTTTTTTCAGGTAGCATGTGCCCAGCCCGAGGGGATAAATCATGGTTGGTCTATATCGTAAGTCTACACCATTCTATGTAATACCGTTGTTTTTGCCAACATTCTTTAACTCTCATCTTCACAATAATCCTGCAAGGCAGGTATTGTTTTTTCCATTTTACTGATATGAAACGCAGGCTCAGAGGAGTGACTGGTTTTGAACACGGGTCTGACTCCCTACAGCTCTTTCGAGTGCACTACACCATTACTCATTCATTGGTAAATTTGTACATTTTTTTTAATGATTCTGGTTGTGGGTATTCTACTTTTCCTAGTTGGCCTGTAATACCTCCTTGCCCATCACCCTTGACAATCTGGGAGCTCCTTAAGGCGACTCACTACCCTTCAGGAACCTTTCCTAATGACTTCTAGGAAGCCCCCTCGCCCTCCAGAAGTGCTTCTAATGATTCTCAGGATCCCTCCTCTCCGTCTCATAGAGCTGCTCCTAATGACCACCAAATCCCTGTTCACTGAGGAACTGCTATTTAATGACTCCCTAAGGACACCCTCCCTCAGGACCTTTCCTAATGACCCTCAGGGCTCCTTCCCCATAGGAACTGTCCTGGGCTTGCCAGCCGGCGGGAGTGGAGGGTGAGGTGGGGTGGGGTAGGTTGGGGTACGAAGAGCACAGGATTTTGATTTTAAAACAGCCCCGGACAAACTGAGACAAGTTGGTCACCTTTTCAGAACTCCTTGACCTCGGAAGCTACCCCTAAGAGCCCCCTACGCACTTCCACTTTAGGCAAAGGGGCTACTTATTCCGTGAAAACTTTTGTTAGAGGTATCCTATAATAACTCCATCGCCCTTCCCCACTTACCAGACAACCCATTTCTAGGTACTCGCCTCTTTCAACCCTGATTAGTTATGGGGGGCCAGAAGCCCGCCTATGATTGGCCAGTTCCGCGATTCGGCCGAGATGCTCAGTGGCCACGGTCCCGAGTGGTACATCGTTTCCTCCTGGCAACAGCCCGAGCCGGAGCTCATTGGCTGAGCATACTTTTATCCCGGTCTTTGAGGTGGCTGCAGTACGTGCTCATTGGTTATTTGTGGCTTACAGCCGATCTCGGATTGGCTGATTTTGTGAGGCGCTGTGCGGCTGCGCAGATGCCGACTTTAGAGGAGGCGGAGCTTCGTCCTTCGCCTGCTGGAAAAGCAGTGGAATCGGCTAGTGGCGACAGCAGAAGCCGAGCCTAAGCCCTGCCGGGGCTTTGGGCTTTAGGTGAGAATTATAGGGTTTTGGAATCCTTTAGGTTTGTTGCTGCTGTGGCGGTGACCGTGAGCTCCAGTGGGGGAGGGGAGACGGGGGTGGGTCTTCCAGCGGTGAGTGATCGGCATGTTTCTCGGCTAATAGGAGAAGGAGCTTCTAAAATAGGCTCTGCGATTGGCCTTTTCCAATCTCTTCTGGCCAATGGACGTCGGGAGGAGGGGGCGGGTCCTCTGGGCCTTATTTTCTTCTTCCTGCGGTTGGGCCTCACTCGCCTAGGCGGCGGGGCCGGGAGGGGCTGGACCTCTACGCGGTGAGGTTCGGGGACCTTGGGAACTGGGTGGGGGGGCACTGCCTCTGAAGTGATATTCACGGGAGCAGCTGCAAGGGAAGGGTGCGGGAGTTTGGGGTTGTTGTTAACAACAGCTCCCTTCATTGAGTGGTTAAGTACGGGGCCTAGTGCTTAGTGTTTCGCTTGCATCATCTGAGCTAATCACAGCAGCCCTCCAGGGCAGGGGCTTGAGAACCCCATTTTACAGGTGGAGAAACTGAGGCTCAGCTTACACAGCCAAGGTTACACGGCTGATAAACCACACGGACCAGCTCTGTATTCAGAGTTTTGACTCCGAAGGCGTTGCTCTTGAACCACTAGGCTTTGTTGCTGGATGCGGGAGGGAAGGTGTCAGGAAACGGGAGCTTTCCCCAGGGAATAGATTGGGGGAAGGGAATCCTAGGGTTTAAGAAAGAGGATGAGCCACGGAAGTAAAGGGGGAGGAAATAAGTTATTCAACAGTTACCGAGTGCCTACTCTGTGCCATGCATTGTTCTAGGCGTACAAAGATGAATAGGGCCAGAGGCTGATGAATCCCCTATCGGGCCCCTTTGAAGCCCCCGGAAGAGGCCCCGACGTTGTATTCATATGATTATATGTTTTCATAAGATTTACAAAAGTAAGATATTTTGGATTCCTTTTTTTTTTTTTAATTAAGCGAATCTTCAAAATTGAATAATCTTCTGGTTTCTTCACACATGGATCTGCCCTTGCAAATAACTTGGTCCAGATAGAGGTTAGGATGTAAGCAGTATATAGTAATGGAGGTGTGCTAGGCGTGAAACGCAGACAAATTTCCTGATATGTAAAACAGGGATAACTGTACACCTGCCATAAAAAGGTTCTGTAAGGTTCATGAAAAGCGCTTGTCCAGGAACACACTTTATTTTTGGTGGAATGGAAACCTAAGAGATGTGAGTAATAGGATTTGTCTTTCCTACCTTACACAGTTCTGCTATCTCTCACGTCTGTTACTAGATTTTTAGTAGGTTGAAGGCAGTTGGAGCTCCCTACCTCTCAAAAGGGGCTCTAGGACCTGGATTGCCATTGCTTTGGGCCCCAGCTTGGAGGAAGGGGTGGCCAGATCTACTGGACCTTTGGTGAAGAGGTTCAGTAGAGGAAAGGGCATATTGTTTTTGTTTCTAAACTGGTCCTTATTGACTGGTAAGCGTCTTCCTTTTTCATTTGAAATGGTCTATTGTGTTAATAAGCAGTGGGGATGTACGCGCTTAGCGGAAGTTCTCATCTAAAAGCATAGAGTGTGTATCTTTCTCTAATAAATTATGAAGTTTGCCCAGTGTTGTCAGTGTATTGTCCGTTTAAATTATTTCCTTTGAGTTGTGGTACAGGCAATTGAACTTTTTTTTTATAGCTGAAACAATGTCTCTGTTTAAATGAGATTTGAATACATGTAGTTTTGATACATTTGAATACATGTAGTTTTGATACATTTGAAAACATGCAGTTTGTTACATCAGGCTCTTTTAAACACCTTTTCTGTTTTGTATTTCTAGTTCACTTAAGAACTTTTCTAGGGGCAGATTTCAGGTGTCGGGTCTTATTACTTCTTCCAGATTTCTACATCATCTTTTGCTATTTTTAGCACTGACATTCCCAGCATTTAATTTTAATTGCTTTTTTTTTTTAATTGGAGTCTCACTCTATCGCCCAGGTTGGAGTGCAGTGGCACGCTCACAGCCACCACAGCCTTGACCTGCCGGGCTCAGGCAATCCTTCCGCCTCAACCTTCCAAGTAACTGGAACTACAGGCGTACGCCACCACTATAATTGCATTTTATATAATTTTATGCTCTTAATGTCTTTCATCAGATTCCTATCTGACCAAAGTGACCTCAGAAAGGAAGGAAAATGGCTTCCGAATCTGAAACCCTGAATCCCAGTGCTCGGATAATGACCTTTTATCCAACCATGGAGGAGTTCCAGAACTTCAGTCGATATATTGCCTACATTGAATCCCAAGGAGCTCATCGGGCAGGGCTAGCCAAGGTAAGGCGTAGGATTGGCCAACGTGGCTTTTGTGACCTAAGGCAGCAGTGAGATTGTTCCAAATTAAAGGTAGGAGGTACAAAGGAAAGTTGGGTGGGGTGATGACTTTAGTGAATGCAGTCCTATTTGCAAGTTAATTCCTGTAGTTAACATCGGAAGCATCTTTGCTTTTAGGCAGGAGGAGAGCTGCCTGGAATGTTCAAAAAGCAGAGATAAAGAGCCAGCATCTCCAGTCCTGGCTGCTGTGGTGCTTCGGCCCTCATGTTTGAGCTGGGTATTTTTGTTGTTTGTTTTTTTTTAGTTGGAGTCTCACTGTGTCATCCAGGCTGCTGGAGTGCAGTGACACAATCTTTGGTCTCCTGGGCTCAGGTGATCTTTCTCCCTTAGCCTGCCTAGTAGCTGGGACTACAGGTGTATGCCACCACATCTGGCTTGCTTATTTATTTATTTATTTATTTGAGTTGGAGTTTCACTCTGTTGCCCAGGCTGGAGAGCAGCGGCATACTCATGGCCACCCCAGTGTCAACCTGCTGGGCTCAGGCGATCCTTCTACCTCAGCCTTCCAAGTAGCTGGAAGTACAGGTGCGCACTACCATGCCTGACTAATTTTTGATGTAGAGAGGAGGTCTCACCAAGTTGCCCAGGCTGGTCTCGAACACCTGGGCTCAGGCAGTCCTCTTGCCTCCACCTCCAAAAGTGCTGGGATTACAGGTTTGAGCCACCATGCCCAGCTTGGCTAATTTTTTTTATTGTTTTGTAGAGATGATGTCTCCCTGTGTTGCCCAGGCTGGTCTCAAACCCTGGGCTCAAGCAGTCTCTCCTTGGCGTGCCCGACCTCTTTTGTGTTTTTTAATTTCTATTGAGTGCTTATGCCATCCACCTTATTTTGCTCATTTCAGTCTTATTCAGCGTTCTGGTAGTAAATTGGATTCCCATATAGAATTTCTTCAAGGGGAGAAGTGCACTGGCCAGCCAACATGAGTATTCTGGTTCTTGTAATTTGGAATTCGTTTCTGATTTATGCTTCTTTCTGCTGTGAGTTGGATTAGTTATTTTTCCTGAGTCATACCAGCCTTTCATATATTCTTTGACAGTCAAGTTTCTTTTCTTTTTTATTTTTGAGTTGGAGTCTCAACTCTGTCACTCAGACTAGAGTGCAGTGGCACACTCCCGGCCACCGCAGCCTTGCCCTACTGGGCTCCGGCTATCCTTCCGCCTCAGCCTTCCAAGTAGCTGGAACTACAGGCACACGCTACCATGCCCGGCTAATTTTTTATTTATTGTAGAGATGACATCTCACCAAGTTGTCCGGGCGGGTCTTGAATCTGTGGGCTCAGGCAATCCACTCACCTTGGCCTCCCAAAGTGCTGGGATTACAGACTGAGCCACAGAGCTTGACCAACAGTCACATTTCTAAGTACCCAAAGATGAAGTGACAGAAATTCTGGAAGGATCCACAATAAACTGAGAGGCCAGGGGACTGAGTCTGTGCCAGGAGGGAACTTTTTATATAGTTGTTTGAATTTCCTGCCATATGAGTTATGTTTTGTTTTTTTCCTTTTTTTGTGTGTTATGTTTTCTTTTTTCTTTTTTTTTTTTGAGTTGGAGTCTCACTCTGTTGCCCAGACTGGAGTGCAGTGGCATGCTCCCGGCCACCGCAGCCTCGACCTGCTGGGCTCCGGCGATCCTTCCGCCTCAGCCTTCCGAGTAGCTGGAACTACAGGCGCGCGCTACCACGCCCGGCTAATTTTTTGATTTATTGTAGAGATGAGGTCTCGCCAAGTTGCCCAGGTGGGTCTCGAACCCGCAGGCTCATGCAATCCACTCACCTCAGCCTCCCAATGTGTGTTGTGTTTTCAATATGAAAACAGAAGACAAGAACATTGATTACAAAACTGAGGACTATCGGACCCTGGTGACTCCCCTGAGACTTCAGACGGCCACTGCCAGGTTAATAACAGCAGGCAGGCGAAGCAGGGCCTGCAGTGCAGCTTTTCACAACATGTTGGTTTTTTGGTTATTCTTGGTTTTTTTTGAGTAGGAGTCTCGCTCTCACCCAGGCTGGAGTACAGTGGCATACTCGGCCACTGCAGCCTTGACTTCCTGGGCTCAGGTGATCCTTCCACTTCAGCCTCCCAAGTAGCTGGAACTACAAGTGCGCACCATCACACCCAGCTAAGTTTTTGATTTATTGTAAGAGGTGAGGTTTCACCATGTTGCCCAGGCTGGTCTCAAACCCATGGGCACGGGCAATCCTCTTGCCTCTGCCTCCCAGAGTGCTGAGATTATGGATGTGAGCCACTGTACCTAGCCTGGTTATTCTCTATTAGATTAAAAAATTACAAAAAAAAAATGTTTATTATTACAAGTTAAGTAATGAAGACATGGAAAGAAAAGGCTGATCTTTTTTTTTTTTTTTATTTTTTTTATTTGAGTTGGAGTCTCACTCTGTCGCCCAGACTGAAGTGCAGTGGCTGCTCCTGGCCACCGCAGCCTCGACCTGTTGGGCTGCGGTGATCCTTCTGCCTTAGCCTTCCAAGTAGCTGGAACTACAGGCGTGCGCTACCACGCCCGGCTCATTTTGATTTATTGTAGAGATGAGGTCTCGCCAAGTTGCTCAGGCGGGTCTCAAGCCCGCGGGCTCAGACAATCCATTCACCTCAGTCTCCCAAAGGCGCAGGATTACAGGCTGAGCCACTGAACCCGGCTGAAAAGGCTGTTCTTTACATGCCTTCTCCTGTGCTGTCTCCTTAAGGTAGTCAGGGGTCATCGCTCCTGCCACACTCTTCTCTTCATTCACACAAATATGCACGTGTAAGGTAGTGTTATTTGTTTTTAAAAGAGAATGGGATTATGCCACATACATTCCTATATTGGCTTGTTTGTCCCTATTTTTTTTGAGTTGGAATCTCACTCTTTGTCACCCAGACTGGAGTACAGTAGCACACTCATGGCCACTGCAGCCTCGACCTGCTGGGCTCAAGCGATCTTTCGGGCTCATGTGATCCTTTGGGCTCAGGCAGTCCATTGAGCTCAGGTGATACTTCCGCCTCAGCCTTCCACGTAGCTGGAACTACAGATGCATGCCATCACACCCAGCTAGTTTTTTTATTGTTGTAGAGACGAGATTGCACCAAGTTACCCGGGCTGGTCTCGAACCCCCAAGCTCAGGCAATCCTCTTGCCTCAGCCTCCCAAAGTGCTGGGATTATAGGCTGAGCCACTGTGCCCAGCCCTTTTTTTTTTTTTTAACTTAACTACATATGTTTCTCCGTCTAGGTCAGTTATGGATTCAACGCATTCTTCCTTTTTAGTCAATATGTCAGACATACTATCTTGTTAATTTATTTTTTTATTTTTATTTTTGATTTGGAGTCTTAAATCTGCTGCCATGGCTGACTGGAGTGCAGTGGCACGCTCACAGCTACTGCAGCCTCAACCTTTTGGGCTCAGGTGATTTTCTACCTCAACCTTCCAAGTAGCTGTAACTACAAGTGTGTACCACCAAGCCTGGCTAATTTTTTTGATCTGTTGTACAGTCGAGGTCTCACCATGTTGCTCAGGCTGGTCTCGAATCCCAGGCTCAGGCAATCCTCTCTCTTCCTCTTCCCAAAGTGCTGGGATTACAGGCGTGAGCCACTGCACCTGGCTTGTTAATTTACTATTACTGGAATAAGCAGTATACTTAATGTGAGTGAAAGCAGTATGCTGTTAGAAGGTAGATAGTGTAAAGTCTTACTCGTATTTCTTTCTCTACATTTTCTTATATACATTTTCTTATATATCCTTCCACTATTGCCCTATGCAAATACTAGCACATACATCTGCGTGTATATATTTGTTTTTTTCCCTTCCGTACAATGTAGACACTATTCACTAATTAAATTAAAAAATATATAATTTTCTGCCAAATGAATCTATCTTAATTTATATAACTATTCAAGATTGGATTTTTAAGAATGTTACACTTCTTTGTAATAGACTGTAACCTGGTGCAAGAGAAGGAAACTCTATGAGTGCAGAATTGACCAAATCAAGTAAAATTTTGTTTTTATTTTTTTAGTCAGTTTGTTTTTTAAAGAGCTCTGGATTAGATTGAGAGAGAACCAACTCTTTATTCTATCTTGGTGCCCAGAGAATATACTGAGGGTGGGAAGAAATATTACTTGCTTTAGGTCATTACATCCATGCAGCTAGTTGGTGGCAAAAGTAGATAAGGGTTAGGATGACTGTGACTGCCGGTGTTTGGGTGACAGTAGGTAAGTCGAAGTGACTTTTTAGTAAAATCAAGTGTTAGTTTGGGTAGCCATCCACACACTTACTGGACTCAGACTGGCTTGCCAGATTTCTCATCTGTTTCTGTTTCTTGTGTTCTCCACAGGTTGTTCCTCCAAAAGAGTGGAAGCCTCGAATATCCTATGATGATATTGATGATTTGATCATTCCTGCCCCCATCCAACAACTGGTAACGGGACAGTCTGGCCTCTTCACTCAGTACAACATACAGAAGAAAGCCATGACTGTTCGTGAGTTCCGCAAGATAGCCAACAGTGATAAGTGAGTGGAAGCCCTTTCTTAACTGTCATAGCACCCAGGACCGAGGGTCCCATCCTCATAGTATCTACAAGACAGCTACTGTCCTGCCAAACAACAATGTCCTCTCTCTCTGTTTTAGCTCATGTCTCCCTCTCTGCTTGTTATGGAAGCATTTCCTCCTCTCAGGCCAGTGTCACAGTCTAAACCTATTTTCTTTCTTATTTTTATTTTTGAGTCAGGGTCTCACTCTGTCACTCAGGCTGGAGGGGAGTGGCACAATCACTATAGGCACTTACAACCATGCCCAGTGGCTTATTTTTTTTTTTTTAAGAGAATGGTCTTGTTGTGTTGCTTAGGCTGGTCTCGAACTCCTGGCCTCCTCCAGCAGTCCTCTTGTCTTGGACTCCCAAAGTGTGGGGGTTATAGGTGTGAGCCACCATGCCCAGCCTTTTTTTAATGAGATGGGATCTCACTCTGGCACTCAATTCAGTGGCACTATCATTGCTCACTGCAGCCGCAAACTCCTGAGCTCAAGTGATCTTCCTGCCTCAGCCTCCCAAGGAGCCAGGACTGCAGCTGCATGCCCCCTTGCCTGGCTAATTTTTTTTTAAAAAAAAGACAGGGAGCCAGGCTTGGTGGCTCAGCCTGTAATCCCAGCACTTTGGGAGGCTGAGGTGAGTGGATTGCCTGAGTCCGTGGGTTCAAGACCGCCTGGGCAACTTGGCAAGACCTCATCTCCACAATAAATCAAAAATTAGCCGGACGTGGTAGCACACACCTGTAGTTCCAGCTACTTGGAAGGCTGAGGCGGAAGGATTGCCGGAGCCCACCAGGTCGAGGCTGCGTTGGCCGGGAGCAACCACTGCACTCCAGTCTGGGCGACAGAGTGAGACTCCAACTCAAAAAAATAAAAAAAATTAAAAAAACTCCTGGGCTCAGTTGGGCTTGGTGGCTCAGCCTATAATCCCAGCACTTTGTGAGGACGAGGCGAGTGGATTGCCTGAGCCCACAGGTTCGAGACTAGCCTGGGCAACTTGGCCAGACCTCGTCTCTATAATTAAAAAAAAAAATTAGCCAGGTGTGGTAGCGCACACTGTAGTTCCAGCTACGTGGAAGGCTGAGGCGGAAGGATCACCAGAGCCCAGCAGGTCGATGCTGGGGTGTGAGAGTGCCACTGCACTCCAGCCTAGTTGACAGAGTTGAGGTTCCAACTCAAAAAAATAAATAAACTCCTGGCCTCAAACAGTCTTCCTGCCTTGGCCTTCCAAAGTGCTGGGATTACATATGTGAGCTCCCACACCCCGCCCCTTTTCTTATATAAAGTAATCTCACTGATTTTCTATCAGAATTATAATCATTTTCAGACTTTGATAAATTGTAAATTTGCAAAGGAAAAAGTTGAAGGTGGTGCATAGGAGCTTTTGTTGGGTATATTGATATCCACCTGCTTGTCAAAAAGGCTTTAGTGGTTTCAGTCCACTTAGGATACTCTGTTTAATCACGCTCGAACTCCTCACTGCCCTTTCAGCTGCTAGTTCATTTCCATTTTGACATTAACAAAATGTGAGTCAGTTACCACACTGTTTGTTGTTTTCTTTTATTATTTTTTTTTTGCGTTGGAGTCTCAGTCTGTCACCCAGACTGGAGTGTAGTGGCACGCTCCTGGCCACCGCAGCCTCGACCTGCTGGGCTCTGGCGATCCTTCTGCCTCAGCCTTCCAAGTAGCCGAAATTACAGGCGCGCACTACCACACCTGACTAATTTTTGATTTATTGTAGAGATGAGGTCTCGAACTTGCGGGCTCAGGCAATCCAATCACCTCGGCCTCTCAAAGCACTGGGATTACAGGCTGAGCTACTGAGCCCAGCCTGTTGTTTTCTATCACTCCATTTTTCTTTATCTATACATCCTTGTCTCTTTTAGAAATGTCTGTCTTTGGTTAGACAAATTATTTTTCTGTGCTGTTAATATTTTAGCTCTCATTTTACCTCAGAGTCACAGAAAATGAATTTTCTGTTTCCCTTCTAATCCTCTTTCTTGGATCTTCTGACTTCCCACTTCACTCCTTAATTTTGAATATCTACAAGGGGTTTCTCCTTTTTTTCGTCGCTGCTTTTCTTCTGCCTTTTGATCTGCACATGGCTTGATCTTAGCCTGCCAGACATGCTGCGCCTTCACTGTGAGCAAGCCCAGAGCTGGGCTCGTGCCTGCCAGTCTTCGCACGTCTTGGGGTGACGCTTCATGTGCTTTATCATCTTTCTCTTTCACATCAGGTCTCACTCTGTGTCTACTTTTTGCTTTCTTTTCACTTGACATGTCACAATTGTAGTTGAGGTCTTCCAGCTTTATCGGCAACTAAACTCTTAAAGCATCTGCATTGCTGGCCCGTGAGAGAATTTGTGTAAAAGCACGTTGAAGAATTGTTGGCTTGCTCTGCAGGTGAATAGTTGCTCCATCCTTCCTGTCATGCTGGGTTTTTTTTGTTTTTTTGTTTTTTGAGTTGGAGCCTTACTCTGTCACCCAGGCTGGAGTGCAGTGGCACACTCACAGCCACCCCAGCGTCAACCTGCTGGGCTCTGGTGATCCTTCCACCTCAGTCTTCTAAGTAGCTGGAACTACAGGTATGCGCTACCACACCCGGCTAAGTTTTTAGTTTATTTATTGTAGAGATGAGGTCTTACCAAGTTGCCTGGGCTAGTCTCGAACCCATGGGCTCAGACAGTCCACTCGCCTTGGTCTCCTGAAAAGCTGGGATTATAGGCTGAGCCACCGAGCCCAGCCCTGTCATTCTTTACATCTGAGTTTTGCTCTGTGTACATCCAAGCCTTTCTCACATGGGGTTCCACTAGAGCTTTAGCTTCCTGTCTGTCTTCTCTTTTTGTCAACATATGATAGGCTTTTTATTTTAGAATACTTATTTTCCTTTTACATTAACCAGTCTTGTGTCTGCTTCCTTGTCCTGATATAGAGCAGTTTCTTTTTTTTTTTTTTTTGAGTTGGAGTCTCACTGTCGCCCAGACTGGAGTGCAGTGGCCATTCCCGGCCACCGCCCCTCGACCTGCTGGGCTCCGGCGATCCTTCCGCCTCAGCCTTCCAAGTAGCTGGAACTACAGGTGCACGCTACCATGCCTGGCTAATTTTTTTGATTTATTGTAGAGATGAGGTTTCACCTGCCAAGCCGGGTCTCAAACCCGCAGGCTCAGGCAATCCACTCACCTCAGCCTCCCAAAGGCGCGGGATTACAGGCTGAGCCACCGAGCCTGGCTTTTTTTTTTTTTTTTTTTGAGTTGGAGTCTCACTCAGTTGCCCAGACTGGAGTGCAGTGGCCGCTCCCAGCCACTGCAACCTCGACCTGCTGGGCTCTGGCGATCCTTCCGCCTCAGCCGTCCAGGTAGCTGGAATTACAGGCATGTGCTACCACGCCCGGCTAAGTTTTTTAATTTATTGTAGAGATGATGTCTCGCCAAATTGCCCAGGCGGGTCTCAAACCCACGGGCTCAGGAAATTCACTCACTTCGGCCTCCCTAAGTGCGGGATTACAGGCTGAGCCACAGAGCCCGGCCTAGAGCAGTTTCTTATCCTTGATCTCTAGCTGCATGTCTAGCCAGCTTTACGAAAACTCAGTAGGTAAAAATCTAAATTTATAAAATCAGATTTTTCCCATTACCTTCACAGGTTCATTTTGGTTTTCATGTCTGCTCTGTCCATTTGCAGTATGTGTATATGTATATATATATATATTTTGAGTTGGAGTCTCACTCTGTCGCCCAGACTGGATTGCAGTGGCCGCTCCTGGCCACCGTAGCCTCGACCTGCTGGTCTCCGGTGATCCTTCCGCCTCAGCCTTCCAAGTAGCCGGAATTACAGGCATGTGCTACCACGCCCGGCTGATTTTTTGATTTACTGTAGAGATGAGGTCTCGCTGCCCAGGTGGGTCTTGAACCCATGGGCTCAGGGAATCCACTCACCTCAGCCTCCCAAACGCATGGGATTACAGGCTGAGCCACCGAGCCCAGCAGTATGTATATATTTTTGCTGTTTTAGTTACAGTGGGCTTTAGTTTTTTTTTTTTTTAAACCTTTTCAGATACCTGTAAGGTTTGTGTATTATTCTTCAAATTGCTGCATAATAATTATTAAATTATTTGAACTTTCTTTTTTTTTTTGAGTTGGAGTCTTACTCTGTCGCCCAGACTGTAGTGCAGTGGTACACTCTGGGCCACCGCAGCCTTGACCTCCTGGGCTCCGGTGATCCTTCCGCCTCAGCCTTCCAAGTAGCTGGAACTACAGGTGTGCGCTACCATGCCTGGCTAATTTTTTTGATTTATTGTAGTGATGAGGTTCTTGCTAAGTTGCCCAGGAGGGTCTTGATCCCACGGGCTCTGGCAACCACTCACCTCGGCCTCCCAAAGCATGGGATTACAGGTTGAGCCGCCAAGCCCGAGTCTCCTTTAAAAAAAAAAAAGACTGGGCATGGTGACTCACGCCTGTAATCCCAGCCTTTGGGAGACCAAGACGAGAGAATTGCTTGAACCCAGGGGTTCGAGACCAGCCTGGGCCAACTTGGTTAGACCTCATCTCTACAATATATCAAAAAATTAGCTGGGCATGGTAGCGCACGCCTGTGTTTCCAGCTACTTGGAAGGCTGTGGTGGAAGGATCGCCTTAGTCCAGTAGGTTGACGCTGGGGTGGCCATGAGCATGCCACTGCACTCCATCCTGGGTGACAGAATGATTCTGACTCAAAAAAATATTTTTCTGACTTTAGATATAGATAGGTAGATACAAATGTGTATATGTATGTATATCCCTAAATAGAATATTTGATGTGACGAAGAATCTATTTTTATGTCTTTATGTGTGTGTGTATTTTTTTAGCTGACAGTCTGTTGATAGTCACAATCTCTTGACAGTATCAGGAGGTCACAGAGGCCAAGACAGGAGAGTTTTTTCTTTTTTGAGCACTGCAGCCTCAACCTCGGGTTCAGGCGATTCTTCCACCTCAGCCTTCCGAGTAGCTGGGACTGCAGGCATGCCCCTCTGTATTCAGCTAATTTTTTCTTTTTTTGAGTTGGAGTCTCACTCTGTCGCCCAGACTGGAGTGCAGTGACCGCTCCCAGCCACCACAGCCTCGACCTGCTGGGCTCCGGCGATCCTTCTGCCTCAACCTCCGAGTAGCTGGAATTACAGGCGCGTGCTACCACGCCCGGCTAATTTTTTGATTTATTGTAGAGATGAGGTCTCACCTGCCCAGGCGGGTCTTGAACTTGCGGGCTCAGGCAATCCACTCACCTCAGCCTCCCAAAGGCGCGGGATTACAGGCTGAGCCACTGAGCCCAGCTAATTTTTTTTTTGTTTAATTTAAATAGAGGTGAGGTCTCACTATGTCACCCAAGTTGGTCTGGAACTCCTGGGCTCAAGCAATCCTCTCACCTTGGCCTTCCAAAGTGCTGGTATTATAGGCATGAGCCACAATGCTGTTTATTTTATTTTATTTTATATTTTGAGTCAGAGTCTCATTTTCACCCAGGCTGGAGTACAGTAGCACGCTCACAGCCACTGCAGCCTTGACCTGCTGGGTTTAGGCAATCCTTCTATTTCAGCCTTCGAAGTAGCTGGAACTACTGGTGTGTGCCATCATACCCAGCTAATTTTGTTGTTTTTTTTTTTTAATTGTGAAGACGAGGTCTTGCCAAATTACCTAGGCTGTTCTCGAATCTGTGGGCTCAGGCAGTCTTCTCACGTCTGCCTCCAAAATGCTGAGATTATAGATAGGAGCTACTGCGCCCAACTATTTTATTTGATTTTTTTGAGCTGGAATCTCACTCAGTTGCCCAGGCTGGAGTGCAGTGGCACACTCATGGCCACCCCAGCGTCAACCTGCTGGGCCATGCCTGGCTAAGTTTTTTGATTTATTTTAGAGATAAGGTCGTACCAAGTTGCCTGGACTGTTCTCGAACTTGTGAGCTCATGCAGTTCCCTCACCTTGGCATCTCAAAGTGCTGGGATTGCAGGATTGAGCCACCGTGTCCACCATACTTTGTATTTTTAATGAAATATTTTATGTTTTTAGACATGGTTATTTGTTGAGTGTTAGCCACTGAAAAGCGTGCTGAAAGTATAATGGTGACACATACAAGTGAGTCCTCTTGGAACAACTTCCTTTATGCTGGTTTAGGGACATGAATGATGTTAGAAAGCCTCAGCTCTTCACGTACTGGTGGGTTTTGGTTATTTGTGGATGTGTAGAGATTTGTGGTTCTTGGTTCTCACAAGTTTATAAGCCCCATTTTCTCCCTGGGTGGCCAGGCTGCTACTGAATTGCTTCAGAGAGTTGAGGCTATCATGCATCTTAAGGAGGATGGGTTTATATCTGCATGTATGTTACCTTCCTCACACCCAGAGCTTGTGGAAGGAATTGGAAGGCATCACTGTGTCTTAAAGCCTTGAAAGCCAAGATCATGTCTTGCTTATTTGGAATATCTTGCTGTTCCTGGGCTAGGAGTTTATGTCGTATACTCTTATACTGTTTATAATGCCTAATATACCCCTGTAATTGATTAACACTTTTTTTAAAAAAATTTTTGTAAGGTATTGTACCCCACGCTATAGTGAGTTTGAAGAGCTTGAACGGAAATACTGGAAAAATCTCACATTTAATCCCCCGATCTACGGTGCAGATGTGAATGGTACTCTCTATGAAAAGGTGAGACTCACTGGCAACCCTCTGGGCAGCATTTTTGTGATGTAATACGTTGTTTTCTGCCCAGCACATAGTGGGCACCTAAAAGCTGTAGGGTAGATGAACAAATGAATGATCTACCCCCAGCTCACTTAATTGTGCTCACTTACTTGTGGGTTTTTTTTGCATGTGACTAGATTTTATTTCTTCCACTTTACATGTGAATTGGATGATGTGGTGTTCTTTTCAAGGGTTGTTAGCATAGTCAGTGGGTGGTAGCTGATGAGATCTTGAAAGGGTGGGATGGAGCCCAGATAATGAAATGTTGGGGGAGAGGCAGTGTGGTTTCTGCAGGAAAGAGATTACTGACTAATCTAATGAAAGGAGCATATATTTAAGAAGAGAAGTGTATTTCAATTTTCAGAACCCTTGAGATTTTGTAGCAAAAGCTGTTTTAACCACTTTCATTGGTTTGCGACTCAGTGCTTTTTGGAATAAAGAACGCCCTTAAAAATAGTAGCAGGAGGAGAATATTTGGGACTGTCTTTGAATGATTGAAAGATTGGTAGGGTGTTTCAGGAGTTATCACTCATTTTAATTTTAACATTTTTATCAATTATTGGAAGAGTTTACAAAGTGAATTCCAGGCCAGATGTGGTAGCTCACACCTGTAATCCCAGTGTTTTATGAGGCTGAGGTGGAAGGATCACTTGAGTCCAGTGGTTTGAGATCTGCCTGGGCAACATAGTGAGACACCATCTCTACAAAAAAATTAAAGAATTAGCTGGATACAATGATACACACCTGTATTCCCAGCTACTCAGAAGGCTGAGGCAGGAGGATCACTTGAACTCAGGAGTTCGAGGTTACAGTGACCTATGATTACACTTCTGCACTCCAGTCTGGGTGACAGAACAAGACCATGTCTCAAAAAAACAAAACAAAACAGTGAATTCCAGTTTTGTTGATAGCAACAATTATTTTGGGTGGTGGAAAGTAAAGCTTATAGGGATGAATGGTGGGAAGATGTTGTAAGGATCTAAGATGGGAGGTACAAGTGCAGGGCATAGTAATCCAAAAGCTACTTAAATGAGGGGAGCTCCTCACTGCCCATTACAACTCCGGAAAAGGAAATATAGATGTTTTATGAAGACGCTGCCTCGTGGAAATCAGCTCTAAAAAGTCACAAAGTTGCTGTAGTTAATTCCTATGTCTAGTATTTTTGTGTGTGTGCTCTCTTAAGAGTTCTTATTTTGATGTAGGCTTCTTCATCACTAGTTGAGACTCTTCCTATTGGGGTTTAAAACAGATGACTGTCACCTCCTGATTCATCTTCCCACACTAGTATTGTTCACAAGGTGGTGTTTGTCCTCCTGAGGTACAACGGCATCAGATCCAGTGGTCCTGTGAAAATGAGTGAGGGATGCTGTAGTCTTTACATCCATACTGTTGAACATTGTTCCACATGTTTGATAGAGGTGATAGCTCTCCTGTGATTTGGAGATTCAGAACCTCAGTTTATATTCAAATATAACTTATTCTGGACTGTCATTTCCTTTGCAGCATGTTGATGAGTGGAATATTGGCCGGCTGAGAACAATCCTGGACTTGGTAGAAAAGGAGAGTGGGATTACCATTGAGGGTGTGAACACCCCCTACCTGTACTTTGGCATGTGGAAGACATCCTTTGCCTGGCACACTGAAGACATGGACCTATACAGTATCAACTACCTGCACTTTGGAGAACCAAAATCCTGGTAAAGTCTACCTGCTTTTGGCACTGGGCTTCTCATGCTAGGGCAGGGGCTTACCTTTAATGCACATGGGAAACACCTCAGGATCATGTTAAAATGATCCTGGTTCAGTAGCCTTGAGCGGGGGCTGGAATTCTGCATTTTAAGCAAACTTTCAGGTGCTGGGACACTGTTGGAGCTCTGGTGCTGACTACCTTGTTTTTTAAAAAATATGTATGTATGTATGTATGTATGTATGTATGTATTTATTTAGAGTCAGAGTCTCACTCCCTTGCCCAGGCTGGAGTGCAATGGCATGTTCACCACCACCCCAGCATCCACCTGCTGGGCTCTGGTGATCCTTCTGCTTCAGCCTTCCAAGTAGCCAGAACTACAGGCACGCACTACCATGCCCAGCTAATTTTTTGATTTATTGTAGAGACAGGTTTCGCCAAGTCGCCCGGGCTGGTCTCAAACCCACGGGCATAGGCAATCCACTCTCCTCGGCCTCCCAAAGTGCTGGAATTACAGGCTGAACCACTGTGCCTGACCAGACTACCTTTTTTGTTGTTGTTTTTTGTTTTTTGAGTTGGAGTCTCACTCCATTGCCTAGGCTGGAGTGCAATGGCACGATCACAGCCACCACGGGATCAACTTGCTGGGCTCAGGCGATCCTTCCGCCTCAGCCTTCCAAGTAACTGGAACTACAGGCATGCGCTACCATGCCCAGCTAATTTTTTTATTTATTGTAGAGATGAGGTCTTGCCAAGTTGCCCAGGTTGTTTTCAGACCCATGGATTCAGGTAATTCCTTCATCTTGGCCACCCAAAGTGTTGGGATTACAGGCTTGAGCCACTGCTGCCAGCCTACCTTTTTTGTTTTTTTGAGTGGGGTCTCACTCTGTTGCTCAGGCTACAGTGCAATGGCATGATTACGGCTCACTGCAGCCCCAACCTCTTGGGCTCAGGTAATCCTTCTGCCTCAGCCTCCTGAGTAGCTGGGACTACAAGCTTGTGCTACCATGCCTGGCTAACTTTTTGATTTTTTGTGTGGAGACAAGGCTGTTGCCCAGGCTGGTTATAAACTCCTGGGTATGAACAGTTCTCCCATGTTAGCCTCTCAAAGTGTTGGGATTATAGGCGTGAGCCACCACATCTAACTCAAACTATCTTTTGAGTAGGGAGGGTTTAGAGAATAGGGTACTTAATATAATTGTATGGAGGCACAAGTTGGCTAAGTTACTGAAAGCCACAGGGGCTCTTCCAGGCTATCCACTGCTGTCTCATTTCTTTTTCTGAACAGGCCTGAGGCATTTCTTAGAGGCAGACTTCCAAGACTGGAGTCACGCCTTCAGATGATAAAAAGCTTTCTTTTCCTCATGGAGAAAATATTTGATGAACAGCAGTGTGTGCTTAGCAGGAGGGGATGCGAGGCATATGCTTCCTGTTCTCCAGGATGTTATCAGTCTTGCTGGGGAGACAGAGAGTCAAGATTGGTTTTCTCTTCTCTTCCTGGACTGACCCATCTCAGTCTCAGCATTTTAGTGGAGGTTCTGCAGATAACAAGATGCATAAGACGTTGTGAGCACACAGGGTAGAGGACCCATGAGGAAGTAAAAGAATGAGAAAATGATAATATGGTGCCAGGAAAGCTCTGATGGGAAGTAGTGGATGCTTAGGTCTACATAGGAAGCACACTTGGGTGGGGTGGGGATTAGAGAAGGCTTTTTTGGAGGAGGGGTGACAACTAAGCTGAGATTTAAAAATGAGAAGGACGTAGCTGGGTGGAATGGTGATGGGCTTAGGAGTGGGGAGGCTGAGGGCAGTGTGTCTAGGTGGCTGGAGCCACATAGGCATAACTCCTGGATTAAGAGAGAGCACAGTACATTTAGGGAGCTAGAGGAAGTCCAGTGTAGTTTGGGTGCTGTGTACGAGGATGAGGAGTGAGTGAAGAGGCTGTGGGCCAGGTTATGAGGAGTTGTGAAAACCATATCCATCTTCACTTCTTTTTCTTTTTTTTTTTTTTTTTTTTTTTTTTTTTGAGTTGGAGTCTCACTCAGTCGCCCAGACTGGAGTGCAGTGGCCGCTCCCGGCCACCGCAGCCTCGACCTGCTGGGCTCCGGCGATCCTTCCGCCTCAGCCTTCCGAGGAGCCGGAATTACAGGCGCGCGCTACCACGCCCGGCTGATTTTTTGATTTATTGTAGAGATGAGGTCTCGCTGCCCAGGCGGGTCTCGAACCCGCTGGCTCAGGCGATCCACTCACCTCAGCCTCCCAAAGGCGCGGGATTACAGGCTGAGCCACCGAGCCCGGCTCTTCACTTCTTTTTCAACATCTTCAACCACATCCCTTCTCATGGGTTTTCCTTTCTTTAAAATACTTTTCAGTTTCTAATCTTGAGGTGGAAAAACCCTTTTGATTCTATGTTACCCCTAACTACTGTCCCATTTTCTTCCTTAGGTGGCTAGACTTGTAGAATCTGTAAATGTAGCTTTTTATTCCAGAATTTCTTGATGTTTGATTTCTGAATTCTCATGCCAAGAGGTTTTCCAATTATTATATACACTCTTGGTCATCTGAAGCGGGACCTCCAGAGAGTTATGTGAAAGGTTGCCTAATGAATCCTCAAGTCCTTTAGGTGATTTTTTTTTCTCAGCTCGCCTTTGTTTTCTTTCATAGTGAAGCTACCTGGAATGCGAAGATTTGTTGTTGTAGAATAATCTTTAGAATAGGTTATAAAGGTTAAAATAGTTACTGTGAGTTTCAGAATATAACGTTTTAACGGTTTTGCAGAAGATGTAAGTCGTCTCAGGTGATGTTTTGTCTTTCTTTCCTTTTTGTTTTGTTTTGTTTTGTTTTTTTTAAGTTGGAGTCTCACCCTGTCACCAGACTGGAGTGCAGTGGCCGCTCCTGGCCACCGCAACCTCGATCTGCTGGCCTCCGGCGATCCTTCCGCTTCAGCCTTCTAAGTAGCCGGAATTACAGACATGCGCTATCACGCCCAGCTGATATTTTGATTTATTGTAGAGATGAGATCTCCCTGCCCAGGCGGGTCTCGAACTCGCGGGCTCAGGCCATCCACTCACCTCAGCCTCCCAAAGGCGCGGGATTACAGGCTGAGCCACCGAGCCCGGCTTCTTTCTTTTTTTTAAATGCAGAGCAGTTTCTGTGATATTTAGAAACCCATAGTCAGTATATGTAGCTGTCAGGAGATGAAGGGAAGTGGGTTCATCAGCAGGTATGGCACAAGGTCTTTCAATGTCTGGTCCATCTTGACTCTGCTTTTCATTCTTCCTCTAGCTTACCCCCCCGCCAGGTAGGCCTCTTTAGCTCTGCCAAGAGCATTTTTTAAATACTGAAGTTATGTAATGCCATTCTTCTTTTATTTTTCCTTTTTAAAAATTTTACTACATGAGCAATGTTGTAAAGGAAAGTATCATTGTGTACCATAAAACTTGGTTCAAAGTGAGTATTTAATAAATGTCTTATTAAATGAATGAACACAGAAGAAATAAATTCACTTCTTTGTGGGCTTCCCACTCTGCCCAGTCCAATACTTCATTTCTCCAGATTCTAGTGCTTGGGAAGTAAAAAAATTCTGCTATAGCCGGGCTCGGTGGCTCAACCTGTAATCCCACGCCTTTGGGAAGCTGAGGTGAGTGGATTGCCTGAGCCCGCGGGTTCGAGACCCACCTGGGCAACTTGGCAAGACCTCATCTCTACAATAAATTAAAAATTAGCCGGGCGTGGTAACGCGTGCCTGTAGTTCCAGGTACTTGGAAGGCTGAGGTGGAAGGATCGCTGGAGCCCAGCAGGTCGAGGCTGTGGTGGCCGGGAGCAGCCACTACACTTCAGTCTGGGCAACAGAGTGAGACTCCAACTCAAAAAAAAAAAATTCTGCTATTTCAAGGTGTTTTGAGAGTGGCAACTAGCCCCTTAGTTCCTGTACCTATCTTCTGCCCAGTGTCTGATGCACTCATGTGTTTGCAGGTACTCTGTTCCACCAGAGCATGGAAAGCGGTTGGAGCGCCTCGCCAAAGGTACTGTGTCTCCTTCATATGCTGGATCGGACCCTCCTGTGAGCTGTGCTCCTTGCTTTAATATGTCCATTCCCTGTGATCAGATTCTTGCAAGGCCTGTATGGGCCTGCAGCTGGGGTGAGCTAGACTGCCAGCTTGGTTATCTTAGCAGAGCAATGATAATCAAAGCCTTTTCCTGCTTTGCTCTGAGAAGGGACTTTACCATTTCTTCTTTAACTGCCTTTGCCTCAGCTTAACCAAACATAGGTTTATTTGACCTGGAATAACATGCCAGTCATATTGGGTCTGGTTCTTCTGCCAAAAACCCAGATGTTAAAGTCAAATTGGATTATTTTATGCATTGGTTCTTTTAAGTGGACTTTGATAGATTCGTTCCTCTAGAAAGCCTGTTCTGGAAAGCCTGGGTAGACTCTACTGTAGACGCGTTAATGAAAAGATTGAAGACACAAGTGACTAGCGAAAGATCCTAGATAATATCAAAGCTCTGTAAGAACAGAGGCAGCTTTGGTGATCTCAGTTCTCCAAACAGAATTTGCTTACCCATGTGACGATGTTCTACATGGGAATGAGCCCACAGGCTCATTGTAGAATCTTATTTTTTTAATTTTTTATTTTTGAGTTGGAGTCTCACTCTGTTGCCCAGACTGGAGTGCAGTGGCATGCTCCCGGCCACTGCAGCCTCAACCTGCTGGGCTCCAGTGATCCTTCCACCTCAGCCTTCCAAGTAGCTGGAACTATAGGTGTGCGCTATCACACCTGGCTAATTTTTGATTTATTGTAGAAACAAGGTCTTGCCAAGTTGCCCAGGCTGGCCTTGAACCTGCGGGCTTAGGCAATCCACTCGCCTCAGCCTCCCAAAGTGCTGGGATTACACTCTGAGCCACCGAACCCGGCTGTAGAATCTTATAATTGGCCTGGAACAGAAGAATCCTTGGAGATCACAGGTGTGGAGTGACTCCAGGATTGCAGAGCTAGTGTAGAGCATTGTATTAACTTATACCCATTTCAATTGAACAGGCTTTTTCCCAGGAAGTGCTCAAAGCTGTGAGGCTTTTCTCCGCCATAAAATGACCCTGATTTCCCCTTTAATGCTGAAGAAGTATGGAATTCCCTTTGATAAGGTGAGGTGAATTTACATACAGAAGTCCTTAGGCTACACAGATAGCACCCTTTCTAGTCTTTATTATACAGGGTTTTATTCTAGTTCATTACTTTATACTAGGTGTTGGGCCAAGGCTAAACTATATAACAGCACTTTGATCTGAGAGTAATAAAGATGGGCCACTGTAGCTTCCTGGTGCCAGAGGAGAGTCGGATCCCCTTGAACAATGATAATTTGGAGGAACGGTTAATTATAGTCTTGGTGTCTGATATGTTAGGGCTTTGTATTTTACAGAAGACAGCAAGACCTCCGTGGTTTTATGACTTATCCCTTGGTTACTCAGCTAAGTGGTGGCAGAGCTGGAACTCAGAATTCCAGTTTTGTGGGCTTCTGCCATTTGAAGCAGCTGCTTCACGTCTGTTCTTGTTCAGGTGACACAAGAGGCTGGAGAGTTTATGATCACTTTCCCTTACGGTTACCATGCCGGCTTTAACCATGGCTTCAACTGTGCGGAGTCTACCAATTTTGCTACCCGTCGGTGGATTGAATATGGCAAGCAAGCTGTGCTGGTAAGTTCACTTGATTTCTTTCTTTAATATCATGGCCAAAATGTATGTCTGAGCAAATCCTGGTTAGACATGTTGGCTGGTGATTAGAATATTTCTTTGAACTGCTGGAATTTGGAAACAGAGTGGCTAGAATTATGTGAAAATGCCAATGTTTTGTGTTTTTATGGAATTTTAAAAAATGTACTCAGATGCTGGGTGCGTGGCTCAAGCCTGTAATCCCAGCACTTAGGGAGGCCGAGGCAAGAGGATTGCTTGAGCTCAGGGGCTTGAGACCAGCCTGAGCAACACTGGGAGACCTCGTTTCTACAATAAATCAAAAAAATAAGCTGAGCATAGTAGCGCAATCCTGTGGTTCCAACTACTTTGAAGGCTAAGGCAGAAGGATTGCCGAGCCCAGCAGGTTGAGGCTGCGGTGGTCATAAGCATTCCACTACACTCCAGCCTGGGCTCCAAAGTGAGACTCTGACTCGTGCTCAAATTTGGGAAGTATAAATGAAGTTCCATGCTTAAGTCCATTAGGCATTAAGGCCACACGCACACACTTCAGCCACTATGAGATTTCTCTGTTGAGCAATTCTTTTTTTTTTTTGAGTTGGAGTCTCACTCTGCTGCCCAGACTGGAGTGCAGTGGCTGCTCCTGGCCACCGCAGCCTCAACCTGCTGGGCTCGGCGATCCTTCCGCCTCAAACTTCCGAGTAACTGGAACTACAGGCGTGCACTACCACGCCCGGCTAGTTTTTGATTTATTGTGGAGATGAGGTCTCACCAAGTTGCCCTGGCGGGTCTCAAACCTGCGGGCTCAGACAATCCACTCACCTCAGCCTCCCAAAGGCGCAGGATTACAGGCTGAGCCACCGAGCCCAGCTGTTGAGCAATTCTTAGGGGTTTACTTTACTCTAAGTAAGCAACAGGGTTGGATCATTGACTGGAAATAGTGGACTTGCTTGTGTGGTCCTGGCTTGGACAGATACAAAAAGGCAGGTGACTGTTGACCATTCTAGGACCGCAGTGTAGAGTCTCATCTCTGATCATGATCTCCACTGGTTAGTGCCCAGATGGACTCACCTCAGTACCATGCATTCTTTTCCTCTTTTTCCCACATTAGTGTTTGAAGACTTTTCAAGGATAGTGTGCCCTCAGCCTCAGCCTGTGCACCCGGTTTAATTTTAAACCATCTTACGTTATTTTCCTTGTGGAGGGAGGAGACAGGCTATGGGGTGAGGTGGAAGCAGTGAGCCTTGCTCACCTGGATCTCTTCTGGTTTCTTGTGACAGTGCTCCTGCAGAAAGGATATGGTGAAGATCTCCATGGATGTGTTTGTGAGGAAGTTCCAGCCAGAGAGGTACAAACTTTGGAAAGCTGGGAAGGACAGCACAGTTATCGACCATACTCTGCCCACACCAGAAGCAGCCGAGTTTCTTAGGGAGAGCGAACTGCTCCCACCATCTGGGAATGGGGAGGAGTGCCCAGAGGAGGACATGGAAGGAGTCAAGGATGGAGAGGAGGGAGACCTGAAGACAAGGTAACACAACAGTCCTTTGGGCCTGGCTATTGGAGGGAGGGTATGTCTGGGCAGCTCCCGTAACTTGCAGAAAGGCTTTTCTAAGAGGGGTGTTTGAGGCACAGCTAAGGGAGTTTTCTTCCTGGTAAAGGCTATGGGATCCTCAGCCAAAGCATTCAGGTTCTTCCTGAATGAGAGCACCTATAGTGGGCCTGTAGTCTGCTGGAGCAAGGGGTCATTTATGCGAGGATAGGGCCCTCTCTGAGCCACATTTTCTCTTCATCATGTCAGTGTGTTTTTAAGAAGGAAAAGAAGAGTGTGGTGGTGGGAATGAGACTCAAGGGCAGAGGTGATAGTGTGATTTGTCTGCCAGCCTTGCCAGTGTCTGACCTGGGAGATCTGTGCTCTGAGGAGAGTTTTTGCCCTTATGGCCTAGGATAAAGAGAGGAACATTTATTTGGTACCTACTATATGCCAGGCACTCTGCCAGGAACTCTGCATTCCTTTTCTTTTTTTTTTTTTTTGAGTTGAGGTCTTACTCTGTCGCCCAGACTGGAGTACAGTGGCTGCTCCAGGCCACTGCAGCCTCGACCTGCTGGGTTCCGGTGATCCTTCCACCTCAGCCTTCCAAGTAGCTGGAACTACAGGCGCGCGCTACCACGCCCGGCTAATTTTTGATCTATTGTAGAGATGAGGTCTCGCCAAGTTTCCCAGGCGGGTCTCGAACCCGTGGGCTCAGGCAATCCACTCACCTCAGCCTCCCAAAGCGCTGGGATTTCAGGCTGAGCCACCGATCCCGGCCTGCATTCCTTTTCTTAACCAACACAACAAATTTGTATTTGTGGTGAGATGGCAGAGATTGTGGTGGGTGGTGAGATCTATATTTTTCTGATAATAGAACCAGATCACAGAGGTGAAATCCTTTGTCTCAGGTCACACAAATAAGGGGTGGCGCCCTGAGTTTTGAACCAGGCCTGACAGGCTCTGTCCATTTATTTTGGATTGTATACGAATGTGTGTGAATGAATGTGTTTTTGTGCATGGATGTTTATGTGGGTTCTTTAAAAAGGTTTGTCCTCTCGCAGCCTGGCCAAGCACCGAATAGGGACAAAGAGGCACCGAGTTTGTCTTGAAATACCACAGGAGGTGAGTCAGAGTGAGCTTTTCCCCAAGGAGGAGCAATATGAGATGACGGAGTGCCAGGCTGCCCTCGCTCCCGTGAGGCCTACCCATAGCTCTGTGCGGCAAGTCGAGGATGGTCTTACCTTCCCAGGTTAGTTGCCTATGGTGTTTTTTTTCACAACCCTAACTGATATTTGTCTATTCTGTGTTAGATTCCATATTGAGTGCAGGGTCAGAAATTAAAAAGGGAAGAGACGTGTGTGAGCAGATAGCATAATTGGAGTGTGAGAAGTGCTTTGGTCAGGGATATATGGGGCGGATGAGGCAGTCCTTCCTCTGCCTTGTGAGGCATCAGGGAAGCATTGAAGGTTTTGGTGAAGGTGGCTCTTTCAAGATATGTAGGCCCTTTCTAGGCAGACCAAGAGAGGAGGAGCAAGGCAGAGGCTTGGAGATGTGAAACAGTGTGTCCACTTGGGAACTGGTGGTGAGTGCCTCTCATTTGAATATTAGAGTGGGAATGGTAGAAGACAGATGTGACCAGGAGGTGAGACTGGGGAAGTAGGGAGGAGATGAGTAGGCTGCCTGCCATTTTAGAGTTCACTTACTTGGAGGCTTGAGGAGCCATTTGTATTTTAAGAGAGGGATTGGTGTGGTCAGTGGTGTTTTAGAGCTTTCCCTCAGAAGGCCTTTGAGACTGGATTTGTTAGGGAGAGGCTTGTATCAGTCTCAGGTCAAGTGTAACCTAAACATGTGTATGTCTGTTAACAGCCAAGTAGCACTGTAGACTCAGACCCTAGGGCTGGACTGGCTTCTTTTTAGCAGATTTTCTCTCCTCTCCCTACCCAAATTTCTTCCTTTCTTTTTCTTTTTTTTTTGAGTTGAAGTCTCACTCTGTTGTCCAGGCTGGAGTGCAGTGACATGCTCACAGCCGCTGCAGCCTCGACCTGCTGGACTTAGATGATCCTTCCACCTCAGCCTTACAAGTAGCTGGAACTACAGGCATGCACTACCATGTCTAGCTTATTTATTTATTTTTATTTATTGTAAAGATGAAGTCTTGCCAGGCTTGTCTCAAACCCCTGAGCTCAGGCAATCCTCTCACTTCATCCTCTCAAAGTTCTGGGATTATAGTCAGGGCTTATTTATTTCTTTAAGTTGACAGGTACAATAGTATGTACCTATTGTGTACAACATGATTATTGAAATCTAGATACATTGTGGAATGATTAAATCTAGCTAATTAAAATATGCATTACTTCACCTAGTTGTCATTTTTGTGGTGAGAATGTTTAGCTTCCACTCTTAGAGCATTTTTCCAGATCCTCGGCAGATTTTCTAGCTTGGGGTAGCCAAACCTCTGCTGGGCTCAGGGCTTCATTTCCTGCAGACTCTTGAGGAAATGGCAGCTGCCCTTAGTGTCTGCTGTGTGCCAGGCTATGCTCCCATTTTATATGCCGAAGTGTCATTTGGGAGCCCTGGAGATAAGTGATGGCATCCCCACATCATAGAGGAAGAAGCTGGAGGCCCAGAAAGGCTTAGCTGTTAGCCCTAGATCACACAGTAGCTGTCAGAGTCAGTTCTCATTCGCACCCACGTTCTTTGTGCTTTGCCCTCTGTATACATGTGGTTTACATGTGCATCAGGTTTACATGTGCAGGAGGAACTTGTCTCTATCTGATGTGCATGTGTGTTTCAGATTATTCTGACTCCACTGAAGTCAAATTTGAAGAGCTCAAAAATGTCAAACTAGAAGAGGAGGATGAGGAAGAAGAACAAGAAGCAGCAGCCTTGGATCTCTCTGTGAATCCTGCTTCCATAGGGGGACGCCTTGTCTTCTCAGGTTCAAAAAAGAAATCATCTTCTAGCCTGGGCTCCAGTTCTTCACAGGATTCTGTCTCTTCTGATTCAGAAACCAGTGAGTCTCTCTCCTGCCAAACCCAAGAGCAAACGGGAGTGCTCACTGTGCACAGCTATGCCAAAGGGGATGGCAGAGTCACCATGGGAGAGCCATGCACCAGGAAGAAAGGAAGCACTGCCAGGAGTATCAGCGAGCGGGACCTGGCAGAGGTATGGACTCCGAGTAGCAGTATGGGGTAGGGAACTGCCCCAGAAGGCGTCCTATGGGGGGAAGGGGACCTGTGGGATGCAGGTGCCCAAGAGGGCAGGAGAGACGCTCAGTCAGGGCCTCCAGCCTGGGTGGCATTCACTCTCCCAGTGTGTTATTTGCTAGGAGTTCCCTTTGTCTTTTTGTGACTGATCCAGAGTATCACATGGTAGTAGCCTCAGGGACAGCAGCAGGTCCTCGGCCCAGTTGGATCACATTGCCCTTCCTTTTCACTTGTGGTGGGAATGGGAAATGCTTTGCTCTCACAAGGGACCTGCAGACACACAGGACCACCTGTGACTCGGTAGATAACGTCTGATTGAGAGTAAATGAGTAGTGGGGCCATTTGGCCACAGGTTAAAAGTCACTTTCTTCAATCATTTTTACTTGTAATGAAGCAACCTAACGAGCTGACATTTCTTCTCATTGCCTCTGATTGCTGCTCTCTGTGTCCTCTTAATGCAGCTTTCATAAGAGTGGGCTTTTTAGCTTGGAAGCCGGAGTCCCTTAGACTCCCAGTTACCGCCTAGCCGTTCTTCCTTCACAAAGGCCCTGAGCTGTCTCGTTCATCCTACTGTTCACTACAGTTCACCCTGTCCTCTTGCAGTGTCTTTCTGACTTTTTCTCCAGTTGCAATCACAGTCACCAAAACAGCTAAGATACACCATACAGCATAACCCTGTATGCTAAATACTTCATATGCATTGTTCAATCTATATATTACTGCTAAATTAATCTTATTACAGAGTCAAACTTTTGTGGGTTTTTTTTTTTTGAGGGGGTGTAGGAAGCCATATCTTTTTTTTCTTTTCTTCTTTCACAAATTTGGAACCAGTTAAATGATGGATACAAGAATCAGGCACGTGGAGTTTAGAATGTTGCTTTATTACAAGTAAAAATGATTGAAGAAAGTGACTTTTAACCTGTGGCCAAATGGCCCCGCTACTCATTTACTCTCAATCAGACATTATCTACCGAGTCACAGGTGGTCCTGTGTGTCTGCAGGTCCCTTGTGGGGGCAAAGCATTTCCCATTCAGTTTCCATGTGGTGTGGATGCAGACCAGAATGCACTTCCTCTGCCAAAGGCAGCTCCTAGCTAAGTGAAGCATATGAACTTCCAAGGGATAGAGAAAAGCAAGGAATCCTTCCATGTGGAAATATGCTGGAGGAAGGAGTTTTCTAACATTTCTCTTGTTCTATCCCTTCTCAAAAACCATTGTCTGCCTGATTCCTTATTATTTTTGTGTGTACTTCTCAGCTGTAGCCTGATGGTAATATTGTAATACCCCTCTCCACTCCATTACCAACCTTCCCTCCACCCCCAACATGTGCTGGCTTGTTTGAACTACTTAAACATCTCTAAAACATCTGTCCTGCCTCTTCACTCTACATTGTGATCATTTATGGCATGCCTACTCTGAGCCAGGACTGTGCCTTCAAGGAGCTTGTGTCTGGAAGAGTAGACAGATATGAGCACATAATTCCAGTACTTAGTGATGAGTGTTGTAGCACAAGTGAAAGAGTTAGCAGCTCAGTCTGGGGTTGGAGTGCAGGGTTCAAGATGGCTATAGAGAGGGAAGCATTTTAGCTAGGCCTGAAGTTAGTAAGAGTGGACCATGCCAGATGGACAGAAAGAAATTGGAGAGTAAATATGGGCGAGGAGCATGTTCTAAATGGTGATGATAGCTATGCCAAGGTCAAAGCACATGGGGATCTGTAGAGATTTAGTCACAGGCTTATAGAACTGGACAGTGCTGCCAAGGTGTTGGAGGGGGCCAAGAGCCAGAACTTAGAGGGCATCATTGCCCTGTGATGCAGTTTGACCTTCGAGTTGAGTGAGAAGCAGCAAAATGTTCCCCACCAAATGTGTTTGGAGACTGAAAACTTCCAGAATATGCTCTTTTAAATGCACACACAAAGATGCAGAGCAGATAATACAATGATGAACCCACAGATACCTTATCGCTTAGATCTAATGGTTGTCAGGATCTTGCCACACTTGCCTTATCTATTCTAATTGACTGAAGTAGTTTATTTATTTTTAAAATTTTATTTTTTAGATTGATATATAATAGATGTATATATCTTTGGGATACTGTGATAATACATTTATATAATTTGTAAAGATCAAATCAGTGTAGGTGGAAAATCAATCACCTTAAATATTTTTGTCTTTATAGTCTATATTCAAATTATTTTCTTCTAGCTATTTTGAGATATACAGTACTATAGTCACCCTACTGAGCTATCAAACACTAGGTCTTAGTTCTTCTATCAAACTGTATATTTGTACTCATTAATCCACTCTCTACTGAAGTTCTGGGGTCTTTTTGAGTAGGAGTCTCACTCTGTTGCCCAGGCTGAAATGCAGTGGCACACTCGCAGCCACCACAGCCTCAACCTGCCGGGCTCAAGTGATCCTTCTGCCTCAGCTTTCCAAGTAGCTGGAACAACAGGCGTGTATTACCATGCCCGGCTAATTTTTTGATTTGTTGTAGAGACAAGGTCTCGCCAGGCTGCCCAGGCTGGATTCAAACCAGGGAGCTCAGGCAATCCTCTTGCCTCGGCCTGCCAAAGTGCTGGGATTACATACGTGAGCCACCGTGTCTGGCTCTGCTGTAGTATTTTAAAGCACATCCCAGATACCATGTCATTTCTTTCCTACTTTAGTGGTGTATCTCTAAAATATATGGTCATTGTCCTAGATAATCACTATGACATTATTACGCTTAATAAATTGCAAAAGTTCTTTAGCATCATCTAATATTTATGCCATAATCAAATTTCCCAATTGTCCAAGCAAAATGTTTTGCAGTTGGCCTGTTTGAATTAGGATTAAATTGAAGCTCATGTCTTAGACTTGCTTATGATGTCTCTTCAGTCTTATTTAATCTAGCTAGACCAATGGTCTCCTTCTTTTTCCCCCTGATTACTGACTTACTCAAATAACCCTGTCAGTTGTCCTTTTGATTGTCCAGTGAAGGGTTGGTTTTTTGTTTTTGTTTTTGAGTCAGTCTCACTCTCGCCCAGGCTGGAGTACAGTGGCACTCTCATGGCCACCCCAGCATCAACCCCCTGGGCTCTGGCGATCCTTCCGCCTCAGCCGTCCAAGTAACTGGAACTACAGGCATGTGCTACCACGCCTGGGTAATTTTTTGATTTATTGTAGAGACGAGGTCTTGCCAAGTTGCCGGGACTGGTCTTGAACCCATAGGCTCAGGCAGTTTTCTTGCTTTGGCCTCTCAAAGTGCTGGGATTACAGGCTTGAGACACCGCACCCGGCCCAGTGAAGGGTTTTTTAAGTGCTGCACTGAAGTTTTGGAAGTTCTGGAAACAGTATAAAGACTGTTGGGGGGAGTGGAAGAAGGCAGCAAAATTAGAAACAGCACAGGTTCTCTTGAAGGTAGAATTATGGATGATTTCACTTCCTACATTTATGCATCATTAGAGTATTTTTTTTATGATTAATGTGTTATTTTTATAACTAAATCCTTCTAGTTTAGGAAAGGCAGAAAAAAGATTTGAAACAGGAAAACCAGTTAGGAACCTATTGCTTTAGTCTGCAACAATTAGCGAGTACCTGTGAGTGATGGTGATGGGGATAGGGAACAGAAATTGGACTTCAGAGCTTACTGGGTAGGAGTGTGGTACTGGATGCCGTGATGTTGGGTACATCAGCGGGTAGTGTTGAGAGTTGACTTGGGTTTCCAACTTGAGTTACTGAATTGATGGATGGTAGTGCCATTCTATGTAGGATAGAGGTTACAAAAAAATTGAAGGGGTTCTCAGAGTGGGTCAGGAAGTGAGTTCTGCTTGGAGCATGTGGAATGTGACCTGCTTGTGAGGTAGGCTATGGAGATGAATATATACAGACTTGAAGCTGTGGAGAGGGTGGTCCATAGGTTTGGAAGTCACCAGTAGGGTATTTACTGATGAGTATAGAGGAGCCTGTGTAGAGAGAACGATTTTCACAGTGTGGGTGGAGGAAGAGGGCCCAGGTGGAAGAATGAGAAAGAGCAGCCAGGGGAGCTAGGAGTAAATAGTTGGGACTAGGGTTAGGAGAAGAATTCAAGACAAGAGATGTGGCCAAATGTGCCTTGTCTTAAAGACCAGGATACTTGGCCGGGCTCGGTGGCTCAACCTGTAATCCCACTGCTTTGGGAGGCCGAGGTGAGTGGATTGCCTGAGCCCGTGGGTTCGAGACCTGCCCGGGCAACTTGGCGAGACCTCATCTCTACAATAAATAAAAAATTAGCCGGGTGTGGTAGTGCGCGCCTGTAGTTCCGGCTACTCAGAAGGCTGAGGCGGCAGGATCGCTGGAGCCCAGTGGGTCGAGGCTGTGGTAGCCAGGAACGTGCCACTGCACTCCAGTCTGGGCGACAGAGTGGGACTTCGACAAAAAAAAAAAAAGACCAGGGTACTGCCAAGTAGGCGAATTTGAAATACGTGAGAGAGAGTAGTGCTTGGATCCTGACCATCTGAGGAGGTAGTAGGGAATGGAATCATAGCACAGGTGGAGGGATGGGCAGGGGTGGCTACAGATAGGTTTTTTTTTAAATTGTGGTAAAATATACATGACCATCTTAACAATATTTTTTTTACCATCTTAACAATATTTTAGTGTACAATTCAGTGGCAGTAAGTTGTGCCACCATTACCAGGATGCAGATGGTTTTGAGGTGGGAAGAGACAGGGAGTTGTTTCCAAGGGTCTCCCGGAACCATCATATATCTGCCCTTTTCTGGTTTTTTTGTTTTTTATTTTTTTGAGTTGGAGTCTCACTCTGTCACCCAGACTGGAGTGCAGTGGCCGTTACCGGCCACCGCAGCCTCGACCTGCTGGGCTCCCGCTATCCTTCCGCCTCAGCTTTCCAAGTAGCTGGAGCTACAGGCATGCACTACCATGCCCAGCTAATTTTCTTTTGTTTTATTGTAGAGATGAGGTCTTGCCAAGTTGCCCAGGCAGGTCTCAAACCCGCGGGCTCAGGCAGTCCACTCATCTCAGCCTCCCAAAGGGCTGGGATTACAGACTAAGCCCATGGGTTCGAGACCCGCCTGCGCAACTTGGCAAGACCTCATCTCTTGCCAAGGGCAAGAGCTCGGCTTACCCTTTTCAAAAACCACTACTCTTTCAAACTTTTCATTACTTCTCACCTACTTCTTTCTCCTTTGAAGCTCTTCAGTACTTTGCGCCTCAATGTGGTTGTCATAGGCTGGAGAAGAAGATAACTTTCTGGAAGCTGGGCTCAGTGACACTCATCCTTCTTGAGGTACTAGCATGGTCTGCAGGACTTGGCCCATGAACCCTCTGTAAATGTGGAGTGAGTGAATGAGTCATCTTTGTTTTAGTAAGAAACCACCATCAGGATTAATTGATTGGGTGGAATAAGGAACAGATAGTTTAGGCTTGGGGCAGATCTGAGCAACTTGCCCTGTCCCTGGAGAGGTCTGATAGCTTGTATCTATATTTGGAGACAGCTGGGCTCCTGAGAGCACCCTTGTGTTTTCCCACCCTCACTTTGAGCATCCCCAAGCTGTAATTTCGGCTGCTTGCTGTTCAGTTTACATGCCACCATCTATGTCAAGGACGTTTCTAAGGGCACTCTGTTAACTGCAGTTTTTGGTAAAAGCACCCTGATTGACTGCTGAAGCACCGATGCTGTAGAGTTTTCAATGACTGCAGACTGAGCCACAGCCATATGTCTGCTGCAAAAGTTCCTGTGAGTTCAAGCTGCTTTGAAAAGTGAGCTCCCAAGACAAGGCATGAGAACAACAGTTGGTTTGTTTCTGTACAGAAAAACCCTAACAGGAACACTCACCTTGACCCTGGGTACCAGATGTTGCAGGGGGCAGAGAACCTGGGAGCCCGGAGCTCGAACTTTCTTGCAGGCAGGGGCCTGAGAGACTCTACCTGTTCTCCTGTCCCATCCTCACAAAAAACCCTATAGGGAAGCATTTATTACCCCCATTTTATTGGTGGGCTTGCTTTTCCCAGGTTCACACTAGTTGACTGAACTGGGATTTAACCCAGCACTTTCTGTTATATACTGAGGGAGTCTAAAAATTGGAGCAATCCCAGGTAAAGGCAGCATTGTGAAGAGAGTATGGATGCTGTGTAGCAGGAGGAGCATTTAGCCAGGAGTTGAGAAAATGTGAAAAGATACTAAAATATTTGAATAGACCTGACCACTTTGGTTGGAGGTAGCATGATGGTGGTGGAAAGGGCACAGACTTCAGACTCGGATACCAGGTCTCCCTCTGGCCTAACCTCCTTGAGGTCATAACCTCCTTGAGGTTAGAGATCATGTCTCATTCATCTCTGCATTACCAAAGCACCAAGTATACCCATGGTACACTGGGTACATATACTGGGTATATAGGAGGCATTCTGAATATACAGACAATGGAAAAGGTGTCCTCTTTCTTTCCCAAAACTGCTTTCTGGTGGTCTTGATCTTGACCCCTTCAGCTTCCTCCAGAATTTGGATCCATAAAATGATCTGTCTCTACCTCCTACCCTGTATTAGTTTTCTAATGCTGCTATAGCAAGTTACCGCAACTTTAGAGGCTTAAAAATAACAAATTTACTCTCTTATAGTTCTTTTGCTTAGAAGTTTGAAACGGGTCTCACTGGGCTAAAATTAAGATGCCAACAGGACCATGTACTTTCCTGGAGGTTCTTGGGGGAGAATACATTTCCTTGCCCTTCGCAGCTTCCCTGGGCTACCCACATTCCTTGGCTCATGGCCCTCTTTCTTCATCTTCAAAGGCAGCAACATCCAGCCAAGTTGTCCTTGGAGTTATATCACTCTGACAGAGTCTTCTGCTTCCTTCTTCCATTATTAAGCCTCACTGGTATTACATTGGGCCCACCTGGATAATCCAGGATAATCTCCCTATTTAAGGGCCATTAATTCTCCTTTGTCATGTTAACATAGCATATTCCCAGAGATTAGGATGTGGACATATTGGGGAACTGTTCTGTCTAGCACATACTCTAATAATTACTCTCTCACAAGCTTATTTCCCCTTTACCTATAAAACTGTACTTCATAGCCCCTGTCCTAAAATACAGTTCTGGAGCAAATTTCCCTCTCAAACTGTGATCTCGTTCCTTCCAAACTTCATCTTCTCAGAAATAATCTCTGTGATGTAGTCTCTCCTTAGTTGCTTACTGCTTGTCTCCTGGAACTTATTTTTTTAAAAAAAGTCCTGAACCTCCCAAATGATGAGTCCCCTGCTCACTTTCCTGGCCAGCTCTTCTGTGTCCTTTGACACTGTGAGTTCCCCTCCTTGGCTCTCTAGTATTTCTCTAACCTGTCTGCTTCTGAGTCTCCTTTTTTCTCTTCTTCCTCTTGTTCCTAGAAGGCTTGGTCTTCAGTCAGCTATCATCCATCAGTAATCTGATCTGCTCCCACAATCTTAAGTTTGAGCCTCATGCTAAGGAGTCCTAAAATCTACAGCTCTTGATCTGAGCGCTTTTCTTGATCCCTAGTGTGAATTTTTTTTTTTTTTTTTTGGAGACAGGTCTCATCACTGTCACTCAGGCTGGAGTACAGTGGCATGATTATGACTCTCACCACAGCCTCTACCTCGTGGGCTCAAGTGATCCTGCCTTAGCCCCCCAGGCATCTGGGGGTAAACCACTGTGCCCGGCTAATTTTTATCTTTTTTTAGAGTTGAGGTCTTACTATGTTGCCCAAGCTGGTCTTGAAATCCTGGAGTCAAGCAATTCTCCTGCCTCAGCCTCCCAAAGCACTGAAATTGTAGGTGTTGGCCACCATGCTCATTCCCCAGTGTGAATTTCTTATTGCCCCCCCTGGGTATTTTTTTGTGTCTTTAAAGAGGGAGTACAAGATTATTGGGGTATAGGAATGAAGCAAAATGAACTTTATTTTTATCTTACCCCTTTACAGTCTGTTTTTGTTTTAAAATGTGTACTAGTGCATATAATTGATTGGTAGGTAATACATATGTTAGGGTACATACTCTTAATTGTTTTATTAACACTATCAAAAAAGTTTGGCTAGTGTGGGTTTTCCAGTTTGTTTTAGCCAAAGAACCCTTTCTTTAAGTGTAATCTTACTGACTTAAAAAATGCAAATCAAAAGCAGAACTGTTCTGGTTAACAGGAAGGTGGGGCCTTAAGCCTTTCCTGTTTACTCTAATGAAGGCTCCTGAGGTGCCTTCTTGATTTACATTTTGAAAACCACTGGTTTAGACAGTCGGTGTAGTTCAGGTCTGATTACAAGTATGTGCTCATGTAAATCATCAATAGTAGAAGACTCCCTGAGCATCCTCACTGCGCCACCATATTTCTTCACGTTGTTACAGTATCACTCACTCATAGAAGCACAGATCCTGTTCTTTTATTTCTCCACACTTTCTTCCTTTCCTGGGTAGGTCTCTGCACATAGTAGGTGCGCAGTGAATATTTGTTGAATGATTTGGCAAATGTACCTGAAACTTGTTGGTAAAATTTATGTTTGGAAGAGCAGGCTCTATTCTACCTGGATATAGCCTGCTTAGAATTTGTTTTTTCCTGACATTCCAAATGTGGTTGGATGTGGAGTCTGTAGGTCCTGGGCGCCATCTCTGAAGTGGCACTGTAGCATTTTAAAGCATTGGTGTTGTCACAGTTGCAAAGTGGCCCTCTTTCAGGCCTCATTTCCTTGTTTAATGGATTTTGCTAACCCCGTGTCTCCTAATGTCAGTATACCCAAGTTCTAAGTGTGTTGATTAGAAAGAAATTCTTATGTAGTATTACTGAGTCAATCTTGTACATCTAAACCTAATTTACATTGGCTCTCACATCATGTAAATACAGTGCTAAATCAGCTAGACCAGAGTTTTAGATGCACACTCTGCCCTGACTGGTGTTCTTCCTCCCCTGCTAACCGAGGAATTAATAGCATCTGCTAGAGTTGAAATGTTGACAGTTTATAAGGAGAAGTTGGCCTATTTACTTGTAATGGGTCAGTTGCTCCTCAACTCTTTGGATGTCCTCTAGACGTACCCAGGTGGCCCAGCTGCCAGGTAACAGGTGCTGCTGACCTACTGGTCCAAGGAAAGGGGTACCTGGGCTCATTAGGGGCTCTCAGATGTAGTCTTATGGCAGTGAGCATAAGGTGTGGCTCTCCCTTAGAGCTGCAATGGGTTTATTTTTGGTACATTTGTTTCAGGCTGCTTCTGAAAAGGCCAGGAACCACATTTGGGCACAGATCTTGCCTAAATTTACATAATCTTGATTTACACACTGGTTTGGTTCATGGTACTCTCATTTAGCTTTTTCTAAGACAGGTGTTTTTTGTGTATTTTTATATGTCTATGTTTTTCTGTGCCCCTCTCTTTCCCTTGGTTTTCATTATTAGACTAACTTGTGCTGTGTCTCAAGTTGAGGCAAGACTGATTTGATTTGTTCTGTTTTGCCCAGGTTGCAGATGAATATATGTTTTCCCTGGAGGAGAATAAGAAGTCCAAGGGTCGCCGTCAGCCCTTAAGCAAGCTCCCCCGTCATCACCCGCTTGTGTTGCAGGACTGTGTCAGTGATGATGGTATGTATTGTTCTCTCTTTTCACTACAAGAAAAGCAGCTCACCACATTAGGACGTGCTCTGACAGGACATCAGAAGGCCAAGCTGAGGGATAAGGGTTGGTCTGTGACTTTGCCGTTCTCTCAGATACTCTAAAGAGGACAGGATTTCCTTTTATGTCTAGTTTACTAATCAGATTTCATTATAAGTTGGAATGTATCTTGATATGGGATAATTGCATGCAGGTTCTTTCCTTTCTTTTCCTAGAGAGTACAAGGGTGATTTTTCAGGATAGCAAGTTCTGTCAATGATGCCAAGCTCTGTGCTGGATGTGTGGCTACAAAGATAACTTGAGATATGTCTGTGCCCTTAAGATGCTCCCAGGGTAGTTGGGCAAACTGACAGGTAAACAGATCTAGAGAAAGAAAAACTGTTAATCCAGGCAGAGGGATAGTTCATACCTACTTCTCTTCTCCATGGCAGGAAAGTATATTCACTATAATCAGCTGGAGCTTAAGGGCAAAGGCAGTGAGTGAGAGGTGAGGTAGGAGGAGTAAGGCTAGATCCTGGACAGTGTTTTGGTTTTTTTGTTTTTTTTTTTTGAGTCGGAGTCTTATATTCTGTCACCCAGGCTAGAGTGCAGTGGCATGCTCATGGCCACTGTAGCCTCTATCTGCTGGGCTCAGGCAATCCTTCCACCTCAGCCTTCCAAGTAGCTAGAACTACAGGTGCATGCCAACACACCTGGCTAATTTTTTGATTCGTTGTAGAGACGAGGTCTCGTCATGTTGCTCAGGCTGGTCTTGTACTCCTGAGCTTGGGTAATCCTCTCGCCACCTTCTCCCAAAGTTGCTGGGATTATAGATGTGAGCCACCACGCCCGGCTGACAGTGTTATATGGGAGACCAGAATAAGAACCTTTTCTCATAGGCTTTCAGGAGCCATCGATGTGTTTTAAGCAGAGGAATGACATAGTCAGATTAACTTCAGAAAAATTGCTTCTAGTGATGGCTTCTTGAGGGTGGCTTTGAGAAGAACAAATGGGTTTTCGTAATGTTCTTTGTGAGATATGAAAGTCTCTAGAAGGAACTAGGGTAGGAGAGTGGTGGTAGGGATGTGAGTGAAGATCTTTGGAAGATAAAGTCAGATGGATTTGGCGACTGCCTATGGAGCAGTGAGAGTGGTAGGTAAGGGAGGAAGAAGAGTGTTTGTAGCTTTGGTTGGGTTTTGGAAACCTGAGTTCAGTGACTGGAGGATGTAGACTTGCGAATTAGTGCAAAGGTGGTATTTAATATCACTATTGGAATAAGTGAGGTCACTCATGGGGAGGGCACAGAGGGTGGTAAATAGAGGCTGGAGTTAGACAGTGGAAGGCAGGGGCCTGTGAAGGGGACAGAAGGGGAGTAGGTAGGCATGTGTAAGGAGAACTGAGAAGTGTGGCACTGAAGCTCAGCAAGTGAGTGACATCAGCAGAGTGGTGTCTGGAGCCCAGAGATCCAGTAAGATCGGTGCTGATAAGCCTTAACACTGACTCTGTTGGTGACCAGGCTGCAGCACCCTCAGGAAGAGCAGAGGCAGTTTGTACTTGTTACTCTTGACTAATGCCAGGCCCTTTCCTACCCTATTCTTGTCCTGATGTGATATCAGTGCCCCATCCATGCTGGATTTTTTGGTAGAAAGACCATGACAAGCTGGGATGTCCCTTGAGGTCCCCTCATCAGAAGTGTGACCAGACTATTATAAAGAGGAAAGTAAAATTACCTTTATGGTTCAATCACTGTGAACATTTTTTTTTTTTGAGTCGGGAGTCTCACTCTGTGGCCTAGACTAGAGTGCAGTGGCATGCTCACAGCCACTGCAGCCTCGACCTGCTGGGCTCAGATGATCCTTCCACCTCAGTTTTTCAAGTAGCTGGAACTACAGGTGCGCACCACCATGCCCGGCTAATTTTTTGATTTGTTGTAGAGATGAGGTCTCGCCATGTTGCCTAGGCTGGTCTTAAATCCTTGGGCTCAGACAATCCTCTCTCCTCTGCCTCCCAAAGTGCTGGGGTTACAGGCCTGAGCCACCACGCCTGGCTATACTACGAACATTTTAATGTATTATCTTCTTTTTAACTTTTGTAGTCAAATATTAAATTATGTCCATATATGTCTTTTAAAAATAATGCAGTTGAGATCATAATACACAACCCCTTAACTTTTTTATAATGAAAAATTTTCAAATGTGGAGAAGCTGAAAGGATAGAACATTTTGTGTTTTCCACATGTGTTCAACATTGTTAGCATTTTGCCATAATTGCTTTTGTCACTCCACAGGCTTTACTTATCTACATACATATTTGCTGTATCTCTTGAAAGTAAGTTGTAGTCTTCAAGTCACATCACTGTAAGTACACCAGTAGACACCTCTCGTGAACAAAGAATACCTCCTACATAAACAGTGGACTGTCACACAACCTAGGAAATTAAGCAGTAACTCCATAATGTCCTCTAATCTTCAGTCCATATTCATCTCTCCTGCTTGTCCCAAGAATGTGTCTTATAGCATTGAGCCATAGCAACTCAGTGAAATATACACGTCTTAAGTCTGTAGTGCACTGAAATTTTACATATATAAACTATAAAATTTTGGTTCCTGTAATTTTCACTTAACATAGTGAATATTTTCCCTCATCACTCAGTGTTCACAAACAGAATGTTTTTGGCTGCCTTTGGCTTTGTGAATGGAACAGATGTCAGTGTGTTGATTTTTTAGTTGTGAGTGTGAGCCCATCTGTTTCTGTTTCTTCCATCCTTTCTTGGTCACTCATATGTTGGCCAGGATAAAGAAAAATATCTGCACTTGGGTTTTGGGCACCATTGCTTCTGACTAGACCTGAACAATGGTGCTTAGTGTTGATTTTTGTCTACAATGGTGTCTTTACATTACACTGAGGCAGCTGCCAGATCTCTTTGGATTAATCAGAAAACTATCTGCACTGAGCTGGAGTTGCCAGAAATGAACACATGGGCATCTAGTACAAGTATGTGCCAGAGCTCTGTTTGAGCTGCTTTGTGTAGCACTCAGGGGCCTCTCGGAAAGCACTTCTGTCTGGGTAGAAGTAAGAGGATCATTGGAGGGCTTATAGCTGGGGATAGGTGATGCCAAACGTAGCAAGATCCCGTGGGATGCCTCATGTGGCAGGGCTGGCACAGAGCCAGTCTCCTGTCAGGGGCTATATGCTTGAAGCCTGCTTGGCCCCACTTGTCAAAGAGAGAGAGCCATGGCAATTGTGGCTGCTTATATGTCCTTCATATGGGGGAGCATCTGGGGAAACACTTTATACATCAGTGTATTTGATATTTACTTTTACTTCTACCAAAGACTGCCTTCATTTTATTCATGACCTTCAAAATTATTATGAGGTTTCCTTTACTTTTACTTTCTGTTCCTTGTTTTTGCTGGGAGTTAGTGGGCTATGCCTTTGTCTCACTGATTTAGGGGAAACCGGGAAGTGTGCACCTTTATACTTACATGAGTTTTGTGAACAAGGGTTTTTTGTTTGCTTGTTTTCTGCTCAGCAGTGTTTCCCTTTCTTCTAGTAAGATGCACCCAGAGGGAAATTTTCTCCCCCAGGTAGAGGCGAGGTCAGATGAGTTGTATGCTCTGCTGGCTAGAGCACCTAGAAGATAAAATGTATCATATAGACCAGGAGTCTATGAAGGACCAGGAAGTAAATATTTTAGCTTTATAATCCTCATTGGTCTCTGTGATTATCGCTTTTTTTTTTTAATCCCCCCAACTCTTTAAAAATGTAAAAACAAAGCCAAGTGTGGTATTGCACACCTGTAGTCTGAGCTACTTGGAAGGCTAGGGCAAGAAGATCACTTGAGGGCAGCAGTTCAAGGCTATAGTGTACTATGATTGTGTTTGTGAATAGCCACTGCACTCCAGCCTGAGCAAAATAGCAAGACCCCGTCTCTTTTAAAACAACAAAAAAAAGTAACAATTCTTTTTTTTTTTTTTTTTTTTTTTTGAGTTGGAGTCTCACTCTGTCGCCCAGACTGAAGTGCAGTGGCCGGGAGCGGAGCCTCGACCTGCTGGGCTCCGGCGATCCTTCCGCCTCAGCCTTCCAAGTAGCTGGAATTACAGGCGCGTGCTACCATGCCCAGCTAATTTTTTTTTTTTTTTTTTTTTTTTTTTTGTAGAGATGAGGTCTCGCCAAGTTGCCCAGGTGGGTCTCGAACCCGCGGGCTCAGGCAATCCACTCACCTCAGCCTCCCGAAGGCGCGGGATTACAGTTCTTAACTCCCTGCAGGGGCTGGATTCAGCACACAGGCTGTCATTTGCCAGCCCTGGTCTAGACTTAGGGCATTACATTTGTAGCTGGGAAGAGGACTCATCATGGATGTGTGTCTCTGCCTCCTGAGGCAAAGCTAGCAGGGATTGAGGAGCTCTGCCCAGAATAGACAGATACCCCACTGATCTTTGGAAAGTCCTGACCATGGATCACGTGGCAGCTTTTAAGCATTGCCAATTCCTTGTTATTTTCCTTCTTTGTTTCGCTTTAGTGCAACTAAAGGGAAAACTCTAAAAGGCTTAACGTGCTGACAGTCTGAAGGCAGCAAATAAGATGGTTTCTGGCAAGGTGGTGCTTCACTCTGCTGCCTTGGGCAGAGAGGCTGAAGGTGGCAGCTGTAAGGAAGAGCAGAGCAAGCTGAGCTCCTGGGGCAAGAGGAAGAATGGAGACCATGAGTCCAGAGAAAGGGGTGCAGGCAGGACTCCCCACAGCATTGTTCAGGTGTTTCAGGAGCCTGTTGACGGTTACTTCCGCCCTTTGCAGAATTCACCCTTGAGAACCCAGGAATCACCCTTTGTCTGAACCTAGCACCTGGAGTCCTGGCTGAGCTCTCCAGACAGAGCCACAGATGTGCAGGGTTGTTGCCGACTCACACTTCTGTTTCCTGCCCCAGAGACATCTGAACAGTTGATCCCTGAGGAAGAGGCTGAGGAGACAGAGGCCTGGGCCAAGCCCCTGAGCCAATTGTGGCAGAACCGACCTCCAAACTTTGAGGCTGAAAAGGAATTCAATGAAACTATGGCCCAGCAGGCCCCTCACTGTGCTGTCTGTATGATTTTCCAGACTTACCATCAGGTAAGCCCAGTCTACCCATTCTGTTTACCAGGACCAGCAATTGGGACAGCAAGACTTAATTGCGGGTGCATAGCTTGTCACTAGTTGTTTTGGGAAAAGCTTTTTTTTTTTTTCTTTGTGTTCTCTGCTCCTTGTGTGTTGATCTGGCTTCGCCAAGCAGATAACCCAGCAATGTGGGTTTCCACTTGAGAATGCTTTGGAGATGAGCCAAGGGCATCGCTTAGGCTTCCCTTTACACGTGCACCCACTGCAGACTTCAGTGTAACAAAAAATGTTACCATTCTTGTCTGTGATTATTCCTGCCAAGTGGTTTGTAGTCTGGCCAGTGAGTGTGGAAGACTGTAATTTCTTTACTGCAGTCTGAACTTCAGATGAAAAGCCAGATCCTCTGATGTTATCTCCTTTCGTGTGGCCACTGTGGGTGTTTCCAGTAGCAGAAGGAACTTGAAGGAGGGGTGGGGAAGCAAGGTTGCTGAGTTAGCTGTGTGCCTCCTACTCTGGCACATTGATGGATTTCTTTGGGTCCAGCTCCAGGAGACCAGGAAGGCATCCACAGCAGCAGGTGCCAGAGCTGGGTGGCAGGTAGGTAAGTGGTCCTTACCTACTCTGGTGGTTAAAGTGGCATGGCTGCCACTTAGCCTGTCAATGCCCCAGCTTCATGATGGCTGTAAATGGAACCTCAGACAAACACACTTTGGGTTAGCAACTCACTTTGCCTTTCCATTACAAAATGCAGAACCAAAGCATTTGCCTGTGAGGGAGGTGAGTGGCTTGGTTGTCACTATCAGCAGATCTATGTGGGGGTCAGAGTTTCATGATGGCATAGGCTCTAGGGATGACATGTTTCCAGGCCCCATCCTTGGAATGGGGATGATGGTGCTGTCCATAAGCAGAGCACCAGTTACTTGCAGTTAATATAATTTGCCAAGGGAAGTATATGAATACACTGTTCCTCTAGGAGGGGCCCCGAGCCAAGAATCACAGGTGGGGCTCTAGCCTTGTAACAGTGCTGCAGCTCGGATGGCCTGGTGACATGCACCACCAGAGACAGTCAGTGCTGGCCTGTTAGGAGCATTGCTCTGGGTTCTTTCCCTGGGTGGGACAACCATACAGTGTAGCTCAAGGGGAGCACACAGGAGCAGCCTTGCTGCTAACATCCCAGTGCGTTTTATTACCACTTGGTTTTGGGAGGATTGAAATTCCAGTTGCCACCTACCTTGCTCCCTTTCCTCAGTTGTTCCCTAGGGGCCTTTGTGTGATGCTGCTTTGAGAAATTGAATTGGAATCATTAGAGGTAACTTCAATTAGCAGCTCTGGGATAATGGCTGAGCTCCCGAGCCACAGCCACAGTCTTGGCAGTAAGAGAGCCAGCTTTTTGCTGATGGAGCAGGTGGAAAGCTGAGCACATAGGCATGCGCTCACTGAGGTGTGCACTTGTTCTTTTCCCCCAGGTTGAGTTTGGAGGCCTTAGTCAGAACTGTGGAAACACTCCAGATTTAGCTCCCCAGAAACAGAGGACCAAGCCATTGATTCCAGAAATGTGCTTCACCTCGACTGGCTGCAGCACAGACATCAACCTCTCCACTCCTTACCTTGAGGAAGATGGCACCAGTATTCTAGTTTCCTGCAAGAAGTGCAGTGTCCGGGTCCATGCCAGTGAGTGCATCTGCCTTTCTCTGCATCTTGACCCAGGAGCATGGGCCGCTTGCTGGAAGTCCTTGCCACCTGTTGACCTCTCGGTTCCTCAATGCAAAGGTTGCTTACATGTCCTTGGGGAGCTGGTTGCTGATTGATTTTCATTGTGTCTCCAGGGATCCATACTTGACTTAGTCATCTCTGTGCTGTCCTTGTCATTGCAGATATCAGGAGAGGATTAGACTCCACTCCCCACTAGGTGTTTGTACCAGTGAATCTACAGTTTTTGACTTATTTGAGTTGGAGTCTCACTCTGTCGCCCAGGCTGGAGTGCAATGGTTCTGCAACCTTGACCTGCTGGGCTCAGGTGATCCTTCCATCTCAGCCTTCCAGGTAGCTGGAACCACAGGCGTGTGCCACCATACCCAGCTAATTTTTTGATTTATTGTAGAGATGAGGTCTAGGCTGCTCTCGGCCCCCTGGACTGAGGCAATCCACTCACCTCTGCCTTCCAAAGTGCTGGGATTGCAGGCATGAGCCATCGTGCCCGGCCCAGTTTTTGACTTTTTGAGGCCATACTGTATGGTTTAGCCTTGGGGACAGGGACTCTAGAATTCAGGGGTTTCTCTAGATTTGGTTGTAGCTTTGGGAGGAAAAGAATTGTAAATCTACCTTCTGACTCTGACCTCTGGGTCTGATTTGCTCATCTTGGTGTTCCTGTTAGGTTGCTATGGGGTCCCCCCTGCAAAGGCTTCTGAAGACTGGATGTGTTCTCGGTGTTCAGCCAATGCCCTGGAGGAGGTGAGTCTTCCCACACTGTTGCTGTCTTCCCTGTGAGACTTGGAGCACGTTCGGAGCCAGACTGTTTCATGTTGGACTTTGTATTCCCAGCAGTCTGCATAGGGCCTTACATGGTGATGATAGAGTGGGTATTATGAAAATAAATCCCATGACAGTGAGAGTGGATGCTACCCACATGTGGAGTCTGGAAGCTGTGCATGCTCCATTGTGTGAAAACCCAGGAGAGGTCTCCCTGTGGAGCAACCTTTAAAAGAAGTTAGCTACGTGGGGTTGACACCTCAGAAAGCTAGGCCCCATTTACCTTAGCATAGCAGAGCAGTTTAAAGTTTGAACTTAGATACAAGTAGACACGAGTCTGAGTCCTGCTACTACTACTTAGTTGTTTTTGTTTTTTGTTTTGGAGTCTTCACTCCGTCACCCAGGTTGGAGTGCAGTGGCACAATCACAGCCACCCCAGCGTTGACCTGCTGGGCTCCGGCGATCCTTCTGCCTCAGCCTTCTGAGTAGCCAGAACTACAGGCGTGCATTACCACACCCAGCTTATTTTTTTTTTTTATTGTAGAGACAAGGTTTTACCAAGCTGTCCAGGCTGGTTTTGAACCTCCGGGCTCAGGCAATCCAGTCGCCTTGGCCTCCCAAAGTGCTGAAATTATAGACCGTGCCACTGAGCCCAGCCTACTTTGTTGTTACAAGACCTTAAGCAAGTTACTTATTTATTCTATTTCACTCTAATAATCCTGCCTTAAAGCTTGCAAAGATTAAATGAAATGATCCATGTAGAACTCTTCGTGCCTGACATGTAAAAAATGTGGCTCACTCTACAACTTTCTCTTCATTGTACCCTAGAACCCTGCAGTACCCCACATACGTTGCAGTCAGAGCCCTGTAGTGCCTCCAGTTTGAGCAGGGTATCCTTTGTGACTTTACTTTTAGTTGTTACTGACAGTACTAGGGAAGAGGTTTATGTGAAGTCAAGTGAATACTTGATACACTTCAGTCCTGAGTGGCCTCTCCTTCTTGCAGGAAAGTCCTGATTACAGGGCTGTGTAGGTGAAGCCCCACAAGCTGGTACGCTTTCTTATGTTGAGGGTAGAGTTGGCCAAAGCAGATCGAGGGGAGAGCAGACTGAATGTTAATGACTTGGTGTTAACCACTCTCCTCCCTCCCTCTTCTTGGCAGGACTGCTGTTTATGCTCATTACGAGGAGGGGCCCTGCAGAGAGCAAATGATGATAGGTAAGTTCCCTGAGCCATGTCTCAGAATGCACAGGCTCAGCTCTGAGGCAGCATGCTGCAGCTTTGTGAGGACAATAGCTGCTCTTCTGAATGAGTGGTGAGAATTTGGGAAGCACATTGTGTAGCATTGGAATAGCATTTCCAAAACTAATTTTTTTTTTTTTTTATTAATCAGTATTTTTTATTATGGTTTTGTGGGGTACAGTTAAGGGTTAGGTGTACAATTACGTTTCATTCAGGCACCCTGTTGATAAGAGGTGTTTTCCCATCCCCAGACAGATATTTGCTACTGTTAATCCCATCCCCCTCCCCCCTCCAAAACTAATTTTAAAAATCCAATGTCAAGGGAGCCAAGCAGTCCCAGACCCTTCCAACTCCAGTTCCCCCTGTACAGCAGGGATGTAAGTAATATCCTCCTTCGGAGGAGCTATGATGGACTCAGGAGAGTATGAAGACCCGTGGAGATGATGCAGGGACTTTGTGGGCTGGTGTTGGGGACTTTGCCTTGTTATAGCTGGAGCTGGTGTGCAGAGGTAACCAGGGGCTAGTGAGCACTTTTCTACTTGGCAAGCTCCCTGGCTTAGACCTGTGTTTGGAATGACGTGAGTATGCCCAAGGAGGACAGTAGGATGTGGGGAGGAGCTCAGCCTTTCAACTAAATCTATTGGAGTTTCTGGGCTTCTCAATGGTCGGGCAACTCATTTTCGTGGAACTGAATCTTTGTTTAATAGCACTGAGATAGAAACAAGATGAATGAGGTTTCTGCCATGGAAGAACTGGCTGATTAGGGGATGGTACAGGCCAATGGTGAATATCCTGCTTCCAAGTAAAATCCTGGGGGAGCATGTGGTACACACATTGCCTTGTATGCTTCCTTGTCATGCTGTCCCAGATACATGGCTACTCTGCTTACAGCTTCCCCTCCTTTATAAGCACTTGCTGCCATTACTTCAGGTTGTGTGTTCCTCATAATTGTGGGATAGTGCTGGTAATCTTTCTTTTTATTTATTTATTTATTTTTATTTTTTTACTCACAGCTAAGATTTATTGCAGCAGGAGGCTACAGAGCAAGATAACAAGGGGAAGAGGCATATGGGGAGACATCTGGGGGAAGTGGGCACATGCTTTAGGGGTCCGCTCCCCATGGAGCTGCACAGGATGCAGATAGTTCCCACAGCAATGAATAGTATCAACACATGTGAAAATTCCCGACTCCCAGAAGGGAAGCAGGTGTTCCCCATATACCACTGTGTATAAACAGTTTAGGCATGGTGAACCACTCTTACCAGTTAATTGGGAGGAACCCTCCCAACATCTTGGCTCCCAGCTTCCAGCCAAGGGCCACACTTGAAAGCTGGCCTTTCCAAGCATCACAGTCAGGTTGCTGTGATAACGCTTGTGCACAGCACCCAGTAACGAGGCTTCCAAATACACGAGGCAAAATTGGGCAGAAGTAAAATTCAAATTCACAGTCATAGTTGGAGACTTTTCAGTCTCCTCTCTTAATAATTTTTTTTTGAATTGGAGTCCCACCCCGTCGCACAGGCTGGACCGCAGTGGCATGATCACAGCCATCGCAGCCTCGACCTGCTGGACTCAGGCAATCCCCCTGCCTCAGCCTCCCGAGCAGCCGGGACCACAGGCATGCGCCACCATACCCGACTAAGTCCCCGACTCACTATAGAGATGAGGTCTCACCATGCTGCCCATGGTAATCTTTCTTATTTTAGAGTGGAAATGGTTCTGCTTGAGCCTCTTACCTTCACCTTTGAATCCTTGTTCTGCCTCCCAGGGCCCACAGAACAATCTGCCCCACTCCACATCACAGTACTACTGACACTGCACACAGCTTACCAATGTTGTCTGTGTGGGTTTTCACCTAGCCTGATTTTAAAAACTTTCACAATTGCCTGAGCCCAGGGCTTCGAGACCAGCCTGAACAACATGGCAAGACCATATCTCTACAAAAAATCAAAAAATTAGCTGGATGTGGTGGCGTGCACTTGTAGTTTCAAATATTTGGAAGGCTGAGGCGGAAGGATTGCTTGAGCCCAGCAAGTTGAGGCTGTAATGGCCATGATCATGTGACTACACTCTAGCCTGGGCAACAGAATGAGACTCCAACTCAGAAAAAAAAAAAAAACAGCTGGGCGTGGTAGCGCATGCCTGTAATTCTGGCTACTTGGAAGGCTGAGGCGGAAGGATCGCTGGAGCCCAGCGGGTCGAGGCTGCGGTGGCCGGGAGTGGCCACTGCACTCCAGTCAGGCGACAGAGTGAGACTCCAGCTCAAAAAACAAATAAAAACTCTTATTAGTTCTTCGTTTGTGCACGTTGGCTTCCCAAAATGCCTAGAATTTACTTTAATTACCTGAAGATGTCATTGAATGGTACTCTCGGAGTAAGTGGGGCTTGGATCAGACCTTAAAGAGTGAGTCAGTTATGGATAAAGGAAGCAGAAGGGAAAGGTCATTTCAGCCTGGAGGAGAGGTTTGGGCAGAGGCCTGGGGGAGAGCTGTGATTACTGGCAGATTGGGACACAGTTGGGGACATTTTCAGGAAGCATCGGGACGTGTGGCAAAGAGGCCTGTAGAGAGTTCTTCAATTTATTCCCACACCCTGAAACCTGTCACACACAATTAGCTGTGGCTCTGCTCATTTTGCAGCAGACTATGAGTGAGTGTTGTAAGAAAGGTGACCCTGTGCTAACCCAGGGCCATGTGGTGGGGTACTGTTTTCACATACTCAAAGTGGACACACTGTTTTCACATACTCAAAGTGGTTCTCACCTTCCTTGGTCCCAGGAATATGGTGGTGGAAGTCAGTGGTCATACTGGGGGAGGGAGGAAACTCTGTCAGCAGACCCACCTTAGAAGAGAAAGCCATAGAGCTTTGGGCCCAGAGGGGACTGAGGAAGTCTTTGCCCTTTGGCAGGTGGGTCCATGTTTCATGTGCTGTGGCAATTCTGGAAGCAAGGTTTGTCAACATTGCAGAAAGAAGTCCAGTGGATGTGAGCAAGATCCCTCTGCCTCGCTTCAAACTGGTAAGGAAGAAGAGACAGCTTTGTAGACACTACAGAATTACCTGACTTACAAGTCTCTGACTGGAGGAAAACAAAGTATTTCTGCTTGGCCCAGGGGCCACCTTTACCCCTTGGTTTTGGTCAGAGTTTGTGATTCTTACCCTATGATTAAATTACATACTGAGGATACCCATAACCAGGCATGAGATTAGAACAGGCTGTATGTGTCCTTTTGTTTTAGGAAGAGGGTTGGCTCTTGTTCGTTTTGACTCTGTCTGCATTTGGGAAGGGAACAGTAGAGGAGGCTGTACTGTCATTTCCTGGAATCACTGATTTTCTTTCCCTGTGCTACAGAAATGTGTCTTCTGTAAGAAACGGAGGAAAAGAACTGCTGGCTGCTGTGTGCAGTGTTCTCATGGCCGTTGCCCAACTGCCTTCCATGTGAGCTGTGCCCAGGCTGCCGGCGTGATGATGCAGCCAGACGATTGGCCTTTTGTTGTCTTCATTACCTGCTTTCGGCACAAGATTCCTAATTTGGAGGTGAGGGAGGGTACCATTCTAGAATCCTCTTGACGGCTTTCAGGATTGTTTTCTCCACATGTCCTCCATTTACTGTGTCAGGAGATATTTCCTCAAGCGTTATGCTTTACAGAGAGAGTGCTGTGAGTAAGGGATTAAGAGATGACTCCTATCTCTTCTCCCAGCCTTGTACTTCATAGTCCAGTGGCACCAAACTGTTTGTGGTCGATTTCCTTGATTATCTGTTTGCGTGTTTGCATCTTTCCACCATTGAGGGTCTATGTCTTATTAATCTGAGTGTCCTTATGACTTAACCCAGTGTCAGGGACTTAGCAGAAGCCCTGTAAATGCTGAGAACTAATAGATAGAGCTCCCAGCAAGTAAACATTCACTGCCATATGGTAGAGATTTTTGCAATTCTCTAAATGAAGTTCAGAGAAAGGCGTAACGTTAGGTGGAGGAGTTATGAAAGTGTTTAGGTAGAAGGTGGCATTTGAAGTGGGTGTTAAACAATAAGAAGGAACTGTGAGCAAAGGCCATTCAGGTCTTCAGAAACAGAATGAACAAGCCTAAGAAGAGTGAACACGATGCTGCTTGAGAGGCGGACAGCCAGGGGACGAGGGCCCTTGACTGCCACACTTAGGACTCTGACCTCTCTTCCATCAGATAAGGAGAACTTCTGGAATATTAGGGTTTTGAACTATATTTTTTAGCAATCACTGTGGTGGGTGTTTTGCGGAGAGGATTCAAGGAGTAGGAATTTGAGGCAGGGAAACTAGTTAGCCTAGGAAAGGTTGAGGTCTGAAATGGGAACACAGACAGAACTTCGGGGTTGGACCTAACCCTGAGATCTCATGACAGGTAGCATTAACAGGGTTTGTTGACCCTCATGGGTTGAGGAGATGGAGAGAAGTGGGGAGGAAGAGCAAAGGGTCGAGGGATGTGAACTGAAGATGACTCACATTGAGAGATGGAAAGGATGCTGACATGATGTCAGTAACTGCAACCGGGAACTGAGATGAAGCAGGCTGTTTTGTAGGGGAAGGATGAAAAAGAAGAAAAGAAATGTTATCTTTGAGGTCTCTGGAGCATTCTGGTTGAGCAGCCAGCTGGCAGCTAGATAAACTCTGAGGGTAAAGATTTGGATATTATTAGCATTTAACAGGATAGTTAAATCCAGGACCATCCAGAAATTGGACTCTGGAGATTCCCAATATGAGGAACAGATCTCAGAGCATGAACCAGTGAAAGCAGCTGAGAAAGTGGAACACCACAGTCCAGCCAGCCAGAGAGGGGAATGAGGAGGGTCACATGTTATAGAGAAGGCAGGTCTGTCTTGGTATCATTGAGTACCCCAAACTGGGGTATTTCCATGGGGCGATCAGGTCAGAAGCTAGACTGTAGTTGGGGAAGGCTCTGCCATCAGTGAGTTACAGTCATTAGACTTCTATTAAGAAGAGACAATTATACAGATTTGTCAACAGTGTGGTAAATACAGTAATCAAAGGAAGAACATGATAGAGGACTGGTCCAGAGGGGTGAACTCTTCACTGCCATTTGAGGTTATAGAAAAGTCCTTGTTGGCTGACTGGATTCTTGTTTTTCATGAAGATGTACTGAGCATGACTGGTGTTCAGGGGTACGATTAGGACCTGAGGAAGATGAGAATACCCCATGAAAGAAGACTGGAGGAGTATAAGCTTGAAGAGGCAGCATTGAGCCCGAGCTATGGCAGGGAAGTAAGAGTTTCGTCATGGGACAGGAGAGTAATGTCCCGATTATTATTAGTTCTCCACAACCTTAAGTTGGCAGCTGTGGATTGCTGATGCTATGAGGAAATTGTTAAGTGAGTATTTCACTGATTATTCTTCAGGTATTCATTGATGAAGGCACAGTTTTACTGCTAGAACTATACTAGTGAACTAGACACTAAATCCCCTACCCTCCTGTTGCATATAGTGTAGTTGAAAGACAAACAGGAAACAAGGAAACACACAGCATATCATATGATGGGAAGTGCATGGATAAAAGTAAAGCAGGAAAAGGGGAAGAGAAGGTAGTAAGGAATAGTATCAGTAAGACGACATTGGGATGGGAGGAGTCAATGTGTAGGTAACTGGGGGTGCCATTCCCCAGTTTATGGCATCTCAGATAGAGGAGCAGCAGTTTGGACTCAGAGGTGGCAGCACATGTTGTGCCATTGTTTAAGGAACAGTGAGGCCAGGCTCGGTGACTCAGTCTGTAATCCCACACTTTGGGAGGCTGACGTGAGTGGATTGCCTGAGCCCACGGGTTCGAGACCTGCCTGGGCAACTTGGCGAGACCTCATCTCTACAATAAAAAAAAAAATTAGCCGGGTGTGGTAGCGCATGCCTGTAGTTCCAGCTACTTGGAAGGTTGAGGCGGAAGGATCGCTGGAGCCCAGCAGGTCGAGGCTGTGGTGGCCGGGAGCGGCCACTGCACTCCAGTCTGGGCGACAGAGTGAGACTCCAACTCAAAAAAATAAAATTAAAAAAAAACAAGGAACAGTGAGGAGGCCAGCATGGCTGGGACAGAGTCTTGAGCAGGAGTGCTTGGATGTGAGGCTGCCACATGCTTTGTGATCACATTTGCATCAGGGCAAGTTCAGAAGGGTGAGAGGGTGCCGCGGATGGCAGTGGCAGGACCCTTGTCATGCAGGGCAGTTTGTTGTATGCAGCTAGGACCATCCAGGAAACTTGAGTCTTTGTGCCCTAGGCCTGACAGTAATGCTGATACTAAGACCTGGTGCGAGGACCAGGGCCTCACGTCACCTAATGAGTCTTTCCTTGGATACTTTGATGTGTATCTGAACTGTGTGCATTGGTAGGTGCTATTTGGTCAGTTTCTGGCAACAACAGAGAAATCACAAGAGCTGTTCACATAGTTTGGGGTAAGACAGTAAAGTATAAAGACCAGCTGTGGGCTAGGAAGAGCTAAATTTATGGCAGAAAATGACACTGGTCTCTCCCAGTGTCTGACTGGGATTTGGATATCTGGAAAGGCCTGCTTCATCTCCTATCTCTTCTCTCCTTGCTTTTTCATTCCCTTGCTTACCTTTCCCTGATAAGAGGAGCCAGTTGATTTTGGTCCCCATTGCCAAGCCTGTCAACTCAGTATGTGAATAACTGAAGTCTCTGTTTTTTCCAGCGTGCCAAGGGAGCCTTGCAGAGCATTACTGCAGGCCAGAAGGTCATCAGCAAGCATAAGAATGGACGCTTCTACCAGTGTGAAGTGGTCAGGCTCACTACCGAGACCTTCTATGAAGTCAACTTTGATGATGGCTCCTTCAGTGACAATCTTTATCCTGAGGACATAGTGGTAATATCTGCACGGAGCATCTTGGAGAGTTTGAGACGGGGGATGTTTCTAGGTCTGGGTGACAGACAGTGGGTCTGCCTTTCCTTTTCTTGCCAGGTCCCATCAGTCAATTCCCAAACAGAAGTATTTGTACTCGTCTTCCCTTGCAAAGAAAATTGTGTGCTGCTAGGGTACCCTTCCTCCCCTAGAAGTTTGTGGGAATCAGCATTTCCTGCAGTTCTTTGAAACATGCATATATTTCAGTATAAACAATCCTTGAAGGTGTTCTAGCACCATAAAAGAACCCAGGCTTTGGAATCAAACCAGTGTGCCAATAACAGCTTTTATTGGTAGCTTTGTGATCTTAGTAGAATTATTCAGCTCTTTTCTACCAGGTCCTCTTAGTAGGTGTATATAGAATCTGCCTTTGTCTCTTCACAGTGGAGGGCTTTGGGACTAAGTAGAAACTGGTTGGAGATGCCCCTGGCCTGCTGATGTTATCAACACCCAAGATACTGAGACCCTTCCTGGACCCAATCCTCGGTTTCCTGGCTCAGAATGCAGGACTTAGTTTAGGTTTCCTTTACCCCCACCTGCCTTTTTATGCAGTAGACTAAGCACCAGAGTGGAATGAAATAATTTCTTCCTTTAACAAATTGGGTATTTCCCATGTTTATACCACATTAGCAGCTTAATTGCTAAAAGCACATTTATTAATTATAATGCAGACTTATGTCATAGTAAAGTCGATATTAGTAGTATTTGTAGTAGTAGTATAGCTATGATTTATTAAGCTCTTACAGTATTTCAGGCACTATGCTAAGTACTTTGTGTCAAATTCTCTTTCCTATCTCATATCAGCTCTGAGAAGTAGGTGGTATTATCTTTAATTTACAGAGCAAAGATCTCAAGACTCCTTTTCTAAAGTTATTCAGGATCCCAAAGAGTTTGTGTTTTTGTGGGTTATGTCTATCAATATTTACTCTGTTAAAAATTAAAACTGTGGCTGCATGTGATGGCTCATACCTGTAATCCCAGCACTTTGGGAGGCCGAGGCAAGAGGATCGCTTGAGCCCAAGAGTTTGAGATCAGTATGAGCAGCATAATGAGGCTTTTCTCTACAGAAAATACAAAAATTAACTGGGTATGGTGGTGTGTGGTCCCAACTACTTAGGAGGCTGAGACAGAGGGATCACCTGGTGATAATGCCACTGCACTGTAGCCTATATGACAGAGTGAGACCCCGACTCAAAAAAAAAAAAGAAGAAATTAAAACTAGGATTAAATAATTCGAAATGATCCATTTTTAAAGGAAAAATAGGGGGTGTTTTTGAGTCAGGGTTTCACTCTGTTGCCCAGGCTGTAATGCAGTGGCACAATCACAGCTCACTGCAGCCTCAAACTCCTGAACCTTGGCTTAGGTGATTTGGCACGCCTCAGCCTCCCGAGGATCTGGGACTACAGGTGTACGCCACCATACCTGGCTAATTTTTTTTAAGTTGTAGCAAGGACGTCTCGCTGTGTTGCCCAGGCTGATCTTGAACTTTGGACTCAAGCACTCCTCCCACCTCAGCCTCCCAAAGTGCTGGGATTACAGGTGTGAGCTACCACACCCAGCCTTGGAAAAATAACTTTTCTAAAAAAAAAATGATTAGTGAGAAGAATGCCATTTTTCTACAATTTTGTACATCTCTTTCATATCACTTCTCGTTTCAATCAGTTGTGATACAGTTTTGGCTAAAGTACAGGAAGAAAATTCAGCCTCACACATATATGTTGTTGGAAAGAGGAAAAGTATTTTAATAGCCTTTCAGATAATTGTGATTATCCTTCTCTGAGACTCTACCAAAACTCAACACATGGCAGTTTTTTAAAAGTTAGTTGTGGTGTGGAATCTGAAAGCAGGTCAATGACTTTTCTATACACTGTTAAGATCAAAGCCCATTGGTCTGTCTTATTCTTGGAATGGGTCCTTAACCCATACATGACTTCATAGTATCATATATTAGTCATTTAGAAAATATTGGACTGGGCCAGACACAGTGATTCAAGCCTGTAATCCCAGCACTTTGGGAGGCTGAGGCAAGAGTATTACCTAAGCTCAGGGATTTGAGACCAATCTGGGCAATGTGGTAAGACTTTGTTTCTACAATAAACCAAAAAAAATAAACCGGGTGTGGTAGCGCGTGCCTAAAGTTCAAGCTATTTGAAAGACTGAGGTGGAAGGATTGCCTGGGCCCAGCAGGTTGAGGTTGTGGTGCCTGGGCAATAGAGTGAAACTCCAAAGAAAAAGAAAATATTGGGCCATTGCCTTACTAGACTCTGGTGTGCTGTGTGCTCTTTGAGCTATGCCCACCACCATGTTTCCTAAGCTCTGCTCCCCTCTTCTACCTTGGAGAGGTGAACTAACTCTCTCTCTCTCACCTACTTTCTAAATAATCTGTATTTTCTAACCTAAGAGAAGGAAAGAAAGAAAAAATATTGGTGCACTGGGTTATGGAGAACTTCCAAATGTTGTTCACGTTACTGTAAATATTAAAAAAACACATTTCTTAGTATCACTAATCTCATCAGAAAACTTTATATTTTGGGAAGCAAAATGTGAATACAGCTGTCCTGAAATTCTAATTTTTGCTTGAAAGCTTGAATTTTATCATTGGCAATAGATACTGACTTTAGTTTTCTTTGATAGGACAGGCTCACTTCATTCATTTTCAAGATGTCTGCCAGATACCCAAGTCTGAATAACCATAGTTTGTCAATTCATTTTTTTCAAATAAAACTGATGTTCCATGAAAAACCAGCTAGTGTAGCCCACAGCTCAAACAATGCAGGTATTTTTCCTCAAGACAACCAAAGTGTCTTAAGAGTACTTATGCACTCAATGATTAATATTTAACAAAATTCAGATTCATGGAGAAACAAGCAAGTAAAAAATAAAGATTTAGCAAAACTCATGGTTTTTACTGCTTCATCAAGGGACATTGTTAGATGAAACTGAGTTCTTGCTTTTTCCCCTAAATTATGAGTGTATAGTGGTAGAAAATGCAATACCAGCTAGTAGAGCTTCGGGCCAATGACTGCAGTGGTACCCATCATAGATTTGATACCATCACTGCAAATGTCAACATAGTGAAAAAGGCTAATGTTAATATTGTTATGAAGTCCGTCATGGCTTCACTTCCTCCCTGGCAGTGTCTTAGGAAATAAACCCTCAGAGGTTCTTAGACTACACTTTGACAACTACTGTTATAGGATATGGAACTGAATAGCAGATAACTTAAGTAATTTATCAAAGATCACATATTTGGCTAGTTAAAACTTACACATCAGATTTAGGGGCCTGGTGGGGTACTGTAATTTCTGTTTGACTGTAAGATTGATACAAAATATATTTGTTGGCTGGACACAGTGACTTGCGTCTATAATCCCAGCACTTTGGGAGGCCAAGGCCAGGAGGACTGCTTGAGCCTCTGTAGTCCCAGCTACTTGGGATACTAAAGGTGGAAGAATTGCCTGAGCCCAGGTTGATGCTGTTGTGATCATGTCACTGCACTCCAGCCTAGGCGGCAGTGAGACCTGACCTTAAAAACTTTTTTTTAATGTATATACATATATTTGTTGATTATCTACTCAATAAATGAATTGGCAATACAGCATAGAACTGTTTCTGCTCAGCAAGTGAACTGGCAGGACAGGACAGAACTTTTCCTAACTTGCTGTCATGTACCATGATTTGTAAAGAGCAGTTGTGAATATCCACATCTTTTTAGACTCACTACCCTCACCCCCCTCTGATGTGTACTTTTTAGGCCATGTCTCTGAGGACCTAGGTCTGCCTTTAATTCAGTCAACATGCTTGTACTGTTGCTTCCCACTGTATACCAAGCCCTGTGTTGGGAATACAGTGAGGACTCACCTTAGGGTTCCCACCTGCATCTGAAGGAGTTAAAGTTCTAAAGTATTTTGCCAAGTCCTGTGGTAGGTGATCCTTTCTTTTCTTACCTCTCCTATTCAGAAGATGTTTCTTTTTTTTTGAGTTGGAGTCTCACTCTGTCGCCCTGACTGGAGTGCAGTGGCCGCTCCCGGCCATCGCAGCCTCGACCTGCTGGGCTCTGGTGATCCTTCCGCCTCAGCCTTCTGAGTAGCCAGAATTACAGGCATGCGCTACCACGCCCGGCTGATTTTTTGATTTATCGCAGAGATGAGGTCTCGCCTGCCCAGGCGGGTCTCAAACTGGCGGGCTCAGAAAATCCACTCACCTCAGCCTTCCAAAGGCACGGGATTACAGGCTGAGCCACAGAGCCCGGCTTAGAAGACGTTTCTTAAGATACAGTTTAGTACAGCTGTAGCATTTCTTTGTGGCAAAGCCCAGGAAAGTTGAAAGAATATAAGAGGAAAGTTGAAAGAATATAAGACTCTTGAGTCCAGCACTTTTCTCCTATGTTTACTAAGTTTATTATAGCTGCTCTTTTTTATCCCCTAGAAGCAGCGGGACCAGAGATATGGGGCTGACTTTGAATTAGCAAGCAGGTCTTTAACTAGTATAACTTTCAGCCCAGAGAGAGCTGCCTTGGAGTATTTGAGCAGGAGTCTGTCTTGGTTCATTCTTCCTTGAGAGATGTCAGTTACCATTGTGCTCGAGTGGCTCTTCCTTTCACCTTCCTTCCTTTGTGTTCCCTCAGAGCCAGGACTGTCTCCAGTTGGGTCCTCCTGCTGAAGGGGAAGTGGTCCAAGTAAGATGGACAGATGGCCAAATCTATGGAGCCAAGTTTGTGGCCTCCCACCCCATCCAAATGTACCAGGTAGTTAGAAGTTCTTGTTTGGGAGTTGGGAGTACTTAATTCAGTTCTTCTTCCTCTTGGGCTAGAGGTCAGAAATAATGGGCTGGTGCCATTTCAGAGCTAGAGGTCTGCCCTTTATCTAGGGCAGTGTGGCTTCAGACATGGTAGTCCTTACTTCAGTGTTCTAATGCCTTCCATTGACTGTGCATGGTGGACTATGGAGAGAGTTAGGGATATCCTAGGCAAAATGCCTTTGTTTCCTTGGCAGGTGGAGTTTGAGGATGGCTCACAGCTTGTGGTTAAGAGAGATGACGTGTATACGCTGGATGAAGAGCTTCCCAAGAGAGTCAAGTCTAGACTGGTGAGTGTGTGTTTTCTGTGTGCCCTTGGTTCCTGTCTGGGAGGGAGGGAACAAGGCAAGGATATGTCCCTTCGGGGGTTTTTTTGGGGGGGTGGGGGGTAGTTGGACACAAAGTGATTATTTGGCTTACTTATTCTTCTATAGTCAGTAGCTTCAGACATGCGCTTCAATGAGATTTTCACAGAGAAAGAGGTTAAGCAAGAAAAGAAACGGCAACGAGTCATTAACTCAAGATACCGGGAAGATTATATTGAACCTGCACTATACCGGGCCATCATGGAGTAGGTGCATACAGGGTCCAAGAGATTCCCAGCCATCAAGGCAAGAAAACTCTGGGGTTCCACAGCACAGAAGATACTTGGAACTCTGAAGTCTCCAAAAGTGAAGTTGTAAAAAGAAAAGGAATGAAATAACCGACCCCATCATCTTCTCACCCCACTCCCATCGCATTCCGCTGTAATGAAAGGACAAGCTGTGTCTGGACACATGGCAGCAGTCACCACTGATCTCCAGCAGAGGAGCTGAGCACTGGAATGCTGTGGCTGTACTGACAACTGTGCTGGCTGGACTGGTTGCCCATTTCTGGCCTGGGACTTAGCTTCCTAACGATCACCTGCACCAACTAGGCAGAGGTGCTGGTGCTTGTCCCCATGCCCCCTTTTGTATTTATGTGTATGTGTGTGTGTGTGTGTGAGTGTGTGTGTGTGTGTGTGTTTGGTTTGGACCAACTTCTGCCAGCCCCTGGCCTTTACTTTTCTTCCTTGCCTATGCAGGGCAATCAAAATGTGAAATTCTGCCCTCAGCTGAGCTGGGTAAGGTCCCCCAGGAGTTGGCTGGAGATAGGTGTGGCATCTGTCCAGGCCTGGAACAACCTCAAGAGAGTGCTGGCAAAGCTGCTGTGTTGAGAAGCTAAGGAGCTGATGCCACCTCTTTGTCTTCCCTTGATGGAGAACACAGGGATAACACGGGTGTGTGCCCACAACACTCTAGGCACAGAACCCCTGTAGCACAGTATTAGAGAATTTCCCTGAAGGGGAAATTTTAATGATGGAAGCAGGCAGAGCCTGGTGGGTGATTCTGTCAACAGAAAATTGCAATCATGCAGGGGCTGGGAGGGTTAGGATGAAATAATGGGTCACTGGAGGTCCACTGGGGCGGGAGGGAGCTGATTTGGGGGTGGGGGGGTGGGACTAGAGGACAATACTGAAGGGGTTAAACAGGTTTTTGCTCCTCATGAATTTGTTTGCCTGGGCCCAGGATTGGAGGGCTTCACACCTAAACCCTGTGTATACAAGAATCAGATTTATAATACTTTCCCCTTTTTTGTTACGTATGAACGCTATAAACCAAATTATTTTGAAAACTGGTGCATTACCTTGTCCTTAGCAATAAAATGTGTTGAGCAGAGGATTGGCTGTCTCTGCCCCAAGGAGCCCAAGTGGCCCAGGGTCAGACTAGGGGTGTATCTAGACTCATAGGCTCTGGGACAGGGCTGTGTATTTTAAGACCAATCAGTAAGGCAAAATCAAGAACCCTATTCCATGGAGATGGGTTCCTTCCTTGCATGGGGCTATGAGTACCTCTTTGTTTGTTTTTTGCTTCTCCTGCCTTGGAGGCGGGCAGGAGGAGGTAATAATAGAGAAAGCACCAGACTGCTGAGTCCTCTACAGAGTTTGATCTCTCATTTGTGCCCCATTTAATAATCTCTTCATTGAGCTGGCCTAAGTCCATGCCAGCATCTGTGTGCTGTACTAGTGTGAATGAGAGAGTGCATTTTAGGTGCTTGATGAGGGGGGGACTTGGCCCTAAATGGGATCCCAATGGGGTCCTGATGTTGCACTCTGAGCTGTCTGGAGTTGGTGAGAAGCTTCCCTGGAGGAAGACCAAATGCCTTTCACCTGGTGGGTCCCTGAGGTTGAGGTGGACAAAGATGGGGAGCCACAGGACAGGGAGGGGGCAGTGGATAGGTGCAGGATTTGGGTGCTCCAGAGCCACTCCAGCTGGCACTCAGCCCAGCACTTCCTGTGGCATGGTCTTGTTCAGGTACAGGAGAGGCTTGGGTCAGCTCAGCTACTCTGTATGCTTTGTGTCCCTGGGGATTGGGAGGTGGCTGCTACTTGGTATCTGATTGTGGGGGAAAAGGAGCAGCAGCAGATTTCAAAGATGCTTTTCTGCACCAACTCCCTCCTGGGGCCAAGAAAGGGAAGTTGACATTTTGCCTCAGGATGTAGCAGAGGAGGCTAGACAGAGCTAGGCCCTAGTGCGGAAGGACCTGTAAGGCTGGGTTCCTGGTTTAATCCCAGCAGGGTGAAACGCAATTTTTACTTTGGTCAGCGCAACAGCCCTGATGAAATGGAAACTGAGGTGATGGATCTTTCTCAAATCACACAGACCTGGCCTGTTCTCTGCCGGTGCCGCCCCCCCACTGCCGGCTGCCAGTTCAGTCAGGTCCAGGCCTCAGAGAATTGACCCCAGCCAAAGGTCTCCCCATCTGTCAGGCCTCCTCCTTCCTTTAGTGAGGTATAGTCTTGGGGCTGGCATCCAAGAATTGCAGCTTGAAGACCCTCTGAGAAGACCCTCCGCCCCCCGAAGTTTTTAAGTTGCGCCCCAGGCGGGTATTACCAGGGCTCAGGCGGGTATTACCAGGGCTCAGTCAGTTGCAGGAACGGGGTGGAGGGGGATGAGCTGCAAAAGGTAGGTGGGGCAAGATGGGCGTGTTCCCGGACTAAAAATTTGCCACGAGGCTCTGAAGTTAATGCACAAAAGCAGCCTGGACCCCACAGGACTGGGCAGGGCCCGCGGAACTCCAAAGTCTTGGGTCTCGAGGAGCGGACTGGCAGGGCTCACGACCGGGAGGGAGATATCAGGCGTCCCTCTATGTCGAGTGACCGTGACCACCCTGCACTCTGCACTCCCCACATCAGCGAGGAAAGTCGCCCTCAGGGCAGGCCAGAGCGAACGGCGCCCTCTGGACCGTGAAGCCGGAGAGGATTCCTCTAGACAGTGGACGAGCCCAGAAGAGGCCCAGGCGAGGATGTCGGCGCTGAGCCCCCGGCCGGGCCCGCGCCCCCGCGCCTTCACCAAGTCAGCTCCCCGCCCACTGCGGGGTGGGCGGGCCGGGAAACTCCGCGGCTCCTGTGCCCATTGGACCGCCCCGGCTTGTATTGGCCCGCCCCGCGCCCCGCCCGTCCCGGGCGCCCATTGGCCGCCGACGCCCGCCCGGATCGCGGCCGCGCGCTCCGCCCGCCGCTGCGTCCCCACTATGGCGGCGCCCATGCAGCCCATCGCGTCGTGGGCGCCCGCTGGGGTCCCCCGCGGCTCTCGCCGCCGCCTGCGCCGCCGTCGCCGCCTTCCCGCCTCGCGTCGGGCCGGGCGTCGCCTGCCCCCTGCCTCCCTCTCCGCTGCGGTAAGGGCCGGCCCGGCGCGCTCCGTGGCGCGGTGGCCGAGTGCGGATAACGGGCGCCACGCCACCCCGCCCCCCCGCTGCGGTCCCGGGGCCGAGCTGGCCGCGGATCCCGCGCGCTGGGGAACGGGGGTCGGGATGCGGCCCGGTCGTCCCTCGGGGTGAGGGCTCGGTCTCTGGACAACCTCGCCGGGGTGGGGGCTGCCAGGCCGCGGGAAAGGCCGGCGGGGCGCGGGCCGCGCGCTCTGAGGTCATCTCCGTGCGAGACCCCGCAGCGCCGCGCACCTAGGCGCGGGGCACGGACTCGGTCACTCGGGCCCTACAGAGGGGAGGAAGGAAAAGTCTGGGGAAAGCCTGAGCGGGAACCAGCAGCGGATAGGTAGCAGTTGTCATTGCTTACTGTTCTGCTGGGAGCCAGATGTTGAGGACGGGGGTCGGTTTGATTGGCCAAGTACACCTCTTGCTTCCCCTCCTTCGGGCACTCTCCCCCTTTGTCTGCTCTGCAATCTTGTTTGCAGGAGGAATTACCTCAGCGAGGAGAGCGGGTTTGGTTAGGAGAGTTTCCCACGAATAATTTGGATTCCTTCTTATAATAGTGCTTATTTTCGTAATTCCTCAATAAACCTCATTTTTGTTTGTGTTTTTCTCATACACAAGGAGGGAGTGAAACGTGAGAACTGAATCATTGTAATTAATTGAGGGGGAACTAATGAAGGCAGCTGTTATCCTAGAAAGTAAAATACATACCAACTTTTCTGTGGGTATACTTTGAATTATCTATACTATTGATGGACGTGAAGGTAGAGAAAACAATGCTTGTTAGGTTACTGAAAGTAAGGTAGTCCTCATGAGAAGTTAGGTTGTTTATAAGTCAGAATCATCTTGGAGTGAGGATCACTGAACTGTTTGGCGTACCTTCAAGTCAGCAGTCAGGATTAAAAGGAAGACTGTACAGAAATGTATGGCTAAATGGTATTTTCAAATAACCACTTAAGGCAATAACAGCTCCTATGATTAGAGAGTCTTAACTCAAGGATATTTTGAAGTATTAAGTGATGAATCTCTCCATTTCACATGTCTAAATGTCTAACCACGGCTTAATAAAACTGAATTATTAATGATGAAACAAGACATATTCTTAGAGTCTAATTGACTTTGGACCAATCAATAAAGTGTCTACTGAGTACATATTTTGTGCAAGATGTTGACTGAGGGGAAGCTCAGAACCATTTACGATATGAAACTTGTTCTAGCTGGGCTCGGTGGCTCAGCCTGTAATCGTGCGCTTTGGGAGGCTGAGGTGAGTGGATTGCCTTAGCCTACGGGTTCGAGACCGGCCTGGGCAACTTGGCAAGACCTCATCTCTACATTAAAAAAAAAAAAAATCAGCTGAGCATGGTAGTGCGTGCCTGTAATTCTGGCTACTTGGAAAGCTGAGGCGGAAGGATTGCCGGAGCCCAGCATGTTGAGGCTGCGGTGGCCGGGAGCGGCCAGTGCACTCCAGTCTGGTGACAGAGTGAGACTCCAACTCAGAAAAAAAAAAGAAAGAAACTTGTTCTAATGGGCCTGTAATTTAGCTGTAGGAATAGAGCACACACATGACAATGATAACTAATGATATGGTCTCTAGAATTACACGACAGCAGGTACTATGAGAAGTGAGGGAAAGGAGAAATCCACGTATTTGGGGAAAGTTTCATAGGGGACCTGAGGCTTGAGCTGGGCCACGAAGAGTGAGTAGGCTTGACTGGATGAGGAGGAAGGAGAAGTGAGCAGATAAGAAAGTGAGATGGTATAGGTGCAGGGGAACCTGAAATGCCTGTGGATGTTTCCAGTGGGTTTCTTCGTGGAAAACTCAGGAAATGAGGTACAAAAGGTAGGTTAATGGCATCAATCTCAAGAAGTATCTTTGTCCTGGATGGAGCACAGGATAAACAAATAGTAGTATTTACTTTAAAGGAAGCTGGAGCTAACGAGCCATCATAAACATAATAGCACCTTATTGTCACTTTTCTGATTAACCTCAGCTACTTGGAATGGTAGCTTTTCTCAACTACTCAGGATCTGCATCTCAAAGTTTCTTTTTTCTCCCCCTGTGTTTAGTTGGATGTCAGGTCTCTTAACTCCCCGCTGTTTTTGGCATTAGCTGCTTTCCACACCTGCTATCATCACTGATCTGGGGCCACTGATAATATTCTGGCGAATTACCACAGAAACCCCCTAAACACTTTCCCCCTCCCATCTATTATGTGTACTACCATCCCCTCCAGGTTTGTCACTTCTCCAGCCAAGATTTTCAGTGGCTTTCCACTGTTGGGTTAGGCACAGACCAGCCTGGAATATGAACAAACTGATTTAGATTTTTAAAATATCTTCCAGGTCAGTGGAACTGTTTGCACTCCCTATTTTTGCTCATGTTGGCTTTTTCTATCTTTTTTTTTTTTTTGAGTTGGAGTCTCACTCAGTTGCCCAGACTGGAGTACAGTGGCTGCTCCCGGCCACCGCAGCCTCGACCTGCTGCTGGGCTCCGGCGATCCTTCTGCCTCAGCCTTCCGAGTAGCCGGAATTACAGGTGTGCGCTACCATGCCCGGCTGATTTTTTTATTTATTGTAGAGATGAGGTCTCGCCAAGTTGCCCAGGCGGGTCTTGAACCCGCGGGCTCAGGCATTCCACTCACCTCAGCCTCCCAAAGCACTGGGATTACCGGCTGAGCCACTGAGCCCAGCCAGCTCTGCCTATTTGCCATAATTGCCTTAATCCTTCTACCCACAGCATATGATGGAAGCTTTTTCAAGACACAGATTGCTGTCTTCATCATCCAGCACAATGTTTTTTACATAGTAGGTACTTGACAAATATATTTTACTAAATTGAAAGTAGCTTTTAACTAGGATGAGTACAAAGAAAATCCTTTGTGCAAACAAAATGCCATATAATCTATAAATAAGGTTATGTGACGAGAGTCCTTTACTGAGAGATCTAGTATATTGGGTATGGATAAGCTTGAATTAGGCTGCGCTAACAGAAAAACCTCAAGACTTTAGTGACTTAACAGAACAAAAGGTGATTTTTCATTCACACTGCATGTCCAGCATGAGTGCACAGGGAACTCTGCTTGTCACAGTCACACAGAGACTGAGGCTGATGGAAACTCCATCTTAACATGATGCTGCTGTAATCATTTTGATTGGTTGAAAAGATGGTGGTCAGGTAGACACTGGCTTTTCAAGTTTCTGTCCTACTGTGGCACATAACACTTTCATTCACGTTTCATTGGTCAAAACAAGTCACAAGATCATGTCTAACTTTATTCTTATTTTTATTTTTTTTGAGTTGGAGTCTCACTCTGTTGCCCAGACTGGAGTGCAGTGGCCGCTCCCGGTCACCACAGCCTCGACCTGCTGGGGCTCTGGCAATCCTTCCGCCTCAACCTTCCAAGTAGCTGGAATTACAGGCGCACGCTACCACGCCCGGCTAATTTTTTTTTTTAATTTATTGTAGAGATGAGGTCTCGCCAAGTGGCTCAGGCAATCCACTCACCTTGGCCTCCCAAAGTGCTGGGATTACAGGCTGAGCCACCGAGCCCAGCCTCTTGTCTAACTTGAAAGAAAGGCAGGGAATTGCAGTCTTAGCTTATGCCTGAAAGCAAAGAGCCAGGGATAGTTGGTGAACAGCACTAATGACTACTACTTCGTCTATGGGTATCATAGCCCATTAGAGGTTGCACATCAGATAGGCTACTAGAGACAAGCATATTGACAGTAGCAAGAAATAGTAGCTCTAACTAGGGTTGGGTAATGGTGGATTTAGAGGCAAACCTGTCTTACAAGTACTTGTTCATGCTCACAGGTCAAGGCTGCTGATACAAGGACAATCTGTTACATCCCAGTTACAACACAGTCATTTCTGAGACTGATTATTTCATAGCACTTACTAGTTTATAGCACTCTTAGTAATGAACACAGGAATCGTTCTGAGGTGTCTTTAAAAAGTTAAATTAAGCTGGGCTCGGTGGCTCAGCCTGTAATCCCACGCTTTGGGAGGCTGAGGTGAGTGGATTGCCTGAGCCTGCGGGTTTGAGACCCACCTGGGTAACTTGGTGAGACCTCATCTCTACAATAGATCAAAAAATTAGCTGGACATGGTAACTCATATCTGTAGTTGCAGCTACTTGGAAGGCTGAGGCAGAAGAATCGCCGGAACCCAGCAGGTCGAGGCTGCGATGGCTGGGTGCGTGCTACTGCACTCCAGTCTGGGCGACAGAGTGAGACTCCAACTCAAAAAAAAAAAAAAGTTAAATTATATTCAAGGTATTCAATTTAAGAAGTCAGGAAGTGTCTAATTTAGGTGCATTTTCACTCAAATGGTTAAAATAAAAAAGAATCTTAGTTTAATCTTAGTGGTTTAATTGAGCCGAGCAAACGTGGTATTTGGTGAGGAGATTTCACTTTTGACAGAGTAGAAGCATTGAGTGCTGGTTGGAGCCCTGGCTCAGGAGATAGAAGATTGGGGTTCAAATCTTGGTTTTGCCACTGACTGGTTGTCAACATTGAGCAAGTGCCATTCTTGAGCCTGGTGTCCTCATCAGTGAAATGCCTAGGACAGTTGTGAGAATTTAATTAAACAAGTTCATGCAAAGTACATGGTCCAGAGTAATCACTCATGATCATCAGAGCAGCAGCAACAGGGTTTGGAGAAACTGAAATCAGGTAAGAAACACCAGAGATGTAGGTAGAAGAGTTCCCCCAGATTTTCCTTACTTTGTTTCCCCTTCCTTGGAGATGGTATTCCTGCTATACCTTTCTTATTTTCACACCTTGTTTTTTATTTTATTTAGTTGTGTACATGTCTCTCCCACTCGACTGGGTGTGCTAGTAATTCCACAGATATTTGCTGAAATGAGCTCTGCCAGGCTCTGTGCTAGGTTATGGCTTGATAGGTATGAAGGACACGTCTCTGGCCTGTAGGAGCCTCCAGTCTGGTAGGACCAGAAGCAGGTAAACCAGCAGGTGGAGTACTTTATAGCAAGAGCTGTGATTCAGGATTTTGTGGGATCTCCTGAAAAGGCATCTGATATTATGGGGACAATATAAGCAGTGGTTTTCTAGAGAAAGTCAAACCTAGGTCTTGAAGAATCAAAGGTTATTAACTGGGTAGATATGGGTTTAAAAGGCTTTTCATGATGGAAGCAATGTATGTGTTGTGGCCTAGAAACAGTGTGGCCACATCCTGAAGAAACTTATACGACAGGATTACAGAGTATGTTTGGGGAGTATGTGAGAAATGAGGCTGAAAAAGTCGGTCAGGAGCAGATTGTGAAGGGCTTTATGAGTTCTGGAGGCAAAACTTTATCCTGGAGGCGATTATGCACCACTGAAGGATTTGAAGATAGGAAGTGGCCTAATCAGATTTACCTTTTAGGAACATCACCATGTGTGAAAGAAGTGGAATCATTCACATCCTATTTCCCTGACGTGGGAAGTTATGGGATTTGCAACCATGGTCCATGCCCACCACATAAAAGTTAAAAAACATTTATTTAGCATGGGAGGTCAGAATGAGGCAAGGCTGGAGGGAAGGCTACAGTTAGGCCATTGTAGCATATGAAGGGTGTGTCCTTCCTAGGACTAGAAGCAGGAACCATGCACAAAGGTCTTCAGACCAGGATTTCAGTCATAGCCTCACCAGTTTCTGTTGTATCACCTTGGAGAATCTTGTCTCTTCTTCGTTTTCAAAATTGGAAAATGGAGATAAAGATTCCTACCTTACCAGGTTACCCAGGATGGGAAAGAATAGATACAAAAAGCCTGGTCCTATACTATTAGATACATAAAGGACCTCTCATAATAAAAAATATTTGTTTTAATATTCCTAATGTTCAGTAAATTATCTTTGCATGGTAGATAATCATTAGCCTTAAATCTCACCACTTAAAGATAACCACTGCCAACATTGTAGTGTGATTTGTTTGTTTGTCTCCCTGTGTCACCTAGGTTGGAATGTTCGCTGCAGCCTTGAACTCCTGGGCTCAATCAATCCTGCCACAGCCTCCCAGGTAGCTAGGACCTACAGGCATGAGCAGCTGCACCTGGCCATGTTGTGGTTTTACTTACGTATTTTATTTTATTTTTCTCATGCTATACCAACAAGGCTATGCATTTTAAATGATTAATAATGCTGAACCGGGAGCGTTAGACATAAGGGAATCATTCTGAGATCAAGAAGAAAGAGTTGATAAGACTATCATACCAATTTAAACATTGTTTAAATGCCCACAGAGTATATGTGGCCATTCAGCTGTTCCGAACCCTGACTCAAGTGATACAAGTGTGTGTGCACACACACCCTTGCCATGGAAGTGACCATAGTGTATTCATGGCATGGGCTGCTAAAACATACACACTTTACTTCTTGGCCTGTCATTGTTGACTTCTTCACCCCTGAATTTTGCTCCTCCTCAGTCATCTTCTAATGATTATTTTAAAAGATGATAATGGCCGGGCTCAGTGGCTCATCCTATAGTCCCGTGCTTTGGGAGGCTGAGGTGAGTGGATTGTCTGAGCCCGCAGGTTCGCAACCCGCCTGAGACCTCATCTCTACAATAAATCAAAATATTAGCCGGATGTGGTAGCGCGCACCTGTAGTTCCAGCTACTTGGAATGCTGAGGTGGAAGGATCGCTGGAGCCCAGCAGGTCAAGGCTGTGGTGACCGGGAGTGTGCCACTGCACTCCAGTCTGGGCGACAGAGTGAGACTTCAACTCAAAAAAAAAAGGTGATAATGGAAGTTTAATTCAGATTTGTTCTCCATGAGGTTTCTTTTTGGTCTTCCTGGCTTGACACGAATTCCTCCTTTCTGAACTCCTGTAGAACTTAATTTATGTTATTCTGATTAAATGTCACCTACTGCTTTGTCTTATTATTTCTGTATGTCATAATGTTCCTTTTTCTTTGATGTTGTTTTTCTTGCAAAATAATTGAAAGGTGGTATGTTTATATATTTTTAAACAAATATAAAATTATTTTTATTAAATGAAAGTATTATATAATGAATTTTTGTAAATTAAATTTACCTATTGAAATAACAAAGTCTTTATATTTTAAGTATATGCCTTTACTCTCCTTAATTTTTGGGGGTGTGTTTATATATTTTTAACACAGCTTAAAAACTCACTGGAACTTTTTGTTTAGACTATGTTGAACAAGTCAAAAAATTCTGCTACTAAGTTTTTAAAGTAGATAGCAGTAGTTCTCAGACTTTTTGGTCTCAAGATTCCTTTAAAATTTAAAAATTATTGAATACCTCCCAAAGAACTTTAATCATTGTGGGTTCTGTCTATTGGTATTTAATGTTTTTAAATTACTGAGAAAATTTTAAATCACAGCATACAGCACATCTTCATTAGCCATGAGATTAGCCATGTGATCACCTCATCATATGTTATGCAGCCTCCAGAAAACTCTGCTGAGCTCTTGTAAGGGAACAAGAGTGAACAAGGCAAATGATGTCTTAGAATTATTGTGAAGGTGATTTCAAACTCGTTGATCCCCTGAAAGGGTCCTGGTGACCCTTGAGGGTCCTTGGACCATGCTTTTAGAATGGCTGGCATATAGACATAAGAGTTTTTATCAGTGACTGAAGCCTGTAATCCCAGCACTTTGGGAGGCCTGGGTGAGAGGATTGCCTAAGACTAGGGGTTTGAGATCAGCCTGGGCAACTTGGCAAGACCTCGTCTCTACAATAAATAAGTTTTAAAAAACATTAGCTGGGCGTGATGGCTCGCGCCTGTGGTTACAACTACTTGGAAGGTTGAGGTGGAAGGATTGCCTGAGCCCAGCAGGTCGAGGCTGCGGTGGCCGTGAGTGTGCCACTGGACTCCAGCCTGGGCAACAGAGTGAGACTCCAACTCAAAAAAAAAAAAAAAGAGTTTTTATGTGACACTTTCATATATTTTTGGTACAACATAAGGATGGAAACATTTCAAACATCTATTTTCAAAATGCATTCAACATAGTTTCTTTTAGAAAACAGCTAGTTTCTAGCTTTTTTTAAGAGATGTTTATCTGGGAAGGGCAGCTGTGTACTTTTGGAATATCTGTAGGTACTATCCTGCTGACAGACATCTGCCATCCCAGGAAAGGTCAGCAAACTGGGAACAACAGTCTTTTTATAAAAGAAAAGTATGCAACTGCTCTTTAAGTTCTAGAAATTGAAATGTTGTAAGTACTTGGCCAGATGATAACTGAAGAACTTCTTTGTGGTATAGGTTTCATGGTTTTCTCACTATCATTGTCAAGTTTAGTTATGATTCTACTTAAAAGATCCAATTGTGTACTTACTTCGGCAGCATATATACTAAAATTGGAATGATACAGAGAAGATTAGCATGGCCCCTGCGCAAGGATGACACACAAATTCATGAAGCATTTCATAAAAAAATTCAAAAAAGAGCTAAATTCTATGGAATTAACCACACTGATGTCATTTTGCACCACATAAAATGCACTACTTTAGGGACTGAGTGAACATGTGGCGGCACCATCGCACTTTGTGCTTGTGCAACTTCTGCCCTTCCCAGGAGTCTTCCTGAACCTTGTGTGCCACAGACATCTGACCAGGAACTGTGTGAGGAGGCCAGTGTCCCTGGAATTAAATACCAGAGAAGTCTATAAACATCAGCTATGGTATTTCCCCCCAGTATTCTGGTAAATCACTTTGAGGACCCTTCAAGATGTGCCCCCTTTTTGAAGGCATGGGCCTGCGCTGTTATAATGGCCTCTTCTTGCTCTTGGCTCAGTCTTCTCCAGTCTGTCCTCTCTATTGCTGCTTGAGTGGTCTTTCTGAAACAGATCTGTGTCATTTCTCTGCTTGATCTCATAAGTGGTTCTTCATTGCCAGTGGGAATAAGTTTCAGACTCCCTAGCATGGCTTTTAAGGCCTCTCCTACCCTTCTCCTGCTTCAGCTTCCCGGAATCCATTTAATTCAGGCTGCTCCTCTCTGAAGCTTTTCCTGAGCCTCCCAGGCCTTTATTAATTGCCATCATCTCATAACATCTGTTCCTTGTTTATACCATAACTGCACGCATTGTCCTGTTCCTCAAGGGCAGGTACCACCCCTGTGTTCCTCCTGTTTCACTCAGGTGTGCAGTAATGGCTTTTGCTGCGACTGATAAGTTGGGATAGCCTTTGGCATAGTTATTCTGCAATAGTCTTGTGTAGTTTTTCTACAATGTTCTTTCCTTGCTTTTTTTTTTTAAGATATGGGCAGATAAACAATATGAAAATACTACATAGACCTAAGAAACATAAAAGTCTCAGAAAAATACAGCAATGAAAAGGAATATTTAGTCGGGCTCGGTGGCTCAGCCTGCAATCCCGCGCCTTTGGGAGGCTGAGGTGAGTGGATTGCCTGAGCCTGCGGGTTCGAGACCCGCCTGGGCAACTTGGCGAGACCTCATCTCTACAATAAAGCAAAAATTAGCCGGGTGTGGTAGCGCGCGCCTGTAGTTCCAGCTATTGAAAGACTGAGGTGGAAGGATCGCTGGAGCCCAGCAGGTCGATGCTGCGGTGGCCGGGAGCGGCCACTGCACTCCAGTCTGGGCAACAGAGTGAGACTCCAACTCAAAACAAAACAAAACAAAAAAAGAAAAGGAATATTTATCTCATATTTTCTAATGATGTATTTTATACATACAAGAACAGAACAATATAATGATACCCATAATTAAATCTTAATGTGCCATGTCATGCCAATTTTTGTTTTTTTTTTTTTTTGAGTTGGAGTCTCACTCTGTCGCCCAGACTGGAGTGCAGTGGCCGCTCCCGGCCACCACAGCCTCGACCTGCTAGGCTCTGGCGATCCTTCCGCCTCAGCCTTCCAAGTAGCCGGAATTACAGGCAGGCGCTACCATAGCCCAGCTGATTTTTTGATTTATTGTAGAGATGAGGTCTCGCTGCCCAGGCAGGTCTCGAACCTGCGGGCTCAGGCAATCCACTCACCTCAGCCTCCCAAAGGCGCGGGATTACAGGCTGAGCCACCGAGCCCGGCTCAATTTTTGTTTTTTTAAGAGAAATAAGACCTTACATTTTCATAAAGGCTTCCTAAAGGTTTTTCCCCAGTCTCCTCCCACCTTCGCCAGAGAAAGCCACTGTGTTTGATTTAAAGGTTTTTAAAATTTCTGCACACATTTTAATGCATTCAGTATGTGTTAGATGTCCATATACAATACATAGCAAGGGCTGGCAAACCAGCCTGCAGATTTTATTGGAACACAGCCATGCTCATTCTATACATATTGTTGGTTGCTACTTCTGAGCTACAGTTTTTTGTTTCCAGTTTTCTGGGCATATTGCCATCTCCCAGTCTCACCTTTAACACCAGTCCCTGCTTTCTTGTCTCAGTTGGGGTATGCAAAGGAAGACCATCTTTTCAAACATAGCAGCTAAATTTTCTCAAGACTGATTGCATTCAGCATTTTTTATCTTCCACATAGACAATACCTTTTCCAAGTAAAAAATTACATCTAGGACCTTGTCTTTTGAACACCACTGAAACAAGTAAAAAAAAAATTCAATAAAACCAAACCATGAGTTCCTTTTCTGAATTTTTTTTCACAAAAATAAAGATGAACTCATACATTCAAGACTGAAAATTTTATTCCCTTTGATTTCTACACCCACACCCTTCCAGGCATTCTCAGCTACTTCTCAAGGGAGTACTTGACCAGTGACAAAGGATTTTTCAGCTTTACTCTTTTGTTTTTTCCCTCCCATCCCCTCCTCTTCCCCCCCTCCCCTCCTCAGAATCTCACACTGTCATGCAGGCTGGAGTACAGAGACATGATCACAGCTCACTGCAGGCTTGGCCTCCTGAACTTAGGTGATCCTTCTGCCTCAGCCTCCCGAGTAGCTGGGACTACAGGCCCAAGCCACCACACTTTACTGTTTTTCTAAAATTTTTTGTAGAGATGAGGTCTCGCTGTGTTGCCCAGGCTGGTCTTGAGCTCCTGGGTTCAAGCAGTCCTTCTGCCTTGGCCTCCCAAGGTGTTGAAATTAGAGGTGTGAGCCATTGTGCCTTGCCATTTTCTATTTTTAGAACCCATGTAGATATCTAGTTTTTACTAAGGAAGTCACTGCCTACCTGTGTTGCAGGAGTCTGGGTGCCATCAGGAGAGATAAATCACATGGTAATCTGGACAGATAATGTATTATGTAAGAATGAACTATTACAGAGAATTGGAGTAACATGGGTTGACTAGTAAGTAAAGAGATAAGCATATGGGAATATGGTCAACATTATCAGCTATCAGGGGAGTGCAGATAATGTTCAAAACCACAATGAAATAACACTTCAAACTCACTAGGGTGACTATAATCAAAACAGATGAGAGCAAGTTTTAGAGCAGGTGTGGGAAAATTGGAACTCCTATTCACTGCTGGTAGGAATGCAAAATGGTGCCACAACTTTGGAAAATAGGCTGGCATTTCCTCAAACGGTTAAATAAGTTACCATATCACCCAGGTATATTTCGTTCTTTGGTGTCTGAGTCCATTTTGTGTTGCCCTAATAATACCTGAGACTGTGTAATTTATAAATAATAGAGATTTTCTTCTTACAGTTCTGGAGGCTGGGCAGTCCAAGGTCAAGGGGTCCGCTTCTGGTGAGGGCTTCTTGGTGCATCATCCCATGGCAGGAGGTGGAAAGGCCGAGGGAATGAGGGACAAACTGAACTAGCAGCCTAAAGCCCCTTAGTTACCAGCATTAATCCGTTCATGAGGGCTCCACCCTCATGACCTAAATAGCTTTCATTAGGCCCCACCTCCCAACACTGTTGCATTGGGGATTACATTTCCAACACATGCTTTATGGGGGACACATTCTGACCATAGCACTATATATGCCCAGTTTCACTCATAGGTCTATACTTAAGAGTATGCCCATACAAAAACTTGTACATGTTTGTAGCAGCATTATCCAGCCAAAAACTGGAAACAACCCAAGTGTCTGTCATCTGATGAATGGATAAATAAAATATGGTATGTTCATATGATGGAATAGTATTCAGCAGTAAAAAAAATGAAGTACTATCCATACTACAATATACATTAACCTTGAAAACATCATGCCACGAATTCGTTCTGAGCCTATTTGAAACAACATTATGTGAATTGAAAGAAGTCAGTCACAAAAGACCATATGATTGTCCCAAGTAGGCAAATCTATAGAGAGAAAAAGTGGATAAGGGCTGGGAGAACAAAGATTTGGGAGAGTGGGTGTGAGAGTGTAGGGTTCCCCTTTTTTTTTTTTTGAGTCAGGGCCTTCTGTCACCCAGCTGGGAGTGCAGTGGCATGATCACAATCACGGCTTATGGCAGCCTTGACCTCCTGAGCTCAGGTAATCCTTCCACCTCAGCATCCCAAGTAGCTCGGACTACAGGCATGCACTACCACGCCTGGCTACTTTTTTTTTTCTTTTTCTTTTGTAGAGATGAGGTTTCGCTTTGTTGCCCAGACTGATCTCAAACTCCTGGGCTCAAGCAATCTGCCTGCCTTGGCCTCCCAAAGGGCTGCTGTGGGTTAAAAGTGTAGGGTACCTTCTTTGGGGTAATGAAAAAGTTTTAAAAGTCCGATGTTTGCACAACTCTTTGTGAATATACTAAAGCCTTTGAATTGTACACTTTGAATAGGTGAATTGTGTGGTATGTGAAGGATATCTTGATAAAGCTGTAAAAAGTAATGAGCTCTAGAGAATAGAGAAATAGCAGAGGGAGCAGCCACCATTCCAGGGCTGAGATAGAGTGCCAAAGGAAGAGCCCTCCTTCTGTAACACCCGGCCCTGCTGAGAACCAGACTAGGCTTACCAGGCGGCAGGGAAGTGATTGTGATGCTGCACAGAACTTTTAAGAAATTTGCCCACTAGAGTGCTGGAGAAAGCAGTTTACAAGAAGTTATCTCACTTGAGTTGCTCTACCACAAAACGGCCGGCAAGAGGTACTCGAGGAAGGTTGCTGACTGCTGGACAGTAAAAAAGCCACGGGTGCTGCCAGGTCTGCTGAGCAGAGCACGCTGAGACCCGGGAGCCACACCCTTTTCTTCCTGTAGTGTTTCTCTAGCGCCCTCTATTGACAAAATGTGGACTCAGACTGGCTGGCAGAAGAAAAATTTGAAGGGCCCAGATCCATTTTGGCAGTGTAGTCAAAAAGGATGAACTTGGAGCCAGAGAGGCAGGAAATCTATAACTGGCACAGTAAGTGCTTAGGACCTTAGCATGCCCTTAGCTGCTTCTTTTTTTTTTTTTTTCCTGTATCACAAGTCATCAAGCAATACCCATAGCTTTTTAATTTCCTCTAGAGATCTTGAGGCTATCCTTGCCACCTTGGCTATAGGTTTAGAAAAGCTAGGAAACCTATCTTTGAGCCATCTTGCCCTCAGCCCAGCTCTCTCTAATTGTCTATTGCATCTTTTTTCTGTTCCGTTTGCTTGGCTCTCTCTTTCAGATGCAGGTTATGCTTATGGTGGATCTTTCACGACTCCCATTGCTGCATGTTTTTGTTTCATTTGGGGGTTTGTTTTGGAAACCTTTTTAAACTTTTCATTTATTCATTTATTCATTCATTTATTTATTTATTTATTTATTTATTTATTTATTTATTTATTTTTGAGTTGGAGTCTCACTACGTCGCCCAGACTGGAGTGCAGTGGCCGCTCCTGGCCACCGAAGCCTCAACCCACTGGGCTCTGGAGATCCTTCCGCCTCAGCCTTCCGAGTAGCTGGAATTACAGGAGCGCACTACCACGCCCGGCTAATTTTTTGGTTTTATTGTAGACATGAGGTCTCACTTGCCCAGGCGGGTCTCGAACCCGCAGGCTCAGGCAATCCACTCACCTCAGCCTCCCAAAGGCGCGGCATTACAGGCTGAGCCACTGAGCCCGGCAATTTTTTGATTTTTATTGTAGAGATGAGGTCTCGCCAAGTTGCCCAGGCAGGTCTTGAACCCGCGGGCTCAGGCAGTTCACTCACCTCAGCCTCCGAAAGTGTTGGATTACACTGAGCCACCGAGCCCGGCTTAAACTTTTCATTCTGTTTTTCGTTTTATCCTGCTCATTTTATTTTTTTTAACCATTCATGGCCTTCATGACTCTTACTTTATTTTCAGTAATATCTACTTTTTTCTCTTCCATTGAGGCTTTTGGTTTTGTGGTGGGTTTTTTGTTCACCTTTTTCCTGAGTGCTAATTTTATTTAAAACATTTTGCTGTTTTTCTCCTGAGATTCCATTTACTCTCTGCTTCGACTGGGAGAATCTTTGTTAATGATCTTTATCAGTTCTGTGATGGAGTTTGTTTCTGTTGTGTGGTCTTCATCTACCATGCTTCCCCCTCCCCACTCCCTGTTCCTTTCTTCCACTTTTGTTTCAGTACTTTTCTGTAGATCCTGTACAGAGTCCTTTTTTTACTACTCTGATATAACTTTTCTCACTATTTAGAGAGGCAGTATAGTATATGACTGAAGCCAGATCATCTGGATTTGAATCCTGGCTCTACCACTTACTGGAACTGTGACCTTGAACTAGATCTTAACCTCTCTGTGCTTCGGTTTCTCTGTAAAATGGGAATGATAACTTCATAGAATTGTTAAGAAGATTCAGTGAGTTAATTCATAGAAAACTTAGTAAGTACTATATGAATATTAGCAGTATTAATTATCTTATTCCTCTTAATGACTTATATTAGAAAGTGCACAATTCTGAATAGAATAATTTCATAGATTGCATGTTAATTAACCATTAAATCTGCTTGATCATGTATAACATCTGAATAGTAGGGTAAATTCAGCAAAACTTTTTCAAAAAATTGATGCGCTTTTCATTAAACGGTTTGGGAAGGTGGATAATAAATACTACGTAATAATTTCTAATTATCTTGCCTTAAAAATATTCACAGGTTAGTTTTTCTTTTTCAAGAAACTTGCTTATGTCAGGTCTTTGCCATGAATCTTTCTTTTTTCCTTCTCTTCTTTCTCTTATAAACTTTGTGAAAGAAAGAAAGAAAGAAAATTATTCACAGGAGAGATGCCCTGGAAATACTGTGGTTTTTTTTGTGCTGCAGTATTTTGTGATAATTGAGTTCATATTCATTATGCCTGATATTTGAAGAGTAACACAATTCTGACATTTCAGACTAACTTAAAAATTATTCTATAGTTCAGAAAATAACCATGTTATAGGATGTTTTAAGAATGGCAAGAATTTGGTGCAGTTTGTTTCAGCTAGTTAAGATTTTATGGTTTTCTTTTTATGGCTAATTAAGATAATACAGTTTCCTGTATCTTATGTATCTCTTTTCTTTTCTTTTCTTTTCTTTTTTTTTGAGTTGGTGTCTCCCTCTGTCGCCCAGACTGAAGTGCAGTGGCTGCTCCCGGCCGCCGCAGCCTCAACCCACTGGGCTCCAGCAATCCTTCCGCCTCAGCCTTCCGAGTAGCCAGAATTACAGGCATGCGCTACCACGCCCGGTTGATTTTTTTATTTTACTGTAGAGATGAGGTCTCGCTGCCCAGGCGAGTCTCGAACCCACGGGCTCAGGCAATCCACTCACCTCAGCCTCCGAAGGCATGGGATTACAGGCTGAGCCACCGAGCCCGGCTTGTATCTCTTTTCAAGCATACTGTAACTTACTGAATAATCAGCTAGTAAACTAGTAGTTTTTGAGCACCTACCAGAGATACAATGGTAAACAAAATAGATGTGTTCCCTGCATGGATTAGCCAGAATATAAATGTTAAATTATTGTAAACACTTATAAAATTGCAAGTGCACCATGAATGGGATAGGGAAATACAGGTGCTGTGGGAGTATATGGCAGGGAAACCCAACCTCAAGTGCAGAGACAGGGAATGCTTCCCTGCAGAATTAAACTTTTTGCCAAAACTTAAAGGATGAGTAAGCTTTGGCTAGATGAAGTGGTGGGGTCAAGAGGGCTTCAGACTAACATTGGGAGAGCATAGTAAGGTCAAAACACTGAAGGAAGTCCAATGTTGGAGGCTTATAAGAGAGGAGTGGCAAGACATGTGGTAGAAGCCGGGTGCGGTGGCTCAAGCCTGTAATCCAAGCACTTTGGGTGGTGGAGGTGAGAGGATTGCCTGAGCTCAGGAGTTCGAGACCAACCTGAGCAACATGGTGAGACCTCGTCTCTACAATAAATAAAAAAATTAGCTGGGCATGGTGGTGCATGCCTGTGGTTCCAGCTACTTGGAAGGCTGATGTAGAAGGATCATTTGAATCCAGCAGGTCAGGGTTGTGGTGGCCATGAGCATGCCACTACACTCCAACCCAGGTGTCAGAGTGAGACTCCAACTCAAAAGAAAAAAAATGTGACTGGAGAGGTGAGCAGGGGCTAGATTTACATGCCTTGCTGAGGGATCTGGGCCTTTACCCTAAGGATAGCAGGGAATTAACAGAATTTAAGCGTGGGAGTGAAATAATCCTGTCATGTTGACTGCTACGTAGAAAATGAATTGGAAAGGTGCAAGAATGGATATTGAGGCTTATTAGACTACTGTAGTAGTCCAAGCAGAAGATTACAGTGACTTGAAATAGAATGGTGGCAGTGGGAGGGATGGGTGGGTTCAGGAAGTATTTAGGAGTTACAGTTTATAGAACTTGACTGATTGTGCACAGTAAGAAGGAGGAAGAAACTAGTGTTGAGGATAATTTCCAGGTTTCTGACAGATGTACCTGTGAAAGTGTCTTTGAGATAGTAAGCACTGTAGGAAGTCAGAGGCCTCTGTGAAGCATCTAGACGGAAAGGCAGAGTGGGAAGTTAAATAAATGGACATGATCTCACAAGGGGTATCTAGGCTGAATATATGAAGTTTGGGATAGTCAGCATAATGATGGTAAATGAAGTCACAGAATGGGATGACACTGCTTTGGGGATATCTGCAGAATGACAATGTAAGAATGCCCAGGACAGTGCTCCAGGCTACTTTCTATATTTGAATATATATACATACAAATTATACCTTTAGTGAATATTACTTTTCAGAATGTATACAGATTATATTAGTTGTATCTAGAGTTGGGGCATATAATTGGAAATATAGTCATTTATTTTATTTTATTTTTTATTTTTATTTTTGAGTTGGAGTCTCACTCTGTCACCCAGACTGGAGCGCAGTGGCATGCTCACGGCCACTGCAGCCTCGACCTGCTGGGCTCTGGCGATCCTTCCGCCTCAGCCTTCCAAGTAGCTGGAACTACAGGTATGTGCTACCACGCCCGACTAATTTTTGATTTATTGTAGAGATGAGGTCTCACCAAGTTGCCTAGGCAGGTCTCGAACCCACAGTCTCAGGCAATCCACTCACCTCGGCCTCCTAAAGTGCTGGGATTACAGGCTGAGCCACTGAGCCTGGCCATTTATTTTATTTTTAAACAAGCTCTTCTGAGTGTATGTGCAGGGCACCATAATGTTAAATGCTGGTGATTCACAGATTTAAGTTATAGGTTCTTCTTTCAAATTGCATACTAATTCTCTGCAGAGACAGAAAAAGAAACAAGTTGTTTTCTAAATGCTATGATAGAGGTGAATTTGGAATGTTATGGGAGCCCAAACAGCAATTGTGTAGGGGTGTGATTAAGGAATGCTTCCTGAAGGAGCACAGACTTGAACTGAGTCCTAAAAGATGAGTCAATGTCAGCCAGGCAAAGAAGGCAGAGAAAGACTCTTACTTCCATTCCATACAAGTTTTAGATGCTTGTATAAAAGATCAGATCATTGGAGGACTGTAAAGTGTCTAGTGGACTTGGTTTTTAAGATGGTGGTAAGCCGGGCTTGGTGGCTCAGCCTGTAATCCTGTTCCTTCGGGAGGCTGAGGTGAGTGGATTGCCTGAGCCCGCGGGTTCGAGGCCCGTCTGGGCAGCAAGACCTCATCTCTACAATAAATCAAAAAATGAGCTGGGCGTGGTAGCGCATGCCTGTAATTCCGGCTACTCGGAAGGCTGAGGCGGAAGGATCGCTGGAGCCCAGCAGGCGAGGCTGCGGTGGCCGGGAGCGGCCACTGCACTCCAGTCTGGGTGACTGAGTGAGACTCCAAGATGTTGGTGGTAAACAGGTGGGTTCAGAAGCCAGATTGGATCATGCCAGGTTGAAGAGTGAATGGGAAGAGTCAAGTCAGACTTCCCTAGGGCAGAGCCCGCGTTTCAGTATCTAAGTAAGTGTCCTCTGTGTCTTGTGTGATCCCTGGCTCTTGGTGTTTTTTGCATTAGCTTTGGACAGAAGAGAGACGCCTCCTTCTCTAAGGTAAGATGGATGTATGAAGAGTGCCAGATTGCTGTACTCCATCTGCATTCTAGAGGGAGCTTACTGAGCGCAACTGCAACTCTAGCTGTGTGCTTTTTTCTGATCATACAGGGAGGCTGAGTGCACTCCCACGGCTGGAATTCTCTGCCTTAATCTATCTTTTAGCATTTTTATGTTTTATTCTGGTTTTTTTCTGTTTCTCATAGTTGAGTATATGATACTTATACCTTTTTTTGTGGGCGGTGGTTGTAGTCTGAGTCTGTCACCCAGGCTGAAGTGCACTGTATGCTCACAGCCACTGCAACCTTGACCTGCTGGGTCAGGCCATCCTTCTGCCTCAGCCTTCCAAGTAGCTGGAACCACAGGCATGCACCACCATACCCAGCTAATTTTTTGATTTACTGTAGTGATGAGGTCTTGCCAAGTTGCCCAGGCTGGTCTTGAACCCCTGGACTCAGACAATCCTCTCACCTCTGCCTCCCAAAGTGCTGGGATGATATACTATATTATAAAACTTTTTTTTTTTTGATTGGGGGGTTCTGTTTCTGTTGCCCAGGCTGGAATGCTGTGGCATGATCATGGCCTCTGCAGCCTCGACCTGCTCGGCTCAGGCAATCCTTCTGCCTCAGCCTTCCACGTAGCTGGAACTACAGGTGCACGCTAACATGCCTGGCTTATTTTTTAAATTTATTGTAGAGGTGGGTTCTCACCAAGTTGCCCAGGCTAGTCTCGAACCTCTGAGCTCAGGCAGTCCTCTTGCTTCGGCCTCCCAAAGTGCTGGGATTACAGGCTTGAGCCACAGCACTTGGTCAATTCTTTTATTTTTATATTTTGGAGACAAGGTCTTGCTTAGTCTGGTTTTGAACTCCTGGGCTCAAGGAATCCCCTCTTCTCAGCCCCAGTGCTGGGATTATAGGCATGAGCCGCTGCGCCCAGCCCATCTATCTCATAAAACTTTTACCCATTAATTTTAGCATCCTTTGATGTTTCTTAGCTGAATTGTTATGATAATAACTGCTAAATGGTGATTTTTCTAATTGCATTATTCTTTCTGCATTCATCAGTTGACACTCCACTCTAAGAGCTTTCTTCTCTCCTCATTTATTAGATTCTTACTTAATGGGGTTATAATCTGTAAGTACCAGTTTTATTTTGATGCTAAACTGCTCCAAATCTGGCCAGCAGGAGTCCCTGAAGGTGGCTTATCTTTCCTTTTGCCATGTCCTCACTCTGGGTGTTTTTCTACTTTCAGGCACACAAGGTGGTCCAGGCTTATCTTGTGTCTTCTCTGCCTCAGTCCTGGAATAAGCCTTTTTTCCAAGGGTCCTTGTTTCCTATTAGTGGAGAATTGTGTTTATAAACCAAGATCTAGATACTAGACATGCTCCATGCTATTGGAATCTGATTGCCATTCAGTTTACAGAACTGAAGAGTATATCCATGTATGTATACATACAAATACGCACAGTGTTCACATCTGTACTAGCGTTCATATCTTGATACATTGAAAATCATCTTTTCACAATGGTACCACCAATCTCAATACAAACCAAAAGATTAGTTCTAGTTTTTCCCCCTCTATATTTGTAACTCCCTTCTCCATCACTGAGAACTCTTGCTCCCATTAGCCTCAATATATTTACTTATCTAGTCAATCCCAAATCACCTGTAGCCACACCCCAGATTCCTCCCTCCCCCTTCACCCCAGGCATGTGTGACTACCTCTAAAGCCTGTTGGTTTTTATATTAAATTATTCAGGAAGGAAGGGATGGAGAGAGCTCACTTTGTTTTAGGCTGCAGAACACTGTTTTGTGGATATACCATCGTTTATTCGAACCCTATTGTTTTTTTCCTTTAATTTATTTTATTTTAAAGATGGGTACAATTCAGGATTAGGTATACAAGTGGTCATTGTACAGGTAAAGTTTGGGCCTACCTTTGGTCCCCACTTTGCCTGGTTTGAGATTATTCAACCCCTATTGAAGGGTGTTTGGAGTACTTTCAGTCTTCTTCTATTATGTTACAAATAGTGCTATGATAATTGGCCATGTGCATAAGACTTTTTGTTTTTTTACCAGTGTATCTTTGGGATAGTTCCTTAGAAGTGAGGATTAGTGAGTTAAAGAGTTAAAGGCATGTGTAATTTTGTTAGATATTGCCAGATCCCTCCCACCACCAGCATTGTATGAAAGAGCCTCTTTTTTTTTTTTTTTTTTGAGTTGGAGTCTCACTCTGTTTTTACTCCACAGCCTCATTCTCAGAATGTGTTCTCAGACTTTTGTCCTAGCAGTGAGTTTGAAATTACATCTCTTTTGGGATATTGTTCTTCTCCTTGTTTTGGAGGCTCTGACTTTTTTAAAGCTCCTATTTACTCTTTTGTATGTCGTCCAACTTTTTGAGATCAGTTTCTTCTTTGGAATGTTTGTTCTCTCTTCATTTGAAGATCATTCTCCCTAATGGAAAAGACTGAAATAAAATAGATGATTAGTGTACTTGGAGTAGTGGTTTAAAACCTGTAATCCCAGCACTTTGGGAGGCCAAGGAGGGAGGATTGCTTGAGCCCAGGAGTTGAGACCAGCCTGGGCAACATAGCGAGACCTCGTCTCTACAAAAAAATCAAAAGACTAGCCAGGCATGGTGGCGTGCTGGGTAGTTCTAGCTATTCAGACCTCTAAGGCAAGAGAATCACCTGAGCCCAAGAGGTTGAGACTGCAGTGGTCTGTAATCATGCCATTGTGCTCCAGCCCAGGCAATAGTGAGACCCCTGACTCAGAAAAACAAAACAAAACAACAACAACAAAATCCAGGTGATTAGTTCAACCTTCTCATCATCATATTTGTTGAGTGAATGGATACATCTGTCCACTCACTGACTGTTGTGTATCTGCTAAGCCTTGGGTTGTGGTCACCATATGGCTGTAGTAGTTCGGGGAGCACATCTGCATTCAGTATAGGAAGAAGAGGGCAGGGTTGTACTAGCCACTTCAGCCATCTTCTGAAAGAAGAGAAAAAGCTATAGAAAAGCCACTCGCCTTTTGTGGGCAGGATTTTTATACCTTTAATTTTTAGTTGTTTTTAGTGAGAAGTTTGAACATAGTCCTTTGTGTTGCTAGAAATGTAAGTCTCCTATTCATTTTTATTTTTCGAGTTAGGGCCTCACTCTGTCACCCACACTGGAGTGCAGTGGCAGGATTATGGCTTATTACAGCTTCAACCTCCTGGGCTCAAGCAATCCTTCCTCCTCAGCTTCTGAGTAGCTGGGACTACAGGTATGTGCCACCGCATCTAGCTACTTTTTAAAATTTTTTGAAGAGACGAGGTCTCACTATATTGCCTAGGCTGGTCTCAATCTCCTGGGCTCAAACTCCTGCCCTGACCTCCCAAAGTGCTGGGGTTACAGGCGTGAGCCACTGCGCCCAGCAGTCTCTGATTTTTATTTCACTTGGAAAACTTTGTACATTAACTTTTACAAAGATGAAAATTAAAAACAGATGTATGTATAAATAAATAGATTGTCAAAAACACTCCCTCTAGTCCCACTTTTCAGAGATGACTATTGTCTGCAGTTCAGTGCATATTCTTCTATGTATGTATTTGATACTTAAACTTGATTTTAAAATACTACTGTCACCCTTGTTTGTTGTTGTCAGTATGGGGCTGTACATATATATACTATTCTACAGCTAGATTTTTTTTTTCACTTTTTTTTTTTTTTTTTTGGGTTGTGGTCTCACTCTGTTCCCCAGGCTGGAGTTCAGTGGCATGATCACAGTTCACTATAGCCTCTACCTCCTGGGCTCAGGCAATCCTTCTGCCTCAGCCTCCTGAGTAGCTTGGACTACAAGTGTGTGCTACCATGCTCAGCTAATTTTTAAATTTTTTTGTAGAGACAAGGTCTTGCTATGTTGCCGAGGCTGGTCTCGAATTCCTGGTGGAAGCAATCGTCCTGCCTTGGCCTCCCAGAGTCCTGAAATTACAGACATGGGCCACCGCACCCAGCCCAGTTTTTTTCACTTAGTTGTCTGTTCTAGACATTTCCCCCATGTCATGTGCATACACGTGTGCCTCATTCTTTTCTAGCTAGTGCATCATATTCTCGCAGATCTGTTATCTACCTTTTCTCTGTGCACAGGTGGCTGGCGTCTGTCAATTGCATCATCTGGGCTTCCTTGCCCTCTGGTCTTCCTTGCCCGCTGGCTTCCAGTTGGGATCAGCTGGTAAAAGTCACTGTCAGGAGATCAGAGGTTTTATCTGCCCTCCTGCTGCTTGCCATGGGTCTACAGCTGTGCTCCTCTGTTACCACTGCTCGTGTGGGATGGCCTCTCTTTTCCAGCCAGATCTTGCTGGGCTCAAGGGACACCTTTTTCTTCTCTTGCTCTTTCAGGCTGAAGGGTAGAAATAACTTCTATTGTTAGTCCCTGGATGCTTCACCATCCCTTGTTGACTTCTTTGAACCCTATTTTAAAAATTCTGCCATCAAACTTCCTTTGTGTGTGCCATCGGTTGCCTGCCAAGACCCCAAGACCCCAACATTGGAGACCTACCATAGTTTGTCAGGTTCCCCATTACTGGGCATTTGAACTGTTTCTAGCATTTTATTCTTACAATCTGTGTTACTAAAGAACATTCATGCACATGTACTTGTTGGAGAAAAAGTCATAGGAATAGAAATGCTGGGCTGCAGTGTATGAATGTTATAAATTTCAATAGATTCTTCTAAATTACTTCAAAAGGAGTCTACCAACTTACATTTCTATAATGTGTTGTTTGATTTTTTAATATTGAAAAAACTTTGGCGGTAACTCTTGTGACTTACAAATACATGTAATTCAGAAGTGTATAAAGGGAAAAGTAAAGTCCTCCCAATCCATTCACTTATTGTCACAACCTCCTCTCTGGAGGCAACCATGCCAACAGCCGTACTGCCTTCCCTTTTTTGTATTTATATGCTTAGCATAGAGTAAATTGAGCACATTTATATATGCTTATAAACTCATTCATATGTGTGTGTATGTATTGCTCTATTTCTATCTCTTCTGAGAGAGCTCATTTCTAGCCTCTATGCTGTTCCATTGATCTTTGTTTTATTTCCTATGCTGATATCTGTCATCGTAATAATTGTGGCTTTGATACATGGTAAGGCAGATTCTCATTACTTTCATTCTAAGAAATTTCTTGGCTTCTCTTGGGCATGAACTCTTCAGTTTATCTTTAGATCCAAGTTAAACAAATTTGTGGATTTTGGCTGGAATTAAACTGAATTTATTGAGAACTCACATTTCAGGAGGATTGACATATTTCCAATATTGAATATTTTCACCTAAGATCCTGTATGTCTCTTTATTTACTCAGATCTTTTATGTCCTTTGGTGAAAGTCTTGCCCATTTCTTGCTGTTTATAATTAGGTATTTTATAGATTTTGTTGACATCATGATTGGAGTTTTTTAATTTATATTTCTAATCATCTATTGCTGGTGCAGTTTTTAAGAAGTTTTTTTTAATAAATTAATATTATAATTACCTACTTCACTGAACTTCCTATTAGCACTAATGATTTTTCAGTTGATTTTCTTGGCTTTTCTAGGTGGACAATTATATAATCTGCAAATTATAATATTTTATCACTTCATTATTAATACTTATACATAATTTCTTCCTCATTTTGTGGCTAGGATATCTGATTGAGGTTGTGGGGGTCTGATCCAGGGAAATCTCCTTGGCTGATGTTACATTTTACATTTAAGGTGAATGTCCATAGATATACAGCACGTGCAGTAGCAGAGTGGGTGAATTCCAGACAGGCCTTGAGGAGAGAAACAAGGCAACGTTCAATTAATAGAAAGAACAATGACTGGAGCACAGGGCACAAATTAGGTTGGGAGAGCAGAAGATGGACTGGATAGTAAATCAGGGCTCAGTCAGAAGCTACCAGGCTTTAAAGAGTAATTAGTTTATTTCAAGAAATTGAGAATTTAATGAATGATGAGTTAGGCAGAATGACCCCCTAAATATGTCCACACCCTACTCCTTGGAACCTATCGGTTTTTAACCTGACATGGCACAAGGGATTTTGGAGATGTAATTAAGCTCATGGGCCTTAAAATAGGGGGGTTTATTCTGGATTATTCAAGTGGGCCCAATATAATCACATGAGCCTAGGAAAGCAGAGAAGTTTCTTCATCTGGAAGCAGAAGCAAGATGTGATAGAAGGGGAAGTTGGAGAGATTCAAAGAGTGGGAGAAGCTGACAGGGACCACATGGAAAGCCTGAAAAGGACTACAGGAGCTCAGGCTGACACCTGATAGCCAGCCAGGAAATGGGGCCTTGGTCCTGCAGGTGCAGGAGCTGGATTCAGTCAACAGCCTGAGTGAGCTTGGAAGTGGATTCTTCCTCAGGGCCTCCAGAAGGGACACAACTTGCTACACCTTGATTTTGGCCTTGTGATTCTCTAGGCAGAGGACTCAGCTCAGCCACACTGTTCTCAGATTTTGGCCTAAAGGACTCTGAGATAATAAACTTGTATTGTTCTAATCTGCTAAGTTTATGGTACTTCGCTACAGCAGCAGTAGAAAACTAATATAAAGGAAGCAGGGAAGTATCATTACCAAATTCTGTTATTAGAAGGCTTCTTGTGCTTTGTGGAGAATGTGAATTTGAAGGCAGGGAAGCTTGTTTGTAGGACTAGTGGTATTGAGCAGAGTACTTGTGGGCAGAGGATACAATTGGAGATGTATCTGGGAGGTTAGAATTGCCAGCACCAGTCACCAACTGGATGTTGGGGGTTGGGGTGGGGGAAGCAAGGGCGACAGCTGTTTTCTGTGTCTTCTTGAGATCAGGATGAGCAGGTTGGAAGATGCCATGTCATGAAAGTGGTAACTCTAGGTTGTTCTTCATTTAGAAATTCCCTCTAAAGACAATTTATTTTCAGATAGAGTGTATCAATAAGATGAGTGCTTTCTCTTTTAAGAACTAAACTTTTTTGTTTTTTTAGGTCATGTAGGAAGTCGTAAATCATGTGAAGATGGGACTCTTGGTATTTGTGCGCAATCTGCTGCTAGCCCTCTGCCTCTTTCTGGTACTGGGATTTTTGTATTATTCTGCGTGGAAGCTACACTTACTCCAGTGGGAGGACTCCAGTAAGTATGGTCACTCCATCCCCACCCAGAAAAAGCCTGTTGCAGGTCAGCTATTGGTTTTCATGTGGCTGCAGTGCTCTCATATTCTGCAGAGTTGGGCAGTGAGGGTTAAACTGAAAATTTCTGGGACTTACACTTAGAAATTACCTTCCATTTTAATTGGTGTAGGCTGAGAACTTGGATTTTTTTTTTTTTAAACTGCATGCCATGGCAAATCTCAGTTCCTTTTATGAACCCAGTGAGAATGTACTATTCTTCAATATAAACCCAAACTGTACCCATACTTCTAGTTATCAAATGCTTTTGTTCTTTTTGATTACTCCCGTGTGTTGCCACTCTCTTTTGCCATTTATTGCCTTAGGGTTTGGTGTTGAAGTTGGTTTTCTTCTGCCCTTAGAACATTCTTTTCCTTTTCCTTGAATTTTCAATGTAATATTGTCTTTGTTTTGTTTTCCCTAAAGAAACTTTGTCCACTTAATCTTTTTACCCTTGCTGATGTGAAGCTTGCACCTGATTAGAGTAATGACTTCTTTTCCCTCCCCAGTCACTCCTCATCCCTTTCTTCCATTGTGCATTTGGTCTCATGTGTTACCAGCGTCTTCTACCCCTCTGACTTGGCTTCTATTCACCCATGTCACCTGTGTTTTGGTTAGAGGCTTGCAGTTGAAGGGCATACATTGATCAGCAACAGCCTTTGCACATTCTTTTCTTGACTGTAGCTTAAAGTATCACACAGTAACCAAAAGTCAGTTTCTTTTTGGTTATTTTGTCTGGTGGTTATCTGAGCTTGGTTTAGGAAATAATATGAAATCAGAACAGGGTGGCTTGTTCTGATTCCCAGTGACATGTCATCTCTAAAATAGTTTTATTTTTACCAACATCTACTGGATACCAGTGTAGAACTCACTTGAGAGTAGAGGCAGTCTCTAGAAATGAGGTTAAAATCAGTTGGACAAGCCGGGCTCAGTGGCTCAGCCTGTAATCCCGCGCCTTTGGGAGACTGAGGTGAGTGGATTGCCTGAGCCCGCGGGTTCGAGACCCGCCTGGGCAGCAAGACCTCATCTCTACAATAAATAAAAAAAAATCAGCCGGTCGTGGTAGTGCATGCCTGAAATTCTGGCTACTGGGAAGGCTGAGGCGGAAGGATCGCCGGAGCCCAGCAGGTCAAGGCTGCGGTGGCCGGGAGCAGCCACTGCACTCCAGTCTGGGTGACAGAGTGAGACTCCAACTCAAAAAAAAAAAAAAAATCCGTTGGACAAGGCAACTGGTAATTGGCCTGCTGTTGTACTGAGACCCTAACTTGGGAACTGTTACAATGAAGTAGTTCATTTGTTTTTCACATGCCCCAAACTACTGAGGCAGTTTCAAACCAGTTTTTATAATATGGTGTTATACCTTTAATGTATTGTTTCCTATAGAACGTTTAAGTGCCTCTTAAGTACTTAGCTTATAATTATCACTAATTACTTTGTGTTTCAAGAGTTTATTCAAGTTTCTCTGCGCTGACTTATTTTTTAAATCAAGGAGACCACCCATGATAAGGAGTGCTTATATCAGTGCAGGGCTGAATCCGGTAGTTAGAGGTAATGTCTGTATGCATAATGGTGGATCCATCTGGATTGATAATGTAGATGGAAATGTGTGCAAGGAATGAGGGTCTCCTTTTCTGTTTAGAGCTGCTGACCTGTAGAAAAACATAACCAAGGATCAGATAATATTTTCCTAGAGAAGTAGGGAAGGGAATTAACTTTATGGAAGACACATTGTGTCTTAGACTAGACAGTTTACAAATTTTATTTATTTTAATTCTTACAACATTTTGTGAAGATGCCATTATTATCCCCATTTTTCGGTTGAGCACACTGAAGCACTTGGTTTAATTAATTTACCAAGGTTACACTGCTAGTTACTGGAACGAGAATTGAATTCTTATTTCAACCTGGTTTTAAAAGTACTGTGGACTTATCATACATATAATATAATAAAAATGTATATAAAATACAAAAAAGCATAAATATTTTTAATATATATTTTAATATTTTAAAATTAGTGAACAAATCAACACAGTCTTTGGAATCAGAAAGAGTAGGGTGTGATTGCCTCTCCATCTCCAAAATGGGAATAAAATACTTATTTCTCTTTGCTCTGATGCTTTATTCAGGTCAGTGCCTTAAATAAGAGTTGGTAGTTGCCTCTTTTCAGTAGAACTCATTTCAATGGTCTATTTCATGGATGCCTTGAATATTGTAATTTATTAATTTAATATTTCTGGCCATTATCATGGCTCATGCCTATAATTCCAGCACTTTGGGAGGCTGAGGTGGGTGGATTGCTCGACTAGGAGTTCAAGATTAGCCTGGGAAACATAGTAAAACCTCATTTCTGCAAATAAATAAATAAAAATTTAAAAATCAGCTGGACATGGTGGTAGCATGTGTCTGCAGTCCCAGCTACTCGGGATACTGAGTTGGAAGGATCACCTGAGCCCAGGAAGTCGAGACTGCCGTGAGCTGTGATTGTTGTGATCATGCCACTGTACTCCAGCCTGGGTGACAGTGTAAGACCTCCAGTAAAAAAATTGTTTTAAAATGTATTTCTAATTAATAAAACAGATCTTTTGTAGGATTAATTTTCTGTGTTGTGGGAGCTTTAAAAATTCATGCTACTGCATTTATCAATTTTAGCAACTCCCTTTGTGTTCTTTCTCATACTTACAAATGATCATAACCAGAGAAATGATGAAATACGCATTATTGATCTGACTGCTATAGAGAATATTATCTGGCAAATAAGTTGGAAGTTGGATCTGATAGCAGAAAGACAGACTTAACTGAGGCTAATAGATGTAGGGTTATATTAACTCTTAGTTTCCGATCTTTTTTTCTTAGATTAGAAAATATAGTTTACGGTAATCCCAGCGCTTTGGGAAGCCTAGGTGAGTGGATTGCCTGAGCCTGCGGGTTCGAGACCTGCCTGGGCAACTTGGCGAGACCTCATCTCTACAATAAATCAAAAATTAGCCAGGCGTGGTAGCACGTGCCTGTAGTTCCAGCTACTTGGAAGGCTGAGGCGGAAGGATTGCCAGAGCCCAGCAGGTCGAGGTTGCAGTGGCTGGGAGCGGCCACTTCTCCCCAGTCTGGGTGACAGAGTGAGACTCCAACTCAAAAAAAAAAAAAAGAAAATGTAGTTTACTTAAAAGGTACATTAGAGAGTGAGAAAGAAAGAGGAGATTCACCTTCCCAAGGCAGGGAAGGGGGCCAAAGCTAGGAAGCATGGCGACAGCCGTAGCTCAAAGAGCACATTGGCCACACCAGAGTCTAGTAAGGCAATGGCAGTTTCCCATCTTAAAAATAAAATGGAGACTGGCATTTCTGACTTGTGGCCTAGGGAGGCACTCTGCTGCTCATGATAATAGAGTAACTGGTATCAGAACTAGGCCTCCCTCTATAACGAGGTATAAAACTTGACAAAATAAAGCAACTGGGCCAGACAGAGGACAGTAGGCAGCATATAATTTCATTCCCTAAGAGGGGGAACATTCTTGAGGTAAACCCCACAATTGCCCAGTTCTCTCTCTGAGGACAGTTTCCCAATCCTGTTCAGAGTGGAGTCTACACACGCTGAAGAGGCAAAGATCAGAGTTCAGGCAGCTGAAGCAGTTGGAATCTGTGGGATGGGCTATCGCAGAGTAGAGAATTGTTCAGAGAGAGGGTTTCAGAAGTCCAGGAGGGAATTCCTGTGAGTCTGAAGCTAAGGACTGGCCTATTTATGCACAGGGTGCAGGCCCCTGAGGCTTACCACAAAGCACCTGCTACAGTTCAAGAGCAGAAAAGGGAGACTAGAGGTCAAGTAGTTTTGGGGAGAAAACAATGCCAGGAACATTGAAGTTCCTTCCCTGCCAGAGTCGAAAGACCTCATGAACACCTCTAGCATCCAGCTGAGATACCAGAAAGATCATGCCTTGGGAATAAAGATCTTATGCAAGAGTAAGGTCTGCTCTTGACCTGCCCTAAACAAGGCCTAAAGCCAACCCTAAAGCAAGACAGATTTTGAAGTTTGGATCCCATCAAGTTAGAGAAGTTAAAAATGCCAACTAGTGTGGTAGTGTGCGCCTGTAGTCACAGCTATTTGGGAGACTGAGGGGGAGGATCACTTGAGCCTGGGAGTTGGAGCCTACAATATGATATGATTGCATCACTGCACTCCAGTCTGGGCATTAGAGCTAGACCTCATCTCTAAAACAAAAACAAACAAACAAAAACTACCATAAGCTTTTCTTAAGTTCAAAGTAATGATGCATGAAATCAAGATTTCCCAAATTTAGAGTGATCAGGTGTAATTGAACTACCTGCTAAAATACAAATCAGTACTCTTCAGAGAACGATAAATGTTCATAGTTTTTTGTGGTTTGTTTTTTTTTTTGAGTTGGAGTCTCATTCTGTCATCCAGGCTGGAGTGCAGTGGCATGCTTCTGGCCACCGCAGCCTTGACCTGCTGGGCTTATCCTTCCACCTCAACCTTCCAAGTAGCTGGAACTACAGGCATGCACCACCACACCTGGCTAGTTTTTTGATATATTATAGAGATAAGGTCTTGCCAAGTTGCTCAGGCTGGTCTCGAACTCGTGGGCTCAGGCAATCCTGTCACCTTGGCCTCACAAAGTGGGAGTGCTGGGATTATCGGCATGAGCCATCGAGCCATCGGCGTGAGCCACCGTGCCCACCGTGTTCATAGTTTTTACATGTAATATCCACAGTGCCCAATGTTCAAAAAAATTTACTAAGACATACAAAGAAATAAAAAAAAATTGGTATGTATGAAGTCAGGCTTTAAAATTTAAAAAATTTTAAAAGAACAGAAAAATATCAATAATCAAGAAAAAATGTGCCTATAGATAAGATGGCCCAGTATTTAGCAAAGTAGCTACTATGAATACATTTAAAGAATTAAAGGACAATGCCGTGATCAATAAGTAGCCTCAGCAGAGAAATAGAATCTATCAAAAATAACCAAATGCAAATTCTAGAACTGAAAAGTCCAGTACAATACAGTAACTGAAATACAATTTTCGCTTAACAGCAGGTTGGATATAACAAGTGAATGAACTTGAAGACAGTCTGAATAACAGAAAGAACAAATACTGAATAAAAAATAAAAATGAACAAAGGTTTTATATTGACCTATGAGACAATGTCATGATCATACACACACACACACGCGCGCGCACACACACACACACACACACACACACACGTATACATATGTATATATCTTTCTATATAGATATATATGAAAATTGGGCAGAAAAAAATAATGGCTGAAAACTTCCTAAATTGGATGAAAAACATTGACTTAGAGATCCAAGAAGCTCAGCAAACCCTAAGAAAAATAAATATTGGGAAAGAAAAATCTAGTTACATTACAGTAAATTTCTGAAATCTAAAAATAAGAAGGCCCACTCCTAGTGCTCTTGGTGTGCCCATTCTGTGCATACCTGGTACCTCTTTTGTGAAGTGGCAGTTGAGGAGACTCCCAGCCCACCATGGCCCATGAAAAGCCCAAGAAAGGAGTCAAAACTGAACTTAGATTATAGTAGTTTGGAGGTGGTGGAGCAGGGGGGTTCTATGGTACGATCAGATTAAGGGGCAAGTGCCACTTGGTAAACTAATGAAAGCTTGTGAATGACAGGGTTTGTCATTGAGGCAGATCAGATTTCTATTTGACAGGCAGCCAATCAATGAACCAGACACACCTGCATAGTTGGAAGTAGAGGATGAAGCTATAATTGATGTGTTCCAGCAGTAGAGAGGAGGTGTCTCCTAAAAAGGGGAACTGCTACTTTACTCCTGAACTCTGCTTTTACAGAGCAACAATACATTTTTGGTTACGAAAGAACAATTTAATTTTACTACATCCTACTACTACAGGATAGTTTTCTCCATTTTTTTATTCCCCCATCCCATTCCTTTATTATATTTAAAGTAACTGGAATATTTGCATATTGCTTTTTAAAAAAATTAAATGGTCAATGGTATGTTTTGATTAACATCAAATGGAGGTGGGATGGGGGAAAAACACCGGTTCTGTGAAAATTTCCCTTTCTCTTTTATTGGCATGCCATTATTATATTTCAGTAAGTTATTTTTCTCTCACCATTTTATCAACAATACAGAAAAAACCCATGAAAATTCTTGCATACTTTGTTCAATTGGATAATTTTAATGTTTTTCATTTATCATCATAAAACCAAGGACAATTTTATAACTTTTTTGTATTTAGCTCTTACATGCAGGGCAATCTAGCTTTAAGGAGGAATAAATTACTCTTTATAAAAGATGAATCCTAGTATTCCCTTTAAGTCAGGTTCCTTTTCTAAATAAACTTCTTGTTTAAAAAACATAAGTAAATAAAAACAAACTCTTGAAAGCAGACTGAGAAAAGGAGACAGTACATAAGAATGATCACTGACTTCTCACCATAAACAATAGCGGTCAGAAGATAGTGAAAGATTGTTAAAGTGTTTAAAGAAAAAACTAAAAATCAGTATCTCAGAATTCTTTATCTAATGAAAATATCCTTCAAAAATGAGGATGAAATAAAGACATTTTTAAATAAAGAAAAGTTAGAAAAATTTGTTGCCAGTAGGACTGCTTTACAAAAAAATACTACAGGCTATCCTTCAGTCCTAAAGGAAGTGATCTGAATGGAAACTGGTATGTAAAAGAAAAATGAAGATCTCTAAAAATGACCAATAGTAGGCAAATGAGAAAGACTCACTTTCCTTCTTATAACTTGCTTAAAAGACAACTGGTTATTTAAATAAAAAATAATAACCCTGTAAAGGAGGTTTTGAGCATATGTAGAAGTAAAAGCTATGACAACACTTGCACAAGGAGCAGGGGTGGGAAAATGGAATTTTACCCTTTGTGAAAAGGAGGTAAGTGGGAAGTAGGAATGTTGTGTATAAAGTGTGAGGTGGGAAGGATAAAATAAGAAGTATGATATGTCAGATCTGAAGAGGTTTTTTTTTTTGTTTTTTGGGGGTTTTTTTGAGTTGCAGTCTCACTCTGTTGCCCAGACTGGAGTGCAGTGGCCGCTCCCGGCCACCACAGCCTCGACCTGCTGGGCTCTGGCAATCCTTCCGCCTCAGCCTTCCGAGTAGTTGGAACTACAGGCGTGCGCTACCGTGCCCGGCTGATTTTTAATTTATTGTAGAGATGAGGTCTCGCCAAGTTGCCCAGGGGGGTCTCGAACCCGCGGGCTCAGGCTCCCAAAGGCGCGGGATTACAGGCTGAGCCACTGAACCCAGCTTGAAGAGGTTTTATATTGATTCTAAATAGACTGGTAAGTTAAGGATGAGTATTGTTAGCCCTAGAACAACTACTTAAATAACATAACAAAAAGATATATAAGGCCGGGCTCGGTGGCTCAGCCTGTAATCCCGCGCTTTGGGAGGCCCAGGTGAGTGAATTGCCTGAGCCCGCGGGTTCGAGACCCGCCTAGGCAACTTGGCAAGACCTCATCCCTACAATAAATCAAAAAAATTAGCTGGGCATGGTAGCGCACACCTGTAGTTCCAGCTATTTGGAAGACTGAGGCAGAACGATCGCGGGAGCCCAGTAGGTCGAGGCTGCGGTGGCCTGGAGCGTGCCACTGCACTCCAGTCTGGGCAACAGAGTGAGACTCCAACTCAAAAAAAAAAAAAAAAAAAAAAGACATATAATCACGTACCGCATAGTTGCAGACATTTCAGTCCATGACAGAGCACATATAAAAAGGTGGTGCCATAAGATTATAATACCGTATTTTTACTGTAGCTTTTCTATGTTCAACTATACAAATACCATTGCATTACAGTTGCCTGCAGTATTCAGTACAGTAACATACTATACACATTTGTAGCCTAGGAGCAATAGACTTTGTCATATAGTAGCTATGTAGTAGGCTCTACCATCCAGGTTTGAGTAAGTAGACTCTATAACATTTGAACAGTTATGTAACTGCCTAATAATGTGTTTCTTAGGACATATACCCATTGTTAAGCAATGCATGAATGTATCCAAGGAGCCAACAGAAGAAATAAAATGGAATACTAAAAAATATTTAGTTAACCTCAAAGAAAGAAAGGAAATTTTGATACCTGCTACAACATGGATGGATCTTGAAGACATTATGTTAAATGAATAAGCCAGTCACAAAAGGATAGGGCTGAGTGTGGTGACTCATGCCTATCATCTCAGCATTTTGAGAGGCAGAGGTAGGAGGATCGCTTGAGCCCAGGAGTTTGAGGCCAGCCTAAGCAACAGAGCAAGACCGTGTCTCTACAAGAAAATCAAATTAGCTGAGTGTGGTGGCAGCCTGTAGTCCCAGATACTCAAGAGGCTGAGGCAGGAGGATTACTTGAACCCAGGAATTCAAGGCTTCAGTGAGCTGAGATTGTGCCTCTGCGCTCCAGCCTGGGCAACAGGGTGAAAACCTGTCTAAAAAAATAAAAAAGATAAATATTGTATGATTCTGCTTATATGAGGTTCCTAAATAGTCAAATTATTAGAGACAGAAAGTTAGAATGGTGACTGCCAGAGGCAAGGACAGGGGGATGTGGGGAATTATTGTTTAATGGGTATAGAGTCTCAGTTTGCGAGATGAAAAGAATTCTAAAGAGGATGACGATGAACGTACAGCAGTATGAATGCACTTCAGGCCATAGAACTGTATACTTAAAAATGGTTTAAATGGTAATCCCAGTGCTTTGGGAGACCAAGGCAGGTGGATTGCCTGAGTCTAGGAGTTCAAGACCAGCCTGGGTAACATAGCAAAACCTTGTCTCTACAAAAAAATCAAAAAATTGGCTGAGTGTAGTGACGCACACTTGTAGTCCCAGCTACTTGGGATGCTGAGGTGGAAGGGTTGCCAGAGCTCGGGAGGTCAAGGTGGCTGCGAACCCTGATCATAATGATCATGCCACTGCACTTTAGCCTGGGCAATAGAATGAGACCCTGACTAAAAAAAAATTTAAAAATAAAATAAATAAATAAATCCAGGCACAATGGTACACGTCTGTAATCCCAGTGACTCAGGAGGCTGAGTTGGAAAGATGGTTTGACCCCAAGAGCTTGAGACCGCAGTGAGCTGTGATTGCACCATTGCATTCCAGCCTGGGTGACAGAGCTAGACCCCATCTCTACAAAAAAGAAAAATTAGCTGGGTATGGTGGTGCATGCCTGTAGTCGTAGCTACTTGAGAGACTGAAGTGGGAGGATCACTTGAGCCCAGGAATTCAAAGTTACAGTGAGCTATGATTGTGTGTCTGCACCCCAGCCTGGGTGACAGAGCAAGACTTTGTCTCTTTAAAATAAAAAATTTTAGCCGGGTTCAGTGGCTCAGCCTGTAATCCCGCGCCTTGGGAGGCTGAGATGAGTGGATTGCCTGAGCCCGCGGGTTCGAGACCCGCCTCGGCGACTTGGTGAGACCGCATCTCTACAAAAAATCAAAAAATTAGCTGGATGTGGTAGCGCGTGCCTGTAGTTCCAGCTACTTGGAAGGCTGAGGCGGAGGGATCACTGGAGCCCAGCAGATCGAGGCTGCGGTAGCTGTGGCGGCCACTGCACTCCAGTCTGGGCGACAGAGTGAGAAGCGAGACCTCATCTCTACAATAAATAAAAAATCAGCCAGGCGTGGTAGCACGCGCCTGTAATTCCGGCTACTCGGAAGGCTGAGGCTGAAGGATCGCCGGAGCCCAGCGGGTCGAGGCTGAGGTGGCCGGGAGCAGCCACTGCACTCCAGTCTGGGCGACAGAGTGAGACTCCAACTCAAAAAAAAAAAATTAATTAATTAATTAAATAAAAAGTTTTTTTAAAAGGTGAAAATGGTATATTTTATGTTACATATATTTTGGCACAATAAAAACAAATCTTTTAAAAGAATAATAAAGACAATAATAGAGAAGACACATTTTATCCATTTCAGGAAAAGAAATGGAGATATTACTACAAATCCTATACATATTAGAAGAATAATGAAATGCTATGGCCAATTTATTCTTTAAAAATTGTCCTAACACACTACTATTTAGGTAAAATGAACAAATTACTTGGAAAGCACAGCTTACCAAAAAAACTGACTCAAGAAGAAATAGAAAATCTGAATAGCCCTATATATGAAAGAACTTGAACTTATAATCAGATCGCTTCAAGCCTAGATGGTTTCACTGATGAGTTTTTTTTTATTTTTGTTTTTTTGTAGAGATGAGGTCTCACTATGTTTCCCAGTCTGGTCTCCAACACCTGGTCTCAAGCAGTCCTCTCACCTCAGCCTCTCAAAGTGCTGGGATTATAGGTATGAGCCACTGCACCCAGCCCACTGTTGAGCTCTATAAACATTCAAGGAAGGATTTAATATCAATCTTATACAAACTCTCTCTGAACATAGAAAAATTTCCTACTCATTTTATGAGGCTTGCATAATCTTGGCTAAAACTTGACAAATACAGGAAAATGAGATTATAGACTAATATCATTTATGAACAATAGATGCAGAAATTCTCAACAAAATGTTAGCAAATTAAATCTGGCAATATATAATAAAGATAGTGTAACATGACCAAAGACTTCAAGGTTGGTTCATCATTTAAAAATTGATCAAGTAATCACATTAACCGAATTGCAGAAAAAAAATGACAAAATTCAAAACTCATTCATATAGAAACTAGGAAAAGAAAGACTCTTCAGTCTGATAAATGCTATCTGGAAAGTTTTACAACTAGCATCATATGTAATGGGGAAGGACTTAGGTTTTCCTCCTAAGATTGGGGAAAAAGGGAACAATGTCTACTCTCATCCCTTTTATTATTATTTCACCAGAAATTCTGACCAGTGCAATAAGGCAAGAAAAGGAAATAAAAGGCAAAAAGATAAGAAAAAGAAAGACAGTATTTACAAGTGGCATTATTGCTGTGAACAAAAATCCTAAGAAATCTATCCAAACAAAAACAAGCCAGAATAACTACTCTCTTAACTAAGTGATTTTGCAAGGTTGCAGAATACGAGGTCTGAAGGAAAAACAGTTTTTCCCTACTCTTACACACCACTCAACACAACCTTTTTTTTTTTTTTGAGTCAAGGTCTTACTCTGTCACCCATGCTGGAGTGCAGTGGCACACTCATGGCTCTCCACAACCTTGACCTACTGGGTTCAAATGATCCTCCTGCTTCAGCCTCCCAAGTAACTGGGACTACTTGGCACATGCCACCACACCTGACTATTTTTAAATTTTTTGTAAAAACGAGGCCTTTCTATGTTGCTCAGGTTGGTCTCAGCTAGGCTCAAGCGTCCACCTGCCTCAGCCTCCCATAGTGCTGAGATTGTAGGCATGAGCTATCGTGTCCAGCCATCAGCACAACACTTCTGACACCAGATGTGTTTGGGGTGGGAGTTCCCTGCACACCAAGCACGTCTCCAGTGGACACCAGCTGCATGTCCTTTAATTTAACTCAATTCTGACATTGTCTACTTGGAGTTTGTTCCCCAAATCAGATACCATTTGCAAGTAGTAGATTGTCACCTGCACTTCTGGCCAACTGGCTACAAATTGGGGTTCCTAGTACTCCTTCCTTGGGTTTAATTAATTTGCTAGGATAGCTCCCAGACCTTAGGGAAACATTTATGTGTTTGTTATAAAGGATTTTCAAAGTATACAGGTGAACAGCCAGATGCAGAGATGTACAAGGTGAAGTATAGGGGAGTGAGCATGGAGCTTCCATCCTCTCTGTGGGCACGCCAGCCTCCAAGCACCTCCATGTGCTCAGCAGTCTGGAAGCTCTCCATATCCCATAGTTCAGGAAATTTTTTTTTTTTTTTTTTTGAGTTGGAGTCTCACTCTGTCACCCAGACTGGAGTGCAGTGGCCGCTCCCGGCCACCGCAACCTCGACCTGCTGGGCTCCGGCGATCCTTCCACCTCAGCCTTCCAAGTAGCTGGAATTACAGGCATGCGCTACCACGCCCGGCTGATTTTTTGATTTATTGTAGAGATGAGATCTTGCTGCCCAGGCGGGTCTCGAACCCGCGGGCTCAGGCAATCCACTCACCTCAGCCTCCCAAAGGCGCGGGATTACAGGCTGAGCCACCGAGCCTGGCTCAGTTCAGGAATTTTTATGGAGGATTCATCATATAGGCATGACCGATTAAATTATCAGCCATCAGTGATCAACTCAGCCTCCAGCCCTCTAAACACAGTATCAGTTCCCCTGACAATCAGCCCCATCCTGAGGCTACCCAGAAGTCCATCAAAGATCACCTCATTAGAACAAAAGATGCTCCTATCACCCAGAAAATTTCAAGGGATTTAGGAATTCTGTGTCAGGAACTAGGGCCAAAGACCAAATATTAGGATAAATGATTCTCCCAGCACCCCTATTTACAAAGGTTTTAGGAACTCTGTTTTAGGAACTCTGTTTCAGGAACTGGGGGCAGATGCCCAGGCTGGAGTGCAGTGGCAGGATCATGGCTCACTGCAGCCTCAACCTCCTGGGTTCTACTTCAGTCTCCCAAGTAGTTGGGACTACAGGCATGTGCCACTATGCCTAGCTAATTTTTAATTTTTTTTGTATAAAGACAGGATCTCACTATGTTGCCCAGACTGGTCTTGGACTTATACAAGGAGGAACCAAAAAACCCCAGAATTTATTTAAAAAGTGTGTATTCTTACATGTTTAAACGTCCAACCCATTTTATGATCTTAGCTAAAACATAACAAATGCAAGAAAAAAGGATTACAGACTAATATCCTTCATGAACAATAGATGCAAAAATTCTCAACAAAATGTTAGCAAATTAAATCTGACAATATATAATAAAGATACTGTAACATGACCAAAGACTTCAAGGTTGATTTGCTGTTTAAAAATCAATCAGTGTAATCACTACATTAACAGAACTACAGAAAAAAGTGACAAAATTAAAGTTAAAAAAATTAAACTTAAACTTAAGTTTAAAAAATTAAATTTCAGTCACCTTCAAAGTATTCTTTGATGCAATACACCTATCAAGATGCTTTTTCCACCATTCAGAACAGTTTTTAAACTTATCAATTTTGATGTCTTTTAGTATTTCTGCCATTTTTTGCTTCACCTCTTCCACATCAGCAAAATGCTTACCTTTGAGGACTTTTTTCAGTCAGAGAAACAACAACAACAACAAAAAATTACTATGGGCAAGATCTAGTGAATAGGGAGGATGAGACACGGGAGTTATGCTGCTTTTGGTCAAAAACTGTTGAGCACTCATTGCAGTGTGGGCAAATCACCCATTATGAAATGGGCAAACATGTAGAAAGAATCCCCACACACACACAAAAATTCAGTGATGCCAAATGCAGCCCCTCACAACAACGCTAGCTGATGCTGATGGATTACTAGAACTATCACCTAGCGGGGGAAGCCTGTAAGGGACCTGCCCTTCAAAATATAATTCTGGGTTTTTTATTTCCCTCTCATATATTTCGTATTATATAACAATATCATAATTTGTAAAACTCAACTGTATTCCCATATACTAGAAGCACACAAATAGAAAATAAGATTAAACAATATTTATAGGAGCATCAAAAAAATAAAATGCTTAGAAAAAATATAAATGTAAGACTTCTACACTGAAAACTATAAAAATACTGCTGAGAAAAATTAAAGATCTAAATAAGAGTAAAGAGCTCTAATGAGAGATTTATGATGCCCCTATATTGGGAGATTTAATATTATTAAAATTCCCATTCTAAAAATTTGACCTACAGATTCAGTGCAATCCTAATTAAAACCCCAGCAGGTGTTTTTAAAAAATAGCAATTTGCCGGGCTCCAGCAGGTGTTTTTAAAAAATAGCAATTTGCCGGGCTCTGTGGCTCAGCCTGTAATCCCGCACCTTTGGGAGGCTGAGGTGAGTGGATTGCCTGAGCCCGCGGGTTCGAGACCCGCCTGGGCAGCGAGACCTCATCTCTACAATAAATAAAAAAATCAGCCGGGTGTGGTAGCGCATGCCTGTAATTCTGGCTCGGAAGGCTGAGGCAGAAGGATTGCTGGAGCCCAGTAGGTCGAGGCTGCGGTGGCCGGGAGCGGCCATTGCACTCCAGTCTGGGTGGCACAGTGAGACTCCATCTCAAAATAAATAAATAAATAAATAAAATAAATAAAAAATAGCAATCAACAACTAATTCTAAAATGTATATGAAAATGAAAAAGATCTATACTGGTCAAAATAATTTTGGAAAATAGCAGGGCTGAAGACCGGGCATGGTGGCTCATACATGTAATCCCAGCACTTTGGGAGACCAACACAGGATTGCTTGAACACAGGAATCTGGGACTAGCCTAGCCAACATAGAGAGACTTTGTCTCTACAAAGAATTCAAAAATTAGTCAGGCATGGTGGCACACGCCTGTAAGTCCCAGCTACTTGGGAGGCTGAGGTGGAAGGATCGCCTGAGCCCAGGATGTTAAGGCAGTGGTGAACCATGATCGTGCTACTGCACTCAGCTTGGGCAACAGAGTGAGACCCCAGATTAAAGAAGAAAAAAAAACATTTGGAGGGTTTACACGACCTCACTTCAAGCCTTACTATGATAGTCAAGTGCAACAGAACAGAATCAGAAATAGGCACATGCACATGCAGTTCATTGAATTTTGATAAAAGTGACAATGTAATTCAATAGGATAGGGTTATGTCTTTTTAACATATTGTGCTGAAATAACTAGATATCTATACAAAAAAAGAACTATAATTTCTACTTCACATCATATACAAAAACACATTTGTAGTAGATCACAGACCTAAGCATAAAATCGAAAACTACAGCATTTATAGAAAAGGAGAAAAATCTTCATGCTGTTCAGGTAGGCAAAAAATTGTTTAGCCAGGACACACAAAACATTTACCATAAAAGAAATATTGATAAATTGGATTCATCAAGATTCCACTAGTAGGCAAAAGAAACAAATAAACCTTCTCTTCAAATTGTGCCATCCAGAAAATGAAAAAGTAAGCCTGGGAAAAATATTGACAAACTATCAGACAAAGGACTTGGATCCAGAAGATATAATGGCTCTTACAACTTAATAAGAGGGCAAACAACCTAGTTAAGAAATTGGTAAAACAGCCAGGCATGGTAGTGCCCGCCTGTAGTTCCAGCTACTTGGAAGGCTGAGGCGGAAGGATTGCCGGAGCCCAGCAGGTCAAGGCTGCGGTGGCCAGGAGCCGCCACTGCACTCCAGTCTGGGCGACTGAGTGAGACTCCAACTCAAAAAAACCAAAAACCAAAAACAACAACAATGACAAAAAAGAAATTGGTAAAAGACTTTAACAGATATTTCACAAAAATATATACAAGTGACCAGTAAGCACCTTGGTTTGAAGTTTTTGTCCCCTCCCAAAGTTCATGTGTTAAAAACTTAGTCCCCAATGCTGAGAGATGAGACTTTTGGGGAAGTGATGGAGTCATGAGAGTTCTACTCTCATAAATGGATCAATTGCCACTACAAAAGGGCTTAACAGAGGAGCATGGTTCCTTGTTGCCTTTCTGCCTTCTGCCATATGTGGGCCCAATGTTCCATCCTTCTTGAAAGGAGTCCTGCTCAAGGCACTGTCTTGGAAGTAGGGACCAGGTCTTTCCCAGACACCAGAAATGCCAGTGCCTTGATCTTAGACCTCCCAGCCTTTGGTATAGTGAGAAAGTAAGCTTTTGTTTTTGTAAATTACCCAGTCTCAGATATTTTGTTACAGTATCACAGAACAGAATAAGACGCCTCACAAGATATTCATCATCATTAGACATCAGGGAAATGCAAATTAAAATCTCAATGAGATGCCACTTAACACCCATTAGAATGGCTAAAATTTAAAAGATGGGCCAGACTTAGTGTGCAGAAAATTTGGAGCTGCTCAGCCCTCTGATATTACTGAAGGAATGTAAAGTGGTGCAACCACTATGGAAAGCAATTTGGCAGTGTCTTACATAGTTAAGCATACTTTAGTACATGACTTGGCAACTCTACGCAGAGAGATTTCCCCTAGAGAAAGAAAACTATGCCCTACAAAAAGACTTGGATGGGAATATTTGTGGCAGCTTTATTAATAATAGCCAGATACTGGAAACAACCTCAATTTCCACTAGTAGGCAAAAGAAACAAATAAACCTTACACAAAAATAAATTTCAGATGAATTAAAGATTTAATTGTAAGAAGTGAAATTAAAATACTAGAAGAAAATTAAAAATATGCTGTTGGGGTTGAGAAAGATTTTATTGGCATGATACCAAGGTCAGAAACTACAATATGAAAGAATGAAAAATGTTATCAAAACTTCTGTTTGAAAGAAATTCTAGGCATAGTTAAGACAAATGACAAGCTAGTAAAAATATTTTTGGTATATATGATAGACAAATGATATTCTTTTTTTTTTTTAAATAGAGACAGAGTGTCATTCTGTCACCCTGGCTGGAGTGCGGTGGCGCTATCACTGCAGCTTTGAACTCTTGGACTCAAGCAATCCTCCATCTCCCGGGTGGCTGGGATTACAGGTGTGCGCCACTTTGCCCAGTTCATTTTTAATTTATTTTTGTAAAGATGGATCTTGCTATGTTGCCCAGATTGGTCTCAAGCAATCCTCCCACCTTGGCCTCCCAAAAGCACTGGGATTACAGGCATGAGACACCATAACTGACCTGATGGTCTTGAAATATATATAAAGAGTTCTTATAAGTTGTTTGGAAAAAAATGAACACTTTAATAGAAAACTGTATAAAATGCACGGACAGATAATTTCACAGAAGAAAAATTATAAATGGTTAGTGATATTTACAAAAATATTTATTCTCACTGGTTTTTAAAGAAATGCAAAGTAGTCAGGAGCAATGGCTCCTGGCTGTAATCCCAGCATGTAAGGAGGCCAAGGCAGGATGATGACTTGAGGCCAGGAGTTCGAGACCAGCCTGGCAACAGAGTAAGACCCTGTCTTTACAAAAATTTTAAAAATTGGCCAGGATGGTAGCATGTACCAGTGCTCCCGGCTATTTGGGAGGCTGAGGAAGGATGATCACTTGAGCCCAGGAGTTCGAGGCTACAGTGAGCTATGATCACACCACTGCACTTCAGCCTGGGCAACAGAGCAAGACCCTGTCTCAAAAAAAGGAAAGAAATACAAAATATTTTTATATAAATGCAATGTTATTTTTGCCTTCCATGTTGGCAGATATTTTAGAATGGTAATGCCCTGTACATGTGTAAGTAAACAGTATTCTGCATGTCATAAGCAGGTTTTTGGAAGGCAGTATAATTTTGTATGCAAAAGTTTAAATATGCATACCTTTTGATCCAGCAATTTTATTTCTGAAATACACAACAGTCATGCAAAGATATATGTACAAGTGTGCACACTGTGTCATTGTTTATAAGAAAAAATGGAGACAATTTAAACAATAGAGGTGAGTAAATAAATAATGGTATGTCCATTTGACAGATACTCTGCAGTCATCAAAATGGCTAAGGTAGTTCTTTGTGTACTGACATGAGAAGTCTATAAGGATGATCTTTTTCACACACACACACACACACACACACACACACACACACACACACACACATACAGATATTCAAATGCACATGCATACCTACAGGTCAATCCCATCCTTCGTTTGCTGGAAGTTCAAAATCAGCAGCAGTAAACATTTGTTGCTGGTTAGAATATTCCTGGCATGTTCTATGTCAGGGTCTTTGGAATAGAAGGATGAATATGGTGCTGTCCAGCTCTCATGGTGGTTATAATCCAGCAACGCTGTGAGATTCTAATAGGTTACATGTTACATTTTTCGGTTATTTAACTGTGTGCTTGGAGCTCTCATTGTTCACAAGTGCTTTGCATGCATCATCTTGTTTAGTCTCCTACTAAACATACTAGGTATGTTTGACAGTATTTCCACATTTTACATTTTAGAAACCATTTCTTACTGGTGAGACAAGTGAGGCTCAACAAATTAATGCCTTGTTTGAGATCACACAGATGGAGTGGAAGTTGGAACTATGGTTCTGTTTTGCAGATGGGAATACAGAATTTTAAGGTAGTTGGTCACTAGTGGAGACAGGGCTTTAACCAAAGGTTTCCTATCTCTAAAGTTTGTGTTCTGGCCGGGTGTGGTGCTCACATCTGTAATCCCAGCACTTTTGGGACACCAACGTGGGAGGATTCCTTGAGCCCAGGAGTTTGAGACCAGCCTGGGCAACAGAGTGAAACCTTGTCTGTAACAACAACAACAAAAAAAAATAGCCAGGCATCGTGACACACACCTGTAGTTCCAGCTACTCAGGAGACTGAGGTGGAAGGATCACCTGAACCCAGGAGGTTGAGACTTCTGTGAGCTGTGATTGCCGTAATTCTGCCACTGTACTCCAGTCTGGGTGACCGAGTGAGACTCTGACTCAAAAAAAAAAAGTTTATGTTCTGAATAACAATACTTGATGTCTAAAGGCTCTGATTCCCCCCTCTGCTTGATATACTTAGTTTTCTTAGCTCTTCCTCAATTATTTCCCCAAGAGTTTTTTTGACCATAGCAAACGTGGGGCAAAATACCTCTTACTCTTCTTATTTCATCTATTTTCACTTTTCACCAGAAAAAGAACTGAATGATGAGGTGGACTATCTACCGACAAATTTGGGGGATTATGTATAAATCTACTTTAAAAGCTTATTCATATTTGAACAATAACTCACGTATACCTTGAGGTCTTGCTATTAGAAAATTATGTCAGAAATCTTATTGATGTAAATATGTATTAGTACTCACTGTAGAGCTAATAACTACACAGTTCACACAAACTGAACTAATGGTTAAGCTATCTCAAATTTACAATTTAAGAGCAAGAAAAATAGTGATTGCACACCACATCCAATTCAAGACAGCACTGATGATGCACTGATAACCGTGTGTATCCCGGAGAATTGTAGGGGTTCTGTCTATGCATGGACATGAGTAAGAGCCACTATGTAGTACAGTTGAATATTGCCTGGAGTGCAGGCTGCTTTATGGTGTAGCGTTCACAGTACACCCCAGTAAAATGCTTTGCTTCATTTTACCTATGCCACATTTTATTTTTTATTTATTTTTGAGTTGGAGTCTCACTCTGTCACCCAGGCTGTAATGCAGAGGCGCACTCATGGCCACCGCAGCCTTGACCTGTTGGGCTCAGGCAATCCTTTTGCCTCAGGCTTCCAGGTAGCTGGAACTACAGGTGCACACACCACCCCCGGCTAATTTTTTGATTTATTGTAGAGACAAGATCTGGCCAAGATAACCAGGCTGGTCTTGAACCCCCCAGGCTCAGGCAGTGCTCTTGCCTCTACCTTCCAAAGTACTGGGATTACAGTCATGAGCCACGGCGCCTGGTCTTTACCACATTTCTATAACTCAGTAATTTATTTTGTGAACTTCTAATAACCAGGCAAGGCCCAACTGTAAATAAAAATGGAAGTTTCTGGAATTCCATGTAGCACAAAGAAAAGACTTGCATTTTTGGATCAATTTGTAGACTATTCTAAGAACCCATCAGTAGGCCATAGTTCATACTTTGAGAATCACCACTTGTTCTAGGAGCATGTGTGATAGTAGGAGGAGTGCAAATAGCCCTCTGTTCCCTCTCTTCTGCTATCTACTACTTTTGTCATTCTTGCTGATCTCATGTTCTAAACTCAATGCTGCAGCAAGCAATCTCTTCTAGACTACTAGCCTTGATCAGTATCTCTCTTCCTCTTTGGCTTCATGAAGGCTTTTCCGGCTTCTGAGGAGCTGCTCTTTCTGAAGGGCTTCCCCCAGCTGGGCTTCTTGTTACCCAGTTCTTAATATCAGTGTTCACAGGTGCCTTGGGTTAGGAGGGCTGCAGAGGGTCAGAAGAGGCTCCGGCAACCTCCTGCCGTGCCTGGACACACTGCCTTCCATCCCACCCTGTCCCACTCAGACCCTACTCCTGCCTTGGTCTACTCATAGGTACCTTATTACTTCCCTCGTTTTCTCCAGGCCGGCCACCTTCTGAGAACCATAGTTCATTAGTGAAATTGGGACCTGCATACACTCAAATGATGGGCCAGCTTTATTTCTCTCTGTAAAGAGGAGAGGGTCTTGCCCTTCTCAATAGTAAGACATTCTTAAAGCCATACTATTAAAAACAGTAGCGTTAGGCCAGGCTCAGTGACTCAGCCTGTAATCCCAGCAATTTGGGAGGCCGAGGTGAGTGGATTGCCTGAACCCCTGAGTTTGAGACCCGCCTGAGCAACTTGACAAGACCTCATCTCCACAACAAATCAAAAAAAATTAGCCAGGCATGGTAGCGCACGTCTGTAGTTCCAGCTACTTGGAAGGCTGAGGTGGAAGGATTGCTGGAGCCCAGCAGGTCGAGGCTGCAGTGACCGGGAGCGACCATTGCATTCCAGTCTGGGTGACAGAGTGAGACTCCAACTCAAAAAAATAAATAAATAAATAAATAAAAATAAATAAAAACAGTAGTGTTGATGCTAGGACAGAAAAGTGACCAATTTTAAAAATAGAGAACTCAGAGACAAAACCCTGGAATATAGGGATGTAATAGAGCATAAAGGCAGCACTACAAATCAAAGGTGTAGGGGCGTGCAGGCTAACTAGATGAAGTTGAATCGAACTGGATCCATACCTAACTCCAGCCACAAGCGTAGACTTTATTTTTATTTTTATTTTTTTTAGTTGGAGTCTCACTCTGTCGCCCAGACTGGAGTGCAGTGGCTGCTCCCGGCCACCGCAGCCTCGACCTGCTGGGCTCCGGCGATCCTTCCGCCTCAGCCTTCCGAGTAGCTGGAATTACAGATGTGCGCTACCACGCCCGGCTCATTTTGATTTATTGTAGAGATGAGGTCTCGCCAAGTTGCCCAGGCGGGTCTCGAACCCGCGGGCTCAGGCAATCCACTCACCTGAGCCTCCCAAAGGCACGGGATTACAGGCTGAGCCACCAAGCCCGGCTAAGCATAGACTTTAGAAGAACTAAAGATATAAAGGAGAGTATAGAATTAGAAAGTAATAGAAAAAAAGAAAGAAAAAAAGAAATGTTTATTTTTGTGACTTGGGTGTCTTTTTTGTTTTTTTTGAGTTGGAGTCTCTCTCTGTCGCCCAGGCTGGAATGCAGTGGCCGCTTCCGGCCACCGCAGCCTCGACCTGCTGGGCTCCGGTGATCCTTCTGCCTCACCCTTCCAAGTAGCTGGAACTACAGGCGTGTGCTACCACACCCGGCTAATTTTTTTTTATTTTATTGTAGATATGAGATCTCGCCAGGTTGCCCGGGTCTCGAACCCACGAGCTCAGGCAATCCACTCACCTCAGCCTCCCAAAGGCGTGGGGGATTACAGGCTGAGCCACCGAGCCTGGCAACTTGGGTGTCTTAAGGAAAGGACTAAATAGAACCTTACAAGCAGAAATCATAGACAAAAAATTGGTTAATTTGTGTAACTTAAATGTAAGGATTCTGTTAAGGACATCACAGATGAAGTTAACATACAGATAATATACTGGGAGGAAAAATTTTCAATATTTAAAATTCACAAGGGCTGATATCTAGAATATATAAGGAAGTCCCGTAAATCAAGAAGAAAAATGCAATAACCTCCATTAAAAATGGGCAAAGTATTGGAACAGGCAGTTTATAGGACAAGAAATCCATCAGGCTAAGCATATGACATGATAATTCAACTTATGGACTATAAGAAATATTCAGATTAAAGTAAGATACTACTTTATACCTCTTAGACTGACAAACATCAAGTGGATAATGTCAAGTGTTGGCAGAGATGTGAGAATTTGTAACCTGTGGCCTTTGCTGGTGGGAAAGTACACTGGTACAGCCATTCTGCAGAGCACTCTAGCAAAAATTAATCAACTTAAGTATGCACCTATGCTTTAGCTCAGCAGATCTCTTTCTTTTTTTTATATTCCACAGGAATTATCAGAAACATGCATTATTTGTGGACCCAGTGGGATAGAGGATGAATGCATTTTCATCCTGGGGAGGGGCTGAATAGGCAGACAGTAGGGTATTTATATCATGACATGATACGCAGCTGGTAGAAGCACAAAACAACCTGGATGGAACTTAGAACACATATTTTGAGTCAAAAAAAGAAACAGAACAGGCTGGGTGCGGTGGCTCATGCCTATAATACCAGCACTTTGGGAGACCAATGTGGGCAAATTGCTTGAGCCCAGGAGTTTGAAACCTGCCTAGGCAACATAACAAGACCTCATCTCTACAAAAAAAGAAAAAAAAAATAGGGCATGGGGCATATACCTGTTGTCCCAGCTACTTGGGATACTGAGCCAGAAGAAGCACCTGAGCCCAGGAGGTCAAGGCTGCAGTGAGCCATGATCGTGCCACTGTACTCCAGCCTGGATGACAGAGTGAGACCTTGACTCAAAAAAAAAAAAAAAAAAAAAAAAAAAAAGGAAGAAAAAAATAGAATAATGCAGTTTTATGTATGTAAATTAGCGACACACATGCAAAGATTTCTTAGGATACAAAAAGCATGAACCATAAAATTAAAAGTTGATAAGTTAAGCTTTACCCAAATTAAAAATTTGTTTTTCAAAAGACATTATTAAGAAAATAAGGACTGGGCACAGTGGCTCATGCCTACAACCCCAGCACTCTGGGAGTCTGAGATGGGAGAATCGCTTGAGGCCAGAAGTTCCAGACCAGCCTGGGCAACATAGCAAGACCCTGTCTCTATAAATAAAATTTAAAACATTAGCCAGTCATGGTGGTGTACAGCTGTAGTTCCAGCTACTTGGGAGGCTGAGGTGGGAAGATTGCTTGAACCTAGGAGTTCGAAGCTGCAGTAAGCTATGATCATGCCACTGCACTCCGGCCTGGGTGACACCTAGAACCTGTCTTAAAAATAGAATAGAATAAGCCGGGCTTGGTGGCTCAGCCTGTAATCCTGCGCCTTGGAAGGCTGAGATGAGTGGATTGCCTGAGCCCGCGGGTTCGAGACCCGCCTGGGTAACTTGGCGAGACCTCATCTCTACAATTAAAAAAAAAAAAAGCAGCCGGGCATGGTAGTGCGTGCCTGTAATTCCGGCTACTCGGAAGGCTGAGGCGGAAGGATTGCCGGAGCCCAGCAGGTCGAGGCTGCAGTGGCCAGGAGTGGCCACTGCACTCCAGTCTGGGCGACAGACTGAGACTCCAACTCAAAGAAAAAAAAAAGAATAGAATAGAATAAAATAGCAAGCCACAGAATGTGAAAAAATATTCACTATTTGCTCATACAATATTCAATTTAAAATATTCAATGCTTATACATACTTGTGTATATTTATAGCCAAAGTATAGGAAGTTTTTATAATTTAATAATAAGAAGCTAAGCAGCCTATTCAAAAAAAATGAGGAAGAGATATTTTACAAAAGAAGGTATATGCATGACCCATATGCACATGATAAGAGTCTCAACACTGTTAGTCATCAGGGAAATACAAAACCACAATGAAATAACACTAAAAATACACCAAAATGGCTGAAATTTTAAAAAATGATAACCAAGTGTTGGCAAGTATATGAAACAAATGGAACTCTAATGCATTGCTGTTGTAAAATGGTACAATCAATTTGGAAACCAGCTTGGCAGTTTCTTAAAAAGTTAAACACACCTGCCAAATGATATAGTCATTCTGTTCTTAAGCATTTATACAAGAAAAATGTAAGCATATGTCCACATAAAGACCTGTACATGAACGCTGATAGCAACTTTATTCCCAATAGCAACAAACTGGAAACAACTTAGATGCTTATCAGCAGGTAAATGGGTAAACAAAATGTGGTATACCCACACAATGTAGTACTATTCAACAGAGAAAAGGAGCAAACTTGATACACACGTCATAGATGAATATCAAACTCATTATCCTGAGCGAAAGAAATCAGACACAAAAGAATATATATTGTATGGTCCCATTTGTGTAAAATAGAAACTAATCATTAGTAACTTAAAAGCAGATTATTTGTTCCTGAGGTGAAGAGTGAAGGGAGGGATGGATTGCAAAAGGGCACAATAAATCTTTTTGAGATTGATGGAAATGTCCTGTATCTTGATTGTGGTGTTGGTTTTATGAATGTGTACAGCTGTCAAAACTCTTCAAATTATATTCTTTAAATTGATGCAATTTATTATATGTAAAATATTCCTCCAAAGTTGAGAGGAAAAATTACATGGCATAAAACATACATGTATTAAAAGAATATAAACAATACACTCACACACTAAACAATAGGATGGTTGCCTTTTCAGGAGAAGGGAAACAGTGAAAAGGGGGAATAAAAATTATGACTTGATTTGTAATATTTTCCATAGGGTTCATTGCAGCTCCTCAATATAGATGAATAATGTATTCTGTATATCTATATATTCCATGATAGTTAGGAGGATAGTCCATCTAAGCACAAGGAACAAGGCCCTCTAGGGAGCAGAGTGGCCAACATGTACACTAAAAACCACAAAACATTGTTGTGAGAAATTAAGGAATATTGAACTAGATATATTGAACTGTGTTCGTGGGTCAGAAGTCATGTTATTGTTAAGATACTAAATTTCAATGTGTTTTTAAAATTCAACACATTCTCAACCAAAATCTCAGAAGACATGGGTATTTTGACTTAAACATTTTTTTCCTTTGATATAAACTGACAACTGATTTCAAAGTTTATTTAGAAATACAGAAAACCTAGAACAGTCTGAAAAAAGCAAAGTTAGAGAGTTTACATTACCTGCTTTCAAAACTTATTATAATGCCACAATAATCAAGATAGAGTGCTACTGACATAAAAATAGATGCATTGATCAATAAGGCAGAAAACAGAGTCCAGAAATGTGTTGCACAAAAAGCAACAACAACAAAAAAAGAACTTTGACTTTTATCTCTCACCATATACAAAATTAACTTGAAATGGATCATATACCTAAATAGAAGATCCAAGCTAATAAACTCATAGGACAAAACCCAAGAGAGCCTTAAATTTGGTAAAGATTTCTTAAATAGGGCACAAGAAGAAAAATATGAATACATTGAACTTTATCAAAAGTAAAAGTTTTTACTTTCAAAAAACACTGTTACAAAAATTTAAGGGCAAGCTATAGTCTGGTTCTGAAATATTCTGGCTAGAAAATTTTGCAAAACATATGCAACACAGGATTTGTACTTTGACTATATAAAGAACTCTTACAATTCAGTATTAAGAAGACAAAAAGCTAGTTAAAAATGGGCAAGAAAAGATACAAATAGACACTTCTCCAAAGTAGATGTACAGATGGCAAGTAAGCATTTGAAAAGATGTTCAGCATCATTAGCAATTAGGTGAAAATGCAAGTTAAAGCCACAAAAAGATACCACTCTAAAACCTTTAGAATGACCAAAATTAAAAAGACAGACTGTCAGTTGTTGGCAAGGATGTAGAGCACCCAATAACACTTTTACACTGCTGTTGGGAATATAAAGTGGTACAACCACTTTGAAAAACAGTTTGGCAATACTTTGAAAAGTAAACATTCACCTAACTGAAAGTAAACATTCAGCGATTCCACTCTAAGAAAAATGAAAGCATATGTCTATACGAAGACTTGTGATGGAATGTTCTTAGCAGCTTTACTTGTAATAGCCAAAAACTGGACACAACTCGAAGATCCACCAACAGGTAAATGGATAAACAAATTGTGTTATATCTATACAATGGAATATTACTCAATATTAAAGAGGAATGAACTATTGATACATATAGGAACATGCATTTTCAAAATAATTATGCTGAGTGAAAGAAACCAGATATAAAAGAGTATATAATGTATGATTCCATTTATATAAAATTATATAAAATGCACACTTCTCTATAGTGACAAAAAGTAAATCAGGGTAGCATGTGAATGAGAGAGGGTGTGAGGAGCAGGGTGAATATAAAGGGGCATGAGAAACTAGGGGTTAGTGGATATGTTCATTAGCTTAATTGTGGTTTCACAGATATATGTGAACATGTCATATATATTGGTAAATATATTGAAATTCATCAAGTTGTACACTTTGTATATGGGCATTTTATTATATGTTAAGTACCCAGTAAAGTGTTTTTAAAATAGAGAAAAAAGACTACCTTCAAAGAAACAGTAGTTAGACTGACAGTTGACTTCTCAAGAGCAATAATAGAAGCCGGAAGAGAGCTATTAGCTGTTTGTAGTTGTCCAGGACTAGGAGATTAGGTGAAGAGGGAAGCCTTAGTCTGTGGAAATAAATCAGCCATAGCCGTGGGCTCCTTCTGGAGCTAGCCCTAGAGCAGGGACTCCCAACACCCAGGCCACAAACTGATACCAGTTTGTGGCCTGTTAGGGACTGGACCACACAGCAGGAGGTAAGGCGGGGCAGTGAAGCCTCATCTGAATCCTATTGTCAACTGTGCATGCAAGGGATCTAGGTTCTGCACTCCTTATGAGAATCTAATACCTGATGATCTCAGGTGGAGCTGAGGCAATGATGTTAGCGCTGGGGAGCAGAAGCAAACACAGATTAACAGAGACCATAATAAATCAATTGTTTGCAGCCTCATACCAAAACCCAATCATTGAGTGGCAAGTGAGTTGGTGTACTTCAGTTGTACAGCTGCATCTGGTGGCAGGCTTTAAGTCAGGATGCAATACTTATTTTAGTCCTTGCGTGGCCCACCCATTATTTTATTTACCACTTCACTTGGTGAGTTTTATAATTATTTCATTGTATATTATAATGTAATAATAGAAATAAAGTGCACAATAAATGTCTTGCGCTTGAATCATCCGGAAACCATCCTCCCCCGCGCCACCGTGAAAAAATTGCCTTTCATGAAACCGGTCCCTGATGCCAAAAATGTTGGAGACCCTCTGCCCTAGAGTACCAAGCAGACAACTTTTCAGTTCCCCGCCCAGCCCAGTGGCGGAGCCTACAAGGCCTCCGGGAATCCCCGTTCTCAAGTAGGCCGTGTTTGCCAGTAAGGGTGCCCCAAAGGCAGGAGGTGCCATGTCACTGGTTGCTTAAGGCAGCGGCGATGAGAGTGAGTGGATGAGGCTGAACCCGAGCTGGAGGAAAAGGAGGCGGCGGCCCTACATCTAGGCCCACTTTAGGGGGCTTGTTCATTTCTCGCCCTGCATCCAAAGGTGCCTCCGCCCCTGTGTATGCCGGCCCCAGCCTTTTCCCCGCTGCTGTTGCTACCCCCACCCGCCCGAGACCCAGATTTCAGCCTTCTCCCCCTTACCCTTCGGCCTGGGAGGCTTTCCCCCATCTCCTGGTATGAACCCGGCTGAAACGGCAGGAGTTGGGGAAGGGATGGGGTTGAGGCTGCCCTCGCCCTGAGGCCCCAGCCTCAGTCTACCCCCTCCAGTTGGTGGTGCCACCCCCACCACCACGGGCTTCCCACGCCAAAGAAGAGGAAAGAACCCGTGAGGATCGCGGCACCAGAGCTGCATAAGGGAGATTCAGATACCGAGGAAGATGAGCCCACAAAGAAGAAAAATGCCTTCAGAGATCCAGCGAGCAGACTGGTCTGTCTGCCTTGCTCCCCCAACCTGGAAACCTGACTGTGCAAGAGACCAGCTGGTTGCTCCTGCTCCATACCTTCTCCCAAAGACCTTGGGATGGCTGCTCTGATAACTAAGCTCTCCAGACTGGCTTCTAAGACCAAGACTTTCTCTCTTACCCCTGTTGTAGGCACCACAACCACCCCTCCATCACCCTGTGCCATCAAGGTGGCTGCCCTGTGACAAGGCAGATCACACAGGAGGAGGACGACAGTGATGAGGAAGTAGCCCACGAGAACTTTTTCTCCTTTCCTGAAAAGGCTGAGCCACCTGGAGTTGAGCCATACCCTTACCCCAGCCCCACTGTCTCTGAAGAGCTGCCTCTAGGCACAGAACCAGAGCCAGCCTTCCAGGACAATGCAGCCAATGCTCCTCTTGAGTTCAAGATGGCAGCAGGCTCAAGTGAGTCCTTTGGATGCCTAAGCCTGGGGATGATTACAGCTACAATCAATTTTCCATATATGGCGATGCCAATGCTGCTGGTGCTTATTAACAGGATTATTACAGTGATGACTGCTGTCCTGCACAGGGCCTATCCCTGGTCCCCCCCCACACCCCCCACTCCCCAACCCTCACCCACCACCAGAATATTGCCCCAGATGCCTCTGGGCAAGAGGAAGTGAGGGAGGGAAGAAATAAAAAATCAAAGTGAACAGCTCATTGGAGCCCAGCAGGGGGATGACTAAGTCATTGACAGAAGAGAAAAACACGCAATCATGCAGCAAAAAGAAAGGTGAGCAGCCAACAGATCACATACCTAATTCATCAGGCTGAAAAGCGGAAGTTGGAGCCAAAGAACATCTGGTTAGAGAACAAGCTCAGTCACCATCAACCTGAGCCAAATACGGATTTTGGGGCTCTAGAGCTGCTTGCTCCCAGGATCTTCCAGCTCAACTGGCCTGGCCTCCAGCTTCACCACTGTGACCCCAGCTGCCCTAAGCCCAGGATCTCTTTCCTGAGGACCCAGCTCTCACTTTGATAGAGTTTTCTTAACAAAAGTTAGAAATTCAGCTCCTTTCTTTCTTGAAACTTACAAAGACTTGAGTGATGCCTCAGAAGGGTCTCTGAGCTCTTGAATGGGAGTTTTGCTCCCTGTCAGATGTGATAAAATGTTGAAACCACCCCACTTCACTTTTTTTTTTTTAAACCAGGTATGTCCGTTGAAATAAAACATCTAGCCAGGCTCGGTGACTCAGCCTGTAATCCCGCACTTGGGAGGCTGATGTGAGTGGATTGCCTGAGCCTGCAGGTTCGAGATCCGCCTGGGCAACTTGGTGAGATCTCATCTCTACAGTGAATCAAAAAATTAGCCAGGCGTGGTAGCGTGCACATGTAGTTCCAGCTACTTGGAAGACTGAGGCGGAAGGATTTCCGGAGTCCAGCAGATCGAGGCTGTGGTGACTTGGAGCGTGCCACTGCACTCCAGTCTAGGTGACAGAGTGAAACTCCAACTCAAAAAAAAAAAAAAAAAGAAAGAAAGAAAGAAAGAAAGAAAGAAAACATCTGACAAAAGCAAACAAAAACAGAAGAGTTGGGTGCAGTGGCTCATACCTGTAATCCCAGCACTTTGGAGGCTGAGGCGGGAGGATTGCTTGAGCCCAGTATTTGGAGACCAGCCTGGTCAACACAGCGAAACCTCATCTCTACAAAAAAAAAAAAAAAAAATCAAAAAATTAGCTGGATGTGGTGGCACACCCCTGTAGTCCCAGCTACTCAGAATGCTGAGATGGAAGGATCACCTGAGCCCAGGAGGTCAAGGCTGCTGCAAGCCGTGATTGTCATGATCATGCTACTGCACTCCAGACTGGCCAACAGAGTGAGACCCTGACTCAAAAAAATAAAAATAAAAAAATCCAGAAGACTGTGTTTTATTGTGTTTAAAGAAAACAACTGCCAACCTAGAACCTGTCATATACAGTGAAACTCTTTCAAGAATGAGACACTACCAATAGATACTCAATAAAGAAACTTACAAAGTATAAACTTCAGATAAAAGACTGACTCAGAAGGGAGATACAGGAAGAAATGATGAACAAAGAAAGGTGAACATGGAGGTAAATCTAAGTAAACATTGGCTATAGACCAAAAAAGGGGCAGAATTCTCTTATCAATGTTTAACATTATAAATTGCCAGTTAGTAATAAAATTAAAATTTGAGACAGGGTGTTAAGAGTTAAAGTATTTTTCTTATATTGTTTGTAGGTCAGTTAACTATACTGATAAACTTAGACTTTTTTCCAGTTAAACATGCAGATCAGATTTCTAGGTTAACTACCACAAGAATAGAAAGTATAAAGTGTATAAGTTAAAAACTAACAGAAGGGAAAATGTAATGAGGAAAGTCAATAAAAGAAAAACTAATGCTGAAGGAAGAGGCCAACACTGAGTTTCTTCAACAGAGAGCTGAGTATGTTGGTAGTTTAAGCAAAGAGAGCTTGTAAGACAGTCTCTGAGCAAAGCAGAGAGCTGTCTTTTATAGCGGTGGTTCTTAAAGCTTGGTCAAGAGTATTTTCGTATTAATAACAAGATGTTGTTTGCCTGCTGTGCTGTGTTGGCATCTGCACTGATGCTACAAAGCGATGGCAGGTAAAGCTGTTACCCCTTAGCACAAATCAAAGCAGTGGCACTCAAGTGTTAGTTGTCATATTTTTCACTGTCACACACAGTAGGAAGAAAAAGACAGTTTTACTTAATGTGATTGATGACAGAGATGAAATTTCATTCGATCTTAACTTTTGAGTTTACATCATTTTACTCAAAAAAATCAGTGTCTACTTAGAAGGCTGAGTCGGGAGGATCATGTAAGGCCAGCCTGAGCAATACAGTGAGGTTCTGCCCCCCCCCAAAAAAAAACTGTGATGATGAAATGGGCAGTCCACTGAGAGCATGGCTACTGCACACTGAAGCTTTATTGTTGGCTCGAGGAAAAGCACTCGTGGATTGTTTGAACTGCAAGCTGAACTAGCTGCTCTTTTGTGAACACCATTTTTACTTGAAAAAATGATAGACAAAGTATGATTATTTAGATTTGGGTATTTGGCAGGCTTTTTCTCAAAGATGAATGAAGTAAGCCTGTCACTTCAAGGGAAACAACTGACAGTATTTTTTGCGATGAGAAAACTCAAGCTTTCTTTCAAGTGAAAATTAGAATTCTGAAAAACTCACATCTGCTGCCATGAGCCTGACACCTCAATATTTAAACACTCTTCTGATAAGATCAGTAGTGATATTAACAAATGTGATCTTTTGATAATATCTAATGAATGTGAAAACATTGGAAGATGTACATAACTTAATGAACCAGTAATGCCCAAATGACCACTATTAGATTGTTAAAAAATCATTCATGGATAAAAGATCCATTCAGCCAGGCTTGGCGGCTCAGCCTGTAACCCCGCGCCTTTGGGAGGCTGAGGTGAGTGGATTGCCTGAGCCCTCGGGTTCGAGACCTGCCTGGCCAACTTGGTGAGACCTCATCTTTAAAATAAATCAAAAACTAGCCGGGCATGGTAGCGCACACCTGTAGTTCCAGCTACTTGGAAGGCTGAGGCAGAAGGATCGCCGGAGCCCAGCTGATCAAAGCTGCACTGCAGTCTGGGCGACAGAGTGAGACTCCAACTCAAAAAAAAAAAAAAAAAAAAAGATCCATTCAAAGTATAAGACAGGCCAATGGAATTTAGTGTAACAGAGCATGAAAATGTTCATTGACATGGTTTCAGATTCCATATTGCAACTAACGTTTAAGAAACTACTATTTTTTCAGTTTTGATAGTATCAAAGAGGAAGCTCCACAATCATTTGAAAACGTTATTATGCTACTCCTCCCTTTCTTAACTATCTGTGAGCAGCCATTTTTTTCATATATTTCATTCAAAACTACATTTTACAAGAGATTTCAGAAACAAATGAGAACCCAAATTTCTTTTATTAAGCTGGAAATTAAAGAGATTTGCAAAAATGTAAAGCAATATCACTCTTTTCTACTAATTTTTTTGTTTTGTTTTGGAAAATACTTTTTTTCATGAAATTATGTTTATGGCAGTATTTAATGAGTTTCTTTGTATTAATATTATTTTATTTTATTTATTGAGTTGGAGTCTCACTCTGTCACCCAGGCTGGAATGCAGTAGCACTTTCACAGCCACCTCAGCCTCAACCTGCTGGGCTCAGGGTATCCTTCTTCCTCAGCCTTCCAAGTAACTGAAACCACAGGTACATGCCGCCACGCCCAGCTAAGTTTCTAAAAATATATTATTTATTTTTATTGTAGAGACAGTCTTGCCGAGTTGCCGAGGCTAGTCTCGAACCCCTGGGCTCAGGCAGTCCCCTCACCTCCACCTCCCAAAGTGCTGAGATTACAGGCATGAGCCACCACGCCTGACTTGTGATAATTTTAAATTAATTAGTAGATATTTTTTAAATTTCTTCATTTTAATTTCCAATATAGCAAGTATTAATATAATTTAATATTAACTCATATACAAACACTCTTTGGAATCCTCAATACCTTTAAAGTGTAAAAGGGTCCTAAACCAAAAGTTTAAGAACCACTGTTTTCTAGAGTCTTCAGAAGGGTGGAATTCAGGGACTGGTGAATTTTCAGAAGTAAGAGAGTTTAGGGATGGATTAATTGAGCTTTAGCTGTGAATAATTACTTAAGTAAGGCTCGCTGACTGGATAACTTTCAGAAGCGGTCATTGAAATGAAGCTGTTGTTAATGGTTGCCTTTCAAAACCTTGTACGCTGATGTGAAACTGTCAGTGGTCATTTTGGATGGGTTTAAAACTAGTTCTGGCCAGGCATGTTGCTGGTATCTGTAATCTCAGCACTTTAGGAGGCTGAGGTGAGAGGATTGCTTAAGGCCAGGAGTTCAAGAGCAGCGAGACTTCATCTGGAAAAAAATGTAAAAAACTAGCTGGGTGTGGTAGTACGCACCTATAGTCCCAACAACTTCAGAGGCTGAGGTTAGAAGGATTGTATGAGCCTAGAAGGTTGTGACTGTGGTGAGCCATGAGCGTGCCATTGCCCTCCAGTGTGGGTGACAAGAGTGAGACCCTGACTCAAAAGGAAAAAACAGCAACAGCAAAAAGAAGAGAAATGTACTTTGTTAGATATGTTGATGATACTGTGATCATATAAGGAAATGTCTTTTGTGTTATATAATTAAGTCCAGGAGGATGTTTTTAGGGATGAAACAATGTATCAGGGTGTTGTTTTATAATAATGCAAACAGAAAAGAGAAGGAGAAAGAAAGGAGGGTGGGGAGGGAGGAAGGAAAGAACAAAGGAAGAAAGGAAGCCATAGCAAGATGTTTTAATTGTTGAATCTGTAGGATGTGGTTATACTATTCTTTCTATTTTGTGTAGTTGGAAGACTTTCATTAAAAAAAAAATCAGGCAAACAGAAGACTTCCTTAGGCAAGTAACCACAGCTGCCAAAAATTTCATTTAGGCTCTGATCTTTGACTTATCGGCCTTTGTGCTCTTCCTTCCTTCTATCCCTTGAATTAATCTGTGGTTACTTGGTGAGACCTTCTGAAACAGTAGTCTCGGGTGGGAGACAGTACTTTTAATCTGATCGTCCCCTGTGAAATTACTCATTGCCAGTTGCTCACCTGTAGGCCGAAAAGCGTTTGGGGCCTCGTTGTCTCCTATGAAGGTGGTCACTTGGCATCATCCCCTCAAAACTGCTTCAGTTGCGGGTACAATGCTACTGTTATAACATGGGGATGGGGAAGTCGTATATATGTTCATATTTAGACATACATATGCATATATATGATATACAGATTTGCATGCTTATGCATAAAATAACTCTGGAAGCATAAGACCCAGTAATAATAACTTTGGTCTCTTTCTGGGAAGAAAACGGATAACTGGAAGACAAGAATGGGTGAGATTGCTGGGGAGAGGATACAGGATGAAAGGGGACTGAAGACCAAACCCTGGGGAACTGACAACTAACGGGTAGGCTGGGGAGAACAGGTGGGAAGAAGACCAAGGAAGGAAAGTCAGAGGAAAAGAGTTTTGAGCAGGAGGTTGTGCAGAGGCATGTGTGTGCCCTTGGACTTGGCATTTCCACTTTAGAAATTCTACAGAGATTCTTGCACATTTGCAGCGTGATCTATGCACAGACTGAGCCACTGCAGCATCTTTAGTTTGTTATTTGCAGTCTTGTGTTTTTGTTTTTCAGTTGGAGTCTCATTCTGTCACCCAGGCTGGAGTGCAGTGGCACGCTCACAGCCACCGCAGCCTCAACCTCCTGGGCTTAGGTGATCCTTCTGGCTCAGCCTTGCAAGTAGCTGGGACTATAGGCATGCGCTACCATGCCCAGTTAATTTTTTTTTTTTTTTAGAGATGAGGTTTTGCTATGTTGCCCAGGTGGGCTCAAGCGATCCTCTCACCTCAGCCTCCCTGAGTGTTGGGATTACAGGTGTGAGCCACTGCATTCAGCCACAGCCTTGTTTTTAATTTTTTTTTATATATTTAAAATTTTTAGGCTAGGTGTGGAGGCTCAAGCCTATAATCCCAGCACTTTGGGAGGCCGAAGTGAGTGGGTTGCCTGAGCCCATGGGCTCAAGATCAGCCTGGGCAACTTGGTGAGACCTCGTCTCTACAATAAATCAAAAAAATTAGCTGGATGTTGTAGCGCACACCTGTAGTTCAGGCTACGTGGAAGGCTGAGGTGGGAGGATCGCCTGAGCCCAGCAGGTCAATGCTGGAGTGTCTGTGAGCATGCCACTGCACTCCAGCCTAGGCGACGGCATGAGACTCCAACTCAAAGAAAAAAATTTTTTTAAACATTATTTTTAAAAGCCCCAATGGGTTGATATATACAATATTTTAAAAATTGTCTTTCAAATAGTATATAATTTAGTATATAATGCATATAACATATAAAATACGTGACTTCTTTATGTATTTATATATATCAATATATAAAATACATTTATAAAGTATATAATGTATATTATATTACATATATCATATATATTTATGTATGCATACATTTGTATATTATATAAACATATTTATATATGTAAGGAAGACATTCAAAAGTTAAAGGGTAAATATAAAAGGATATAAATGCATTCCTCTAGACTGTAAGCTCTGCAAGGACAAAAGCACTTTCTTGGATGTCAACATGGTAGACATGTAATAAATACTAAATGATTAAATGAATAAGGAGCAAATAGAAAGCAAACTTCTAAAAGTTCATCATTGCAAGAATAAATATGTGAAATAAACAACTCTGGGCAATAATAACAAGTTTAGAAGTAACTCAAGTGTTTGCCAGTAGGAAAGAAGATAAATAAGGTGTGGTTCTCCCATCTGGTGAGTACTCTGCATCTGAGGATGAGGAGGCTGTTTATATGCTGACAGGAAAAGATTTCTAAAATATGCTGTTAGTTGTAAAAAGCAAGGATCTGGAATTTTGTCTGGGGCTTAGAGTGTTTTAAGCTTTTATCATTGTTCTAAATGGATGTAACTGGTTATTGTAGTCCTTATTATTACCAATTTGTTTTTGTTTCTCTCTGAGCTCTAGCTCTCTGTTTTTCTTCTTATGAACTAGCTATTTCAAACAATAGTTGACATGGAAGAGTGGCAGAATCAAAATTTTAAGTTATTAAGTCTGCTCCATTTCAAGTCAATCAGAGTCACCTCCTGCTGTTTTATGTCTAGCTGCCAAGTGCCTTTATTTGGTGTTTCAGCTTTTTAATGCAGCTTTAATATGCTGCAGTCATCCTGAGCCACAAGAGGGCAGAAGAACCTTTTGATTGCCACAGGACAGGCTTGCACTGGATGCCATTCTGTCAAAATCCTGCATGGAATTGTTCTTCAGTTCACTTGGTGGGCTGTGTGCACTTGGAAGGCAGGCCAGTGTCTAAGTTGTCAGAGGAGGCAGTGGAGGGGTTAGGGGAGAGAGTGTCAATTTTGGAATCACGTTTACCTACCTTTTGCTCCCACCCCTCCCCCTGCAAATTACTTGGTGAACTAGTAGCAGTACTAGTGTCTCAGAGTCTAAATATGCCAGACATCCGAGGCATTATAGCATAATGGGGCATAAGAGTTGAAGCTTGAGTCCACCCACCTAACATTGAATTCTGGCTCTGTGACTGGGTAATTCATGTATTTGCATTTGTTCAATGAGATAATATGTGCAGAGCCCTCAGCACTCTTTGTGGGGAGTCATCAAGAAGTAACTGCTATAATTATAGTAATACTGAGTAGCAGGATGAAAAATAGATCCTTAATTTTTGTTATGTGGCTCTTTGTTATATATTTAATAATTTCTTTGATTACAAACAAGGTGGTAATATTTTCTTTAGGACATTTTCAAAACTTTTCTCAGAGGGGCTCACAAAATGTTTGCAGTCTCTCTTATTTATTTTCTTGCAAATAATTAGTCTTTTTTTTTTTTTTTTAAGTCAGAGTCTCATTCTGACAGGCTGGAGGGCAGTGGCACGCTCCTGGCCACTACAGCCTCGACCTGCTGGGCTCAGGCTATCCTTCCACCTCAGCCTTCCAAGTAGCTGGAGCTATAGGCATGCGCCACAGTGCTCGGCTAATTTTTTGATTTGCGGTAGAAATGAGGTCTCACCAAGTTGCCCAGGCTGGTCTTGAACCTGTGGGCTCAGGCAGTTCTCTGATCTCAGCCTACCAAAGTGCTGGGGTTATAGATGTGAACCACCATGCCTGCCCTAGTCTTTTAATAGTATAGCACATTCTGAATTTTACAGAGAGTCTCAAAAAAATTTTTTTTATCTTTGAGTCAGAGTCTTACTCTGTCACACATGCTGGAGGGCAGTGGCATAATCACAGGTCACCGCAGCCTCAACCTTTTAGGCTCAGGCAATCCTCCTGTCTCAGCCTCCTGAGTAGCACCCAGCTAATTTTCTGATTTTTATAGAGATGAGGTCTCACTGTGTTGTCTAGGCTGTTCTCAAACTCCTAGTCTTAAGCAATCTTGCCTTGGCCTCCAAAAGTGCTGAATTACAGGCGTGAGCCACCACACCTGACAAAAAACTGATTTTTAAATCCATCACTGAAGATTTCTAGTGCAGAGTCTCAATTTTAAAGCTTCCATCCCATTGTGATTTTGTGTATTTTTTGTTGGAAAATATAGTATTTGTGTCACCTACTGAGGCAGCATTAGGCAACATGATACTGCATGGAAGGATACAGTGCCTGTCTCAGGATGAGATCCAGGGGAAGCAAAATCTGAGATAAAGAGTAGTGTGTGAAAAGCTTGCTAGGGGCTGACTTTGGTGGCTCAGCCTGTAATCCCAGCAATTTGGGAGGCTGAGGCGAGTGGATTGCCTGAGGCTGAGAGTTCGAGACCAGCCTGGGCAACTTGGCAAAACCTCATCTCTACATTAAATCAAAAATTAGCCGGGCATGGTAGCACACGCCTGTAGTTCCAGCTACTTGAAAGGCTGAGGCGGAAGGATCGCCAGAGCTCAGCAGGTTAACGCTAGGGTGGCTGTGTGTGTGCCACGGCACTCCAGCCTGGGCAACAGAGTGAGACTCCAACTCAAAAAAAAAAAAAAGGAAAAGCTTGCTAGCGTTTGGTTATGGAGTGGATACTCCTGGTAGGAAAATAAGGGAAGGAGGAGGAGGGAAAAGAGGAGGGAAAGGAAAAGGGAGAGAGTTGTACAGAGGGGAGAGCTGGGGTGTGATTGTAAGGGGTGAGTGGACTGTGCCTTGACAGTTCCTCCTGACTTCCCTGGAAGTTGGCTGCCCGGGTAGGAGGCATGACCCCAGGCCAGGCAAGGCTCTTCAGCCAAGGCATTTCCTAAGAGGGATGACAGCTGAGGGCTTTCTGTCCTTCATGATCCCAGCAGCTGAGAATAGGCCCTTCATTCCTTGAGGGGAAGTCTGAGTGGCACACGGCAGCTTCCACCACAGTGCCCAAGTCACCAAAAGAGCTGTAGGGTGACAGTAGATCGCTTTAGACAGACTTGCTTAAAGTAGTACTTAGGAAATATTGTTATTTTTAACTTTAAGAATTCAGGGTATTTTAGTCAGGATGGACTCTAGTGTAAAATGCCACCCCCAAATTTTAATGGTTTAAACACAATAAAAGTTATTTCCTGTCAAAATCTGGTGCAGGTCTGTGGTGGTTGGGTGGGTTAGGGAGTTCTGTTCTACCTACTTCATTTAGGGTCACAGACTCCTTCTATCTAGTGACTCCGCTAGTCCCTAGAGCCTGGAGTCCTCCACTGGGTCCTCTGAGCCAGCTCCCAGAGGAGAAGCGGGCAGGAACAGGGAGAATTGTGCAGGTCTGGATGTGCGAAGACTGGAGGTCATGTGCTTCTCTGCAGCCACATTCCCTTGATCAGAACTCAGTTGTGGTCTTCCCTAACTGAGGGAGCGGTTTTGTGCCCAGGAGGAACAGGAAGGCCGGGTAGCACTCACTGTTACATTTCTACTGCTCATACCTCTGTGCTGCCTCAATTTCATCACTATTGGTGACTCAAAGACACTTCAAAATTATGTTTTAGGTTCCCCAGACCTATAATACTGTGCATATCTTGCCATTATCATCATATCATAGTTTTACTTGCCTGGGGGCATTTTAAATGACTGAGGAAAGTTAAATTTTACCAGAGAAGTGTAGAAGGAAGGCATACAGAACTGAGAATTTAAGGACTCCTCACTCTTGAAAGACAAAAAGAGGCAAAGTAATTGTGTGTGTGTATTTATTTTTAGTGGCTGGGTGCGGTAGCTCAAGCCTGTAATTCCAGCACTTTGGGAGGCCGAGGTGAGAAGATTACCTGAGCTCAGGTTTGAGACCAGCCTGGGCAACTTGGTGAGACCTTGTCTCTACAATATTTCAAAAAATTAGCTGGGTGTGGTGGCACACACCTATAGTTCTGGCTATTTGGAAGGCAGAGGCGGAAGGATCACCTGAGTCCAGCAGGTCAATGCTAGGGTGGCCGTGAGCACTCCAACCTGGGTGACAGAGTGAGACTCTGACTCAATAAAAAAAAAGGAAAGAAAATTGAGACGCTCCTGATCCTGTCATGTAGCTTTGAAAACAAACTCTTAGGCAGACTCGGTGGCTCAGCCTGTAATCCTGTGCTTTGGGAGGCTGAGGTGAGTGGATTGCCTGAGCCCTCGGGTTCGCGACCCGCCCGGGCAACTTGGTGAGACCTCATCCCTACAATAAATCAAAAAATTAGCCAGGCGTGGTAGCGCGCGCCTGTAATTCCAGCTACTTGAAAGGCTGAGGTGAAGCTGGGCTCGGTGGCTCAGCCTGTAATCCCGCGCCTTTGGGAGGCTGAGGTGAGTGGATTGCCTGAGCCCGCGGGTTCAAGACCCGCCTGGGCAGTGAGACCTCATCTCTACAATAAATCAAAAAATCAGCCAGGCGTCGTAGCGCATGCCTGTAATTCCAGCTACTTGGAAGGCTGAGGTGGAAGGATCGCCGGAGCCCAGCAGGTCGAGGCTGTGGTGGCCGGGAGCAGCCACTGCATTCCAGTCTAGGTGACAGAGTGAGACTCCAACTCAAAAAAAAAAAAAGAAAGAAAAAAAAAAAACTCTTTCCTCTCCCTCAGCTATAGCAGGAATGTCTTTGACATGGTAACATGGAGGTAGTTAGAGCTGAGATGACGGAAATATTCATGCAAATAGACTGATAGCTCCTCATGATTCACATGAACACCACCCAAGTAACCTTGAGTTGGAGAAAGAGAAGCCAAGGAAGAGATATCAACTACCTTTTCTGTCAGTCAGCAAGGATTACTGCTGAGTGACAGCTTGCTACTTACTCAACTTTATACCTGGCAGTGGGGGGCATGTAGGAAGAAAGGGCCCCAGTCTAGGTGTTTGTGGACTGAAAGCTGAGGTTCACAGAAGGCAACCAAGGACAAGACAGGATGACATGAAGTGTTCAGAGACAAGAAAGTAGTGACAATTTTTTAAAAATCAGATTAAAAAAGTAAGACGGGAAGTTGAAGAAGGGTTTGAGAAAGAGATGGGCCCTGAGGCAGAGTCCCTGATGGGTGGCATGGGACATTTGGAGACTTGAGGGAAGTGCTCCAGCAGGTAAAACAGGAGGAATATTTCTGAAGCTTCGGTGAGAGCTGAGAGTGACATCTGAGGAATGGTGGGATGTGAGGAGTGGTGAGACCAAGGATTACATAGCAAGGCAGAGTCAGACGATAGAAGGCCCTAATTTTGGGTATGGAGTTTAGATTTAATACAGCAGAGCCATTAAAGGTGTCTAACCTTAATGAAAAGACCTGGTGGAAACATGCTATTCTGGACTTTTAAAATGCAAAACAGATGTTTCTTCTGGAACTTCTATTTGAGCACCTAGAATTTAAAATTGGGGGTTGTGTTCCTTTATTCCCTCAGTGAAGTTTGTTACACTAGAGCCCACCCTGACTAAAATGATACACTGAATTCTTAAAGTTAAACAAAACAACAATTCCTAAGTATTGCTTCTAAGCAGTTCTGTCTCAAGCCATCTTCTATTACCCTACCAGCCCTTTTGGGTGACTTGGGCACTGTGGTAGAAGCTGCAGTATGCCACTCAGACTCTCTCTCAAGGAACGAAGAGTTCATTCCAATTTAATAATGCTTACTAAGCAGATTACTATACCAGTTTATAAGACTGATACTGTAATTTTTTTTTTAAGAGGCAAAGTCTTACTCTGATGCCTGGACTGGAGTACAGTGGTACAATCATGACTCACTACAACCTTGAACTCCTAGGCTCAGGAGATCCTCGCACCTCTATCTCCTGAGTAGCTGGGACTACAGGCGTGCACCACGATACCTGGCTAATTGTTTTTTACTTTTTGTAGAGACAGGGTCTTCCTATGTGCTTAGGCTGGTCTCAAGTGATTCTCCCACTCCAGTCTCCCAAAGTACTGGGATTATAGGCATTAGCCACTGTGCCAACCCTGATACCATAATTCTTAAGATCAAAATTAAATTAGACATGGTTCCTACTTTTTAGGAAATTATAACGTGCTTAGATAAGGTATATACTCTTTTTGTTTTGTTTTGAGAGAGGGGTAGCCTAGTCTGGAGTGCAGTGCCATGATCCTGGCTCACTGCAGCCTTGACCGCTCATGCTCAGGCAATTCTGTCTTAGCCTCCTGAGTAGCTGGGACTACAGGTGTGCATCACCTTACCCACTTGGCTTTTTTTTTTTTAAGAGATGAGGTCTCACTATGTTGTCCTGGCTGTGTTCCAGTGATCCTCTCACCTTGGCCTCCCAAAGTGCTGGGATTACAGGCATGAGCCACTACGCCTGGCCAGATAAGGTATACTTAAAAAAAAAAATAAGTGTACTGGGAGTTACATATGCTAAGAATGAGGGGTGTACAGCACTGCTTACAGTGCTTATCAACCTTTAAAAAATCCTATAGTTGCAGGACACGATGGCTCATGCCTGTATCCATCGCTTTGGGAGGCAAAGGTGGGAGAATTGCTTGAACCCAGAAGTTTGAGCCTGGGCAACTTAGCGAGACCCTATCTCTACAAAAAATCAGAAAATTAGTCAGACATGTTGGTGTGCACCTGTAGTCCCAGCTACTTGGGAGTCTAAGGTGGAAGGATTGCCTCAGTCCAGGAGTTGGAGGCTGTGGTGAGCTATGATGATGCTACTGCACTCCAGCCTGGGTAACAGAGTAAGACACTGACTCAAAAAAAAAAAAAAAAAAATCCCAAAGTCACCCTTAATTGATATTTAAAAATAAATGCCATATGCCGGGTGCAGTGGTTCATGCCTATAATCCCAGCACTTTGGGAGGCGGAGGTGAGAGGATTGCCTGAGTCTGAGGGTTTGAAACCAGCCTGGGCAACTTGGCGATACCTCGTCTCTACAATAAATAAAAAAATTAGCCAGTGTGGTGGCATATACCTGTGGTTCCAGCTACTTGGAAGGCTGAGCTGAAAGGATCACCTGAGCCCAGCAGGTCGAGGCTGTGGTGGCTGTGAGCATGCCACTGCACTCCAACCTGGGCTACAGAGTGAGACTCCAACTCAAAAAGTATAAATAAAATAAATGCCATAATTAAAAAATCAATGAAAATAAATTCTACTGCCCACCACTCCCCTTGATTATTGCAGTTACGGTGAGTGGTTAATTTGACCTGGAGACACCATGCTTGGGGAAGGCTTCATAGAGGAAATGACTTTCAAGCCTGGACTTGAAAGATAAGTGAATATGGTGGAAAGTGCATCCTAGGCAGAGAGAGTGGCATGAATGAGTATAAGGGCCTGGAAAAGGGCTGGGAGGGAGTCTCATATGGAATGCTGAGTTTGGACTCTGAGTCAGGTGGAAGCAGCTGATGAAGGGATTTTAAGCAGGAGAGAAATATGGTTGGATTTGCATTTTAGAAGGTTCACTTGGGCAGCAGTGTGGAGGATAGAATGAGAGAAAGACAGGAGGTAGAGATATCAACAGCCATAGTATTTCATCACCTGGGAAAGCTCAGGATTGACATAATGCCTGGCAAGGCTTCAGGATGGAGGCGACATCTGAACTGAGCAGGGACGACTGGGAGAAGCAGAGAAGAAGAGCAGTAGGTACATTTGGGCAGAGGGAAGATTATGGACAAGGCACAAGAATACATGGCATATTTAAAAACTGTGGGAAGATGAGCATGGCTGGCATACTAGTATATGGGGGACGGTACTCACCAGGTAGGTGGGTAGTGAGTCAGGTCACAAGGAATCTAGACTTTAGATGTCACCATAGAGTTTAGACTTTATCAAGTAAATGAAGGAGAAGCCATAATCTACATATAAAACAAGTATCAACAAGTGTCAAAGGATTGATAGCATTCAGAATAGATTCTCTGACCACAGTGAAATTAAGCTAGAAGTCAATAGCAGAAAGATAACTAGAATATTAAGAAACAAACACAAATAATCATTGGGTCAAAGAAAAAGTCATGGAAATTAGAAAATATTTTGACTGAATGATACTGAATATACTACATGTCAAAACTTGTGTAATGCTACTAAAATGACAAGCTTAGAGGGGGATCTGTAGATTTTAATGCATATATTAGAAAAAAATAACCATAGGCTGAAATTTCAACCACCTAAACATCAATTTCAAGGAGTTAAAAAATGTACAGCACATTAAAACCAAAGAAGGAAAAGAGAAAATAATAGCTTGATGGAAAAGAAAACACAATATAGAGGATCAACAAAGTTAAAAGTTTGTTCTTTCAAAAGATTAATAAAATTGGCAAGCCTCTGGAGGGGGCAGAGGAGAAAGAGAAGTTTGAACACAAGCTCCAGTCAACGATGCCAAGAATAAGAGAGGGGACAATTTTAAAAAGGTAAATAGAGGTATTATAAACAATTTTATGCCAAGAGTTCTGAGAATTTTGTGAAGATGAATCAACTTTTAGGATACTATAACTGGCCAAAACCTTAAAATCCTAAGCCTAGCCGGGCTCGGTGGCTCAGCCTGTAAATCCCACGCTTTGGGAGGCTGAGGTGAGTGGATTGCCTGAGCCCGCGGGTTCGAGACCCGCCTGGGCAACTTGGAGAGCCCTCATCTCCACAATAAATCAAAAATTTAGCTGGGCGTGGTAGCACACGCCTGTAGTTCCGGCTACTTGGAAGGCTGAGGCGGAGGGATCGCCAGAGCCTAGCAGGTCGAGGCTGCGGTGCCGGGAGCGGCCACTGCACTCCAGTCTGGGCGACAGAGTGAGACTCCAACTCAAAAAAAAATTAAAAAAAAATCCTAAACCTGTAATCCCAGAGTCTCACTCTGTCACCTAGGCTGGAGTGCAGTAGCACCAACATGGCTACCACAGTCTCAACCTGCTAGGCTCAGGCATTCCTTCCACCTCAGCCTTCCAAGTAGCTGGAACCCCACTTGTGTGCCTCCACACCTGGCAAATTTTTTGATTTATTGTAGAGACAGGGTCTCACCATGTTGCCCAGGCTGGTCTCAACTCCTGGGCTCAGACAATCCTCTTGCCTCCATTTCCTAAAGTACTGGGACTACAGGCGTGAGCTACCGCACCTGGCTCATTTCTTTTTATGGCCAAGTGATATTTCAAAGTACTTTCCATTTGATGCAATACACCTATCTAGACACTTTGTCCACTGCTCAGAAGTTTCTGAACTTATCAACTGTGATACCTTTTAGTGCTTCTGCTGTTTTTGTTTCACCTCTTCCACATTGGCAAAATGTTTCTCTCTGAGGACTTTTTTCATCCAGGAAAACAACATAAAGCTGCTCGGGGTGAAATTGGGTGAATAGGGAGGGTGAGACATGGGGGTCATACTGTTTTGGGTCAGAAACTGCTGAACACTCAGCCTGGTGTGTGAGTGGGTTGTTCATGTAAATCACCCATCATGAAATGGGCAAACGTGATGAAAGAATCTCAAAAAAATTCATTGAAGCCAAATGCAGACTCTCACAACAATGTTACCTGGTACACTGATGCCCCATGGGTTCCTAGAACATTTGCCCAGTGGGGGAAACCGGTACTATAAAGGGCCAGCCCTCCAAAAAATAATTCTGGCTTGTTTTGAGTCTTCGCTCATATTGTCTGGTAATGGGGAAGACAGGAAGGAAAAGCAAAAGGAAGGAGCCTTTTATTCATTCCTACTTTGTGAAGGCTGTGGACTAGATGCTTTTACATATTCACATATTCTCTTTGCTATCTTGAAAATTCATCTAATTAGTCATTAGGGAAACTACATGAGAAAAAGGTAATACACTGTATTTGCATAAATCCATTCCTATTGTAAAATACTAGTTCAAGCCTGTATTTAGGTATTAAGAATATGTTGTATTTTGTGTAGTAGTTCTCTTTTTATCTTTTCTCTTTCTCATTTTTATCCACATAGCAGGTCTTTGAAGTAGAATGAAGTCTTGCAAATAGTCTTTTTCTAATTTTATAGATAAAGAAGTAAATACAAAATTACACTGATTAGCTCAATTGTCAATATGGGACTGAAACCTTAATCTTTCATCCCAGGGAGTAAATAATTGAATCTATAACTTGAAAGCACATAATCAAAAAATTTTTGAAATGGAAATATGTTTGGGTCCTGGAAGCATAATTTAAGGTATCACACAGAACACTCTGTAGTAAAAGTCTGTGTAAGACTAGGGAGAGAGGGAAAAGTGGGGGAGAAATGGAGAAGGTGGGGAGAGAAGGGAAAAGAGACAGGGGGAAGGACTGAGGAGTGGGGGAGAGAGAGAGAATGGAAGAAAGGGGAGAAGGGAGAAGAACTCTACCCCAGAAGATTTTTAGCCTTCTGCATAAATTAACTAACACAAGTGGAACAAATTTTTAAAAGTATTGACACAGGAGGGAGGTGCAACCTCATTATGTCTTTTACTGTTGACAAAATTATAATAAAGAAAAGGTATGTCTGTTCGAAATCCACATTTAACGGATAAAAAGTAACAAACTGGCCAGGTGCAGTGACTCACACCGATAATCCCAACACTTTGGGAGGCCGAGGTGAGAGGATTGCCTGAGCTCACGGGTTCAAGACGCGCCTGGGCAACTTGGCGAGACCTCATCTCTACCAGAAATCAAAAAATTAGTCAGGCATGGTGGCGTGTGCCTATACTTCCAGCTACTTGGAAGCCTGAGGCAGAAGGATTTTGCCTGAGCCCAGCAGGTCGAGGCTGCAGTGGCCGTGAGTGTGCTAATGCCCTTCAGCTTGGGCAACAGAGTGAAACTCCAAAAAAAAAAAATCTAACAAGCTATCCTGGAGATGAGACTAGGTGTGAAAATTACTTGAAGTTTTTTTCTTTCTTTCTTTTTTTGAGACAAAGTCTTGCTATGTTGACCAGGCTAGTCTCGAACTCCTGGGTTCAAGTGATCCTCACCTCAGCCTCCTGCGTAGCTAGGACTACAGGCCACCATGCCCAATTACTTGAAGAGTTGTTGACTGCCTGTTAATAGTAGGAACAAAGCATCTGATAAGATCTTGTCTTGCTTCTCATTGCTCGAAGGGGAGCCAACATTTCTGAATTCCTGCTGTATGCCAGCTACTTTGCCAAGTGCCTGGGATATTCTATCCAATGAAGTTCAATCTCTGAACTAGAAGAAAGCTCTGAGTCCTTATCTTTAGCTCAAACAATCCAAACTTCGTCTTACGGCATACAAAGTCCTTCATATTCTAATCTCTGACTGTCTTTGCAGCCTCATCTTCCAAAATAACAAAGACAGCTGCCGTCTATTGAGCTGGGTGCTTTATGTTCCTTACCAGCTCTAATTGGATCTTTGCTCTTCCAGTCACAGTTGCTAGGTCCAGTGGAATTATCCTGTCCCTTGTTAATGGTCCACCTTTCTTGGACATTTCCATCTTTGACTTTTCTCCTGGCTCTTTCCCTTTGGGCAATAAACAGGCTTGCTTATTGACATATAAATAAAAACTGTGAATGTATTTTGTATTCAAATTGGGTGCCTGAATATGTCTACTATAAATAGAATGGCTGACTTAGAAAACATGAATTAGAGACTTCTTTTCCATGTACTATAAAACTGGTTCTTGGAAATCATTATATTTAAATAAGCAAAGCTGTTGAGTAATATTTTTTTGGAAGCCACTTTTAACCCATGATGTAAAAATTAGTCTAGAACTCAAATTGTAATGTTTTAATAAAGTTGTGTGTGTGTGTGTGTGTGTGTGTGTGTGTGTGTGTGTGTGTGTGCAGTATCTGTTCCATCTAGGCCAATGGTTGTTATAGTTGTGATGTTTATGCTGTCAATTTTAGAAAAATTAATTTCTTAGACAAATGAACACCTCCCCTTGTTTTTTATGCAAGATTGTCTGTTTCAAAGATTGTGCGCCTGAATGTTGGGGCATCTTTTTTCTCTCCTTTAGGAACATAGCAGTTAAAAGAAAAAATAAGAAAAGGGAGAATATGAGAAGGCAGCAGACAAGTTGAACATACCAAGAAGAGGTGGTTTTGTTTTAATGTTGTTATGTTTGTGTTTTTTTGTAATGATGTGCAAATTTCCTGAAATCCAGAGCAATTTTGGTGACCTTCCTTCATGAACTCATTGCTTAGTATAATTGTTCAATAAAATGAGGATTTTTTTTTTTTCTCTTTTGGCTTAATTTTGGCTTAATTTTTCTTTTCTCAATTTTTAAAAAAAACAAAACAACACTGTATTAAAGAATTCCTCCCTCCCTCCCTCCCTCCCTCCCTCCCACTCTCTCTCTCTCTTTCCTTTCTGACAAGATCTTGCTATGTTGCCCAGGCTGGTCTCGAACTTCTGGGCTCAAGCAATCCTCCCACCTTGGCCTCCTAAAATGCTAGGATTACAGATGTAGCCACTACGATGCCAAGAATTCCTTAATCAGGTTCTGAATGCTCTGATAGGTAGGGTGGAAGTGAGAAAGAAAGAAGATGTGAGGGTCCTAAGTGTTGCAGCTATAGGTTAACTAATGTTTCCTTAGTTACCTGGATCTGTGGATCCACATCTAACGTAATTCTAGCAGGTGTGGTTTTGGCTCCTGATTGACTTCCTGCCTGTGATTTTTTTTTGCTTTTGGGGGTTCATCTTCTAAAGACTAGAGAGATTCTGATTCAAGCCTTCCTTGGCATCAGTGGTGTCCTACAGAAGTTACTGCATGTGCCAATCCCAGGACTCCCAGTTTGGACCCATATAGTTAATCCTTTTTATTTGTTTTCTCTTAGCTCTTTGCTTTGGAGAAATTATAAACCGATGGGAAAGTTGAAAGAACAATCTGATGAACATTAGGATCCGTTCAACCAAATTCCCCAGTTTATATTTTAACATCTTGCCACATTTGTTGTACCTCTGGAGATAGATGGATAGTTAGATAATAGACATTTTTCTGTACTATTGGAAAGTAAGGTGCAGAGTTTTGGATACGTCCTCAAATGTCTCACCTTTCATCTTCTAAAACATAAAGATATTTACCTACATAGCCACACTACCATTATCACACTAAGAAAATTGAGCCGGGCTCGGTGGCTCAGCCTGTAATCCCGCGTCTTTGGGAGGCTGAGGTGAGTAGATTGCCAACCCGCGGGTTCGAGACCCTCCCGGGCAGCAAGACTTCATCTCTACAATAAATAAAAAAAAAATCAGCCGGGCGTGGTAGTGCATGCCTGTAATTCTGGCTGCTCGGAAGGCTGAGGCGGAAGGATCGCCGGAGCCCAGCAGGCGAGGCTGTAGTGGCAGGGAGCGGCCACTATATTCCAGTTTGGGCGACAGAGTGAGACTCCAACTCAAAAAAAAAAAAAAGAAAAAGAAAATTGAACTACTAGCTCTTATGTTAATTACATAATGATTAACTTAATAATCTCAAGGTGAGAATGTTCTGTAGGTCAACACCTTAGCCAAATTATCCAATTTAACATCACCAATAGTGGAACAGTCTGTGATTATATGCCTTCTAGTATGAGTCAATAAGAAATATACATCACCTACAAAGTGTGCCAAAAATGTTTAACCTGAATCTAATCATGGAGAAATAATCGGATAAATCCCACATGTAGGATATGCTACAAACCAGATGACCTGGACTCTTCCAAAAAAAGGCAGTGACATGAGAAAACAAAAATGAGTGGAGTGGGCTGTTTCTAATTAAAAGAGGCAAAAGAGACAAAATAACCAAAGGCAGTGGATGAAATTTATTAGAATGCAATTATGAGGGAAAAAAGATATAAAAGGCATTTGGGGGGCAATTGGGTACAATTTAACATTTTTTGGGGGGTACAATTGGGTACATGGACTGTAAATGACAGTATTAAATCCTTGTTATTCTTACATAAAACCATGTTAGTTGTTATGGATTCTAGTTCTAACTTTTATTTATTTATTTATTTGCTATATTTATTCTTGTGTCACTGAGCACATGGAATTATATCTTATAGTTTTTTTAAAAGGAACTATTTTTGGTCTTATTCCCTTGTAGAAAATTTTGCCATCAGTGTTTCCAGGAGGCTGCCGCTTTGCTGTCTGTGTGGGTGTTGGGCAGGTCACTGAGTGAGTTCCCCTGTATAGGGTATTCAGGGCTTCTGCATTGCTGAATTAGTTGGTTATCACTCTTAAAATAGGGACGAGAATGTGCCAAATCAGTCTACAGGGACTGGAATATTTAGGATAGAGGGCCAGAGAAATGACTAGGGGAGTAAAGGCCAAATATGGGCAAGCCCCATATGAAGGAATAAAATACTTGTCTCTTTGTAGAAGGTGAAACTAAGTACCTACAGGACTGTGGATGTTCTAAAAGACAGACTTTTAAAAGTCTGTTGTCGTTCTTTTTTTTGAGTTGGGGTCTCACTGTGTTACCCAGACTGGAGTGCAGTGGCTGCTCCCGACCACCGCAGCCTCGACCTGCTGGGCTCCGGCGATCCTTCCGCCTCAGCCTTCCAAGTAGCTGGAACTACAGGCACGCGCTACCACGCCCGGCTAATTTTTGATTTATTGTAGAGATGAGGTCTCGCCAAGTTGCTCAGGTGGGCCTCAAACCCGCGGGCTCAGGCAATCCACTCACCTCAGCCTCCCAAAGTACTGGGGATTACAGGCTGAGCCACTGAGCCCGGCTCTGTCGTCGTTCTTTATAGAATTTGATCTGTTGTCGTTCTTTATAGAATTTGATCCTGCTGGGCTCGGTGGCTCAGCCTGTAATCCCGCGCTTTGGGAGGCTGAGGTGAGTGGATTGCCTGAGCCCGCGGGTTCGAGACCTGCCTGGGCAACTTGGCGAGCCCTCATCTCTACAATTAAAAAAAAAAAAAATTAGCCAGGTGTGGTAGCGCATGCCTGTAGTTCCAGCTACTTGGAAGGCTGAGGCGGAAAGATCGCCGGAACCCAGCAGGTGGAGACTGCGGTGGCCGGGAGCGGCCACTGCACTCCAGTCTGGGCAACAGAGTGAGACTCCAACTCAAAAAAAAAAAAAAAGAATTTGGTCCTTTCATGTACAGTGAAAAAGTGAGTGGTAGGATTTTAGTTTCCTAAAGAATATCTGTTTCTAGATCCTGTTTCACATCATTTGTTCATTCTTTCATTCATTCATTCATCATTCAGCAAATTCTTACTGAGTGTCTGCTGTGTGTCAGGTATTGTGCCAAGTGAGGGGGATTGTGGAAAAGACATTGGGTGCCACCTCAACTTTTCAATCTAGAGGTGAAACCAACTTGAAACACAATAAATACTCAGTTACATCTGTGGTAAGTGCTCCACACAGAGGATAGAGATGCTGTGAGATAGTAATAGGAAGACTGCTCCAACCTGAGGTGTTACTTCAACTCCCTGCACCTCCACCCTCAGCGTCTCATTACATCCAGTCCCTGTCGACTGATTTGGCACATTCTCTTCCCTATTTTAAGAGTGATAACCAACTAATGCATCCATAAGTATTGTGGACAGCAACTTAAGAAGATAATCGTTACCCCTGATAAATAAAGGAAGGACTCTCCCCTATTGTCCAACTCTCCCTACTTTTCAAGAGAAGCTGAAAATCCAAATTTTTATTTGAAATCTGACTTATAAATGTTCACAGATTCAAAAATTTTCAAACACTTTGTGGGCTAAACCTAACATATCTGTGAGCCTCCTGTTTACAACTTCTGCTTGAGGGGACACAGAAGTATAGTGACTGGGAATTTTAATTCAAAGATTAGGGAAGTTTCCTTTTTCTTGTCCACACCCTTGTCCGGCATAGTTACTGAATAAAAGATTCAAAACACTAAGGACACAAACCAAAACTTTTTCAGAGTCTCACCTGGTCGATCAGACTGGAGAACAGTGGCACAATCCCAGTTCACTAAAGCCTCGACCTCCTGGGTTCCAGCGATCCTTCTGCCACAGTCTCTTGAGTAGCTGGGACGACAAGAGCTCACCACTACTCCCAGCTAATTTTTAAAATTTTTGTAGTGGTCAGGTCTCACTATGTTGCCCAGGCTGATCTTGAACTCATGGCCTCAAGTGATCCTCCCACTTTGGCCTCCCAAAGTGCTGAGATTATAGGCATGAGCCACTGTGCCCGGCTGAAGTTTTTTGTTTTTTTTTAAACTAAGTCCTTTTTATTTTCTCCTCAATATTAAGTAATATGTACTACCTTTACTGTTTTCCCTCCCTCTCTTCCTCCTTCCTTTCCTCAATCCAAACAGTAAAGAATCTCCTATCTTGCAAGGGGCAGGCAAAGCAGATTTGTCCGTGGTCAGCCTCCATGACCAATGTTTCCCTGGAAGTGAGGTGATCTGTCTTCCGCTCTTTTGTGTGTGTGGATAATGGTTTTCTTGAAATATAATTTATATGTCATACAATTCATCCATTTAAAATTCAGTAGTTTTTAGTGTAGTCACAGAGTTGTACAAACATCACCACAATTAATTTTAAGCATTTTTATTACCACAAAAGCAATCCTGTAGCCATTTGCAGTCAGGTCCTAGGCAACCAATAATCTACTTTTTGTCACTATAGATTTGCCTATTCTGAACTTTCCATATAATTTGTATCATACAATATGTAATCTTTTTTGACCAACTTTTTTCATCTACCATAATGTTTCAAGGTTCATACATATAGCATATGTCAGTAACTCATTTCTTCTTCTTTTTTTTTTTTTTTTTTGAGTTGAAGTCTCACCCTGTAACCCGGGCTGGAGTGCAGTGGCACAATCATGACTCACCACAGCCTTCAACTTCTGGGTTCAGGTGATACTTCCACCTCAGCCTTCCAAGTAGCTAGAATTATAGGTGCGCGCCTCCACACCTGGCTAATTTTTAAATTTATTGTGGCAATGAGGTCTCACCGTGTTGCCCAGGCTGGTCTCAAACCCCTGGGCTCAGGCAGTCTCCTCACCTCTGCCTCACAAAGTGCTGGGATTACAGGCATGAGCTACTGCACCTGGCTCTCATTTCTTTTTTTTTGGCCAAATAATATTTCATTGTAAGATAATACCACATTTTATTCATTAACTTATTCACTGATGGATATTTAGGTTATTTCACTTTTATTATAAATACTGCTATGAACATTCATGTACAAGTTTTTGTGCAGACATATATTTTCATTTATCTTGAGTATATACTAGCAGTGGAATTGCTGCATCATATGGTAACTCTATACTGAACCTATTGAAGAATTGCCAGACTGTTTTTCAAACTGCTGCATCATTTTACAACAGTGTATGAGGGTTCTATTCTTCCCCACGACTTCTACTCTTAATATTTAAGATGATTGACAGTGATGACAATCCATTAAAACTTTTCATTTCCCAATTGGGGCACTGAGAGCTGTGTGCCCTCTCTTTTTTTAACAGAAATATTTCAAATTACTAGGCATACGAATTTCTCATGACAAAGTATAAAAACTTTGTTGAGCTCCTTTCATTGTTCTCTGTCTTAACGAAGCCATCTGAGAATGGATAGTAGCATGCTCTTTTTTTTTTTGAAAGCAGGATTTATTGAGAGGACAGAAAAGCTCCCACAGTGAGAGGGGACCCGAGGGTGTTGCCCAGTATCATGCTCTTTTAATGACAGCATATTGCGTTCATCTTTTTTCCCAGATGAAGGCAAGAATGTCATATGGCAAAAGGGCTTAAGAGTCTCATCCTGTTTAAGGGTCTCTGGCACATGCATATTATATAGGCCCTGCTCCCACAGGGATTCATATCCCTTTTAATTATATGGATTTTTTTTTTTTTTAATTGGAGTCTCACTCTGTTGCCCAGACTCCAGTGCAGTGGCCTTTCCCAGCCACCGCAGCCTCGACCTGCTGGGCTCCGGGGATCCTTCCACCTCAGCCTTCCGAGTAGCCGGAATTACAGGCGTGCGCTACCATGCCCGACTAATTTTTTTTTAAATTTATTGTAGAGATGAGGTCTCGCCTGCCCAGGCGGGTCTCGAACCTGTGGGCTCAGGCAATCCACTCACCTCAGCCTCCCAAAGGCACGGGATTACAGGCTGAGCCACTGAGCCCGGCTATATGGATTTTTAAAGCAAATCCCAGACATACCATTTTATCCATAAATACTTAAGGATGCATCTCTAGGACATAACATCTTTTAAAAAAATAGCCGTCATGTTATTATCTCACATTAACAATAATTCCTTAGTTTCTACTACCCAATCCACCTTCAAATAACCTTAATTCTCTTTAAAATGCTATTTCATAGCACTTTGAATCTGGGTCCAAACAAGATTCACACATTTTTTTTTCTTGTCTTTTAATTATCTTTTGTTTCAGATTAATTCTTTTTGAAAGATCACATTTAGACAAGTAGAACAATTGCAAATAACATAAGCAATATTTAGTACAAGTTTTTGTGCAGTATTTAGTAAGGCATTCAGTGGGATATGATCAAATGTGGGACATCTAGTTTTTACTAGACTTTTGGTAGGCCCTGTTGGTAGGTATATGATATATAGGTTAGGAACCCAGATCAACTTGTTGAAGCACCAGCTCTATGCCTGTAGTCTGTGTCATCTTATGCAGGTTATTTAGTGTTTGTTCTTATTGAAGTTACACATGTGCATAGTTTATTACTATTTTTTTAGTCTGAGTCTCACTCTGTTGCCCAGGCTGGGGTGCAGTGGCATGCTCCTGACCACTGCAGGCTCGACCTGCTGGCTTCAGGCAATCCTTCTACCTCAGCCTTCCAAGTACCTGGGACTACAGGCATGTGCCACCACGCCCAGCTAATTTTTTGATTTATTGTAAGATGAGGTCTTGCCATATTGCCCAGACTGGTCTTGCCTTGGCCTCTCTAAGTGCTGGTATTGCAGGTGTGAGCCACCACACCCAGTCTGTTTAAAAAAACAATTGTATGTAAGAACTAGAAATTGACCTTCCATATGACCCAGCAATTTCCCTATTGGGAATATACCCGGAGGAACTCAAGTCATTCTACAAAAAAGATACCTGCACACATATGTTTGTTGTAGCTCTATTCACAATAGCAAAAACATGGAACCAACCATGCTGTCCATTGAAGCTGGAATGGATTTTTAAAATGTGGTACATATACACAATGGAATATTATGCAGCCATGAAGAAGGACAAACATATGGACTTCACAGCAACTTGGATGGATTTAGAGTTGATCATACTCAGTGATCTATCACAGAAACAAAGAACAGAGTACCATATGTTCTCACTCATAAGCGGACCTTGAATAATTATAATACTATAAGAAAGGGATTGGCAGTAGTGGGTAACTGTCAGGGGTGGGTAGGATTGGTAGTTGAGGAAACTGCTAAGTGAGGGAGAGACACACCTCATCAATAGGGGTACCTGCATAATCAACGTTTGTATACCTAACCCTGAATTGTACCCCACATCTTTATAATAAAAAAAATAATAATAATTCTAGAAGGCTTCTTACCAACAACAGCAAAAAGCACTTCCCTTTATCACCACTACTTGATTTCCTACCTCCAAGAGGCATCCATTTTTAATTCTTTTAGCTAATTTGGTTTTTACTTCAAAACCTCTAACAATCTTATGTTACTAACTCTTGATTTTTTATTTTGGGTAATATCTACTGACTTCAATGGAAGATGAAGATTTAGGAGCCTGTCAAACTCACCACTCCTCCACAGATATGCATTCTATCTCCTCATTCTCCTAATAGAGCAATATTCAGTCTGTATATTATGATCATCGAAATGCTGTTCATAGATTCCATGATTACTGGTTCTTACTGCAGATTTTGTTTTTCCTGAAGTCAATACAATTTTGCTTTTTGCTTTCCTTAATTTTTCAGACCTAAACTCTTCCCTAGTTGTATAAATCCTCTCTGTGTGTTCACACACATTAGGTAGTCTCTCAGCTTCCTTTTCTTGAAGAACCTTCTCTGGGAGTCTCCCACATGCTCTGCTTTGGATGGCTTGTTCTCTGTGCAGCTACATATATATGGTCTTGAAGTCTTCTGGCACCATAATCCTTTTGTGATATATCCCTCCTTGCCTGGATCTCTTGATTTTTCATTAACTTCTTCATTTAGTGGAATACATCTTGTACTGATTTCCTGAGAAAGGATACATGAGAATTAATTTTTTGTAAATGTCTTTAGATAGGCACAGTAGTTTATGCCTGTAATCCCAGGATTTGGGAGACTGAGATGAGAGCGTTGCTTGAGCCCAGGGGTTCAAGACCAGCCTAGGCAAAATAGAAAGTCCTCATCTCCACAAAATTTTTAAAAGTAAAAATAAGTAGTTGGGCATAGTGGTGTGCACCTGTAGTCCCAGCTACTTGGGAGGCTGAGGTGGAAAGATTGCCAGAGCCCAGAAGCTTGAGGCTACAGTGAGTCATGATCATGCTGCTGCACTCTAGCCTGGGCAATAGAATGAGACCCTGACTCAAAAAAAAAAAAAAAAAAAAAAGAAAGAAAAAGAAAATGTCTTAATTCTGATCTCACACTTAATTTATAGTCTGGCTGACTGGGTATAGAATTCTAGGTTGGAAATAATTTTCCTCAATATTTTGAAGTTATTGCCCCCATTGTATTCCAGGCTTTCAGTGTTATGTTAAGGAGTCTTTTGCTATTCTGATTTTTCATTATTTGTATAAAACATTCTTTGATGGAGGGCTATTTTCATATTGTACTGGATATGCAGAATGTTCTATCAAGCTAAAAAAAACTCAAGCCCTTTAGTTCTGTGGAATTTTTTTGAGTTGGTGTCTCACTCTATCACCTAGGCTGGAGGGCAGTGGCATGCACGCTCACAGCCACCCCAGCGTCAACCTGCTGGACTCAGGTGATCCTTCTGCCTCAGCCTTCCAAGTAACTGAAACTACAGGCATGCGCTACCACACCCGGCTAATTTTTTTATTTATTGTAAAGATGAGGTCTCACCAAGTTGCCCAGGCTGTTCTTGAACCCATGGACTCAGGTAATCCCCTCACCTAGGCATCCCAAAGTGCTGGGATTACGGGCTTGAGCCACTGCACCCAGCCTATGTGGAAATTTTATTGAGTTATTCCTTTAAATATTTTTTCTTTTTCATATTTCTCCTTATTCTCTCTTTCTGGAACTCCTATATTCAGATGTCATGCTTTCTGGACTTGTCCTCTAATCTTTTTTAAAATTTTCTCTAATTTTCTATCTCTCTTTGCTCTACATTCTGCTAAATTTTCTTAACTTCTTTTCCAGTCTTTTTATTATTTCTGCTATCAGGTGTTTAATTTTCCAGGGACATTTTTTCTTTTCATCAAAATTATTTTAATGGTATCTTCTACCTATTTCATGAATAGAATTTCTTCTCTCTGAGGGTTGTAATGACTTTTTAAAAAAGTTTTTATCTCCCTGTGATTTTTCATTTTTTTAATTTTAAAGATGTGGGGTATAATTCAGAATTAGGTAGATAAGTGGTCACTGTACAGGTAAAGTTTGGGTCTCCCTTTGATCCTCATTTTGCCTGACTTGAGATCAGATACCCTTGTTGATGTTATGTTCCTCTCTTCCTCCTCTGACAGCATCCCACTACTACCAAACCCTTTCTTGTGGTATTATGATGACTGTTCAGGGTCTGTTTATAAGTCAGAACATGTAGTACTCAGTTCTTTGTTTCTGTGATAGATCACCAGGTTGATAGACTCTAAATCCCTCCAAGTTGCTGTGAAGTCTATAATTTTGTCCTTCTTTATGACTGTGTAATATTTCATCATGTATATGTATGACTTTTTTTTTCAGTCCACTTTCAATGGGCAACAGTTGGCTCCATGTTTTTGCTATTGTGAATAATGCTGCAATAAACATGCATGTCAGTTATTTTTTTATAGAATGATTTGAGTTCCTCCAGGTGTATTTCCCGAAGGGGGATTGCTGGGTCATATGGAAGGTTGATTTTTATATCTTTTAAGAATCACCAAAATGTTTTCCACAGAGTTTATACTAGTTTACACCCCCACCACCAACATTGTAGAAATATTCCCTTTTCTCATTCTCTCCAGCATCTGTTGTTTTTTGTTATTGATGATGGCCATCCTGACTGGAGTTAGGTGGGATCTCACTGTGGTTTTAATTTGCATTTCTTTTTTTTTCCTTTTCTTTTTTGAGTTGGTGTCTCACTCCGTCACCCAGTCTGGAGTGCAGTGGCACGTTCATGGCCACCTCAGCATTGACCTTCTGGGCTTCGGTGATCCTTCAGCCTCAGCCTTCCAAGGAGCCAGAACTATAGGTGCATGCTACCGTGCCTGGCTGATTTTTTATTTTTATTATAGAGACGAGGTCTTGCCAAGTTGCCCAGGCTGGTCTCGTACCCATGGGCTCAGGCAATCCACTCACCCCGGCCTCCCAAAGTGCTGAGATTGAGTCACTGAGTCACTGAGTCTGGCCTAATTTGCATTTTTTTGTTTTGTTTTTGTTTTTGTTTTTGAGTTGGAGTCTCACTCAGTTGCCCAGATTGGAGTGCAGTGGCCGCTCCCAACCACCACAGCCTCGAGCTGCTGGGCTCCGGCGATCCTTCCGCCTCAGCCTTCCAAGTAGCTGGAACTACAGGCGCGCGCTACCATGACCGGCTAATTTTTGATTTATTGTAGAGATGAGGTCTTGCCAAGTTACCCAGGCGGGTCTCGAACCTGCGGGCTCAGGCAATACACTCACCTCAGCCTCCCAAAGTGCTGGGATTACAGGCTGAGCCACCAAGCCCAGCTTGCATTTTTTTAATGATTAGTGAGACTGAGCAATTTTTCATGTATCTGTTGGCTGCTCACATCTTCTTCTGAGAAGTGTCTATTCATATCTTTTGCCCACTTTTTCCTTTTGACATGTTTGAGGTTCTTGTAGATCCTGGACATTAGGCCTTTGTCAAATATATAGTTGGCAAATCTTTTTTTTCCCCATTCTGTGGGCTGTCCACTCTCTTGATGGTTTCTTTTGCTTTGCAGAAGCTTTTCAGTTTAATGAGGTCCCACTTGTCTATTTATACCTTATGGCATGGGCATCTGGGGTTTTGATCAGGAGTTGGTTGCCTTTTCCAATTTCTGTAAGATTGTCTCCTACGTTTTCTAAGATTCTTATAGTTTGAGGTTTTATGTTTAGGTCTTTGATCCATTTAGAGTTGGTTTTTGTATATGGTGGTAGGTAGGGGTCCTGTTTCATATCTTCTGCATATGGTCAGCCAGTTTTCCCAGCACCATTTACTGAATAAGTTCTCCTCTCCCCAGTAGTTGTTGGTGGAGGCTTTGTTGAAGATGAGTTGGTTCGTTTTTCCATGTTGCATTTAGTTTTCATTTGTGTTGGTCTCCTGTCTTTGTGTCAAATACTTTCCTCTAATACCTTGCAATCTTGGCTGTCAACTCATATTTAAGAATACTGTATCTTGTTTTTAGTATCATCCTCACTTCCACTTCCAGTGGTACTTGATGCTGCCAGTGATTGAGTCTTTGGGGAGTTCTGTGGTATATTTTATGTTACAGTTACAGTTTTCCCACTATCAGCATAGGATTCAACTTTCTTGGGTTTGTTGAGTTCCAGTTGTTTATTTGCTTTCCAACTTCCAAACTTTTGTTGGTGTCTCATCTCCTGTTGACTTTGTCTTTGTGTGCTTCTGCTTTATAAACAATCTTTTCTGTTATTTGGGAGGATTTGAGAGAGGACAGAGGTATGTGTATAATCCAAATTAGGGTTCTTTGCCAAATCCAACCCACAAGCTGTCCTAGCCTGACTTAAAAATGGTTTTTACATTTTTAGATTGTTAAGCAAAACAAAACAACCCAGAAGGATAGGTGGCAGAGACTCTGTATGGCCCATAAAGCCTAAAATATTTACAGAGAAAGTTTTCTAATTCCCAGTTGAAGTCTACTATTTTCAACTGGACGACTAATTCCTTCCCTCCCAATTTCCACAGCCAATGACCACCTCCCACTTCATAGAGAAAATAAATCTCTCATACAGTCTACTCCTTACTTTTCCATCCCTATAACAAACCATTGCAGTTTGCAGGTTACTCATAGTACTTCATTAAATCAAATTGCAGTGAATGGCAAAAGTCATGAAAAACTTCCTTAAATTCTGTAGCTGTTTTTTCACCCTGTATTTTACATGGCCCCTCTATGACATTTGATAGTGTGGCTTCCATTCTCACTAACTTATTTGAGCCTAGCCTTCCTGAGATCACCAGTAGCATCCTAATTGCCAAATCCAGAGGATGCTTTTCACACCTTAGCTTGACCTTTCCTATGTTACATTTAACATTATTGCTGCCTATCTATTTCTGGAATATTTCTACTCCCGTGTATTCTGTGATACTATTTTCTCTTAGTCCTCACCACTCCACATGCAGTTTCCTAATTCAGTACATTCACCCTATGAATTTCTTCCCCCCATCCCCACCACAGCCTTGTGTTAGACTCTCATCATCTTTTTGGCTTACACCAAAGTTGTCCTACCAGGTTGTACTTAGCCTCCACATGCCACTAGAGTGGCTTTCCTGAAACAAAATATGTTGATATCATTAACTTTCCAAAAAAAATTTGTAGTTCTTTTCTCTACTCTCTACTTTTTTTTTTTTTTTGAGTTGGAGTCTCACTCTGTTGCCCAGGCTGGAGTGCAATGACACACTCACGGCCACCGCAACCTCGACCTGCTGGGCTCAGGCAATCCTTCCACCTCAGCCTTCCAAGTAGCAGGAACTACAGGAGCCTGCTACCATGCCCGGCTTATTTTTTGATTTGTTGTAGAGATGAGGTCTTGTGAAGTTGCCCAGGCTGTTCTCGAACCCGTGGGCTCAGGCAATCCTCTCACCTCGGCCTCCCAAAGTGCTGGGATTATAGGTGTGAGCCACAGTGCCCGACTCTCTCTCTACTTTTATACAATAAGATCCAAACTCCTAACTTGGTGTTCAAATCCATGTTTGGTCCTCTTTTCTGCTATCTTTTCACCTCGTTTCTCCTTTTTCTCTCCCCAAAAACCAGTCCCCCTTTCACTTCAGCCAGTTGACCACCAATAATGATGATGGGAGTGATAAAATTATTAGCAGCTGCATGTACTGAAGAATTACTATGCGCCAGGCACTGTGCTAAGTGCTTCATGTGATTCTAGCCATTTAATTATCATGACTGCTTTATTAGGTGGGTTCTATTAGAGGTCCACCATCACTGACAATATGAACTCCATAAATCTTCGAAAAAAAAAATTTCCCCATAAGATTAGGATCAAAACTAATTTGGCAGCAAAATCTGACCTGAGATGATAGGAATGTATTCAGTCCTATTTAGTGTAGAAATTCATTTCATAGCAGAATATTAATATTTAATTACAGGAATGCTGCCCCAAACCTCATAGGGAGAATGTTAAATAATATATGGTTTGTGCATCATATTACTTTTCTAAAATCGGAACATTTTTTAGTTCTAGTACTATCTAGTATTAGAGATTAAAGTTCAGATAAGAGATTTTAGACCTGTATTATTATTTTTATGGATGAGGAAATTAAGACTCAGCCAGATGAAGTAACTTTTCCAAAGTCACACAGTAGAAAAAAAACAGTAGCACCCAGATTAGCACTGTGGCAGTCTGGTTCAAAGCACACACCCTATTCACCACACCATACCATCAGCCACCTGCAGGTCCCTGCCCTTGACCTCTTCTGGGTTACTGGCTTTGTGTTGCCCTCCCTGTTCTCTCAGTAATTAGCCCCTGCTGACTTCCCTTCCACTCCTACTCACCCAGGCTGCATCCTTCCTTCCTTCCTTCCTTCCTTCCTTTCTTTCTTTTTGTTGAGTCAGAGTCTCTCACTCTGTCACCCAGGCTGGAGGGCAGTGGCACGCTCACTGACACCGCAGCCTCAACCTGCTGGGCAATCCTTCTGCCTCAGCCTTCCAAGTAGCTGGAACTACAAGCATGTACCACCATGCCTGGCTAATTTTTCTTGATTTATTATAGAGATGAAGTCTTGCCAAGTTGCCCAGGCTGGTCTCGAACCTGTGTACTCAGGCAGTCTTCTCACCTCAGCCTCCCAAAGTGCTGGGATTATAGGCATGAGCCACCATGCCCAGCCCTGCATCCTTTCAATAGTAGCCTCAGTTCCTTCACTGCCTCATTCTCCTGAAAATGTCCCATGGATATCCAGCTCTGACCGAGTCTACCCATCTGTCTCTCAAATGGTGCTCTTGGGTTGTTTTTTATTTGTTTTTTGTTTTTTTTGAGTTGGAGTCTCACTCTGTCGCCCAGACTGGAGTGCAGTGGCCGCTCCCGGCCACCGCAGCCTCGACCTGCTGGCTCCGGTGATCCTTCTGCCTCAGCCTTCTGAGTAGCCGGAATTACAGGCGCGTGCTACCACACCCAGCTAATTTTTTGATTTTATTGTAGAGATGAGGTCTCGCCTGCTCAGGTGGGTCTCGAACCCACAGGCTCAGGCAATTCACTCACCTCAGCCTCCCAAAGGCACAGGATTACAGGCTGAGCCACCGAGTCCGTCTTTGGGTTGTCTTTCATTTGAAACTTAATAGAAAGGTTAATCATGTTGCTCTCCCAGTTTCAGACTGCACCTAGTCAGTGTTTGGCCATATTGCCTTTTACATTTCCTTCTGCAGCTTCCATTCCTATTGCCAGGGCAGCTGTATGAAAACCTTCCCCACGTCCCTACAGCTCCACAACTCACCTCACCATCTTGCTCAGTTTCAGCACATGCCTGGTTCCATTTTCATTCTGACTGCTTTCGTTGTGCACATAGGGGTTTGTAAGCAGTGCCACCCTCCCGCCCCTCCTCACCCTCTTAGAGGGCAGCTGCTAGTAGAATCCCAGACTTCCTGGTCTCCTGTGGGTGCCAGTGCCCCAGGGGGTGTCCTGCCCCTGATTCTCAGCCAAGTGCCTTTTGTCTCCTGGCATGACATAGCAGTTTCTTCCTCAAGTTCATGGTGACTCACTTTTTAAAAATAGTCTTTGGCATGTCAAAGCTTTTTTTTTTGAAAGTCTAAACATATTGTATTGACTGGTTCCGTTTTAGTCACATGCACTTTTACCTCCTGAGAGAAACCCTAATATATTAATTAGGTATGATTTTACCTTCCTGAAACCACACACCCCTCACTTTCCACGCTTCAGTGCCTTTCTGTAGCTGTTCCCACCCTACCAGTATGGCATGTCCTCTAAGGTCATCTCGTAGCAGCTCAGATACTGTCTCCTCCACATCTTCCCAGTTTTTCCTGTCCCAAAACTCTCCCCCTTGCATCTGAACTCCTATAGCAACTTCTCTAGAGGCTTATTTTATAGTTATTTGTATCTGTCTGATACCTCATGGTCTCTTTGATGTCAGGTACCATGCCTCATCTTTTCATGCTGTCTCTCGAGCATAGTGAGGACTCTGTATATGTTTGGTATGTTAAATTAATGAAATAAATTTAAGGAGAATCTTCTTGAGATAAGTCTATATCAGCAGGCTCCACTTACTCATTCACAGCTAAGTCCTTGCAATCAGATCATTGTGCAGAAATCGTTCCCACTAAAGTTACAAATGGCCTTCCAGTGACTAATTCTGTGGTATATTTTAAACCATCAGCTTCTTCCACCACTTTGCTAAATTTTAACACTCCTTTTAGTTAGTTCTTATCACCTCTGGCTTCATCTGTCCTGCTAGTCCTATCTCTGATTATTTCGTTGTTTTCTCTTCCATATTACCACATCCTTCTAAATTTATGGTGATATTTTATTTTATCTCCTCAAACTTTTTTCTCCGTGTATCTTCAGGAATCTCATTTAGTCAGGTTTTGTTTGTTTGTTTGGGACTGAGGTTGGGAGGGAAGAAATTGAGGGATTAAGAGTAGGTGTTAGATCCCTCCAGGAGCTAAGCAATGGAGAGACTAGAACAAGAAACAGGTAGTCGCATAACCATTGAAGTATTAGTTCTGCTCATAGACTGATCATCCCCTAAAGTTGAAGTCTCCTTCATAAAGCTAGATTGAACAACACAGCCTTGACCCACAGGCAAATGGGACCTCTGCTTCTGAGATTCAGGCCCTGTGGGTGAGTTATGCTGGGCACAGATCTAGCTTGGTGGCAGGTCCACCTCTTACACTCAGCTATCAGGTATGGTATGAAAGCCTGAGTTATGGAAGGTGAGACCGTGAGCCCACTCAGCCTGTAGGCAGTTCCAAGATAGCAAGAGACACAAAAAGAAAAGTCTCAGCTATAGGCCAGACCTGTGGGAGCTGAGGAAAAGCTTAACCCCAAGGCCTTGTGGGAAGATGATCCATGGTACAACTGGTTGCCACAAAGACTGGAACTGGGAGAACATTCTGAATCTAAGGCAGCTCTTTAAGTTGTCTTGTTGCCCTTAACAGCAGGGTTGTGACTTTGCTCTCATGCTCTACCACTAATGTGGGCCCTAGGGCCCAGCATCCAGCCCAGCCCATAGCATCCAGGTCTGCTCCTCTTTGTCTGCTTGTGTCTCCTACCAGGTACCCAACTCTCTATACTTCCCAATTTAAATCTCCAGAAGATAGGCCCTATGTGCCTCCTAGATGAATGGTCCATCTGTGGATTGCCTCCCCTGGAGACAGGTAACCATCCATGACCCAGTTGTCAGGGGCCAGAGGAGAGCAGGGTTGTGAGGTTTAGATGCAGCTCACTCTCAATCAGGTGACAGTCAACATCCATGTGCCCAAACCCAAACTGGATATAATCCTTCAATTCTTCCTCTTCCTTATCTCCCACTAATATCCCATCTGTCACGAGGTCCTAAGTATTTCCTTTTACACATGCTTAGCCTTCACCCTTTTTTGTGTGTTCCTGTTGCTGCTGACCTTGTTCAGGCCGCCAGCACTTCTCATCTGGAGTGCTGCATTCTCCTCCTATCCATCTCCCTGCCTTTAATCTCTCCCCTAGTCTACTATTTTATTCTGTTGCCAGAATAATCAATTTAGTTCCCACACTGCAGCCAAAGTTTATATGTAAAAAATATAAATCAGATCCTGTTCCTCCCGTGGTTTTAAGTAGGGCTTCTCGTAGCTAATGAAATAGAACACATCCATTTTCTGTTGCCAGTGCAACTTCCTGCAGATCAGCCCCATCTTCCTCTCTGACCTCACTTTCCCACCCTCCTGCCTTCTGTGATTTTGTGCTCCAGCAACACTGACCTTCTGACCTCTGCCTTAGATGTTGCAGGGTTGTTCACCTGCTTTTCCTTCCACTTGAAATTGTCTTACCCTTATCTTTTCTGAGCTGGCTCCTATCTCCAAGTCTCAGCCCTATGTCACCTCCTCAGAGAAACTTTCCCTAAACACTCTAATATTACCTGTACTTCTACCCTGGTCTCCATTACATGATTAAATAGTCCTTATCCCACTTTTCAGCGTCAGAAATAATTTTTTTCATTTTATTTGTTTACTTGTTTTTCCATTTCCCTAAAATATAAATTCCTTGAGAATAGGAACATTCTTGTTCTTACTCACCATTGTATCCCTAAGCCTAGTATGTGCAGTCTTTTCTCGGTAAATATCTGTTAAATGAATAAACCATAAAATCTCCCTTGTTCCTCTTTTTTTCCACCTCCGTGTATCATGCTTAGCTTTCTATGTGTCTTTATTTTACCTGTTAGGTTGTGAGGTACTTGAGGGAACACTTTTTAAAAAATTCATTCTTACATCTCTGGGGCTTACACATGATGGATGGCAGAAAATAAGCGTCACATGTGTGCCATGACAGGTATACCCCAAAATGCAGCTCATTCACTGCATAATTTGTGCTTTGGAAACTCCTCACATGGCTAGAAGGCTGAGACCCATTCTTTATACTCTCTTTATGTTCCTTTTGTTCCACTTCAGAAACCAGACACAGGAAACATCTGACCATAATAAAACATTTCCAGTAAATTCTAGGTTTCCTCAATGAACAAAGTCACGTGCAGCAAGGCTCTGTTGTACCTTGGTCTGGAATTCTGTTTGGTCACTTGTATGGCATGCCACATGGCTGCCTCTGGCCTGGGAGCCAGGAACAGTTGAAGCCTGGGATGATTAGAGTGAAAATGACATATTTGTTAGCCTGAGAGGGAGAAGTCTGGATATTCTTGCTCTGTTTCTTGCAAAACAAACTTCTAAATTTGTTGGATACTAAGTTTTCCCGTTAGCTGTCAAAGTGGTTTATAACTAAAATAATCTTACATCCTTTAGAATAAACCACAAATAATAAATGGCCACACTGTTTCTGAAATCAAAGCAAAATTCATCAAAACAAAATTCATCAAAACTTCATTGCTCAAAGCAAAATTTATACAAAATTACACAAAACATGAATATGTCATTAATTTCCTCCCACCCTCTCACTTACATCTTCTGAAGTTTAAAGATGTGTGCTCTTAGGAACATTCCACTACCATGGTACATAATATTTGTAAAGACCAAGGAAACAGTCTATTTCTTTCCAATAGACCATTACCTGTTTGGAACTTATGCTTGCATACCCCTATCACACTTTATATTTATCTTAAGTGTCTATTAACTGGTTCATTTTCCTTGACTTGAAGGCAGAGACTATCTCTTACTTGGCTCCATATCTCTAGTATCTGGCACAAGGCCTGGCACATAATAACCACTTGATAATATGTGTGGGAAGGAGGGAAGGAGAAAAGAAGGGAGAAAAAAAACCCAGTCCATGAAGAGACTGATATAGTTCAGGTATATTTAAACATCCTGAAATATAAGGATGACCTTAGCAACTAAAGAGAAAAGCCTAACAGCTTTTCATCATGTATGGTGAAAAATAAAGACAATTAAGAACTTTCCATCCTTTGGCATTGGAACCAGAGCAGTAGAGGTTAAAATACTAGAGCCGAATTATAAAGATTTTTTTTTAACATTTTTTTTCTCATGATACAAGTCATGCATGTTTACTGTATAAATTTGCAAAAATACAGAGAATAAGCATTATCTATAATTCCACCACCCGGAGACAACCACTGTTAACATTTAGTCTTTTTTTAGTCTTGGTTAAGTTTAGTCTTTTAGTTAACTTAAGCCTGTTTTGTTTACATTTTGATTGAAAAGTTTAACAGAGATTATGTTAGAACTGCTTGTGAGCACAAAGAAGGCGAATTGCTATTGAAAAAATACTTGTCACTATAATAAAAATTTGAGATTCTTTTTTAAATTGTTGCTCACTTGGGCAGTCAACTCCTCAGAATTCCATTCTCCATCCTCTTCAAGGGAGTGTGATCTCTCACCAAGAAAGCTCTCAGAATGCATTTTCTTAGTCCTCCTGTGCTGAGACTCTTGGTATAAGCATGTTTGTCTTCCAAGGATGAGGCAAGGCTTGAACCCTGTCACAGGACAAATACAGTTCAGGACTGACTTGCACTGAATGAGAGTCAACACCTTGAATGGATTTTCTTTCCCAACTTGTGAAATATCATTCAGATAACATCACCTTTGAAAGAAATCAAGGATATTTACTAGTTTATTTCTTAGTTTAATAAATGTATTGACCACTTTCTATGTGTCAGTAACTGAGCTAGGCATCAAAACCTCAAAATGAATAGACAGTCTTTTTCCTCAGGGGACTTTCAATTTAATGAGAGAAAAAGGAAAGTAAACAAAGATTAAAATGCAGTATAATAAATGCCATACTAGAAGTACAATGATGGCATAAAGAAGAGTGAGCACAATTGATGAGTGAAGACATCAAGAACAGGGGATGATTGAATTGGTCTTAATGGAAAAGTGGGAGGCACATATCTCTTCGGGGGAAGAATAGTAGCTTTGGCATACCTGGACAAGAAATATACTAGAGGTGGTAAATGAGGCAAAATGGTGAAGAACTTGAATGTCAGAGCTTGAACTTTATCTTACAGGCCTTGGAAGCTACTGAAGGGTTTTAATCAAGAGCAGAAACACAGTCTGGTATATTTTTTGAAGAAACCAGTGGAAAGAATGGATGGAAATGGGCTAAGTTGGAGGCAGGATTGTGGTGGTGGTAGGGGGGCTATCAGAACAGTCCCAGCAAAAGATGATAGGCAGATGTCTAGAGAAACAAATCTACAGAGACAGAAGGTAACTTAGTGGTGGCCTGGGACTGGAGGTGGAAGTGACTGAATGAGCATAAGAGATCTTTTGGGGTGATGGGAATGTTCTAAAATTGTATTATGTTGATGGTTGCAGGTTCTGTAAATTTTCTAAAAAGTATTGAAATGTATCTGTAAATTGAGTGAATTTTGTGATATATAAATTATAGTTCAGGAAAACTCTTTATGAAAGAGGGGTTTTGGGAAGGCAAGCTTCTCCTCGTTGAGAGGAGACAGATGTGAGAAATGTTGATGAAGAACTAGAATTTATAAGAGCTAGACGTTGATTGTATGAGATAGGATGGTCATTCATCTGTTTAACCAGGTGTCCTAATTGTGATACTACATTTTTGTAAAAAAGTGGCACCCAGCCGGGCTCGGTGGCTCAGCCTGTAATCCCGCGCATTTGGGAGGCTAAGGTGAGTGGATTGCCTGAACCCACCGGTTCGAGACCCGCCTGGGCAGCGAGACCTCATCTCTACAATAAATCAAAAAATCAGCCGGGCGTGGTGGCGCACGCCTGTAATTCCGGCCACTTGGAAGGCTGAGGCGGAAGGATCGCCAGAGCCCAGCGGGTCGAGGCTGTGGTGGCCGGGAGCGGCCACTGCACTCCAGTCTGGGCAACAGAGTGAGACTCTGACTCAAAAAAAAAAAAAAAAAAAAAAGTGGCACCCTTACTATTTTCTTGGTAGATTTCAAAGCATATGGATCTGCCGTTTACTGGCAGCACAGACTATCTGCCTTGGAAACTACATCCTTCAGCTTTTCTGCTACCCAGTTTTTAGTAAACATATGTTTATGAGAGAAAATATATATATTTATGGAGGATTGCCTAGATTCATTTCCCTGTGCATTGTTATATAGCAAATAGTTACTGAGTACCAGGTGTTATGCTGGCAATGCAGTGGTGAATAAGGCAGATCTGGTGACTACTTTTGTGGAGCTTACAATCCAGCAGTGGGACCAGCTGTTATTTACAGTCATGATGACTCCTGTGTTGAATTTCCATGTGCAGTGAGAGAAAATGCCATACAAACTGAGATCTGAAGGATAATGCTGGGGTGGGGTGGGGTGTGGTTGTAGACACTGGTCCTACGCACATCCAGTTGGCACTCTTTGTAGCAAATGAGCCTTTTGAATCTGATCCCTTTTGAGTCTGAGTCTCTTGAGTTATCTTGGGACTTACATCATCTTGGTGTCCCTTATAATTGTTTTTATTAGACTATACATTGGATTTATGCCATCATTTGGCATGGGCTCATATTGTAAGAAGCAGCCAAGCAAGATTTACAACTACTTATTACAGACATGTTGTAAAATATGCAATCTTCAACATCTTACAGCATCTAAGGTCCACAAGAGAGAGTTCTCTCTGGCCATTGTACAATATTTACTTCCATGTTTTGGTCTTTTAGTTGCTCTAAAGCACTTGACTCTGTCTTGCTTCAGGTCTCCACATGTGGCCTTCTCTCTTCCTGGAATGCCCCATTCCATTCCTGTTGGGTTTGATGCTCTCTTATCATTCAGCTGTGAGTTCAAACATCACTCCTTCAGGGCAGCCTTCCCTGCCCATCACCCATTCTACTTCCGTAGTCAGTCTGTTTCCTAATGTAGACTTTTTCAGTTAAATAATTTGTTCTTTGGTAACATTTTTCTTTCCTACGCTGATAGCGGAGAGATCTGTAAGGGTAGAGACCATACTTTTTCTGTTTGCTGCTGTCTTTCATAGTCACAGTAGATGATCAATAAATATTTACTGAACATTTGAATGAATGAAAGAATGAATGCATTGTGGGTACTTGTAACTGTTCATCTCCTTTTTTCTTTGGCTGTTTGGAAGTTCAGGCTCTCCTCGATTCTACCTGCAGTTCCTTCGTAGGTCCTCATGGCATGCATTTTGTGCACTAACATTTCCTCTACTATATAATATTTTTCCTTTCTTTGATTTCTTCATTTTTAAAATTCTAGTGTATACTGTAAATTCCTATAGGCTACTTTAAGTCTTTTCTGGGAAAAATAATAATAAACAATTGAGTATGTGAGTAGAAGAAAGAGAGAAGTCAAGGGAGAAATGTTAATGCCTTTAACTAGATACAGAAGGGAAGTTTCATTTTGCTTAGTTTTAATTTTTTTAACTTTTAATTTTTTTATTTTAAAGATGTGGGGTCCAATTCTGGGTTATGTATACAAATGTTCGTTATGCAGTTAAGATTGTTGATGAGATGAGGCCCCCCTTCCCCAGGCAAATCCCCACTACTACCAATCCTGCTTTGTTTCATTTTATTTTTGCTAGAAGAAGGAAAAAGGAGTAAATTTGTCTCCTAATTTGTAGGTAATGCCTCTGAAGAATTTGGACCCATCCCTGCCCTGAGACATCTCTCCCAGTGGCAGGAGGCAAGGGGTGCTGGGCTCAGCAGGGCTTCCTGGACCAATGGATGTGGGAGGGGGTAAAGAGCTATGGAGGTTGTCTGTGTAGCTGAGTTCCCTTCCAGTCAACTCTCCCTTGGGGGAGGGTTTGGGCAGAGCCAGTGGGAGCTTGTGATTTTACTATGCAAAGGAGAAAGAAATGAACTTGTCCTCTTGTGTTGCAGATTCAGTGGTTCTTTCCTTTGACTCCGCTGGACAAACACTAGGCTCAGGTACCAACTCTTCCCCCTCTATCTTTTCAGCCCTCAATACTGGCACACTTTTAGTGGGACCTAATCAGGTAGGGGTTTGTGGGGGGGTGGGGAGGGCAATGGACTATTTCAAAATTGTGGGAAAGTCTCAAGAAAACTTCCAGAAATTGGTGGTCTAGAAATATAACATCTAGAAACCTTTCCAGTTGACTTTCAAAGTGTGCACTGAGGAGTTGTTTCTACTGCTGCTTCCTTATTCAGAGTTGGCAAGGCTCATAGAAAAAGATATCTGTTTTTTGTGCACATATCCTATCTCAACGAGTAGGGCAGAGGGCACTGAGAGACCTCAAGGGGAATGCTGGAATAGATAACCATCATGGGTCTCCAAAAGGATGCCAGGCTGATGATAGCACCCCACTTTCCTGAACATATACTCTGCTGCATGTATGTGTCCCCTATGCTCATATACAGACCTCTTCCAAGCAAGGAGTACTCTATATACTGTGCACTCATGTCAAAATGCATGTAGGCAGACACACCACCCCCTCTCCTTATGTTTACAATGCAGGACACACAAACTAGCACACCTTCCCCTTTGACTCAGATTCACCCAGGCCTAGTGGAACTTGGCTCTCCATATCTGAGGCAGTTCACCTGTTCCATACCACTGTAGCTGTTGGCAGTGACTGGAAAGAGAGATGACTTTGACCCTTCAACTTGCTGCCATTGGGTCCCTATGGGAGACCCAGAGTGACTTTACTTTGAGGAAGAGCATCTCTGTGCATTAGTCCTATGTTTTTAGGTGAAGTCAGGTGGGCCTCATACTGTGAGTGCTGCCTTTGAATATCAGGGAGACTTTGCTCGCCTATTGAGGACAGCTAATCCATTTTGCTCCTTAAATATAATAGGTCGATAGATTGATATTTCATAAAACAGCCATGAGGTTCAGGCAGTTGTGGTGGAGTAGACAAAAGGAAAGATGTTTAGAGACTATGGTCACAGTTACCACTATTACTGTGAGCCTACTATGTGCCAGCTCTGTGCTGAGGACTTTATATACCTCTTGGTTATCCCTTACAGTAGCCTCAATGTCTTTAGTTATAGATAAAGAAGCTAATGCTCAAAGATTTTAAGTAACTCATTTGGAGCCTATCATCTCTGTCTGACTCTAGAGCCATACTGTGTCCCTTAGCATGTTGCTATCTCATACCTTGTATGCTTGAGTTGTCCTCCACCAAAATGCTGAGGTAGGAGGAGTCATTTTGGGGTTGAGTGGACAGATAAAAAGAGTTTGGAAATAGACCCCAAAATTGTGTCTATTCATATAGGAAAGGTTGATCTGTTTGATTACATTAAAGTTAAGAACTATTAATCAAAAGATTCCATTAAGAGAGGGAAAAGGCAATCCAGAGTGAAAAAAGATAGTTATGACACACAAAAAACAAAGGTCTTATTTCCAGGAAAAATAACTAAAGAAAGTAATGGGAATAAAGAAACAACTTAGTATGGAAATGAGCATAAGGCTTGAACAGAAATTTCACAAAAGGGGAAATCCAAATGGCCAATAAACCTATGAAAATATGTTTGATTGTGTTAGTATTCAGAGAAATGCAAATTAAAATCACAGTGAGATAGCTAGCAAACAGCAAAATTTGAAAAGCTTGACAATCCCAGGGTTGATAAGGGTGTGGTGTATGTAGTAGAAACTCTGAATCTCTACTGGTTGGAGGGTAAATTGGTACAATCACTTTGGAAAAAAACCAAGGCAATATCTATTTAAATTTGAATACACACATACTCCATGACTTGACAATTTCTCCTCTAGGTATACCCTTCAAAAATGGATACTGATATATACCAGGACATATGTGTTAGACACATATATAAGAATGTTCATAAAAGCATTGTTCATAATTGGCAGAAATCAAAAATAATCCAAATACCTAAAAACAGTAGAAAGAATATGCAAGCTGTGTTATATTCATGTGAAACAATAAAAATGAGCAGGCCACAGATAGATGCAACAGCATGGATGAAACTTAAAGACATATTCTTGGGTGAAAGAAGTCAGCAAAAACAGTGTATACTGTGTTTTTCCTTTTATAAAGTTCAAAAGCAAATGGAATAAAACCATATTTGCTTAGATGTATGATTCAGTACTAAAATAATAAAGAAAAGCAGAGGATTGAATTCTATAACAGCTAGAATGGTGGTGTTCAAGGGGGTATGTTAAAGGATGGGCCCGTCCCTTGAGTTCAAGACATGGGACATTTCTTCACTGGACAGCTTCTAGAGTGTTGCTATGTTGTTTTTAGTGACGTGAGCAGGGTTACGTGGGTGTCTATTTTATAGTAACTCATTAGCTATGCATGTAAATTTTATGTACTTTCTATATATGTACTGTAATTCACATTTTTTTTAAAATACAAAGAGCACGACCTGTGTTGTCAGGCATGGAACAGTTGTAGGAACAGAAGGGTCAGGAAGTAGCACTATAGGTCAGACTTGCCTGGATAGAGAAGAAGGAGGAAACAGTTAATATCTATGGAGCATTTAGTATGTGTCAACTACTACTGATGCTTTGCATCAGTCCTAAAATGGAATGTGTTAGCCAGAATTCTAAACACTTTCATGTGAACTAACTTGTTTAAATCTCACAGCCACCCTTTGAAATAGGAAACTAATGTATAGAGAAGGGAAGTAAACTTGTCCAACGTCAAATAGCAAGCAAATGGCAGAACCAGGATTTGAATTTAGACATTCTGGTTCCAGGGCCCATATTCTTTTTATTTATTTATTTGTTGATTTTATTTTATTTTGAGTTGGAGTCTCATTCCATCTCCCAGGCTGGAGCACAGTGGCACACTCACAGCTACCCCAGCATCGATTTCTGGGCTCTGGCGATCCTTCCGCCTCAGTCTTCCAAGTAGCCAGAACTACAGGTGTTCACTACCATGCCTGGCTAATTTATTTATTTATTTATTGTAGAGACGAGGTCTTGTCAAGTTGCCTGGGCTGGTCTCGAACCCGCGGGCTCAGGCAACCCACTTGCCTCGTCCTCCCAAAGTGCTGGGATTGTAGGCTGAGCCACCAAGCCCAGCTGTTTGTTTATTTTTAAAGAAATTGGCTTTCACTGTGTTGCCTAGGCTAGACTCGAACTTCTTGGCTCAAGCAGTCCCTCTGCCTCAACCTCATAGTCCATATTCTTAACCAAGTAGTTCTTGCTTTCTCTATTCCTATTAATTTCCAAGATGATTTTGATCCTAGGCTTCCATCTTCCTTGGAGATATAAAAAAAGCTTGAGCTTAATCTGTAAATAACTAAGGACCATAGGAAAAGGCTTCCAGGTTTGTATATGGTTCCCAGTGAAACCTGCAAAGAATGAGAATTGAGATATTTTTTCTGCTAATTCCCTCTTCATGGAGGATAGATAAAATTGATCCAAAATCAGCTTTAAGTTAGGACCGATTCTCAGTTTGCCTAGCAGACAACATGTACTGGTTTCCATACTTAGTTCTACCATATTTGTGCTCTCATGGAAGATTTATTTGTAAGAGGCCAACAGTTTTGCTGTCTCATGCTTTGTATCAGTCCTAAAAGGGAATGTTAGCAGGAAAGAGCTGGGCAGAGGTCTTCACAGTAGCCACTTTATTAATTTATTTGGAAAGAATTTACATAGCATTGGGCATGCCACATTGCCAAAAAAATTTTAGAACCTTAGCAAGATCACTTTGGAATTAATCCCTATTTGACTTTCTTTCTGCTAGTGTGGATAATTACAAGTAGGAAACAAGGTTCCAGTTCCAGATGAGATGGAGTGATCACACTCACCATGTCTCTGTCACTGAATACAACTAAAGACCCTGTTGTTTGGCAACTCTGAAACAAATAGTAGCAGACCAATTGGGGAAGAATACCGGAATTCTCTATATTACCAAACTGGCAGTGAATTTCCCATTTTTCCTTCAGTGTCCCATATCTTAGACTCAAGACACCTCAAAACCTAGCAGTAGACACCAGGGCACAAACAGAAAACTCCAGGAAAAGACCTCTAGTTGTGGCTCTGGGTGGGAAGAGGGCTCCAAACGCTCAGACAGTTGGAAAATCCCAGGGGTTGTTTCTTCTTTTCTCTGTTCTCTCAGCACCCCCACCCCCCGCCCCCGGCAGTCCCACAGTGGTGGTGGTGGTAGGGACAGTGGCATCAGCAGGATCTTCGGTCACCTAAAACCGAGGGCAGAGAAACTTCTTCTCTGATCACAAGAGTTCTAGTCCCAAGAGGGATGGGACGCAATTTTCGTTGCTTATTTTCTCTCTTTGCCTTCCCGCTGCCAAATGCCAGATTTAGGCACAGTTCTGGAAATTCATGTCAGAACGTGGTAACTAAAGTCCTAGCTTTCTGGCAAGAGGATGAAAAGGGGAGGCCCAAGGAACCAGAGCACAGAGGAGAAAACAGAGAGAGGAGGAGCTCAAGAAAGCAACCCTATCAAGTTATTTATGAACTAGGATAACCCAAGTTGTGCATACATGCATTTGATTCTCAATTAACATACCAAAGGCTTTTAGAAAAAAAAAAAAAATCAACATTCTCTACTGGATTTAAACAAGACCTCGAGTCTTATAACGTAATATTTGAAATATCGAATATACTAACCAAAATGAAGGACCAGGAAAATTCCATCTCGCATGAGAAAAGATAATCAGTCAATGCTATGCTGAGATGACACGGATGTTTGAATAATCTGCTGAAGATTTTAAAGTACTATTATAGAAAATGACCCCAAATAAAGGCAAACTGTGTCAAATGAATGGAAAGATAGAAAATCTAAGCAAAAAAATTAAAAAATATATATGAATATATATATACTTATATGAACCAAATGAAGATATAAGAACAGAAAAAATACAATAACTGAAGTTTTAAAAACCACAAAATAGGCTGGGTGTGGTGTCTCACACCTGTAATCTCAGTACTTTGGAAGGCCAAGGTGGATAGATCACTTGAGCCCAAGAGTTTGAGACCAGCCTGGGCAACATAGCAACATTTTGTCTCTATAAAAAATTAGAAAATTAGCAGAACATGGTGGCATGCGCCTGTAGCCCCATCTACTTGGGATGCTGAGGCAGAAGGATCACCTGAGCCCAGGAGGTCCAGCATGGGCAACAGAATGAGATCCCCCAACTCAAAAAAAAGATCAAAATAGTAATAAACCACAAAATGAGCTTAATAACATGTCAGAAAGAGTCAGTGTACTTGAAAATAAGCAATAAAAACTATCCAATCTGAACAATAGAAGAAACAAGATTTTAAAAGTTGAGCAGAGCCTCAGTGACTTGCACGACAACACCAGACGGGTTACCTTTCATGTCATTGGGGTTCCAGAAGAAATATTTCAATAAATAATGGCTAAAACTCTCTAAATTTGGTGACCAAGTGTGGTCTATCCTGGCAGTGGAAGTCTGGTTCAACATTAAGCAAATCAATCAGTTTAATTAATTGTCTAAGAAAGAAAAAAACTTGGTCATATTAACTGATGCATTTGACAAAATTCAACATCTATTTGTAATTTTTAAAAAAACTGTCAACAAACTGAGAAAGAAACTTCTTCAGCCTGATATAGAGCATCTACAGAAAATGTACAGCAGACATCACACTTTATGATAAAAGACTGCTCTTCCCTTAACATCACGAACCACTCCTGAAAATCCTAGCAAGTGGAGTAAAGGAAGAAAAAGAAATAGAAGAGTATAGAATGGAAAGGAAGAAATAAAACTAACCATTCTTGGACTAGGCATAGTGGCTCATACCTCCAAAAAAAAAAAGAATGGGGCATGGTAGCCTGTGTCTATAGTCCCAGCTACTTGTGAGGCTGAGGCCGAAGGATCGCCTGAGCCCAGGAGGTTCGAGGCTGTGGTGAGCCGTGATCATGCCACTGTACTTCAGCCTGGGCAACAGAGCAAAATTCTGTCTACCTACAAACAAAAAAAACCGACCTTTCTTATAGATTGAGGTCTCCAACCCCCAGGCCCAAGACTGGTACTAGTCCGAGGCCTGGTAGAACAAGGTGAGCCAAGGGCAGCAGAGCTCTGTCTGCTGTCATATCAGTGGTGGCATTAGATTCTCATAGGAACGCAAACCCTATTGTAAACTGTGCATGTGAGGGATCTAGGTTGCGTGCTCCTTCTGAGAATCTCATGCCTGATGATCTGAGGCAGAGAAGAGGCAGTGATTAGCAGTGAGGTTTGACTGCACATCTCCCACCCAGATCTCCCCCATCCCTTTCCCCGCTAAGGAAAAACAGCCTTCCACAAAACCTGTCCCAGATGCCAAAAAGTATGAGGACTGCTGTTATAGGTGACATGATTGCCTACATAGAAAATCCCAAGGAATCTTTAAAAAAAAAACTCCTAGAATCACTGAGTTTAGCAAGATGACAGGATACAAAAGTCAAAACACAAAAGTTAGTTGTGCTTTTTTATATGCTGGCAATGAACAATTGAAAACCAAACTTAGAAACAACTACACATTTACAGTAGCTCCCCGAAACCAAAATGCTTATGTATAAATCTAATGAAACATGTATGAGATCTGTGTGCTGAAACTGGTTCTGCTCCCTCTTTTCCTTCCTCTTTTATCCAACTAATCAAGCCACAAACCTAGCACATCCTGCTTGTTCCTCTTCCTTCACCCTCTCCTTTTTCTGTCTTCACAGAAGGGTACAAAGTGCCCTTTGTACCACTGCCCGAGGTGCCATCTACTCTTCCTAACTAGAAATCATCTCCTAACTGGTCTGTCTGTGCTCACTTGTCAGAAGTCCACTCTCCACATTGTAGCCAGGTTAATCTTTTGGAAACACAAATCAGATAATGTCTTGTCTTGTTACCACCAAATCTCTCGAGTGACCTCACAGTGCACTCAGAATAAAATCCAAACTCATGGCCTATGAGTCCCTACTTACTGGCTCCTACTTACCTGATCTCCAATTTCACTTTAGTTCATTTGCCCCTCACTCACTGTCCTCAAACCACATTGGCATTCCTGCTATTCCTTGAAGATGCCAGGTCTTTTCCTACCTTATGGCCTTTATATCTGCTGTTTCCTCTACCTAGGCAGCTCTTGCCTCCTGTTTTGCATGGCTGTCTGTAGGCCTCTGTTACAGTGTCACCTCTGTAAGACGGTCTTCCCAGAAGACCTTATCTAAAGTAGTTTACTCCTCTGATGCCCAGTCCTTCTCTAAAGAGGTATGTCTTCATTTAACAAATATTTACCGAGCACCTGTTATGTCCCAGGCACTGTTCTAAGTACCAGTGATGCAATAATGAACAAAACAGACAAGGTCTTTGGCCAAATGAAGCCTTCGTTCTAGTGGGGAAGACTGACAGTATGTCAGAGGTATGTCTTCATTCCTTCTTAGCACTCTTCCTTCTTTCTTTTTCTTTTCTTTTTTTTTTTTGAGTCAGAGTCTCACTCCATCGCCCAGGCTGGAGTGCAGTGGCATGCTCACAGCCACCCCATCATCGACCTGCTGGGCTCAGGCGATCCTTCTGCCTCAACCTTCCAAGTAGCCGGCATTATAGGCGTGTGCTACCACACCTGGCTCATTTTTTTAATTGTAGAGACGAGGTCTCACCACGTTACCCAGGCTAGTCTCAAACCCACAGGCTCAGGCAATCCTCTTGCCTCGGCCCCCCAAAGTGCTGGGATTACAGGCGTGAGTCACCGCACCCAGCACCTTCTTTCAAGCAATCTGCTTATTCACTTGCATACTGTCAGTCTTCCCCACTAGAACGAAGGCTTCATTTGACCAAAGACCTTGTCTGTTTTGTTCATTATTGCATCACTGGTACTTAGAACAGTGCCTGGCACATGACAGGTGCTCAGTAGATATTTGTTAAACGAAGAGGAGAAAATTAGGAACAATGATGTTCACCAATTAAGGAATATTTAAGGTTAAATAAATAATGGCATATCCATGCAAAATGGAGTACTGTGAGGTCATTTAAAATAATGGTGCAGGTTGGGCGCCATGGCTCATGCCTATAATCCCGGAACTTTGGGAAGCTGAGGTGAGAGGATTGCTTGAACCCAGGAGTTTGAGACTAGCCAAGGCAACATGGTAAGACCCCATCACTACAAAAAACAAACAAACAAAAATTAGCCAGATTTGGTGGCACACGCCTGTAGTCCCAGCTACTTGGAAGACTGAGGTGAAAGGAATGCCTGAGCCCAGGTGGTCAAGGCTGCAGTGAGCCGTGATCATGACTCTGCCTGGACTACAGCATGAGACCCCGATTCAAAAAAAAAAAAAGGGCTGGGCCAGCACATTGGGAGGCCAAAGTGAGGGGATTGCTTGAGCCCACAGGTTTGAAGAACAGCCTGGTCAACTTGGCAAGACCTTATCGCTACAATAAATTAAAAAATTAGTCAGGTGTGGTAGTGCACCCCTATAGTTCCGGCAACTTGGAAGGCTGAGGTGGAAGGATTGCCTGAGCCCAGCAGGTCAACACTGAGGTGGCCGTGAGCATGCCACTGCACTCCAGCCTGGGCGATGGAGTGAGATTCCAACTCAAAAAAAAAATGATAATGCAGTTTATTCATCATTGCATCACTGGTACTTAGAACAGCCTTCACCACAGCCTTGACCTGCTGGGCTTAGGTGATCCTTTGCCTCAGCCTTCCAAGTAGTTGGATCCATAGTTATGTGCCCCCATGCCTGGCTAATTTTTAAAAAAATTATATTGTAGAGTTGAGGTCTCGCTGAGTTGCCTAGGCTGGTCTCGAATCCCTGAGCTCAGGCAATCCTCTCGCTTCTACCTCGCAAGTGCTGGGATTACAGGTATGAGCCACCACTCCCAGCTTCAAATGATTCTTACTTTTTGTTAGTTATTTTGCATTTGGATTTTTATATTGAGCATATATTATTCTTATAACCGGGAAAAGTTAAGCTGTTTTTCTTTGGGGAGGGAGCTCTTACTTTGTTTAATAATTGCATGGTTAGTATCATAGTCTGTTTGGGCTGCTATAACAAAAATATCTTAGACTGGGTAATTTACAAATAACAGAAATTAATTGCTTACAGTTCTGAAGGCAGAAAAGTCCAAGATCAAGGCATCAGCAGATTCAGTGTCTGGAAAGGGTCTATTCATCATGCATGGCACCTTCTGTGTGTCCTCACAAGGCAGAAGAGGCAGGTAGGCTCCTTGAAGCCTCCTTTTAAAAGCTGTAATCCCACTCATGAGGGTGGAGCTCTCATGACCTAATTACCTTCTAAAGTCCCCACCTCTTAATACTGTCACATTGGTTCTTAGGTTCCAACACAAGACTCTGGGGGGACACCAGCATTCAGACCATAGTAGTGAGTATTTAAGCCTTATCTACCCTACTCAGTGACGGTTCCATTAATTTAAGATGCAAACTACAGAGTGAGCCATTTTTTTCCGTCTCCTGTACCAGCTGCTGTTTTGACAGGTTGTTCTTCCTAATCCTCCTACAGCTTAGTGCAAGATGCCCTGGCATGGCCCAGACACACTTGATGTCATAAACAGGACTGAATTCACTGAGGTATGCAGTCCTAGACACTGCTATTTTCACATGGCAGAGTGTCCTCTTTGGCTTCCATGGGAGGGGGCTTCTACCTACAGTGAGAGGCTTCTTGGGCTCCTTCTATAACCTGTGATGCTCTTGCTTGAGGTTAAGAAGGTTCCTCTCTTCCTGGCCTCTAGTAGTACCACACTGGAGAAGAGCTGTGCTGTGCTCTGATGGAGGACTGATAGTCATAGGGGAAATCGTGTTACCAAACCTTTTTGCTAGGTTTCTCACCACCCCCATACCATCATACACCCATTTGAGACTGGATTTTAGTTTGTGAAATTCTAAGTTATTTTACTGAATCAGTTAATTTATTCTAGTCAGCAGGTTTTCTGTGTTTATTTTATAAAACTGCTTTTCCCATTTCAGTTTGTCTTTGATTAATTGATCCCATGTTGTGGTTTATTTCCCTGACTTCACATGATGTGGGAGCTATTTGCACTTTGGCCAGCCCCTCTCGGGCCTCTGTTGACTCCTATGATTCATGTGTGGCATGGCTAGGGCTTCTGACATCACCCCTGGGGCAGGGGTGGAAAGTAATAGTACATCATTGCTCTCATGACAGCTGCTCCCCTAATGTGAGGGTCTGCTTTTCTTATTTCCTCTGAGAATCAGTGTGGCATAACATAAGGAAAAAAAGCTTTGGGGTCAGACCTAGGTTGGCTCAATAAGATCCCAGCTAGTCCACTTCATCATTGGGGGTCTTTTTATTTAAGTGTATTTTATTATAGAAATATGGTGTATAAGTCAGGATTAAGTATATAAGTAATCTATGTGCAGGTTAAGTTTTGGCTTACAACTGGCTCTCACTTCCGCTGGTTTAGGACCAGGTACATTTTGTGTTGTTATATGTCCCCCACTTTCCTCCCTCCTCTGGCAGTGTCCCAGGTCTGCCAATCCCTCCCTGGTGCTATTGTGATTAATGTTCAGGTCCCACTTATGAATAAGAACATGTGGTATTCAGTTCTTTGTTTCTGTGATAGATCACTAAGTATGATTGTCTCCAATTCCGTCTGATTTGCTGTGAAGTCCATGATTTTGTCCTTCGTGGATGCATTGTTGGGGATCTTAAACACACATCTCCTTTCTAAGCCTCTTTCCTCATCTGTAAAATGGAGATAACACCTATCTACATCATAGGGTGTAAAGATTAAATTGAGCGTGACGTGCTGAGAGCAGCATGAATACATAGGCGATGCTCAATAAACAGTAGTTCTCCCAGTCTTTCCCTTCACCCGGCACTTCTGACAGTCCATCAGGAGCCACTGCTAGCTCCCTCCTCCACCCAAGCCATGGCATGTGCTATGTATGTTTAATATATAGCCCATGACTTTATTGACAACTGCATAGTGTCATTTCTTAAGAAATGAGAGACCCATTTTGGTTAGATTATGTCTCATTCCATTTACTGCTGTGCCCTTTGCACGTAACAACTCATCATCGCTTAGAGATCAGAGTCAAAGACCACTTTAAAGAAGACCTGGGGGCAGAGCTGCTTCTCTTGTGTGGGAGTTTTCTTGCCTGATGGACTATTCTGCCTATGGGTTGTGAATTATAAAGCATGGAGACTTTCTGACAGAACCAAGTTTCTATTTTTATCCCATACAATACCAAACTTTATGTACTTCAATAATGTTCCTCAAACTGGTCTTCATGGGAAATAATCATGCTTGTCATCAGTAGCAGTTATTTAATAAGCATCTGCTTTGTACCAAACACAGTGACAGCTGATGGGAATTTGTGGTGGTTTGTTGAAATAAAGAAATGGGTCACTCAAGGCTGAATGTGCCAGTAGCATATTAGGCCCATAATGCGCAACTGTATTCCCTGAGATTCCATTCTGGAGCTCAGCGGCCTGTGTAGTAGGACACCTGGCTTAGGTGCTCCCAAGTGTTTGCACATCAGAATATAGGTAGAAAGTAACAACATTTGTATGCCATGCTAGGACTAACAGGAGAAGATTTGGAGTTATCTAACTAAGGCATTGTGAAACATTTATTGGCTAGGCATGGTGCCTCATGCCTATAATCCCAGCACTTTGGAAGCCTGAGGCAAGAGGATCACTTGAGCCCAGGTTTGACACCAACCTGGGTAAATAGTGACATGTTGCCTTAAAAAAAAAATACAAGCCGGGCTCGGTGGCTCAGCCTGTAATCTCGCGCCTTTGGGAGGCTGAGGTGAGTGGATTGCCTGAGCCCACGGGTTTGAGACCCGCCTGGGCAGCGAGACCTCATCTCTACAATAAATCAAAAAAAAAAATCAGCCGGGCATGGTAGTGCATGCCTGTAATTCCGGCTACTTTGAAGGCTGAGGTGGAAGGATCGCCGGAGCCCAGCAGGTCGAGGCTGCAGTGACCGGAAGCGGCCACTGCACTCCAGTCTGGACGACAGAGTGAGACTCCAACTCAAAAAAAAAAAAATACAAAAATTGCCAGATATGGTGGCACACGCCTGTTGTCCTAGCTACGTGGGTGACTGAGGTGGAAGGATTGCTTAAGCCCAGGAGGCTGAGGCTGCAGTGAACCAGGATTATGCCACTGCATTCTAGCCTAGGCAACAGAGTGAGACCCTGATCAAAAATAAATAAATAAAGACAAGAAAAGAAAAAGAAAACATTTTAAATTTTTTAATATTGTAGAATTATGATGACCAAAATGAAACAGAGTATTAAGAAATGTATTAGCCAGGCTCGGTGGCTCAGCCTGTAATCCCGCGCTTTGGGAGGCTGAGGTGAGTGGATTGCCTGAGCCCGCGGGTTCGAGACCTGCCTGGGCAGCTTGGCGAGACCTCATCTCTACAATTAATCAAAAAATCAGCCGGGCATGGTAGCACGTGCCTGTAATTCCGGCTACTTGGAAGGCTGAGGCGGAAGGATCACCAGAGCCCAGTGGGTCGAGGCTGCAGTGGCCACTGCACTCCAGTCTGGGCGACAGAGTGAGACTCCAACTCAAAAAAAAATAAAAAAGAAATGTATGTGTTGAATTGCTATAAAACATAAAATATCTTTTCAAGGTTTTTAATTAAAAACTTGGGCTTGTCTCAGTGTTCATAAATTTTTATATCAGGATTTTTGCCTGGGAATGCTTCACATAACTCTTGCCAAGACTTTTTAATGATGCTCTCTTAAAAAATACTCAGTTGTTATCATCAAAAAGAAATTTAGCTTACACACATAACTGATAAAAAATGTAAAACCATTCTTACACTCATTCAAAAGTTTACAACAGTTGAAATTATATTTTTATTTTTATTTTATTTATTTATTTTTTGAGTTGGAGTCTCACTCTGTCGCCCAGACTGGAGTGCAGTGGCCACTCCCAGACACCGCAGCCTCGACCTGCTGGGCTCCGGTGATCCCTCTGCCTCAGCCTTCCCAGTAGCTGGAATTGCAGGCATGCGCTACCACACCCGGCTGATTATTTAATTTATTGTAGAGATGAGGTCTTGCTGCCCAGGCGGGTCTCGAACCCACGGGCTCAGGCAATCCACTCACCTCAGCCTCCCAAAGGCGCGGGATTACAGGCTGAGCCACCGAGCCGGCTCCTGGGTTCTTTTAATATAATTTCAGCCAGGCTCGATGGCTTAAAAAAAAAAACAAAAAACCCAGGAGCCCTTCCTTTTCTTTCACCAAAATTGAAATGTGAAATTTCTTGTGATAGAATAGATTTCACATCCAGGCTCACTATTTTTTTTTTTTTGAGTCAGAGTTTCACTCTGTCGCCCTGGCTGGAGGGCAGTATCACGCTCAAAGCCACCGCAGCCTTGACCTACTGGGTTCAGATGATCCTTCTGCCTCAGCCTTCCAAGTAGCTGGAACTGCAGACACATGCCACCATGCCTGGCTAATTTTTTTTTTTTTTTTTTTTAATCATAGAGGTGAGGTCTCGCCAAGTTGCCCAGGGTGATCTTGAACTCATGGGCTCAGGCAGTCCTCTCAGTTCAGCCTCCCAAAGTGCTGGGATTATAGGCATGAGCCACCGCGCCCAACCTAGTCTCACTTTTTTATATCAAGTATATCAAAATAATGTGAAGCTTTATTGCAAAATATACATGAATTCTTAGAGCAGTCACCCTGCGTCTGGCTTGGAGACTGTAACAGGCTATGTGAGCTGCATTATGCTGAGTTATTGGGTGTGTGGGGAGATGGGCATGTTTGCCTCTACCTGGAGCTGTGTATGCCCCACAAGGTGTCCTCACTTGGCCTGCCTGCCTCTGGCCACCAGCCTCCTGAACAGCACTGTGCATTGTGCGTGTTTTGTGGAACACCATTTTTACTTGAAGGAACAGCTGACAGACAACTATGATTTTTCAGACTTTGGGATTTGGCAGACATTTCCTCAATAAATAAAGTGAGAGTATCATGTCAAGGGAAATAACTGACAGTATTTTGTTGCCAGTGATAAAATGTGAGCATTCAAATGAAAATTAGAATCTTGGAAAGTACATTCTACTCAGCAGCTTCCCAATACTTACATTTTAAATTAAACAAGGGGGATGGGTGCTTGACCCTATGCTATGGCCTTACAAGTGGAAAGTTTTCATAAATGTTCCCTACATGCTTGAAAAGAGGCTGGGTGTGGTGACTGTGCCTGTGGCCCAAGCTTCTCTGAAGGCTGAGGTCGGAGGATCGCTTGAACCCAGGAGTTCTAATCGAGCCTGGACAGCATAGTGAGATTCTGTTTCTTAAAAAAAAAAGTGCATTCTCCATTTGTTGGATATAGGGTTCTTTGCATGCCAGTTAATTTAAATTTGGTAATTGTTCTGTTCAAATCTTCTGAATTCTCACTGATTTTGTGAGTCTGTTTTTTCAGCAGTATATATGTTTCCCATTATGATGATGGTATTGTGTATTTCTCCTTGTAATTCTGGTAATTTTGCTTTCTATAGAGAGAGTTTGTTGTTAGGTACATACACACTTTGATACATGGCCTCCTTTTGTTTCTATTCAGTTTCTGAACCTTCCAGGGTTTATGTGAGTGCTCCAGTTTTCTTCCAACAATTTATATGAGTCTTTTGCTGTGAATAAGAACACTTACTTATCCCTTTGAGGTGACAATAGGAGAGTTAATAGTTAATTACAAAGACATCTGCAAAAGCACTTTGTGCATTCATAGCCCTGACTCGGTACAGGTGCAGGAGGAATAGGGCAGAGAATTGCATCAGCCATGTCACTCCCCACCTGGAGCTAGGCAAAGAACGCATGTGTGCTCTTTGGTCAGTGGTTTTTGTAATCTGGTTTTTCAAGCCTGGCTGAGGCTTCCTAAACCAGACTAAACAGTTCCCCTTCACCACACAGCTGTTGGCTTACTGCTTTGATACCTGGAAGGAGACTTTCTTCAGGTGCTAGGAGAGCTGGATGTGAATATCAGTGCATTTTGTGCCTCGCTGACCTGGAATTCCCAGTGTCTTCTGTTCTTAGTACAGATCTGGGATCATCGAACTCTGGTGAGACCGGTGCTTTTTCACCAGTCACCCCAGAGGTGAATTGTTCCTGAAGTGTTTCTTTGCAGAAGCCAAATTCACATGCAACAACAAGAAACATTCATATAAAGTGAGATGCCCTGAAATCTAGAACTTTGCCCAACACCAGCAGTAAAGAAGTTTTGCTCCTGTATTCCCAGAGCAGTATGCCTCCTCAACTGCTTTCTTTTCTGATCTATACTTCCTAGAGAGTATGTGTAATCTTTCCAGCTAGTTAGGGAATTCTGTGAGGAGCCACACAGTTTGGATCACCAATAATGTGAATCTGTGGCTGGAACTGAGAGTAAAGTGCTTGTCAGGTAAGATCATTTAGTTGGGATGGAGACAGGCAGTCACCAGCGACTCAGGAGACTCAGGAGATCTTTGTGGAGGTTAAATTTCAGGTCTTTGTACATGATGGGAGGGAATTACTTTGACAAATTATGAGTTCTTAAAAGGGAACCCAAAGCAAAACCTAGAAAATAGAGAGTGTGAGGGGCATTAAATAAACAGGGTAGCAGACAGCCGTGCCTGAGAAGAGCCAGGGAAACTCTGTGGTCTGCTACTGCCGTTACCACCACCGCTGACATTGTCCCTTGCTGCAAGGTGTGGAGGAAGGCAAAGAATCCAGGTCTTGGGGCTACTCATTAGGCTTCCTTGGTCATTTGGTCACTCCGTCCATTCCTCCATTCACTCAGCACATTTATGGAACACTTTTGTGCCAGACTTTTTCCTCATTCAGTCTAGACCTCACCCTGCTCAGCACTCAGTTTAGCCTGCCCTACTATGCCAGAGGCACAGAGGTGAGCTCTGCCCTCTAGGAGGACCTAAATATATGTACGTTAGGAGAGTTTAACAGAAAGCAACAGAAACTGATGGGATAACTTTTTTTAAAAAAGGAATTTACTAGAAGGACATTGGTAACCACAGAATCAAAAGCTAAACATCCAGCCCTAGAAAGAGCATGAAGGGCAGCCCCAGGAATCTAGATTGCAGGAACCAGTGGTCCCTTTCTTCAGCACACAGTTTTTCTCCTGGGTGTCACTCAGCTTAAGGAAGAAAGAGTCCCATCACCCTAGCTTCTGTCAGGTGCCTACACTTTGGACACAGATCCTACCAACAGTCTTAGCACTTGCCTGTGATGAGAGAAGAGCAGTTCCCTGAGGAAAACCCAAGGGACTTGTTCCTAAAAGGACAAAAAACAACAGATGCTCACCGCAGGCTCGTGACTTGACCCTGTACGTTTGGTGGAGAGCACAGATATGGTGGAACTTAGGCTAACAGGTCAGAGATGTTGTTGTTTACTCCGAATTCATTCAACTTGCCAAGCATAGCATTAGGGGATGCAACTGTGAGGAAAACCAGAAAGTCTTAGTAGAGCTTCAAGACTAACAGAAGTGAGGCACTAGCCAAATAGTCCAGTACATGTATAATTAGAAACTGAGTAAGTGCTGTGAGGAGAAAGTGTGCTGTGTCACAGAAGCATGTAAGGGACACAATCTAGGCAGGGCAGGCAAGGGATGCTCTTCTAAAAGAGGCTTTTGAACCAGAGTCTAAAGTATGAGCAGGAATTAACCAAATAAAGAGGTAGCTTACTCTAGGAACTGAAAGAAGGCCAAGATGGCCAGAACACAAGGGAGAAAATAGTGCACACAGAGAGAGCTCTGGGTGTCTGTTGAGGATCTCCTTGGACTTCTCAGCTTATGAATGCATGTGAATGGGAAACTGCCAGAAGCTGGGGAAAGAACTGCTGAAAAGTGGCAGGCAGAATAATCCCTAGAAGTCACACAGGGCTGGGAATTGTGGAAAAAGTTTATAATACATGGTACATCACATAGTATACTCAGAAGGATATTATCTTAGCAGTGGGGCAAAGTTAGTAATGGCACCAAATTAGCCTTAGACTAAAGTTCACTCTTGCTTTGACCCTACAAAATTTTTAAAGGATCAAACTGTTTCCAAGTAATTTTATTGCACCTCAAAAACAGTTAAGGAATGCACAGCTATCCTGTCCCCCACAGGGTAAAATTCACATGGCTGGCAACCAATAAAAAATTACTAGGCAACTCAGAAAAGCATGAAGCCGGGCTCGGGGGCTCAGCCTGTAATCCCGCGCCTTTGGGAGGCTGAGGTGAGTGAATTGCCTGAGCCTGCGGGTTCGAGACCCGCCTGGGCAACTTGGTGAAACCTCATCTCTACAATAAATAAAAAAATCAGCTGGGCGTGGTAGCACATGCCTGTAATTCTGGCTACTCGGAAGGCTGAGGCGGCAGGATCGCCGGAGTCCAGCAGGTCAAGGCTGTGGTGGCTGGGAGCAGCCACTGTACTCCAGTCTGGGTGACAGAGTGAGACTCCAACTCAAAAAAAAACCAAAAAAAAAAGCATGAAAATACAACCCATAATGAGAAGAAAAACCAATCAGTAGAAACAGGCCTAGAGATGACACAAGTGATAGAATTAGTAGACGGGGCCATGACATCATATTCCATATGTTCAGGAAGGCAGAGAAAAGCATGAAAATATTAAGGAAAGGCATAGAAGATATTTTATAAAAGAACTCTTGGAGGTGAAAAAATACAGTGTCTGAAATGAGAAATATACTGGGTGGATAATCAAATTAGACACTATAGAAGAAACAAGTAATGAACTAGAAGATAAATGAGTAGAAACTATCTAAAATGAAACAGAGTGGAGGCCTGGAGTAGTGGCTCACACTTGTAATCCCAGCACTTTGAGAGGCCAAGCTAGGAGAATCACTTGAGCCCAGGAGTTCAAGGCAGCAGTGAGCTATAATCTCACCACTGTACTCCAGCCTGTGTGACAGAGTGAGACTGCCTCTTTAAAAAAAAAAAAGGAAAGGAAAGGTAGAAACATAGAGTGAAAAATTACTGGGAAAAGAAATGAACAGAACATAATGAGCTGTGGGACTTCAAGCAGCCTAATGCATGTGCAATTGGAGTCCCAAAAGAGAGAGGAGGGCAGAAAAATATTTGAAGAAATAATAACCTTGTTTAAATATTTTTTGATTAAAACCCACAAATCCAAGAAACCCTGTGAACCCCAAACTCAGGAAAGACGATGAAAACCACAGCACAGCACAGCAGAAGCACTCCCTTCTCTCTGCCCACAGGCACTTGGCACAGGAGAGGAAAAACAGCCTCCCCTAGAGAGCCTTGAGAAAAGCAGTTTCGTAGGGCAGAGCCAGGCTTCAGTTCTGGTGTAAGGTAGAGTGAGGTGAGCCAGGTGGTAGAATCGAGTCCAGAGAGCATTATGAGAAGGATTCAAATAGGAGAACAGTCAGGGAAGAACACCCACAAAGGAATGAAGATGCGAGAAATAAGGTCCATGACCACATTGAACTGGTAATGCCTGTACTTGGGAGATGTGGCTAGCTCTAAGTTTTCCAAAGAGTATCCCTGAGTGTCCCAAGGGGCCTTTATTTGTTCAGGACAGCACATTCCTTCTGTTAAATGCTCCTTCTACCATGTGTGTCGTCTGGGTCTCACCATTTTCCACAAACCCCATCTCCTCAATCTCTGTGGTTTGAGCAGGGATGAAGAGTTAATGTAAGCAAACCTACCCTCCCCCTGGAGCTTTGCCATCAGGAACAGAGGAGCAAGTTGTAGTCACTTGTTGGGGGACCACCACAAAGTGGAAGATGTGTGTCTACAGGTTGCTGGCGGCCATGTGCCTCACTTGTGAAGAAAGCTCACCAGGGGAGAGTAAAGGCAATGGAGAGAGGCCTGATGGCATTCCAGTCTCTTTTGGTCATCCCCAAAGCCTGCCGCACTCTGGCCCTTCCCACAGTTTGGTTACATGAACTGTTAAATTGCCCTGTCTCCCTAAGTTAGTACAACCTGTATGTTGAACATGCAGGAAACATGGAGGGAGAGTCACAGACACCTTTATTTTGTCTCCTGCTATTCCCCTAAAATATTTTCATACCTCTGAGGTAATAAAAATTCCATGGTCACATTGTGTCGCCAATTCCAGAAGTAGAGTGTCCCATCTTATGTAACAGTCATAGCTTTCAGTTCATACAAAGCTGCAGTGGTTTCTCCTTCTCGCATCAGGGATTAGTGCTAGTGGGTGCCAGGGAAGGACATGCCCTCCTCTGTCTGTCTCCTTCACTCCTTCCCTTGCTACTGCCTACTGCTTCTGACCTCTCTGGGATTGCTGTGGAAGGGAGAAAGAATATGAGCAGAAGAGACCTAGGCTAGTGTTTTTTGTTTGTTTGTTATTAGAGATAGGCTCTTGCTCTGTCATCCAGGCTGGAATACAGTATGTGATCATAGTTCACTGCAGCCTCCAACTCCTGGGCTCAAGCAATCCTCCTGCCTTAACCTCCAGAGTAACTGGGACTACAGGCACATGCCACCACGCCTGACTAATTTGTTTTTTGTTTTTGTTTTTGTTTTGCTTTGATGTAGTTCTCATTATATTGCTCAGGCTGGTCTTGAACTTCTGGGCTCAAGCAATTACCCTGCCTTAGCCTCCCAAAGTGCTGAGATTACAGGTGTGAGCCACCACGCCCAGCCCTGGCAGGTGTTTAAAACTGACTCGTGTGGGCTACTCTTGTGGATATTTTGGAGACCCCTTTTCGTCTCGGGGACCTCTCAGCAGGTCCCCTGGTTTGGGTAGTGCCCTTGTCGCAGCCTTGTCCTTTATGCTTTCTGTAGCTTCTGGGAATCCTAATGTCTGCCTCCTGCTTCTGTTGGCTGAGGGCCTGTCAATCCTCTGGGCAGATGTTTTGGAGAGGATCTCGTACAACCTCATTCTAGGACCTTTGCACATCCTTAACGTCACAGGTTCTTTTTTTCTTTTCTTTTCTTTTTCTTTTTTTTTTTTTTTTTTTTTTTTGAGTAGGAGTCTCACTTTCTCATCCAGGCTGGAGTGCAGTGACGTGCTCACAGCCACCACAGCCTCAACCTGCTGGGCTCAGGTGATCCTTCCACCTCAGCCTCCAAAGTAGCCGGAACTACAGGCTAGCTCCACCATGCCCAGCTAATTTTTTGATTTATTGTAGAGATGAGGTCTCACCAAGTTTTCTGGGCTGATCTCAAACCTGGACGTCACAGATTCTGTCAATGAAAGTCGGCCCCAGTGCAACTGTCTCCTGCAACCAGCCAGCCCATTTAATGTCCTTTAGACTTGTCAGGTAGGATGAAGGCCCCAGGCAGCCCACTGTGTTCCTCATACCTTAAGGGGCTTCCCTCATGGGGTTGGGGTTCTGCCCTTTAAGAGAGGCAGGGCTCATGACATAGCTTTTCCTGAATAAATTTTTCAAGTGTCCTCTGTCTTTATCTCTAACAATTTGATGCAGGGAAAGCCTTTAGAATTATGTGACAAGTTTTCAGATATCTCCTTTGAAAAATCTACCTCACTTTGGTCTGAAATTTATCACTTTAGAGGCTTAGCTGAAACTTTCTTTTTAGCCTCTTGTCATACTAATTTGATTTGGATTTATGAGTGTTGTGTCCAAATAATCTTGATATAACAGTCAACAGACATGTACTGTGTGCAGCCACAGCCCTTATGGGCTGTCAGTCTAGGACAGTTTACGGACTTATAGCCCTCTGGCTGAGTCCTGCCCAAGGCATATTTTGGTTGACCCACATAGTCTTTAGATTTTTCTTGAGTCTACTGCTAATATTTACAAACTGAGAAATGTTACCTAAAAAAATTCCAGATTCCAGAGAATGTGCTGACGTGGGGCCTGCATTGCTGCCTGGCATCACTAGCTGGAGCTGGTGGAAGCTGCCCTTTGTCAGGGCATGCCATCCCCAGATAGACTCCATTTCCTCTGGACTCTGACATGGAAGCCAGCTGCCATTGAAATGTCAGCTGCCATTTATCATTGGGTGCTCACACAGTTTACCTTTTCTGAAAGAATGAAGCAAAATGTTTCTGGTCCTCATGTCTCTTCATAAAAAAGAGAAAACAAGAGATAGACCAACAGAGCCATGCAGGGACAAAATTTCCTTAGAAATGCAAAGTGGTCTCATGTTTAATGTGTAATTGTGTGTGTGTGTGTGTGTGTGTGTGTGTGTGTGTGTGTAGAAAACAAAACTGAAGATACCATTGGAAAATAAACCATGGATACAATTATTTTTGCTACACAGAAAATGTGTGTGGGGGGGTGGGCAGTGAATTGAATAAAGCCATTTCAGCAGGGTTTGCTTTTTAATGCAGCTAAAGTCAATGGTGTGAGCAGCTGCAAAAGGGTGTTACATTCTTCCACTTCCCTCATTTGTGTTATGTTCTTGCCTGGCCCCTGACATTTGAGTTTGCAATAAGGGGGAAAACATTCTCTGGGCTCTCTAGAAGGAATCAACCAAAGCGTGGGTTCATTGTCTGTCCAAGGGAGTCTTAGCCCAGGTCTGAGGAGCAGTTGCACAGAGTTGCCCTACAATGGGGACCACACAGAGAAAACCAACAGGTGTTTGGCAAGTTGATGAGGTTTCCTTTTCACAGAATGACAAAATACAATTGTTGAAAGAGTACTAAACTTTGAAATGAACTCTTTTTTCAAGTTGTGATTTTAGTTTTATTTTAAATTTAAGGTTTTTTTTGTTTGTCTTACCAGTGTTTTTGATGTATTAAGGAAAGTCTCTCAACCATTTGTCAGCATTAAAGCAAAACCAGAATTATTTTGTGGAACGGCTTTCACTTGCCCAAGGGTATTCTCTTGGGAAGCAAGCCTTCTGCTGAGTTATGTGTCCTAGTCGGTCTCTTCAATTTTAAGAAGAGATTTATTCTCTCACTGCAGCTCACATGATTTTTGAAAGCCATGAGTCTGGTCTTAATTGGACTTGCGGAATGACTCCTGTGAGGTACTCATCAGTGTGTGTAACTTCCCTCTCTTGGCCATTCATTTATTACTAAAGACTGAATTCCTTGAAAGTCTTACTGCTTGGTCTTCCTAATCAGTGTGTTGGTCTTAGATGCTGTTTTACCCTCAGATTGAGCCAGGGCAGCTTTGAACTGCATTCCCAGGATACCTTATTTTGGCGCGCGCGCGCACACACACACACACACACACACACACCCTTTCTTTGCACACACACACACACACACACACACACACACACACACACCCTTTCTTTGTGATCACTAAGCAGAGCTGTAAGAAACAATCCTGACCCTGACACTTCCTATCATTTTTCTTATAAAAGTATTTCTTATAAAAAAGGACACAAATTTCCCTGAAGTCTTAGTACAAAGCATAGCTGTGATTCTCCTAGTTTATTTTGTGAATACTGTGAACCATGAAATCAGTACTTTGCACTTCGTCTCAGCTGTAGAAATCTTGGGGACAGATCTGTAATCCACCTCCAGTGAGCACATGGGGCCTTGGGACATTTACTTTTGATAGTCTTACCCCAGCTGCATTTTATTATTTTTCCTGTGCTTTTCCCCTTTGGCCTCCAGATTCTTCCCCTTTTAAAATCATGTACTCCATACAATATTGTAGAGCTACTTCAACATCATGTTAGGATGAGGCAAGATGTAAAGAAATTAAATCAATTAAAATATTAATGATAGATCATTTGCTACAAACGTCTTGCCAATTAATTTTTAAATTTTCTTCTAAACTTCCTATTCATATAATCCCATCTATTGGTTCTTTGTGATAACCATGAATAGAACTGTTGACATGGATTTAAGGACTTCTTGGCTATCACATCTTTACCCCATAATTAACATGACTTATTCAATAAATGTGCTTAGAACTAAGAGGAAGCAGATATTGCTTCTGACCCTCTTCTCCAGAATCCAGTTTTGTTGTTTCCAAATTTCAGTCCCAAATACCACATTTATGCAGGAAGGCAGTTATATACCAGTACAGGTATGGTTGGCCAAGGCAGCCTGGGAAATGCCTGGCACTGAACCAGGTCCTTCACAAAACAGATGTTCAGCTTGGTTCTGTTCTTTGAAGCAGCTGAATTATATTTTTTTCCAAAGGCTATCTGTCCCCATGGTCTGGATCTGGGGGCTGCAGTCTGCTAGTGTCAGTAGTGGCTTGACTTCAGTGACATTTTCTGCTTTTCTTTTCTTTTTCAGAGTATGATCGGTTGGGCTTTCTCCTGAATCTGGACTCTAAACTGTGAGTAGACTGAGAAGATTCATTGGCTCTGTGGCAGAGAGGTCTGTGAGAGCTGGTCTCACTTTGAAAGGCCAGCTCTCATCACTCCTGTGGTTTTTGAGGGACTCCTTGGGGCCTTTGTCCTTAGGCTGTCAACATAATCTTGGAGCATGTTACAGTCTGCAGGGGCCAGGAGAGGATGGGCTGGTGGGTGTGAGCCTAAGGGCTTTGATTTGGCTGGCACAGGCAGCTCCTAACCGAAGGAGGCCTCTGCCAGGAGTTTGAGTGGCTAGGAAATCCATAGAAAGTCTCCTCCTACAGAAGGGAGTAAAGGTGAGGTCACAGCTGGAAGCAGGGGCCTCTGAAAGATGCTCTGCCACCTAGCATGTACAGCCTTCCGTGATTAGTCCTGTCTTCCTCTCTGACTTCAGTTCCTGTCATTCTTGCCACAAGGGAACCCTCTTTTTCCCCTCTACCTTTGCATATGCTTGTTATCTGTGTCTAAAATTCTTTTTCCTTGCTAGTCTGCTTGGAAAACTCAAAGATTGCTTCCTTTCCACACAAAATTGTCTTCCTCTATGCTTCCTGTGAATTTTCTACCTCTGTTACCAATTGTCTCACTGTACTATAATTAACTTGTAATAACTATTCATTTATTAAGGCCACAGGCTCAGAGCCAGGCAAAGCTTGGTTCAAATCCCAGATCACCATTTCTTTTCTTTTTTGATTTGGGGTAAGCTACTTAACCATTCTAAGCCTTGGTTTCATCTGTAAGATAAAGATGACAATAAACATACTTCACTTGGTTGTTGTAAGGATTTAATTGAAATGATCAATTCATAGGGGGCTGTTACAGCAAAGTATCTAATCCTTCCAGGATTCTTCCCTATTCTGGCCTTCTTGGTGTCTCTGATGCCTCAACAGTACTGGCATATATTTGTTAGGTGCTCATTAAACACTGAATGTTTGGATGGATGCATAGATGGATGGATGGGTGGATGGATGGATGGATGGATGGATGGCTGGATGGACGGACGGACGGACGGTTGATGGGTGGATGACCATGAATTCCCTATTTGACCAGCATGCCTGGAGTTGGAGCTCTGTGGACTCTGTGTGTTGATGCCCTGTACAAGACCACTCACATGGTTGATACTTAATAAATGCTTGCAGAATGTCCTTACCACTTACTGTGGCTCCTTTCTGTTGTTAGTCATCTTTGTGCACCTATGTCCCCTTCCTGTACCAGAGAGACATCATGAAGAATCATGATCCTTTACTCTCTTCCACAGCTACTTCTGATGGTGATGCCCACACCCATACAAGACATCACACCAGGACCTGATTGGTTTTCCCCACCGAACAGTTTGGCATCTGGCTCCTTTTCTTGGAATCTGGTTTCTTGGCTTTTGGTGCCTTATACTATGAGTTCAGGCATTGTGACTCTCCTAGATTTTATACATCATGGAGGCAACTACAAGGGAAGAATGGTCTGCTCTTTATACCAGGCTAGTAGAGAGATGTCAGCCACATGTTAATATCTGGGGAATGGGGCTTGGTGGTATAAAAAAGCCACAAGCTTCACTCTTATAAAATTTTTAATTTAGTGCTCTAGGCAAACAACAGATAGAGTTTACAAGGGGAGACCCCAAAAAACAGAATTTATTTATAAAAAATTGTGTATGTATTCTTACATGTTTAAACTTCAGTCATCTTCGAAGTACTGTGTTTGATTCAGTACACCCATTGAGATGCTTTCCTCATTGCTCAGAACAGTTTTTGAACTCATCAATTTTGATGCCTTTTGGTGCTTCTGCCATTTTTTGTTTCACCTCTTCCACATCAGCAAAACATTTCCCTTTGAGGACTTTTTTCATCCAGGGAAACAAACCAAAATAAAGTCACTTGGGTGAGATTGGGAGAATAGGGAGGGTGGGGCATGGAGATCATGCTGTTTTTGGTCAAAAACTGCTGAACACTCAGCATGGTGTGAGCAGGCGCGCTCATAAATCACCCATCATGACATGGGCAACTGCATGGAAAGACTCTCCAAAAAAAATGGACTGAAGCCAAATGCAGCCTTTCATAACTCTAGCTGGTACACTGATGCCAATGGGTTCCTAGAACACTTACCTAGTGAGGGAAGCATGTACTATAAGGATCCCATCCTCCAAAAGATAATTCCAGTTTATTTGGGATCCTCCCCCATAAGCCATAGCAAGTGAAATGCTGCAGAACAGAAGAGATGTAGTAATTACCAAGTTGAATCACACTGATGAACAAAAGGCATGTGATCTAGGACTTGTTAACTACAGTATTTAAACTGTGTTCGACAGTGAAAGGAGACTAGGAGAACACCCCTGCCCTGCTTTCCTGACAGCTGGGTGGTACAGAGACTGTTGTGTAGCTTTCTGTTGTATACCAGGCCAGTTCTATGAACCATGTGAGTCAACTTGGCCTTTAGCGCAATATATTGGCTTGTCCTCATTTAACTTAACTCATAATCTAAGATACAAGCTAGAGCTTTCTTGCCTCTTGCTGCAAAGGTTTGTCTAGCTTAATGCCATCTTCAGAAGAAAGCAGAGATATGTGATAATGTTTTCTACCTACTTCCAGGGAGAAGTTTCCAAGTTAAGGATTCTGCTTTTAGGGGGCAATGCCACAGCAAAGTTCAGATTCTCTCCACCAAGTCTGTTTCTGGTTATGTTGTATTCTATTTCTGATGTGTAGGAAAGGACCTCAACTTGGATCAGAACTGGATTTGGATTCTGCCTTTGTTGCTTAGTGTTTTATGACCTTAGATAGCTTTTTTAATTTTATGAATCCCAATTTTCCTTTATGAAAAGTATAGAAATAATACTCATTTCCTGTGGTTTATGAGGAATAAAAAAAAGGGTTCTATAAAGTATGAACACATATGCAAATGTAAGGCTTTCTTTTTATTTAGCTTGAGTTGGATTCATTTAGCTTATTTTATTTATTTGTTTGTTTTTAAATTTCTTGTTTGTTGGTTTTGAGACAGGGGTCTCACTATTTTGCCCAGGCTAGTCTTGAACTCCTGAGCTCTGGTGATCTTCCTGCCTCAGCATCCTAAGTAGCTGGGACTACAGGCACCCATTTAGCTTCTTGAATATAAGAATTTCATATGCTCTGAAAACTTTTCAGCCATTATCACTCTCTTTTTTTTTGAGTTGGGGTCTCATTCTGTTACCCAAGCTGGAGTGCAGTGACACAATCACAGCTCACGGTAGTCTCAACTTCCTGTGCTCAGGCAATCCTATCTCACCCTCCTGAGTAGCTGGGTCTACAGATGTGTGCCACCACACTGAGCTAATTTTTAAATTATTTGTAGAGACTAGGTCTCACTACATTGCCTAGGGTGGTCTCAAACTCCTGGGCTCAACCAATTCTTCTGCCTTGGCCTTCCAAAGTCGCTGGGTTTACCGGCATGAGCCACCACACTTGGTCTCATTATCTCTTTGAATATTGCCTCTGCTCTACTCTCCACTTCTCTTCTGAAACTCTTATTAAATTTTAGACCTTCTCATTCTAACCTCCAGGTCTATTAACTTCTCTTCCATAGTTTTCATCTTTTGATTTTTTTCCACGTTAACTAGAACCTTCAAGGACGCAGCATGAGGATAAACTGGAACAAAACCTGCACTCCCAAGCCAGGACTGCAGGACAGGTTATCATAGTTCTGAGTAGATCAGGGCAAAAAGTTAATGAAATGAAAACACTTGATATTAGTTGTCAGTTTCATCACTAAGGAGATATAGGGAACTTCAAGCTGTGAACTCAGTTTAAGGTATATCAGACTGGCAGTGCCTCCAAGCACCTGGCAGAAGCAAATGCAAACTCTCTCTAGAGGAAGACATATGAATTCCTCACAAATAGCTATTCAAGGAAATGAGCAGTTCACAGTAAAAAATAACTAAACACACAAGGGAACAAACTTCCATTTAGTGAGAACCATGAAAAAACAACAGACCACAGAGGAGGACCCACAAAGACTTCAGAAATTGGAATTATCAGATGCAGTTTATAAAGCAATTAAATATACTGTATTTAAATAAATAAAAGACAGTAGTGAACTATATGTATGGAATAAGTAATTATGAAAAGTAGAATATCAAGGCTGGGCGTGTTGGCTCACACTTGCAATTCCAGCACTTTTGGGAGGCCAAGGCAGAAGGGTTATTTGAACCCAGAAGTTCAAGATCAGCTTAGGCAACATAGTGAGACTCATCTCTTAAAAAAACTTAAAAAGTAAAACATCAGATTTGAAAAATAATGAACTTCTAGAATTGAAAAGTACAATGACGAAAATTAAAAACTCAATAAAAGGGGTTAGCAGCAGATTAGGTACAACTGAAGACAGATTTAGTGAACTAGAAGATAAGTGAGAGAAATTCTTTATAACAGATCAGCAAGCTTTTTCTGCAAAGGGCCAGAAAAATCCTAAATAATTTAGGATTATTTGTTTCTGTCATAACTACTCAACTCGGCTGTTTTAATATGAAAGCATCCATGGACAGCACACAGATGAATGAGTGTGGCTATAATCCAATAAAACATATGGACACTGAAATTTTAATATTATATCATTTTTATGTATCATAAAGTATGCTTCTTTTGATTTTTCCCCCATCATTAAAAATGTAAAAGACATTATTAACTCATGGGTCATATAAAAAAGCAGATGGGTTGGCTTTGGCCAGAAGTCGTGTTTGGCTGACCCTTGATTGAGAATGCAACACAGCTATATCTGCATAGGAAGTATCTCCTCACCCCAGGTGTTTTCTACTCTTGAAACCTTATTGCATAGAAATAATCTTAAAATACTTTTATGTTTAATGATAGTCCCAAAGTCTGGAAATTGATGTTTGGGGTTTTTTGCCTTCACTATATTCTTTTAATTATGCCTCCCTGGAATAAAGGCCTTTCTGGAATAAAGAGATTGGTTCATATTTCCCTTGAGAATTCCTTGCTGCTTGGATCTACATGACAAGATCACTTGTCAGTGCTATGAAAAGGATTCAGAATACTTATGTCCATAACCTTACCTTTTAACTGCAAGATCTTTTGTTCAGGAAGGCAGAAATTTTGGGTGGTTAGAAATGTGGGCTGTGGAGTCAGACATGGATTTTTGAGGCCCAGTTCCACATCTTATTAGCTCTAATCTTGACTGAATTAATTAACCACTGAGTCTCAGTTTCCTACTATGAAGTGGGGATGATATAATAGCCCAAGGGCAAGATTCAATCCTCTACCCGTTATTAGTGTCTGGTCAGCTGGGAAGGATATAGACCAAAAGTGAGACCTGGACCCAACTTGCCTCCTGCTCCTTACCCCAGATTTCATTTCTTCCTTCATCCATTTGGCAGGTCTTTCTTGAGTACCAACTATGTTCTTTGTAATTGGGATAAGACTGCAGGACAGCCTTATGAGCTTGATTGAAAAGGCTGTCTTGTCTTAGTGAATGGGGAGGAAGTTATTGAGAAGAGGAAGGGATGAGAAGGGGTAGTATTGCTGGCCAACATGAGCAGCGAACAGGTTTTTGGCTGTTATTGTTATTTTAATAAGGATGACATATTGGTGGTTTGGAAGCATAAGAGGAGTACAAAGAAGATATCAGGCATCCCAAGGTGCGGTGGGTACAGAAGGAAGAGCACCCTTCACTACAGAGTGCTAAAAGAATGGTGTTCTCCAAGAGACACAGGTTCCTATGAAAGCAAAAGTGGAAGGAACAATCCCCGACAAGGTTGACGATAAAGGAACAAGGCTTCATGGCACATAATACAAAGTTAGAGTACAGGGCAGAAGGGAAGAAGTATTAATAGAAAACTGGGCCATGAAGAAGCAGAGAGCAGTGGCTTGAGGATAAGAAAACTGATGAGGATATAGTGGGAAAAGAACAAGAATAACGAAGAGATGAGACTGATGGGTTGGTGGTGTTGCTGGCCTCGAGGTTGCCTGAGAATTGACGCTGTCTTCTCCAAGGTTGGGCACTTAGGCTGCTCTGTGTGTGGATGATACCTCCAGTGATGAACAGCTGCTCTCTGAAAGGGCTCTGCTGTGTTCTGGCTCAAAGTTAAGGGTCCTGGGAAAAGCTTAGCGGTAAAACCTTTCCCCAGGCTCCTGCCACAACAACAAGGTTAAGACTTCTTCATTCAGTCAACAAGTTTTTTGAGCAACTACTGTATCAGGCAGTATTCTATGCTCTGAGTATATACCAGTGAACAAGACAGTCCATAAGCAAAAAGTATTGTAAATAATTAAAGTTTTTAGTATTTTGGACAGTGAGAAGTGTTGTAGAAGAAAATAGAGCAAGACAAGGGAATGCTGTTGAAGAAATCGCAAGTTTGAATGGAATGATCAGGGGAGGACTCATTGAGGAGGTGACATCCGAGTTAGCCCTGTCTATATCTGGAGGCAGAGCACTTCAGGCAGCACCCTGAAGGAAATCTCAGTCTCGGTTATGAGGAATATGACACCATGAGCCAGGAATGTGCCCATTAGTCCCAGGGAGAGAAGAGCCATCTGGATGCCTTGAAGGAGCCAGATCCTGGTGGCCAGTTGTGTGTTTCCTGAGCTGATGTACACCTTCTGGGAGTGGATTTAATTAAATGGAAGTTTCATCCATTTCTGCTAGGTGTGGGTTGGTGCTCTGTGGTGGGAAAGCTCCTGTCTGCTGCTACAGTGTGTTTTATAGTCACCCTGTGGGCAAGAGCATGGGAACTTTAGTGCTCAGGGTAATTTAGTAAGGAATTCCATATGAGGACACAAAGATATGAAAATGAAAACAAACAACTTTTAACCCCCAGAACCATGTGAAAATCAGGCCATTTGTATTAGTGTCTAAGCATGTGGCAGTCTAAATACAGCCTGAAGTGGGTTTACTAATTCCAAAACAGCCTGCCAAGTTCCCCATGGCTGCAAGGGGAAAGCATTAATTGAGTGCCTACTCTATGCCCAATACCATACGAGGCACTTTGTGTTTGTTACTATTCCTAACAGCAATCACTTAGATAATCTCATCTGGTATCATGACTGTAAACATCATCTCTATGCTGATGACTCCTAAATTTATATCAAACTCAGTCCTCTTTACCCATGCTGCAGACTCATTTATCCAATTACCTTCTCCACTTGAGTATGCATTAGGCATCTCACACTTAACATATGCAAACTCCAGTTCACACACCAGCATCTTCTCTGCCCCAGGAAAGGGCAACTCCATCCTTCTTGTTGCTCAGGCCAAATACTGTAGCAACATTTACTTGACACCCAAATCTAATCATCAGCAAACCCTATTATTGGCTTTACCTTAAATATTTTCAGATCCAATCACTTCTCACAACCTCCAGACCACCACTCTGTCCAAATAACCAACATCTCCCACCTCATTTGTGCACTCCTAACTGGTCTCCCTGCTTTCATGTTTGCTCCCCTGTGTTCTATTTCCATGCTAAAACTAAAGTGATCCTTATTATAAAGTGCTAGATAAATCTTGTTACTTCTGTGATCAGAACCCTCCAAAGGCTTCCTCCCATTTCTCTTAGAATGAGAACTAGAGTCTGTTGAGTGCTCACCAGGGCCCTACATGGTCTATACGCTGGTTTTCTTGCTACTCTCCTTCTTGTCTGTGATCCTATACTGGACTCCTTGCTGTGATTCAAATAGTCCAGGCCCACTGCTGCCTCAGACTCTTGGCATTGGCTCATTCCTTTGTTTGGAATACTCGTCCAACTCGTCCCAGATATCTGCAGAGATTGCTTACTACCACACCTTTTCAGACCCTAGCTCAAATGTCACCTTCTTAGTTAAGTATTTCCTCCCTATCCCATTTAAAATTGTAACCCAGGACCAGGCATGGTGGCTTACGCCTGTAATCCCCAAACTGAAAGGCCAAGGCGGGAGGATTGCTTAAGGCTAGAAGTTTGAGACCAACCCTGTCTCTACCAAAAAACCCCCAAAACTTTGTAAAATAAATAAAATAAAATTGTAATGCCATACCCCATTGGAATCAATCCCTTGTTCCCCTTTACTGCGTCATTTTCTTCAGAATGTTTGTCACTGTCAGATGCTCTATGTATTTTACTTGTTTATTGTCTGTCTCTACGCACTAGAGAGTTTTAGTCTATTGTGTTTGCTATTTTCTGTTTTGTCTTGTTTTTTTTTTTTGAGTTGGAGTCTCACTCTGTCGCTCAGACTAGAGTGCAGTGGCCGCTCCTGGCCACCGCAGCCTCGACCTGCTGGGCTCCGGCGATCCTTCCGCCTCAGCCTTCCAAGTAGCTGGAACTACAGGCGCGCGCTACCACGCCCGGCTAGTTTTTTTTATTTTATTGTAGAGAAGAGGTCTTGCCAAGTTGCCCAGGCGGGTCTCGAACCCGCGGGCTCAGGCAATCCACTCACCTCAGCCTCCCAAGGCGTGGGATTACAGGCTGAGCCACTTAGCCCGGCTTGTGTTTTCTATTTTCTAGCACCAGAAGCAGTGCCTGTTGTATTACTTCGTGGTTGCTCAATAAATATTTGTTGAAGAAATGAATGGTGGACAACTCTATGAATTAGATGGTATTTAAATACGTTTTTAACAAAGGAGAAAGTGACCATAGAAAGGATAAGTAATCAAGCCAGTATTTCAGGCCTTCTCTGCCTGGCTCCAAATTTTCTGCTTTCCCACTATTCAGCATGCTTTCTTTCTTTTTTCTTTCAAATTCACTGTCACTTTGATCCTAAGTTTGAACAAATGCACTGTAAAAGTTTTGTAAGGGCAGAAACTATGAATGTCCTGCTCACAGATGTATTCACAGTACCTAGTATAGAGTTTGTGGTGCATAGTAAATATTCAATAAATATTTGTTCAATCAACTAAGGACAGAAGAAAGAGAGTATGAGTAAGAGAGAATAGTGCCCCCTTCCATAACAAAATTCATATCTTCCAAGTATCAACTTTGGGAGGGGGGAGCGCAGTGATGAAGACTGTCAAGTGACCTTTGCCTTTACCTAATCCTGAGTTTCATCTTCTCCTAGAGGGTCTGTCACTTCAAGAATTGCTGCCACTATCACATGCACTGCTTCTCTTTCATGCTTCAAAAAAGAGAGGAGGGGAAAACCTTTCTATTGGTTCCTCTAAGCAAAGCTATCCTCTAAGCAAAGCTAAAAATATTTCACTAAAGATGAAAAGAGGACAACAGAGAAATAAACCCTGAGAGTATAAGAAACCCAAAGAAGTAATGTGGTTTACAAAATGCAGAATTCTGTCTCTTCTGTAGCTTATATAGGCCAGAGCCATAGTTGGTTCACAACAGGAGAGAAAGGCACTGCAGGATTTGACTAGGTTCTTTGTTTCATAACTTCTAGCCTTTTTCACAGCCCACTGTTGAAAGACTTCCTCCTAGACATCTTGCTACCTGTGTGATCAAGACCTAAGGAGCCAAATTCTCACTTTATAGCTCACCTGGGACTCTCCACACAGTGTTTCTTGACCTTGACTGCATAGTGGAGTCACCTGGGGAGCTTAAAAAAATTACTGATGCCTGCATCCCACTCTCTAGAGATTCTGAAGTCACTGAGCAAGGATGCACTCTGGGAACTGGGATTTTTAAAGCTGCCCAAGTGAGTCTAATATGCAGCCAAATTGAGAACCACTGCTTTAATAAAAAATTTTGTTTCCTGTCTGAGGAATTCCCCACTTCCCCAGGCAATTGTTATCAAGAATAAATCTATCTATACATAGCATGTCTATATGCAATGATCCATACCCAAGGCCTCACCACCCAGAGATTCTCATTTAGCTGGTCAGAAATTGGAATCAGGTACCTTTTTGTTTAAAAGTTCCCCAGGTTATTCTAATGTGACAGGATCAAGAACCATGGGGTATAGCCTTCATGCTGGTCACTATAATCGTTCTGAATATAGCACAACTATTGCACAATATTATAGTAGTTATGTTAGGGTAGTGGAATTGTGGACACTGTCTTTTCCTTTGATTCTAAATGTTGTTTTTAGGATACCTTTACAATGAATATATATATATATATATATGGACTTTTGGTTGTTTTTTTCAAATTTTCATTGTGAGCTATAGATCTCTAGACACTATTTTCAAAAAGTTGTTTTATATTAATTTTTGGTTTCCAATCTTTTCTCTAGTTTTTCTTCATGAGTTTTTAAATTTTTGACTTATACATTTTATTGACTAATTTATATATCTCCTCCTCATCTATAATTGAAATAAATATTTGTGCAAAGATGTAATTTCTGTCTTTTCTATTCTGTGAAAGCTCCAAGAGGTCTGAGGGTAGAACACAATAAGTCTGGAGGAATGGACAGAAACTGAATCATAGTGGCCTTGAGAAATAACAGAAATTCAGGATTTATTTTAAGGGCAAAAGATGCCTTAAAGGGCTTTAAGCAAATAAATAATGTAATAAAGTTTTGATCCTTCGGAAGATGATTTTGACTACAGGAAGGTAGATGAATTGGAGAGGGGCAGGAGTAGAAAGGGAGAGAGTACTTAGGAGACCATCACAGAACCACAGAGTAGATATCAACAGAGAAAATCAGCACAACCAAAACTGGTTCTTCGAAAATATTTATAAAAAGTGATAAACCTCTAGCCAGGCTAGCCAGGTGGGGAGGGGGACATAAATTATAATAAGAGACTATTGTGAAAAACTCTTTGCTCACGAAATTGATAACGACTGATTCCTTGAAAGACACAAACTACCAAAACTCACACAAGGAGAAATAAATAATCTGAATAAGCCTATATCTACTAAAGAAATCAAATCAGAAGCAGTGTAAAGAAGAAGAGGCAAGAACGACGATCCCCCAGACCAACCAAAGCCTGTATGCCACTCCATCCCTGCATCCAGTGCCTTAGTTCTGCCATCACCACCATGCCCAAGATGAAGGCTGAAGGGGATGCTAAAGGAGATAAAGCCAAGGTGAAGGATGAATCCCAGAGAAGATCTGCAAGGTTGTTGGCTAAATTTGCTCCTCCAAAGCCAGAGTCCAAGCCTAAGAAGGCCCCAGCTAAGAAGGATTAGAAAGTACCCAAAGGGAAAAAGGGAAAAGCCCATGCTGGCAAGGAGGGGAATAACCCTGCAGAAGGAGGGGAATAACCCTGCAGGAGGGGAATAACCCTGCAAAACAGACCAGGCACAGAAAGCTGAAGGTGCTGGAGATGCCAATGAAGTGTGTGCATTTTTGTTAGCTGTGTACTTTTGGTGACTGTACAGTTTAAAATACTATTTTTTATCAAGTTTTATAAAATGCAGAATTTTTTTTCTTTTTTTTTTTTAAGCTATGTTGTTAGCACACAGAACACTTCATTGTTGTTTTTTGGGAAAGGGGCATATGTCACTAATAGAATGTCTCCAAAGCTGAATTGATGTGGGGAAAACACCTTTCCCTTCTAGTTTTAAAGACTTCCTCCTGGCTCCAGGAGGAGAGATTTCCCCAACGTTGACACACATAGCCACCTTGGTATAAACGCTTTGTGGTGTGAAAAAACAAATTCATTTTTTATGTCCTCTTTTCCCGTTCTGCCTTCAGCATAGACTTAACTCCCTTAAACCCAGACATCTGTTGGGATCTGACCCCCAATAATTGGTAACCAGTATGTCAGTGATGCCACTGAGATAGCACCCCTCATAAGAGCAGCAGTTCCATTTATGGATTGTGGATCTTCAGACAAATTCTGCCATTTTAATTTAATTTCCTGAAAGTCAGGGTCGGCTTGTGAAAAGATGTCAAACCACATGCTAAATGTGAAATGTCAACCCTCACTAAACTTTCCCTGTTCAGAGAATCAAATGAAGACTTCATTGGGTTTTTATAGTGACTTTCAGATTTTGGTAGTCCATTAAAAAAAGGATTTTGAAAGTTGTTGTATACTGTTAAAGATTGTCTGCCCATGTCTTGCCTGAAATACCATGATTATTTATTAAAAGTATATTTAATTGTCGGACTTGGTGGCTCAGCCTGTAATCCCGTGCCTTGGGAGGCCGAGGTGAGTGAATTGCCTGAGTCTGTGAGTTCGAGACCCATCTGGGCAACTTGGCGAGACCTCATCTCTATAATATATCAAAAAATCAGCGGGGCATGGTAGCGTGGTAGTTCCAGCTCCTTGGAAGGATGAGGCGGAAGCATTGCCGGAGCCCAGCAAGTCGAGGTTGCGGTGGCCGGGAGCAGCCACTGCACTCCAGTCTGGGTGGCAGAGTGAGACTCCAACTAAAAAAATAAAATAAAATAAAAGTATATTTAATAAAGCTGGATACAGTTTGGCTTGGAAAAAAAAACAAAGGAATCGAATCAGTAACTAATAACCTTCCAACAGTCCCAGAAAACAGCAGTTCCAGATGGTTTTACTTGTGGATTCCATCAAAATTTAAGGGGAAAAAATTATATAAATTATCTTACAGAAAATAGAAGCAGAAGGAACACTTCCTAACTCATTTTGTGAGGCCAGCATTCTCCTAAAACCAAAACCATGCAAAGACATTAAAAGAAAGGAAAACAATATCTCTCATGAACATATAGAAATCCTCAACAAAATATTGAATTCAGCAATGTGTACAAAGAATTATATTCTGCAACCAGGGGAATTTATTTTAAGTATGCAAGGCTGGTTCAATATTCAAAAATCAATTAATATATTCTGTTAACATGAATAGGCTAAGGAAGAAAAATCATGTGATCATATCCATAGAAACAGAAAAAGCATTTGATACAATCTAACACCGACTCATGTTTGTTCAAAAACTCTCAGCAAACTATGAACAGAGGGGAACTTCCTCACTCTGATTATTAGAAATCTACAGCTGGTCATTGTTTTGTTAAGCACTGGCCAAGCTATGTGCTCTTTGAGCTACAGCCACCATGTTTTCTTAGCTTTGGCCCCCTCCCCTACCTTGGGGAGTTGAATCTCCTCTCTCTCTAATTTACTTTCTAAATAAACTATATTTTCCGATCTTAAAAAAAAAAAACTATAGCTAACATTATGCTAATTATATTAGAAACTGGATACTTTCCTCCGAAGAGTGGAAAAAAAATAAGGATGTCGCCTGTCACCACTCCTATTCAGCATCATACTTAGAGTCCTCACTAACGTAGTAAGACAAGAAAAGGGGGGGAAAGGCCTACAAATTGGGAAGGAAGAAATAAAACTTTGTTCATATGTGACATGATCGCCTATATAGAAAATCCCAAAGGTTGGAAAAAAAAAAATCCTGAAACTAATGAGTAATTAAGGCAAGATTGCAGGATACAAAGTTAATATGCAAAAGGCAATTGCTTTCCTATATGCCATCAATGAACAACTAGAATTTAAAATTAAAAACACAGTATCATTTATATTACCATCAAAAACTGAAATACTTAGGGATACATCTAACAAAATGTGTGTGTGTGTGTGTATATATGCATATATATGAATGACGAAAACTACAAAATGCTAATGAAAAGAATCTAGATAATTGGATAGCTATTCCATCTTCTGATAGAAGGACTCAATATTGTTAAGATGTCAATTCTTCCCAACTTGGTCTATAGATTCAAAGTAATTTCAATCAAAATTCTAAAAAGTAATTTTATGGATATCAGCAAACTTATTTTAAAGTTTATGTGGAAAGACAAAAGACTCAGAGTAGCCAACATAATACTGAAGAAGAATGACAAGGTTGGAAGATTAACACTACCTGATTCCAGACCTACAATAATCAAGGTAGCATGGTATTGGCAAAAGAATAGACAAATAGAACAATGGAACAGGACTGGGATCCCATAAATAGACTCCCACAAATGTAGTCTCTTGATTTTTGAGAGGAGCAAAGGCAATGCAATGGGAAAAGGATAACTTTTTCAGCAAATGATGCTGGAACAATTAGACATCCATTTGCACAAATTAATTTTTCAGCAGGCAAAAAGTTTCAGAAGTGTAACTTTTTACAAAAGTCAACTTAAAGTGGAACCTAAATAGACCTAAATGTAAAACAAAAAACTATAAAACTTCTGGAAGGTAACATAGGAGAAAATCTAGGTGACCTTGGATTTGGCAATGAGTTTTGAGATACAAAGCCAGACATACCGTTCAAGAAAGAAAAAAGCCATAAGTTGATTTTATTAAAATTTAAAACTTGTTTTCTGTGAAATTCACTATTAAGAGAATGAAAAAACAAGCTGCAGTCTGGAGAAAACATTTTCAGAACATATATCTGATAAAGGAATTGTATCCAAAGAATACAAAGAACTCTTAAAACTCAATAATAATAAAACAACCAATCCAATTAAAAGATGGGCAAAAAATCTGAAAAGACACCTCACCCAAAAAAGATACACAGATGGCAGATAAGTATATGAAAAAATGCTCACATTGTATGTCATTAAGGAAGTGCAAATTAAAACAACAATGAAGCCGGGCTCGGTGACTGAGTCTGTAATCCTGCACCTTGGGAGGCTGGGGTGAGTGGATTGCCTGAGCCTGCGGGTTCGAGACCCACCTGGGCAACTTGGCGAGACCTCACCTCTACAATAAATTAAAAAATTAGCCAGGCGTGGTAGCGTGCGTCTGTAGTTCCAGCTACTTGGAAGGCTAAGGCAGAAGGATCGCCGGAGCCCAGCAGGTCGAGGCTGCGGTGGCTGGGAGCGGCCACTGCACTCCAGTCTGGGTGACAGAGTGAGACTCCAACTCAAAAAAAATAAAAATAAAATAAAATAAACTAGCAGCAACCAAAGGCTTTGAAGTCAGAAAGCTCTTATTCAAATCTTCCTTTTGTTCCTTTCCAGTTGAATTTCTGTATTTTCTTGTTTGTAAATAGGAATGATAACACCTCATATAGGGTTGTTTGAGGATTAACAATAATGTAAAACAAAACAAAAATAAGAATCCTTGTATTTTCAATAATTGTTACATTCCTCTACTTCCTTTTATTTTGCTTCCCAAATATCTCTTACAAATTTCCTTCCTCTCCAATCCACTGTTGACCCTTGATCCAGGTCTCATTTCTCTCTTGGACTAGTACATATCATTCCTCTGCATAAAAATCCTTCACTGACTGATGTTCCATCAGGCTTTGCTCCATCAGGCTTTGTTCCATCAGTACTAAAGTGTTTGTAGTTCCCCCACAGGTACCAGGCTCTCTTTCTCCTTTAGGCCTTTGCACATGTTGTATCCTCTGCTAAGAATGTCCTTCCACCTCCTTTCTTTTCTTGACAGCACCTCCTCAAGATATCTGCCCTAATTCCCTATGCCACTCTAATGCCTCATCTCCTTCATACCCCATGCATAATTCTAGCTGTACTTATACTTGAACACACTCTTTTATTTACTTACCTATCTTGCTTACTAGAATGCAAGCTTTTTGAGGGCAGGAACTGAAATCGAAAACTCAGATTCCTTAGTACAGAGCTTCTGAAACATTTTCTCCAGGGCACCCTTAGTGGCAGGGGAGAATGAGCATTTACTGCAAAGCAACCCACTTGGAGCATAACAATCCTTTAAGATCTTTCATTTTATTTTTTAAAATTTTGCATCAATACCGTAATTCATACGTGTTGTTTTAATCCGTTCTTCCCCATATCTTCAAGCAGCTTTATTGTTCCTGGAGGATCCATTGTTTGTACTATGGCTTTGAGTACCCCCAGCCTGTACCCCTGTACTGTGACACCCACTTTGAGAAGCCTGGACTTAGTGAATTTAGGAACAATGTTATCTGAAAATCATGATAATAACCTATATCTTGTACTGGGACCAAGAGAAAAATCAAACACAAATTTTCACTACAAGCTGTGAGATATAGCCTTTCCATTGGACCCACACAGGTGCTGGCACATAAGTGAATGACATGTCCCGGCACATAAGTGAATGTTGAACTCATTTCAGCAGCCCTTCCTCTGTGTCCCCCCAAGTCTCCTGACCTCCTTGCCTGACAGGCATATACTTGCAGTTAGCCGAGTGGGAGAGATGAACCCAAATAAGAAAAATAAAGGAGCAGGGGTTTTTTTTCCTTCTTAAATTAGTGAAACTATAATCATAATTCAGATGAATCTAGAAGGAATAGTAAAAGCAGAAGTCAAACATTAAAATGGTAGGAGTAGTAATTGACATTTGTGTAACCTTTCAAAGAGTACTCTGACCTACGTTGTTGCAGGATTTCATTGATCTTCCCATCAGTCCTATAAAATGTGCATCACCATAGCTATTTTAGGAGTTAAGGAAACTGATTGTCTTACCTACGAGAGCTGTTACTTAAACTCCAATCTTCTTACCTTTAAGCCAATTGCTCTTTCTACCAAAGAAAGCAAGGACTTTGGTGAGAACAAAAGAGGGTTTTAGAGTCAGTTTTCTCTTGTCAAAAATGAAAATAATACTTACTTTAGAGTAGGGCTGCCCAAGGGTGTGCAGATCCCCAGCCAAATATTTTTTGTATGGTCTTTGCAGGTATAAACCAATTGGTGGGTCCATTTGTAGCATTATGATTTATTTATGAGGATTTAGAACAATGGGTAGAAAAGAGATACATAAGTATTGGTTTATTATGCAATCACTGCACATGAAAATTCTTTGTCTTTCCAGACACCATCTCTTTCTGTTCAGGTTCAGGAAACATCTCTGTATTTTTTATTACCACATGTATCATTCCTGGCAAATTTCAGATCTCCTGCCACAAAAAAGTAGTAATACTGTTATTACTCACAATGCCATGACTTTTTGGAATCTGTTTTATAGAAGCAATGTAGGTCTTCTTGTCCCTTTAGTTTCCATGCCATTTATTTTGTGCTGGTTACATCACTTCCCATGTTGCTGCATTATCCTTCCTGATACCCATGAATACTAGCTTCCACAGCCTCTTTGTTGATGATGATCACAAATGCAAGTGTTACCCAGAGTATGCAGGGGAAATGTGAATGGTAATTAGTTTTCCAGTTATGTTAAACTTATTGTTTGAAATCTTATAGTGTAAACATGGATCAGCACATCTTCCATCCGTGGCTTCTCTTGGACTCCTTCAGCCCCAAATGCCTGGGTTTAAAGGCAGTGCTGCTTTAGAGGATTGTTGTGAAGCTAAGGTAGATCATTGGTTCCACTGCCAGGCACCTGGCTTATGCTCAATGCATATTCATGCTTTTGTGTTTGTCACTACCACCCAGAAACAGGATGTGTTTTTATTTCTAGAGGAATGAAGTGTGGATACAAAACTGAATTGGAGCAGCCACTGCAGATCCCCAGTAAAGAGCCTCTGTGAGAATAATCTATATAGTTCGGGCCAAAGCGCTTGGAGAATTTACTGGAGAGCATCCTCCCAGCCAAGATGAAGTAAATGACAAGGCCCTGGAAACAAAGACAGCCTGCCGTCATGGCAGTTCCAAAATCACCGATCAAACAGGAAAGTGAGCTGGTGTGATGAAAAGGTGTTGCAGGGCCCAACAGCAAGAACAGAAAGGCAGAGCCTCTGGAGCTGAGAAGTACGGCAAATTCAGATGACTCAGATCAAGCAGCCCCTCTTCTCTTAAAGTGACAGAAGAAAACATTTGACAGTGCTTCAGTGTTTATCATAGATGACTGTGTGGGGTGCGAAAGCGGTAGAGACACCCAAGTCCACACTGGAGGTTGCAAAGCGTGATGGGTCAGTGATGTCCAGGATGGAATGGATTGGCACACCCCTGGTGTGGGTGGATGAAGGGACTGATGTGAAGGCTATTAGAACTAGCAGACCTGGAATAATGGGTCAGAGAATGGCAGTCAGAAGAGATAGAAATTGTCCTTAAGGCCCTGGCTTGGTGGCTCAGCCTGTAATCCCAGCACTATAGGAGGCCGAGGCAAGTGGATTACCTGAACCTGCGGGTTCAAGACCCACCCAGGCAACTTGGTGAGACCTTGTCTCTACAATAAATAAAAAAAAATTAGCTGGGCATGGTAGCGCACGCCTGTAGGTCTGGCTACTTGGAAGGCTGAGGTGGAAGGATCCCCAGAACCCAGCAGGTCAAGGCTGCATTGGCTGGGAGCATGCCACTGCACTCCAGTCTGGACGACAGAGTGAGACCCCAACTCAAAAAAAAAATTATTCTTAAGGAGAAAAGTTTTCATCTTGGAGCTTGAGGAGATCTATGGTAGTATTACTTTTCTTACACAAAGGTTGTTTCAGAAAAACATTAAAGTGAGAATATTTAATGATAGAATGGGATTACTACAGCTAAGCAAAACTACTTCTGCCATTTCCCAAATCTTGCCATTGTCCCAGAAACAACTCTCTGGTAATCGGAGAAATACATCTTAATCAGGAAGAATGCAGGATGAAACTGAAGAAGTGAACTCTGTGCCAAGCCGAGGGGGCTTATCTACACATTGTTGTGGCTTCTCCCAGCATGGTAATATTAGCTAGCTTTGATTAAGGTGTTGTACTATTTGTCAGGCAGTATACTAGGTGTTACATACATGGTCTTCTTTTCTCATAATGAGTGATTTGAACTTTGTTTGTGTCACTAACTTAGCACATGGAATGAAGGAGGGAGCCTGGCAGGGGGCTGATCTGAGATCAGTCCTCTCTGAGACAGTTCTAGAAATTAGTTACAAGATGTCCATCACTGATCTGTAGAGTCCTCAGGAGTAACTCTCGATGTCCCTTCCCTCATTTCCCCAGCCATCATCACCTCTCCCCCACACTTCCTGTCACTAACCTTCCAAGTCAAGGTAACCAGCTGAATTCAGTCCAGTATTCTGTTGGGTGCTTATGTTGTCTGTGCCGTGTGTGCTACACTAGATTGTTATGGTCTAGGAGAGAAGAAAGATGTTTAAATGAACACTTACTCTTCTCTGTAATTAGTGCTAGGCTATAACTATGTCCTAGTCATCATTGTATCCCTAGTGCCAGGCCAGTTACAGTTCACATATATTGAGCCATAACTAGGTATCAGACATTCCAGTACTTTGTACTCAGCATAATCTTCACAGTAATTTTGTAAAGCAAATACTAGTATAATTCCAATTTTAAAGATGTGGAAATTGAGGGCACAGAACAGTTAAATAACATGCCCCAAATCATGCAGCTCAGAAGGAGTAGAGCCAGTGACTCCATTGCCTCTAAATATTTGTCATATGAATGAATGAGAGGAAGAGAAGGAGATGGGAGCGAGAGTGTGGGAGCGAGTGAGCAAATGAAGGTAAAAGTTTGCTCTGAGTAGCTTGAAGTCCACAGGGGATGGGTTGGTTCTACTTGGGAACAGAAGCATCATGGAAAACTCATAAAGAAAATTGTACTTAAATGGAATCAGTGTTCCCTGGCAAGGTGAGGGAGCAGAGCTAAGGCCAACCCTTCCATTTTCATCTGGTTTCTTTCTTCCTCCCTCCTTCTCAAGGACATTTTTCCCACAACTGTCCCATCTTTACTGCATCATAAGTTTTCTTTTCTTTTTTTTCATTCTAACCAGCTTATAAACACACTAACATATTTCCTTACTTCAAAAGACACTATCTTTACCCTGTTTCCCCCTCCAGCTATTGCCCCATTTCTGTCACTTCATAATAAAACTTCTAAAATTAGTCCATATTCCATGACTCCAATTCCTCTCTTCTTTTTCTGTTTTCATTCCAGTGAAACCAAAGTTTCACCTCCACATTCCAGTGGAACAGCTCTTGTCAAGGTCCTCAGTGACAGCCTCTATGTTACCAAATCCAGCAGTAAGTCCTACGGCCACATCTTACTGGGCCTACCGCAGTGTGTGACGCCATAAGTCCCCGTGTCCTTCCTGAGACATTTCCTTCCTTTGGCATCCGGGCATCACATTCTCTCCTGATTGTTTTTCTCTCTCACTGACTGCTCCTTTCAGCCTCCTGAAGTGCTATTCCTCATCTCCCAAATGTTGATCCTTCAGATGCACATGTTGACCAGAGCATCCTCCCACTGGAAATCATGCAGCAACTCTTCCTGTGGCAGATCCAAACTTAAAGCCAAGCGCTCGGGGCCTCCATGTCTGGCTGCCTGCCTCTGTTTCCTGGTCTCTCACGTTGCATTTATATGGTGCCTCAGAGGAGGGCTGTCCCCTCCAAATGGGTTTTATCACCATGTCCCCACGAGATCCTGGGAATTACATGGTTCCCATCGCACATGGGGAAGCTGAGAATCAGATTTTCCATCACTTGCCCAAGGTCACACGACTTCTCAGTGTCCTCTGTGAAAGTTTCTGATTCCAGGTCTGATGCTCTTTCCATTTATAAGCCATTGCTTGGCCCGACTACTTACACCCGGTCCTCCTGAGTGAAGCAGGGAGTAGGAGTGTCTGCTTCCTTCTTGTGGGTTCCAGTCTGTCCATCTGGTTACACTCTTCACCCCAGGGGCTTGGTAGTCACGTTTGCAGGACAATGGGTACTCTTACTGGCTAAAATGCTAAATCTCCCAAAATGAAAGGCCAGCTGCAAAGTAGGAGAAGAACAAGGGCTGAATGATTTGATCAGACATCTGTGGGGCCTCCTGGCATTTGCAGTGTGAGTGCCTTAGAGAGACTGACTATTCTGGCCCCAGGGAGTTGGCGACTGTTAATCTTGGTGGTTTTGACCGCTAACTGCCCCAGGGTCCCAGCCTGCTGTATGACTCAGAGTCCCCAACACTCCCCCTATTCTTCTCTTACTGGGATAGTGAGGAGGCCATTTCTAAGGCATTTTAATTTGGTAATAACTTGACATGGCCCACTGTACCCGGAGTTGTGTCTTTTAGGAGTGACTGTCGCTTTGTAAAGGGTTGATATAGAGTCCATCATCTTTGATATTTGATGTCTTTGCACTGCCACGGAGAGAGCAGTGTCTCCTGCCTTCCCTGCTAGTCCCTCCTCTCTATTATGGATGACCTGAACCCAAGGATCTTGGACTGTCCCACAGTCCTTGTTCTCCAAGCATCTTGCCAAAAGTTTGGTGGGGTGAACTAGAGACAGGAAAGATGTGGCCAAAAAAAAAAAAAAAGGTTGTGTTGTGCATTTATTTCTGCCACGCACTGCATTAAGGGCAACTGCCATCCATCTTTCAAATTGTTTGTGAAACTTTCTAGAATTCTGAAAAAGATCACAGGAACCCATAGTACAAAGGCGGGCAAGCAAATGGTGGATTAGGGATTAAGAGCACATGAAGGGACTCAAAACACTTATGGCAGGAGCTGTGTGAGGACTTTTGGACCCTCTCCTCCACTGCTGTGCTGTCCTGTGCTTTCCTCTGTGATGATGTTGGTAGCAGTGTCCACTTAGAGCTGCCGCCTGCGCTGGGTTAGAGAAAAGTAGGTTCAAATCCATTGTCTACACTTGCCAGCTGTAGGATCTTAGCTAAGGCTCTTCATCTTTCTGTACCTCGTGTGTAAATTCATAGCACCTACTCATAGGGTTGTTAAGAGGAATTACAAAAAAATCTAAAAAGTTTTAATCACTGTGCCTAGTCCAAAAGCTTCAGTAAGTTCAATAATTTATATTTCCTTTCTAAAATACAGTTGTTTACATAAGAAAATATTCTTTTTCTCTTGTTAAAACTTTGACTTTCTTTTGCCTACCAAATAAAGTCCCAACTGTTTGACTTGTCACTCAGCTCTTTTGATTTGCATTTCAAGCTTTGAATTTCATCAGTAGGGAAGGCTTTAAAATGTAGATTTCTAAAATACATTGCTTGTGGATACAGATGAGCTTGTCTACATTCAGCAAGCAATTACTCTGTGTAAGGTCCGGGACTAGGCCGGAGGGGTCCAGGGGTGAATCAGACATGACACACTCTAAGCAGTGGCATCATCATTTCTGGCATCTCTTACCCCACACCCACCCCACCCAGTCCCTGCAGAAGGCAGCCCTGAGGGCAGACTTACCACAGGGGGGGGGGGAGCACAGTAGAGCAGCTGAGCACCAGATTGTTGGCAGCAGGCCAAAGGGTGGGGGTGGAGGAGGCTGGGACCCAGAACTGGCAGCCAGCCAGGGCATGCTCAGGTGCCCCAGCGTGCAGGGCCTCTAGCCCTGGCAATCATTGAGCCCATTCACTGAACACATCCTGTTCTTCCATTGCGATTATCCCTAGACTGCATAGGGCAGAATTTTTGGTGGCAGGGCAGTGACTCCAGGCCCACACTGAGCACATTAATAACATTAAAACCCAAAGATGTGAGGTGGCCTGATTGTAGTCACACAGCAACAAAGCCAGGGTTAGAACACACATCTCCAAAAATATATATATATTTAATAATCTCTGGTTTGTGGATTCCTGAGATGACCTTGTCTGCAATGAGACTGTCAGGGTCATTTTGTTCCTTCAGAAAGTTATAGGGGTCTTCTGTGTGCCCATCTCTGTGCAAGGTACTGGGAGGATGAGCAGGTTAAATCAGACCAACCTCAGGGATTTACAGTGTAATGAGGGAGATGTACTACCCAAGTAACAATACAGAATGACAAGTGTTGTTGGGGTAAGTGTGTGATGTGGGTAGCAGGGGGAGGGACTGTACAGCACAGAGGAGGCGCTTAGTCCATCTAGGGGTCAGGAAATCACTCTCAGTGAAGTTGACATCTGAGCTTAGTTGTGAAGAACCGGAAGGCATTAGTCATGTGCAGGATAAGGAATGACCTTCTGGGCAGAGAGAGAAGGCGAGCATCCTCAAATAAAAGTTGAATGGGTACCTCAATAGCCCCATTAATACACATGTTGTGCCTATATTTGGTCACTGTGAATGGTTCCCACTGGGTGGATCCTACTGTGTGCGGAGAGAGTAAAAGCAGACGAGGCTGGACATGTAGGAACATGCCAGAAAGGTAGAAGGGCAGTGCTTCTGACTATTGAAGCCTGAGTAGCTCTATCCTGTGGCGCTCCCAGCACCACTCCCCAGTCTTGGGACCGGGATGGAGCTCCTGACCTCCTTGGTATCACGCTTCCTGCACAGGATCTGTGTGAAACTGAGTAAGTTTCTTTGACAAATTCCACTGAGGGGCCTGGCTTATTTATCTACCTATTTCTTTAATGGTTTTAGGGTTTGTGTGTTTTTGTTTTACCCTTGAAGCCTTGGTGTGGAAAAGGGCCTGAAGTGCTGATTGTAGGGAATGGAGCTTTATTGAAGGTTTAAACACCTACCGCTTTTCGTTAATTAATAACTCACTGCTCAGTGCCTGGCAAGCTGTGACTTTCCTTCTCTTCCCATAGGCCTGCTGAGTTAGCCACCAAGTATGCAAACTTTTCAGAGGGAGCCTGCAAGCCTGGCTATGCTTCAGCCTTGATGACGGCCATCTTCCCCCGGTAAGTGCTCCTGTTTCCTTCCACTACCTCAACAGCCTGGTCATGGTCCAGGAGTCAGAAACCCTGCCTCTCACAGCGAGTCCTGTTCTCCTTCTCCTGTGTCCTGGAATCTGTGGGTGTCTGGAAAGGACTCTGCTTTCAATTGGTTCCTACCCCAGTTCCACTGTATGCCCTTGCTACACCTTACCCCGATCCTGCCTCTTGGAGCTTGCACCTGGCAGCATAACTTGTTTCTGCAGAGAGAAGCTACGTGGTTGCCTATGGAAGCCAGATATATAGGCAGCCAGGTAGAGAAGCTCCTAGTCCTAGTATCAGTGGCCAAACAAGTTTTTTGGGAGCTGGGACCAACTAGCTGGCTCCAGAGAGGCATGGCCAAATAAAGCAGGGAACAAAGAAATTTCTGAGGCTGTCAGAGTTTTAGTACCTTTCTTCTCTGTCCATTTTGCATTCTGGGGCTCCTGACTTCCTTAGCATCAGGCTTGCTGAAAGAATCTGTGCCTTACCCAGGGAGTTCCTTTTACCATGTGTCGCTAAGAGGTCTTGCTTATGTTTCCACCTTCTCCTTTTTGAATTTCTTTCCTGACGCCTTAGTGTTGAGAGGGGACTAAAGTGCTGAAATTGTCTTGTCTTGGAGTATAAGATAGTGAGACTGTCGGGGTCATTTTTGTTACTTCAGAAAGTGAGAGGCACTTCTGACTCAGAGGGGCTACAGGAAAGACTGCTCAGGACCTTCTGGGAATCAGGGCATAACAGCTGGACCACCAGAGGATTCCTGACGTGGCCTCTAGGGGTGGGATCTGCTCACTGGGAGAAGAACTTGCCTTCCTTCCCTTAGAAGGCTGAGGTTAAGGTGCACAATGTGCTTGTAAAGGAATGCTGAGAAACAGCTGGCCCCACAGTAAATCCAGGACATTTGGTTTTATGCTCCCTTTCTTTTCAAACGTGAGCAGTCTCAGCTCCTTGTATAAAGCAGGGGCTGTGCTGGCTGAGTATCTGGTGCTCAGATAGAGATCTCTTTGTCCAGGGTCTGCCTTCTGAATTGATTCCAAATATTTTGCTTCCTCCAGCTATTTATTGGGTGACTCTGTCTGTGGCTGGCTCTGTGTTCTATATTCTTACACATGTTTTCACAAGCCTACATGATTCAGTCCCCTGACCCAGACAACTATGAGTTTTCTTTGACCTGTATACAGGTTTCCTTTACTTTTTCAATTGAAAATAATACAGGCATGTGGTTTTTTAAAAACAACTCAAACAGTACAAAAGGGTACTGCCACTCCAGACTTCTTCCCCAGAGATAGCCAATATTACTATAAATGGGAGCATACTGTATTTATTGCTCTGTATTTTGCTTTTTACTTCTAACAGTATATGTTAGAGATTATCCTACCAGCTGCATATATGGATCCATCTCAAATGATTGCATAATATACAATTATATGGCTATTTCATAAATTTTTTTGTGAGAAAGTGGGAATTTATTGTGAAGACAGAAAAGCTCCCCCAACAGGAGGGGACCCCGAAGAGGGTATACCGCCTGGCTATATCATAATTTTTTTAAGTAAGGTTTATTGAAGTTTAATTTCCATACAATAAAATTTACCTTTTAGTATAGTTTTATGAGTTTTGCCAAATGCATACTTTGTGTAACCACCACAGCAATCCATAGTGCACTTCCATTAACCCCAAAGAGGCTCTTCATGCTCTCTTGTAATTAACCCCTCCCCCTACCCTCAGCTCCTGGTTACCACTGTTTCCTGTCCTTGTAGTGTTTCCAGAATGTCATATAAATGTAGCCTTCAGAGTCTGCTTCTTTCATTTAGTATAATGCATTTGTGATTCATACATGTGTTGTGTGCATCAAATGTTCATTCCTTTGTATTGCTGAGTAGTATTCCATTGTATGGACATAACACAGCCTGATTATCGACTCAAAGGTCAAAAGACATGTGAGTTAATTCCAGTTGTTGGCAATTATTAATAAAGCCACTATAAACATATGTACAGATCTTTGTGTGAGCATATGTGTTCATTTTACTTGCATAAATACCTAGGAACGGAATGTCTCAGTCCTAGGGTAAATATATGTTTAACTTTTAAGAAACTGCCAAACTGTTTTCCAAAGTGATTGAACTATTTTGCTTTCCCACCAGCAATGTATGAGAGTTTTAGTTGCTCTGTATCTTTGCTATCCATCTTTTTTATTTTAACCATTCTATGGTGAAATCTCACTGTGGTTTTAATTTCTATTTTACCAATGACAATGTTAAGTGTCTTTTCACTTGCTTATTTACCGTTCTTTAATCTTTACAGAGCCGTCTGTTCCATCTTGCCATTTGTTAATTAGTTGTTTGTCTTATTGAAGAGTTGTCTAAACTTCTGGATAGAAACCTTTATTAGATAAGTAATTTGCAAATTTTTCCTGTCTCTCTTGTCATATCTTTCGCAGAGCAGAAGTTTTTAATCTTGGTAAAGTATAATTTATCTATTTTTTTTCTTTTATGAATGGTGCTTTTGATGTTATATCTAAGAAAACTTTCCCCAATCCAAATTCAAAAGGTTTTTCTTGTAGAATTTTTATAGGTTTAGTGCTTACATTTTGGTCTATGACTCATCTTGAGTTAATTTTTGTGTATTGTAAAAGATAAGAGTTGAGGTTCACTTTTTGGATGTGAATGTTTGATTGTCACAGAGCTCTTTGTTGAAGAATCTCCTCATTTTAAGCTGGATGCCCCTTTTTCTTGCCGTGCTGCACTGTCTACACTCTTCAGTATAGTATTGAATAGGAGAGGTGAGAACTAACAGATTTGTCTTATTCCCAGTCCTGCAAGGAAACCATTTAATATTTTGCCATTATGGTGTTAGCTGTAGGTTTTTTATAAATACCTTTTTTCAAGTAGAGAAAGTTCTCTTCTATTCCTAGTTGGTAGAGAGTTTTTATCATTAGTAGATGTGGAATTTTGTCAAATACTTTTTCTGTATTTTTTGAGATGATCATATGGCTTTTCTTTTTAAGTCTATTGATATGCTGAGTTACATTGATTGATTTTTTTTCTCATTAATGGATTGTTGAATGTTAGGCCAACCTTTCATTTGTAGGATAAACTTCATTTGGTTTTGATGTATTATTCTTTTTATACATTGCTGGATTCAATTTGCTCATGTTTTGTTAAGGATTTTTGTGTCTCTGTTCATGAAATATATTAGTCTGTAGTTTTCTTGTGATGTCTTTAGTTTTGATATTATAGTAATGCTGGCCTCATAGAATAAGTGGAAAAATATTCCTCATCTTTCTACACATTTTGTGTAGAACTGGCAATATTTTTCCTTAAATGTTTGATAGAAATCTAGGCCTAACTGAAGAAAAATGAACTGTTTTATCTCTCTACTCTCACACACCAGCTGTGTGGCATTTTTTTCCCGCATACCAAGCAATACTTCAGCAGATACCAGCTGGATGTCCTGTAATTCAATTCAATTCCATTCTAACACTATCCACCTAGAGAAGGCTTCAGACTTCACAGGTTGAAAGCTCATTCAACAAGATGCCCCCACTTCAGACACCAGTCACAAGTAGTAGGTTGTCACCTATACTTCTGACTGATCAGCTATAAATTGGGAGCTCCCAAGACCCCCCCTAGAGTTCAATTAATTTGCTAGAGTAGCTCATAGAACTCAGAGAAACACTTTGTTTATGTTTACCCATTCAATATAAAGGATATTATGAACAGTCGGGTAGAAGAGATGCATAGGGCATGTGGGAAGAGGTGTATCACCCTCCAGGCACCTTCTTATATGTGTTCAGTAATCTGTATGCTTCTACAAATGCTATGGATAATTATGTAGGTATAAGATCAACTCAACCTTCAGCCCCTTTCCCATCCCCAGAGGTCAGGGAGGTGAGACTGAAAATTTCAACCCTCTAATCACATAATTGGTTCCTCTGATAACCAGATCCCAACCTAAGGCTATCCAGGAGCACACTAAGAGTCCCTTCCTTAGAATAAAATGTGCTCCTATCACCCAGGAAATCTGAAGGGATTTAGGAGCTCTGTATCAGTTGTTCCTATCAGTCAGGAAATTATAAAGATCTTAGGAACTCTGGGTCTGGGACTGGAGTTAAAGAACAAATATTAGAACAAAAACTTTCTTAGTTCTTTCCTCTATAAGGATTTTAGGGTTTCTATGTCAGGAACCAGGGCCAGAGACTAATATATATATTTTTTATTATTTCGCAGACTGCAATTGTTTTTGTGGAATTGTCTTTTTAAGTTAAGAATTCAGTTTCTGCCGGGCTCGGTGGCTCAGCCTCTAATCCCATGCCTTTGGGAGACTGAGGTGAGTGGATTGCCTGAGCCCGCGGGTTCGAGACCCGCCTGGGCAGGCGAGACCTCATCTCTACAATAAATAAAAAAATTAGCTGGGCGAGGCGAGACCTCATCTCTACAATAAATCAAAAAATTAGGTAGCATGCACCTGTAGTTCCAGCTACTTGGAAGACTGAAGTGGAAGGATCACCGGAGCCCAGCAGGTCGAGGCTGCAGTGGCCGGGAGCGGCCACTGTACTCCAGTCTGGGCGACAGAGTGAGACTCCAAATCAAAAAAAAAAAAAAAGAATTCAGTTTCTTTAATAGAGTTAGGGTTTTTTGAGTTTTCCTTCTCAAAAGTTTTCTTCTTTGGTAGTATGTCTTTTAAGAAAGTTTTGCATTTCATCTAAGTTGTTGAATTTATTAGCATGATTATTCATAATATTCCTGTATTATTTGTTTCATATGTAGAGATAGAGGGCCTCTCTTTTGTGCATAATAGGTAATGTGTATCTTTTCTTTCTTTTTTCTAATCCATCTGATTAGAGGTTTTCATTTTTTTTATCCTCTCAAAAAACTAGCTTTTAGTTTCATTGGTTCTTATCTATTGATTACTTTTTTCTACTATATTATTGATTTCTGCTTTTAGTTCCATGTATGTTTGTTTGTTTTAACATTCCTCTTACTTGAAGTTTAATTTATTTTGTTTGTTTGTTTGTTTGTTTCTTAGGGTAGAAGGCTAAATCATTGATTTTATTCCTTTCTAATATAAACATTGTAATGCTATAAACTTCCCTCTGTATGCTGTAAACTTCCCTCTGTATGCTGAATTGGTTGCATGTTACACATTTTGATATGTTGTATTTTTATTTTTGTTAAGTTAAAATATTTTCTAACTTTACTTGTGATTTCTACTTTGACCCATTAGTTCTTTTGAAGTATTTTGCTTAATTTTCAGATATTTGAGGGGATTCCAGATATCTTTGTGTTACAGATTTCTGGTTTATTTTTGTTGTGATCAGAATATACTTTGTATGATCTTAACACTTTTAAATTGATTGAGAGTTGAGTTATGGAAAAAAGTATCTACCTTCATGAATGTTCTGTGTGTGCCTGAAAATAAAATATTTCTGTTGTTATTGGATATTTTATAAATTGCCATTAGCTTAGGTCGGTTCATAGTGTTTGACTAGTCTTCTATAGTCATACTAGGTTTCTGTCCACCTATTCTCACAATTACTAGCAGAGGAGTGTTGAAGTCTTCATTTATCAGTTTTTATTTTATAGATTTTGAAACTTTGTCATTCAGTGCATATACATTTAGGGTTGTTATATCCCATTTCAAATAGATTCCTTCATTATTTTTAAATGTCCTTTTTTCCCTGGTAATAATTCTGGTACTGAAATCTTCTTTGTCTGTTATTAATATAACCATTGTAGCCTTTTTAAAAGTAGCTTTATCATGGCATATGTTTTAGCATCCTTTTCCTTTTTTGTGGGAAAGACTATGTTTGCATTTGCCCTTGAACTGTCTTAGGACTGACTGGGCTGCAGTTACTCTTTTTAAGCTATCTGTGTCTTTTTAAAATTTTGTTTGTCTGTTTGTTTGAGACAGGTTCTCACTCTGTCATCCATACTGGAGTGTAGTGGCATGATCCTGGCTCACTGCAGTCTCAGCTTCCTGGGCTCAAGTGATCCTCCCACCTCAGCCTCCTGATAGCTGGGACTACAGGCACACACCACCATGCTTGGCTACTTTCCTTATTTTTTGTAAAGATTCAGTCTCACTATATTGCCCAGGCAGGTCTTGAACTCTGGGCTCAAGTAATCCTCTTACCTTAGCCTCCCAAAATGCTGGGATTACAGGTGTGAGCGTCCATGCCTGGCCTGTTTCTTTATATTTAAAAGGGGTTTTTGTAGATAGCACATAGTTGACTTTTGCTTTCATATCCAATATGATAATGTCTACCTTTTATTGAGGTATTTCTAACATATGCATACCATTTACATTTAATGTAATCACTGATATTGTTGGATTTAAATCTACCATGTTGCTATTAGTTTCCTTTTTTTTCTTTTCTTTTTCTGCCTCCTTTTAAACGAATTTACTGTGTTTTATGACTTATTTTACTTTTCTTATTAGCTTAATAATAGCTAGACCTCTTTGTTTTGTTGTTTGTGGTTGTTCTAGAGTTTACAGAATACATGTTTAATTTATAATCTATTTTCAGATAATATTGTACTCTTAGAGTATAATGACCTTACAGCAGTATATCTTCATTTCCCCTTTCTATTCCTTATGCTAATATTCTCATATATTTTACATGTGTATATATTAGAAGCCTACACAATATTGTTTTATTTATTTTTGTTTGAAATAATGAGTTATTTAAAGTGACTTAAAAATGAGGGAGAAGCAACAAAGGCCTAACATCCAGGATCTACAAGGAGCTCAATCATGTTGAAAGGTAAAAAACAAACAGCCCTATTAAAAAGTGGGAAAGAGCTATGAATAGACACTTCTCAAAAGAAGACATACAAGCAGCCAATAAATACAAGAAAAAAAAATGTCCAGCCTCACTAATCATCAAAGAAATACAAATCAAAACCACACTGAGGTACCCTCTAACTCCAGTCAGGATGGCCATCATTAATAACTCACAAAACAGCCGGGCTCGGTGGCTCAGCCTGTAATCCCGCGCCTTTGGGAAGCTGAGGTAAATGGATTGCCTGAGCCCACGGGTTCGAGACCCACCTGGGCAACTTGGCGAGACCTCATCTCTACAACAAATCAAAAAAATTAGCCGGGCGTGGTAGTACGCGCCTGTAGTTCCAGCTACTTGGAAGGCTGAGGCAGAAGGCTCACCAGAGCCCAGCAGGTCGAGGCTGCGGTGGCCAGAAGCGGCCACTGCACTCCAGTCTAGACGACAGAGTGAGACTCCAACTCAAAAAAAAACCAAAAAACTCACAAAACAACAAATGCTGGCAAGCATGCGGAGAAGAGGGAATACTTCTAAACTGTTGGTGGCAGTGTAAATGAATACAACCTCTGTGGAAAACAGTGTGACAATTTCTAAAAGATCTAAAAATCAACCTTCCATATGACCCAACAATCCCCTTTCTGGGAATATACCTGGAGACTCAAATCATTCTACAAAAAAGATAACTACACACGCATGTTTATTACAGCGCTATTCACAACAGCAAACGCAACATGGAACCAACTGTGTTGCCCATGGATAAAAAAAATGTGGTACATATACATGATGAAATATTACACAGCCATAAAGAAGAACAAAATTATGGACTCCGCAGCAACTTGGATGGATTTAGTGTCTATCATACTCAGTGATCTATCACAGAAACTAAGAACTGAGTACCACATGTTCTCACTCATACGTGGATCCTGAACATTTATCATATTACTACAAGAAAGGGATTGATAGTAGTGGGACACTGCCAGGATGGGGAGAGAGGGGCACATAACATCAATAAGGCTACCTGATCCCAAACCAGGTGAAGTGAGGATCAGTGGGAGGCCCAAACTTCACCTGTATAAGGACCACTTATGTACCTAATCCTGAAATGTACCCTATATCTTCAAAATAAAAATAAATAAAAATAAATGAGGGAGAAGCAACCTAAAGAATGAGAGAAGATATTTATAAATAGTATGATAGGAGTTAATGTCTAGAATACACAGAGAAGTCCTAAAACTCAACACCAAAGAAAACCAATTGATTTTTTAAATAAACAAAGAACTTGAATAGACCATTCTCCAAAGAAGATATACAAATGGCCAAAAAACATGTGAAAATATGCTCAACATCACCAGTCATTAGGGAAATACAAATCAAAACCATGGTCAGATGCTACCTCACACCCATTAGGATGGTTAGTATCCAAAAGTCAGAAACAAATTAGTGTTGACAAGGATGTAGAGAAATTAGAACCCTTGTACACTACGGTAGAAATGTAAAATGATGCAGTCACTATGGAAAACAGTATGGCAGTTCCTAAAAAAATAAAAATAGAATTACCATATGATCCAGCAATTCTACCTCTGGGTTTATCCAAAATAATTGAAAGCAGAGTCTCAAAGGGATATTTGTACACCCAAGTTCATAGCAGCATTATTCATAGTTGCCAAAAGGTTAAAGCAACCCAAGTGTTCATCACCAGATGAAATGATAAACAAAATGTTATACACACACACACACACACACACACACACACACACACACACACACAGTGCAATAATATTATTTATCCAGAAAAAGGAAGGAAATTCTGACGCGTTACAACATGCATGAACCTTGAGGACGTTATGCTAAGTGAAATAAGCCAGTCACAATAAGACAAATATTGTGTGATTCCATTTATATGAAGTGCTTAGAAGAGTCAAATTCGTAGAGACAGACAGTAGAGTGGTGGTTGCCAGTGCTGGGGAGAGGGAGGAATGGAGAGTTATTATTTAATGGGTATAGAGTTTCAGTTTTGCAAGATGAAAAACAGTTCTGGATATTGATTGCACAGTAATGTGAATGAACTTAATACTACTGAATCACAGACTTAGTGGTTAAGATGGTGAATTTTATGTTATATATATATTTTTTTAGTTTCCTTTTTTAATAAGACAGAAAGCTTTTTAATATTTACCTGCAAGCTTTTCTGTTGGTCTTTCTTTCTTTGTGTAAACACATATTTCCATATGGTATCCTTTTTCTTCTGCCTAAAGAACTTCATTTAACATTTCTTATGGGGCAGTTCTGATGGCAATGACATCTTTCAGCTTTTGTTTGTCTGAACAAGTTTTTATTTTATCTTCAGTTTTGAAAGTCTTTTTTAAAATGTTGGGTAGGTATATAATTATGGGTTGACAGTCTTTCCTGCTGCCCCACCCCCACTATTTTAAAGATGTAACTCCATTTTCTTTTGGCTTGCATAGTTTCTGATAAAAAGTCTTTTGCCATTCTTATCTTTATTCCTTTGTATACAGTGTTTCCATTTTCCTCTGACTGCATTTTGAGATTTTTTTCTTTGTCACTAGTTCCCAGCAGTTTGATTATGATAGATCTTGTTGTGGTTTTCTTTCAATTTATTTGGCTTGGGGTTTTTTTTTTAGTTCCTTGGATCTGTGAGTTCATAGTGCTTTTTGGTTTTTGGATCTTTTACATTTTTAATTAAGTAATTAATGATTTTTGTAGAAACAAGGTCTCACTGTGTTACACAAGCTGGTCTCAGACTCCTAAACTCAGGCAATCCTCCCACGTCAGTCTCCCAAAGTGCTGGGATTATAGGTGTGAACCACCACACCAGGCCTGTTTTTTATTTGTTTTAATCAAATTTGACTGGACACAGTGGCTCCCACCTCTTATCTCAGCACTCTGGGATGCCAAAGTGGAGCAATTACTTGAGCCCAGGAGTTCAAGACCAGCCTGGAAAACATAGTAAGACCTTGTGTCTACAAAAAGAAAGAAAGAAAGAAAGAAAAAGAGCCAGTGTGGTGGTATGCGCCTGTAGTCTCAGCCGTTTGGACGACTGAGGTAGAAGAGTCACTTGAACCCAGGAGGTCAAGACTGCAGTGAGCCAGAAGTGAGACCCAATCTCAAAAAATAAATAAAATAAATTAGTAAAGTAAAATAAAATAAGTATTGGACTTTTTTTCATATTTTCTTAAAAATTTTTTCTGCCCCACCTCCTTTCCTAGGATTCCAGTTACATATATGCTATATCATTCATCATTTCAAACCCACGGATCTGTTTTTTGTTTTCTTTAAAAAAATTTTTTTTCTCTCTGTACTTTATTTCTCCCTGTGCTTCAGTTGATATTGCTATGCCTTCACATCTACTGATTTTTCTTTTGTAATGTCTAATAATCTGTTAGTCACATCTGGTGTATTTTCATTTTAGATATTGTGTTTTTAATCTCTGTAAGTTCTGCTTTTATTATCTTCCATTGTCTTTCTTGTTATGTTTGCTTTTTCTTCTGCTTTCTTAAACAGATGGAACATATATACACATATGTATTTTTTTGAGTTGGAGTCTCACTCTTTCATCCAGGCTGGAGTGCAATGGCACAATCATGGTTCACTATAGCCTCCAACTCCTGGCCTCAGGTGATCCACATTAGCCTCTCAAGTAGCTGGGACTATAGGCACATGCTAACATGTCTGGCTAAATTTTTTTTAAAAATTTTGTACAGAAGTGATCTGGCTATGTTGCCCAGGCTGGTCTCTAGCAATCCTCCCACACTGGCCTCCCAAAGTGCAGGGATTGCAGGCATGAGCCACTGTACCTGGCCTGGAACATATTTAAAATAGCTGCTTTAATATCTCTGGCTGCCAATTTCATCATCTCTGTCATTTCTGGGATGATTTCTATTCACTGATTTATCTCTGGTTTTGACCTATATTTTTCAGATTCTTTGGATGCCTAGTAATTTTTCATTGAACTCCAGATAATGTGAATTTTACATGGTTCTGTGCTAGATTTTGTTGTACAAGCATGCCTTGGAGAGATTGTAGATTTGGTTTCAAACCACCACAATAAAGTGAATATCTCAATAAACTGAGTTATACAACTTTTTTGGTTTCCCAATGCATATAAAAGTTATGTGCATCTATACAGTAGTCTATTAAGTGGGTAACAGTATTATGTCTAAAAAATATACATGCCTTATTTTAAAAATACTTTATCGCTAAAAAATGCTGACACAGAAACATAAAGTAGCACATGCTGTTGGAAAAATGACACCAATACTCTTGATAAACACAGAATAGCCATAAACCCCCAATTTGTTTTTTTTAAAGCAATATCTAGGAAGCACAATAAAACAAAATGCAAAAAAAAAAAAAAAAGAGATATGCCTCCTTTAAATGGTGCTAGAATTTCCTTGGACATGTAACTGAGTTACTTGGAATCAGTTGTATCCCTTCGAGGCTTGCTCTTAGCCTTGTTAGGGCAGGTCTTGAGCAGCCTTTTGTCCAGGACTAATTTATCCCATTACGAGTGCAGTATGCTTCTGAGAACGCTACCCAGTGCCTTCTGTATCATGAAGTATTTCCACTCAGGCTGGTTCATTTCCACTCTGGTTTGTGTGAAGATTAACAATTCCCAGCCCTGTGTTGACAACAGAAATTGTTGAACTACTGCTTTCTGGTGTTTTTTTCTGCAGCTCAGAGTTTCCTCTTATGCATGCACAGATCAGATTTGAGGGGAGTATTTCTGGAGCTTTCTGTGTAGCTCTCTCCTCTACAGTAGACTTTTCTAGAAATTCTAGCCTCCTTGGGCTCCCGAGACTTTGATCTGCTTTCTCAACTCAGACCACTAAGCTCTATTTAGCTTCCACATCCCAGCACTCCAGGTTGGACACTGTTACCAGGCAGTAAGCAAGGCAATTATGGGCTCACTTCATTTGTTTCCTTTTTCTCAGGGGCCAGTTCTGTGCTACCTGTTGTGCAGTCTGAAAATCATTGTTTCATATATTTTGACTAGTTTTCTAATTGTAAGGTAGGAGGACAAATCCTCTCCCCGTTATTCCATCATGGCTGGAAGCAGAAGTCTCCTCATCATTTTTTACATAGCATTCCATCATCTAGATGTACCATAGTTAATAAGTTCCTGTTGATGAACATTTAGGCAATTTCTAAACTTTACTATTAGAAAAATTACTTCAGTTCATAATCTTTTTGGTACATCACTTCCCACATGTGAAATTATCTAAAGTTATATTTACACACATGCACATAGTAGTTTATGGTGCCATTCTTTTGTTTTCTTCTGTTTTACAGTTTTACTATTTATGTTTAACTTGTCAATCCATCTGTTTTGTTTTTGTTTTTTGGTGTTAAGAATGAGGTTGGCACTAGGTTTTTTGTTGTTGTGGTTACTGTTGTTTCATGTGGGTAGCTAGTATTTCTTGATATTTTGACCATAAGACACAAGTAAATTCCAGATTTTGATATCTATAACACCAATATTTTGAAAGAAAATGACTTCATACAACTCTTCTGATGTATTAATTTTGACATGATCTACACAAACCATTAAATCTAACTTTTTTTTCTATTACCTAGTTTTGTATGAAGCATACATTCTTTTTCCTAGGACTCATTCCTCCCATAGCCCACCTAGTCACTGACTCTCACCCTGGGCACTGAGTGGGGAGTAGGTGGGGTAAAGGAAGGGATACTGCTATGCCAGCCAGTGCAGGCTAGAGTCTTGTTTCTCTGGGAATCCAGCAATATTCCCTCTTAGTATGTCTATACTGTCTGATGGCCTACAGTACAGATATACTTTTCTCCCTTGAGCTTTGCCTGCTTGGATGCATCTTCCTCTGATTAGAGGGATGGGGAGGAGGTGGCAAAGGTCCAAAGGAACTCAAACTTGTTGAGTACCCGTTCTGCTCTAAACTCTGAGTTGAGGCTTTTCATTTGTTTGGTCTCATAGAATGCAGTCTTCCCTTACTTCCAAGTATACTCCGTTACTCTTTCCTCCACACCGTGTACCACTGCAGTGCCTCACACATAGCTCTGTTATTGTGGTTATAACTACTGGCTTCTCTCATAGAGGCCAAGAACTTCTTACCTTAGAGACATGGTCTGTTCATGGCTGCCAACACCTAGCAGAGCCTTTAGCACATAGTAGACACTTAGTATTTGTTTTATGAATAGATATTAATTTCTGCCCTCCAGGGAATGAGAGTCTGAGGATATGGGAAATGTTGATATGATACTCTTTTAGTGGAGAAAGTTACTGAAGAAAAATAATTATTGTGACATATTCTAATACATGACAGATTGGAAAGAGATGAGATTTTGAGACTTACAGTTCTTACAGCTTTCTCACCTAACAGGCTGTATGATCTTGGAAAAGTTTGAGCATTGCTTGACTCATTAGCCAAGAGAATGAAATGAGATGATGGATCTTGGGGCTATAAATAGATCACTCCAGCAAAATTTAATGTTAGACATTTTTTAAGTGAATTATGTTTTCTCAGTGACTTTCATTATAATTAAGTCTTTCAGGAAGAAATAAAGATCCTAGAGTAAGTCACAGTTAACATTGTAAATGTTGGTTTTAAAGAAGAAATAGAACTCATAAGACCTTAATTGATACACCCCATTTTCCTGGCAATACTTCGTTTATACACTTTAGTAATCTTTTGTGCTTTTATGAAAGACATTATCGAGCATCATGTCTTTGAATTGGTGACCCGTGGGACCACTCAGTATTGGGAGAACGTGGGGCATCTGCAGGCTAAGCCTGTGGCCAACATTTTCATCAGGAAACCGAGCCCTCATCCATCCTGTGGCAGAGCATGAATAGCAGCAGTGACAGTGATAGCTAGCATCTACTGAGTGTTTACTTTGTCAGGTCCTGTGCTAAAACTTTTTTCTATTTTAATTCTCCCAACAATCATAGGAGATAGGTATTGCTGTTAGTTCCGTTTCAAATATGAGAAAATGGAGGCATAGAGAAGTCAGACAGTTTGCCTGATGTCACACAGATAGGAAGTGATAAAACTAAGTTTTGAACACAAGTACTCTGACCACAGAGCCCACATGCTTTACTACTGCATTCTACTTCTCACAGCTACTGTTTCATGGGCAAGTTAGCTAGTGGCCACAGTATAGAGGTCTACCAGATGCCTGATGGTAGCTAATGAAGTTCCAGTATAGACATTTTCCCTTTGCCCAGGTCTACAGAGGAAAACCACAATTCTCTTGAAATACACTTTGATTTAGGAAGGCCAGGGTGTGTGATGTGTATCTGTGACTGTATGTATCTGTGATTCTCATACTGCTAAGGAATCATTGCTGTGGTCCATGCTGGCCGAGTTCCTCAGAGTGTAAGGGTGGCTGTTGAAACCTTGTAGAGCTCTCTGAGGCAGTAAGTCTAGAAGGGCAACACAGTCCCAGCTGCCTGTCTTGGGACCCTCATGTGAAAAGGTATAGGGGGCCTACTGCACTGCCCTGGGGCCTTTGAAAGCTTGTGGGCTCCTGGTCAGGGTAGCTGGTATCTGACTTCCCCCCATTCCAAAGCTTGTCTCTCTCTGCCCTTCCAGAGTAGGATCCTGGGATTTTTATCACAGCACCAGGGAGGGGCAGTCAGATTGAGAGACATCTTTGCTAAGCTTTGTCCAATACCATAAGTAACAAAGGAAAATGGAGCATTTTTCATGTCTGTAGAATCATTGTCCTTCCAGACTGGGAGCAAGTTGGGCATCCTCAACGCTTCCAGGACTGTGCAAGGCTTGCTACAATTGCTTTCTCCGCTTCCTCATGTCCCTTTAACTCTTTATCTGTGTAGTCTAGCTTCCACTCTCACCCCTTGCCCTTCTAAATGCCCTTGTCCACTCTCCTCCCAGTTCTCCTTCTATGACTCTGATTATTCCTTCCCATTCTCTTTTGCAAACAATCTCTTTGTCCTGTGCCCATCCTTGAATGTTGGTGTTTGCTAGGGTTCACTTATAGCTCTCTTCTTTTCTCACTCCTGCTTCAGCTAATGCATGTGTGCTGATGACTCACAAATCTTTCTGCAGTCCAAATATCTGCTGATCTCTAGACCCAAATATTCAACTTCCTGCTGGACAGTTCCACTTGGGTGACCCCAAAGCATCTCAAACTCAATCTATCCAACTCACCGAATTTCCAATAAATCCAACTGGAATTGCCTATTTCAGTAAATGACACCACTAACCACTCTCATCCAAGCCAAAAATCTGGGAGTTATTTTCTCAGCTTCCTCTCTCAACTAAATATCTAATCCACTGTGGAGTCCTGACACTTGTGTAAAGTTCCTACCCTTTGCCCTGATTCTCTAACCTCTCCCACCTTCTCAGGAACCTGTATCTTCTTTCTACTGGATCCTTCATATCACTATTTAATCATACTCATGTTTCTCTCATCCCTTAAAAAGGAATCACATGATAATAGCTACCATTTCATTCATTGAACAAAGTATCAGACATTTTTCTAGGTGCTAAAGCTTCAGCATTGCATAGAATACATAAAACTCTGTCCCTCAGAGAGTTTACATTTCCCTGGCAGATCCTGACCAACCTGCACATGTAAAGTGTCACATCATTTTTAGAGCATTTATTGTGTACCTGCTGCTGTGCTTTTGGGCTTTTTATGGATTTTGGGACTGTATATTCATTGCCTCATTTAGCCTTTACAACAGGAGCCAATGATAATCCTGAAGGACACAGTCCCAAAACCCATAGTCCTAAATGTTGTAATCCTGAAAAATCAAAATCCCTAAAGTCTAAAACCCTGAAAAGCACAACTCAGAAAGATCAAAATCTCAAAAATATAACTGTGGGAAAAATGATGTTAAAAAATCTTTAATAGATATTTATTTACATTTTTTAAAGGGGATTTATTTGAGAAACACATAAAAGCATGACAAAATACTTCATAGGACAATTTATGCTATAAAATAGGCAATTATAACACACATTTGCAAGCATAAACACTCAAGTATACTGACTTCAGTCATATGGGTATAACAGTTGTTATGAGCAGATGAACTGTATTCATAAAAAATAGGTCAAAAGGAAAATGTAGAAACACATATCACTATGGTTGGTAATTGTGTGCACTCAGCTGTATAACTGCGGTAATCTGAAATACCATGATGAATAACCTAAGTCTTCTGACAAGATCAATCAAAAGCCACAATGGGTCACCAGTTCATGGCAGTTGCCCAAAGATCAGAGATGTCAAAAAAAAAATTTTTTTTTTGAGTTGGAGTCTCACTCTTTCGCCCAGACTGGAGTGCAGTGGCTGCTCCTGGCCACCGCAGCCTCGACCTTCTGGGGCTTCGGTGATCCTTCCGCCTCAGCTTTCCAAGTAGCTGGAACTACAGGCACACACTACCACACCCGGCTAATTTTTTTGATTTATTGTAGAGATGAGGTCTCACCAAGTTGCCCAGGTGGGTCTCGAACCCGCGGGCTCAGGTAATCCACTCACCTCAGCCTCCCAAGGCGTGGGATTACAGGCTGAGCCACCGAGCCCGGCTGTCAAAAAATTTTATCTTTCATAAGTGCAGATGTACAAAAGGACATCTCTTCATTCACCGAGGAAGATATTTTTACATTCATACCCAATGCTTACACACAAAGTCAACCTTGTAATAATGTACTTTCATGGAGTCGAATTTGCAAAAACCCTTTACAACAATGCTGTGAAATGTGTTGTTATGCCCATTTTATAGATGATAAAACTACAACTTGCCCAAGGTCATAGTAGCACAGAGCCAGGGATCAAACCTACCAACCTCACCCTATGTCCTGAATCATGGCTCTGAATCATGAACCTGTAGAGGAATGCATATTCCTTTTGTTTGAAGAATGTTTTAAATATTTTCGGTAGGTACCCCCACACACACACTGAAATCATCAGATATGGAGCCTTTCCAGGAAGAGCAGAGCACTCAGTAATTAAAACTTCTCTGCAGAGTGTGCAAGAGTAGCCGGCATGGGCTAGACTGATTAAATGCCTGTCCTTGACCTGGACTCCAGCTTGAAGCTAGAGGAACTGCTATCTGTATCCTCTTGATTCCTCCCCCATTAATTGTTTTTTTCAATATGTTCACTAGTGCCAAGTGTTCTGACCTACTTTGGAAATCTATGTTCTGCTTTTAAATTAACTTCATTCTCATCTTGTCTTAGCTTACCCCTTCTGCCTCCTCCATTATTCAAGGAATTCAGCCCCCTGGTACCCTACAGCTATACACTCCACCTCTTTCCTCTTTCCTCTGTCTTCCAACTTCCGTAGGTTGGGCTTCAGTAGATAGCCAGAAGTTGTGGAGTTTTTTGGGAAAATCTTCCATGATGGACTAGGGACCCACATCTCTGCAAAGGTGAATACTGTGGACCCACTTGTTGAGCTTGCCCTGGTTATACATTCATCTGCTGCAGGAGAAGTACTAGGCCTCAGCCAGCTGTTTCTGATGGTGTCTGAGTGCATCATTACTCCTGCTCCAGGTCAGTACCTGAGGAGCTATAGCTTATCCTCCTCTGATTTCTACCTGAAAGTGAGTGCCAGGTGAAGCCTTGGAAGAATGCCCCAGACAGGCATCAATTTGGAGCCTGTTGTGTGCTATGCTATGGGATAAAAAGTGATCCATGGTGGTCTGCAATAAGATTTTTGAGAAACTGAGAATAAGGTTTTGCACATGTTTATAGCAGTTAGAGCCCCCAAGTTTATGTTGGTGAACTGATAATGTGTGTCTTATTTAATTTTTCTACTGACTTTAATCATATTCAAGTCAAACTCTAGTGACTAGTGAATTTTTATTATATTTTATAAAACTATCGTTCTGTGACAAAATTGAAATCTAAAAAGCAAAACCAACTAGTCCTTCTTCACAGATGGTTTGAGGAGTGTTGAGCCGTATTGGAAGGAGCATAGGCTTTGGAAGTGAATAGGACTGATTGGCTTCACCACTTAGCCTCCTTTTCCCCATCTGTATTTACCTACCCCAGGGCTAAGGGAGGCATGCATGGAGACAAAAACATATCCAGATACATGCACTCTGCCAGGGGTGAGGACAGAGGGTTGTGGAGTCATGGAGAAGGCCCTTAAGCTGGAGTGATGAGAGATTAACCAGGGAGACTTCCTGGTAAAGGTGATGCCTGAGCTGTGCTAGGAAGGGTGGGGCTTCAGTAGCAAGACCAGACACACCGGTGGAGGTACCTTCTTCCTTTGCAGACCCAGTTCAAGAATCCTGGAGGTGCTTCGAAGCGCAGTCCCTGGTGAGAGCAGACAGGCAGGCCACATTCCTGTGGTATTTGAGGATTGATCTTGTCAGATTAGCAGCTTTGCTTTTTTGGTTCAGGTACGAGATCCCCACGTGGGGAGCGCTACTGCTTGTGAAGAGCAAAAGCTGGTGAAAACACAGAACGTGATGCTGGCCCATTTCCCGATCCACTTGAGGCGCCAGGCCAAGAACAGCTTTGCGCATGCGCCTCAGTGAGAAGGCGGGCCCAAACCTGAGTCCTACCCCCACGAGGCTGAGGGGTGAGGCACCAGCTCTGCAGAGAGCAAGATGATGACACCTTAGATATTTTGTCCTGCTTTCCCTACCCTGTCTGCAACCGGGGATGTAGGGCACTGACTGGCCTCCCCAAACAAATAGCCAGAGCTAGAGGGTGCAGGCAGGACATCCGTCCAATCCCTACCTCACAGCCTGAGAACTCGATGCCCTGATGCAGGCTTTACCCAGGGAGCCTGAGTTCAGTGAATCTCTCAGGAGAGAGGTCTGAGCTGGAGAAAACAAATTTATGGTAATCTATACACAACCCCTGAGCATGGATGAGCTCATCCGGGGTTGATGTGGAGCGCATTAGCCTGACTGGTGGCAGCATCAGGAAAGCAGACCTGTTGGTGACTGGCCTTGTGACATCTTTGTGGCTGTTGTGTCAGGACAGACCATCGTCCTTCCCTGGGCTCCAAGGGCTTAGTATGGGAAAGGTTCCTGCAGCAGGACTACTTGAGAACATGGTTTGAAAACAGGTGATTGGAGAAACAAGATGACTACTTTTACTCTGCTGCTCAGTCCCTCCAGATGGAGTGTCTGGGTCAGAGGTCAGCTGCAAAGCTTGCCTCAAGAAGTAAATGCCCAAATGGAGCAAGAAGTAAATACCCAAATGGAGCAAGTAAATGCCCAAATGGAGCAAGACCAAATGGGGCAAGGCGCATGCTTGGGGCCTGAAAAGCCAACTCTGTGGGACCTAATTAGAAGTGGCCCTGTTCCCATGTGTCCAAGGTGACTCCAAGATGACTGTCATCAGTAAGGTTCTGGCCAGGTAAAGGGCTGTCTCCACAACATTCTCCATCTCTCCCATCCACCCTCATGCACACTCAGGACCAACAAGAGGGAAAGGACAGAACTTTGCTCAGCTCTTTTTATTTTTTATTGTATCTGAACCATTGAAAATCAGAGATTTATTTTCAGATATTTCTGAAGTTAATCTAAGCAGATTTTACAAAATCAGAAGATATTCTAGAGAATTTTTACACTATATATTTCAGGATATGTCCCTTGGGCGTGAGCATCCAGAACTTGAAAGAGCATTGTCAACTGTCAGAAGAAACATTCATTTTTTTTAATTATTATTTTTTTATTATAAAGATGTGGGGTACAATTCAGGGTTAGGTATACAAACATTGATTATGCAGGTACCCTTGTTGATAAGGTATGCCCCTCCCTCCCTTAGCAGTTTCCTCAACTGCCAATCCCACCCCCCTCCGCTGACAGTTTCCCACTACTGCCAATCCCTTTCTTTAGTATTATAATTGTTCAAGTTCCGCTTATGAGTGAGAACATATGGTACTCTGGTTTTTGTTTCTAGATAGATCACTGAGTATGATCGACTCCAAATCCATCCAAGTTGCTGCGAAGTCCATATGTTTGTCTTTCTTTATGGCTGCATAATATTCCATTGTATATATGTACCACATTTTTTTAATCTAGTCAAGCTTTGATGGGCAACATGATTAGTTCCATGTTTTGCTACTGTGAATAGAGCTGCAACAAACATACGTGTGCAAGTATCTTTTTTATAGAATGATTTTAGTTCCTCCAGGTATATTGCCAATAGGGGAATTGCTGGGTCGTGTGGAAGGTCAATTTCTAGTTCTTTCAGAAATCACCACACTGTCTTCCAAAGAGGTTGCACTAGTTTGCATTCCCACCAGCAGTGTAGAAGCATTCCTTTTTCTCCACACACTCACCAGCATCTGTTGTTGTTTGTTTTATTAATGATGACCATTCTTACTAGATTAGGTGGTATCTCAATGTGGTTTTGATTTGCATTTCTCTGATGATGAGTGAGGCTGAGCAATTTTTCATTTTGAGAATTGTCTATTCATGTCTTTTGCCCACTTTTTAATGGGGCTGTTTGTTTTTTCCCTTTTGGCGCGTTTGAGTTCCTTGTAGATCCTAAATGTTAGGCCTTTGTCAAATACACAGTAGGCAAATATTTTTTCCCATTCTGTGGGCTGTCTCCCTGCTCTCTTGATGGTTTCTTTTGCTTTGCAGAAGCTCATTAGTTTGATGAGGTCCCACTTGTCTGTCTTATTTCTTATGAAATGGGCACTTCGGGTTTTGATCAGGAATTGGTTGCCAGTTCCTATTTCCATAAGGGTGTCTCTCGCATTCTCTAAGATTCTTATTGCTTAAGGTTTTATGTTTAGGTCTTTGATCCATTTAGAGTTAATTTTTATGTATGGTGGTAGGTAGGGCTCCTGTTTCAACCTTCTGCATGTGGTCAGCCAGTTTTCACAGCACCATTCACTGAATAGGTTCTCCTCTCCCCAGTGGTTGTTGTTGGAGGCTTTGTCAAAGATGAGTTGGCTGAGGAATTGAGACTTTGCTTCTGGAATCTCTATCCTGTTCCATTGGTCTATGTGCCTGTTCTTGTACTAATACCAGGCTGTTTTGAATACTGTAGCCTTATAGTAAAGTTTGAAGTCTGAAAGTGTGATACCTCCTGCTTTGTTTCTTTTGCTAAGGATTGTTTTGGCTATTCATGGTCATTTATGTTTCCATATGAATTTCTGTATTGTCATTTCCAGGTCTGAGAAGAATGATGTTGGTATCTTAATGGGTATTGCGTTGAATCTGTAGATTGCCTTTGGTAGGATGGACATTTTAACAATATTGATTCTTCCTATCCATGAACATGGAATATTTTTCCATTTGTTTGTGTCTTCTTGGATTTTCTTTGAGCAGTGTTTTGTAGTTCTCATTGTAAGGGTCTTTCACTTCTCTGGTTAGGAAGATGCCAAGGTATTTCTTTTTTTTTTTTTTTTTTGAGTTGGAGTCTCACTCTGTCGCCCAGACTGGAGTGCAGTGACCGCTCCTGGCCACTGCAGCCTTGACCTGCTGGGCTCTGGTGATCCTTCCACCTCAGCCTTCCAAGTAGCCAGAATTACAGGCATGCTCTACCACACCCGGCTGATTTTTTTATTTATTGTAGCGATGAGGTCTCGCTGCCCAGGCGGGTCTTGAACCCGCAGGCTCAAGCAATCCACTCACCTCAGCCTCCCAAAGGCGCGGGATTACAGGCTGAGCCACCGAGCCTGGCCTCTTTTTTTAAAAATTTTTTTGTGACCATTGTGAATGGGATTGTGCTTTTAATTTGGGCCTCTGCCTGCTTGTTGTTGGTGTATAGGAATGTTTGTTGTACCCTGAGACTTTGCCAAAGTCCTTTAGAAGAAACTTTCATTACCTTTTTAGAAAGACTTGAGTATTTTGAAACTGGTGGATAAACTAGGACCAAGACATTTACATTTCTTGTATGTAGTTTAAGCTTTCCAAAGTAAACAAAGTGCAAAAAGCAGCTGAGAATATAGAACTATTCAAGATAATAAATACATATAGGCTCACTATGTTATTACAGCAAATTAATTTTTTTCTTTTTATTTTAAAGATATGGGGTACAATTCAGGGTTAGGTATACAAAAGTTCATTATGCAGGTACCCTTGTTGATGAAGTGTGCCCCTCCCACCCCTGGCAGTTTTCCTCAACTGCCAATCCCACTCCCCCTCCCCTGGCAGTTTCCCACTACTGCCAATCCCTTTCTTATAGTATTATGATAATTGTTCAATATCCACTTATGAGTGAGAACATATGGTACTCTGTTCTTTGTTTCTGTGATAGATCACTGAGTATGATAGACTCTGAATCCATCCAAGTTGCTGTGAAGTTCATGTGTTTGTCTTTATTTATGGCTGCATAATATTCCACTGTGTATATGTACCACATTTTTTTTCCCGTCTAGCTTCGATGGGCAGCATGGTTGGTTCCATGTTTTTGCTATTGTGATTAGAGCTGCAACAAACATGCATGTGCAGGTATCTTTTTTGTATAATTATTTGAGTTCCTCTGGGTATATTCTCAGTAGGGAGATTGCTGGGTCATATAGAAGGTCAATTTCTTTCTTTTTATTTTTTTAAATCAATATTTTGTATTATGATGTTGTGGGGTACCGTTAAGGGTTAGGTATATAAATATGCTTCATTTGGGCAGAGAAGGTCAATTTCTAGTTCTTTCAGAAATCACCACACTGTCTTCCAGGGAGGTTGCACTAGTTTGCATTCCCACCAGCAATGTAGAAGGGTTCCTATTTCTTCGCATCCTTGCCAGCATTGTTGTTGTTTGTTTTATTAATGATGGCCATTCTTACTGGAGTTAGGTGGTATCTCAGTGTGGTTTTGATTTGTATTTCTCTGATGATGAGTGAGGCTGAGCACTTTTTCATGTGTCTGATGACTGTCCTTATATCTTCTTTTGAGAAGTGTCTATTCATATCTTTTGCCCACTTTTTAATGGGGCCATTTGGTTTGTTGTTTTTTTTTTTCTTTTCAGCATGTTTGTGTTCCTTGTAGATCCTAGATGTTAGGCCTTTGTCAGATATACAGTTGGCAAATGTTTTTTCCCATTCTGTGTGCTGTCTTCCTGCTCTCTTGATGGTTTCTTTTGCTTTGCAGAAGCTCATCAGTTTGATGAGGTCCCAACTTGTCTTATTTCTTATAAATGGGCACTTCCGGTTTTGATCAGGAATTGGTTGCCAGTTCCTATTTCCATAGGGGTGTCTCTCACATTCTCTAAGATTCTTATCGCTTAAGGTTTTATGTTTAGGTCTTTGATCCATTTAGAGTTAATTTTTATGTATGGTGGTAGGTAGGGCTCCTGTTTCAACCTTCTGCATGTGGTCAGCCAGTTTTCACAGCACCATTCACTGAATAGGTTCTCCTCTCCCCAGTGGTTGTTGTTGGAGGCTTTGTCAAAGATGAGTTGGCTGAGGAATTGAGACTTTGCTTCTGGAATCTCTATCCTGTTCCATTGGTCTATGTGCCTGTTCTTGTACTAATACCAGGCTGTTTTGAATACTGTAGCCTTATAGTAAAGTTTGAAGTCTGAAAATGTGATACCTCCTGCTTTGTTTCTTTTGCTAAGGATTGTTTTGGCTATTCATGGTCATTTATGTTTCCATATGAATTTCTGTATTGTTGTTTCCAGGTCTGAGAAGAATAATGTTGGTAATTTAATGGATATTGCATTGAATCTGTAGATTGCCTTGGGTAGGCTGGACATCTTAACAATGTTGTTTCTTCCTATCCATGAGCGTAGAATATTTTTCCATTTGTGTCTTCTTGGATTTCTTTAAGCAGTGTTTTGTAGTTCTCATTGTAAAGGTCTTTCACTTCTCTGGTTAGGAAGATGGCGAGGTATTTAATTTTTTGTGTGTGGTTATTGTGAATGGGATTGTGCTTTTTATTTGGTTCTCTGCCTGCTTGTTGTTAGTATATAAGAATGCAACTATCTTTTGCACACTTATTTTGTACCCCATGACTTTGCTAAAGTCTTTTATCTGTGCAAGCAGGTTTTTGACAGATTCTTTTTGATTTTCAAGGTGTAGGATCATATCATCAACAAAGAGGGATAACTTGACTTCCTCTTTTCTTATTGGATACCCCTGACTTCCTTCTCTTGTCTAATTGCCCTAACTAGAACTTCCAACACAATGTTGAACAAGAGGGATGAGAGTGGGCAGCCTTGTCTTGTTCCAGTTTTCGGGGGAAATGTTTTCAGTTTCTGTCCATTTAGCAATATGTTAGCTATGGGTTTATTGTAGACGGCACTTACTATTTTGAGGTATGTTCCTTCTTTACCTAGGTGTTTGAGGGTTCGTATCAAGAAGAGATGCTGGATTTTATCAAAAACTTTTTCTGCATCTAAGGAGATGATCATGTGGTTCTTGTTTTTACATCTGTTGATATATTTAATTACATTTATGAACTGCTTTCATGGCATCCCAGATTGAAACAGGACCCCTACCTATCACCATACACAAAAATTAACTCTAAATGGAGCAAAAACCTAAACATAAAACCTCAAACTATAAGAATCTTAGGGAATGCAGAAGATACCCTTATGGAAATTGGAACTGGCAACCAATTCCTGATCAAAACCCTAAGTGCCCATGCCATAAGAAATAAGACAAGTGGGACCTCATCAAACTGACAAGCTTCTGCAAAGCAAAAGAAACATACTTGGTCATGGTGGATGATTTTTGAGAGGGGTTTTTGGATCCAATTTGCTGAAATCTTTTGAGGATTTTTGCATCTGTGTTCATAAGGGATATTGGCCTGTAGCTCTCTTTTGTGGTTGGATCTTTACCTAGTTTGGGTATCAGTGTGATGTTAGCTTTGTAAAATGATTTGGGGAGAATTCTGTCTCAATTGCCTGGAATACTTTCAATAGGATTGTTGTCAGCTCCTCCTTATATGTTTTGTAGAATTCTGCTGGAAAGCCATCCAGTTCAGGGCTTTCTTTTGTAGGTAGTTTTCTTATGACAGAGTCAATTTCCTGGGTTGTTATTGGTCTATTTAGTGTCTCAATGTCTTCTTGTTTCAAACTGGGGAGGTTGTGTGATGACAGAAAGTTCTCCAGCTCATTTAGGTTATCAAGTTTGTTTCCATATAGGTGTACGTAATAATCTCTGATAATCTTTTGTATTTCTTCGGGGTCAGTTGTGATTTGATCTTTTGAATTTCTGATTGTTTTATTTGGGCTTTTTCTCTCTTTTTCTTGGTCATTCTGGCTAGGGGGTCCGTCAATCTTGTTCATTCTTTCAAAGAACCAGCTTTTTGTTTTGTTGATGTTTTCTATGATATTTTTGTCTTCTATATCCCATATTTGGGCTCTTATTTTGGTGATTTGGACTCTTCTGCTAAAGTTAGGGTTTTGGTGGTCTTCTCTTTCTAGTTCCCTTAGGTGATTTGTTAGGCTCTCAACTTGTGATCATTCCATTTTCTTGATGTGTGCTTGTAGAGATATACATTCCCCTCTTAGAACTGATTTCATGGCATCTCAGAGGTTTTGGCAAGATGTTTCTTCATTTTCATTTGTTTCCAGAAACTTTTTAATTTTTGCTTTGATTTCAGTGTTGACCCAGTAGTTGTTCATGCTATTTAGTATCCATGTCTTTGTGGGCTTTGGGGAAATTTTGTTGGTGTTGATATATGTTTTTATTCCACTGTGATCTGAAAGGTGCATGGCAATATTTCATCCTTATGGAATTTGTTTAGGCTTGATTTATGGCCAATCAAGCATAAGATATGATTGATCTTGGAGTACATTCCTAGTGGTGATGAGTGGAATGTATATTCTGTGGTTGTTGGGTGGAGTAATCTGTAAGTATCTATTAAGTCCATTTGGTCAAGTGTCACGTTTAGGTCCTTGTTGATTTTTGCCTCGATGATCTATCTAGGGCTGTATTGTGAGGTATTCAAGTTCCCTGCTATAATAGTGTTAGAGTCAATATCTTTTTTTGTTTACTTAGTAGTTGCTTTATAAATGCTGTTGCTCCTGTGTTGGATGCATATATGTTTAGGATGGATATTTCTTGTTGATGGATTGAACCTTTTATCATTATGTAGTGTCCTTCTGTATCTTTTTAAATTTTTGACAGCTTAAAAGGTTGTTTTGTTTGATATTAAGATCATGACACCTTCCTTCTTTGTGATCCATTTGCCTGGAAACTCACTTTCCATCCTTTAACTTTGAGTCTATGTGCATCCCTTGTGGGGAGATGAGTTTCCTAGATGCAGCAAATGAATGGATCATGGTTTCTTATCCAGTTTGCCATTCTGTGTCTTTTCAGTGGGGCATTTAGTTCATCCACATTCAGGCTGATTATTGAAATGTGATTGTTTATCCCTGTCCTGAGGTTCTTATAAAGTTGTTTCTTTGTTTGCTTGTTTTCTTTTGGCTTTGGGGTTGATGTATGTGTGTGTTTTCAAGTTTGTTGTTGTACTGTATTCTCTGTTGATTCTGTGCTCTGCTGTGCTCTTGGGAAGTGTGTGGCCATTCTTGTTTTTCTTTCTTCTGTGGTTAATACCTTTTAAGTGTCCCCTGTAGAGCTGGTCTGGAAACTGCATAATCTCTTAGGGATTGGATGTCTGGGAAGGATTTTAATTCTCCATTACTGGTGAAGCTAAGCTTGACTGAGTAGGAAATTCTTGGTTGAAATTGTTTATCTTTGAGGACTTTGAATATTGGACTCCAGTCCTTTCTTGCTTGTAGTGTTTCTGCTGATAGGTCTGCTGCTATTTTGATTGGTTTTCCCTGGTAGGTAGTCTGACCTTTCTCTCTTGCTGCCTTTAGGATTTTTTTCTTTTGTGCCTACTTTGTGTAGGTGAATTACTATGTGTCTAGGGGTTGGGCTTCTCATTTGACGTCTTGTGGGGGTTCTCTGTATCTCTTGTGTTTGGCTAGTCACATCTCTGGTGAGATGGGGCAAGTTTTCTTGTATTACCTCCTAGAATACTAGCTCCAAGGTGTTCTCTATTTCCCTTTCTTCTTCTGGTATATCAATCAGGCATAAGTTTGGCCTCTTGATATAATCATACATCTTGTAAACTTTGTTCTTACTTTCTGAGTTTTCTTTCTGTTTTTTACAGATCGGGTTAATTCCATGTTCTGATCTTCAAGTTCTGAGATTCTTTCTTCAGCTAGGTTAATTCTGCTTTCCATGCTTGTCATCTTGTTATTTATTTCCTGGATTAAATTTATTATTTAAAATCTCTGTTGCAAGTTCTTTCAATATTGCATCTTGTCTTTCTTGAGTCTTATTCACTCTTTCATCCATTCCCTAATCCCTATTGTATCTGAGGCCAGTTGTTGGTGACTTCCATTGTTTTGACTGCAAGGTGTGATTTTTCAGGAGTTTTCTCTTTGTTACACTTGATATTACCTGTGGTCTTCCTGTGATTTTTCCTCGTTTGTGACAGATCTCTTGCTTTTCTCTTTAGTTCCATTATTCAGTGTCAGTGGGACAGGCTTTCCCTTCTGATGTTTGCTCAGCCCTCTATTCTTCCCTGATCTGGACTCTGGATTTGTTCTATTTTGAAACAGGACTGTGGGTGGGAAGCTCTGCTGTCTCTTGTAGTTTTGAAAGTCGAATAAGGTAGGGGATAGGGAGCTAGAATTCAGAAACTACTTGCAAATTACATTGTTCACTGATTGTGATATGTGTTCCCTGAGACCCACTCCCCACCACCACTTTATATGATGATGCAATGGGTATGTGTGTGTACTCCCTGAGTCTAAGACATAGTGACAGCAATGAGGAGCACAGAGAAAAATAGAATGAAATAATATGGGCAAGAATTTTAAAAAAGGAAAAAAGAAAAAAAAGAACAATGAAAGCAGAAACCATAGCAAAAAACAATTGAGCACACACGGACATACACACCCCAAAACAAACTGGAATAACAACAAAGTGAAACAAAACAAACAACAACAACAACAAAAACCAAAAAAACTAAACACACACACGCACAGCCCTAGCACAAAAACGAATGAAGAAGAAAAAGAAAGATTGGAAACAGAACAAAACAAAGGAATTCAGATTGAACTCTCACACATATATTGACACACACCTTAAACTAAAAATAATTTAAAAAAATAGAAGAACAAAAGAGCAAAAACAAACCAACAACAAAAAAAAACTAAAAGATGAGCACTCAATCATTCACATACACACATAAACAGAAAACAAAAAGCAAAAAAAGAAAGAAAAAGAAAACAAGGAGGGAGCAGATCAAGCCCTCACATACACATTCATGCACAAAGGAAAAATATTTTTAAAAATAGATGAACTAACAAACAGGAAAAAAAAATGTTTAAATTTTTAAAAAAGAAAAATCTCTGCCCTCTTGTGGCAGGCTCTGTAATTGTTCCTCTCATCTGCTCTGCTATCTCCTGCAGAGCTTCCACCTCTTTTGCTCTCTCCCCAGTATCCAGAGCAGGGAAGGAGGAGGGGCAGTGGGGGTGGGTGTGGCTGCAGTCCTCTCCTCCCACTCTTGTATGGTCAGGGAGATACCCTCTGGTGGGGAGGTACAGGATTGTCCCTTCCCCAGGTTTTTACTTACTACTTGCAGGGTTACCCCAGCCAGGCCTATCCTGGAATGGAGTTCTCCTATTGTGACTGAGGTTCAGGCTCCACTTAGGTTTGTCCTTCTCAGTCATGCCCCAGCTGTATGGATCTGATGTTCAGAGGATTGCTGGGGAGAAGGAAGGTTGGGTCAGCCCCGACTCACCACTAATCTCTTTGGAGTTCTTTCTCATCCTTTTCTGACCATACCCCTTGTCCCATGGCTGGATCGGGGTAGGGGGTCGGGTGCTTGAGACTCAGCACTAGTTAGGTCCCTCCAAAGTTTGTGCTTTCAGGATATTCCCTCTAGGTAACGACCAACCCCTGAGTAGTTGATCTGCCAGTCACAGAGATCAGGTCTGTTGCTCCATGGTGAGCAAGTTGGAGCACTTTCCTGCCCCGTTTTCAAACTGTTGGCAGGGTACCTCTTTCATCTTCTCTGGTGGAACTCTGCCTCTGGGCTTCCTCCGCAGTCCTTGCTGCCAGTGTCCAGCCAGGCACTGGAGTGAGGCAAAGCCTGGAGCTGGCAGTCTCTCCTGCTGCAATAGTGAGGCTAAGCCTTGAGCCAGTAGTCTCTCCCCACTGCTTCTTCACAGGAAAACTTTTGTCTGTTTTTTAAAAAATGGTACTTGGCTTCTGCAACCTGGGAAGCTCTAGGGACCAAGCAGAGAAGCTGCAGCACCAGCTGCTTCACCATGAGGGCCCTGGCCACTTGCTCACAAGCCCCCACTTAGTCAGTCTCTCCCAGCATTTTCTTCCCAGGAAGGGTTTCATTGATTTAAAAAAAAAATGTCACTCAGCTTCTGCATCCCAGGAATTGCTAGGGTCCAAGCTGAGCAGCTGCAGCACCAGCTGCTGCACCAGGAGAGCCCTGGCCGCTAGCTCCCTAGCCCTCATTCCTTCAGTCACTCACACACCCACTCACTCACCAGCACGTACTCAAAATTTTCCATACACTCACTCACTCACACTGGGACTCACATAATCTGATTGTCTCGACTACCGTTTTCCCGACCCCTCTGCTTGGGGGGTTTGCCCTTAGGCCACCTGTGATTCTCTTGAAACCCCTGCCTCTACCCCTGTGCCCTTCTCTTCCTGCACAGGTGTCCTTGATATCCAGGTCCCTTTCCCAAGGGGTTTCTCTCCCTGAAGGAGGTTGCAATGAGAATGACCACTGGTTGAACTAGGTCCTGGGAGCTCATGTCTTTCCCCTGATGGAAATAAAAATTCTTCCTCAGAAGCAGTGACCTTTTTTAACATGGTCAGCAATTGCCCCTGCTGCAGCCATTTCTACTTATAGCCTAGTCTTCAGTTTAAAAAGAAAGAGCAAGAGGCAACAGGGCAGAGTACAGCAAACCATGCCCCCGTGCCCAAGACTGTGGGAAGGACGTCTCATCCAGGAGGCCTGAGCTCATGACTCAGCCCCGTCTCCAGTGGGTCACTCCAGCCAAGCCACTGACCATCATAGAGATGCATTTCTTTGCTGCCACTTAGATTATTGGAGAAACAGGGTTCAGGGTTGCAGTGTGACCAAGGAGAGCTGTCATCATTGGCACAGCTGCACATAAGGTGCAGGTTCAGTAACAAAGGGTGAGCCTGGCTCCATCCTTCTTTGTTCCAGTTCTCAGGGATTCCACAGAGGAGCATTCGCTGAAGGAAGCCAGCCATTTCTGCCATGCATCTGGATTCCCAGGACCAACCTCTGTGAGCCGTAGGTCTCTTACTTGAGGTTGTGATGAGTATGACCACTGGTTGAATTAGGTTTTAGGAGCCCATGCCTTTCCCCTGACAAAAAGAATCCTTCCTCAGAGGCAGTGACCTTTTTTTTTTTTAAACATAGTCAGCAGCTGCCATGGGTTTCTGAGTCCAGGCCCCAGGCCAGAGCTCCTTTCAGGGTGGGGTGTGGGAGCTGGATGCAGAAAGGGTAGCAGAGGGACATGGGCTATGTGCTTACAGTCATCATATTCTCTATACCTGGAGGTGGCTTCCCCCCCACCCCCCGGGCCATGACTAGGCCTAATTACTGGCTGCATTTTAGACCTTTTCTGAGAATGGGCCTGGATTTCAGGAAGTAGTTTATAGCTTGAGCAGAAGTGGTCTGACCATGCTCATCTCTTGGCACTGTGGGGAACATTTTTGCCACCTGACCTCACCATTGATTCATTGATCTCTGTGGTTGGAGCCTGTGTCCCCATGCTGGGTTCCTAGCATCTCCTTCTTGCTGTCAGCAAAGACTGAACACAGCTGGAAGCTCCCCTGTTGCAGTCTGGGCAGGTGAAAAGAGCTTAGGCTTGGGAGTTAAGCAAACCTGGGCTTGAGTTCACTTAGCTAGCTGTGTTACCTTGGACAAATTCCTTAGTCATGTAGAGCTTCAGCCTCCTTATCTGAAAAATGGGAATAGCAGTCCCTACCTCATGGGCAGTTACGAGGATTACATGAGATAAAGCCTATGAGGCATGTGGCAAGGTACCTGACCTGCAGTGATCATTCCGTCAGGGGTGGGAAGTGTTATTGCTGTTCTGTCCTTACACTCTGACTGCCTTGGCTCTCGTAAAGAGCTTCTGGTAATATGTCTTGCAGGGAGCTGTCAGGACTTGTGTAGACTATACATGCAAACCCAGGTGATTGGCATCTGTTGATACAGGAATACCACCACATATAGGGAAGTGTGACTTTTGGCAACTCCAGCCACACAGGATGCAACTGATAACTGGTAATTTAGTAAAAAGGTTTCTGACCACCTCACGGAACTGTCAGAGCACCAGGGAGCTGATGTCTCCTGGTTCCCCGACCCCTGGGTGGCATTGCCTTACTGAACCTAGTCTTTGACTCCTTTGTCCTGAGTGTGCCATTCTCCCAACCTGGAATGCTTCCCCATATCCTTTGCTGTAAAAACCAGTACTTTTACTTCAATAAGCAACTTCAGTGTCAAAGAACTGCTTATGGCAGGTTTCTTTCCTCAGAAGGGGTCAGGACAAAGCAGGGCTATACACATACATGTGCCACCTGGAGTGTCCCTCCTCATATTCTCCATCTTTAAATCTCTGGCTCATATGTCACCTCCCCAGTGAAGCTTTTCCTGCCTTGGGGCTCTCACAGCTCTGTGGATGCCTCTATCTGTAACACTCTGTGTACACTGCATTGTAGTTCTCTCCTGGGTCCTCCACTAATCCTTATCTAGTTTTCATCCTCTGACACCACTTAGTGACTGACTGAACTGGAGACAGCTCCCATTTCCCTTGCCTTTATCTGTCCTATCACCACACTCCTTGGGCTCAGGGAGGAAAATGGAAGCGGGAGGATCCTGCTGACCTACCTGTGCATTCCAGCACACCCAGGCCTATTGTGCTGCTGGGCCCAGAACCTGGGCATCCTTTCCAGCAGCAGCATCGGTGCTATCAACAGTGGACTGAGTCTAAATTGACTCTAAGGATATATTAAATTCTGTATCATTCTTCCTTCAAAACATTGTGTTTGATGGAATTAGCTCAAATAATTGGGTGTTTTGTGTCTGTTTGTTCACTCATGTAGTGCAGTTTTATTGGGTCCTGGGCACTGTGTTGAACACTGGAGAAATGGTTTTGAAAAATGCAGGCATGGTCCCAGCTCACCATCTGGGGGAAGTAAATTGAAGTTGAACCTCAGGGCACTACTGACATTCAAGTTAGGTTGAAAAGTGAGAAACTTGGCTGGGCGCTCCCTCCCCACAGCATCTCAGCCTGGCCCTGATCTGGCCACAGCACATGCCATTGCTGAGTGAGGGGCTACGGGGAGGCCTGACCCACGCCCCCACCCCTTCCTGGCCGTAGGCAGTTTTACACGGTAGCTCTGTGGGCTACAGCAGGAATGAGAGGATGACAGCCTCGGAGCCTCAGAAATAACTGACTTGTGAATGACTTTGCATGGACCAGAGTTGTAGACAAACAGAAATGACATCAGAAAAGGCTCCTCTGAACAAGTCTTCTGGCACATTCACCCAAGTCAAGCCCAAACAAAAGGCTGTTGATGACATTTAATTCTGTACGAGTCACGAAAAGCTTCAGACTGAGGGTGAGCAATTTCTGCTTCTGCAATTCAGAGACCATAAAGAATGAAGAATGGCTTGAGGAAAGCATGGCTCCATCATTAAGCCAATGGTCACCCCCCACCCCGTCCCCAGAATTGGACATGTCTGCGCAACATGTGTTCTTAATCCTGGGAGCCCCCTGCAGAGGCTCCAGCCTGGCAGAGAATGCCCTCAGGGTGTGATAGAAAGCCTTCTCCACCCCTGTTGGGGCTGTGACCAGGTCCTCAGCCAGATTAGCACCTCACACATCCCCATCTGGACCCTGCCATGGTGACTGCTCTCCTACTCCAAAGCTCCAGGGACCCTAGGTAGAGTCTGCCCCTTCCCCAGCCCCTCAGCACCCATCATCTACCATCTAAGCAGAGGCTTGGGAAACAGTGACACATAAGAAACATCTGCTGCCTCCCAGTAGCTACAGTGAGTGAGCAGTATGGTGACTACAGGGACAGAGCAAGCAGAGGGAGCTGTGTGTGCCTTGATAAGGGCACCTTACCAAACTGCAGGCAGGAGAAACTTCCTCCTGTGCAGTTAGAAACTTTGAAAGAATCTAGGAAAGGCTAGGAGTCATGCAGAAGGAAGGAAACACACTTGCAAGTGATTTGGCCTGTTTGGCGTACAAGTATGAGGGTGGTAAGAGGCCTTGAGTGTCAGGCTAAGAAGGTTGCACTTTATTATGAGTTCAGCCCAATTTCAAGGCAGGGAGGGAAGGACAGCATCAGACTTGTGTTTAGAAGGGTCATTGCCTGAAACAGGGAGGAAGGATTACAAGAGGTGGGACTGAGGAATGACAAGAACAAGGATGGGCTCATGAGATATCAGGGAGGAGAAATGACAACACTAAGTGGCTGGTGTGGGGATGAGTAAAAATGGATCTCCAGTTTGTTTCAGTCAGCTGGTGAAATAGTGGCACCGTGGGGAACACAGGAAGCACACTTGGGAGTCAACTGCTGAGTTCACCTGGGAAGACGCTGAGCTTGAAGGTCCTGTGGAGATATGAGCTCCCAAGTCCTTTTGAGTTGTTGTTGTTGGTTTTTTTTTTTTTCCCTAATTTATTTCTATTGTAAACAGCAGTGCTATGGACAATAGTCTTTATTTTTCCTACTTCTGGGGCCTGAATCAGGAACAATGTTCTTATATATGTCTTTATGCACTTCCTTGACAGTTTCCTCATGTCTCTGACATAGTGAAAGAAATTTTTCTTGACATCACACTAATTTGTTGTATCTATCCCTTTTTAACACCAAACTCCTCTCCTTAAAACCTATTTACCTAAACTTCCTTTCCTCTCCTTCCCCTATTATTTATTTCAGAAGCATTTCTGGGCACCATGCTTGGTACTAAGGATGAAGAGTGTACATAATCCCTACCCTAGAACTTCTGTGTAGAGGGAAGTCAAGCATGAAAACAAAATTATACCATGCTGACATGATAATAAATGAAAGTCTAAAATGCCATGAAAATGCAGAAAGGAGATACCTAATTAATTTGAGGGGTCAGAGAAGGCTCTTTTACTAAGGTAGATTTCTGAGCTCACTCTTCTCTGCCATTATTGTTTATAGGACCTCTTGACCTTCATTCTGATCTTCTGCCTCTAGCATTCAAAAGCCAAAGAAGACCCTTTCATTGTTTCATTGGTGATTGGTGACTTACCATCATTCAGTTTTTGTTTTGCATTTTGGCAGGGGTGGGTACCATGAGTGTCAGTGGGTGGGATATATCATGTTCATGATATATCCTCAAAATATGTGGTCTGTAGGCTTGAATGATTCATGGGGCCCTCAAGGCCACACACAGCCAGAGACAGACCTGGTTTCCTGGTTTTCTCTTTCACCATTATCTGCCCCACACTCCATTATTTTTTAACACTGCCTGTTCTCAAAGACATCTAGAAAGGATATGCCATGGCCCCCTTCAACAACCTGGCAGAAAGCCTTGGAAGTTTCTTTTCCTGCGCCTGCTATCAGCCTGCAGCACTGGGAAGGTCTGTAACAGAGAGCACCTAAAAGAAGCCATCTTATGAGGGAAAGTGGTCAGAGAAGGAGTTTTGTGATATTTTATTCATATCCCAAAAATTACAGGGGAATTGGGCAGTTGAAAAATGGTAGCACAGGACAGAGGGAATGCATAACTAAGAACATGAGGCACACAAAGACATTCAGAACTGCACGTGGTTTGGCATGTTTAGGGCATGGTGTTATGTCCTAAATGGTGGAAGACAGGCTAGAGAAGTCTTTCAGGCCAGTTTGTGGGAGACCTTACAAGTCACTCCAAAAGGACTTTAGAGTCTATCCTCAAAGACAGGGGGATGCATTGACATGTTTTGGGCAAGATATGAGAATGATGTGATCAGATTTGCTACTTCAAAATCTTGCTTTAACCCAATATGGAAGATAAATTGGAGGTGGGAACTTGAAAGCATGAAGATCAGTTAGGAGACCATGGCAATAATTGGTGAAAGGTAATCCCGTGGGGATGGAGAATAGAGACTATTTGAGGAACACTGAGGAAATAGAATCAAAGTATCCCTTCTCCCCTCCCAGAACATCTTGTGAGGCATTTCTCCCCTCTGCTGCCACCACATGTCCTAATGATACTGTTATCTGTCTCCCCCTCCAGGACAGAGTCTGCTTATTATTCCTCTTTGTGGCCAGTCCTAGCATCTGACAGTACCTGGCAATGATTAGGTGCTCAGTGAATGCTTACTATGCCTACGGAATTCATTCGATGATTAACTGAGTTTGGAAGGCTAGAGAGAGGGAAGAATCTGGAATGACTCCCAGGTTTGTGACTTCAAAGGTAGGAAAACTGGGGGTGCCATTTATTGAGACAGGGAGACCAAGAAGAAGGCTATTGTTTCTAGTTTTCAATTTCTGGCTTTTGGCAGAGGAAGAAAGGACAGAGATCATGAATTTGGTTGTGGGCATAATGAGTTTGAGGTGCCTTTGGGACACTTAAGGAGAGATGTGAATAAGCATTTGCATATGTGGAGATGGAGTTGAAGGGGAGAGGTTAGAGACAGAGAAGATGCACTGGGAGTTATCAGCACATAGATGAAGTTTGACAGCAGTTGCAGTCAAGAAGATGGGGTCCCACACTGGCAGCTTACAAGCTGAATCTACCTGCAGACATGCTTTGTGGCACAGTGTTTTAAAATAACGTGAATGCTTTTAGGCAGTTTGTAACTCTAGCTTGCTATAACCCTGCCCTTTCTTTTTGTCTTGCATCTGGCCCAGTTCACATATTTATAGTACCTACTTGGCTCTTGTAGTCATTTGAGTTAGTAATATTGGGAGGAGGAAGAAGAAAACAAAATGACATAACTCTGGAGAATACCAATATATAAAGGGATGAATAGGAGGAAGACATATTGAAGAGGAATGAGAATAAATGGTCAGAGAAATTAGAGGAAATCAGGAGAGAACGAAATTTTATTCTCTCCAAAATTGTGGAAGATAATGTAGGCAGTGTTCTCATATAATAAAACATAGAATGTGGACAAGGCACAGTGGCTCACACCTGTAATCCCAGCATTTAAGGAGGCCAGGGTGGGAGAATTGCTTGAGCCCAGGAGTTTGAGACCAGTCTGGGCAACATAGCAAGACCCTATCTCTACAAAAAAAAATTAAAAATTAGCCAGACATGGTGGCACACACCTGTAGTCCTAGCTCTCCGGAAAGCTGAGAAGGGAGGATCACCTGAGCCCAGGAGCTTGAGGCTATGGTGAGCCATGATCGTGCCACTGGCCTCCAGCCTGGGACAGAGTAAGACTCCAACTCAAAAAATAAAACATAAAAAAATACAAAGTATAGAATGTGGAATCCATTTAATCTAACAGTTTCACTTCTAAATATTTTCTAAATAAGGAAATAATCATATCTGTGTATGCAGTATTGTAATACGCTTGTTGCAGCACATACATAATAATAACAAAAATTGGAAACAGCCTAAATGTCTCCCAGCCAAGCATGACTAATATAGTATGTCCATATGATGAAATAGTATGTAATCATGAAAAATGACATCAGACTCTTAAAAGAATGGTATGGAACAGTATATATAAGATAATTCCATTTATCTTAAATGTCTGTTTATGGGAGGAAAAGTTTGGAAACCTTCACACACAAATCACAAAAACCTCCCAATAGCTAAATCTAGTAGACCTTTCTCTGGCCTCTGTGCATTTGACCTCTTTATGACTTTTGACATTGTTTAACCTTTCTTGGCTTTCGCTCCTTGTTTTTTTCCCCTGACTTTGATCCCATAGTCGGGCACTCGACACTGAAAAATGGCAGACTCAATCCTGGGAGATCCCTGCAAAACTAGCATCTTTTTTATATCCTGGACACACCCAAAGCAGGGCACTTATTGGGCAATTCTTCCTGGAAAAGAGCAGTTAGGGACAGTATTTTCCTGGCCCTTTAGTCCCTTTGAGTCTACATATCTCTTTTGGAATGAAACCCTTCCCAGGGTCTCTGGTTATAAGTTCCCTCTCCTTGCCCACCTCCCCCACACTTTAGCAAAGTTGCCTGGCTAGCCAGCCCCTCTCTCCCACGCCTTCTGTTCAATCAAGGGGTTATTTTTAACAGTGCTGTGTATACCATGCTTAAGTCCTGGCAAAATACCAGAGCTTTGGAATAGACACCCGAGATGGAAATAGTCTCCCACAACAAGCCCCCCCTCCCTGCCCTTCCAGAGCTTTTCCTTTTAAAGAGAGAAAACAACTTATCTAAACTGTAGACAGCCCAACCAAGAAAGTCCCTGGATATTAGCACTGAGTGGATGAATTCGCAACCTTGGCCATGAAGTTAGACTGAAGGCTGGACTTGCTTCCACTCTGGGCCTATCTTCAGCCCAGGGAGAGGATGGTTCTTGCCACACTATTCCTGGACTTGGTGGATCTAGAACCCCTGTGTCTCCAAAGCATGGAAACTACCTAATCCTCCTCCTATTCCCAATAGCTAGAGGCCCTTGAGCTGCAGAAGCAATCCATCCATTTCAAGATACTCAGTAACTGGAGAGTTTTAACTATGAAAAGTCAAAGTCTGCTCTTCTGTACCTTACCCTTGTGGTCTTAGTTCTGCCTGCCAGAGTCACACAAAACAAGTCTAATCCCTTTCTCCATCAGTTTTTCAGAGATTTGAAGCTGATAATGTCACTGGCCAGACATCTCTGCCCTCATGAGGCGTCATAGGGGGCCCTTTCTTATCAAGGTGACTTTCTTCTCTGAGTTAGTTGCATTTTATGACAGCCCCCTTTAGGAGACACCCAGAACAGAGCTTGTGCTTGCTCCAGGGGTGGCCTGACAGAGAGGATAGAAGGAGAAGAATCTCCCCATTTTGATGCTCCTTATGACAGATACTCAAGAGATGCTACCTTTGTAGTGGTCGTATCCCACTGACCATAAGTCTATTTTTGACATGCTGCTGCCAGATCCCTTCCCTTTCTACTCAGCATGTGTGATGGAATATGTGGGCTTAAACTCAGCCTGGCTAGGTAGATGCCACTCCAGAGCTTTTGGTAACTTCCTTGGACCTCCAACATAAACTGTTCCTTTACTTTCTCTTTGTCATCCAAAAATTTGTTGAATAGGCCATTCCATTCTTGTCTAAACAGTACACATAAAAGCAGTAGCTGAGATAAGCCTAACACAGAACCTTGCCATTGACCCTGCAGACAGCAAGTAGGGATGTTCACTAGCTTGCTTCTGTCTCTCAGACCACCCTCTGGCTAGCCCGCACTGCTTGCCATCTCACACCTGGTCAAATCCACCTGAAAGGGCAGTTTCCTCATGCTCTTCTGGGACCTTATCACATATGTGGTATCTAAGAGCTCTATGCAACGACTCATCCTTTAAAGAAGAGTTGCAGAGTTCTAGAAGGAGCACTGATCCTGGAGTCAGAAACCCCAGACTCCTTCTCACTTTGGATAAGTCACTCAAACTCTTTGAACCTCAGTTTCTCCATCTATAAATTAGGGGAAACACTCACCCTGCTTGCTTCAAAAGGATTTCATAAGGCTAAAATGATATGGTATAATGCCAAACAGGTAAGAGTAAGGTGATGATGATTATTTCATAAACATTACTGAAAACCTACCAATATGTAATCACCAGGAGTGACACAGGCAGGAATTCCACAAGTCCTGTTGAATTTAAATCCAGGCCATGACAGTCACAGGCCATACTGGGAACAAGAGAACCCAGGCCTGAGGGGAGGAGAACCCAGGGCAGAAGAGGGCAGAGCAAGGGTTTCCCAGGAGGATCTGAAATCAAGCTGAAAATAGGTGATCTGGTCTGTTCTGGTCTGATGTCAGGACAAGGGTGAGGATAAGAGACTTGAAATTCATGGGAGGTAAAACAGGAACAAAACATCAGGGGTTGGAACTGGAGATGGAGAAGCCTCGAAGAGCTGTGTCTCTGGAGGGTGGGGTGGGAACTGGTTGGCATGGAGCTGAATCGTGAGGTGATGACCCGGGGTTCCTGCATGTGGGCCATTCCAGGAGCACCTGTGAAGGGAGGAGAGGATGGACTTGAAGCTGGGAAGAGTATAGCCGTGGGGGTAAAGGAGTGTCCACAGAGAGGAAGAGTGAGAATATGAATGAGCATGATGGTGCAATTGATACATTAAGCTCCCCAAGGATAGTGAGGGAAGGAATTGGCCTTGATTTCAGGAGGGGTGAGACTTCTGTTTTACAGCAGAGCAGAGTGACAGAAACATAGATACGGTTGTGAGTTCAAGGGAAGAGGGAAGAAGAAATTTTCCACTGGTGGCTTAGAATGTGGTGCCACACACTGAACCTCGGGGCAGGGTAGTGGGATTAGAAATCTGAGAAGTAGCTGGGCTCAGTGGCTCAGCCTGTAATCCTGTGCTTTGGGAGGCTGAGGCGAATGAATTGCCTGAGCCCACAGGTTCAAGACCCGCCTGGGCAACTTGGCGAGACCTCATCTCTACAATAAAATTTAAAAATCAGCTGGGCATGGTAGCGCATGCCTATAATTCCGGCTACTCGGAAGGCTGAAGTGGAAGAATCCCCAGAGCCCAGCAGGTGGAGGCTGCAGTGGCCAGAAGCGGCCACTACACTCCAGTCTGGGCGACAGAGTGAGACTCCAACTCAAAAAAAAAAAAAAAAAGAAGTCTGAGAAGAGTAGAGAATGTTTTCAGGGGCACTGTGGAGCAAGGAAGAGACTGTTACTAGGGAGTCTGAAGGCTGTAGAGCACAGAGCAGGCCAAGTGGGCCATGAGTCTGAGATGGCACCGTCCGTGTGCTTGTGTGGGTTTTTCCCAGAAGGCTTAGTCGTCTAGTGTAAGGACAAGAATTCTAAGAGAAGTAACCCCTGGGCCAGAAATCTTGACCAAGATTGATTGTGCTTCCTAGGGGATTCATGTAGGAAACAGCCTCTTCTCCTAAAGTGAGGAGAAAGGTACTGGGGGTTGGGACAGGGACAGGACTCAGTCCATTCCAGAGGGGAACAGCCATGGCCAGAATGGTCTGTGCCAGTGAGCAGCTGGTCAGCGATGGTTCTCAGGATCCTCCTACATGTGGGACAGCGACAGGCCCAGGTAGATGGAGACTCCAGCCTCTGTGGAATGAGGTAGCCAAAGTACTTGGCAGGCTATGCACTGGAACCTAGAGGGGCCCAAAAGAACCCTGGTAGACAATTCTGAAGAGGGGGGCTATGGATACAGCCAGGCAGTGTTGCTCCATAAACCTTTAAGACTAAGACATTAACCCATGGGTGAGGTCTGTCAAAGCTGTGTTGGTGGGGAGAGGCTGGGGTGTGAGGGAGAAGCTGGGGTATATTAGTGAGGGTGGGGTTATTGGAGAGGCTGGAGTGTGAGGGAGAGACTGGGGTGTGAAGGAGAGGCTGAGGTGTGAGGGAGGGGCTGAGGGAGAGGCTAGGGTATGAAGAAGAGTCTGTGGTGTATTGAAGAGGCTGGGTATGAGGGAGAGGCTGGGGTGTGAGGGAGAGGGTAAGATGTGTGAAGCGGCTGGAGTGTGAAGGAAAGGCTGGGTGTGAGGGAGAGGCTAGAGTGTAAGGGAGAAGCTGGGATGTATTGGAGACGCTGAGGTGTGAGGCAGAGGATAAGGTGTGTGGAGAGCTGGAGTGAGGGAGAGGCTGGGGTGTATTGGAGATGCTGGGGTGTGAGGGAGAGGGCAAGGTGTGTGGAGAGGCTGGAGTTTGAAGGAGAGGCTGAGTGTGAGGGAGAGGCTGGAGTGTGAGGGAGAAGTCAGAGTGTATTGGAGAGGCTGAGGTGTGAGGGAGAGGGTAAGGTGTGTGGAGAGGCTGGGGTGTGAGGGAAAGGCTGGGTGTGAGGCACCACAGTCGTGGGCCTTTGATAGAAGAGCTGGTGTGAGACAGGACTTCTGAAAGCCTCAGTCATCCTGGAACCTTCAGCTTCCTGGAACCTTCAGCTTCCTGAGTTAGAGCAAAATGGCCCACATCTAACCAGAGAAAACAATGTCTGGGAGCAGGGCAAAGCTTGGCTTGGGGCTGACAGTCCTGCCGGGGCTGCTGGTAAGGCAGTTACTGCATCATCCCTGCCTCTGACCAGGCACTCCCTGAGGGAGGAGGGCATGGCTGATACCAAAACTGGGAGGGGAGGAAGGGAGGTGAAGGAAACTGACAGCTATTGAGCAACATGGTGTGACAAGGATTTCACATGCCTTATCTCATTTCATGTTTACAATAATCCATGAGGTAGTAGGTATTATTAGCCCTATCTTATATTCATTTGTTCAACAAATAGTGAGTGCCTGCTGAGTGTCTGGTATTGCTCTTGGTACCTGAGGTAGAGCGTGAGCAGAACTGACAAACATCCCTGATTTCGTGGAGCTCTATTCTAATGGAGAAGCAGGCAAAGAAGCAAGGGACATAAACAAAATGCATAGTCTATTGGATGGCAAGAAACACTGGAGCGATTAAAGAAGGAATAGGGAATAGAAAGTTAGGGAGGGGTTGTCGTTTTAGATAGGGAAAGTGACATTGAAATAAAAACCTGAAGGAAGTTAGGTAAGGCTGTGCACATATCTGGGGGCTTAGAGCCTTCCAGGTAGAGGAAATAGCCAGTGCAAAAGCTCTGAGGTAGGTTCCAAAAACAAGAAAGAAGCCTGTGTTGAAGAAGTGGGCAATAATATGAAATGAAGCAAGCAAGTGAAGTCTGAACCATGGGAATGTCGTAGATTTTTACAAGAATGGAGGCTTTCCAACAGAGGAGTGACTTAGGTTTTAAAGGATCACTCTAGCTGCCTTGATGAGACTAGACTGTTGCAAGGCAGGAAGTCCAGTTAAGAGGCTGTTGTGGTCCTCTAACGAGACACAGTGGGGACTTAGGCCACAGTGGAAGCAGTAGAGATGGTAAGAAATCATCATGGCCAGAGTCTATTCTGGGATAGAGCTGACAGGTTTGCCACCAGCACAGATATGGGTGTGAGAGAAAGTGAGGAATCTAGCTGACTTCAGGTGTTCAGCCTGAGCCACTGGAAGAATGAAGGTGCCATTTAGCAAGATGGAGAAATAACTGGAAGAAGAGTAGATTTGAGGGGGCGTGTTAGGAGCTCAGGTTTAGACATGTAAAGCCTGAGATGCTTCATAGATATCCAAGTGGAGCTATCAAGAAGGCAGAGAAATATCCAAGTGTAGAGTTCAGAGGAGAGGGCCAGGCTATGAAAATGGATACATGAGTATGGGTGGAGGGGAGAAGCCAGGACGGAGCCCTGGGACAAATCCACACTTAGTGGTACAGGATAGAGCTTAAGATCACTGGAAGAGGGAATGTCAAATTAGGACTGCCTTGGGGGTTTACCCCTTTCTAGGTTTACAAGGAAGCACATATCTCTTGTTCTCTGCGTTTTTTTGTTTGTTTGTTTGTTTGTTTTTTGGTCAGGGTCTCACTCTGTTGCTCAAGTTAGAGTACAGTGACACAATCACAACTCACTGCAGCCTCCGACTCCTGGGCTCAAGAGATCTTCCTGGGTCAACCTCCTGAGTAGCTGGAACTACAGGCATGCACCCACACTTGGCTTAATCTTGGATTTTTTTTTTTAAGAGATGAGGTCTTGCTATAATGCTGAGGCTACTCTTGAACTCCTGGGCTCAAGCAATCCTCCCACCTTGGCCCCTCCAAAGTGCTGGAATTTCAGGTGCAAGCCACCATGCCAGTCCTGTTTCCTGGTTTTTGAGGAAGGAATACACAAAGTATTGAGACTGATGACAGTTGCTTTAGAGTTTCTCTTCTTCAGTTTATTTTTAACTAAGTCTGTAGTTGAGGGGAGAGAGACCTGTCAAGGAAAGAGAATCATGATTGGTTTGCGGCCATAGAACGTCAAGGCTGGAAGAAAGGCAGCTCAGATCATAGAGCAGAGCCTGGAGGAAGAGAGCCAGTCACACATCAGCATTGAGAGTCCTGGCTGTCAGGTGTAAGAGGTTAAGTCATGAGGCCATCATAAGGTACTGCAGCCCAAAAGGCTAGAGATTTGAGCCCTTGTCCATAATGTTTCACTGCTGAAGATCTTCCAAAGAGGAAACAAGATGGACTGAGACGTGCTTATCTCCCTTTACTCTGCTAGGCATAGGGGGCAATGCCATGTCTTGGGAAGGTATCATGTACCTAGAATGACCTATAGCGAGTTCCTGGTCCTTCTTGGTGGTTGACTGGATGGTCACAGGGTGCTGATTGCAGCAGGGGGTAGGAGAGTTCTGGATGGAGGCCGTGAAAGAGGAAATTGAATGCTGCACAGTGGTTTATGACTGTGACCGCCCCCTGCCCTATGTGCAGGGCCCATCGTTGTGGCTCTTCATCCATTTGGTCATTGATTACCTATAATATGCTAGGTGCTGTTCTAGGTACTTGGCATGTGGTATTAAAAATAAGTCATGGAGATAAGACTAACAGTCTCTCAGAGCTCCTCTCAGCTTGTTGTGAGTTCACATATAGGACGTCATGGGCTTACAGGGACTAGGATGTGTGCAGAGGTGAGAAATGTTAGAAGTAGTACAGATACCAGCATCTGTGTTTGTATGGAGGCTGGAATTCATTTTGTAGGACAGTTCTCCCTGTGCATCCTGACAGGTTTCCATCTGTCACTAGCTTGACCCATCCCATTTGGCAATTGATCTGGTGTTTGCAGAGAGATAATTCTGCCCCCTGCAGTCTCACCTGAGGTCTCCAAAGTCAGGAATAATGCTGGGGCCCCTGGACTAAAGAAGGCAGCTAGAGTACTTCACTATAGAAACAGAGATCCCAGCTAGGACCAAGTGGGATCTGCATGGGAAATTTCAAGAGTAATTTGTATTATTGTATCACCCACTCTAGGGCAGTAACGAGAAGTGTGATGGAGCCACATGGGTCCAAGGACTTTGGACTTCCCTGGCTGGCACATCTGGCACATCCTTCCCACTTCCCAGAAAAGAGACACAGAAAGGCCACTTTCAAGGCCCCAGAGGCCATGAACAGCCAGATAGGCTGCCCCTTAGTTTGTGACTTGGATGCTCTTCACTGAAAAAAGAGAGGAAGAATAGGTTTAGGGGAAGATAATGGGCTTCTTTTTTGATGTGTTGAGCCTGTGTGCCAACAGGGTATCTTGAGCAGAATGTACCAGGTGCAGTTGGATATATACGCACTAGGTTCAGGATATAGTCCAAGTTTGAGACAGAGATTCAGCAGCCAGCAGTTGGGTGTAGGCATCCAGGTGTCTGGAATTTGGACCTTCCTATAACAGTCATATTTTCCAGCCTATTCTTTCCAAAATCTGCCTGGGAGTGTAAGCAGTGGTGGGATGCAGAGCAGACAGTGGTTGGCAGTGACTACCTTTGTGTCCTTCCCATCCCCCATCCCAAAGGTAAAGAGTCTCATCTGACAGGGCAGCATCTGCTCATTTACTGTCATGTCCCATTCCTGAGCAGAGTGAAAAAAAAGTGGCTGAAACTGTCCCTTCTTCTAGGAATCCCAATTGTTTGTGGGTTCAAAAAGTAACATACCTGATTTCCTGTGGCTGGCATAACAAGTTTTTCTCTCACAGTTCTGAAGGCCAGAAGTTCAAAGTCAGTATTCCTGGGCCAAAATCAAGGTGTCAGCAGGGCTGTGCTCCTTCCAGATGCTCTAGGGGATTATCGGTTCCTTACCTCTTCCAGCTCTAGTGACTACTGGCATTTCTTGTATTGTGGCCACGTCACTCCAGTCTCAGCCTCTGTGGTCACATTGCCTTTCCCTCCGTGTGTACTAAACTTTCCCTCTGCCTCTTCCTTCTAAGGACACTTGTGAATGCAGTTAGGACTCACCCAGATAATCCAGGATAATCTCATCATCTCAAAATCTTGCTTTGTGAAGTTTATATTCTATCAGAAAAACAGAGGCAATAAACAACTACTAAATAAAGTATTTATTAAATTAGTACAGGATATATGCCTTGGGAAAAAAATAAAAAGAGGGTTGCAAGGTGATAGGAGCAGGTTGCAGTATTAAATGAGATGGTTAGGTTTGGCCTAATGGGAAAGAAGAGATCGGAATAAAGACTGCAAGGAGGTGAGGAAGTGAGCCAAATGCATGTCGGAGGAAGAACATTCCAGGCAGTGGAAACAGCTCCAGCAAAGGCCCTATGGCAGCAAGGAATGTGACCATGGCCCCATGAGCAGAGGAAGAGTAGTAGGAGCTGAGGTCAGGGAGGAAATTGGAGATCATGGACGGTTTGTAGGCCATTGTAAGGGCTCCAACCTTTTATCTGAAAGATATGGGATGACATTGCCCATGTGGGAAGATTGATCTTTGATAGAAGAATGAACATTTGCTTAGTTTTTTTAAGAAGGAAGGAAGAGGAAGTAGAGCAGATATGGTGGCTGTGTAGATTTGGTGGGAGACAGATTTCTAATCTCACTTAACAAACATTTATTCAGCACCTATTATGCCAGGAACAATCCTAAGTGCTGGGGGATATGACAGTAAACCGAATAGGCAACCCTCTACTCACATAATTTACGTTCTTCATGTGATAACAGACACGTGTATATGGGGGAGAGGCAATACACAAGTAGTGATGAATGTTTATAGGGAAAATGAAACAAGATGATGTGTTAGGGAATGACAAGAGGAGTCCCATGTCTAATAAAAGAAGCAAATTATTAAAAAATAATTTAAAAAGAATGCTGGGCGTGGTGGCTCAAGCTTGTAATACCAGCACTTTGGGAGGCCGAGGCGAGAAGATTGCCTGAGCAACATGGTGAGACCTCGTCTCTACAGTAAAAAATAAAAAATAAAAAAAATTAGCCAGGTGAGGTAGCGCATGCCTGTAGTTCCAGCTACTTGAAAGACTGAGGCAGAAGGATCCCTGGAGGCCATCAGGTCGACGCTGGGGTGACCGTGAGCTTGACACTGCACTCCAGCCTGGGCGATGGAGTGAGACTCCAACTCAAAAAAAGAAAAAGAAAGAAAATTCCATGTCTAACAAAAGCAGTAGATTATAAAAGAGAGAGAGAAAGAGAATGCCTGGAGGAGGAAAACTACTTTAGCAGGAGAGTCAGAGAAGATATCTCTGAGGAGGTAACATTTGAATGGAGATCTCAATGAAAACAAAGAGCGAGCCTTGGGAAGATCCAGAGCTGTTCTGGAAAGGTCTAGACACAGCAAAAAGCTTGTAGCTTATATTCAGGAACTAAACAGAAGTCTAGCCCACTGTAGCAGGATGAGTAAGGAGAAGGACCTGTGATGAGGTAAAGGGTCGGTGAGGATTAGGCCTTGTCATCTGTGGCTTGGCTTTATTCAGGGCCAATGGAAAGCTTCCAGCTAGAGGATGGCATGATAGGGTGGATGATTTAGGAGTAGCATTCTGGCCTCTCTGAGAGAAGGGCAGGAGTGCGGGCTGCTCACTGACCATGGTAGTGGTCTGAAATGATGATTTGGATCTGGGCGGTAACAGTGGAAATAGGTAAGTGGGTGATTCTACAGTATGTTTAGAAATTGTATTAACAGGACTTGCTGATGAATTGGATGAGAGGCAGCCAAGAAAAAGAGATGAGTCAAGAATGACTCCAAGGGATGCCATCCAATTGGCAAGAGAGAGGCTTGTTTGTAAAATAGGTGTTCCTCTTTATAGACTGTGAGGATGTGGGCAAATGGGACTAAACAAGAGGGAAGAATGACTCCTAGGCTTTGGCTTGATCAACTACATTCACCTAGCTCTTGCCTTCCTCACCATCAAAGCCAGAGCCCCTGCTCCTGCACCCTGGTCCTGCATGTCACTAGTACCCTAGCCACTGCTGTGAGTCTCATCACACTCCTAAACCTGCTACAGCAGTGCCCAAACTTGGCTGGATCCATCCAGCCACTTTTCCTGCTTCTGCTTCTGGGCTGCTTGGCACCACTACCTTGGTGGTGCACAACACAGCCTTGGCACCACTGTGGCTTCATGGTCTCCAAGCTCTGTGCGAGGCTCAATAATCCTTGTTCCTGGATGACTTGCCATGGGGTCCATTCCAAGTTTTTACCATTCATAAGTCCCTACAATCAATACCCTCACACCACAACCCAAATCCCCAACCCCAGAGATTCTCCCAGAGAAGAGCCCATCTGGTGAGCATTTTCTCAGGTTCTCCCTACCTCTAAACTCACCTATCAGAGCAGCTCTCTTCACATCCTCCCTGATTTTTCCAGAGAAAAGGTATCCTGCCTTCTATGTCCCTCCCCTTCTTCTCCCCTAGGGCTCCATTCCCACTGTTACTCCCTCTGTCTCCTATCTTTCCCTCTCGCTGTAAACAGGCTCAATTCTTCCCCATCCCCTGTGACTCTCCTGCTTCCATTCCATTTCTGTCCTCTCCTTCACTACCAAGTTTCTTTAGAAATTGCCTGATCTCTCTCTTGAACACTTTCTCACTTCTCTCCCTCCTCAACCCCTGCAGTCTGGTTCCATCCTCTCCATCTCCAGTAGTGTGTTCCCTAAGGGGCAGTGACTTTCATGTATTCCCCAAAGCAATGCAGTGAATAAGAATCTGGTTATAAATAGTGCCGATCCATGAGGTCTTTGGGAGGATTAAATAAGATAATGTACAGAGAGCACTTAGTACAGTGCTGGGAAGGCAGTGAGAGCTCAGTAACTGTTCCCTGCTGTTATCACTAGTGTTACTGTTGTGGCGTTGATCATGTATTTCACAACCGTCTCTCTGCTTGACTGCCTCACCCATTATCCACCAAGGAAGGGATTCTGAGTTCTCCGTTGCCATGTTCCCGATGACTAGCACAGTGCCTGAGATAAGCGGGGGCCTAACACATGTTGGAGAGAAGGCTGGTGGACGCTGGGACAGAGGAGGTTGTACCTCTGGGTGCCGGGCTGTGTGTCCTCTGCAGACAGTCTGGCCGTCATCCAGGCTGTCTCTGGGGGAGGAGTGCCTGCCTCTCACAGCAGCTTCTCAACTCACTGTTCTCTCCCCTTCCCTCCCTCCTTCCTCCATTTAGGCACAGGCTGTCAGCAGAGCCGGTGGGAGCCTGTCAGCAGGAACCCAGGCACTGCCCCCTTGAGGGCCTCTGGCTCAGCCTCTCCTCTCCTCCTTCAGCACAGGCCTCCCTGCCTGTCACACATGTCATGTATGTGGCTCCATCCTGTCTGGACACAGATGTGGCCAACAGTCCCTAAGCAGGCAGAGGGGCAGTAGCTGGCAGTATTTCAGACCAGGGGTTGGGGGGCAGCTGTGAATGGTAGAGACATCACTGGAAGTCTGGCGCTTTGGAGCGGGGAGATCAAAGTATTCATGAGGAGCCACCCAAAGGCAGGCCCTAGACCTCTGTAGGTAAACAGGAATTTGACCTGGATCATCCCTGAAAGATCTACACCGTGGAAGCTGTCACCCCAAGCTGCTCCTCCCTCTTGCAGCCCACAGGCATTTACTGAGTACCTGCTGTGTACTTGGCTGTGAGCTAGGAGTGCCACACAGTCTGGTGAGAAACCAGATGATGGTATAAACATGTGGTAAGTGCTAACAGGTCAGTGTGCGCCAAGAACAGTGGTGACCTGGAAGAGGGCTTGGTCAACCCAGTGTGGCTCAGAGAAGACTTCAGAGAGGTAGCAATGCTGGAGTCAGGACTTAGAGAATAAGCAGAAGCTCAGCATATGAACAAGAAGGGGACGAGAACTCCAAGCGAGCAGAACAGTGGTGTAGAGCCATGGAGGTTTTAAAGAGCCTGGCAGATTCTAGAAATGACATGACAAGTAGTTGGATAAGGCTAGAGTATAGCTAATGGGAGGAGAAGTGAAGCCGGTTTCTGAGGCTGGAGAGTTAGACAGGAGCCTTGTAACCAGAGCAAAGAACTTAATCTTTTTTTTGAGTTGGAGTCTCACCCTGTCACCCAGACTGGAGTGCAGTGGCCGCTCCCAGCCACCGCAGACTCGACCTGCTGGGCTCCGGCGATCCTTCCGCCTCAGCCTTCCAAGTAGCTGGAACTACAGGCGCACGCTACCATGCCTGGCTAATTTTTTGATTTATTGTAGAGATGAGATCTCGCCAAGTTGCCCAGGCGGGTCTCAAACCCGCGGGCTCAGGCAATCCACTCACCTCAGCCACTCAAAGCACAGGATTACAGGCTGAGCCACCGAGCCTGCCTAGAACCTAATCTTTATCCTCTGCATAGCCATTGCAGTTCGTAGAAACCCATTTGAAAATAATTCAAGCAAAGAGGAAATCTGTTAGTTTACATGCTGTTAAGTTCAGGACCTAGGCTATCTTTAGGCCCACCTGAATCTAGGACTCAAATGCTGTCTTTCTCCTTGTAACCACAGAAGATGGCTCCAACAGTTCTAGGCCTGGGGTTGGCACACTTTTTCTTAAAGGGCCAGAGAGGAGACATTTTCAGTTTTGTGGGCCATATAATCTGTCACAACACCAAAACTCCGCTGTTGTAAGACAAAAAGAAGCCATCTATTGTTTAAATGAATGGACGTGGCTATATTCCTGTAAAACTTTATTTCCCAAAACAGGCAACTGGCTTCTAGGCTCGTTTGTCTGACCCTTTTCTAGGCTTACATGGTCTTTATAGCTCACTCTCTTAGAGAAAAAGAGAGATTCCCACATCTGCCAGTATGCGAATATGAAATCTCGATGAAGATCTTGATGCATCCCACTTAGGTCAGGTGCCCATTCTTGAGCCACTTACTGAGAGATGAAGTCTCCAGACTGGTCAGTAGGGGACATGTGCCCACTCCAGTAGCAGTGGTGGAGGTCAGCTCAACCAGGACCTTATGGAATGAAAAGCAGGATGCTATTACCGAAGAAAGGGAAAGAGATGCAGATATCCACTGCAAGGTGCCAACAAGAAAGAGCATGAACTGAGTGCCCGAAATTACCAGTGATGATACAGCTTGAAATTGGTCCTGACACAGCCTCGGGCACCAGGCCAGCCCTGTAGTGCTGATCACGCCCTGCCTGGCCTTTTCCTTCTGGGTAGTTTTTGCATCTCAGCTGCTTCATTTACACCCAGTCACAATGCACTTGCCCACTCATTCTTCCTTACACATTGCTCCACTTGCCTGAGAGAGTCAAGAGGGCAGAACTGGGGTGAGGAAGAGGCTGAGGCTCCTCTGCCCTTGGTGAGTGCTGCTTCACTCTGTCCAGCCTCAGCAATACCTCTCCTCACCTTGATAGGAGAGTTGTTTATGGTTCTTTTCTCTCTTGTGTCTCTGTCTATGCTGCCCTTCTCAGCATTCTCCACCAGTCTCAAATTTACTTGTCTTTCAGGGCTTGGCTCAGTTTTTTCATCGTTTCCTATAAGAAGTCTTTCCTTGGGAGGCCAAGGTGAGGGGATTGCCTGAGCCCCCCACGGGTTCAAGAATAGTTTGGGCAGCTTGGCGAGACCTCATCTCTACAATAAATCAAAAAATTAGCCAGGCGTGGTGGCACGTGCCTGTAGTTCCAGCTACTTGGAAGGCTGAGGTGGAAGGATCGCCAGAGCCCAGCAGGTCAATACTGGGGTGGCCGTGAGAATGCCACTGCATCTCAGCCTGGGTGATGGAGTGAGACTCCAGCTGAAAAAAAAAGAAGTCGTTCCTGTACCCTCAACCAAAATAGAGGCTGTGGAGACGTATTAGCTTCTTAAGGGAAAAACTAGGGCTAATTTACCTTTAGGTTCTCAGCTAGCTCTTGGCATGGGGCCTAGCACTGAGTGGGCAAGCAGTTGTTGGATGGAGTTGGCATTTTCCAGCTCCATCCATTTCCACCTAGGATATGAAGGCAGAGCTTCCTGCATATGCTTGGAATAGTACCTGTTGGTTGGCATCTGCCGTCTGTCTCTTTACCTCTGTGCTGCCCCTCTCAGGACATATGCCCACCAGTCCTACAGACTTACCATCCTTTCTTCTTCAGCTCCAGCTCTCCCATGGGTTCCATTCAGGTGGTCAGCGAGGGAAATGCAGCAAGACATAAGTTTGACAAGGCATTTAGAAAGTGTTCATCTTGCTTGCTTGGACATGTACCAAGGACTTACTGTGCACAGCCCTTTATGGTGGGACTTTAGCAGCTGGATCCCAAGCAAGACCAGGTAGATTCTAGAAAACCTATTTCCCTGTGTATGTCCATCCCATCACTTCCCAGGGCAGCTTCTAGGAAGGTGGATCTGTGGTGTTTGGCTTTTACCCCATTGGATGGCAATCTCACTTTTGGGGGGCCAGGGTCTATGACTAAATCTCACAGACTGATGTGCTGTGGTCCTGGTCTAAGAACTCACTGCTGGGTCCTGCCTTCTCTTTGTCTCCTGGGCTGCTTGCCTAGAAGGTTGGCTACCCAACCAAACAGACACGGATATAGAGCTGAAGCTGTCAGTTGCCCTAGCAAACTCACATCTGGAAGTACCTTTTTTCAGTTGGGTTGGTAGGAACTAGGAAGAAGATCCTGCCCTGGATCTGCTGGTGCTCACACACAACTACTCCCCACACTCCTTGATAAGAACCAGTCAGCTTTCTCGGTGGTCTCTGGGGAGTTAATATTCTGGGCCTTAGAAAATGGGCCAGGCACAGTGGCTCATACCTGTAATCCCAGCTCTTTGGGAGGCCATGGCAGGAGAATTGCTTGAGCCCAAGAGTTTGAGACCAGCCTAGGCAGCATAGTGAGACCTTATCTCTAAAACAAGCAAACACACAAAAAAATAGCCAGGTGTGGTTGTGTATGCCTGTAGTCCCAGCTACTTGGGAAGCTGAGCCCAAGAGGTGCTGCGGTGAGCCGTGATCATCATGATCATGCCACTGCCCTCTGGTCTGGGTGATAGACTGAAACCCAACTCGAAAAAAAGAAAAAAAAATGACTTAGGTAGATGAACCAGGACTGGGGACATTCACCGTCTATGCTGTACCTTAGCCACACTGTTGAGCATTAAATGAGCTGAATGATCCCCAGGTTACCCTTCCTGGCTAGTTAGACTAACCTCGATGCCTAGCCATAGTCCTTTCTTAGTCTCTAGGACTGTAGGCATGCAGCCTCATGACTCCTGGGATTCCAGCCTTACTATGAAAGGCACAGGGGTCAGATCTATCCTCAGCATGTGTTCTTTTAGTGTCCCAAGCCCCCAAACTACTAGGCTGTAGGATCTAAGGAGAAAAGATAGGCAGGTCTCAGTGCAACTTGGTCTCCTCCTTCTCCTGTTCCTTCTCACGCACTCACACACACCCTGCTGAAACCTGATCCTGAGGCTGCCTCGCGTGCTGGGGCTCTGGCAGATCTGGCGGGCTGGGGCCTGTCCGTTGGAGTCTGCCCTGCCCTGCCCTGCTACCCCCTGGGCCAGGGCAAGCAGGTCAGGCATCCCACACCCCCGCTAGTCTGACCAGTCATTCCACACCTGAAGGGCCACCTCCATCGTGGCTAGGCCCCCAAACTGGCACACTGGTCTTGACAGAGCCCCTGGATTCTCTTCCAGGTGTAGCATGAAGCTCTGCCCAGGCCACCTGTAGAATTCACACAAACACACACATACACCACCTCTACCGTCACCCCACCCCCACATTTCCTGTTGTTTATGGCCTCCGGCTCAGCTTCCAAGGCCTCTGCAGGCATGGAGCCACCTCACAGGGGCTGAACAAAGTGCAGTGGGAACACTGAAGGAAGAATACCAGTCTACCTGGAGGAGTTGGGAGAGACTTTCCAGAGGAAGTAGCATTTAAACTTAAGAGAATAAGAATGAAGCAAAAAGTAGAAAAGAGGATACTAGAGGCTGGGAAAGGGAGGCAGGAGGGGCAGGTAAGGAGGGATTTGTTAAAAGTATACAAAATTACATCTAGGTATCACTGTAGGATGACCATAGTTAACAATAATATAGTGTATAGTTTCAAATAGCTAGAAGGAGGATATTGGACTTTCTTAACCCAAAGAAATGATCAATGTTTGAGATGCTGGATATGCTGATTAATCTGATCACTGTATATTATGTGTATCATAATATCACTATGTTCCCCATAAATATGCACAGTATTATTAAATATGTCTATTAAATTTTTTAAGACTAAAAATGAATTTTTCCAGGCAAATAGAAAAAGAAGAGGTTCGGAGAATAAATAGAGCAGAGGTATAGATTTCAGGCAGAAAGACTGCATGTGTAAATGCATGAAGACTGACATGTTCAGGGAGCTACTACAGAGAGTGCATGATTGAGAGTATATAACAGTGGTTTCAGGGGAGCAAAATGCAGATTGTGTCAGGTTGGTGAATGAATGAGAGATGAGGAAGTGAAGACAGAACATCCACCGCTCTTTCTGGAAGCTTTGCCTTGAAAGAATGAGGGAGAGGCTGGTAGCTAAGGGGATACCTGGCCAGGACACTTTGTTAACAGAGTTTGATTGTTTTCACATGGGAGAGACCTGAGGCTGATTGTGTACTTAGAAACAAGCAGGAATGAGATCCAAAGCATGATGGGAAGACCAGCATTGGTGGCACAGGGATAATGTAAGGAGACCAAATTTCAGAATAGGTACAGGGACTGAGAGATTTGTGAGTACGAAAGCAAGAAGCTGAGGAAGTTACTATCTGACAGTGTTGGTTTTCTCTGTGAAGTGAGAAAAAGACACCTGCTTAGAAACAGCTAGAAAAGGATAGAGTTTATGGCATAGAGAAGAGAATGCTTGGATAGCTGCTGAGCAAAGTTGAGGACCCAACTTTCCATGAATTTGTGATGGCTCATCAGTCCACGTTAGTGTGTGTGTGTGTGTGTGTGTGTGTGTGTGTTCTCTGCACATGTGTGTTTGTTCATGTGTGTTCTTGCAGCAGCTCAAGTCTAAAAGGTACAAAAGTGTAGGATTAGATTAATCTCTCTGGTTGGGTTTTGCCTAATGGATAGGATAAAAAGACAATGGAGCCAAGGGTACGTGGCTCTGGCAAGAGAGAGATTGAAGAGATGGTGGGATCTAGAAGTTTATATAGAAGTCAAGGGACTTAGGAGTGAAGAAAGCAAAGGAGAGAAAGAGAAAATCAAATATTAGGAAGTTATATTCAGAGAGTATTGGAGATTACTATTTTTAAAGTGATAGAAAGTGGAATTGAGTGGCTGACGTGGATTGGAGATACCAATCACTGGAGTCAAGTTAGTCCTCTGCAAGACCAAAGTTGTAGAACATAGAGGTTTCTGAAAATAATGAGCAGGAATTGGGTTTGCATGGAATGTAAGACAGACAGATGCTGAAGTCTTCAGTGACATGGCAGAGATGGTAGATGATTTATTGAAAGCTTGATGAAGGAAGACAATAAAGGTGCTGGTGATGTGCCAGTGATAGAGATGAGGATGATGTTGGGGAAAGTCTGGTGCTGGCTGTGACTGGTGTGAGAATGTGGAGTATACCAAGTCCTTGTTTCCATCCTGAAACCTGATCCCTGTCACCTTGCAGGCATGCATGTGGCCAAGGTGAGGAAGAGGAGGACAGAGTTCAGAACAGTTGAAATGAGGGGATAGTAGAGAACTTCCTTGAATCCCTGTGGCTACAGTTAATGGTACAAGGAGGGAAAAGCAGGAGGGAAAAGCCCCCAAAACATGCAAATCTCTAAGGAAAGGTGAAGAAAAGCCACAGAATAGTCCTAAAACAGGTAAAGAGAGTCCTTTGTTGGTCATATGGAAATACACAATATTGGATCCCATCTTTATACCAACCAAAACAGGTCAGAGATTTAAAAGTAAAAAAGGAAAACACACAAGTACTAGAAAAAAAGTGCAGATGAATTTCTCTATAACCTGAGGATGAGGAAAACTATCCTAAGACTCAAAGTCCAGAAACAATAAGGAAAACCATTTGACTGCATTTAGAAACATCTATTATGTGGGAGGCTAAGGGCCACCACAGTAGCCTCTGCTTCCTGCTTTAAATTAAAACAAACAAAAACACCTACTGCAAAAATGGAAGGGAAAAAAGCATGAAAAGAGAACACTATAACCCAAGTAAATAAATAAACAAAATAGAAGAAATATTTGTAAGTGTATCATAAGGTGTGTATATTTAATATATAAAAAGCTTTTTTAAAAGAGAAGAAAAAAACAATACCCTATAGAAAAATGGCAAAAGATGTCAATAAAGTTTACAGAAAAAGAATTGCAGACCAAGTACAGTGGTTTATGCCTGTAATCCCAGCACTTTGGAAGGCCGAGGCAGGTGAATTGCTTGAGCCCAGGAGTTTGAGGCCAGTCTGGACAACATACCGAGATCTCATCTCTACAAAAAAAAAAAAAAAGGTGGCAAATTGAAATGTTTGACAGTATACTCTGTTGGTGACACTGGGGTTGGGGGAATGGAACTTTCTTTTATTTATTTATTTTAAAGATGTGAGTTACAAGTCAGAATTAGATACATAAGTGGTCTATATACAGGCGCAGTTTGGGCCTCCTACTGGTCCTCATTTTGCCTGGTTTAGGATCAGGTACCTTAGTGATGTTATGTGCCCCTGCCTCCCTCCCTCCCCTGGCAGTGTCCCACTACATTGTTGATGGGTATTGCAAAATGGTACAATCCCTGTGGAGGAAAATTTGGCAGTATGGAGGAAAATTTGGCAGTATGGAGCAAAATTAAAGATAAACATTTCCCCTTTGATCCAGCATACCCACTGCTGGAAATCTATTCCAATAGAAAAGACATATGCATGAAGGTATTCATGGTAACCGCTATTGATAGAACGTACTTTACAAAAGACTGGAAACAACCCAGGGGACTGATTGAATAAAATAAGATACATAATCATAGTGGAGTATTATCGAGTATATAACTATATCGGAATGATCATCAGGATATATTGTTTAGATAAAAAATATCAATAGGCAAAACAGTATGCATAGTATGTTACCTTTTTAGTGAATAAAGAAGAGAATAGTAATATATATGTACATACATGTATTACTTATTTGCATATATAAAAACAACAAAAGAGGAATAAAATAAAAACTGATAATAATGAATACTATTTGGGAGTAGAAGTAACAGGAGGCAGACACAGAGATGAAAGCTAGACTTCTTTGAATATATTTTGTTTGTGAATTTCATTGGGTAACTATGTGAAGCTTTATATCATCATAAAGCAGAATTAAATTAAAATGAGGGGAAAGCTCTCCCTTAAAAGCAAAAGTAAAATGAAACAAATGAACCTAACCATGTAGCATATTATTGATGAATTAAACTCAGCAGAATTATTTCAAGTTGCAAGAGCAAAGTAATTTGCTGGTAGAATACACTCTAATGTGAAAAGAACCACAAAGAAACCTTAAGTTGTTTTTAGTAATGATAATGTTAGTCATAATGCTTGTATTGTTATTCTGAAGCCATTATATATATTTTCTATATGTGTATGTTAGGATACAGCAAATAAGGAATTGTGTTAATGTCATAAGAAACAAGGATGTCAGCTTAAGAGAAAGGAGATACAAATATAAAATCAAAGAAGGTAACTAGGCTCAGTGGCTCACACCTGTAATCCTAGCACTTTGGGAGGCTGAGGCAGGAGAACCACTTGAGGCCAGGATCTGGAAACCAACCTGGAATACAAAGTGAAGCCTCATCTCTATAAAGGAAAAAAAAAAGAAGAAGAAGAAAATTAGCCAGGCATGGTGGCATACACCTGTAGTCCAGCTACTTGGAAGCCTGAGTCAAGAGGATCACTTGAGCCCAAAAGTTCGAGGCTATGGTAAGCTGTAATCATGCCCCTGCACTCCAGCCTGGGGAACAGAATGAGACCCTATCTAAAAAATACATTACAATACAATACAATAAAAGAAGGTATATAAGCAGATGAATTTTATGTTATGCAAATTTTATCTCAATAAAACCACTTAAAAAAGAAAAAGAAGGTAAGCACAAATCTTGTAATCCTAAATTTGAGTTGGGAATATGAGTATAAATGCATGATATATTTTTTTCTTTAAAAAATTATTTCCTCGTTTTGTCCATCTGAAAACGCTTGGAACTCATAGCAACATGAACTTCCCTGGCTACTCTGATGGTGGCCTATAAATACCACTTCCAGTTAAAAGGAACCAGGGCTCCTTGGGAAAGTAGCAGATTCCAGGTAGGGGCAAGAAATGTGCAAGATAAACCTGTAACACCTTTTTATACAAGAAAGCCAGGAAATTATCAAAAATTACTAGGGTGTGTCCAAAAGATACAGGAGCCAAGTTGAAAGACTCCACTGGCCAAAGATGGTATAATCTGAGCATCAAAAAAATAATGATTACAAAAACTACAGTAGATTGACATATATCAAATATGTTAAAATGTCTGAATTCCTAATGATTAAAAGGGAGAGAAGCCTCATTAATTACCTTTGAAGGGTGCTAAAGAATCAGCTTATTATTCCAAAAATTGGTAAATAGAGAAAATCAAGCATTTATCTCATCTTTCCTGTATTACCAGTACCTTGGGATAACCAAAGAGTTGGTGAGAGAACATTTGAAGAAGTATTCTATCATCTCCTAAAGAAAGAATGGATCCAGGCAGTGATCCCTAGCGGCTGCTACAAACATTCTGTGCAGAGCTGCTGAGAAATGTATCAGCTCCAACAAAGAACACTTGTGCCCAGAGCTCAATCTTTACATCACAGAGGAGCACCCATGCATATGTTCCTCCTGAGGGCACCATGGAAGACTGTCTATTAAGTCTTCTTGCCCAAAGATTGAATCCTATCTAACCACCACTGTGTGGAACATGCTGAACAGGATCGGAATGCAATTGGGAAAATGTGGAATGCAGGTCACTCTGCAGGACAAATAATTCATTTTCCTTAGCAACAAATGGTAAGGGGAAAAAGAGAGAGAAGGAAACCTATAGATTTAAAACAGATATGGAGCTCAGATAAAATGTGTGATTCATGCTTCTTTTCTTATCCAAGCAAACCAACTATTAAAATAAATAAGAACAATAAACATTAATGAGACAATAGGAGAGAACTAAAAACTGATTGGATATTTATTGCTATTAAGAAATTATAGTTAAACTTTTAGGTGTGATCATGTTTTTAAGAGAGTTATTGAAGGTGTCCTGATTTTTTAGAAATTAATGCTGTCTATGGCCATACCACCCTGAACGTGCCCGATCTTGTCTGAAATTAATGCTGAAACTGTTTATGGATGAGATGGCATAATTTCTAGAAATTTAAAAAATACTACAGAAAAGAAGTGAACGGGGTATAAAAGAAACCAAATCGACCATGATGGAAAGTTGTTGAATCTGGATGATGGATACAGGGTAGGGTGTTCACTGTACTACTTTTTCTACTTTTGTATGTGTAAAATTTTTCATAATGAAAAGTTTTAAAAATATATACACAGGAGGAAAAAGGAGCACCCTTTGCAAAGAAGTGCACCCAGCTAGCAGAAAGAAATGTTAGAGGGGTACTGGCTCAGTCTTTTAAGGAATAAAAAGAGAAGCTACAGAAAAATATCCACAACATACAGACCTGGTAAAAGAAAGAGGCAAGGTGAATGGTGTTTTAAAACAGATGATAAAAGCAAAAATGAACAGATTGCACACTAGAGGCAAAGATTTTTAAGAAACACTTATCAGGTCCACTGAATACTTTTTGCCATGATCTGTCCTGTGAACTTTTTTGGGCCATTAATAATTTGGCAACTCTTGCTTTTTTGTCACATTTTCATTGTCCATTCCCTGACATTTTGCTTTTTTGAGTCATTTCGTGTTGTTACCAGCAGTTCACGACTTTTGTGGTTTGACTCAGTCTGATTATTAGGAGAAAGGCAATTTATGAAGCAGTCTACACAATAATATGAAAGAAGGAAAATCAGTTTGGATACATACCATAAGGTTGATTGTCTCTGTGTTGTAGGATTATGGGTATTTTAAGTTTGTGAGTGTGCTTATCTGTATTTTTTTCTAAAACTAACACATAACTACATAAAGACTATGTTACACAGGTTATACACCAAAAAAGGTGTCTTTAAAAGTAGAAATCAATATAATAAGCTTTCTAATCATCAGAAGGAAAAGGAAAAAATATATTGAGATCATTTGGCTAGATCACAGGAGATTTTATTTGGCTAGATCACAGGACATCCAGTACATATTGGGAAGCAGATAAAATCCTATCCATGCTTGACTCTGAGAAACTATACAATAATTTTTAAGTTCAGTCCTGACACAAAGGGAAAGGTTCCTCATGCCAGCTTATCCAGGGACCTTGTTTTCTTTGGTATTACGTATAGCCAGGATCTTCAGTGCCTCCAGTAAAACATTAAATATATTAATTTACTAGGTACAAGAAATATGCCTTACCCTTCTACAGAGGGGGGAAGTGCAGTGATTCAGTTGCTGGGACCCAGTTCAGTGCTCCCAAGTGTTGACATCTCCTTCCTAGCAAGAGTGATAGGGGAGGGACCAGGACTGAAAGTTTTCTGCCTCTTTCAAGTTCACATTAAAATCTCTAATAGTTAGAACTCCGAGTGATTAGTGATGGTATTCCTCCTGGGAATGGTGGTTATAATGGTGTTCGTGATGATGGGGATGAAAAATAGATGCTTGTGGTTATAGCCCATTAGAAGGGATAAGCTCTAGCTTCTAGACTTGGAGGGCCTCTCCAGCCTCCATTTATTCAGTCGGCTGATTTGGGTTGAGTTAGAAAAAAAAGACAGAGCCTCTGTGGCCCAGGCCCCTATGCAGTCATTCTTGATCAGGAAGGTCCCAAACAGGCCCACAGCAAAAGCCTCAGCGTCTCTGGGGCCATCAGGTGCCCTGAAAGAGTCTCAAGGCCAGGTATTAGGGTCCATGTGAAGTTGTGTTCTCCAGGCATCTCTGAAGAGCCTAATTCCTTTTGTACCTTCTCCCTCACTTCTGACTTCATTCCTTCCTCCCCAAACCTGCCCCTGCCCTGCCCAAGAAGAGTGAGACTCACCTTTCCTTTCTCCCAACTCAGCATCACTTCACCCCCTCTCTCCCCTTTCTTTCCCATCTCTCCTTCAGGCCAAAGCAACCCTTCCTCTGAAATTGGACTCTTTCCCACCTCCACAGAAGCTTAACCTTCCCTCTTGCCTTCTCTCCAACAGCAAACGCACTGAAGTTCCTACTGCTCTGAAACCTTTCCTCTCAGCCCTGCTACCTAGGACTCTGCTTTTTTCTTTCTCTTCACTTCTGTCTCCTGAAGCTTTTGACCTGCTTTGCCCTCTCATCATGAATTCTCCTTCTTCCTCACCCTGGGTGGTCTACCTCCCAGAATTCTGTCTCCTGGCACTGGCTATATTTTTGGATATTTTTCTGCTCATCTGGGCCGTGTCTCATCTCAATGTTCCCAGCTTGCAGGAACAGTGTGGGCAGCAGTGACTATTTGATGGATGCCTGGATAACCGTCCAGAGAGCTTCCAGCTCTGAGAAATTGAATCTTGCTAAGAAAATCTTGTCTCTGTACTCCTACAGCTGGCCAAATAAAGACTGACCAGGCCTGCTCCCTCAGACTTGGCTTCTCTGAGCAAGATCTGTCAAATTCCCCAGCAGCTACCCAGTGAGCAGGCTGGGGTAGGGGCAGTATGTCAGAATGTGGAGGGTGGCTTCCAGCAGATCCACAGCCACACGGACATACAGACAAGACGACCAGTACTCCAGCCTGTTTTGTTTTTGTGATCCTCAACTGCCTATCGTATTCCAGGTTCTCCAAGCCAGCACCCATGTTCCTGGACGACTCCTTTCGCAAGTGGACTAGGATTCGGGAGTTTGTGCCGCCTTTTGGGATCAAAGGTCAAGGTATGTTGGGAACCCTGACCTACATTAATGTCTTATCCCCCAGACTGTCTCCCTGGCCTTCAAGACAAGGCTATAGCCTCAGAAGTCTCCATGCTGAGGATCCATCCATCTTTCACTCTCAGCAATACCCTCTTTCTCTCTCTTTCCCTTCCTTCCTTTTTACTTTTTTAGTAGAATATTTACTCAGGGCCCACCAGGGGCTAGGTATACAACAGTGAAGTACACAGATTTGGTTCCTCTCCTCAAGACTCTCCAGTCTAGTGAGGATAGTTACTCAGTGCAGGACAGTAAGGGCCCTAGTGAGGGAAGTCTGTGGAGCCATGAGAGCACAAAAATTGCTGGAGCACAGGTATGATAGGGAAATTCCCAGAGAAAACACAGGCCATTCCCCAGGAATGCCCCCCAGGCTCCTTCATCAGCCCGTCCTAATGTTTTTCACCAGAACCTAGTCTCTCCTCCAGTCCTTCTTATCCTGTTCAAGACTAACTGTCCCCCCTACTATCAGACACTTTCCCCTTCTACTGCCTTAGGTTCCTTACCCACACAGTTCCCTCCTAACTTCAGACTTTCCCATCCCTAACAGTTTAGCAGTTCTGCTTCTTTGTCAAATTTCTGTGCTATTTAATGGCATGGTGGAAAAGAATCTGGGCTTTAGGGTCAGACATAGAGGGTTCAGATCCCCATACTGCCTCTTTACTAGCTGTGACCTCAGACAAGTTACTTAACCAGTCTGTGTTTTAGCTTGCTCATCAGTTAAATGGAGTGACTAATATTATTATGTGAGCTTGTGGCCAAAATTAAATAAAATAACTGTTAAATAGGTAATATCATTTGTTTGGGAGACTCAGGAATACCTGAACCCTCTTACTTAACTGGCCTCCTCACATGAAAAGAAGACAGTGGCAAGCAAAAAAACACTGCTGAACTGGAGCTTTGACCTCAAACCTACAAGGACAAGTCTGATGGGCTGGGTTGAGCCATGTGAAGAACTCTTTTCTCTGGGTTCAGGTAGCCAAGCCATTTTTTTCTCTTAAATCCTCACTCAAGACTCTGATGGTACAACTGCAAAGGCCAGGAAAGACTGATACAGAGCCTGTTGGTCTGCAGGAAGAAAATACCAGGTCACCCATGTCCTTTCTGCTAAAGTTATCCTCCTTGAAAACAAAACCCAATCTATATACTTGACTCTAGACAATTAGTAGCAATATGCTTTTCCTTAAAGGTGAAATTGGAGGAGGGAAAAGGAGGGGATCTGTGGCTTTCCCTGAAGCCCACCATGAGGTATATCTGAAGGTACTTAGCATAGAACATTCCTTAAAGGTTTGTTTCCCCATTCTCACTCAACTTCTGGAAAGATTAGCTGTGCCTTCTACCTCCTCTTTCTCACCACTTATGTTTGTTATTTTTAATTTTGGAGACATTCTTTACATGAAATATTTCAGACATATAGAAAAGTATTAAGAATAATGTGATGAGCACTAGTGTACCTTCTACCCTTCTTAAGAAATAAAACATGAGATAGAATTAAAGCTTCTGTATAGTCCCTCCCATTCTGTTCTCCTCCTTCCCCAGGAAGCCATTATTCTGGTTTTAGTGTTAGTATTCCTTTGTTTATATGCTTTTCCTGCATAGTTATATATCCATGAAAAATACAGTATTAATTTTACATGTCTTTAAACTTTACAATAGTGTCATATGTGCACATATGTGTGTGCTCTTTATATATATATGTGTGTATATATATAATTTTTTTACTTATGTATTGAGATTTATCAATATTGGTACATATATGAGGAGGGACCCAAAAAATACCAGAATTATTTTTTTGGAGGGTGGGCCCTTATAGTACAGGCTTTACCTGCTAGGTAAGTGTTCTAGGAATCCGTTTGCATCAGGGTGCCATTCGGTGTTGTTGTGAGAGTCTAGGTTCAGCTTCAGTGAATTTTTTGGTTTTTTTAGATACTTTCAACACGTTTGCAACCTGAGCAACCTGCCCACACTGCACTGGGTACTCAGCAGTTTTTGACCCAAAACTGCAAGACCCCTGTGCCCCACCCTCTCTATTCACCCAATCTCACCCTGAGCAACTTTTTTTGTTTCCCTGTTGAAAAAAGTCCTCAGAGGGAAACTTTTTGCCAATGTGGAAAAAGGTGAAGCAAAAAAATGGCAGAAGCATAAAAGGCATCAAAATGGACTAATTCAAAAACAGTTTTGAGCAGTGGAAAAAGTGTTTTGATAGGTGTATTATATCAAACAGAGAGTACTTTGAAGTTGACTGAAGTTTAAACATGTAAGAATAAATACATGATTTTTAATAAATAATTTCCAGGTTGTTGGGGTCCCCCCTTATAGCTCTAGGTCACTGATATTTTTTAAACTACTATGTAGTATTCCATGCACCACACTGGATCTGTTTTCCTGTGGCGGGCATTCAGGTTGCCTCCCATGTTTTGATATTACAGTTTAGCATGAACACTCTTGCACAAGTCTCCTTGAGCAAATGTGTGAGTTTCTCAATGCTCTACACCTAGAAGTATGGTTGTAGGATCTTAGTCTATGCACATCTGTGTCATTATTTGATATTATTAAGATGCTCTCCATGTGGTGGTACCGATTTATGTTACCTTTAGGTCTTTATGTATATTATCGTTTATTTTCCTAAGAGTTTGAAGGGAGAGCAATTATCATTGCCAAAGTCAAAGAGAGGCCAGGAGGATGAGATCCAAAGAGTGGGCACAAGATCGAAGAGCACAGAGGTCACGGGGGTCCTTGCTAAGTGGAGTGCAGGTGGATAGATGCCAGGCTCTGGGAGTGAACAGGTAAACAAGCCAGCCTGGCAAAGAGCAAGATTAGAGACTGGCAATGTGAGAGGGAGGAAATGAGGGGAAGACAGTATCAGAAAATGAGGCAAGAGATCTGTCTGGATGAGCTCTTCAACCACTGGGTGTTTTCTCATTTGTTTCCTGGTGTCTGCTTGGTGGGGACACAGAGGTGAGCACAATGTGGTCTCTATCTCTGAGTGGGTCCTCCCACTCTGGGGGAGACTGAGACGCTCCAGCTTCCAGGCAAGGCCCTGGCCAAGGGATGCACATCTGGGGACCTGACTGCAGAGCCTCAGAAAACCAGATGAGTCTCCCAAGAAGGGTGAAGAAGCCCTGGGAAAGAACCTATCTACCTGTGTTAAGAACTGTCTCCTGGAGGAGATATGCCTGCCCGTTTTCCTGCCTCCATCTCCTTTCTCAAGGAGGAAGTTAGGACAGTGGCCCAACCCAACATGTATCCAGAGCCCCATCTCCCACTTCCACCTTCACTGTAGGAACTTGTGCCTTCAAGTAGGATCATTGGCAAACATTTTACAGAAACTTAAGTGACCTTCTAACAGGAACCTCCCTTCTCTGTCCACAGACAGTCTGATCAAAGCCATCCTGTCAGTCACCAAAGAGTACCGCCTGACCCCTGCCTTGGACAGGTGAGCCACTGGCTGCCCAGCCCCCTGCCCCCTGCCCTGCATGGTATGTGCAGAGGCCACCCCTGGCCACAGGCAGACTCTCTAGCATACCCACACACGCACACATGGTACACACACAGGGTGGGTGGAGCAGATAAGTAGCACCATCCACTGAATTTGCACCCTGTGGGCTGGCAGCACCCTGTGAATTTGCACCCTGAGGGCTGGCAGCATTAGGCAAGACGCCCAGTCTTCAGACATCAGAGATTTGAGGGGAAGACCAGCAGACACTGGGGCTGAGATTAGCCCATCAATGGGACTGAGAGTCTGGTTGGTGGGGACAGGTAAAGGAGGCAGGGCTTAAGTCAAAGAGGCAGTGACAGCTCTGAAACCAACAGACCCTAAAGCAGGGACACCCCACAGTCAGGGGTGAGTGAAGCAAAATGGACAGGCTCCCTGGTGACCACTGGGAGCCAGGGGGCTTCTGAGTTGAAAATAAGCCGAGCCTTGAGTTCCAGAGCCTCCAGTCCTTTTCCCCTGCTGTTGTTTTCCTGGCATAGCCTCAAGCTCTGCCCACTTTTCCCTCTTCCCTGAAGGCTGTGTAAACCCCACTGACCCCTGAGGGACTTTTACCCTAGAATGCCTTCTTACCAGAGCCTCTCTTCACCACCTCGGTCTGGCATCCAAGCCTTTCCACACCCATTTTCCTTGGGAGGTGTCAGGGATCAGGGAAGCCAGAGAGTCCCGGAGCCCAGCTACTCACAGTGTGGTCTGGCCTCCTCTCAGAAATGCTGCCAGAACTGCCCATGGGTCTTCCTCCTCTATCCCAGCCTGATCCTAGCTAAGGGCATGGGGGTCACATGCCAAAGGGCCAGAGGAAGAGAGCCGGTGGGCAGCTTTCCATAGAGATCTCCACCTCTCTCCTCCCAGCCTCCACTGCCGCCGCTGCATCATCGTAGGCAATGGAGGTGTCCTTGCCAACAAGTCTCTGGGGTCACAAATCGACGACTTTGACATTGTGGTCAGGTGAGCTCCCCAAAGCAGCACCTGTTGGCACCTGAGTGTCCTGACCCAAACCCCAAGCCCTGAACCCATTGAAAACTGTCTGTCCATCTGGCCAGTTGGGCCGGAGGTCAACAGAAGCCCAGGAACCATGGGTTGGAGGGCTTTGGAATGAACAGTAGATGATACCAGGTGGCTTGGATTCCCATTCTCTGCACCTGGGGTGTTCTGGGGTCATGCGGCCTCCCCAAACCCAGTCCCGGGGCAGGCTCTGACTGGCCCTGTTCTCTGTAGACTGAACTCAGCACCAGTGAAAGGCTTTGAGAAGGATGTGGGCAGCAAAACAACACTACGCATCACCTACCCTGAGGGCGCCATGCAGAGGCCTGAGCAATACGAGCGTGATTCTCTCTTTGTCCTTGCTGGCTTCAAGTGGCAGGACTTCAAGTGGCTGAAGTACATCGTCTACAAGGAGAGAGTGGTGAGCCCCCCTGGCACCAGCTCCTTCCCTCTTGCCCCAACCTTGCCCTGGCCTTCCCTGGAACCCAGCAGTCCCTCCCTTGGAACCCAGCAGAGAACAAGTAGGACCCTTCAAAAGTAGCATTAATGACCAAATGCAACGAAGAGAAAGAAACACCAAAAGATGCCAGGGTTACTGGCCAGACTCCTGGAACCAATATGCCTGATATCTGCTACCTGCCTTCAGATACCCAGGGGCTGGTCCTTTCTTAGCCTTCTGTGACCAGACCCAAACATCCCCAGGGGCCTTTCTCTGGCCCTAGATCCCTGAGTAAGTAAAACTTTGTCTCTATGGCCAGCTTCAGTACCACTCTTTTGCCCTGACCTTATAACTGTCTCCTCTACCTTCTTCTGACCCCCTGTGAGGTCTCTCTGACTCCAGTCATATGGGTTCTGGCCTCTGTCTCAACCAAGGAAGGAAGGCCTAATTTAGGCCCTGGAGTCATTCTGCAGAGATTGCAGCCCTCAACTTGAGAGTACCAGCTCCCAAACTTATAAGTACTGGTCTCTCCATTTTGTACTTTTACCACTGACCTGTAGCTGGGTCCCCAGCCTGCCATTGAGTCTGGTTCTACTCCTTGGGAATGATCAGATTCTGTACTTTTTGTTCTAGGGAGGGAAGGATCTTGGCCCATTTCTTTAGGTAACTTATGTGGCAGAGTAGGGTTCTGCCTGTTCTTTAGTAGACCACCCACTGAGTCTCCTCTGGAGGCCTCTATTTCCCAGTCCTGGGCCTACAGGGACACTCACCAACTTGTCTGGGTCCATCCCCTGTTTCCCTCAACCAACTGTCACCAGCAGCCCCAGAAGAGGGGTACTGCGCACTCAGGCCATTCATCTTCCAGTACCCAAGCCTCTTTCCAGAGAAGGATGATGACAGACAGCCTCCGCCTACAGTAAGAAGCTGGTTATTCTTTCTGGAGGTTTACAGAAGAGTTCGGGGTGGGAACAACTTACCCTGCCTGTGGGATCTCAGTTTGATGTGGTTTAACTCCACAGCTCTTTCCCAAGCAAGGCCAAGTGCAGGGAGTTCAAGTAGGTAGCAAGCAAGAGAGAAGACAGAAGTCAGGTCCAGAAATTTAGGTAGGTGGGACAATGGGGAAGGGGAGCCCATCTCAACCAGGCTGAATGAGGCAGCTGGGCTCTGCTGGGTCCTTTCCAGCTCCCCAAAGGGAAGGAAAGGGCTAGGCAGCAGAGTGATCATTTGGCTTTAGCTGGCCCCAACTCCAAGCAAGCCCACTGCCCATGCAAACCAAGCAGAGAATGGGGGCTCAGGGAGACACACCTGAGGCCTGAGATTCCAGTGTCCTCAGAGCCCTTCTCTGCCTTGAGGGTAATAGAATTAGGGTCACAAATAGGAACTTTTAAGGGAGTAATGGGATCTACCTTGGTGAAGCCCAGTGAGCCTGAGAGCTGCTTTCTCTGGCCTGGCCTTCCACCCATCTGCCCAGTACCTCCTGGCACATCCTTTCCTCTGCCCCTGGTCACCTGCCAGTGCTGCCTTCAAGGCAGGAGCTCCCCAGGGCCAAGTCATGTTCCCATTGGTTTTCCCACTCAGTGCCCAGTCATCATAAATGATCTGGAGTTGGCTCAGACACTGGTTCCTGCTTCTTGCCAGGCAGACTGGGAAAAGCCAGGTAGTCCAAATAAGGCCAAGCCAAAGGGGTGGGACAAAGGGTGGGCTAGAGCCAGTCAGTTGGGTGTTATCACATGTTCCTCCCAAGAACATCAGGGTCAGTTAATTCAAGGCTCTTACAATTCATCTAAGGGAGTAAGGAAAGAAAGAAGAAAAGGAAGGAAGCCAGCTAGAATCGGAAGACTCACTATACTCAGGCCACTCAGAAAGCAGTCAACAGGGCCTCGCTTTTCCCAGGAAGACCAAGCAGTTCTTTGCCTGGGCTGGCCTGGCCGTGGTGGCAGGCAGATTCAAGGTACCAGAGCAGTGGGATGAAGAAGTATGGGGTGTGTTCAGGTACAGAATCGCCCTTGCTAATGCCTGTGTCCATCCTGGTCATGCTCAGGGATCTAGGGCCAGCCTCATGTTAGTGAGAACTCCTTAGGGTGGGTGGGGGTGTGAGTGGGAAGAGGAGAAAGGATACAGGGAAGAGTCCTCTGAAGTGCTGTGAGCTTTCTCTGGCTCCAAATTTAAAGATAATTTGGGGCCAACCATGGTGACTCGCACCTGTAACCCCAGCGCTTTGGAAGGCTGAAGCGGGAGGATTGCTTGAGACCAGAAGTTCAAGACCAGCCTGGACAACATAGCAAGATCCCATCTCTACAGAAAATGAAAAATTAGCAGGTGGAGTGGTGTGCCTGTAATCCCAGAGCTGCTCGGGAGGCTGAGGCAGAAGGACTGCTTGAACCCAGGAGTTCAAGGCTGCAGTGTGCTGTTATCATGCCACTGTACTCCAGCCTGGGTGACAGACCCAGACCCTGTCTCTAAAGATAAAAACAAAAATAATTTGGGCCTTAAGAGTGAGATGCCAGAGGAATGCCGGTAATGCCCTCAGCCTTACCCTCCCCATCACCTAGGCTGGACCTTCCCAGGTCCTTCTGCTGCCCCAGAGGTCTCTTTAGTGCTCTTCCCCAACCCATGCCCAAGGCTAATGCATTCCCAGGACCTCTCCCATGCTCTACTTCACTTCTGTGGCAGCTGGGACCCAGGTAAATGTGAGAGAGGCTGCTTTTCCAGGTCCCCTCCTGTCTGGTGTCCTGACACAGGGACCTAGCCACAGGCATGACCCGCTCCTAACCACATAGCCTCTGGGCTGCTGGAGAGCTCTCTGCACTGGTCTGGAGGTTCACCTGAGAAGTCTGGCAGGAGGCAGCTCTGTGTTCTGGAGCCAAGGCCTGACTGAGCAGGGCTAGAACACGTAATAGGCCTCAGTCACAGCTGCTGCCTGCCACTTGGTGTGTGAGCAGCCACTTACAGCGTGTGACTTCCTGGTACCCAGGAGTCCTAATAGAATATGGAAAGGGGAAAGATGTGGGAAAGGAAGACCAAACAACCCAGAAAGCAACCCATGCCAGGGTTGGCCGTACTTTCCTCATCCATCTGAGAACTCTCCCTTCACCATTTGTGGCCATTTGGGTTCCTGATTCACTGGACAGTAGCTCCGATAACTAAACAAATTACAAAAAGGCATTTTATCTCCCAGATCCCAGCAAGCAGGTGTAGAAGCTACCAGAAGGCCATGTGTATTCAGGGCAGCTCAGAAGCGCACCAGTGGACAGGCAAGTGGTGACGTGGAGGTTGGGAGGAAGGGTGGAGCCAGGGAGACAGGGTGCAGCTGTGTTTAAGTCCCTGGTAGGAGGAGGCAGCAAGGCTGCTCAGAAGTGCCTCTGTAGTCATCCCTGTGCATTCTCTCCTTCACCAGAGTGAGGGATCCTCTGTGCCAGCTCTGCACTGGCCCTGGGGAATAAATACAAGGACAAATTGAGCACTGTTCCTGACCCGAAGTAGCTCACAGTCCAGTGGAAAAGACAGTCCCCAAACTAAGTCCTTCCTCCAACATCTCTCCTCTGCCTCCCTACAAAGGGTCAGCACTCTCCTGTGTCCTGGATGCCCTCTCCTCTCACTTTCTCAGGAACTGTCTTCGCTCATTTGTCTCCTTTCTCACCTCTTTCCTGAAGCCACCTCTCACATCTATAAATTTGTTCAGTGCTCTCTCACCTTAAAAATAAAAGCCTTCCCTATAACTTGTGTTACCATCTCTCCTTTCCTTCTCATTTAAGTCTCTGGGAAGAGTCATCATCTGTCCCAGCGTCTCCTTGTTTCCCCTTCTATTCTCGGCCTCTCTGGCCTGGCTTTCAAACCCATCCCTCTACTGGCTGTGACCTTCTGATTCTAGATTCAGTGGACTCTGCCCTCCCTGTAAAGGAATAGCTTGCCAGCAGATATCCAGTGAGCATTTACTGTGTCCTGGGTATAGCACTGGGTTCTAGGGATCGTCCCCGATTCTTACAAGCTCACAGCCAAAAGCCTGGGGGCCATCCTTGATTCCACCATCTCTTTTGCCTTCCGTATTCAACCATTCAGTCCGCACATCTTTGATTCTCCATTCTAAAAATATCTGGCATGGATCATTTCAGCAGCTTCCTGTCTCCTGCCTCCAATCAGGTCTCCCTCCAAACCATTCTCCACATCTGCAATCAAAAGAATCTTCCTCAAGTGTCCATCTGGTTGCTTCATTCTCCTGCTTAACACCTAGATTCAATGGTTCTCAAAGTTCCTTCTCATACCAGCAGAATCAATATCACCTGGCAACTTGGCAGAAGTACATTGTTGGGGAGGGCCCACCTTAGACTTTCTGAATGAGGAACTCTGGGGGTGGGCCTAGCAGTTTGTTTTAACGAGTTCTCTGGGTCATTCAGATACAGGCTCAAGTGTGAGAACCACTGGCCTACAGGATAAAATATGAACTCTGTAGTACAGCATTCTGCGATCTGGCCCCTTCCAACCCCTCCCTTGTTCTTGTCCCTCTTTCTTGCCCTCACCACTTATTCTCCCCTCTGGTTATACCAGAATCTGTGTCCTATTTCACATCTCCATGTTCTGCCTGCTCCCATTCGCAAGACTGTATGACATGCTCTCCTCGTTAGCCTCTGGAGGCCAAGAACAGTCTTGTTTGTCTCCATAAGCCCATCACCTCCAGCAACATTTGAAGCATAGTTGGCATACATCAACGAATAAGTAAACATGGAAACTGAGACCCAGTGTAAGGTAGTACCTCCCGGGAGAGTCAGGATTTCTACCCCAAACTCCTGACTCTCAGGCAGCCTCTTTTCTCTTGGCTAGGCCGCCGCCTCCTTTCATTGCCCTGGGAAGTCATTCTTTTAGATTCAGACCCCTTACATCCTTTTGCTCTTTTCTTGCCTCTCCAGAGCATCTCTTTCCTCTTAGCCATGTTTGATCCTCTTTCTGCAGTTCCAAGATCATTCTCCTTGATAAAAAAAAAAAAAAGAAAAAAGAGAGAGAACTGAACAGGCCCTGGCGCTTTGCCTCTTTGCCTTTTCTTTCTTGTCTGTTGGCATCACATGGCCCACCCCAAGCTGGCTCCTCTTTTGTTCATTACTTTTTTCCAAATATAGCCTTCAAAAAGGTTTTTTACCTTTTCCTCATAGTATACATCAAAATAAATTCCAAATGGACTAAAAAGTAAAATATAAAAATACAACCAAAGGGAATTTGAAGAAAGAATAGAAATCAAATTTCTGGAGGGAAAGAATTTTCAAGGCACAGAGAAGTGCTAGAAATCAAATTTGATAATATATGAGAATTTAAACTAAGTTAGCACACAAAAAAGACTGTAACCCAATACTTTGAAAAACATGTTTAGAAAATATGACAGACAAAAAAAAGGTTGTTATTAACAAGACCATTGGAATACCAGCAGACAATGGGCAGGAGGCTGAGCAGATCACAAATATAGAACTAGTAAATGACAGAAATATGTTGAACCTTCCCAGCAGTCAGAAAAATTCATGTGAAGCCAACAGGATGCCATTTATCACCTATCACATTTTCAAAGAATGCGTTTAAATTATAATACTCAGTGCTGGCAAGAGTACAGTGACAGGTGCTCTCATAGGCTACTGGGCGGAATACAAATAGGGACAAGCTTTTTGGAAAGGAAATGGCACTTGGTATCCAGAGCCATCACCCAAAGGAAGGAAAAAGCTGCACACAAAGGCTTTTATTATAGTGTTGTTTATAATAGCCAAGCCCAAAAATGACCTAAGGGGCTTATTATGAAAGTTAGGGTTCCACTACTTGATGGAGTCTAAAGCAGCAGCACTGCAACCCCGCCGAGGGCGCAGGCACCTGGACCAGCCTGCACAGCTGTTCTCCTCGCCCCTTCGCTGCCGGTGTGGTCAGTGGATGCAGCACTGGCCTTGGTGTTAGGAACTGAAACCAGTCTCTGCCTCTGCCACGGCCCACATCTTTGAGTCTTATTTTCCTCTTCTGTAAAAGGGGATCATAAAAGCTTCCCTGCATGCTACGTGTTATACTGCAAAAGACCTGAATGGGACAGTGCCCATGCCAACACTTGGCACACTGTGCTTATCTACAATGACAGTCACCTTCTGAGGAGTGAGACTGAGCAAAATAGGCATTGTCTGCCCACTCGGAAGAATCCCAAACCATAGGGCCAGGAGTGAGTGTGTTGGGAGGAGCAACAGGGCCTGGGTAAGATGCCACCTGGTCAAAAGAGTCCAGCCACCTTGTCTCTTGGCCTCTTGAATTCTTATGTAAGCCCCAGGCCCCAGCCGGGATGCTTGCTGCAGCCTCTTCTTGTTGACATTGGCCAGATGAACCTGAGTGTTTTGGGTACAGAGAACAGCATTGGCAAAGAGTGTGGTGTACTTAGTGAATTAAAAATAATTCAGTGAGCCGGGCTCGGTGGCTCAGCCTGTAATCCCCCGCCTTTGGGAGGCTGAGGTGAGTGGATTGCCTGAGCCCGTGGGTTCGAGACCCGCCTGGGCAGCAAGACCTCATCTCTACAATAAATCAAAAAATCAGCCGGGTGTGGTAGCGCATGCCTGTAATTCCGGCTACTTGGAAGGCTGAGGCGGAAGGATCGCCGGAGTCTAGCAGGTGGAGGCTGCGGTGGCCGGGAGCGGCCACTGCACTCCAGTCTGGGTGACAGAGTGAGACTTCAACTCAAAAAAAATAATAATAATAATAATTCAGTGTAACTGGGTGCCCTACTGCCCTTTGACCTGGGAAAAAGGGGCATCTTCCCTGGGCCCCACTCTGGAACTGCTCTGGTCACACCCTTTGCCATGGAGTGAAGGGGAATTTGCAGGGCCAAGAGGGATATGCCCATCTCAGGCCCATCCATCCGCCTTGCAACCATTACCATACTGAAGTCCTCAGGGTTTCATGCCCTAACAGTGCCAAGTCCACTTCCATCTTCCAGAGGGCAAGATCCAACTCTGTGCACATCCTAAGGTCAAGCAAGACTTTACAGAGGCTGTGAGCAGTACTTGGATGTGTGGAGTGAGGAGTCTTCATACCAGAATTCTTATAGTGTGAGATAGGACCTGGGGCAGGAGGTGGGCTGGGGCTAGTTCTCCCTACACCACTTTGATCCAGCACAGATCTCCAGGGTCAGAATTCCAAATTCAAACCTGGCCTTCCAGACTGTTTTTCATGGAAGGATAGAATATATTTTATTTAACAGCATTATAGTTTGATGTATAACTTTCAAATATTTAGAGTCTAAATTTTAGAGGTGGTGTGTGGACATCCATTTGAAATTTTGTCCCTGACTCCACGGATATTAGGGATGGGCCTGCATAAGTATGGTGGTAATGACTGAGGATGGGGCTGAGTGAGCAGGGACAGATGGTGAGGGGTCTTATAAGCCAAAGTCACATCTAGGAGCTCGGACTTCATCTTGAGGACTAATAATAGCAGAAGCCAACAAGAGCTGACTTTGTGCCAAACATATTATATGCATGATTTTTAACTGTCATAACTCAAAAACACTGTAAAGTAGGAACTATTATTGCCCCTATTTTATAATAAGGATAATGAGACATAGAAAGGGTTAAAAAAAATTGCCTAGGAGCACAGAGTTAGAGTAGTTGGGGTGTCAGGGTTCCAAATCATACCTGCACTCTTAATTGTCAGCACGAGTTGTCTCAGTGGACAGTGGAACATCACCAAAGATCAGGTTTGGGCAGGGAAGCGAATGAACAGAAGGAAGGCAAGGTGGAGGCAGGAGACCCGGTGGCTGTTAGAGTGACCCCATGAGAGTTGATGACCTGTCCTAAGGCAGTAGCAGTGGAGAGCATAAGGAGTGAACACATCTGCCCTACTCTTGCTTCAGAGAGCCAGCCATGTTTAATCTCTCTCCTCCCAGACCTCTGAGGAGCAGAATCCTGTGAGGGTGCCAGCAAACATTATCATAGGGGTGTGGGGGGGAAGGTACTTTCTTCCCAGATGTTTTCCCCCTTGCTCCTGGCTATTCTGACAAGAGCAGAACAGGTTGCATCAGCAGGAGACTGGCAGCTCCACGCAGAGGAGCTAGGTCCAGACTTGACTGAGGTAGGGACATTCCTAAAGGAGGAGGGATTCAGCAAGGCAGGCAGCCCACAGGAGAGGCTTGACCATGCTGGGCCAGCGGCACTGGCTGGTTTTATAGAACTCTGCGTTGTGTCCTGTGGATGGGAAAATGAGATGTGAGAGGTCTTGGGCTAGATTGTGACACCGGCAGCCGCAGGCCTTGTGAGACAGAACTGTGTGTTGGTGGCAGGCCTGGCAGTGTCCCCAGCAGCAGGCAAGCCTCCCATGCCCACTGCCCCCCTGAAGACAGCCACAGGGAAAATCTGGCTCCCCCGCTGGAATGCATGCATGTGTGCAGGTGTGGATATGTCCTGGCCTCTCTGGCAGCTGATGTTGCTGACCACACCCTCTGCTTCACTCTCCTGGCTTCTGTGACACTCACTCATAATCATAATAGGTAAGATTTATTGAACTCTTGCTATACACCAGACTCTGTGCCAGATACTGTAAAATGCACAGCACCTCATCTAATCCTTGTAACTATCTGGGAACTAGGTCTTGTCATCCATTTTATGCACAAGGAATCTGAGGTTTAAAGAGAGGACATGGTATGCCCTAGGTCATAGGGATGTGAAATCAGTATGTGATACTCAGTTTTCCTCACTCCAAAGCCTCTGCAGTGGTGGGCAAAATGTTATGTGTAAGTCCCTGAGTATGTTTTTCTGAGAATGGCCCTTTTTTTTTAGGAGACAGGCTGAGGTTCTGTTGACACTTGATATTCTTATGACTGGAGAAGCACAGAAATGTTCAAGTCATACCTTTATCTTACTGCTTCTCCTTTTTCTGAAATTTCTGAGGAAACTCAGAACAATGACAGATGGGAAAGAGTAAAAGAAGCAGTGTACTTGTTGGTGTGTCGGGTTCCTAGTTCCCTATGCAGGCTCCCTGGGACTTGAAACCTAGAGCAGGACTCCTTCCCCCAGGCTTGCCCCAACCTGACTCTCAGCCACTGCTGGCTGAGAACCCATAGCCATAGGAGCTTCAGTGCACTAAGCACATAGGGGACAGAGGCAGGGAGAGGTGGCCTGCTCCAAGGAGGCAGGCTCTACCTCAGCTGATGCACTGCTGTACAGAGGCAGGAACACAAGAAGGGCTGCATGTGTGTATGAGAGAGACTGTTCACCTCACCAATAAACGTGACACATTCAATATCCCAAGTCTAAGCCATCACATCAGTCATGTCTCCTCCAAGGAAAGAATAAAGGTGAGAAGAAAGGCAGAAGCTTTCCCTCCCCACTGAGCTTTCTTCAGATTCTCAAAGGGGATTTGAGTTAATAAACTAATTTCCTACAGGTCATTAAATACAGGAAGGACTTTTAGCACATGAAACAGGTCAAGAGAGATTGTTTCAGAGAGGGTACCTCATGTCATACAAAGAACCAGTTTCTGAAGCCAGATCCAACTCAGATTCTCACCAGCTGTGTGAACACCCTGGCAAGTCCCCTCACCTCTCTGGGCCTCAGTCCTCCGTGTAAAGTGGGATGTGGGGCACCAGAGTAACCCCTTAGAGGTCTTGGAAGGCAGGGAAGAGTCCTCGTTCATCCTCAACTGCAAATCCCCAGATTTCCTGAGGTGAGAACTGCAGTGATAATACAAATATGATGTAAATGGTGTGACAGAAAGAACATCCATCCATCTTGGAGTCAGGACATTTAGGTTTGAATCTCGGCACAGCCGCTTGCAGGCTGTGTGACCTTGAACATGTTGCTTCATCTTGAGACCTCTACCTGTGAAGTGAGTGAAAATTGAAGAGATGTAAGTAAACTAATGAATATGAAAACCAGCCTGGAGCCTCACACCCTCCCCCTCAGTTGTGCCCAATCCTGGCTCTCCCTGCCCCTCCTAAGCAGTCCCTGCACTTCTCTCCCTCCTTTTTAGGTGTGTGTGGGGCAGGCACAGGCAGGACCCCAGGTGGGAAACTGTTGGGGCCTGCCAGGCCCTGAAGAAGGGACAGAGGCTGTGCTATGCTTGGCACAGGCTGGCACCAGCCATTCCTATCAGTCCACATCTGGCCCACCCAGAAATGGCTTCTCCCCAGTTCTGCCTAAGCTCTTGGGCACTTATTTCCGACTGTGTCCCACTATCCCTACCTTTACCTCCCTTATATACATACCTTTCCTGGAGATACAGGAGCAGGAAGAACTGGGGCCTGCTTGCTCAGTCTGAGAAGTTTGCCCCAAGGCCTATCCTTTAAACTGACCCTTGGAGAACAGACAAGATTTGCCAGAAAAAGTGATGTTGCAGCCAGGGTCTGTGGCTCAGCCTATAATCCCAGCACTTTGAGAGGCCGAGGCAGGTGGATTGCCTGAGCCCGCGGGTTCGAGATCAGCCCGGGCAACTTGGTGAGACCTCATCTCTACAGTAAATTTAAAAATTAGCCGAGCGTGGTAGCGTGTGCCTGTAGTTCTGGCTACTTGGAAGGCTGAGGCAGAAGGATTGCCTGAGCCCAGCAGGTTGACGCTAGTGTGGCAGTGAGCGTGCCACTGCACCCTAGCCTGGGCAAGGGAGTTAAGACTCCAGCTCAAAAAAAAAAAAGTGATGTTGACACAGAAGTGGAAAGCATGAGGAGGGAGCGGCTGGAGCAGAGACAGTCCACTGAAGGGGCAGCAGAAGAAGAAGCTGGAGAGCTGCTGACTGTGGGGGACCCTGGGTGGATGTCATGTCTTCTTTAGTGTTTGTCACTGATGCCTCCTTTTTGTCCTACTGGACCAGGTCCTGGGCCACAGGGATGAGTCAGATAGGAGCCCCTGTCCTGTGGGCTAGTGTGCACTCAACTTGAAGTCTCTTGTGTAATGCTCATAACAGCCCGTAAATTAAATACTAATGGTATCCCTGGTTTATCCATAAGGAAGTGGTACACACCTTGCCCAGGGTCTGCACACAGTGAGTGACCAGAGCTGAAGTTGAATTCCAGGACCAAGGATCTTAACTCCCTGTTTTACCACCTCTCAAAGGTTAGAGGTCAATTTTGCCTTGGGATGGAGGGGATCAGGAAAGATATGAGGGAGAGAAGTCTTACATAATGAGTAGGATGAATCATGTGGATAGAGGTGGGAAGGGTGTTAAAGACAAGGAACAGCATCAGCAAAAGCATGGAGGCATGAATTAGCAAGTGAGGACTTCAGATGGGCTGAAATTGAGACTGGAGAGGCAGACAGACTTACTGGCTATAAAGCTCAGGTCTGTGGGCAGTGGTGATGTGATCTGATTTGTATATGGAAGGGTCATTCTGGCAGAGAATGGAAAGTGGATTGGGAAGCAGAAGCAGCCTCTTCTAGGCACTCATTGTATGCTCATTGGCTAAATAAATGGAACTGAATGATGTATTGTGTCCCATTTAGGTTTCAGTTCACTCAGCTGAACTTTGGGACATTTAGCAGTCATTATGACAGTCTAGGTGAAAGATGAAGAGACCTGGTCTGGATGTGGTAGTAGTGGGTTTGGGTTCAAGGGATAGATCTGTGAGGTTCTGAGAAGATAAAGAAGAACTAGATGACTAGGAGAACAAGATAAGAGGTGCTAGAGTGGTGGAGAATCTGAAGTAGATTCCCAGGTTTCTGGTTTGGAGGACTAAATGAACAGTAGAGGACGGGAAGTGCAGGAGGAGGAACAGATCTAGAGAAACTAGAAGCGACTACATATGTTATGGCACATCCATGAGGCCAAATTATTAGAAGATACCATTTTGATGTCTATGACCATCTCTTACATAGATGTATATTATTTAACCAAACCTCTGTTGTAAACTTTTGGATTTTTTTTTCTGTTTTTTTCACTTATATAAATAATGCTGTAATAAACAGCTTTTTACGAAGGTCTCCTCCATTCTGATTACTTTTAGAAGCGAAATTTTTTGGTCTAAGGTATAAACAGCTTTGAGGCCTTTGACATATATTGTCAGATTGCTTTTTAGAAAGGCTGTACCATGACTTAGCAACAATGTTAAGTGGCATTTTCTTCTTAGTTTTTCATTTCTTAAAGAAAATATACTCCATATCTATAATATTGAATAAAATGATTATTTTTTACAACCCCTTTAACATTTTTTGGAGGCGACAGTTCTGGTTTTCAGAAATTAATGTAATCAGAAAGCAAGATTCCTAAGCTGAGAACTCTGGACAGCCGATCAGCTTTACCATGGTGCTTTGCCTTTAAACAGAGTATGTGATAGCACATAATTTCAGATATGTATGTAAGGCTGTTTCCTGAATAATAAGATGTATGAAAGGAACAGAAACAGATAATTTTTCTAATTAGCAAAAAAAAAAAAGGAAGGCTGTACCAAACTTTAATCCTAGAGCAGTGCAAAAAAATTCTATCTCAGCATACCACCAAAAGCACTAAGACATATGCATATACTCAGAGATATACATATTCTAGGGGGTAAAATATAGTATCTTGTTATTTTATTTTTTTATTTCATTATTATTATTTTTGAATTGGAGTCTCACTCCATCACCCAGGCTGGAGTGCAGTGGCACACTCACAGCCACCCCAGCATCAACCTGCTGGGCTAAGGTGATCCTTCCCCCTCAGCCTTCCAAATAGTCGGAACTATAGGCGAGTGCTACCACACCCAGCTAATTTTTTGATTTATGGTAGAGATGAGGTCTTGCCAAGTTGCCCAGGCTGTTCTCAAACCTGTGGGCTCAGGCAATCCCCTGACTCGGCCTCCCAAAGTGCTGGGATTACAGGCTTGAGCCACTGCACCTGGCTGTATCTTGTTATTTTAATGTGCATTTCTTAGTTATTAGTGAGTTGAAATTTTGTCATGCTTATTAACCTTTTATTTATTCTCTTTACCATTTTTATGGGATCTCATTGACCTTTCATGAGTTGTTTTGTTTTGTTTATGAGTTTTTAAATATGCATTTCTTACTATTTGTGACAAAATTTACCCCACATTTTTGTTTCCCTCTCAATTTTGCTAATTGTATTTTTGATGTATCAAAGCACTTAATTTTTTTTTTTTTTTTTACTTTTTTATTTTTTGAGCTGGGGTCTCATCCTGTCACCCAAGCTGAAGTGCAGTGGCGATGATCACAGCTCACTGCAGCCTTGACCTTCTGGGCTCAAGTGATCTTCTCACCTCAGCCTCTCGAGTAGCTAGGACTTTTATTTTTTGTAGAAATGAGGTTTCACTGTGTTCCCTAGGCTGGTCTGGAACTCCTGGGCTCAAGAAATCCTCTCCTCTTGGCCTCCCAAAGTGCTGGAATTATAGGTATGAGCCAGCCACTGTGCCTGGCAAAAAAAAAATTTGTAACTCAAAATCTATTTATTTTTCTATTTCTGCCATTGCATTAATGTTTAGACAGTTCAGTGATAAAAGACACATCCAAATTATCTTTTATTTTTACTTTTTTAGCATTTACTTATTTTGTGAACTGTGTGAGGAGAGGGAGTAAATGGATCTTTTTCCCAAAGGGCAAATTTTCTAGTATCATTTGTTCCCACTGATGGTGAAAGTTCCTCTCTCATAGTCTATAACTACATTGACCTGCTTCTGGGCTCTCCTGTTTCACTGATCTTTCTGTTGATTCTTATATGAGTATCACCATTGTAATAAGCACAAACCCATAATATACTGTAATACCTAATTTTTAATATAGGGGCATTATTTTTACCTGTTAAATCTTTTGGATGGGTTGTTAAGAGTCCTTTTAATGAATTTCAAAAAAAATCCCACTGGGATTTTTTTGGAATTATGTTAAGCCTGTACATTAATCTGGAAGGAGTAGGCATTGTGTTACTATCCAGGCTTCCCATCCAGAAATATGATTTGTCTCTCCCTTTTTTTTTTTTTTTTTGATTTGGAGTCTCACTCTGTCACCCAGATTGGAGTGCAGTGGTACGCTCCCGGCCACCACACCCTCTACCTGCTGGGCTCCGGTGATCCTTCCACCTCAGCCTTCCAAGTAGCTGGAACTACAGACGCGCGCTACCATGCCCGGCTAATTTTTTGACTTATTGTAGAGATGAGGTCTGGCCAAGTTGCCCAGGTGGGTCTCGAACCCACGGGCTCAGGCAATCCACTCACCTCAGCCTCCCAAAGTACGGGATTACAGGCTGACCGAGCCTGGCTTGTCTCTCCCATTTTTAAGTCATCTTTTTATATTGCCCAATAAAGGATTATAGTTTTCCTCCTATAGGTCTCACATGTTTCTTAAGTTTATTGCTCAATATTTGATTTTTGTTATGATTGCAAATGGGATATTTTCTATTGTATCTGGTGATTATTTATTATTTCTATACTAAATTATTTTATCTATTCTAAGTTTAGTTTATTCTTTTAGGTTTTCTAGGGAAAATAACAAACTCACTGGAAATAAGTAGGTTGGAGCCCATGATTTCCTAAGACCTCCAATCTGGAGAATTGGTTTGTGACTTTCTCCAGCAGTGCTCAGGGGTAGAAAAGGGGGATTGAATGGATTGATCCCCAGCCCTGGTTTCCCTGGGCTAGGACAATGGAAGGACAAGGGCAGAGTACTGGGGCAGCTTGCAAGAGAGAAGCTGACGTGACATACGTCAGGGTCTAGATGAGGAAGGGCTCATGTGCTGAACAGCAAGTCAGGCTGGGGCCTAGAGGTCTCCATGTGTTTGAGCAGGAGGAAAGGAAAACATTGGGAGGGGAGGAAGTTGTGGCCCTGGAACGGCCCCTGGGATGTCAGGTTTCAGAGGTAATGCCTTTCCAGAGTGATGCAGAGGTCTCTGAAGTAAGAATTATACTGTTTTGCAGTTAAAGAAGCTGGGGCTAGAGTAGCAGAACCGGGATTTGAGTGTGTTCTGCTGTGCTGTACTAGCTCACATTCTGTCTCCATTTTTCAGGCTCACTTTTAGAACAGTTGGCTGAGAGAGCCAGGAGAGGCAGCAGGAGGAGAAGGGGGAGCTCAGCAGCACCAACAGGGGAGAGGGCAGGCTCCTTCCCAGCCCTGCAGCTGCTGTGGTCTTCCCTTGACCCAAAAGCCCTCTCAGGCCAGAGCGACACACCCAACAGCGTCCCATGTCCTGTGCCCTGCCCTGCAGCTTTCTTCGTCTCCTCCATTACACGTGGCCCTGCCACATGCTCACTCTTTCCCATCAGTTGTCCTTGTCCCTGTCACATACCCCATGTCCCCCATATGAAAGGGCTTCCTGCACCACAGGCCCCAGATTCCCCATTATACGCCTCATGTCCCCACTTGGGTCCCTGTCACTCTCTCCGTCCCACCCCTAGCTGTGTGCCCAGCTCATGTCCTCTTTGCTGTGTCTACAGAGTGCATCAGATGGCTTCTGGAAATCTGTGGCTACTCGAGTGCCCAAGGAGCCCCCCGAGATTCGCATCCTCAACCCGTATTTCATCCAAGAGGCCGCCTTTACCCTCATCGGCCTGCCCTTCAACAACGGCCTCATGGGCCGGGGGGTGAGATACTGGGGCCCCTGGGAGAGGGATGAGGAGAGCAGGGTCAGAGATGCCTTGGGATGGAAGGAGGGGATGGCAATGTAGGGCCAGTGCTCCTCTGAGATAGTTTTCTGGGGAAGAGGACTGTCCTTGGGCACCGAGGCTAGCTCTGGAGAGCTTGACTGAAGTCTGAGCTGACCCAATCCTCTAGCTGGACTCTACACAACCCCTCTCCATCTTCCAGAACATCCCTACCCTTGGCAGTGTGGCAGTGACCATGGCACTACATGGTTGTGACGAGGTGGCCGTCGCAGGCTTTGGCTACGACATGAGCACGCCCAATGCACCCCTGCACTACTATGAGACCGTGCGCATGGCAGCTATCAAAGAGGTTTGGGGCTGGGCATTGGGGGTGGTTCCTGGGTGGGGCCGAGGGAGGAGGTGCACAAATAAATGACAAAAGGGGGAGCAGTGGCTGCTGGGATTGCCCAGAAGGTCCTGCCCCACCCTCAGCTAAGTGGAGTCTCTAGAGGTTCATCCCTGCATGCAAGCCCCTGACTACCAAGCATCCTACGTGCTTTCTCCCTAGCCTTCCACTGGGCCCAGCACTTTCTCCCTGAGCTTTCCTTCCATGGAACCCTTGCTGCCTTTGTCCTGCACCTCCCTCCTTGCTGCATTTCCCGGCCTTATACACTATCCTTGGTACCAGCTCGGAGTCATCCTCTCTATCTCAATCCTGCCTTCCCCCAAAGGGCTTCCTTACCCCTCAAACAACCCACAAATAAACATTGCCTCTCCAACTCAAGATGCTCCACCCCTACCCCATACCTCTTCCACCAGATCCTGAAGGTCTTTATTGCCCAGAATTGCTTCCCAGGTGACTCATATGGACAGGTACAGTGAAGTTCTCCCAGCCTTCCAGTCAGCTTCTTCTGGCATTGCTGCCTTCCCAGCCAGAACCCATGTGGAGAGTCTGAACCCCTCTTCCCCTACCTCAGCTTCGACTGTTACTAGCCTTCCACAATCCCAGCCTGCAACCTGGAAGTCTTGAACAGCTTCTCTGCTGCAACATCTGGGTGACTAGGGACTGTTGAAGGGAATATCCCAACTTGCAGATTCATATTTCTGTAAATCCAGAGGCTTTATTTAGCCTCAGTTCTCATTCCTGCTCATCTGTCTTCTTACCTGTCCTTCTCTACCCACCCCCCAGGTCTAGAGCCTTTTGTTCACCACAAGCTCCACCCAACCCTCCCCTCCTCCCGTGAGAAAACTGAAGTTGCAGAGGGGACTCAGTCCACCCCCAACACTGCTGGGTTGCCCCCTTCATGCTCCTCACTCCCACTTGGCCCTTCACAGCCTGGCACCCCCTCAACCTGGCCTGATACCCACCAAGGTTACCAGTGACCTACCTCAAGGCTGCCAAATTCGAGGGACACATGTCATCTTTCCTGATTTCTCAGAAACATTTTCTGTGTCGACCGCCCCTTCCTCTTTGGAACTCTGTCTTGCTTAAACTTCTGAGTCAGTAATATCTAGTGTTCTTATTACACTTGCCATTCTCTCTCCTTCTCTTTCTCAGTGTCATTGATTCTGATCTGTCCCTTAAGAATCAACATTCAGCCGGGCTTGGTGGCTCAGCCTGTAATCCCACGCCTTTGGGAGGCTGAGGTGAGTGGATTGCTTGAGCCCGCGGGTTCAAGACCCGCCTGGGCAGTGAGACCTCATCTCTACAATAAATCAAAAAAATCAGCCGGGCGTGGTAGCACATGCCTGTAATTCTAGCTACTTGGAAGGCTGAAGCGGAAGGATCGCCGGAGCCCAGCAGGTGAGGCTGCGGTGGCCGGGAGCGGCTACTGCACTCCAGTCTGGGCGACAGAGTGAGACTCCAACTCAAAAAAAAAAAAAAAAGAATCAACATTAGCCAAGACTCCACCCCAGACAGTCTTCTCTTCTCACTCTCCATATTCTCTGGGAGACTGACATCCCCATTCATGGTGTCAGTTACGAATAGACCACATTAGGCTTTTTTGCTGCTGTAATGGAATACCATAGACTCAGTAGCTTTTATACAACAGAAATTTATTTCTCACTGTCCTGGAGGCTTAGAAGTCTAAGATCAAGGTGTAGGAAACTTCAATGTCTGGGGAGAACCTATTTCTGGGTTCATTGATGATCTCTTCTCCCTGTGTCCTCACATGGTGGAAGGAGTGAGGAAGCTCCTGAGTCTCTTTTATAAGGGCACTAATCTCACTCAAGAAGGCTCTGCCTTCATGACCTGATTACCTCGCAAAGGCCCCACCTCCTAATACCATCACACCGGGGGTTAGGTTTCACTGTATTAATTTTGGAAGACATAAACATTAACAGGTTCATTCAGGCTACCTCAAGTCATGGGGAGTTATTTAAAAAATATGTAAGAAACTTGGGAAACTAGAAATAGACTCCCAGCAGGGCCTCCTGTTGCCTAGAATGGGGTTCAGGAGTGAGAAGCTCATTCTGGGTCAGGGATGGTTCTAGGGCTGTCCTGTTCCTCGGCAGTGGCTCCAACCCTGCCTCGTTATGACTGTGGCCTGGTCAGTCTTCCATCGCTGCCTCTCTTCATGTGTCTTCTTGTTGCTTTATCCCCAACTAGCACCTACTCCAAGCTGCTCTCACAGCTTTTATCTGCCTTCTAGCTTCTGTTTACTTATATCTTTGATCTCTTACATACTCCTTTTATGTACACTTCATGTAAAGGTTTTAGGCAGAGGGTAAGAACCATAGACATGGGCAGCAGCCAGATCATAGTGGGCTTTTTATGCCCTGGCAAGGAGCGTGGACTTTAGTTTGTAGGCAGTGGGGAGCCATGGAGACTTTTAGGCCATAGATTAGCATGTAGTCAGGTCACTGTGGCTGCAGTATGAAGTAGAGGGAACAAGGCAGGAACGGAAACTAGATGGGGAGCTGTCACTGCAGCCTGGGCAAGAGATGGTGACTCCTGAACCAGATCTTTGACCATGGTGATGAGGATAAGACAGGGGCAAGAAACAGCTAGGATGTGAAATCAGCAGAGCCTGGGGATTGCCTAAGTGCAGGAATGAGACCAAAGGATACCACCTTCCGGAAGCCTTCTCTGGTGGAGGCTGTTCCTTCTCTTCCCCCACCATACGTCCGCTTCCAGGCCATGGCCCCTTCTTCTTCATGTGACTCCTCTGGCTCTGCAACTCACGGCATTTGCTGCAACACCCTCTGTGCAGAGTGTGTGTGAGGGCTCCGAGCTGAGTTCAGAGCCTGGCTGTGGACATTTATTTATTTATTTATTTATTTATTTATTTATTTATTTATAGAGATGAGATCTCACTATGTCACCCAGTCTAATCTTGAACTCCTGGGCTTGAACAATTCTCTTGCCTCAGCCTCCCAAAGTGCTGGGATTACAGGCATGAGCTACCACACCCAACTCCCTTAGACTTTCATTTACTTATCTACAAAAGGGATGAAAATAGCACCTACCTCCTAGGGTTTGGGAATGATTGGACATGATAATATATTTTAAAAGGCCTGGTACATAGTAAGCACTCATAACTGTTAGCCACCATTTTAATATTTTACCCCTACTCACCACTGTTGCCTGGATGAGGTACCACTGCCACTAACCCCCTGGATGAGGATTCACTGAGAATGTTGGTGCCTGGGTATAGAATCCCTCTGTCACCCAGGGTGTCTCCAGTGGTTACGAGGACCATTCGGTGCCCTCGCCTCCCATCTCCTCACCTGTACTTGCCCTGACCAGCTCACTCTGCAAGCTCAGCAGGGGGGTGTGAGATGCAGAGACACGTGGAGCAAGGATTGGCTGCTGTGGGTATGTCAGGAATATTGGTGGAATTCATAAAGGAGACAGTAGCGAAGAACCGGGAAGGCACAGCATCATGGAGACCATGATGGACCAGCATTCCAGAAGAGAGTGTCTACAGTGTCAGGTGCTGCAGGGAAGTCCAGCAAGATGAGTACTGAGAAGCGACCATCAGTTGTATCTGTCAGGAGCTCCCTGCTAACTGTGGTAAGAACAGTTCCAAAGGTGTAGTGGAGCAGGAGCCAGGCTGCAGTCATGAACAGTGAGTAGAAGGTGATGTAGAGACAATAGGGTAAGGGCTCTCAGGACGCTGGGGGAGCAGGAAGGAGAGAGACCAACAGCAGCTTGAGGATGTAGTGGTTTCACACATGAGTTGGCCAAACAGCAGAGCAGTCTAAGCTGGAAGTATAGATTTGTGAGTTGTTAGCACAGCTGCTTGTTCAGCTATAAGGATGGCATGGAGGAGACTTCCCAGGGAGGGAACAGAGAGTAAAAAGGGCAGATCATCAGGCAGGACCCGGGAACACCGATATTTGGTAATAGGGTGAGATAAAGACCTCTGAGAATGTGGACTGTGACATGGGATGAGCATCTGTAGCCAGAATCAAGAGTCCTAGTGAGGTTGGGAATCCAGGATGACCAGAACTCTGTGCCCACCATAACCAGTGCAGAGCTATGGTGAACGTGTATGTTATCTGTACCGAAGGGGAATTAGGAAAAGAGCACCTGAGAGGTGGCATCATCTGGTCCAAGAGAGCTACACCCCAGAGCAGACGTTTTGGTAATGAAAACTGTCAAACAGATTCATAAATATAAAGGATGACATCATGAGCCCCCTCATACCTGTCCTCCACCTTCCTCACCATCAACACATGGCCAAAACTGTTTCATCTCTTCTTCCTCTTATGCTCCTCATCCCACTGATTATTTGGAAACAGGTCTCAGATATCGTATCATTCCAGCCATGAATATTTTGTTAAGATTCTCTGAAAAAGTACTTTTTAAAATTATCACACTTAAACAAATTAACAGTAATTCCTTAATATCATCAGATACCCAGTCCTCTACTGACCTTTTAACCCTCAGTGACTATTAGTGAGGGGTGGCCTAGTGACCTACTCTGATGTAGGTCCATGTCCTCAAAGAGAGACAGTGAGCCAGATATTTAATTTTTAGAGAATCAGAGTGAGTCACCCAGGGATTTGCAACATGGAGGGGCAGTTGCAGGTAGCAGAGTATGACAGAAGCCTTGCAGGGTCTGGAGGTTTTAGGGAGTCTGGAGGGACAGCTGCATGTGAGGAAGACCCTGCCCACCTTCATGTGCTGGGGAGTGGTGGAGAAGAAACAGTCACCACTTGAGAGGGAGACTGGGGGCACTGTCCTTTGGGCAGCTGGGCTTGTGAGCACAAGAAGTTGAAGGGAATGTTCAGAGATGAGGAATATAGGGAATTTTGCTGATAACTGCCTGAGTTTCATATGGAAAAGATTTGGAAGGTTGGAGATAGTTGACTAAGCAGAATAAGGACTGGACAGAACCATAAATTCTTTTTTTAAATGTTTTGTTTATTTCTAAAAATATAGGGTCTCACTATTTTGCCCAGGCTGGACTTGAACTCCTGGGTTCAAGTGATCTTCCTGCCCCAGCCTCCCTAGGAGCTAGACTACTGGCATGTACTACCATGCCCAGTTATGTTCTTAGCACCAGTAGATAGTGACAAGTTATGGTGAGGCTCCGTGCTCACAAATGCAACAGAGAGTCAGTTGGGTACAACTACTATAAGCTATTGGCATTCATTCATTCAATCAAACCTTGTTCATTAAAGCTTCCTGGTGACAGTACTAGAAATAGGTAAGAACCCTACCCTGGGTGTGGTCTTCCCCCAGGAGCCTCTTCTAGCAATTTTGAAATACAAAGGCTAGTCTCGGTGGCTCAGCCTGTAATCCCAGCACTTTGGGAAGCCAAGGCGAGTGGACTGCCTGAGCCCATGGGTTCGAGACCAAACCGGGCAACTTGGTGAGACCTTGTCTCTACAATAAATCAAAAATTAGTTGGGTGTGGTAGCGCACACCTATAGTTCGGTGGCTGCTTTGAAGGCTGAGGTGGAAGGATCCCCAGAGCCCAGCAGGTCGACACTGGTGTGGCTGTGAACGTGCCACTGCATTTCAGCCTGGGTGATGGAGTAAGACTCCTACTCAAAAAAAAAAAGAAAAAAGAAATATAGAAGACATTATTATTAACTATGATCAAATGTTCTCACCACAAAGAAACTGACAAGGATATAAGGTGATGGGTGTTTGCTTGATTTAATTATTTCACAATGTATACATACATCAAAATATCACATTGTACTCCATAAATATATACAATTATTATGTCAATTAAAATTTTTTTTTTAAATTTTGTTTGAGTCAGGGTCTGGAGTGCAGGGGCATGATCACAATGATCACAGCTCACAGCAGCCTCAACTTCCTGGGCTCAGGCGATCCTTCCTCTTCAGCCTCCCGAGTAGCTGGGACTACAGGCACATGCCACCACACCTGGCCAATTTTTTAAATTTTTTTGTAGAGATAGGTTTTCGCTGTGTTGCCCATGATGGTCTCAAATGCCATCAAGCAATCCTCCCACCTCAGCCTCCTAAAGTGCTGGGATTACAGGTGTGAGTCACCATGCCCGACCAATTTTTTAAAAAATTTTTTTAAAGATTAGCCTTTTCCTCTCAGGCTCTACGGCTCCTCCAATCTGGGAGTCAGAATTTCATCAGCTGCCTCCTGGCCTGGAGAATAGATTGCATCAGGTCAGAGAATGATACAGCCACACCTTGCTATTGGACATAAGTGACTCACATTGCCTGCCTTTGGGGTGTCTATAACCCAGTGCTGCCTAACAAGTGGGTTGATGTGTGTGGGACCAATCCCTTCCTCCAGCACTGAATAGGGGGCTGGGAGGCTCACACCTCCTAAGACTTGGAAGAAGTCAAGAGGCATAGTTCTCTGGGATGAAGACAAGAGTACAAGGGTTACTTCCTCCAAGTCTTGGGAAGGAAGGAGGATAAGTGGTAGCACTCCTAGAGCTGGGTCATGACATAGCCACAACTGGTTACAGGTATCCACCTTCGATTTCCATGGTCACAGAACACTGGAGGGTGATGAGTGGAAGGATATCAAACCCGGGAAAGGGCACTAAAGATTGGAGCGGGGCTGCATCCCAGCAGCCATCTGGGCCACCTCACTGATCATTTCTTGTCTCTTTCCTTCCAGTCCTGGACACACAACATCCAGCGAGAGAAGGAGTTTCTGCGGAAGCTGGTGAAGGCACATGTTATCACTGACCTAAGCAGTGGCATCTGAGTGGGCCCAACACATGGCCACAGAGGCCCAGGCACCACCAGGAGCAAGCAGCAACCGCCGCCACCTAACGCAGGAGTCTCCAGACCCAGAGAAGGACAGTGCCAAGAGGCCCCAGGGGTGGCGAGGCCTTGGCAGAGCAGCCAGAGCTGTGCCTGCTCAGCGCCAGCCTCAGAGACCAGCGCTCAGCCTCACTCTCAGCCAGGGTCCTGGAAGCCAGAGGGCCAGCAGCTACTGGCTGTGCCCTGCAGGCCCAGCATGCAGGAGGTGGGACATTAAGCAGCAAGGTTGCTGCCGGAATCATTTCTCCAATCAGTGTTCAGTGTATTATCATTTTGTGAATTTGGGTAGTGGGGAGGGAAGGGATAATTTATTTTTAAATAAGGTTGGAGATGTCAAGTTTGGTCCACTTGCCATGTAGGAAGAGGCCCACTAGAGATCTCACCAGGCAGTGGTACCAATAAGCTCCTTGTAGGCAGGAGTGTCATGACCAGCCTGTATCCTGCTCCAGGGCTACATGGCGGTAGGCAGGATCTCGTGCCAGCCCCATCCAGTTTGGCCTTTCTTGGGGAGAAGATGGGCTATTTTCATTCACCAGCCCCTAGCTGTCCCACAGGGAAACCCTGGAGCCATCCCTTCGGGGCCAACAAGACAGTCCCCGGGCTAGAGCAGAGAGAACTTTAAAGCTCAGAGGTGAGACCCACTTCAGTCTGATGGGAATGGCTCCCCTCCCCAGCTGCAACTTATCCATAGGACAGTGCCCCAGGCCTGGGCTAACCAACTTTCCAGATGTTCTGGGTTTCAGCAGACTGCCAGGTTCTTGGGTTCTGCCTCTAGCCTGGACCAGAGGGAAGTGAGGCTCAAGGACCTTACCCAGGCGGTGGCAGCCATCCCAGACAGCCCTCATGGAAGCAATAAAGCTCTTCCCTGAGCCTGGCCTCCTTTTGCTTTCTCTGACTCTCCTGGAAGAAACAGGAACCTGGGCTTTAGCAGCTATACCAAAATCCACCCCAAGGGCCTTCTCTTCATCCCACAGATTCCTGGGTCCCTTTCACTTCTCATGCCAGTACAGGACCTGGGTAGCCACCTGAAGGCCTCTGGAGCTCCTGTCCCACACAGTCCTGTGTCCTCCTTGCCACGAGAGAGATAGACCAAACCCAGGTGCCCCCTAGAGGAGCCAGGGACAGGGGGCTGGTGCCTTCCGCCCTAGGACACTGCTTCTGGGCCACCACAGCTATAGCTCTACAGGGACAAGGATTCCTGCAAGCACAGAAAAGTACTGCTGAGGCCCTGGCATGCAGAGGTCCCCAGACCCTCCTGACATCCCTGGCTGTGCTCTCAGAAGGACATGTCCCATATTCACCATTAGCACAGAGGCACACCATCTCCCTCAGCCCCCCTCTTCTAGCATAGAACAGGAAGGCATACAGCCCAGCTCTAGGAATCCCTGTCAAATTTAGGAAAGGCCAGCATGGTGACTCACATCTATAATCCCAGCACTTTGGGAGGCAGAGGCGAGAGAATTGCCTGAGCCCAGAGGCTTAAACCAGCCTGGGCAAATTTGGCGCGACATCATCTCTACAATAAATTTAAAAATTAGCCAGCATGGTGGCACATGTCTGTCTGTAGTTCCAGTTGCTTGGAAGACTGAGACGGAAGGATCACCTGAGCTCAGCAGGCAGAGGCTAGGGTGGCCGTGAGCATGCCACTGCACACCAGCCTGGGCAACAGAGTGGAAATTTTTTTTCCAACTAAAAAAAAAATTTGGAAAGGACATTGACCTCCCACCACACCCCCTTAGAGCCCTAGGATTTGATCCCACCCTTCTCCAGCATCCCCAGGAAAGCCTGAGAATGGAGAAACTGATACGTGCACTTGAGGCCAAGGAGTGAGCTTCCACTGGACACTGTCACACAGCAGTAAGTGGGGCAGCTGGCCGCTGCACCTCTCTCCTGCCCACCCCAATCTAAAAATCCAAGCAGCCCTAGGCCCTACCGCTAGTGAGCCCTAAGGATGGAGTCCTGGCCAACCCAAGGTCCACCACCTTCCTACACGCCCCCTTCCTGCTGCAGTCTGTCCTCAGATGGAAGCCTCCTGAGCTGAGAGGGGAAGAAAGGCCTTGATTGAGAGACAGGCATACTCTGTTGGAAACAGGGCTATGAACCCAGCTCTAATGCATGCATTCCCACCTGGATGGTGCCCCCTGAAGTTGCACAGGGCATAGACTGCATGCCTGTAAGAGGTGGCTCTAACTGGAAAGGCACCACAACTGTAGAGCCGGTTGTGGAAGGCAAGAAACCAAGCTGCTCACAGCTTGGCCTCCTGTCCTTTGGGGGTCCTGTCAAGCCTGTGGGCAGCCCCCAGCACTACCTGCAGTTCTCTGCAGTCTGATGTCTAATTCCCACCACTGCAGGAGACTACTCTCACAAAAGCTGTGGTTTGGAGTCCTGGCTGTACTCCAGAGTCACCTGTGCAAATTTGAAAACTGTGCCCACCCCAAGATTCTGATTCAGGTCTGGGGTGGGGCCCGGATGTGGGTAGTTTTTAAAGGTCCCCAGTGGTTCTGATGCATAGCCAGGGTACAGCTGGTCCACACATGTTCCCTGAGTCTCTCATCCCCACCCACAGCTTCCAATTGTCAGTTGGTTGACAATTCACAAATTGCCATAGCTAGCCCAGCTCTCTCCCCTTCTCTGCAGGCTGCAAATTCAGCTGCTTCCTGAACATTTCCACTAGGATAAAGCACAGGCCCTTCCAACTCAACACAGCCAACACTGAACTCATGAGCCCCTGTCCCCTCCTCCAAGAGCCCCAGGTCCCAGATCGCATCCTCTCCTAGTCATTCAGGACAAAGCCAGCCTTTGCAAGGCCCATCTCCTCACCCTGACCGGTCAGGCACTGACTTGGTTTTCCAAAGGGTGTGTTTGGGATTGGGCCCCTGCAGCCCCATGCTCAGCACACTGCCTGAGGCCTCATCCTCTTGGGCCGTGGTCTCCTATGTCTCTACCTCTCCTCCAGTCTGCCTGCCTCCAAACCCTCCTCCCACTACAGTCCGAGTAATCCACTACGATGCATATCTGGTCACCCCATTCTGTTCAAAACCCTTCGGTGGTCCCTAGTGTCATTGGGGAAAAGACCAGACCGTGTGACTCACCCAACCCCCACACCTGCCAAATTGCCAAATGAGGCATCTGAAACGCTACCCTCCAGCTCCTACTTCCAGCCTCAGCTCAAATGTTCGTCCTCTGTGACCCTCCCCTTCTTCAGCCCTTGGTACCCACTTCTACCAACGCTGCCCTCGTCCCGCAGCGACAGCCCTGTTGGCAAGTGTGTCCCTCCTCCAAGTCCCAGACAGCCAGGAGGTGAGGGTGGGGCAACTAGAGCTGTGTCAGACCTCGAAATCCCCTGCGCAGAACCCTGCGACCCAACCAGACGCGTGAACCTTCTCATGAGACGAAATGGGCGTCGGAGCAGGGAGCAGTCGCCACGCGGCGACCGACCGAGACCCCCAAGTCTGCGCACAGCAGCGGGCGGCGGCCCCAGGCAGGGACCAGCCTGCCCCCTCCCTCCCCGCCCTCGCTCGCTCTCTCCCGCCCTCGGCCCGGCCTCCCAGCTGCCTACTTCGGGTGTCCACAAACTCTGAACTCCCAGTGTCCGCGCCTCTCCGCCACCAGAGTGCTCTACGCTCTGCATCCGGGGGTCCCCTCCCAGCGTTTACACCCACCTCGGGGAACCTAGCTGAGCCAGGGGGCACCGGATCCGATGGGTGGAGCGGCCAGGTGAGCCCTGGAAGGTGGGGCGGGGCGGGGGCGCTCCCGGCCCCACCCCGGGATCCGGTGACGCCGGGGCTGGAATTTGACACCGGACGGCGGCGGGCAGGAGGCTGCTGAGGGATGGAGTTGGGCCCGGCCCCCAGACACGGCCCACGGGCTCCGCCAGCAGCAGGTCCCTCGGGCCCGGAGCCCCACACCCGAGGTAAGCTAGCCCGCTTGTGCATCCCTGTCCCAGCTCGCTCCTGGGGCTAAGGGAGCGGGCAGGACCATCCCCCTCCACTCCGTTCTGGCATCCTCCCTCTCCTGGGCCCTCAGCGCAGCTCTCCGCCCCTCCCAGCCCCTCAGTCCCTCTTGTCGCTTGTGGGACTGTGCTAGCCCTGCCGGCCCGCTGTAACGTGAGGCTCCCGCTGCCGCTACAGGGCGCACACTGGCTGCCAAGGACACACTTTTGGCTAAAAGAGGCGCTGCCAGGTGCACAACCCTGGACATGAGCCATTTGAGCTTCGGGGAGAAGCCCAGCACCAGTCCCAGGAATGGGGCCTAGAAGAACACGGTGCAGTATCCCGTGGTGAGTAGCAGGCTGGCGTGTGTGTGGGCGGGGGCAAGGGCTACAGGACCAAGTGGCACCAGAGGCAAGGAGAGAGAGGTAAGACCTGGGCTGCCCTCAAGGCACCTGCTCCTGGGCTCCCCCTAGCGCAGAGGGCCCCTAAGGCTGTCTTGCCAGGCTTTCCCTCCATCAGTGAGAATAGTCACTGGCCTGGCCTGGAAGGCCCTCAACCCACTTAGCCGACAGATGCTCACCTGGCCCTGGAGATCACCCCAGGAAGGCCTGGGAGGTCTGCCCCCCATGTGTGCAGTCATGGGGGTGTGCTAGGGTCCGTCCCCCATGTGAGCTGGGGCATGGGGGTGAGGGTGACAGCTGGGATCCAAGAGGAGGCTAGTTAATGAAGACTCATGAAGGCTCTGGGGCCCCAAAGGGGTGTTTCGGAGTGCCAGCTGGTAGGGGCTCAAGAAGGCTGGCTGGGATCAGGAAGGGTGGCTCATGGGGAAACTTCTAGAAACAAGACTAGGCTGCCAGGTCCACAGAAGGCTGGAGAGCAGGCCTAAACCAGCCAGGCCTCAGGGTGGCTCAGCTCCAATCGACCAGGCTGATATGGAAGCCTGGCTGGCCCCTCCTGGGAGTGGCTCAGCCCTGAGTGTGACTGAGGGTACGGAAAAGCCCACCCTTCTTTGAGTCTTCAGGCCTGGCAGACTCTGCCCCCTGGTGGCCATAGGAAACCATGGCCTGGGCCCCGTGTTTTTAGAGGGTCCATTAGCCCCATCATCCCCTGGCTCTGGAGGAACACCTGTGGTCAGAAGAGGAAACTCAGGCAGCTCTGGGTCCAGAACAGAGATCCCAGAGGAGCAAGGTGCAGCAGCGCTGGGTGGGCAGCACAGGCTGAGGCCTGGGCTTTACTGTCACCAGATAACTCTCAGAGTGACCAGCCAGCACTTGATTCTCCAGGCCTCAGCTTCTTCCCTGCAGTATGGACCAAGCATGTCTAGCTACTCAATCCTGGCAGCTCCAGCCCTATAGCACAGAGCAGGAAGTTTCTGGGAAAAGAGGACCCTGCCCTACCCCCGGCTGTGTGTCTTTGTCACCATAAACAACCTCTGAGCTTCTCTGAGCCTTGTTTGCTCATCTGGAAAAAGGGGAGCAATCATTTACCCCATGGTTTTATGAAAGAGGAAAGAACAGAAAGCACATAACACATAGTAAGGTTCCCAGTGCAGCTGCTTCTCCTCTTGGATTGAGCCCAGCTACCCAAGTCCCTGTTCCTCACCTGGAGAAAGCGGGGTGGAAGGGTGACACCCTCAAAAGACAACTCATCTCTCAACTTGCAAGGTGCCTCAAGAGAAGGGTAGGGGACCAGGACATCACAGGCTGATGGGAGCTCCTGGTATTGCTAGAGATGGAACTTGGACTCGGAGGCCTCTCTGCACTGTCCCACTGCCCCTGGCCTAGGCGGCAGGTGAGTGATTCTCCCAGTGACTCCCACCGCCATTGAGGAAAAGTGGCTTGACTGGGGAAGGAAAGCAACACTTGGCTTGGGCAGGGGTCAGATGTGGGAGGGGAAAGGGAAAAAATGTGAGAGGGGGAATGATCAGGGAGGACTGGGTGAATGGGAGGAGTGGGACTTCTCCGGATGGTTAGTGCTCTCAGGCAACTCCTCCCCTGGGCTCACCAGAGGCAGCAAACCCATTGTACTTGAACCTAAGCCCCTCCTGAGCTCCCGTTCACCCACCGAGTAGCCCATGCCCTCTCTGATCTCAGCCCCTTCCGGAGTCTTCCCTTCCCAGCCCACCAGCATGCCCTCCTTCTCCCTGAGGCTTCTCTCTGTCTCTCTGCGCAGCCTGCCCTGTGGCCAACCCTGGCCGCTCTGGCTCTGCTGAGCAGCGTCGCAGAGGCCTCCCCGGGCCCCGCGCCCCGCAGCCCCGCTACCCGCGAAGGCCCCGCGCCAGTGCTGGCGCCCCCCGCAGGTCACCTGCCGGGTAGGTGAGAGAGTGGAGGGGGGTGGCGAGCGGGGAGGGGGGTGGCGGCGGGGCGCGACTGGCCCGGAACGCCGCGCGTGACTCGGTCTCATTCTAGGGGGACGCACGCCACGTTTGTGCGGTGCAAGAGCCCGGAGGCCGCCGCCGCAGCCTCCGCGGCCCGCACCCCCTCCGCCCGCGCCCCCGTCTGCTCCTCCCCGCGGAGGCCGCGGGGCGCGCGCCGGGGCCCGGGGCGGCGGCGCACGGGCCGCGGGGGCGCGGGGCTGCCGTCTGCGCTCGCAGCTGGTGCCGGTGCGGGCGCTCGGCCTGGGCCACAGCTCCGACGAGCTGGTGCGTTTCCGCTTCTGCAGCGGCTCCTGCCGCCGCGCACGCTCCCCGCACGACCTCAGCCTGGCCAACCTGTTGGGCGCCGGGGCCCTGCAGTCGCCCCCGGGCTCCCGGCCGGTCAGCCAGCCCTGCTGCCGCCCCACGCGCTACGAAGCAGTTTCCTTCATGGACGTCAACAGCACCTGGAGGACCGTGGACCGCCTCTCGGCCACCGCCTGCAGCTGCCTGGGCTGAGGGCTCTTTCCGGGGCTTTGCAGTCCGGACCCTAACCCGCGGAGCCTTCTGCCTGGGACCCTCCCATAGGGTTCCACCAGCCAGGGGCCTCAGCCGCAGATGGGGGCCTCAGGGCAGTGGCCCCAGCTGGGTGACTGATGGACACAAGCCCTGGAGAGATGGAGGGATGACCGACCAGAAGCCTCAGCGCTCCATCGCCCTGCAGATCTCAGACCCAAAGACACGAGACTTCAGCCATGGAGACCTTAGGCGTCCTCACAGACTCTGGCACCGGCCAGGCCTTGGACCCAGGACCTCTCTACTAGAGAACCCAGCAGTGACTGAGGCTCCAGCTCCGCCCAGATCCTGGGGTCACAAAATTTGGAGGAGACACATTGCAGTTGCATGGCTAAAAGTGTCTGCGCTGGAGCGCTGGCCTTGAACTCACTTGTGGACGCTGGACCTCTATTTATTATTTCTAAGTTATTTATTTACTTCTGTGGTTTGTCAGATCCTTTCCTGGGCAGTGGGGGATGAGAAGAAGCTGAATGGAGATCATGCCCTGATCATCTCACCCACACACTTGGGGCTGACTCAGCAGTCACAGTCCTAGCCTGGATCTCTTGCCGCCACCCAGCAGCTCTGGAATGGGAGGCATGGAACACAGACGGGGTGGGTGTCGAAGGTGCCTTCACTAGTTCTGGCAGGCCCATTCCCAACCCCCTGAACAGTCCCCAGCACTTGGGGCTTGGGATTACCTGTGAGGAAAGAAACTACAGAGCCTATATGGGGAAGCCCTAGCCATGTGACCCCCTAGCATCCTTGAGGTCCCTGTTTAGTGGGTAAAGAAGCAAAGGACCACATATTGCCCCACCCCACTGTCATTGGTCAGTGCCATAGCATCCAGGGAACTGTCCTGAAGGCACTCTGACAGGTGCACACATGCCTACGCTTGCATATGGTCTATCATAGGGAGCTTGCTACCCATGTACCATGAAGCAACCCAGGGCACAAGAGCATCTGAAAAAAGACTGAGGGGTGGGATGCTGCACAGAGCTCCATGGAGGTAAGGCAGGAAAAGACTGATGGCCCCCGGGGGGGGGAGGGGTTGGTTCTTCATTTTGGGTGATGAACAAAGATATTCCTTTTTTCATTCAGCAAATATATATTAAGCACCTATCATATGTCAGATATGAGTAGACACCTAGGATACAGATGTGAAAGGGACATGACCCCTGCCCTTGGGAAGCTTATACCAGGAGAGCCAGACAATAAGTAAGCAATTACATTTAATAATTACTTAAATTCAATTTGGCAAATGGTATGAAAAAAGGACAGGAAGATAAGATGTATACACCTTCACCTGGAAGGAAGGGAGGTTAGTGCTGATCCTGCCCTCTCACACCATCCCCAAGTCATCTCCTAAAGGTCAGTGCAATCCCCTGAGCTTTGCTGCATGTCCTGTGAAACCTTGTTTCCCAGGTCCTATGCATTTGTACGGGGGAGCCCTGCATGGCTGTTATTCTTTGGAAATAAGATGAGGATGTTAACTTGGAAAGAATGCTAAGTCCAAGCAACTTAGGGCATCCAGAGGGGTTGTCGGGAAGCAGTGGCTATGCTGGTCTGCATCTGTGCAGGGACACCTGGGCTGGAGGGCTGAGAGAGCTATCAGCACAGAGGCAGTACTTGCACCCGGGGGTGTACAGGGCACCAGGAGAGTGAGACAGGGCTGAGGGTGGGATCCCTGTTTTTAACACTGCTGACAGAAATTCCTTCCAATTGGCCTGCATGCCTGCCTGCTTTGGCACAGGTGCCCCCTTCACCAGGGCCAGAGCAAGGAGCTGGCAAAAGCTCTCTGAGGGCTGTGCCCATTCTAGGTCAAGGAGAAGAGATGTGTTTGTGCTCTCATCCTTCTGTATTCATTGTGCCCGTTCTAGGTGCTCCCAGAACTTTGGTGCTTTTGCTGCCTCCAGACAGTCCCTTAGCCCCACTTTCTTCCTCCAAACCGATCCAGAATCCTGTTTCCACCTTCCCTCCCCCAAAGAAAATGGCACAGTGCTATACAGCGTACAGAAGGCTGCTTGCTGGCAGACAGGGACATTTCTTCAGTTCTGGGGTCATTGGGGCCAGACAGCCCCCTGCTGGTGAGGCTTTGAAGCCTAGCCTAGTCCCCAAAACTCTTCAGGCCCTGCCACTCAGTGGACATCACTGCTCTCAGAGCTACTTAAAGGAGACCAGCTGAAGCCATCTCTGACAATGCTCACGGTGAGGGGTCAGATAGAAGCCCAAGCCAAAAGTGCTACTATTGACACTTCCCAAACTGCAGCTTCTTGAGGGAGTAGGGCCCATCCCCAACTGGAGGCTGCATTCTGAGCCCCAGAGAGCTTGTGCCCAACATCTCACAAAGTCCTGGGTGAAGTTGCAACTGCTCCAAGAATACAACACATTCCCACAAGAACTAGCCTCAGTTTGCAATGTGGAACAACCCAAATCTCTAAAAACCAAACAAAAAACAAAATGCACAGCCTGAGCAACAACAACAATAACCAAAAAAATGTAATTAGCTAGGCACAGTGGTGTGTACCTGTAGTCCCAGTTACTTGAGAGACTGAGGCAGGAAAATGGCTTGAGTTCAAGAGTTCCACGCTGCAGTGAGGTATGAACACCTGTGAATGGCCACTGCACTCCAACCTGAGCACCAGCAAGACCCCATCTTAAAAAAATAAAAATAAAGCCATTTTCTACAAAGGAAGTAGGCTACAGAGCTGTATCTCTGTGTATCCTGTAGCACTGTAACCTGTTATGTGACCACACCAGGCAGTGCTTTGTAGCTCTTGTGGCCACAAGTGGCTCTGGTATTGCCATCTGACTCTGATCTTTCCTTCACATTTACAAAACTATATTGCCCTTTGAGTGGTCTTCCCAGAAATAAGGCATGGTGTCCTACAAAGAGATACCAAGTCACCACCTCTTACAGGACAGAAAACCATAGGAAGCTTTGAAGCAATTATTTTTCCAGCTCCAGGGAGCATCTAAAATTTCCCTTTAGAGTCATTTCAGTCAGGAATCCAGGTTCCATGTACTTCCCCTACCCATGGCTGCCTGGTTCAGCTGATACCCTTGTCAATAACTACCTTTTGTCCAAGGATCCCGCTTTTTCCTTGACTTGAGACCCCTGTGACACAGTGTGTGTGGACTGATGAACTGAGGTCTCACCTTGAAGAGGAGAGGCTGGGTAGAAAGTTAGGATCAGAGAAAAGATTTTGGAGAACTTGTGCCATGCATCCATACCTTCCTTATTCACAGGAGTGGTTCTCAACCTATTTTGGAACTGTGGAGTCCTTTGACAGTTTGATGAAAGCTATGGACCCTCTCTTTCCAAAAATACTGAAAAAAATCACTGATATGTAAATCTGGTAAATAATTTTAGGGGGGCCCATGGACTTTCTGAAGCTCGTTAAGAGGCTCCCTTGAGTACATGCCTCTCAACATATGATGCCCTATTCTAGATATTATTGCTAATGTCCTCCTGTAGCTAGATTAATTCCTCTATCTGTACTGAGAATTCTGTATCAAGCAGGGCTCTCTGTCTCAATTGTTTACCTTTCCCATTCTTCAACCTTTTTCTACCCAAAAATCTCTTTTCCCTTTGTATTTTACTCAAATATATCCCATTATAGAAACATTGATACTGTAGCTCTTGTGGCCACAGGTGGCTCTGGTATTGCCATTTCTGACTCTGGTCTTTCCTTCACATTTGCAAAATTATATTGCCCATTGAGTGCTCTTCCCAGAAATAAGGCATCCATCTGTCCTTCATTAAAAGTGCTCTTGCTGCCAGGCTTGTTGGCTTAGCCTGTAATCCCGCGCCTTTGGGAGGCTGAGGTGAGTGGATTGCCTGAGCCCGTGGGTTCGAGACCCGCCGGGCAGCAAGACCTCATCTCTACAATAAATAAAAAAATCAGCCAGGCATGCCTGTAATTCCGGCTACTTGGAAGGTTGAGGCGGAAGGATCGCCGGAGCCCAGCAGGTCGAGGCTGCGGTGGCCGGGAGCAGCCACTGCACTCCAGTCTGGGCGACAGTGAGACTCCAACTCAAAAAAAAAAAAAAAAAGTCCTCTTGCTGAAATAGCTCTAAAGGCCATTTCTCAGTCTTTAGTCTTTTGAACTCTTGGAAGGATTCAATTTTTCCAACCCTCCTTGTAAAGTTGTCTTCCTTTGACTTTCTTGCCCCCATGATCTGCAGGTTTTCCTTCCATTCCTCCAGCTACTTTTTCCTTGGGCTACTTTTTGTCCCTCTTCCTTTCATCTGTTCTCAGGCTACTTTTTGTTCCTCTTCCTTTCTCTGTTTTTCATCTGTTCCTCAGGGCTGACCTCAGCTTTGTCCTCTTCTCATTCTACTCTCTTCCCAAGCAACACTGTCTACTCCCATGGTTCCAGTTACTACCGTCATGCTGGCCATGCTTACATCTTATCTCCAGCCTAGAACTCTCTCCAGAGCCCCAAGTCTGTAATTCCAATACTTCCACCTGCATATCCTCAGAGACCTCAAGCTTAACATATCTGTCCTGGATGTCTTCTGTCTGCTCCTTCAGGTCCTCTGTCCACACTTCTTCACCTGCTCTACTCACATCAATGAGCATCCCTTTCTCTAGCTTTCACACTGCCTCCAGTATTCCCTCCTCAGTGACACAAGCCACAAACTTGGGCAACATCCTAGACTTCTTGAACTTTGTCATGGCCTTTATCCACTGGTCACCACATCCTTAAAGCTTGCAGGTCTTTCTTGTATTCTCTATTCCCAAGTCCATTCTGTTAACGCCTTCCTGATTTTTTGGATGGTTTCTTGCTCATCCTCCTAACTGGTCTCTTTGTCTCCAGTCTCAACTCCCTCCAGTTATTCTCAACCCTACAGCCAGAGAAGTCACCATTCTCTTCATATTAACTGGACACTGTCATACATTGGGCTAGTTGTGAGGATTCAGAGATCAGTGAGGAACATGTTTCACCATCAAGGAAACTTTAGCTGGAGGAGGAAGTAGGGGTAAGGTTACCAGACTTATTCAATAAGAATACAGGACATCCAGTTAAATTTGAGTTTCAGATAAACAATAAATGCTTTTTAAAAAATAAGTTTCAGCCGGGCTTGGTGGCTCAGCCTGTAATCACACGCCTTTGGGAGGCTGAGGTGAGTGGATTGCCTGAGCCCGCGGGTTTGAGACCCGCCTGGGAAGGCGAGACCTCATCTCTACAATAAAAATCAAAAAATCAGCCAGGCGTGGTAGCGCATGCCTGTAACTCCGGCTACTGGGAAGGCTGAGGCGGAAGGATCGCCGGAGCCCAGCAGGCCGAGGCTGCGGTGGCCGGGAGCGGCCACTGCACTCCAGTCTGGGCGACAGAGTGAGACTCCAGCTCAAAAAAATAAAAAAATAAAAAATAAGTTTCAGATGAAATAAATACTTTTCTTAAAAGTATGTATTTAGTGTTTATCTGATATTCAAATTTAACTGGGTATCCTGATTTCTTTCTGAGAAACCTAGGTGGGGATAAACAAGTAAACAAAAATGCAATCATCTATGGCAAGTCCCCCAGTAGAAGTATGACTGGAATATAGGTATGTATATCAAGGAAGGGTAGGATTCTACAATCACAGAGGAAGAAGAATCAGTTATACTTGTTTGGAAGGGGGAATGGGCCAAGAAATTCTTCACAGAGAAGGTGACATTTGAACTGAGCCTTGAAAAATGAATATGTTTATTCAAGGTGGATGAAGGGCATTGGCCTGTTCTGGTGATTGTTGCCTTTATTGTCTTTATTCCAAAATAGGTTGAGAACCACTCCTGTGAACAAGGAAGGCATGAATGCATGGCACAAGTTCTCCAAAATCTTTTCTCTGATCTTGATTTTCTACCCAGCCTCTCCTCTTCAAGGTGAGACCTCAGTCCATCAGTCCACACACACTGTGTCACAGGGATCTCAAGTCAAGGAAAAAGTGGCATTCTTGGACAAAAGACAGTTATTGACAAGGGTATCAGCTGAACCATGGCCATGTCCTCTCCATGTTCTGGAACCCAAAAGCACTCTGAGAACATGTTGTGGATCTCAGCCCTGCACAAGGGTGGAGAGGTGAGGGCCTCTTCCTTGGGCTTTCAATCTCAACCCTAAGATTCTGCTACTTCTATATTTTTCTTTCTTTTTTACTTCCATATTCTTTAGAGTTCTCTTTACTACTACTTCTTCTTCTTCTTCTTTTTTTTGAGTCAGGGTCTCACTCTGTCGCCCATGCTGAAGTACAGTGGCATGATCTTGGCTTATTGCAGCCTCAACCTCCTGGGCTCAGGCCATCCCTCCCCCTCAGCCTCCCAAGTAGCTGAAACATGCCACAATGCCCAGGGGCATGCCACAATGCCCAGCTAGTTTTTTTTGTTGTTGTTTTTTGGGTTTTTTTTTTTTGGTAGAGACAAGGTCTCACCACATTACCAATGTTGGCCTCAGACTCCCGGGCTCAAGCAATTCTCTCACCTCAGCTTCTCAAAGTGTTAGGATTACAGGTGTGAGGCACCGTGCCCAGCACTCTTTACTTCTTACTAGCCAATCACTCATTGCTTCAATCCCATATTACAGTTCAAGATTCTTCTATTTAACTTTCCCTGTGTGCTTACTGTGCAGTCTCTTTCTCCTGACTGGACCCAGCCTGACACAGAGCCTTCTCACTAGAGGCAACAGCATGAACAAAGGGAAGTATGAAACAGCTTGATGTTCCTTGGATTGCCAGAAATTTCATGTGGAATTGTGGGAGGGTTCTCATCAAGACAAAAGGCTGAAGAGATCATAAAGAGCCTTGAATGATTTACTGAGGAGCTTGGCCTTTGCTCTGAGGAAGCCACTGAAGGGTTTAAAGTGGGATTGGTTAGAGTTGTGTTTCAGATGGGTTGCTGGCTGCTGTGTCTCGTACAGATTAGGGGCAAGGCAGGAGCCAGTGAGAGCTGCTACAGTTAGAGCTGGTCAGGCGACAAGCTCAGGCACCTTGATTTAGGGCAGAAGCAGTGTGCAAGGACAGAAGAGATGTGAGGCACAATAAGCAGGACTTGGTGACAAATTTGTTGTGACAGCTGAGTAATAGAAATGGCTTCCAGGTATCTGACTTGGGTGACTGGTAAGGAACACAGGGGTGTAGTATTTTTAGCACGTGATGGGGTAAGATGTGGAGAAAATCATGAGTTCAGTTTTGCACATGTTCAACTTCAGGTGCCTGTGACACCTTCAGAGGGTCAGGAGGGCTGGAGGCAGCTAAATATGTGAACTTGGAACTCAGTCTGGGCCAAAGAGATTGGGGAGTCACAGCTTGAAGCCAAGGGAGTAGTGAGATAATGAGAAATAAGAGAAGCAGAGGCCAAAATTTAAGGAATAAGTTAAGGAAGAGGGACAAGCTGGTGAAGGAGTCCAAAAAGGAGTGGTAGGAGTGGCAGGAAACAAAACAAAACTGAAAAGGGGGAGGGTGTGGTCAACAGGGCCAGATGAAGCAGAAAATCAAGTCACATAAGGACTGAAAATTGGCTGCTGAGTTTTCTTACAACATGGTGGCCTAGGGACTTGAGCTGAACTTCTGCTGAAAACAACTTAAAATACTAGAATATATATTTATATATAATATATATACATATTTTTAAAATAAATACATCCATAAACTGGCAAAAACATTAAAAAATTGAGGCCAAAAAAATAAGTCAAGGTGGGAAATGACAAAGGCCAGCAAAGTTCTGCCTTTGCTTTTGACCTTGAGGGTAGTTGCTGTAGCATTGGTGTGAGGTGTCCCTGAGCTTAAGAGAAAGAAGACAAAGCCCAGGACCCACTCACCATGCAGAGACTATTTAAAACATCTCCGTAAGTCTAGGACCCCCAAAGGGCTATGCCTCCACTGTGAGGGTGAATTACAAATAAACTTGCCCCTCTCCTACCTAACCAGGGGACACAAAGAAAATTGCTTGCATCCAACCTTGGTGCTAAGTGCAAGTGAGGGGGGGATCTCCCCTGAGAATTCTTAGCTATAAACAAGCCCTCGTCTAGTTTTGTAGACCAAATTCACACCATTTTGGTAAGCTGAAAAACTTCAAAGTGATCATTTAATTTGACATGGACATGGCTAGGCAATGGTTCCCGGTGACTGACAGAAGCTCCCTCTCCCCATCTCCTGAGCTTTGGGATTTCTCTCCTAAATCTGCAGACCTCTCCCAGGGTTATCACAGGTTCTGGCCTCTGTATGTTCCACTCTTGTCCCTTAGAAAAGAACTCTTCTGTAACTGGCTGTCAAAGATTCATCTCCACTTGGCTCTAAGCTGCACTGTCACCCATATCTCCTGGAGATCCCCTTTGGTCTGGCCTCCAGAAATGCTCTCAACTCTTCCCAAAGCTTACTTCAGCCCGTCTGTCCTAAGTAGTGTTTATGAAGCATATTTAGGAGTCATCATTGGTGGGGCTTGCCTTATTTCTCTGCCAGTTGCCTGGAACCCCCAGGGTTGAGGAGAAGCAGCTCTGCATTGGAAGCAGGAAGAAAACTCATACTGACTAAGTTGTGGCCTTTGTGCTGAGCCTTTTCCACTCCTACCCTTTCTTAAATTTTTATATAAGTAAAATGAGTTTGAGAAGCCAAGTTCTCATGGCTAGAATGAAGCAAAAACATGTTTGAACCCAGACGTAAGTCAAGAATGTGTGTTCTAACACTACCTCCCGCTCACCAGACACAGACACACACACACACACACACACACACACACACACACACACACACACACACACACACACACACACCCCTGCCTCCACCAGTGAAAACTCCAGCCAGCACCAGGCCCAGGGTATCTGACTCCCTAGGCACAGGGCTGGAATCAGTTACTTTATTTTGACTTTCTATTTTCTCCTTCCAAATGTCTCCTGCCTTTCTTTCTTCCTTTAATGACTTTTCTAAAATGCAAACGCAATCATCATTGCCCACTTGCAACCCCATCATGGTTTCATATTGCACTCAGGGTAATGTCCACACTCCAACAGCTTGTCTTTACAGCCTCATCTCTGTTACTCATACACTTCCCTTTCCTCACCCCATGCAAATTCCTTTAAACTGAACACAAATTACTAGCTGTTCTTCAAACACTTACTTGACAAAGATTTGCTGAATGACTCTGGACTTTGCTAGGCAAGCCCATCTCTTCCCCAGGCTCTGTCTATCATTTAAGCTAATATCAAGCCTTCATGGACTTTCCCAGGCCTCAGTAGCTACTACCAACACCAGCTTCCTCCATTTAAACATAACTCTGGAGCTCTTTGAGCTTTTAATTTTTTTCCCCCTCCCTTTCTAGGGTAGCTGGCAGAAGTTAACAAAGGATAACTGGAGGGGTGAGAGGCAGGGACTATTTGGACCTGTGGAAGACCAGATCTGTGGCCAGACTCTGCCACCCTGGCTGTGTGTCCAGGGGTAAGATAAGCTTAACCTGCCCCAACCCCAGTTACTTCATCTCATCTGAAAATGGTAATAAAAATACCCACCTCAGAGTTGTTGAGAAAACTGAGCCTAAGGTTTGCAAAGTAAGTACTGATCCTAGCACTTAAATATGAGGTACTCTTATTCTAATTACACATAAAGAGAAGTTGCTTCCAAAAGCCTCATGGAATTCCCCGAGCACTGTCCATGGTATACGGTTTCCTGGTTGCTTATTGGGTGGTCCCAAAAGCCTTCCTTTTTTATTCCTGAGGCATGCCAAGCCCCCTGTCCTCATCGGGCTACTGACGCCTTCTTCCCAAGCTGCCCCTTTCCTGGGCCGAGGATGCCCCGGTACCCGAGTAACCTCGGCTCTTCCCGTAACCCATTCTCTAGCCCAGGCTCCCACCTCCATCCACGGGCCCCTTGAGTCACATCCTCCAAGGGAGTTGCGCTGCAGCGGTCCCCGCAGGTCTGACCCGGGGTGCCTGTCGGCCGCGGTAGGCCTAGGACAAGCAGGGCTCACTGGGTTCTCGACCCACGTGCTCCCTGCCTCCTCCGCCAGGCGCCGCCTTCCGACTAGGCGCAACATGGACTACATTTCCCAGAGTGCCCAGCGGCAGGGCCTCGGCTCGGCGGGGGCCTGGGGCGGCGCGCCGCTCGATCGCCTGCTCGGGGCCGCGCGGGCTGGCGCGAGGACTGGACCGAGGACCCGGAATGAGTTTCCGCGCAGTTCCGCTGGGCCGTGCCGGGCTGTGCTGGGCCGCGCTGGGCCAGGACAGGCGGGGGTGGTGCCCTGAGTCAGCGGTGCCAGGGACAGGCGCTCGGGGCAACCCGCACCTCGCTGAGGTCCCCGCCCCGTCCCGGCCGGGCTGGCTCGTCTGTCAGTCATTGGGGCGGAGGCAGCAGCGGTAGCGGGGCTGGAGCCGGGCGGTGAGCAGGGCGCGGGCCAGGCCGAGCGGAGGGAATCTCCCAACAGCCCCCAACTCCACGGACTCATCGTCCCGCACTCGCGAACCTGCACCTCCGCGCTTCATTGGATGCCTCTGTAATCCGCGAAGGGCTCTCTCCCCGTGACCCTCCAGCCCCGTGACCTCCTCCTTGGCACCCGAGAGCTCACTCAGCCGAGGTGTTGTGGCTACAGGCCATTGACCCTGTGATCCCTCACGGGCCAGGGACTCGGTGCCCTCCCCGACCTCCCTCCCTTCCCTATGACTTCCTCTTCACAGATTCTGGAAGCAGAGCTGTGACCTACCACTGGGACCCCCGTCTGAGAGCTCCTCGCTGGCAGCTCCCTCCTCGGAGTCCCCCTCAGTGGGTCTCCTAAGAGCACCCCCTTTGGTCTCTGGCAAGCCTCCCACCCCCAAACGAGGTGGGGAGGCCCCGGCAGCCATGCCCGCCCAGGGCCACCCCTCACCCCACCACTCCCTGGACACCCAAGCGGGGGTCTAGCAGGGGGCCAGCAGCCAAGGGGCTGGACCTGGAGACAGATCAGGGTCTACCTCCCTACTAGGGAGGGAGCAAAGATGGAGCGGCGGGAGGAGCAGCCGGGGTCTGCTGGGGCTGGAGCAGCACCAGCCTTGGACTTCACTGTGGAGAACGTGGAGAAGGTATGAGGGCTCTGGGGTGGGCACTCCAGTGACAGAGCAGAAGTTCTGGGGACTGTCATTAATACCAGAGCTCAGGCCTGGGCTGGGTGCCCGCTGGTATGGTGCCCCTGGAGCACCTGGCATTTGCTGTCTCTCTGGGCAGGCAGGGCAGCAATATTGCAGTGCCCTAATAGGTTATTTTTGGCATTTTTTAGAGGCGGGTCCCCTGTGGAGATACTAGGGTCTTGGGATGATTTTCCTACAGGGTGCTGAGGGCTTGGACTTCCAGCCAGACTGGCTGTTCTCCAGCTCCATAGGAACTGCATGAGCAGTGCAGTAGGCAACCAGGAACCCAGGAGACCTGCAGCTCAGTCCCCCGGAACTGCACTGTTGCTGAATGATACTGGACCTGACTTTGCCGAACCAAAGGCTCAGAAAATAATCTGGAACCAAAACAACCTGGGTTATGTTTTCACTTTTCTTTGGAGAAGGGTCCTTCCTTTATTGGATGGAAGCCAGACCAGTCCTGGGCAGGCAGAAGTGGGGCTGGCTCCCTTGATTTGGGCTGGGTCCAAGGGTCCTGACCTTGCTGGCAACCTTACAGGTCTCCTCCCTACTTGCCTCCCCACGTAGCTCCCTGCCATGGCCCTCCCAGGCTCTCTCCTGCCCAGTCTATCTTTTCTGAGCTGCTGCTTTGGTTCTTTTCTGCATCTCCCTGCAACCTCGAATGCAGGAGTGCATGCACCAGGGATGAATGAGGAGATGGGGCTACCTTGCTGGAATGCAGGGGATGGCTGCAAATGCCCAGTTGTTATTCTTGACCCCTGTTTGCCATAACAGATGCTGAGGATGCATCCCTTCTGCCTCTGTTTTCTGCCTGTTCTGGCATCCCTGAGTGGCCAAACAAGGGACAGTGGCCATAACTGTCTGTAAGGGGTACAAATAGATCTAAGCCCTCTTGGATGGAGGCTGCTTAGGGGTCAGGGTCCTGACCTCTTGCTCCCACCCCTTGGGGCTGGGAAGTGTTGGCATGGTGGTGCACTGTTCCATGTGCTGCCAAGGAGATCACTGTTTCCTCTGTGAAGTCCCACTGGAATCAGGACCCTGGGGATCCTGCTAGTTGAGAACCAGGGCTCTCAAACTGTCTGCCAGAGCTGCAGCCATGGCCAAGGCTTCTCTGGATCAGCTTGCTGGACCTTCACCTGTGCTCTCTGAGGAGCGTTCTCACCCTCCCCTCCAATATGTCTCTGCCCTAGGGCTGCCTGGCAAAAGTCAGTCCTGCTCAGATTTCATACTGGCTTTGGTGCCAGCATCTGGAGTGACCTAGGGATGATCCTGGGGGAGCTGAAAGGAGCTGTTAGAGTTGATGAGAGCAGCTGTGCCTGGGGGGGAAGGGAGGTCAAGGCCCTTTGGCTGTTCCACGCTCTTCTCAGGCTTAGCTTCATCCCTGGGAGCCAGTCCTTCCACCTGGGCCTTGGCCTCCAGTGCCTTTCCTTTGGGGAGCTCAGCCTCCTCTTTTTCTGCTTTCCTGTGGAGATTTCCTCTCTGAGCCTGTAAGGTTTTGCTGTAAGTCGCATGGGCAAGGTTCAGGCTCTTAAGATATCAGCAGGACCCCAGGCCCAGGAAACACTGCAGAGCCCTGAGCTCTCTCTACTCAGCCCCCCAGTCAGGGAGAGGGAGCAATTTGCAGGACCAAGTCACGCGTCTGTTCTGGGCTCTGGCAGGATCCAGAGTGGCCAACACCTGCTCAGTCCTGTGCTGTCCTGCAGGCGCTGCACCAGCTCTACTACGACCCCAACATTGAGAACAAGAACCTGGCTCAGAAGTGGTTGATGCAGGCCCAGGTCTCCCCCCAGGCCTGGCACTTCAGCTGGCAGCTGCTACAGCCTGACAAGGTGCCTGAGATCCAGTACTTTGGGGCCAGTGCTCTGCACATCAAGATCTCTCGCTACTGGAGTGACATCCCCACTGATCAGTATGAAAGCCTAAAGGCACAACTTTTCACCCAGATCACCCACTTTGCCAGTGGCTCCAAGATTGTGCTGACTCGGCTGTGCGTGGCACTGGCCTCGCTGGCTCTCAGCATGATGCCTGATGCTTGGCCGTGTGCTGTGGCAGATATGGTACGGCTTTTTCAGGCTGAGGACTCACCAGTGGATGGCCAGGGTCGCTGCCTAGCCCTGCTAGAGCTGCTGACAGTGCTGCCTGAGGAGTTCCAGACCAGCCGCCTACCCCAGTACCGTAAAGGTCTGGTGCGGGCCAGCCTGGCAGTGGAGTGTGGGGCTGTCTTTCCGTTGTTGGAGCAGCTGCTACAGCAGCCCAACTCACCCAGCTGTGTGCGTCAGAAGGTGCTCAAGTGTTTCTCCAGCTGGGTACAGCTGGAGGTGCCACTGCAGGACTGTGAGGCGCTCATTCAGGCTGCCTTCGCTGCTCTGCAGGACTCAGAGCTCTTCGACACCAGTGTGGAGGCCATTGTCAATGCCATCTCACAGCCTGATGCCCAGAGGTGAGCTGGTCCCCACCTGCCCAGAGAGGGATAGCCTATTTGGCCAACTACACATCCATTCATTCATCTATTTAATAAACATTAATTGAGTGCCTACTATGTTCCTGGTCCTATGCTGAAGATATAGTAAGGCACCAAAGAAGATGTGATCCCTGTCCTCATGGTCCAAAGAGGGAGAGAAGTATTAAATAACTAATCATCCAATGAATTACTCAATTAAAGTATTTGACTCTTTTCTTTCTTTCAACTAGTCACCAAGTCCTGGCTGTTCTGCTTCTGACCATATTGCAAATCTATTTTTTTCCATTTCCATTGCTACCACCCTACTCCAAGCTGTCACCATCTCTCTCCCCGGATCCCTGCAGAGCTTTCTCCCCAACCCTCTGGTTTTTACTTTTGTACCCTTCATTGTCCCAGCAACCGGAGTGAGTGATCTTTTAGAAATGAGGATCTAATCCTTCTGAACCCTTCTAATCAGAACCCTTCAGTGGCTTCTCACTGCTCTTAGGATAAAGTTTAGAATCCTTAATATAACTTATAAAGGTGCTGAACAGTATGGCATCACCATCCTTATCTCATGTTACTCTCCTTGTTTTCTATACTCTTACACTGTCTTTTCAGTTCCTTGAGTGTGCCATGCTCCTTCCAGCCTCTGAGCCATCACATGTACTGGACACATCACCTCTGCCTCAGCTTAAACTTCACTTCTGTAGGGAAGTCCTCAATAAGTTTTAAGACTAAGTTTGGTATTCTCTGTTATGTTATCTCAGAGCTCCCAGTATTCCTCTTAGTTTATAACATGATTTCATAAATTAATGTATTTCTCCCCATTAGTCTCTCAGCATTGTGAGGACAGGGACTCTGTCATTTTATTTGTCACATTGTACCTGGTACATGGTAGCATTCAATATTTTTTGAATGGATGAAAGTAGGAGTTGCCTGAATGGGGAGGGGTGGGAATGGAGGAGATTGGGGGTGGAGGGAGGAGTGTTCCTAGGCTTCAGGAAACACAGCAGGTGTAAAGACCTGAGGTGGGCAGCACACTCAGAGGTCCAAAAGGTGAGTGTAGTGAAGTATTTGTTTGGCAAACATTCATTGAGTACCTGCTGTGTTGGGTCCTGTGCTGAGTGCTGGGAGCACATAGACAGATGCTTTAACTTCTGCGTGTCAGGAACTCAGTCTAGTGGACACATGAATGGGCAGGTACAGTCAGCACGGTGAATGCTCTGTTGGAGAAAGCAGAGGGCTTTGAGAGTCCAGAGGAGGCTTTATAACAGTTTGAGGGTGGTGGAATGTCTCCCAGAGGAGGTGACAACCGAGCTGTGCTTGGAAGGCTAAGAGCTAGCTAGATGGGGGATGATGGATAGGGAGGACATTCCAGACAGGTAAAAGAGCCTGAGCAAGGGACTGGTGTGAAAGAGTCTGGGGAGTCTGGTGATTTATAAATCACTGGGTGTGATTATACAGTAGGGTTTTTTTTTTATTTGTTGTTTTTTTTTTTTTTTTTTGAGTTGGAGTCCCACTCGGTTGCCCAGACTGGAGTGCAGTGGCCGCTTCCGGCCACTGCAGCCTCGTCTGCTGGGCTCCGGCGATCCTTCTGCCTCAGCCTTCCAAGTAGCCGGAATTACAGGCATGCGCTACCATGCCCGGCTGATTTTTTTGATTTATTGTGGAGATGAGGTCTCGCTGCCCAGGCGGGTCTCGAACCCGCGGGCTCAGGCAATCCACTCACCTCAGCCTCCCAAAGGCGCGGGATTACAGGCTGAGCCACCAAGCCCAGCTTACAGTAGGGTTTAAGGGCCAGAGTTGTAGGAGTTCTGGGCCTAGATCATGCAGGACCTTGTAGGCCAAACTTTAGATTTGGTCTTCATTCTGAAGATGACGTAAAGATATTTAAGGATTTTAAGTAGAAAAATGGCCTAGTGAGATTTTTGGTATAAGTTGGACTGGAAAGGACAAAACTAGAGACCTAACACTGACATTTCAGAGATAGGGCTTTGGGAACCCCTGGCAGAATTGAAGGGGGAAATGACTGAAAGAGACTGCACGGTTAATGGCTCAAGCCTTGGTATTAGTCATGCCTGAATCCCAGATGGTTTACTTTTTAGATCTAAGACCATGGATAAGTCACTCCTAAGTCTCAGTTTCCTCATCAGTAAAATGGGGGTGATCATATCCACCCCACAGAGTTGTAAAGGTTAAATGGGATAATGTAGGCCAGGCATAGTAGCTCATGCCTAGACTCTCAGCACTTTGGGAGGCTGAGATAGGAGGAATGCTTAAGGCCAGGAGTCCGAACAACATAGTGAGACCCTGTGTGTACAAAAATAACAAAGTGAGCTGCATATGGTGGCAGGCACCTGTTGTCCCAGCTACTTGGGGAGGCTGAGGCAAGAGGATTGCTTGAGCCCAGGAGTTTGAGGCAGTAGTGAGCTATGATCACACCACTGTACTCTAACCTCAGTGACAGAGCAAGACCCCATCTCTTTAAAATAAGTATGTAAATAAATAAATAAATAGGATAATGTGCACAGAACCTGCCCCTGGTATTCAGTACGGAATATTTTTACTCCCTGATTAATGAGAAGTTGTCTGTGGCCTCTTCTTGGGGTGGGGGAGTCAGAAGCATCCATTTGTATATATGGGTCATTCATACCTAACAGGTTTTCAATTGGGGACCGTGTGTGAGTGCTCTACCTTTCTACCATATGTGATCAGTTTAATGGTAACTTTATTTTTTAAAAAGAGAAACATATAGTTACTGTTAAACTGATTAAGGCTGTTTGCTTTCAGAATTGGTCATAAGAAGTAGAAACTGAATCATGCAATAAACATTGGCTATGCCTGTAATCCCAGGGAAGACAAGGCAAGAGAATTGTTTGAGCCCAGGAGTTTAATTGAGATCAGCCTGGGCAACATAGTGAGTCCTTATCTCTACAAAAAATAAAGACAAAAGGCAAAAGAAAAAAAAACAGTGGGCCTAGTTGATAAGTGACTAAAGTTCAAAAGGGATTGGTTTACATATATATTATATATATAAATAAACATGTGTATGTATATGCATAATTATATATACACACACATAGATAATGTGCTTAACCACACTAAACAAAACATTGGGATTACTTTTAAAATATTTTGGTATGAGAATTAAATAAAAGAATGTGAAGGGTTAAGATAGTTCCTGTGTATTCCCTAAACAGCAGTTGCTGGTATTTGGTATCATTTTTGTGTTAGCAGTTATGATACCTATCCTCTGGCTTCCCAGGTTTTCCAGCTTAAGGTGAATACCAAGTCCCAGGGCAAGACTCTTGTGGCAGCCTGAAGCTCAAGTGCTGGGTGGGCTCAGTGTGTGGGTGATGTGGGGTGTCCTTGGATACACCCAAGTTTGCCTGCCCAGCCAGTCTCAAGGGCTTTGGCAGGTAACTGATGCCCCTTCTCTGAACGAATGAGCGAACAAGGAGCCAGTGAGGTAACCCACAGCCTCCTGGGCGCCCATTGGCTGCAGCCCCTTGGTTGCTTAGCAACTCTCCCCATTTTCTCAGCTCTGCTCCCAGAGCTGTAATTGCGCGTCTGGACTGAGCTCACTGTGAGCGGCAGTCAAAGAGTCCCAGCAGCCCTGCCCCGGCTGCACAGGCTGACCAACTGGAGCCAGACCACTTGAACTCAGCCAAAACTATGGTCCTGAAGACATCCGCCCTGTCTCCTTCCCCCAAACCTAGAAAACTCTGGGGCCTCAGACTTGTCCTTCTGTCCACTCACAGGTCTCAGATACAAGTGCTCAGATGTAGGAAATCTGTGCAAGAGTTTCCCCCAATGGGTGAACTGCACCTAACCCAACATAAGAACTTGGGCCTTGCTCTAGCCAGTCTCATTTCCTAGCTTTGTTTTGAGAAAGTCACCTTCAGAGGCTTTGATTCCTGGGTCATCCAGGCACTGCCTTCCCCAGGTGTCCTGACATTGGCTCTCCTCTTGGCTAAGCTTACACACAAGTCACTCTTTTTCTGTTCAGCTGCTGCTGCTTCTTGATTCTTTTCTTCAAAATGTTTTTTTTTTTCTCCCTGAGATATGTTTTTAATCCTGGAAAAGCATTTCACTGGGGAGTTGGGGAAGGAGAGCAAGTGAATTTGACAGGTTGTTGGGGGCTGCCATCACTTAGGACTGAAGATATGGGCTAGATCTACAAAGAACCTCGGGGAAAGTTCTGGTTGAGAATTTTCTCTGAAAGAGAAGCAGATCTATAGCAGTTTTGGGGGCTGTTTCAACCTGGAATCTGCCTCTATGTTGCATGACCTTGAATAATACCCTGAGCCTTTCTGGGCTGTATTGTCCTTGATTTGTCCTATTATAAGGCTCAGATGAGACAAATTAAGAACCTTCACTGAGGGCCGGGCACCTTGGCTCATGCCTGTAATCCCAGCACTCTAGGAGACCGAGACAGGCTGATTGCTTGAACACAGGAGTATGAGACCAGCCTGGGCAACATAGTGAGACCTCTTCTCTACAAAAAAAAATTTAAAAATTAGCAGAGAGTGGTGGCGCGCCTATAGTCCCAGCTACTTGGGATGCTGAGGTGGAAGGATCACCTGAACTCAGGGGGTCGAGGCTGTTGTGAGTTGTGATTGTCGTGATCATGCCACTGCACTCCAGCCTGGGCAACGTGAGAGAGAATCCGACTCAAACAAAACAACACACCTTCACAGAGTACCCACTGTCTGCATGAACTTTGACAGGTAGAGGGAGCCTTGGAATACAGTGGGGATACTATTGGGGTAGAGCACTACCTCCTACCCCCATCTCAGCTGCTGGGGAGCTTGCAGGCTGCAGCTTTGGCCCTGCCCCTTCTCTTTGTGCCAGAGTCTGGCCTGAAAATGCCCATTGTCTGGTGGTGCCATTTGTGTCAGGGTCATGAGACCGAAGCTATCCCAGCTGTCTCCAGGCGGCACCCTCTGGGGCTGCCTCTGGGCTGAGAGTATCCTAATATGGATGAATTTTCCTACCAGAATAGGGGTGTGGAAAAGGAGGTCAATGTCCCTGGGCTGGTTGCCTCTTTTTGTCCTTGTTATTCTCCCACTAAGGCCTAGCAACCTGCTTGGGGCAAGTCCATATAGAACTCCTTCTGGGATCCTCAGTCCTCCATCCCTACAAAAGATTGCTATGGTGATATTCTGATTGACAGCAGAGGGGTCCCAAGCATCTGATCCCCCTCGAAAGTATGGCTTCCTCTGCTTAGTCTGAGCTCCACACAGCAGATTGCTGGGGAGGGGTCCAGTGGGTTGAAGCTAACCTTCTCTCAGTCTCCTTTGTGTACTGGGCTTCCTCTGCTCTTTTTTTTAGGATCATTGTGCTTAAGGGCTCTAACCTGGACCCTTTTCTTTTCTCTCACTCAATTGCCTTTCTCCCTAGGCAATTCTTATCTATTCCCATGTCTTCCATTACCAGCTCTTAACTGATGACTCTCAAATCTGTGACTTTTGCTGTAGCCTCTCTGCTGGACTTGAGGTTTTTATAGCCAACTCTTTCTGGCTGCTTCTATCTGCATATTCTATCAGGTACCTCTGAGTCAACAGTCCTAATACTGAACTTACCACCTTCCACCTCCCATGAAAGGTGTTAACTGTTTCTGTCTGTCTACTCTACCCTCCTGGCCTCAGTAAATAGCTGAATCACCTACATTGTTGTTTATCCAGTAACCAGTTGTCTTTGACTTTTTCCATCTTTATATTCAGTCAGTCAAGTCCTGTTCACTTTGCCTCTTTGCTCTCTCTGACTTCATCTTCTACCTTTCTCCCTTCCCACTGCCATCATACTTCACAGGAGTTGGGATTTGGTGGTACAGAGTGGAATGACAGTGGGAATTGATGCTTTAGTAAGCTGTTGCTGCCTTCTCAGTCTTTTGTAACAGGGGTCCTGAGCCTGTGTTAACTCTTCTGTCTTCCATGCTTGTTCAGTCTCCCCGACACTGACTATATTAGTTTCTAGAGCTGCTGAAACAAAGTACCACAAACTGAGTTGCTTTGAAATGTATTTTCTCACAATTGTGGAAGCCATAAGTCTGAGATCAAGGTGTTGGCAGGACCATGCTCCCTCTGAAACCTGCAGGAGTGTCCTTCCTTGCCTCCTCCTGGTTTCTGGCAGTTTGCTGGCAGTCTTTGGTGTCCCTTGCTTTCCAGCTGCATTTCTCCAGTCTCTACTTTCATCCTCATGTGGCACTCTCCCTTTGCGCCTGTCTCTACATGGATGTCTTCTTGTAAGGACACCAGTCATATTGGATTAGGGGCCCACCGTACTCCAGTATGATCTCATCTACAATGACTCTTTTTCCAAATAAGATCACGTTTTGTGGTACTAGGGTTAGGATTTGTCAAAAAACAGATTTTTTTGGGGGGGGGACACAATTCAACCCATAACAGTTTGCCCTCTGGCCCCCTGAATTTCATGTCACTACCACATACAAAATACATTTGCCTCATCCTAACCCTCCCAGAAGCCTTAACCCATTCCAACATTAGCTTTCAGTCCGATTGGAGGACACAGTACTCTAATATTCAACCCATCACACTGACTTTCTTGTATTCTTCCCAGAGTTTTCCTGACCCAAGGAGGTCCCTGACCTAAGGCTCTCCCCAACATGGGCAGCATCAAAGCTTTCATGTAGGCCCTGAATTTTTTCTTCTTAGGATTTGATAAAGGACGGGGGCCCTTCTCCCCCTGGGGAGGCATGAGCAGGCAGCTCTGATGGGTTTTTTCATCTCATGCTCTAGGTACGTGAACACACTCCTAAAACTCATCCCGCTGGTGCTGGGACTGCAAGAACAACTGCGACAGGCAGTACAAAATGGGGACATGGAGACCTCCCATGGCATCTGTCGCATTGCTGTGGCCCTGGGAGAGAACCACTCCCGGTGAGGAGTGGGGCAGCTGGGGGTGGGATAGCAGGTCCCTCTGAGAGGTGGGGTTATGGAACCCCCTTGAGAGAGGCAGAATGACCTTATTCTGTCTCCTCCTCCCCAGGGCCTTGCTGGACCAAGTAGAGCACTGGCAGAGCTTCCTGGCACTTGTCAACATGATTATGTTCTGCACAGGCATCCCAGGCCACTATCCTGTCAATGAGACCACCAGCTCCCTAACCCTCACCTTTTGGTACACGCTGCAGGTGTGTCTATGTTGTCTTCCGTAAGACTGGACCATGATGGAAGAAAGTGAATCATGGGCTTCTATGGCTGCTGATGAGGTGGCTAATGCTCTTCCCTGGCTCTCTCAGGATGACATTCTGTCCTTTGAGGCAGAGAAGCAGGCTGTGTACCAGCAGGTGTATCGGCCGGTCTACTTCCAGCTGGTGGATGTGCTTCTGCACAAGGCCCAGTTCCCTTCTGATGAGGAATATGGATTCTGGTCCTCAGATGAGAAGGAGCAGTTCCGAATTTACAGGTGATGGTAACAGGCCAACCGTAGCTCTAATGAGTCCTGAAATAATGAAGGCAGTGAGGGAAGGGGCCCAAGGCCAGGCTTCCTGAATTTTGGGACTCCTTTCTCTATTCCGTAGGCATTGTTGCAGGCTTGTGAGGGTACTGGGGTAAGCTCCTGGGCTTGGGGGCAGGATCCAGGCAGAATCAAAAGTTTTCATCTGCTTCTCAGGGTGGACATCTCAGATACGCTCATGTATGTCTATGAGATGCTGGGGGCCGAGCTGCTCAGCAACCTCTATGACAAGCTGGGCCGTCTGCTCACCAGCTCAGAGGAGCCCTACTCCTGGCAGGTACCTCTCAAGCCTGATTCCTTCCACCCTCCCAGACCTGTCACACCCTCCTCCTCAGCCAAGCCAGTGGCACACTCTTTCCCCAGCACACAGAGGCCCTGCTCTATGGCTTCCAATCCATCGCAGAGACCATCGACGTCAACTATTCTGATGTGGTGCCTGGGCTCATTGGCCTTATCCCGCGGATCAGCATCAGCAATGTGCAGCTGGCAGATACCGTCATGTTCACCATTGGTGAGCCCTGGCACACACCCATGACCACGTTTCCAGAGCCACAGCACCCAACCCCTACCCTCATGCTGGATCCTATCCAAAATGGGAGAATGGGAGAGAGACATGCTCATACACACAATCCCTGTTGCAGTGAACTGACTGTCCTGGCAGTTCTAGGGGTCCTTCCTACAGTGTACTGAGTTACAGTTCAGTGAGGCTAGTTCACTATCAAGGGAACATCAGTGCTGGGCCTCTGTTGAGTAACCCCTTCCTGCTTCTCAGCTATAAGGCTCATGTTGGAGCATGCACGTGCATATTTGCCTTCAGTCCTCTGAATGAGCAATGCCCTGTGCTAGGGCTACCGCTTGACCCTCCAGGGGCTCTGCCTGCTTCAGGGACGTGGTCCACAGCCAGCCTGGCCTCAGAGATCCCCCTTTCCCTCCTACCTCTAGGAGCACTATCTGAATGGCTGGCTGACCACCCTGTCATGATCAACAGCGTTCTGCCCCTCGTGCTGCATGCCCTAGGCAATCCTGAGCTCTCTGTCTCGTCTGTGTCCACCCTCAAGAAGATCTGCCGAGAATGCAAGTATGACCTGCCGCCCTATGCTGCCAACATTGTGGCTGTTTCCCAGGTATGTGGTGCCCTGGCTGGTGCTGGGTCTCAGGGCACACTCTGCACCATGCTGATACCACATTCTTTCTTTTTACCCCCAGGATGTGCTGATGAAACAGATCCACAAGGTGCGGCTCAGAAGTTTCTAGGCATCTCCTTGGGGGTCTTGTAGGAGTCTCTTATCCTAGAAATCCTGTCTTTTGCCTTCCCCTACCCTTGTCCCTTATTCTGTTTTTGGAACCTTCCCCAGAGGTTCATTCTTCCACCCACGACCAGATGTGGCCAGGACTGACCATCCATGTTCTGCTTCACAGACGAGCCAATGCATGTGGCTGATGCAGGCACTGGGCTTCCTGCTGTCAGCTTTGCAGGTGGAGGAGATCCTTAAGAACCTGCACTCGCTCATCTCACCCTATATCCAGCAGCTGGAGAAGCTGGCAGAGGAGATAGTGAGTGAGCTCTGGGGGCCAGGGAGCAGCGCTAGGGGGATGTGGCTAATGAGGAGTGGAGTTGGAGCAGGCACTCAGAGCTGGCTGAGTGATCTGGGACCAAGCTGGGGCTGGAAGATCTAAGCTTGGTTTGCTTCTCTCCATAGCCCAATCCCTCCAACAAGCTGGCCATTGTCCACATCCTGGGACTTCTCTCCAACCTCTTCACCACGCTGGATGTCAGTCATCATGAGGATGATCATGAAGGCCCTGAGCTTCGGAAGCTGCCAGTGCCACAGGGACCCAACCCAGTGGGTGACATTTTCTTTGCCATTCTCTACCTCCCAACTGTGGGACTGTCATTGTCACTCCCCAAGTCTGTGGGTAATGTTGTCATTGTTTCCCTGGCCCCCTGGGTGATGTATTTGGTTCTCAGACCCTGTGAAGGACCTCATTATGGCCCCTACTCTGTAGGTAGCAATGTCATTATCTCACTGAACCCTGGGGGTGATGTTGACCTTGCCCTCCAGCCCAACTATGGTGATGTCATTGAGATTCCTCAGCCCCATGAAGAACTATACTGACATTATATCCTTCAACCTTCAAGTGATGCTATTATGGGCCCCTGTTCAACTCCTTTCTCTGTGTGGGGTCTTTATTCAGCATTCACTGTCTCCTGTAGGCACTGAGGATGCTTATCACATCCTCTGCATGCAATGACTCTTGCCTTTGAGTTGCTCCCAGTCTACAGGAGATTCATGTAAATGTATTGTTGCAAAGCAGTGTGATAAGCTTGGATACAGGGGGTTGTGGTGACCAGTTACTTACAAACCATTTAATCTGGGGCAAGCCTCAGCTTCCCACTCAAAACTATGCACATTGGAGTGTTTGGCTTGCTTGTATCATTGAACTGTGCTGGATAGCAGATGTAGTCTTGAGTGAAAGTATTTTATACACTGTAAAGTTCCTTACAAATATGAGGGACTGCTTTGGTATTGTTCCTAGAACCCTCTCCAAGGTTTCTGCTGGAGAAAAGGAAGCCATATTCTGGCCTCTGCTTAACTCTCCACCACAATTTTAGTTACCCTTTTGGCTCCAGACCATGCCTGGGCCACCATCATCCTGCAGAGCCCCTTATCCTCTGTGGTAGCCATCATCCTGACTTCCCTCACCTCCTAGGACCTCAGTCTGCTCTCTGCTCCTGCATAAGCTGCCCACAACTATGCATCCCTTGGGCTCCCTACTCAGGCCTGTCTGGGTGAGATAGCAACTCCACTTCTTCAGGGGCTGGCCCATAGACTTGGTTTTACTGAGCAGAGATGGATAGGGAGTGCTTTTTCTCAAAGTTAAGACAGTTTTTATAATTTTTTTTTTTTAGTTGGAGTCTCACTCTGTTGCCCAGGCTGGAGTGCAGTGGCATGCTCATGGCCATAGCAGCCTTGACCTGCTGGGCTCAGGTTATTTTTCCGCTTCAGCCTTCCAAGTAGCTGGAATTACAGGCACATGCTGCCATGCCCAGCTACTTTTTAAAAAATTTATTGTAGAGATGAGGTCTTACCAAGTGGCCCAGGCTGTTCTTGAACACGTGGGCTCAGGCAATCCTCCCACCTCAGCCTCCCAAAGTGCTAGGATTATAGGCATGAGCCACCACACCCGGCCAGTTTTTATAATCGTATGGTGCACTTGTAGTATCTCTGCTTTGAAGTTTGAGGCTTCCTTTGAGACGATTCCTAGAATTCAGGATATATGCCACTTTCATGCATGGGAGGACCACTTCTTCCCCTAAGGGTCCTCAGTGTGCAGTCTGGGGTTTGAGCTCCTCCCCTACTCCCTACAACCAAGTCCGTCTCAGGTACGTCCCACTGATGGCGGGGAACCTCACATCTTCCTGTGTCTTCAGGTGGTGGTGGTGCTGCAGCAGGTCTTCCAGCTTATCCAGAAGGTGCTGAGCAAATGGTTGAATGATGCCCAGGTGGTAGAGGTGAGCCCTGACCCTTGCCCTCTGCTCCCATGGTGACTTTGTCCAGAGGTGGAGCAGGTGTAAGGTGTTGCTGCCCCACTTCAGCCTGCAGTGGTTTGGAGAAAACTAGGGAGGTGAATCCTGCCCCATAGACACAAGGCATCTTTTGAAAAGACGTTTAGAACTTCACAGTTTCACAAGAAGTGCTAATGAAAGGACTATGATGTTAGGGTTGAGTGACAGTCAGGCATCTGTTTTGGCATGAGACCTGCCTTTGGTCCCTTTTCAATTCAGGTTTTTGTTGCTGTTGCTGCTCCCTGAGAGGAAATGGTGGAGATGTAAGTAGCAAGAGTTAAGTTACAAGTTACATCCTGAGCCCTTCTGTGAAGGGCCTTTTTGCTGTCTGCCTTTCAGGGTGTGAGGGTCAGACTTGCTTACCTTCTTGGTTTGCAGGGCCAAGCAAGGCTTCTAGGTAAGGGCCCTTTCTTAGACCTCCTCCATGCAGGGCTTCATTTCCATTCCAGCCAATTTGGAGCTAACCAGAGCCCTTTGCTTTCTTCCCAAGGCGGTGTGTGCTATCTTTGAGAAGTCCGTTAAGACGCTGCTGGATGATTTTGCTCCCATGGTGCCACAGCTGTGTGAGATGCTGGGTCGGATGTACAGCACCATCCCCCAGGCCTCTGCTCTTGACCTCACTCGACAGGTGGGCCTTCTGGTTGGGACAGCCAGTGTTCTGGATTTCATCCTAGTCAGAGATCCTGACCCTGGGTGAGGGTGGGTCAGATGGCTGCCATGGCTGGGGTCCCCACCTGTGTTCTGGGGATGTTGACCTGTCTTGGTGGGCCTCAGCTGACCAGCATTCCCTGTCTTATTGTAGCTGGTCCACATCTTTGCTCATGAGCCTGCCCACTTTCCCCCAATCGAGGCACTCTTCCTGCTCGTCACCTCTGTCACACTCACTCTCTTCCAGCAAGGTAGGTCCTGACCAGGGTCTCTGCTGCTGCCGCCACTGCCACTGCCTCTGCTGCCCCAATCGGGGAGCCAAAGCTGCCCACTCTGTTCTCCTCTGTCCCCTGAGTCGCACATGGGACTTGGTGGGAAACTTGTGGGATCAAGCACAGCACAACTGTCACCTTACAAATAGTTGAAACCTTAGGTTGAAGTGGATAAGAGGGTGAATGATGTCTTCTACTGGCCTGCTGGGCTCAGGGCCAGTCCAGATATGGAGAAGGGTGGGGCAGAAGGTCTGAGGGACATGGGGCACTAGGCTGGCTCCTTTCCTTTGAGATATAGTGAGAAGTAGAAAGAGCATGGGCTTTGAAGTCAGATAGACCTAGATTCTAAGCTCATCACCACCAACTAGTTGTATGTCCTTGGGCAAGTCACTTACCTTTGCTGAGCTTTTATTTCCGTATCTGTGAAATGGAGATGCCATATGCTTGATATGATTGCTATAGGTATTAAACTGTATCTTCTGGGCCCCTGGCTTGGGGTGTTTGCACATGAGGTACTCAGAAAATGCTGACTCCTTTCCCTGCTCAAACCTTAGTCCTTTCTAGGCCAGAAATCAAGTGCCTTTGGCTGTGGTCCCAGCCCCTCATTCACTGTGGCCCTCTGCCTGAGAGAATTAGGAGCATGGGCTCCAGGCTTCCTGTGCTGACTAACCTAGGCTTCCAACTTGGAAAAGAAATAGCACTGCTCTGCTAGCCTTATGAGTCTTGCCTGGATTCATGGTCTCAGGTTTGAGGCTCACCAGGGGTCTCAGCTGGAGTCCAAGGTGCTCTCTGCTCATAAAATCCTGGCCTCTGTTTCTGTGGGCCTGCGTAGCTCCAAACTGGAAGGACCCTGAGCCGGGAACCTAGTGTGGTTATCCTCAACTCCACCTCTTCCACTCCTCACACCTGATCAACCCTGTTGATCCTGGCTTCTGGTTATCCCTCAGCTCCCCCACTTCTCCCCACCTCCATGGCCACTGCCTTGGTTTAGGGTTTTGCCTGGATTACCTTACAACCTTCTACTGGGTTTCCTTGACACCCACCCTTCTCTCCAATCTATTCTGCACACTGTAGTGGTAATGTTCTTTATAAAAACACAAATCTGAGCATTTCTCCTCCCCAGCTTAAAACCTTTCCATTGCTACATTGCCCTCAGGTTATTGTCCCATTCCCACTCATATGACAAAGCTCTGGCATACTTCTAATAGCTGCTCTTGACAGTGTCCTCATGACTCCAACATTCCAACCACACTGACTTTTTCCTTACCATGTCCTGTTTGACCCCTGTGCCTTGCTCCCCTGACTGGAATGCCCTATGCCGTATACTGTATGTACTGTCACGCCTTCATACCTTAGAAAGGAGGAAGACTGCATCAGCCCTCAGAGAGACTTCTCTGAGGCAGAACTGGGTGCTCCTAACTGTGCTGAAACTGCTTCATGTACACGCTGCTGATACAGCACTGATCACACACTATAATCAGCTTTCATGTCTGTCTGTCTTCTAGGGTAAGCCCCTCAAGGACAGGATCGAGTCTCTTGTCGAGAATGAGGCCAGAAAAGAGCAGGCCTCAGACATGGTTAAATAAAGGAGAGTGAGGGCTCCCTTCCTGTAGAACCTTTCTTCCTGGCTGTCTGCCCCATCTCTAGCAGAGTGGCTGTTGAACGTCGAACCTGCTGTTTTATCCAGGCATGGGACACATTGGACCTCACTTTCCACAACTTAAGCAACTCAGGGTCCAGATATGAAAAACTAGACTTTAATAAATAAAAATAGTGGCTCCTCAGAGCCTGGAGAAGGAAGGAGGGCAGAGATCATCTACTTTACAGATGGGGAAACTGAGCATTTGTGGCTTGCACAAGATCACACAGCTACTTAGTGGTATCTAAGGCAGAAGGTTTTGCACCACATCCTCTGAGAGTGGAGAAGCCTGGCTAGGAGCTCCAGGTACTTGCCTTATTCTTGCCCCAGGAATCACCAGAATTGGAGCAGAAGTGTCCAACATCATATTTGTTGGGCTTGTTGTTTGTCTTGTTGGACAGGATGGCCCCCATACCTGTTATGCCATCCCAGTCTTAGCCCTCCCTTCCTCAGGCTCTGCCTTCCCACTGGACCATGGGGTGACACAATGACTAGTTTCCCTCTTTCTTGGCATGTCCAGATGTTGGGAGCTGGTCCTCAGCCCTGAGCTTGGCTCTCTGCTGAGTATCTGAGTGGAGGAGCTTTGCTGGGGGTGGGGCTCTCATTTTTGGCCTTATGATGCTGTTTCCTCCCTTAGGCCCGCCAGTGACTTGACTAGCTTGGCCATGCCTACAGCACACTGGGCATTACCCTACCCAAGCAGGAGTCCTCTGGTTTAAGTGGACTCAATAGAATCGTTTCCTTGGCCAAACCAAGAGCCCTAAGGCTATCGAAATGAGGGGCGCTTACTCAGGCTCTGATGCCCTGACCTTTCCAAGGGCCTTCAGCCAAACCTCAAAAGGAGATACCATGACCGACTCCCCCACTAGCCCTGCCCTCCTCTTCGAAGCCTGGTGATGGGGAGATATGTGCCTGGAAACAGTAGAGGGTGATTCCAGCCTGTCAGAAACCACAATAAGAGTGTGGGAACCATTTCTTCAGCTATGTGGAGTGCAGAATTGCTCGAGCACCACGGGATCACTGGGGGGGGGACTGGCCTGAGGAGTGGGGAGTAAGCAGAAGGCCCCTTGGGGGGAGCTGGGGCAGGCCCGTCCTTCACTTTGCCGTCTCTTTCTGTTGGGCTTCTCCCAGTTCATGGTTTTTGTATGTTTTGTTTCTTTATCTTGCTTCCTGCTGCTCATGTGCCCCCACGCTGTCTCCCTGCAGGCTCTCAGTCCCACATAACTATATGAGGTTGAGTTGCTGTTTGTATAATTTTTTCTTAAGTTCCATCTTTATTATATTTTAGGGCCCAGGGATCATCCTGATATTGTTGATTCATTTATGCAACTCCTGGCACAGGTGTGTTTTAGTTTTATTCATTCACGTTCTGTTCTCTCTCTTTCTCTTTCTCTTATGTTGAAATTCAATTTAAGCCTATTTTTAGCTTTCTGTTGACAAATTTTTTTTCTGTTCAGTTGAATAGAGTTTCTTCATCTGTTTCCGTGGAAGTTGACAACCCAACATTCTCCTTTAGTGCCCCTATGCCTCAACTAGCTCAGTCTTCTACAAAGACCAGGGAGAGGCTGGTCCCCAAGGGAGGGAGCTGGGCTGGCCTCGGGGGGGAATGGGGAAAGGAGGGGGTGGTGACTATGTCCAGCAGCTCCTATGTGGCTGGCTTGCCCAAGATAATCAGGGGCAGGGCTAGAGCAAAAGGGCCTGGGGTTCACTGTCCCCGTGCTCCTGCCGGGAACTGACTGCCTCAGTGTCCCCGGCCTGCTTCCGAGAGGTAGGCTGGGAGAGCTCCAAAGGGAGAGGCTGAAGATGAATGTGCACAGTGGAGCCCAAGCAGGCTGCTGGAGAGGTTATGCTGCTGCTGCGGGGTGGGGCACAAGCTCCATTGTGAGACCATGTTAGGATATGTTTGCGTCTCGTATGTGTTGAAGTGTGCTGGATCTTATCTTAAATGTTTTGAGTTTGGTTTGGGAAGGGAACAGAAATCGCCAGCTGCTGTAAGTAGTATGCGTATTGTGTTGGATGCTGGGATAAATGTGCAGTTGCAGTGCGGGCACTTGCATCGATGTGTACTGTATGTCATTGTGTTGTGTGTTTTGTGTTGTTTGTTGATGTGTCAGGCCTTGATAGATTTTGAGCGTGGGTATGTTGGAGGCATGCAGGACTGTGCATTATGCAGGATGGGAGTGTATGTTATGCTATGGGTATGTCTGTATTAGAGTATGGTTTGGAAGATATGAATGGCAAGCTGTGGGAGTGTGGAGTTAGTGTGATGGGGGCATTCTATGTATTAGGAAGTTTCTAGCACACTAGCACACAGAATCCATAACCAGTGAGTTGGGGTCAATGCAGTATTCTTTGCTGAATTTCTTTACTGAAGCATCCCACAGATATTTATTGAGTGTGTAGGACGTGCTGTACCTTGCTAGGTGCAGAGGTTATAATGGTGAGCAAAAGCAGGCACAGTTCTTGCTCTTCTGGCACATGTGGTCTAGTGGGGAGTGGGGGAGTGAAGAATAGGGAGTGTTCTGGGCCTGGATGGATATGTGTCTAGGTATCTGCAAGAGTATATCTTTGATGGGAGGCATTTGAGTGTGTGTTTGTGGATGGGTGTGTGGGGGAGTGTACAGGAGGATTGTGGTTAGGTTGAGGATGTGGGTGTGTGCTCAGGGTTTGGGGATGTGCAGGTGTTTGGGTAATGACTGTGGAGTGAGGGTGTGTTGCAGATGTGGGAGAGCATATGTATGTAAGGGGTATGATAGAGATGTGTAAGTAAGGGGCATTTCAAGTGAGGATGCACGTAGGGGTGTTTTCACATGAGTAAACATGGGGGCTGGAGGGCATATGAGGGGTTGGAGGGTAGGGGTCTGTGTGGTGTGCGCTGGGGACATTGCTGGGGAGCAGCAGTGTTTGAGGATGGCTGGAACTGTGCAGAGCGTCTCCTGTGACCTGAGGATGTGCCAGTCATGTCCTGGTACCACTTGGGGCAGACCATCTGCCACCCCCCCGCCACTCCATCTGTCCTTTCCCCCACCGGTAGCACTGGCTCCTGGGATGGGTACGGCTGAGGAAGGCCTGGACACAGGGTATCCTGGGTGAAAGATGGGGTTGAGGCTCTAAGGCTCCGCCCTACTTGACCTCTTCTTGAGTAGGACCTGGAGAGCGCCTGAGGAATGGATACAGGACATGGGAGGGGGAGCTGAGGGATCCCTGTCCAACTGCCATCTCTTCTTCCTGCTGCCCTGTTTACAAGCCCAGGGGGCCTCAGCTCCCTCTGTGAATCAAAGTGAAGCCACTGCTGGCTACCTGGAGCCTGCAGGACATCTGGCCCTGGGAGAGGGGAAGGTGGAACCCGAGTTTTCTGCATTATGATCCCCAACCCCCCGCTTCTCTCACATACATGTGTGCATTCACATACACATACATGTACATAGCATCCCCTGGGCTGTCCTCACCTGATCTGCTGAACTCCGGGGTGGTTTGGGTCCCCCCAAGGATGGCTGAGTAACTGGGTTTGGCAGCCTCTGCCTGTGATGTGAGAAGTTGGGGGCTGGGGTGGCAGGTGAGTGGGGGGATGGTCCTTGGAGCTGGCTGGGGCTGGGCTTACCAGCTCCACCTCCTGCAGGCTCTGAAGCGGAAGCCAGATTTGTTCCTGTGTGAACGATTGGATGTCAAAGCTGTGTTCCAGTGTGGTAAGTGGGGCCAGGTGGACAGGTGGACCTGGGGCTCCCTGGGGAGGACGCTTGGGCCCCATCTGATCTGCCTCTGCCTCTCCCACAGCTGTGCTGGCCCTCAAGTTCCCTGAGGCACCTACTGTCAAGGCCTCCTGTGGCTTCTTTGTGAGTCCCATGCTAACTCCTGACCCCTGATCCTCCACCGCCCCAATGCCCTGCCCTGCTCAGGACTCCAGGGGTAGGTGCGTGGTATGCAGGGAGAGGTGGGAAGGAGCTGGTGCTGATGGGCCTCTCCATCCTCCTCAGACAGAGCTGCTGCCTCGGTGTGGGGAAGTAGACTGTGTGGGAAAGGTGGTACAGGAGGATGGCCGCATGCTGCTCGTAGCAGTGTTGGAGGTGAGACAGAGCAAGGGCGTTTGGATGACGGTGGGGGCCCTCATGCTGAGGCTTTCTTGGTTCCCTAAGCTCCTGGATTCTGTTTCTTCCTCAATTAAATGGCTGAAAGTCGTTAGGGTTGCTGTGCTCTCAGAAAGCCGCGCTCTCTGTGATGTGCAGTTTGGCTTAGGAGCTGTCCTGGAGGGCCTGGACGTGGTTAGGCAACCTTGCTGCAGAAGGGGCATCGCCCTGGTGTGCTGAGAACTCCTCTCCCTCAGGCCATCGGAGGCCAGGCCTCCCGCAGCCTCATGGACTGCTTTGCTGACATCCTGTTCGCCCTGAACAAACACTGCTTCAGCCTCCTGAGCATGTGGATCAAGGAGGCGCTGCAGCCACCTGGTTTTCCCTCTGCCCGCCTCAGCCCTGAACAGAAGGACACCTTCAGCCAGCAGATTCTTCGGTGAGCAGAGCTGGAGTGGGCCCGGGCTCGGGCAGGGAGGAGGAGGTGGCAGTGGATGGTGCTCACCTGCTCTCCCTTTTCTCCTTCAGCGAGCGCGTGAACAAGAGGCGGGTGAAGGAGATGGTGAAGGAGTTCACACTGCTGTGCCGGGGGCTACACGGCACAGATTACACAGCTGACTACTGAGGGGCGCCCCGTCCCCACTCCCCCCTTCTCCTCACCCTTCCCTGTCCCCAAAGAGTAAACCTGGACCCTCATTGCTGCCTCTGCTTCCTTTCTGCTGCCACCACCACCTAGCTGAAAGCCTGGGTCCAGAATGCCTGGGAGAAGGACAGGAGGATGCTTGGACCCAGGCCTCGGGAGGGAATGGCAGAAACACCTTCTAGCTCCTAGGGCGGAGGAGGTACTGCTGTAGCCAAGCCACCTAGGCTGGAGCCCTTTGTCATTGCCTTTGGGGTGGGGCAGGGTAGGGGCTGCAGTAGTATCATCCACCCCCAAACCCCCATAAAATCAGTACCCACATGCATGTATGCATACACTTATTTAATCAGCAGTGCTGGGTACTAGGTCCCTAGCTCTGCCCTACCTTGTGGTCTAGTCCATAGCTACCAAGCTAAGCTGGAAGGATGGTGAGGATGTGGGAAGGCTGCATGGAAGAGGGTTCTGGCAGGAATAGGTGGCTTCCTAGGTATAGGACTTGGGGCATTGGGTTGCAAGTGGGGTGAGGCTGGGTCCATTTGGAAGGGAAGAAATGGGAAGGGAAGTTGGGTTTCTGGTGTGGGGTTGTAGAGTACCAACCTTGCACACGGTTGAGAAGGGCTGTAGAAAGGAGCTAAGTGTATGTGGGATGAGGGAGAGAAGGTATTGCAACCCTCAAAGGAGGAGGAAAACAGGACCTAGTGTTGTTTGTGTGGCCGTAGCTCCTCACTTACATGGGACCTCCCACACAGGATGGTAAGGGGCCAGTCAGGACCAGGGACAGCTCCTGGCCTGCACTTGCCTTCCTCCCTTGCATGACTGCTTCCCTTTCTATCTCCTCAGCTGTAGTTTCATCTGAGCTGTCTTTCAGGGACTCCAGCCTTCTCCTCAGTAAGATCTGAAGAGCAGGACTGAGTTCCTACTGCCATCCATGAGCTTTGAATCTCCTTGGAGGTGTTGGAGAATTGGTTACTCCCACATTCCATTCCTTCCCCTGTTCTTTCCCCAACCTTTGCACAAGTTTCGTGTTCTCCTTTCTCCCTCATCCAACCTCTTCCCATGCCAGCCAACATCAGTCCCCCTCCATCATCCACCATTCCCTAAAGCTACTCTGTTCCCTGTCCCCTACCCCTCTTCAGTCCATCCCCACCTTACTCTTGATTTCTCACTTCTCCTGAGCTGTGTGGAGGTGTTTCATCCTTTCTTCCTACTACATGCTATCCAGGTGTCTTATGCCTTATCCCTTCCCACTCCATGAGCAAGTGTAGCATGTATAAGGCAGGAGAATAGGGGGAAGCCAAATCAACAGACCTGGGTTTGATGTTGATTGTACCACTGACTTGCTGTGTCTTATTAAACAAGTAGTTAGTCTCTTCGAACCTCAATTTCCTCATCTGTAAAATGGGACAATTCTTTTTCCAAAGACTGTGAACTCTAAGAATGTAGTGTTTCGTGGACAGTTAAGTGCTCAACATTTGACTGACAGGCTGCTGTGAGGATAATAAATAGCAAATTCTTTCATTGCATGTGATATGCAAAGGACTACTGTGTGAAGTTTTATATATAAATTACTTTGACCCTCACAACAATCCCATTAAAAGGTACTATTGTCACAACTCCTCATTCTGCAGATAAGGAAACGGGCATAGAAACATCCTAAGATACTCAATAGCCAAGTGGCCAAGCACAATATTCACATCCAGGCAGTTGGACACTGAGTTGGAAATTATGCGACGGTACCTCCCAGAGGAGAGAGTGCACATGAAATGCTTAACAGTATTTCATGTGCGGGTAGGAGCTACTCAACTCGGGGTAGTTATTTTTAGAGAGTCGGTGTTCTTGAGGGCCGACGGCAGGCTGAGCAGAACTCCGCGCTTGGAGAGGAGCGCCAGGGGAACTGCATCACCCACAAGGCTCTGCGCCTTTCTCGAGGCACTTCCGGCCGGCCTTGGACTCTGGCAGACCATTGGTTCTCATTGGGCAGCTTGGCTACAGGATTGGAGGGCGAGAGCGGTGCTGGCTTAGGATAGGTAAGGTTGCTGTTAGCCACGCCTCTAGGACCCGGAAGTGATCTCCGCGTAGGCCCTTGTGTCGGGGAGAAACGGGAATTTGGTGGCAGGGGGTGTTTTGCCTACTGGCTGAAGACTGTGACTTCCCTACGCCCACGAAGCGACGCGGGCCCCGAAATTGACCCCAGGGAGGTCCCCGCTGCATCCCACCACGCAAGCTACGCCTCATGGAGGCTACGTTCAGCAGCCCAGCGGAGGTGGCGCTGCAGCGGGAGGCGGGGGTCCCAGGACTGCTCACTCCTCTGTCGGACCTCGACCGCGTGTACGAGCTGGAGCGAGTCGTTGCATTCGTCCGCAACCTGGAGTGTCAACGGGTGAGAGCAGGCTTAGGGAGGAGTGACTCGCCTCTGTGGGGATGAGTGGCCACGAGGATCGGGATCTTGGGGGATCTTGGGGGATTTTGTGAGGACAACCGGGTGGGGGAATCTGAGTCCATCCGCCGCGCGTTGGCCACTCCTGCACCTACTCCGTGTGCAGAGTACCTCTCTGGGATTACGGGCTTTGAAGTTGGTTGGGAGCTCCCTGAAGGTTTCCTTTGAAGAGGCCCTCGATAGGGGAGCGGCTGTCCTTGACTCCATGGTTTATGCTTACAGGTGGCCTTGCAGTTCCCTGACCAGCTACTGGGAGATGCTGGGGCTGTGGCTGCACGACTGGAGGAGACCACAGGTTCAAAGATGTTCATTCTGGGGGACACAGCCTATGGCAGGTGTGAACTTGACCTTAAGTGGGCTAGGCCTGGGGCTCCAGGGCTCATGGGATTTCCCCTCTGTGACAGTTTTGTTTTGTTTTCTTTTTTTTTTTTTTGAGTTGGAGTCTCACTGTCGCCCAGACTGGAGTGCAGTGGCCGCTCCCGGCCACCGCAGCTTCAGCCTCCTGGGCTCTGGCAATCCTTCTGCCTCAGCCTTCCAAGTAGCTGGAACTACAGGCGCAGGCTACCACGCCCAGCTAATTTTTTTGATTTATTGTAGAGATGAGATCTCGTCTGCCCAGGCGGGTCTCGAATCCGCGGGCTCAGGCGATCCACTCACTTCAGCCTCCCAAAGGCGCGGGATTACAGGCTGAGCCACTGAGCCCGGCTAGTGTTTGTTTTCAATGGCTATGTTTCTCCTTGACGTGATGGTGATGATGCTCCTCCTGATGCTAGCTTCCTTCAGTGACAGTGTTTTCCTTTCATGAAATCGAGTGCATTTCCCATTGATGACAGCAACTCTCCTCCAGATAAGAACCCGTCTCACTGATGGTATCATCTCTGCAGCTGCTGTGTGGACGTACTGGGTGCTGAGCAAGCTGGAGCTCAGGCCCTTGTACATTTTGGCCCTGCCTGCTTAAGCCCTTCAGCCCGCCCACTGCCTGTCACCTTCGTCCTTGGTCAGCGTTCTGTGGCCTTGGATCTCTGTGCCAAGGCCTTTGAGGCCCAGAACCCAGACCCCAAAGTGCCTGTGGTGCTGCTGAGTGAGCCAGCCTGTGCCTACGCCCTGGGTGAGTGGTTATTATGCCTGTGCATGCAGGAAGAGTGGGCCTGCTGCTTTATGCCTTAATTTTCCCATTTCAGTACACTTCCATAGAGCCCCTTGATATGGATTTGGCCCAAGTCTTTTGGGTCAAATTTAGTTACCTGAGGATGAGGAAGCTCCTGCTTTGCCAGGCTCCAGCCCTGACATCATCTCCTTCTCTTCCAGAGGACTTGGCCACTCTCCTGCGCCCACGGTACCTGGACCTGGTAGTCTCCAGCCCAGCTTTTCCCCTGCCTGCAGGGTCCCTCAGTCTGGAACTGGAGCCCTTGGAGCGTTTTGGGCGCCGCTTCCCCTTGGCCCCAGGAAGGTGTCTGGAAGAGTATGGCGCCTTCTATGTGGGGGGATCTGAGGCCAGCCCTGACCCTGACCCAGACCTGAGTCGGCTGCTCTTGGGGTGGGCACCAGGGCGGCCTTTTTCCTCCTGCTGTCCAGACACAGGGAAGACTAAGGATGAGGGTGCCTGGGCTGGACGGCTAAGGGCGCGAAGACAATATCTGGTCGAGAGGGCCAGAGATGCCCGTGTGGTGGGGCTGCTGGCAGGTACATTGGGTGTGGCCCAACACCGTGAGGCACTGACACACTTGCGGAACCTGACTCAGGCTGCCGGCAAGCGTAGCTATGTGTTGGCTCTGGGACGGCCCACCCCTGCCAAACTTGCCAACTTCCCTGAGGTAGATGTCTTTGTGCTGTTAGCCTGTCCTCTGGGCACCCTAGCCCCCCAGCCTTCTGGTAGCTTCTTCCGGCCTGTATTGGCACCATGTGAGTTGGAGGCTGCCTGCAATCCTGCCTGGCCACCTCCAGGCCTGGCTCCCCACCTCACACATTATGCGGACTTGTTGCCTGGTGAGTGGTGGGGGACTGCCTGAGCTGGAATCTTGGGGCATAGAGTAAGGGGCCCAGTATGGATTTTTATTTTCCTCCCTTCCAGGCTCTCCCTTCTATGTGCCCCTCCCACCACCTGAGTCAGAGCTGTGGGACACCCCAGATGTGTCGCTCATTACTGGAGAGCTCCGACCCCCACCTGCCTGGAAGTCATCAAATGATCCTGAATGCTCAGCCCTGACCCCACGGCCTCAGCTGGAGCTGGCTGAGAGCAGTCCTGCAGGTAAGTGTGCACTTACTCCACTCCTAGCTGAACTCTTTCAGCAGGTTCAGCCCCACTCAGACTGAGTCCCCTCTCTCTATAGCCTCGTTCCTTAGTTCCCGGAGCTGGCAGGGGCTGGAACCCCGCCTGGGTCAAACACCAGTGACAGAAGCTGTGAGTGGAAGACGAGGGATTGCCATCGCATATGAGGATGAGGGAAGCAGCTGATACCACGTGAGGCCAGAGATACAGATGGACTTGTGAATTGCTGCTAGGCCCCTCAGTGCTCCCTGCACCAACCTCCCATCCCCTCGCCAGGATTCTTGAAGGAGCCTTGATGGAGGGAGGGTATGCAGTGCCTCAGTGAAGACAGGATCTGTCTCTGTACTGTTCTGGCACTGGCAGAGGCACAGCTCATATTGGCGCAGCCTCAACCTGCTGGGCTCCAGCAATCCTTCCGCCTCAGCCTTCCGAGTAGCCTGAACTACAGGCGCGTGCTATCACGCCCGGCTGATTTTTTATTTTTTTATTGTAGAGATGCGGTCTCGTCAAGTTGCCCAGGCGGGTCTCAAACCCGTGGGCTCAGGCAATCCACTCACCTCAGCCTCCCAAAGGCGCAGAATTACAGGGGCCACTGCTCAGGGCTGAGCCACTGAGCCCGGCTCCAGATGATTCTTTGTTGTGGGGCTGTTCTGTATATGGTAGGGTACTTAGCAGCCTCTGCCAACTAAACATCAGAAACACCCCCACCAACTGTGACAATCAAAGCTGTCTCCAGACATTGGCAAATGTCCCCTATGGGGGCAAAATTGCTCCCAATTGAGAACCACTAGTCTAGACCTGCACTATTCAGTACAATAGCCACTGAATACATGTGACTACTTAAACTTAAGATTAAAAGCTTAGTTTCTCTGTCACACTAACCACATTTCAAGTGCTCAAATAGTCACATGAGGGGAGAATATAGCTATAGGATCTTTCCATCATTGCAGAAAGTTCTGTTTGTTGGATAGTACTGGTCTACACTGATTCAATTGTTTCTCAGGGAGATCACAGAAACTCGAATAAACCAGATACTTTTTCTCTTTCTGTTTATTTTTATTCATCAAACACTGCAGGTCCTGCACAGGTCCTGTGGATGGAATTGTATTTAACCAGATTCCTGTCCTCACCGTGTAGTTGGAAAGACAAAGTGTTAAATATGCAATCACCACACAGTGAAACAGTATTATCTGTGAGGAGGGAAGCTCCAGGGGCAGTTGGATCCCACAGGAGACATTTGACAAGGACTCAGGAGGCTTCCCAGGGAGACTGATACCTAAACTGGATCTTGTGGAGGATAAAAATAATTGTCAGGAGAAAAAGAGTGAAATGGCATTTGGGCTTAAACACAGGCATGAACCAACACAGTGGGTGCCTCAAGCAAAGTGGAGTTGCTGGGTCTTGAGAGGGATGAAAAGACCCACATCTACATTCCCCACATTTGCTGAGAATCTTGTCATATTGGCAGCAACCAGGGTGTTGAAGACACAGGTGAACAAAGGAGTTGTGGGCCCTGCCCTCAGGGAATGCCCAGTCCAATGGTATAGGGAGAGCTGTAAACTGACTACGGTAACCCAGGTAGAGTGGGTGCCAATCTTGTATTCTACAAACACATATTGAGGACCCACTTTTTGCAGGCACTAGATATACAGCAGTGTGTGCAACAAAGATCATGGTGGTCACACTCTTCTGGGGGGAGATGGACAAACTTTAGAATACTTAATATGTCAATGGTGATGGTGCCTACTGTGGAGAAATGTAAAGCCGGGAAGGAGATAAGGAGTGTTGTGGGGGTGGTTCAATATTAAACAGAATGGTCAGGGAAGGCCTGTTGAAGAGGGTGGGCAAAGGCCGAAAGGAAGTTACAGAGTGAGCCACATGGATACTTAGGAGAAGCAGAGAAAACAAGTGCAAGGGCAATGAGGTGAGGTTATGGCTGTCATGTGTTCAAGAAATAGCAAGGAGGGCAGTGCAACTAGGAGAGTTGGGGGGAGTATTAGAAGTTGTGGTCAGGGAGGGTCGTGGGCAGCTGCAGGGTGGAGGCCTGGTAGGCCATTGTTGGAACTTTGGCTTTTATTCTGAATGAGATGGGAGCCATCGGGCATTTAAATAGGTAAGTGACATGAGCTTGCTGAAGTCTTAAAGGATCATCAGGGCATGGTGGGAGCCCAGAGCAGGCACAGGACCCTGGGGACTGGTAGTTGTTAGCCAGACAGAGGAACGAGCAGGCAGAGGCGTGCAGCAGGCATCAACGTCTTACGAGCCCGGTGAGGAGGAGAGCACGCACGGCACCCGCCGGGCCCTGGGTAGGGCACGGGGTGGCCACAGGGGAGGCGGGGAGACCAGTGGTGTTTGGAGAGTAAGCTAGGGAGGCCTACGAGCAAGCTCGGGAATAAAGCAGGGCTGGTGGGCCTAGGCGGGGTGGGGTGGACAGACTCGAGAAGGAGCGGCCAAACATCAAGGTACTTAGTAAGAAGGACGCTGGAGCCTGCGCCACGCGCAACTGCAACATCCACAGGCCCCCGCGCCTACGATTCCGGCGTGGCTGTGCCCTAGACCGGCCTCTACGCGGCTCAGTACCCGGCGCGCAGTCACGTGGTGTCGACGCGTCACGTGGACGAGTCAGGTGACGCTGCGGGGCGGGCGGACAGACTGCGGGGCGGACGGTGGACGCGGTTTTAGCTCTGGCCCCGCCGATCCGACCCCCGCTATCGTCGCCGCCATGTCGGGGCTAGCGCTTCTCTACTCCGGGGTGTTCGTGGCCTTCTGGGCCTGCATGGTCGTCGTGGGTGAGGCCGGGTCTTGGCGGGCGGGGGCAATGTCTGAGCCGCGCAGGCCAGGCTGCTGCCCCGTGGGGGCCGTGGGGACCGGGAATACCGGGCCTCGGCGCGGGCTCTTCACCCTGGGCTCCGGGACTTGACTTGCGCCTGTTACGGCCTCTGACCTCGACAGAGGAGACCCGGATCTCAGGCTGCTTGAGGAGGGGCGCAGGCGGGGGTAGTTGGGGGCCGAAAGAGCAGCACTACCCCCTTTCTGTCTCTACCGCCGTCTCTCCCCGCCCCCCTGCGTCTCACTGCTGTCGTCCCTTTCTTGCTCCCGACCGGCCTGCTTGGGTCACAAGCCGGCTGCTCCGGTTCCTCTTTTCCAGGTCGTTTTGCTTTCCCCCACCCACTGCTTGTTGGGTAAACAGCGGCTCGAGCTGGGCTGGCGGGATCTGGTAGGGCCTGGCTAGAGCGCATGGTCCCTCCTTTCTTCCACGGTGTCAGGCATGCCTGCGGAGGATCTTGGTTGGAAGGTGGTGTCATCGAGGGAAGTGTGTTACTGAGGGAGTGGCAGAAAATGGAGGCCTAAGCAGAGGAATCTACATAGACAGCTATACTTTCACCTGGGGGCCAGCCTGAGGACTCTCCCTTGACTGGGATGTAGGCAGACCTTTAGAGAGACGTGGCCCTTCTGCTGGGCAGCTAATACTTCTCCAGATTGGAGAGCTTCTCCCTTGAGAACAGCCCCTAACTCCTTTTTTTCTTACTGCTGCAGGAATCTGCTACACCATTTTTGACCTGGGCTTCCGCTTTGATGTGGCATGGTAAGGGGAGGGCCGGGAGAGGATGCCCCAGGAGCTTCTCTGCATCCTTTCCTCTTCTCTGGTCTGAGCCCCTCCCCGACAGCAACCCACCGCATGGGATACGGGCCTTTGAGAGATATGAAATCTATCCAGCACTGGTGGGGTTGGAGGAAGAATGGGAGGCTAAGAATGTTGTGACCCCTTCTCTACCAGGACTGAATTGCTTTCTTCCCTGACTCCACACCAGGTTCCTGACTGAGACTTCGCCCTTCATGTGGTCAAACCTGGGCATTGGCCTAGCTATCTCCCTGTCTGTGGTTGGGGCAGCCTGGTGAGTGTTGGGGTTGTGGCACGGGGGCACGGGCTGAGTCATGGCAGGCCATTTCACTGGGTTCTTAGTAATCCTGGGGGCATTTATAGCTTGGGCTCTGCTCATCACTTTTTTTATCCTTCTACCAGGGGCATCTATATTACGGGTTCTTCCATCATCGGGGGAGGGGTGAAGGCCCCCAGGATCAAGACCAAGAACCTGGTCAGGTAAGTGTAAAGGTCAGGTTGTCATAACCAGGGAAGCTGCCTGTGTTTGAGCTGTTTTTCACAAGCTTACTGGTAGGATGGGATGTTAGTGGAGGAAAGTTGCTGGGGACTTTTTGGGGAGGGAGATTGGTTTCCTTCTCATCTCTCTCTCCTCTTCACTCTCTATGGCTACCACAACCAGCATCATCTTCTGTGAGGCTGTGGCCATCTATGGCATCATCATGGCAATTGTCATTAGCAACATGGCAGAGGTATGGAAGGCCTGGGTGGGAGTGGGCATCCACCAGTTTGTTCTACACATTGCTTAGAGATGGAGGTGGGCATAAGGGGTGATTTCTGATTATTTTTCTTTCTTTCTCAGCCTTTCAGTGCCACTGACCCCAAGGCCATCGGCCATCGGAACTACCATGCAGGTAGGTGGGGTATGTGTGAAGGTGAAAAGTGGAGCCCTCACACCTGCTTCCCCACTCCTGTCTCCTAGCTTGGACTCCTCATTTTGATATTCTCTGACCTGCTGTGGCCTGCTTTATGAAGTTGGGGTGGGGATTGGCCCCATTAGCCCATCATCTCCCCTGTGCCTGGCTTGGCCTGGCCTCAGTGTTTCCCTCTCTGTCCTCCCAGGCTATTCCATGTTTGGTGCTGGCCTCACAGTGGGCCTGTCTAACCTCTTCTGTGGAGTCTGCGTGGGCATCGTGGGCAGTGGGGCCGCCCTGGCTGATGCTCAGAACCCCAGCCTCTTTGTAAAGATTCTCATCGTGGAGATCTTTGGCAGTGCCATTGGCCTCTTTGGGGTCATCGTTGCAATCCTTCAGGTGCTGTATCCCCCTGGGAAGCCTCTGTGTCCTTGTCCCTGCCTAGCTTTACTTTCTGTCCAGGAGAGCTGAAATGCTCCCCTTTTCTGCCTATAACCATAGAACCCCCAGGCAGCTTCCACCTCCTCATTCACATCTGGTTTTCTTCTTTTGAGGCTTGCTTTCGGTTTATTTTTGACTCTGATCTGGTATCATTGGCAACAGGCCTGTTTTTTTCTCTAATGCTTTGTATCTATATAGCTCTCATTCAGCCTCTTTCTGTTCTGTCATTTTGTTTATTTGCCTTCTTCTTTCTGCCCCCATCTCTGTATCTGTAATCTAGACTATGTTGGGATTTTGTGCCTTTATCAGTCTGTCTTGGTGTGTTTGTGTCTCTCAGGGTCTCTGTGTGTATCTGTCTGTGATGTGCCTGTCAATAGAACATCACTTTCTGAACTGTGTGTGTGTTGTCTGACAGGGTGTGTCGGTTGTGACCAAGGATCAGCCTGAGGGTTTGAGCATGACTGTGAGTGCTTGGCTGGGTTAAAGCCTTGGTGACTGACTCTGTCCATATGCCACTTCTTTCCATCTGATTTTGTGGTTGTCTGACTGTCCCTGCTCATCTGTATGTGTCTGTCATACTGTGTCCATCCTGGTTAGTCATCTATGTATTGTGGTCTTTCCGTTTGCTAGGTCTAATCTGTCATTTGTTACTGCCTTATTGATTCCTGTGTCCCTGCCTGATTTCTCCTGTTCTTCTTTTGCAGACCTCCAGAGTGAAGATGGGTGACTAGGTGATCTGTGTGGGTGGGACCGTGCCTCACTCTTATTTATTGCTGATTTTCCTGGGACAGCTGGAGCTGTGGCCCTTAACCTTTCAGGAGCTTGGTGTTCAGGGCCCTCCCTGCACTCACCTCTCACTGCCTGTTGACTTGGAGGCACTGCAGTCTGGGCTGAATCTTCAGTATGGGGAGCAGGCTGCTGATGGCAACTATGTGTGCAGCTGTGCACTTGTGTCAACCTCCACCCCTGTACCATCCTCCCAGTGTTTGTGAAATAAACATGGTATTTGTCTGGGTCAGTGCAGCGTCTGTTTCCCTCTTGTGCCACCTTTCAGAGGAAGGGTAAAGGCCTGTGTACCTCAGCCTCATGCCAACCTCTGTGCTCTGGACAGAGGTGCCTCCTGGGTGGGAGGTAAGGTGCTGGGCCCAGGATTCTGTGGCCCCTGAACGTCCTTGTTGAAGGGAGTAAGAGAGTCTGGGGATATGGGCCTTGGTGTGTTTGTGCCTGGGGTACTCTTAGCCCCATGTCCTCAGGGCTCTGTCCACTAGGCCCCCGAATTGACTGACATCAACTTATCTGGCTCTGCTTACCTGGCTGTACCCTCTGGCATCTATTTACCTGGCTCTACCCTCAGGCTCATCACTCCCTACCCCTGTAGGCCTGGAGCCATGCATCTGCCTCTACCTCTAGTGATAGTCCTGTCCCTTCCTGTCAACCCATCCCCTCCTAGCAATCTACTCCAATCCCTTGTTCCCAGGGCTCTGTCTAGCTCCTCCTACTCTTGTCCAATCTCTCAATTTCCTCCTTTTACCCCAAATTTTCTGTTATCCTAGAAGCCCCAGCCACCTCTAGCCTTTAGGGGTCCTGCCCAACCGGCAGCCCACTCTCTGCTGGCCGGCCTTTAATCATGCTTCCTTTAAAGAGTTGACAGATCCCTAGGCCCCCTGCCAGAGTCGGCCCAACCTCCAGGCCCCCTTCCTTGGCTGAGTTGGCGCTCCAACCCAATCCCCACTCCCCTGTAATGGTCTTGACCAACCCGCACCCTCTCTTCGGTCCGGCCCCTAAGCCAAACCCCTTGGATGAGCCTGACCGATTTCCTACGCCCCTCCCTGCTCGGTGCCTCCGCTGCCCCCGGCTCGGCCGCTGGCAGGGGCGGGCTCGGGGCGGCGCGCGGCGGGTGCGGGCGCGCTGGAGGCGGGGGCCGCGGGGGCGCGCGCGCGCGGGCGCGCCGGCCGGGCCTGCCCCTCCGAGGAGCCGTAGCGCGGGAGGGAGGCGGCGGCGCTGTGGTCCGTCGGTCCGCCGGTCCGTGGGTCTGCCCGGCCGCCGGCCCCGCCCTGCCCCCCGGGGCGGCTCGGCTCCATGGCCCGCGGCGGCGGCGGGAGGCGGCCCGGGGGCCGCGGGGGCCTCTGACTGGGCGGCGGGAGGCGGCGGGCCGGACCATGGGGAACGGAGCCGTCCGCAGCCGCCGGAGCCGGGAGCCCTGCCCGAGCCGGAACAGCATCCCCTGCTGAGCCCCGAGCGCCGGGTGAGAGGAGGGCGCGCGCGGCTCCTCGCCCAGGGCCCTGAGATTCCAGACCCGGTCCCGCGAGGGGCATCCCGAGCGCGGCCCCGAGATCCCAACCCAAGACCCGGTGAGAGGCGCTGGCGGCCAGACCCCGGCTTGCCTTCACCCCGCCCCACCCCCATCCCTCCGTTCCCCTCCTGGGCTCCTCCGCCCGCCCCCGGCCAGCCTTCCTCATTGTCCTCGCCCGCCCCGGCCTCGTGGCGCCAGGAGGCGCTCCATTCGCGTTTCCCCTTGGCCTTTGCCTCGGCCCTCGCCCTACATCCACTCCTCCCAATCCACACCCCCCACCCCAAGCTCCACACCCACCCGGATTCTGCTGCCTCCCCCATTCCCGGTGCCACGTGTTCAGCCACCCAGCCCCGCCCAAACGCGCCCCTCAGCCTGACCGCCAGGCTGACCCAGAGCTCCTGCCCTGAGGGAGGGGTGGGATGTTTGCACGTGGGTCTGGGTGTGAGCTGCCCGGGAGCCTGGATGTATGGCTAAGTCCAGGAGCGGTGGCTTTGTTTGTGAGTGTGGGACTCCGTGTGTGGTGCCACCCGGGTGTATCTGTGACTCTGTATGTAGTTCTCTGTGTGTCTGAGTGTGAATGACTGTAACTGAGGCCCGGGTGTCCGTGTCAGTGAGTGAGGCTCCCCCTGCTCTCTGAAGCACTAGCAGAAGTGGTTGCTGCTCTGTGGAAGCCACAGCTGGAGTCATCGCCCAGGCAAAACCCCTTCCTGCCATACCCAGTGCTGTGTCCCCTCTCCAGGGCCCAAGCATCCCCGGTTCTGGGAATCAGAAACAGCTGTGCTAGGCAGGTCCCAGGGCCTTTGTCCCAGTTCCAAGGGGGCGGGCCTTGAGGTCTTGGTTGAGGGGTGTCCCCTGCCCCACCATGTGTTTTGACCTCTAGCTCCAGTGGGAAGGCATCCCATAAACGTCCTGTGCCTATTTGGGCTCCCTGCATGCTGAGGGCCACTTCCCTGCCTGGTCCCAGTTGTCTTGGCCTGTTTGCCTCTGGGACCTGAATGATCAAACCACTTTCCACACAGCTCCTGGAAGGACTAAATGAAGTCATGAGTGTAAAGTGCTCCTGCATGGGCGTTACTCAGTATGAGGACTCCCTGCTTCCCTGAGCCATGTGTCCTGGGTTGAGGATGCTACCCTGTGGGGTGTCTGGTCTCTGGGGCACAGGTGCACCATGTGGGTAAATGTGTTTCAATGCTTAGGTACGATACAAACCAACATGATCAGAGTTCATGTGTCTGTTCTTGGGAATACATAGGTGTGTGTGTGTGGAGTTGTGCAGAAAGAGTGTGTACCTGAGTGTGTGTGTGTCATTGAGGTCCAGGAAGGCAAGTGTATGTGGCTTAGTAGTGGTTGTGCCTGAGGATGTGAGAGTTCTGAATTGCCAGGGACTCTGGTTATCTATTTGCAGGTAAAATGTGAGTTCATGAGTATGAAAGGGTGAGAGCTGGTAAATGTGAAGTGTGGGGCTGTGAGTGTGAGTAGCGGGTAAGAGGTGGGTGTGCAGCTTTGCCTGTCCTGCCCTGACCTGCTGGGTCTGTTTTCCTCCCACCCTGCTTAGGCCGGCAGCCGGATGCCCGGGCCCACTGGGCGGGCCAGCGGCCGCCTGCGGGATGAGCAGACTGCTGGGGGGGACGCTGGAGCGTGTGTGCAAGGCTGTGCTCCTTCTCTGCCTGCTGCACTTTCTCGTGGCGGTCATCCTCTACTTTGACGTCTACACCCAGCACCTGGCCTTCTTCAGCCGCTTCAGTGCCCGCGGCCCTGCCCGTGCCCTCCACCCAGCTGCCAGCAGCAGCAGCAACTGCTCCCGGCCCAACGCCACTGCCCCCAGCTCGGGGCTCCCTGAGGTCCCCAGTGCCCAGCCTGGTCCCACGGCTTCTGTGCCTCCACCTTGTCCTGACTTGCCACCCGGTCTTGGTGAGCCTGGAAGACAGGGCCTGCCTATGTGGGGGAAGAGGGCCTTCCTGGCTTGACTGGGGGAATGGAGTCTGGACCCATGGGGGTATTAAGGGCCCCAGTCTGTTCTAAGAGGGCGATTCTTGGGGTTCCTTTGCCCACCCTCAGGCTGAGGGGAGAGGCTGGTGTCCTTGGATTCTGGCAAGACCCTGATTCCTAACACTGTCCTGCCTGCAGTGGGCCGGCTGCTGATCGAGTTCACCTCACCCATGCCTCTGGAGCGGGTGCAGAGGGAGAACCCAGGCGTGCTCCTGGGTGGCCGTTATACACCACCTGACTGTACCCCAGCCCAGACGGTGGCAGTCATCATCCCCTTTAGACACCGGGAACACCACCTACGCTACTGGCTCCACTACCTTCACCCCATCTTGAGACGGCAGCGGCTACGCTATGGCGTCTATGTCATCAACCAGGTGTGCTGTCTGCATGGTCCCTCACTGGGCACTAGCCACCAAGGAACCCACATGCACGTGTGGGTGTGTCTGCTCAGAGGGGGGTGTGGGGTCCCATGTGCCTGTTGGTGTGTATGTGGGTTGGGCCATTTGTGGCTCCTTGTCTGCCCATGGTCACTTGAGTGTACATGGATGGTGTGGGGTGCACACTAATGCTTGTGTGCACAGGAATGCTTGTGTGCATGTGTGAGGGGTGTGTGTGTATGTGAATTTTGACATACACACTGATGGGTGTGTGCATATAACCTCAGAAGGGGTGGGCCCCGCTGACTACCCATGGCACTGCTTACTCCACCCTGTGGCGGTACAAGCCTAGGGTATGCTGATTAGGAAGAGGTGTTGAGGATGAGGGCTACAGAACCTTTCAGCCAGGTGCTGGCCACAGCTGAGCCCCCTGGTGGGCCTGGCTAGAGCTGGCCACTGGGTCCCAGAGAAGATCTGAAACAGGCCTTCCCTGGCATAAGACTCCTAGACTTGGACATGGATCCCTGCAGGTTCCAGCAAGATGGTGTGTGAGTGGTTGGAGCAGGGAGTCATGGGAGCACAGAGGGCCCTGGTTCAACTATGGTCTGGGAAGCAGTTGTTGAAGCGGGTCTTGAGGAGTGAACAGGCATCAGGGACTGGAGGAGGCAAGCTTTCTAGGCAAAGAATATATGTAAGACCCAGGGCCCAGCAAGAGAACTGGCCTCACTTGTTCAGGAGCTGTTGGCTGAGGTGTCGGGTCCAACATGTGGGCTGGGTAGCAAACAGGCTGGAGGAGTTGGTGGTGGCCAAGCTAAGAAGGGTCTTAGGAGATATGCTAGCCACTGAAGTTCAGCCTGAAGGTGGCTGGGCACCATTGTAAGACTGTAAGGAGGGAGTGACATGTACAGAAAGATTGTCCTGGCTACATGTGGTGAGTGGATGGGAGGGAAAGATTAGAGGCAGGGTGACCAGTTAAGGAGCGATGACGGTGCCCAGGAAAGAGGTGGCGACCTTGCGGATGAGGATGAGTAGAGCAGTGGTCATGGGGCTGAAGGGGGAAACATTACGCAAGAGGTAGAGAGTGAGAAAAGCACGACGTCAAGACAGCGCAGGGTTTCGGCTGTGGCTGTGTGCTGTGGGAATGGCTGTGCCTACGAGTGAGATGGGGACACAGGAGCTGGGCCAGGTCTGGGGGAGTGTGACTCTGAATCCTCTCTTGCGTGTGATGAGCTTGAGTGCCTGTGGGAAGTACAGGAGGCATGGTTAGCAGGCAGTTAGACAAATGAGTCTGGACTGAGGATGGAGTCTGTGATGGAGACAGGGATCTGGGAGCCAGGATGTAGATGGTCCCAGAAACCAACAATGTCCAACCTGCCCAGGGAGTGAGGGACATGAGAATAGAAAGCCAGCACTGAAGGAATGAGTGGAGAAGGAGGCTGTTACAGAGGCTGAGAGGATTGGCCAGAAGGGTCAGAGGAGACCCAGGAGAGTGTGGTATCCCGGAAGCCCAGCAGTCAGTCAGGAAGGAAACATGGCAGCTGCATGAACACTGTGGGGGAGTGAGGAGGGATGTGGACCAAGATGCGTCCAGTGGATTTAGCAACAAGGTGGGCCCGGCGAGAGCCATTTCAGGGGCATGATGGGGGCGGAAGCAGATTGCAGTGGGTTGAAGAAGGAATCGGATTTGACGAAATGGAAATAACCAATTGGAGACAACTCTTAAAAAAAATTTCTGCCAAGAAGGGAAGGCAAAAGGTAGGGTGATAACTGAAGGGAGGTTTTGGTTGGGTTTTTTTGTGGGGTTTTTTTTTGCCCCAGATGGGAGGGAATTTGATATGTTTATGAGCCATGTGAGAAAAACCTAGGGCTCCTGGCTGGTGAGACAGGTCAGAGAAGTGCTGGTGGGCTGGAGAAAATGGACAAGCCCACCCAGGGCTGGTGAAGAGCAGGTGCAGGAGAGGGAGGGAAGAGAGCAGGGGCCTGGGCAGGTTGGAATTCCAAAGCGGAACACCTCCTGCCCAATCAGGCTCAGGCTTGGCTGGTGGAGTGGAGTGTCTGCTGTCTGCTTTTATTCCAGAAGGGCCCACTAGCAGACCCGTTTCCCAGGTGCCTTTCTGGCTCTAGCCTGGAGATCGTGGGTTAGGACAGGAGCTAAGGGTCTCCTCCTCCCATTGAATGCTTCCTGCTCTGTCAAGAATTTTGTGCTTAGGCCTGAACGGCCAGGATCCCTGCAGCTCCATTTCTCAGGAAATCCTAGCCTCACTGGGCCGTGACTCCTTGTAGGCCTCCTGCTTGCCATTTGGTTGGGGAGACAATAAAATGGGTCTAGTCCAGTCCTGTCCTGTACTCAGAGGCTGCTCGGGGAGTTAGACATAGATCCACAGGAGCTAGAGGGGGGCAGGTGCCTGAAGCCCAGTGGCTCAGTTTCTATGGCTTCTGCATCTTAGATACCGGTCTTTTGGGACATTTGTTGTTTGTCTCACTTCATGACTGTATACTCAATGGGGATAGGAACCAGGGCTGCTCGTCTCTAGAATCCCTACTGGCACAAAGGAGAGGACCACAGAATGTGGCTGAATGAGCAATGAGGTTAGAGCCCCCACAGAACTCTTTAAATGGATATTGGCATCAGTGAGGTCCTAGGAAGGAAGGAGCAAGAATACTGGGGCAGGCAGGTTTGGTCAGGGAAGCCTTTCTAGTGAGTTTGACAAGCAAAGAAGAGCATTCCAGGCAGGGGGTACTGATAACCCCAAGGCCTGGAGGCAAGAAAGTGTCTGGCATATTCTGGGGCTGAGGAATGTAGTGTAGCTAGGCCTTAGGATCTGAGGGCAGTGGCCAGAAAGAAAACTGGAACCAAGTCATGAAAGGCCTTTGAATGGCAGATCCAGGATAAGAAGCTGGACTGGAACCTGAGAGTCTGGAGGAATCATGTAAGGATGGGGGCCCTGGGTAGACCCCCAGGGACTGTCCTAGAGAGTGGTAAAGTGTCAGGTGCTTGCTGGTCACGGGCCCAGAGCTGACCTTCCCCCTCTCCCCACTCTCAGCATGGTGAAGACACCTTCAACCGGGCTAAGCTGCTCAACGTGGGCTTCCTAGAGGCATTGAAGGAGGATGCTGCCTATGACTGCTTCATCTTCAGCGACGTGGACCTGATCCCCATGGATGACCGCAATCTATACCGCTGTGGTGACCAGCCCCGCCACTTTGCCATTGCCATGGACAAATTCGGCTTCCGGTAAGGGCTCTCTTCTTAGCTAGACCCAGACCTCCCTGCCTCCACCACACCCAGGCCCTCACTCCCAGTCCCAGTGCCCCTCTTGCTCCTGGCTCCTGGCCCAGACCCCTCTGACTAGACTGTATCCTCCCTGTTCCCCTGTCCCCCCAGTTCCACATTCTTCTCCCATCCCATCTTTGGTCTTTCATCTTGAGTCCTCCAGGACCCTCACTGACTCCTGTTTTCCCATGCCATAGGCTGCCCTATGCTGGCTACTTTGGAGGCGTGTCAGGCCTGAGTAAGGCCCAGTTTCTGAGAATCAATGGCTTCCCCAACGAGTACTGGGGCTGGGGTGGTGAGGATGATGACATCTTCAACAGGTGAGTAGGGATAGGGTGGGGAGTAGACTGGTGGATGAGGGTGTGAGGTACAGACTGGGTGGGGCTCCTTGTGGGGCTCCTTGCTCTTCCTGGTTCCTACCATAGTCCCTCTGTCCCCATCCTCAGGATCTCCCTGACTGGGATGAAGATCTCACGCCCAGACATCCGAATAGGCCGCTACCGCATGATCAAGCATGACCGGGACAAGCATAACGAGCCCAACCCTCAGAGGTGACCCACCAGCACCCCATACCCCAAGGGCTCTAACCCCTTACTCTGCAGAGGTGACTTCCTGGTATTCCTGGTATCCTCAACTCTTGATCCTAAGTTTCTCAATCTCTGACCCTCTAGAGGTGGCCTCCAAGCATCCTTGAGCTCTGAGAGGTGACTCCCAGTGCCACTGGTCCCCAGAGGTGACTCCCAGCACCCTAATCCATGTCCCCCAACCCCCAGCTTGACTTCAGCCCCAGGTATCTATCACTCACTCCTGCCCTGATTCCTAGAGGCTACTAGAATCTAAAGTCAGGGCTTAAATTGTCACCTCACTTATGTACCTCATGTGATCCTTGCTTCTACTAGCCTGCCAGAACTGATAGGACAAGAGATAGTGGACACTGGGCACAGCTCCTGGGGACCTAACAGAAGTATCCTGAGCAGCATGGGGTGGGGTAGGGTGAGGAAAGACAGTGCCTACCCTCTGAGAGTAGAGGAGGGTCACTTAAAAGGTAACCATGTTTGGTGTCTGGTACTGACTGGGAGAAGATCTAAAGGGTATGAAACATTGACAAGGGCTTCTTGGGATTCCTGAAGCTTCTCTGTGACTTGTGCCAAATATTCTAGAGACAGGGACCCACGGCAGTCATGCTCAATTCTTGCTCTCGCTCATGAAGCTCAATCAAGGCAGGGGACTCAAGTCATGGAGACAAACGGTTAATAGCATAAGGTGACCAGGGCAAGGTGCTGTCCTAGCAGAAGAGGGAGTAGTGGAAGCCTTCCTGGAGGAGGTGATAATAAACTGGAGTTTGAAAAGAGTCATTTAACAAGTATTTGTCTCATACCTACCTTGGGCTATTCATCAGGCTAGTGGAGAAGGCCAGTTTATAAATGAAATCATGTTTGTAAGTTTGGAATGTGAACATGCATGGTATATACTGAGAGTCTTAAACTATTTGGTTTTAAGACCTCTGGAGAAGAGTGGTGATGGAGGAGTCAATGCTGAGTATTAGTATTTTGTCTCAGAGAGATTGAAAAGTCATGGAAGAGCCTTTTTTTTTTGAGTTGGAGTCTCACTCACTCAGTGCAGTGGCACGCTCATGGCCACCGCAGCCTCGACCTGCTGGGCTCAGGCGATCCTTCCGCCTCAGCCTTCCAAGTAGCTGGAACTACAGGCATGTGCCACCATGCCTGGCTAATTTTCCACATTCTTCCCCCATTCATGTTGCCCAGGCTAGTCTCAAACCCGTGGGCTCAGGCAATCCTCTCGCCTCGGATGCCCAAAGTGCTGGGATTGCAGGTGTGAGCCAGTGCACCCAACTCATGGAAGGGGCTTTATCCAGGGAGAGGCAGGATCGTACTTGAGTTTGGAACTTGAGGAAGGTGGAGGGCTAGCCTAGCTGCTGGGTGGAGTGGGAGAGGAAGTCATCCAAGCCAAGGGGGCATGCTGGGATAAGGATCAGGAGTGGGGTGCTGTGTCCCCAGCTTGAACAGTAGGGTTTTTCTGCTCTGAACCCAGGGTATAAAAATGAGGGAGAGGGATTGCAGCATTGATGTGGGGTTGATGTTTGGCAGAAGTGTGAGGCACTGGGAAGTCCAGGGAGCCTATGAAAAGGAGATTCAGATAGAAACTATGGTCAGCCTGGGTGCAGTGGCTCACGACTGTAATCCCAGCACTTTGGGAAGCCAAGGCAGAAGTGTCACTTGAGCCCAAGAGTTTAAGACCTGCATAGGCAACATAGCAAGACCCCATCTCTACAAAATAATAAGAAAATTAGCTGGGCATGGTGGTACTTGCCTGTAGTTCCAGCTATTCTAGAGGCTGAGACAGGAGGATTGCTTGAGCATAGTAGATCAAGGCTATGATTGTGGCACTGCACTCTAGTCTGGGTGACAGAGCAAGACCATGACTCTAAAAACAAAACAAAATGAAAAACCGTGGTCATCAGGGAAGGGATGACAGACTGGAAAGGAGGGGCTTTAGGGCATTTGAGGGAAAGTGCTCCATACTCAGTGACTCAGGAGAGGGATCTGAGCTGAGCCCAGAAGAACTGAAGGATCAAAACAGTTGGGGTGAGGGTGGGAGTGGAGCTTTACAAGTACATGCCAGGAGCCTTGGTCCTGTTTCAGGAATAGCTTGCTGGGTGCCGTGATCAACTAGTGATGGTCTGTCTGCCTTGGGTGTGCAAATGGCAAGGTAGCAAGAAATTTCTGGCTTAAGGAACCCTGTGGATCATGGTTCTGTCTACATAGTTGTTTTTGCTTCTAGTCCAGGCGTTCTAGATTCTGCTTTTCCTCATCCTACATATCCCAACCATCAGGATATCATATCAATGCCACCCCTAGAACATATTTGAGCCTACTCACTTTCCCCTTTACTGCCTTTATACCAGTCTGACCTCTGGAACCCTACTTGGGCTGCTACAGTGACCTCTAAGTCATTTCCCTCCTTTTTCCTTGCCCATCTATAGTTCACAGCCCACCCCCACATTGGGTTGAAAATCCCTCAGTGCCTTCTTACTCACAGAATAAAATATGAATTGCTTGCTCTGACTTACAGAGCCCTGCCCATATACAGTATACTCTAGCCTCAGAGCTAACCTTACTCCCAGTTTAGGGTCAGCTAAACTGGCGTAGCTGCTGGGTGGAGCAGGAGTGGGAGCACTGACCTTGAGATACACAATATTAAAACAATTTGCAGCTCATCCACCACAGACACTGGCCCCTACCCTCTGTTTCACAGGCCGTAACTATAGCTTTAATTAGACAAGAGACTGGTTTCAGTCATTTACTCCTGATGAGACCACTGTCCTTGGACTGGTTCTGGCCAGTTTACAGAGGTGGCGTGTGCTCTGACCTTTGGAGTGCTCTTCCCCCTGACCCTCAGCTCAGTGTCACATACATGTCTCCCTTAGCATTCTGATGCCTCCCCTAGAGAAGCTGCTTGCCCTGAGAGGAAGGACCCTGTGTTTCCTGGCCATGGGTGTAGCCCTGGTGCTTAGAGCGCAGCCTGGCACATGGGGGTGTTCAGTAAGTGAAGGAGTCACTAAAGCATGAACAGAGAAGATGGCACAGGCTTGGGGAGTAAGGATGATGCATTTGATGCAGAACACATTGCATTTGAAGTACCTGTGGGATGCCTCATACCTGGGTCGCAGGCTTGGAAGGAAGGTCTGAGTGCAGAGATTTGTGAAGGTGTCACAATTGTGTTTTCTGACTGAAGGTGTTGAGATCTCTGTTTTGAGGGCAAATGCAAGAGCAAAAGGGCTCCTGCCAAGTCACCTCTGGAAGGACCCAGGATGGCTTAAGCCTTAGCCCTGAGATCTCATATTGGGTTTGGTGTTTTTTGTTTTGTTTTGTTTTTAGATTAGAAAATATAGTTTATTTAAAAGTAAATTAGAGAGAGAAAGCGAAAGAGAAGGTTCACCTCCCCAAGGTAGGGAAGGAAGCCAAAACCAGGAAACAGGGCCTGACCATAGCTCAAAGAGCACATGGCCACACCATGGCTTAGCAAGGCAATGGCAGTGGCAATGATCTAGCAATGACCATGTTTGGTGTTGTTAACTTAAAAATCACAAGATCTCTAAATCTGAAAAGGAGACTTTTTTACTACCTGCAGGCTGGGAAGCATGGCCTCCAGCCAGCCTTAGCAGGCAGGCACTTCAAGGGAGAAAGGGATAAGACAGGAATTTAAGTTGAATGGGTTGATCAACAGGTTATAGGAGAAGCTTATGAATAGTCATGAAGGCAATCCTGATGCATGCTTATTGAGCAAACATGCATGTTACATACCATCCATATTTAAATGTATTACAGTTAAAGCACTATATATCAAAAGGTCTTTTCAGGACGCAGATGCTCAAGTGCACAGCCTCTATAAACCAGCCAGATCCAGTCCGTGGTTGGTGGTTATCAGGAGTGAATTACTGAAATCAGTCTCTTGGCCAATCAAAGCTATAGTTATGCTTGGTGGAACAGAGGGTAGGGGTCAGTGTCTAGCAGTGGATGAGCTGCAAATTGTTTTAATAATTGGATGTCTCAAGGCCAATGCTTGTTTAGCTGCTAGTGAAAAAGAAAAACCTTGTGGCAGTTAGAACAGAGTTTGTTGTTGTTATTGTTGTTGTTGTTTTTGAGTTGGAGTCTCTGTCGCCCAGACTGGAGTGCAGTGGCACGCTCCCAGCCACCGCAGCCTCGACCTGCTGGGCTCTGGTGATCCTTCTGCCTCAGCCTTCCAAGTAGTCAGAACTACAGGTGTACGCTACCACACCGGCTAATTTTTGATTTATTGTAGAGATGAGGTCTCGCCAAGTTGCCTGGGTGGGTCTCGAACCCGGAGGCTCAGGCAATCCACTCACCTCAGCCTCCCAAAGTGCTGGAATTACAGGCTGAGCCACCAAGCCTGGCCTAGAACAGAGTTTATTCTTTAAAGTGTAGGGGTATATGACTTAACCCTTGCCTGGTATGACCCTAGGTCCTGTTTATGATTTGGTATCTTATTGCCACAGAAAGTCCATCAGTCTTTCTGTATTTTGACATTAATGCTGGTTAGTTGTGTCTCAATCACAAAGGGGTGGGAGTTAACAAGGCATGTCTAACCTTCCCATCATGACCAAGGATTCAGTTTTTAAGGTTTATTTGGGGTCCCCTTGTCTAAGAGGGAGGTCTGTTGAGGGTCTTAGGATTTTACTTTTAGTTGACAGTGGTTGGCCCTGATCCAGACTATTTCCATCCTATCTAGGTTTACCAAGATTCAGAACACGAAGCTGACCATGAAGCGAGATGGCATCGGGTCAGTGCGGTACCAGGTCTTGGAGGTGTCTCGGCAACCACTCTTCACCAACATCACAGTGGACATTGGGCGGCCCCCATCATGGCCTCCTCGAGGCTGACACTAATGGACAAAGGCTCTCTGTGCCGAGGATTGCCTGCCAGAGGACTGACCTACAGCCTGGCTGGCAGCTGCTCTGTGGGGGATCCCCAGGACTGAGACTTTGGGCTTTGTTTTCTGAGGGTCTTCAATAGGCCCCCAGCTACACCTGAAAGTTTCAGAACCCACTTTGGGGGACTTCCTGCCTGGGCAGGACCCTCAAGTGTGGCCCTCACTCCTGCCCCACTCCCCCCAGGCCAGACCCAGTCACCGGCAGGGTCGGGCCAGCCCCTGCACTGCCTCGCGGAGTGGCCTGGGCTAGGTCACTCCACCTCTCTGTGCCTCAGTTTCCCCCCCTTGAGTCCCCTAGGGCCTGGAAGGATGGGAGGAATGACTAGGGGGCAGTGTCTCTTCCAGGGGGAATTCTCAGATCTGGGGAACCCCCTTGTTCCCAGGGGAGGGGAAACCTTTTTCATTCAACATTGTAGGGGGCAAGCCTTGGTGTGCCCCCTGCTGAGGAGCAGCCCCAGGAGGGGACCAGAAGGGGTCCTGTGTCCTGCCTGGGATCTTGGAGTTGGCCTTTGCATGGGGGAGCAGGTGAGGCTTGGATCAGTCAGTCTGGTTCCCGCCTCCCTGTCTCAGAGAGGAAGCAGAAGCCCCAGGGCCGGCTCGTGTTTGTACATTGCACAGAAACTTGTGTGGGTGCTTTAGTAAAAAACGTGAATGGAGCAGCCCCCCTGTCTGTTTGGGGATGGGGATCTGAGTCCCTGAATCTAATTACCCTGAGTGTGTTGTAGTGGAAGAACACCTGGCCCAATATGTAAACCTGGCTCTCTAAGCGCCGCCACTCCCTAGACTTCCACAGGCCCTGGGAAAAAAAGTTCACCCTGCCGCTGCTCCAGGCCAGTCGAGGCAAGAAGTAATAAACCTAGTGGGCACAGATTTCTCAGTTCTTATGCTTCCCCGAGGCCTAAAGGTGCCCAGGAACAAGCCCCAGGTGCTTGGGTCAGAGCTCTGGCTGTTTCCCACTCCCAAGCACTGCCCGTCCCCACGGCGAGGCCGGACTCCCAGCCCGCGCCGGGGACCTCCTAGGGGCGGGGCCTGGGGTCGCGGCGCGGTTTCCCGGGTGACGGCCGCGCGGAAGAGGTGGGGCTACAGCCCTGGTTCCCATGCCCGGCTCCTGGGGCCGTGGCCTGGAACCGCGGCCTCCGAGCGTCTGAGAAGCGAGGCAGAAAAGAGCAGGAGAGACTGGCGGCTCCGGATGGGTCATTCCTGCCGTGAGGACCGGCGGCACAACGCGGGTGGGGCGCGGGGGCGTGGCCAGGCGACCGGCGGTCTGGCCGTAGGTCCAGCGTTCCGACCGGTTGCCGCATAGGTCCGAGCCGGGGACTGCGGCGCGGGCGGGCCATGGCCCGGGACGGCCCGTCGCTGTGGGAGCTGGTGGAGGAGCACGTTCCGCTCCAGGAGCGGCCCGAAGTGAAGAGGTTTCTGGGGGAGGCGGCGGTGGACCTGAGCCTGGAGCTGCGGGCGGAGGTGGGGAGTGGGAAGGTGGGCCACGTCCCAGGCTCCTGCCCCGCGTCCTGAGTGATTTCCCACCTCCTCCGGGTCCTGGCCCTGCCCAGTAACTCCCGAGATCTCGAGTCTCACTGTCCGACCTCGTCGACTCCGCCCCACCCCCTCCCCCCAGCCCTTTCCCGACTCCCGTCACCTCCCTCCACAGTCGCAATGTGCCCCAGCTCTCCTTGCAGGTGGCCATGCTACAGACGCTACTCCGAGAGGCTCGATCCTCCCAAGCCCCCAGCTCACGCCCCACCTCTGACCCCTCCTCGCTTCTGGCACCACCTCCCTTTCTACGGGACCTCGTGCGCCAGGAACTCCAGCAGCTGCTCAGGGGTCTCCACCACAAGGCCATCTGCGAGGGCAGGTGGGAGCCTCATGCCTGGGCCCCTTCCCTAGCCATTAGGTGGGCTAGCCCTGCCCCTGACAACGAGCTAGGGTCACCTTCCCTGTGGTTTCCGGAAAGGAGGCTCTCGACTTCCTTCATGTGCACCTTCTGCAGGGACCAGGCCCAGGCTTGGGTCCAGTATAGCCCCAGGGTCCTGCGCTTTGCCTTGGAAGAGCCCAGATGTGATTTGCCAGAACAGGAGAGAGTCCAGATGAGAGCTGGTGAGCCCAGGTAAAGTGGTGGCAGGAGAGGAGGGATCTGCCCCTGCTTGCAGAGGGCCCCAGTCAGGTGGCGGATTCCACCTGGCTTCATGAAGGAGCTTCCAGTCAGGCTGGACACTTTTACAGCTATTAATACTTGTGATAGAGATCAGCACCTGAGGGCTCCAGAAACCCAGAGGAGACATCTGCACAGGCAAGGCTTCTTGAAGAAAGTGACTGATTTGATCTGGGTATTGTATGAGGAGCAGTTCCCTAGCAGATGAAAGAGAGCTTTCGAGCTTTGCAGGAAAAGGGAGGCAAGGAGGCCATGTCCTGCAGGCAGTTGTTCCTCATGCTTGGAGAACAGGAGCAAGAACCAGGCTAGAAAGACAAGGAGGGCAGCAAATGGTATTTACAGCTGGGACTGAATGACATAAATGTGAGAAGTGGACTTATTCTAATCCTTGCCCAGCCCTAGGAGGTGGGCTCCATTTTGCATGTGAATAAACTAAAGCTCAGAGGATAAGCGATTTGCCCGAGGCCACACACAGTGAAGGGTGGCAGAGCGCATTTGCAAACCCAGGCTCCCAAACCATTTCTCTTTGCACTATATTATGTGCCTTCTTAAGAAAAGCCACACAATTGTCCAGAAGTGGTGTTTGTGTCCTGAAGGCCTGGGGTGAGCAACATGGGAGAGTGATGTTGACTTCATCTGTCAGCAGCAGTCACAGGGACCTCAGCGTCATCAGGGACCAACTGAACGTGTCCAACATTGACCAGGTTGCAAGACGCCTGAGGTGAGGCCCAGGGGCGTCTGAGTATAGGTCGGGGAGTGGAGACAGGACAGGAGACAGGGATGGATCCTGGGGTGCTGGGACCGAGAAAAAGGAGGAGAGCTTGTACCTGGCAGGGAGACCCGTGTGTATAAGGCTGAGAGGTGGAAGGAGTGGTTGCTGCAGAGCTGGTGAGGTTGCTCCCAGGAAGTAGCTAAGTCCGGATGCTAGCAGGGGCCATGTCCATAAGATATTTATCCTGACATGAGGGTAGCCACAGAGCGGTTTTAAGCAGGGAAGGGATATGATGTGGGGGAAGATGGAGGCAGGAAGGGTCACAGGCCCAGTACAATAACACAGAAGAGAAGATGGTGCCTGCTGGGGTGGGAGAGGAGCAAGAAGACTGGCAAGGGCCAGAAGTCTATGCTGGGGCAGCCCCCAGGCAGCAGAGGGCCATGTGGGCTGAGAAAGGAGGGGCCGGAGGGGACTGGGACTCCTGGTGAGGTTGGAGGTTAGGGCCGCATGGCAGGCTCAACTGAGACTTGGGCCTGCGGCCCTGGTTCTGGCTGCCGTGCTCCCTCATGTCCCAGGGGCCTCCTGGAGGAGGAGTGTTGCAGCTTGGAGAGGGAGATCACCATCCTGCAGGTGAGCTGCAGCCCTGGGCCTTCCCCCAGAACCTCACCGCTGGGCGCAGACACACACACTTTTCACCTGGGTGTATGAGACCCATGTATGTGTGTGTCGGTACAGATATGTGTGAATCCTGTGTCTTCTCATGTGTACACACTGTGTGTGTGAAATATTAAAACTGCAGATTCCAGGATCCTGGTTGGGCCCTTGGGTCCAGGCTCAGCAGTTTTAGATTAACCAGCTGGATTGGCCCCAGGTCTTTTGCCTCCTTCCTTTACCCAAGTCTGGGTGCAGGCCCAGCCACTATCTCGCTAAACTCAGCAGTGCTGGTGTTCCTTTGGATGACTGCCCTCATGATGGTTGGGCTGAGGGGGCTGCATGGGCTTGATCCTGGGACCTGAGGAGTCCTGGCCTCGGTATCCTGCCCTGCCTTAAGGCTGAGCACTGACCCAGCTCTCCTGCAGCGCTGCCTGGCGAAGGAATATATGCAGCCTTGCCACCCCTCCGAGGCAACCCTGGAGCCCACCCTGGCAGGTGAGGACCCTTAGCAAGCCCGAGAACCCCAGCCCTGCACTTGTGCATGCCGTAGAAGAGTTGGGCACTGAGTCTTAGCTGTGTCTCTCCTTCAGAGCTGAAGGAACAGAAGAAGGCCATGGAGCAGGAGCTGCAGGCATCTCTGGGGCCTTCCTGTGTGTCTCCCAAGCACTGGTAACCAAAGCAGGAAGACGCCGGGTAGGGTCGGCTGAAGGGTCAGGTCATCATCTCACAGTGACTCCTTCCTATCCAGGCAGCTGCCCTTGGGATCCTCCACTCAGGGCCTCAGACCCTTTCCCTGCCTCCACGGGGCTGCTGGCTTTTGGACCACGCCTCTCCAATGCCGCCCACCTGCACCTCCTTTGGGGCGTTGCCCCCGACCTCAAGGCCAGGTCACCACCCGTCGCTGGGGACGGCAGCTTCAGTGCAGCCCCAGGGAAGGGCTGTCTTCCACATCAATGTCCAATGCGGCTCCCTGGGCCGGAACCTAAAGGCTGGTCACGAAGCGGGTTTCTGCTTCTGCCAGAACCGGCCACATCTGCTGCCACCTCTCACCTGCCATGGCCCAGCTGACTTCAGATCTGGTCTTGGTGAGCTCTCACTAGGACCCCAAGGCAGTTCACCTGTCCAGCCCTTGTCTCACCCCCTTCCCTGGTATCTGGAGCTGAGTGGCCAGGCATCTGTCCCAGTCGTCAGAGCCTTTGGCCTTTCTCCTCTCAGGCCTCCACAAAGGCCTGGCAGACAGAGGCCCTATTCCAGCCCTGACTCTTGTCCCTTGGGGGACTCAGACAAAGCACAGCAGCAGCTCAGAGACAGGAATAGAAATTTCATTAAAATCTATGGACTTTAAAATCCTAGTGGTGCATGGATGGCAGGGGTGGGCGGCGCACCGTTATTGCTACAGAGGATTAGAGGCGGCTTGGCCGGGACTGTCACTGCACAGAGAATGGACAAACGGACACTGCGGGACTTGAGAGAAGGAACTCTGGCTCCAGAGAGGGGTTGGGGACACGCGGGCTAGGGCCATTTGGCACGTGAACAGGGACAGCACGTTTGGAAAGACTGGACCTTTAGCCTGGTGGAGGGAGGGCAGGGGGGTTGTCGTGCAGGGTCCCCCTTCCCCAGGGTTCTGGGCTCAAACCTCCTGTGGAGCAGCTCCCGCCCCTGTTCCCCAGAAACGAGTGCTTTGGGCAGGCTGCTGGGTCATGGGCCTCTGCTGGCTGGGCCTGACAGCCAGGGCTGGAAAGAGGGGCAGAGACCCCAGAGCAACGAGTGAGGTGCAAGCAGGCCTGGAAGACAGATTGGTCCCGACACTGGGGGTGAGGGCGTGGCAACCACAGATAATACAATTCTTACAAAAATAATTACACAGATAAACAGGGCTGGGCAGTACAGCCTGACAAGTAACACTGCACAGCCCCCTAGCCCCTCACCCTGCCCCCAGGTAGGTAGATCCAGATTTGCCTGGGCAGAGGCTAGGGTCTGCTCTGAGGGTAGGAACACTGGTCACAGGGCTGGAAGCCTAAGGAGGGAAACGGCTGGGGGCCCACCCAGAACTGGCAGCTCAGGGCAGAGTGTGAGGGCATCAGAGGCCGCGTAAAGCCACACAAGCCACTGGGGACCTGGCCTGAGACCCCTCCAAAGTGCTTTGAGCCCCCTAGCAACCCTCCCCTTTCGCCCCCACCCCCAGCTGCCATCTTGACATCCAAAGGACGTGTAAACACTGGGGACACGAGCACGAATGACCGCACTAGCAGTAGTGGCCAAGGTGACAGCAGCCGTCCTGGCCAGGGCATGGCAGGGGGCAGGCGGTGACACCTGTCCACTGCCTCCCCAGTCTCTGTGGTGGGAGCACGGGGTGGGGATGGGGCCACTCCCCTGGCAGCTGTGCTCATATCCGGGAGTCCTGGAGACGGCTGGAGCCGTTACTGCCCACGATGGGGATCTGGGCCTTGTCCGGGTGCAGTGGCTGGACCTCGAACCCATCTTCAGGAGAAGGGGCTATGGTGGGGGCATAGCGCCCAGTTCGGTGCTCCAGGAGGGCAGGGCCCCAGTCTCTGCTTGGCTTTGTGGCATTTTTCAAACGCTGCACAAGAGGTAGGCACATGGGGGCAGGGTGCATCAGAAGGGAGTCCTTGAGGCCCATCCATCACCCCTTCCCATTTCACCTGCTGCCCAGCCTGCTCCCAGCCCTCACCTGGAGGAGGGTGTCCCCTTCTGTGCGGCAGAGCTGGAACAGGGCGTAGAATGGAATGCAGAGGACGGAGGACAGAGCCATGAGGAAGCCAATGGCCACAGCCCAGCCCGGGTACTGGTAATGGTTGTAGGTGATTGGCCGGTACTGGATCACCGTGAAGACCAGAATAAACTACAAGGGGCGGAGTGGGAGTGGGCGTGAGGCCCGCCCAGAGCCTCTCCCAGACCCTGGGTATCTCTCCTTTCAGCACCCCTCCCGCTCCTGTTTCCCAGACCAGAAAGGTATTGTGGGTAGGGCAGAGGCAACTGCCAACATCTGGGCAATGGAAGAAGTGAGCAGAACCAAAGGTCCGGGCCATGGTGAGCAAGAAGGCACCACGGAAGGGGAGAGCTCTGCCTTCACAACAGTCCTGAACTGGCCAGAGAACGGGCAAGCTGCTGCTGCCTTTGGAAGTCAGTTCTGTTCAAAGACTGGCGATCTTGTTGCCGACTGAAGTAAGGCCAAATCACTGGCCCTTCGGCCCTCACCTTGCAGCAGGACCTCAGCTTGTTTTGCTGGCCACATCACCTCTGCCTCAATCTTTCCATTCCACCCAGCATCACATACCCTCTCTTCATCTATCCTAGGGATCATCCTCTGTATCTTCCTCTGTCAAACCCTACACCAAAGCCCCGTCCTTCAAGAAGCCACCCCAGATTTCCCATGTCCTTCTAAAAGGCCTCTCATGGGCATCTTCCATCTGCTTCCTTAGAGTTACTTTGTCTAATGTTTCCCATAGCCCTGGGAGCTCCTGGGATTGCATCAGCTCTGGGTCTCCAGTGCACAGGCCAGCGCTCAGCACAGTCTCGTGTGTTCATTTGATTTGTGCAGAGAGGTGGCGGGGGGAGAGATGGGGGAGAGGGTAGGGTGAAGCCCTGCCTGTTTGTGGCTGTAGAGACAGTGACATTCAGCCTGGGGAGACTCCGAAGGCTAGAAATGTGTCAGGCCACACTTGCTCTGGGGAGCCTCTGTGGAAAGAGATGAGCGTGATGGGAAATAAAGCTTGTGCCGGCCAGCAACATAAGGGGCAGGGCCACCCAGAGGGCAGCTTGCCAGAAGAGCTCAGCATCCTCCTCCTGAACCTTCAGCAGCTCCCGGAGCTCAGGCTCCTCTGGCATTTCTTGTGACCAAATTCTAGAATGCAAAACCTGCATCATATCAGGGGACACCCTCTTGGGCCGCTGCACACAGTGGGAGCTTATAACAAGTTTCCGGAATGGAACTGATCCCCATCTATGTGTGGACAGATCCCTTTTGGAGCTGACGGAAAGGGGAGTTTGTCAAAAAGAGCTTCTCAGAAACATAAAGGAAAGTTGCCAAGGAAGGCATGACAGCTTAGAAACATGTGTCTACAGAGCCTAGAGTCCTCCCCTTAAGGAGACCCCAGCCTGGCTTCCTGGGCTCAGAGAGGGCACTGCCCACTTCGCCTTGACCTCATGGAGACACCAGATCCAGGCCGAGGCGGCCCCTGTAGGTTCTTGCGCCTGTCTCCTTGCCGCCTTCTGCTCTTGGCAGGTGCCCAGGTCTCTCCCCTGGACGGTGGTCTGATCTGAGTGCCAGAAGCACCCTCCCTCTTCTGCACCCCCAGCTGTGGCAGCTGACCTCACCTTGGGCCACAGCCCCCAAGGACACGGCGCTAGTGGTTGTGCCCGCCCTCCCCGGCCTCCCCGGCCTCCCACCACTGACAGGAGACTTCCGCTCCTCCTGTTTCAAAGCTGGGCCAGTGGCCAGAACTGGTGTCTGTGCCAGGCTTGGGAATGTCCCACATCCCATGTGGTGGAGTCCTTGGCTCCCCATGGGCCTTTTATTCAGAAACACGAGCCACAATGCAAGTCTGGTGCTGGGACCCCTGTGGCACTGAGGAATTGAACATGACAGGAGTATGACTCTGGACGTTGCCCATGCCACTGGGTCAGCCCTCACGCTGCCACTCAGAGGTGGCCCTGCCTCTTCTCTGTGGAGTGACCCGTTCTCTCCCGGCTTCCCACCCTGAGTAGAAAGGAGTCAGCTCATATGGTTTTAGCCCAGGGACTGTTCCTCTCTCCTGTAGAAGTGCTTCTAGTGTAGCATTGGGCACACATGCAGCCTCTGAATTGTACTACCCAATCTGAATTGTGGCTCTGCCTCTTATTAGTGACTTATCGCTGTGTCTCAGTTTCCTCATCTGTAAAATGGGAATGACAATTGCTCCTTGGAGAGTTGTATTAAAGTTACATATGAAAAGGGTGCAGAAGTGCCTGGTTTCTTGCCATGGTGTAGTCCTTAGTTCAGCTCCCTGATGGGAGTTTCCCAGCTGTTGAATATTCATGAAACCAGGAACTCCCCCTCCCAAGCCAGCCCACTTCACTGCCAGGCAGGCTTGCCCCCGATTCCCCCAGTGCAGAGTTGGCATCTGACTCCTACGGCTTGCATCTTACAGGTCCTGGGGCTGCTTGTGGAACACCCACACATTCCCACCACACACACAGCCAAGCCCCTTGGGTACCTCCTCTATGAAAGATGGGAGATGAGATCAGCGAGGCAGACAGAGGCTGACACATATCAATATTGACTCCTGAGGGCCCTCAGGGGATGCCAGGTGGGAGCACCAGGAGGGGGAACTGACTCACTCGAGCTGCTGCCAGCCACTCTCTCCTTCCAAGCCTGGGCAATGTCTTCAGTTAAATACAGGCTCAGCACTCCTTTCCCAGCCCCAGGCCAGGGCCTGGGTGGCGCTGAGTCTCCACACACCTATCTGACTCTATCTGACCTCCCTCGGCCTCCCAGTGACCCAAGCTGTGGGTGTGGAGCTCTGGCCAGATGGACAGGCTCCAGCTCTCCCTCCACTGGTTTCCAAGACAAGGGCACTTGGCCAAGGGGCTTCAGGGGAAGGGAGGGATTGGCCAAGAAACTCACGAAAATGATAGCGGGAGAGACAAAGCGCCAGCAGATCTGAAAGAAGAGGGGTGGTGGGAACCCCAGCATCATCTGGATGTCCTGGAAGTAGCTCCGGTGCCCTGGAGAGAGGGAAGTCAGCAGGCCCGCAGGACAGAGTGGGCAGGCCAGGGGTGGGGACGCCCCAGAAGCTCAGGCACTTACCGTAGATGTACATGATGGACACACACATGATGCAGGAGATGACCACCAACGAGAAGCTGGCTGCGTAGTTGTCCATCAGCAGCAGCCAATAGATGCCTGCCTGTGGGCCAGCGGGCGGCTGAGCCGGGGCACCTGTGGCCTGGGCTCCCCCGCTGTTCCCCACATACCCCAGCAACTCCAGCCCGGCCTTGCTCTTGCCCGGTTCTTACCTGGCTGGTGAGAGGGATGCCCAGCAAAAAGCCAGCTACCGCCACGGCCAAGGTCACGTAGGTCTTTTTCTGCAGGATCCACTCATTCCCAACCTCATCCACAATGGCCGTGACCAGTGTCTCCAGGAGGCAGAACTACAGGATACGGCCATCAGAGCAGGGGCCTGACATGTGTCCCCATCCCAAGCCTCTGGTCCGTGTCCCGCACCTCGTACCTGAGTGCCCAGCCCCAGTAAGATGAGCATGAAGAAGAAGAGCAGGGACCACAGCGGGGAGACGGGAAGAAGCGTGAGGGCCTCGGGGTAAGCCACGAAGGCCAGGCCGGGGCCGTGGTCGGCGACGCGGGACACGTCCACACCCAGGTGATTGGCCATGAAGCCGAGGATGGAGAAGATGACGAAGCCAGCATAGACGCTGGTGGCACAGTTGGTGATGCTGATGATGACACTGTCCCTGAGGGGGAAGAAAACAGAGACAGAGTTCAGGAGACACAGCTTGCTTCCCTACCCCTAGTCTGGGCCTAGAGAAGGCACCGGAAAAAGTTCCAGGAACAAAGGTAGCCCCGAACTCCTTTTCTGGTCTGCTCGGGCTTTTTAAGTGAGCCTGAGGCTTTTGAGTCCTCACAGACTTCTGGGACATCATTGTCCCCATCCCTCTTATCTCTTCTCCCAAAGCTCCTCTCCCCATTCTCCAGTGACTCGATCCAGACCCAGCGTTCCCATGTCTGCAGGGTCATGAGCGGAGGGGGTCCTCGTGGGCCCAGGGGCTGCACTGGGGCCGTCGTCAGGCTGCAGAGAAGGCAGGGAACAGGGCAGCTCAGGGCGCGGGGGCAGCTCACCGGTAACAGTTGTTGTGGAACTTGTTGTAGGAAGCCATGGTGATGAGCCCTCCCCACGCACAGCCCAGTGAATAGAAGATCTGGGAGGCGGCATCCCCCCACACCTGCAGGGAGGGAAGGGGTGGTAGGCAGGCAGGCACCTCCCTGGCCCCTGCCCGTCCCCCTTCAGGCTCCCCTCCACATCCCACCTTGGCCTCCAGGATCTTGTCCCACTGTGGGGTCACGTAGTACATGATGCCTGTGAAGGCTCCTTCCAGGGTCACTCCACGGACAAACAGGATGGTCAGCACCACATAGGGGAACGTGGCCGTGAAGTACACCACCTGTGTGCAAAATGGGCTCCATGGACTCTTCTGGGTGCTTTTCCACCCAGAGTGCCCCCTCTCCAGCCACCTAATCACTGCTGGCCCACTGGTCCCTCTTGCCCTCCCATGTCCTTCCCATGACCCCCTCCTCAGTCTCCCCTCAACACACACACACAACACACACACACACACACCAGGTAGGGGAGCAGGGTCTTTCTGGGAGGGCACAGACCCTGCTGGGGGAGGGGTACTTGCTTTCCCTGAAGACTTGACCCCTCGGATGAGGCAGAGGAAGACGACCACCCAGGAGACACCAAGGCAGCCGAGGAGAGGCAGCCGCACCTCCCCAAAGTTCCCGATGTCGTCAGACAGCTTCAGCACGTAGAGCCTGGGGAAGGGGAGACTCTGCCATTGAGGGCCAGCCCCTGCTGCCTGGCAACACATTCCCAAGGCTCAGGACCCAGCCTGACCATGCCCTCCTTTGTCATGAAGTCCCCACAGTCAGCTGATGTGAGAGGCGAGCCACTGCAGGGCCCAGCCCTCTGCCTGCTGCAGCCCCGGGGGAACCGGACACAAGTTCACTGCTCTGCAGCCTCTCCCAGGACCCTCAGAGATCTCCTTGTCTCTGGTCAGGCCTAGCCTGGGCCCTTACTTGTATATTCCTCCGGTCAGGAATACCCTTTCCTCATCCTATCAGGTGTCACCTCCTCCAAGAAGCCTTCTGGGAGCATTTTCCCCACATTAATCTGCTCTGTCTCCAACAAACCAAGAGAGCAGTAGATTGTTGAATGAAGACTTTGGGTGGCTCCATCGGGTGCCCTACCCCATGCCAGCTGTGTTCTTTCCATCAACTGAACACTTATGCACCAGGCCTGTGCTGGGGGCTGGGCGTATAGACCTGTAGGAGGCATCTTCTCACTCTTGGGGACAAGGGTGGGGAAAAGCAGACAAACTGCTCTGGGGGGGAAGGACTAGGGCAGGGATGAGTACAGGGAGCTGCAGTCACCGCCAGGAGGTGTGTCACAGTCCCAAGGGGACAGGCATGGGTGGAAGGCTTCCCAGAAGAGGTGAGGCTGGAGCTGTGGTTTGAGGAATGGGGAGGAGATGGCGGAAGAGGAGTGGAAGAGTGTGCCAGGTTGAGGGAACCGCAGGCAGCAGGGCGGGGGTCAGGAGACAGCACGGCCCAGCCTGGGCAAGTCAGGCAGCTCAGTAAGGCTGGAACAGAAGGGGAAGGGAAGAGAGAAGGCAAAGGGGTAGGAAGGGAGCAGAGCCCAAGGAGCTGTCAAGTCAAGGCTGAGATGTCTGAACTTATCCTGCGGGCCATGAGAAGGCTCTGAAGGGTTTCTGTGAGAGCACGCCGAGAGTCTCTCCTTGGCTCAAAGCTTTGCGATGGCTCCCATCTCTCACTGTGGAAAAGCTGAAAACCGTACGAAGTCCTGCACAACCCACTGTCCCCTCCCCTGCCATTTCCTCCTACTCGCCTCCTTGGTTACTGCTCCAGCAGCACCGGTCTCCTTATTGTCCCTTAAACGTGCCAGACACGCCCCACTCCAGGACCTTTGCACATGCGTTCCCTCTGACTATAATGCTTTTTCCCCACATACCCACATGCACACGTGAGCGTGTGACCCGTGCGGTCAAGTAGGACCCTGAGCTTGGAAGGGTCTTGGGTTTGGTCTGATGCTCTACCGTTACCGTCTTGAAATTCTTAATACATTCGAACAGGGCCCCCATATTTTCACTTTGCACCGGGCCCCACAAGCTAGGCTTGTCCACACAGCTCCCTCCTTTCTCACTTCCTCAGGTGTCCTCTTCTCAAAATGGCAGCCCCCGCCCCAGCCTGGTCCCCCTCCCCGCCTGGGCTATATCTCCCTCCACAGCCCATATATCCTTCTCTCAGACTATGTTTCACCTATTTCTTCTGTTTGTCATCTGTATCACCCACTGCCTGGCACAGAGAGGTGCTCAGTAAGTATTTGTTGAATGAATGAATGAATGAATATTGTGGTAAATGGATTGAGGTGAAAGGGGGAGACTCTCAGGGAAGCCAGTTGTGCAGGCTAGAAATGATGCACAAGAAACAAGCTCTTGAGCCTCAGTTTCCTCATTGGTAAAATGGGGACAATAACACCAGCATGAAGATAATTTGTAGACAAATGGAGGTGAAATACAGGCTCCCCTCCCTTCAGAGGGAGGGGAAAGATCCTACGGCTAGGATCTTTCAGCATAGTTCCTATTTGTAGACTGTCCTCTGGTATTCTTAGCTAGTCTCATTTTTTATTTTTTTTAAACAAATTAATTCTCAGACCTCATGGCAACATTTTTTAATCTATCCTGATGAGATGTTACCCGGGACCTTCACAGGACAATGTTGCCAGGCCCGGGATTTGGTGTGTGGGCTTGGCGGCCTCCTCTTAGTTGCCCTTCACACTGTGGCCTGCAGATGGCGCTGTCCAACACCTCCCCCTCCTGCCCAACTCTCCAGCGGGAGATGGTTCATTCATCAGGATCAGTCAAAGCCAGGCCCAGGCTAGACCCTCCTCAGGGTCTTAGTTGATGGGGAAGCCAATAGACAAAGGGATGGATGAGAAGTTCAGGAGCTGTGGGAGCACTGAGGAGAGGTTCCTGGTCCCCTCCAGCAGTGCTTCCCAGCCTTTTTTCTGTCATGGCACACATAGAAAAAAATGTTTGTTGACTCATTGAGGTGAACAGACAAGGCCACTCACAGCTAAAGGCACTGGGCTGCCCACACCCTGTCCAACAGGGCACTCCGATTCAGGCACTCAGTGCTGGGAAACTCTGTCCTTCAGAATAGCCACGAGGTCCTTCTACAGTTACTAATCAGGGCTACTTCACCTCAAGCTTCAGCATTCAAAGTAAATAAATCATTTCTTGTTTATTTAATTTTTTATTTGTCGAAACAGGGACTTGCTATATTGCTTAGGCTGGTCTCGAATTCCTGGCCTCAGGTGATTTCCCACCTCAGCTTCCCAAGGCACTGGGATCACAGGGGTGAACCACCATGCCCAGCAAATTTTTTATCTAAAGAATTTTTAAAACTTTGTCTAATTATGCATGCTAAAGAGACCGTGTGCTTTTTTTGAGTCAGGGTCTCACTCTGTCATCCAGGCTGGAATGCAGTGGTGTAATCACGGCTCACGACAGCCTCAAACTCCTGGGCTCAAGCTATCCTCCCTCCTCAGCCTCCCAAGTAGTGGGGACCACAGGTGTGCACCGTTACATCCAGTTAATCTTTTTTTTTTTTTTTTAGTCAGTCTTACTTTGTTGCCCAGGCTGAAGTGGAGTGGCACAATTACGGCTCACTGCAGCCTCAATCTCCTAGACTCAGGTGAACCTTTTGCCTCAGCCTCCTGAGTAGCTGAGACTACAGGTTTGCACCACCATGCCCAGCTAATTTTTTGATTTTTTTTGTAGAAACAAGACCTCACTATGTTGCCTAGGCTGGTCTCAAACTCTTGGGTTCAATCAATCCTCCTGTCTCAGTCTCCCAAAGTGCTGGGATTACAGGTGTGAGCCACCATACCTAGACTTAAACTGGTAATTTCGTATTATTTTTATTGCAAGAATACAGCATTATGATACAAGGGATAAAAAGTTTAGAAGGCTAATCTGGAAACCGAATTCTAGCTTTATTTTTATGGTACTATATTTAGTTTTTTGTCATTTTTTGGAACACGTGCTTTTGAGACCAATTAACCTAAGAACTTTTGGAACTCAATATACTTATAAGTGGGCTCTTGATATGTGACATCTCTGGAATCATTCTGCATTTTAAAAAAATGTCCCCATACATAGATATCTTATTTTCCCAGCCAGATGGTAAGTGGCTTGCGAACAGTACCTCTGAATCTATTTCTTTGCCTCTCCAGCAGTGGCTATGATTATGCTTAGTGAGTTATGCTGCATTATCACATTTCATCTTTATAACCAGGTAGGTATTATGACCACCTCGATTTAACAAATGGACAGCTGAGACTTAGAGAGGTTTGGTGACCTCCCAAAGGCCACATAGCTAGTGAGTGGCAGAACCAGGACTTGAGAAAGGTCTGCTCAACTCCAAGGCTGCCACGAAGACCCTGGGGGCAGGGAGCTGGGCACCACAAGGGCCATGGAGGTGAGAAAGTCTGGTATGAGTTCAAGGCCCAATAGCAAGAACCAGACCAGCACAGAGGACTGGAAACAAGATTGTGAAGGGGTGAGGGGAGAAGGGAGGACCAGGAGTGAAAAGAGTGGGTAAGCAAGAGGCAGACGTGGGCTCAGAAATGGGCTCTTTTGCCAGGCTCGGTGGCTCAGCCTGTAATCCCGTGCATTTGGGAGGCTGAGGTGAGTGGATTGCCTGAGCCTGTGGGTTCGAGACCCGCCTGGGCAGCGAGACCTCATCTCTACAATAAATCAAAAAATCAGCCGGGCGTGGTAGCGCACGCCTGTAGTTCTGGCTACTTGGAAGGCTGAGGCGGAAGGATCGCCGGAGCCCAGCAGGTGGAGGCTGCGGTGGCTGGGAGCGGCCACTGCACTCCAGTCTGGGCGACAGAGTGAGACTCCAACTCAAAATAAATAAATAAAAAATAAATGGGCTCTTTTGAGCTTCTCTGGCTTGAGAGGAGTCTCTTAACCTTACTTCGAACTTACTTCCCTCATTTGTAAAATAATTTTTTTTTAAGAGACAGGGTTTCACTGTTGCCCAGATTAGAGTGCAATGGTGCGACCACAGACCACTGCAGCCTCAAACTCCTGGGCTCAAGTGATCCTCCTGCCTTAGCCACCCAAGCAGCTAGGACTACAGATGCGTGCCACCATGCCCAGCTAATTTATTTTTTATTTTGAGTTGGAGTCTCACTGTTGCCCAGACTGGTGTGCAGTGGCCGCTCCCAGCCACCACAGCCTCGACCTGCTGGGCTCCGGCAATCCTTCCGCCTCAGCCTTCCAAGTAGCCAGAATTACAGGCATGCGCTACCATGCCTGGCTAATTTTTTTTTTATTTATTGTAGAGATGAGGTCTCGCTGCCCAGGCGGGTCTCGAACCCGCGGGCTCAGGCAATCCACTCACCTCAGCCTCCCAAAGGCGCGGGATTACAGGCTGAGCCACCAAGCCCGGCTTGCCCAGCTAATTTAAAAAAAAATTTTTTTCTTAGAGAGCAGGTCTCACTATGTTATCCAGGCTGCTCTCAAACTCCTGGGTTCAAATGATTTTCCCCCTCTGCCTCCCAAGTAGCTGAGATTATAGACGTGAGTCACCACACCTGGTCAATTGGTAATTTTAAAAATAATACCAAACCAGCCACGGTGGCTCATGCCTGTAATCCCAGCACTTTGGGAGACTGAGGCTGAAGGAGTGCTCGACGCCAGGAGTTCGAGACCAGCCTAGGCAACATAGCAAGATCTCATCTCTATTTTTGAAAAATAATAATTTTAAAAATTTGTATAAATTAAGAAAAATACCTACAAAAACTACCTAACAGGATTGTTGTAAGGCTCCATTGAGATCAGACAGCTTTTCTTTCTTTTTTTTTAGTTGGAGTCTCACTCTGCTGCCTATGCTGGAGTGCAGTGGCACACTCATAGCCACTGCAGACTTGACCTGCTAGACTCAGGTGATCCTTCCGCCTCAGCTCTTCAAGTAGCTGGAACTACAGGCAGGTGCCACCATGCCCAGCTAATTTTTTGATTTATTGTAGAGAGGCGGTCTCACCAAGTTGCCCAGGCTGGCCTCGAACCCGTGGACTCAGGCAATCCTTTCACCTCGGTCTCCCAAAGTGCTGGGATTATAGGCATGAGCCACTGCACCCGGCCTCAGGCAGCTTTTCAAAGGGGCACCGGAACGTGTGAACTAAGAACACCTGCACAGCCACATCCGCCTAATTCACACCAGGCATGCCCTGCAACAGGTGAGCCAGGTGGTCCCAGCGCTTACAGATCCTGACCCAGCAAGTGCTGCCTAGCTCTTAACCTCTAAACAGCAGTCTCTGGGTCTGAAATAGGGATAACACTATCCACTGAGAGAATAAATCTGGCCGTTTTAAGAAACGGAGGTGCAGCCGGACTCGGTGGCTCAACCTGTAATCCCGCGCCTTGGGAGGCTGAGGTGAGTGGTTTGCCTGAGCCCGCGAGTTCGAGACCCGCCTGGGCAACTTGGCGAGACCTCATCTCTACAATAAATCAAAAAATTAGCCCGGCGTGGTAGCGCATGCCTGTAATTCTGGCTACTTGGAAGGCTGAGGCGGAAGGATCGCCAGAGCCCAGCAGGTCGAGGCTGCGGTGTGGCCGGGAGCGGCCACTGCACTCCGGTCTGGGCGACGGAGTGATACTACAACCCCCCCCCCAAAAAAAAGAGAGAGAGAAAGAAATGGAGGGCCTTCCTCTCCTCCCTTGCGGAAGCCAGCTGGGCAGCTCCCTTTGGGTCATTTTCCAGACTCTCCAGGAGAGGGCAGCAGGGAGCCATTCTTCCTAGTCGCGGTCCTGCCAGGGGGCAGCAGTTAGGCGGGCCTGCTAGGCAGGCCTGGCTTAAGCCCCTGCTGAGTAGAGTTTAGCTACCACCCCAGTGGGCTCCTGCCAGCCAGATTTCTTTGAGGGCTATTCCCCTCTGATTCTACTGAATAAAATCTTCAGAGCTTTGCCCTGGGTGGGCCCGGGGCCGGGTATCGCCGGCAGACAGCCCCTGGGATGAGCACTACTGGAGCATCTGGGAGCAGGGAGGGGGATGGGGAGTGGGTGAGGCTTTAAGTTTCTGGGAGCTTTCCGGAAGGGTCATCATCTCCAGTCTAGATCAAGCCGCTCAGTTCATGCCATGCCTCAAATGTAATAAAACACCAAACTGGGTGTCTATCTGCTGGTTCTGCTGTGGCTGGGAGCTCCGTGATGGCAGTGCCTGGGTGTGTCTCACTCCCTGTTCTGTCTCCCCTCTGAGGACAGTGTCTGATACCTAGCTCAAGAAATGATCTCAGCCGGGCTCGGTGGCTCAGCCTGTAATCTCACTCCTTGGGAGGCTGAGGTGAGTGGATTGCCTGAGCCCACGCGTTCGAGACCCGCCTGGGCAACTTGGCGAGACCTCATCTCTACAATAAATCAAAAATTAGCTGGGCATGGTAGCGCGCGCCTGTAGTTCCAGCTACTTGGAAGGCTGGGGCAGAAGGATCGCCGGAGCCTAGCAGGTGAGGCTGAGGTGAGCGTGCCACTGCACTCCAGTCTGGGCGACAGAGTGAGACTCCAACTCAAAAAAATAAATAAATAAAAATTTTTTTTAAATTTTAAATTTTAAAAAAAGAAATGATCTATCCAGAGACCAAGTGACAGAGTCTGCCCATCCCTCAGTGGGAGGCAGCAGCTCTGGTCTCCATACTGCATCCCTGAGGGCAGTGGCCACATCTCACCTGCCACTGGGTGTCTATAGCCCAGCAGAGGCTGGCACAGGGAAGCCCGGTCCTTCAGGGCTTCAGCACTCAAGACTGGGCTTAGAGGACCCGCTGTGACTTCAAATATCCCTGGGGCCTCATAAATTTCACCCAGGGTTCTCCATCACATAGTGAAGAACGCCACAAACCCTTACCCTGGCATAGGACACCCCATGCCATGTGATGCCTACTGGCTTCTTCTTATTACTCAGGTCCCACTTGCTCTTGACCCCAGCTCCAGTGTGCCTCCTCCTGGCCTCTGCTCACTTGCTCATGACTCCCCCAGTCCCTCTAGCTCCCTCTCTCCCTTTCCCGGGAAGTCCTGACCACCTCCTCCTGCCCCGTCCCCCAGCACTAAGGGCAACCCTCTTTGTGGTTGCACTGAGGCACCTGCCCCTAATGTGATTAGTCACCTATCTCCCCAGTGGACACAGAACTCCTCAGGGCAGGGACTCTGGACTGTTCATTCCTGCCATGGGCACATAGAGCCTGGCAGAGCAGAAGCCGTGACTGTTTGTGGCATGGATGAACAAGGCCCTCTCACCCACCTTCAAAGCCCTCTGCCCATGGGTCCCCTAATAGGACATGGGAGTTTCCTCCAGAAAGTCCTGCTGTGCCCTCCACCCACCAGCGGGGACAAGGTGTTCCAAAACACCTCCAGCAGCAGTTTTCCTTCAGCTGGCCCTGAATTGCCAGTCTCTGTCAACTCTGAACAAAGTGTACAAGCATATCTTGATCATGGCATCCCTGGCTCAAGGAGCTTCCATGGTTCCTGGTCTGTGGTATTAAGTCAAAGCCTGATTCTTGCATATTCTTTTTTTTTTTTTTGAGTCGGAGTCTCACTCTGTCGCCCAGACTGGAGTGCAGTGGCTGCTCCCGGCCACCGCAGCCTTGACCTGCTGGGCTCCGGCGATCCTTCCGCCTCAGCCTTCCGAGTAGCCGGAATTACAGGCATGCGCCACCATGCCCGGCTGATTTTTGATTTATTGTAGAGATGGGGTCTCACTGCCCAGGTGGGTCTCGAACCCGCGGACTCAGGCAATCCACTCACCTCAGCCTCCCAAAGGTGCGGGATTACAGGCTGAGCCACCGAGCCCGGCTCTTGCATATTCTTTATGAAGGCAGTGCCGCCTCCTAGACCACCCCACAGCCTAGGCATTCCTCCCAACACGTGTTAACTTTCATCAGAGTATCCTCCACTCAGCCTCAGGACGAGCCTCTGCTCATCCTGGACCAAGGACCTTTGCTCATGCTTCTTCTTTCACCAGGATGCACCCTGTCACCCCCATCCTCACCCCTCCCACCCCCCATCCATTCTCTATTCTCCTCTGAAGACTTGCCGGATTTCTGGAGGCTTCCCTCATTGTTGCTTTGGAAGGATTCCCCCAACTCATCCCATCTTCCATGGCTCTCTGTATGTCAGCTTCTTCTAAACCTCTTCATCTGCCTCTGTGCCCTCCCAGCCCAGCAGAGGCCTGCACCTGCAAGCAGGCACCCAGCCTAGTCTGCAGATGGCTACCCAATGGGGAGAGGGAGGGCTGAGGGTTGTCACCAGATTTCCCCATCCCGGGTCCCATGGGCGGCTCACCTCCAGTACTCCTCACTGGGACTGGTCCTCTGGAGTGTGTGGTTGAACAGCTGGGAGAGGTTGCTGGACGGGGCAGCAGTCCGGGAGCCATTGGTGAGGTTGGAGGCGTCCAACACGCCGGCACAGTCACGCGTGTTCCAGGGGTTATTGCAGTAGGCCCAGGGCAGCACGTGAGTCATGGACGAGAAGAAGTAGTAGAAGGCGATGCAGATGACCACGTTGTAGTAGATGCCGATGTAGGTGGACACCACCATCATGCCGTAGCCTACTCCTGGGGAGAAGGAGGGGCACCAGTCAGAGCACTGGGAGGTGGGAGGAGGAAGTAAGAGAGGAGGAGCCTCTCACATCCAGCGGAAGGAGAGGTTAATGATTTTCAAGGCCCAGACTTGGATGGAGGGCCATGGGAGTGACCGATCAAGGCCTTGGTGGGGCACGTTGTGGGTGCAAGGGAGTTCTGTGTATACACATGGCAGGAAGAGTGGGTGGAGGCCAGGTTAAACATGAATCCCAGCATGTGTCCATGGCTTTGGCCATTGATGTGGGGCTTGGGGTCAGCACCAGGGCTCTACAGGGGTCAGCCATGTTTGTACAGATGGGCAGGCTGGCTCAGTCCCCAGAGGCCGTGTGTGTCTGTGTGTGTGGCGAGTGCCCCACCCAGGCCTCACCTTTGAACATGGGGCTGATCCTCCAGACCCCCAGGCAGCCCTGGCTTGCAAACTGGCCGAAAGAGAGCTCCATGAAGAAGAGCGGGATCCCGCAGAATATCAGCATGATGAAGTAGGGGAACATGAAGGCACCTGGCAGGCAGGGAGAGCACTGGCTCAGGGGTGGGCCTGGGGATCTAGCCCTGGGCTTCCTGCTCAGAACCCAATAGCAAAACCTTTGCCATTGGGTAGGACCCGAGGAGGAGTGTGCCAGGCGTTGAGTAGGTGCCTGGGTCTGGGGTACACTACCCCCAGCCTGTCTTTGAACTTGGCAGAGGCTCCCAGGATGTCTGAACAGAATGAAGGCCCCAGAGCCACCACACTTGGGTGGGATTTGATGGTTTAACCAAGCGATTTCACAAACATAAGTTGCTGGGATCCTCAAGCACCCCTGAACCATTTGGGGGTGCTATAGAGACCTGGGGATAGAAAAAGGAGCCCTGGAAGGCTCAGGTGCTTTTCTCGCCTCTCCTCACCTCAAGGGCACAGGCTGACAGGGCCAAGGCCCCAAGAGCAGACTGCCAGGGTCTAGGGGTGGTCTGCCTTGGGCAAAGGGTTCCTGAGCCAGGGATGGGGGGCAAAGGAGATCAGGGCCAGAGGCCAGCCTTTATCTGGAGTGGGGTCTATGCCAGGGAGTGGGTGGCCCAAGCCCCGGTGGGTGGGCTCTGCCCAGGTGGATGGTCCCTGCCCTGTGCCCGCTGGGTACCTCCCCCGTTGCGATAGCAGAGGTATGGGAAACGCCAGACATTGCCCAGGCCCACGGCATAGCCCACGCTCGTCAGTACAAACTCGATCTGGTTGCCCCAGTTGCCCCGTTTGAGGTTCTGGTCCCTCTTGGTGGCCTCGCTGGGCACAGCACCATTCTGTGGGGACAGGAGAGAAGCTACCATCAGCAAGGCATTTGTGCTCTGTGCCTGACCCTCTGGGCCTCCCCCAGAAGGGACACCATGGACCCCCACCCCCCGGGGCTTCCCCTCTGGCTGGCAGGAACTGCAGGCAGGCCTGGCAGAGGAGGAGAGAAGGAAGTCGTGGCTGCCAGAGTGCACCAAGCAGAGCTTCCCTCACCAGCCCCCCAGCACCCACTGCTGGGTGACCGGCCCACCTGAGGAGCTGCTGCCAACACCCGAGATGTGGAGACTGAGGCAGGGGCCAAGGCCAAGAACCCCCAAGCCCCTCCAGAACCTCCCCTCTCCCCTCTGGGTAAGGATCTGGGAGCAGCTGAGCCTCATACCAAGCAGCCAAGTCAGGCTGGGCACAAAGGGGCCTGTGTCCAGACGGCCCCCCCAGCCGTCGTCTACCACATCGCCAGGCTGAGCACGCTGCCCATGGGCAGGCAAATGTGGGGGAGGGGATCCTAGACCCTTCCCCCAGCTGAAGGCTTCTTGGGGGTTCAGGGTGGGCAGGGCTGGGAGGAACCTAGGGAGCGTAGCTGAGCTGAGTCAGACCTGTAGAGGGTATTCTGGGATCGGGTGGGAGGGCCCAGGGGAGCCGTCTATAGTGCCCATGCCTGGGGGAGGGGAGCTGACCTGGGCCATGGCTGGGGAGTGCTGGGCCATGAGTTGGGGGAGGAGACCAGAGTTGTAGGCATCACGCCAGACTTTGAGGACAGACTCTGCTAGGGAAACAGAGGGAGTGGTTCCAGAACAGGGTGGCAGGGAGAAGCGGCTCTCTGGCCTGAGAGAGGGTCGCCTGCAGAGGAGGGAGCCAAAGGTCAGGAAGGGTTGATGGGATTTGCCCAGAGAAGAATGCAGGGCCTCAGGCTGCGGGGCTGCAGGGCTGGCCAGGTGGCCTGGGCCCCGCTGAGGACGACCCTTGTGGCATCTTAGCCCTAAGCTGAGACTGGCTCTGCAAGTCCTTGGTACCAATGTGGCCCTTCCTCAGACCGTGCCCCCTCCACCCCTCTCCCACAGTGAGCAGGAAATCAAGCCATCCTGAGCCAGAGCCCAAGGGGCCAGAGGCACCTACTAAGGAGACACAGGGACCCTGAGAGCCGCCACCAGAGAAACACAGGGGAGTACTTGGGTACCAGAGACAGCTTCCCAGAGATAGGCTGTTCCCCTGATAGAAATGGACAGGAGTCCCTGGAGGACACCAAGGACCAGAGATGGAGCAGCATGGCCTAGGAGAGATGACCGTGATGTGACACTGACCCTCAGCCTGAAAGAGTCATAGTCAAGAACAGCAGTCACTCTGGTCAATAAGCAAGGCAGTCTGGTGCGCTGAATTGCTGTCGGACCCTAATGAGCAATCACAGAGTGGATGAATGACCTCACAGGCCCCAAGCACCCCCTCGGTCAGGCCGGTTTGTGAAAGCAGTCGCAGGAAGCACCAAGGCCTGGTGGGTGGGCACTGCAGCACAGACACCTTTTTTGGAGGGACCCCACAGAGATGCAACCCTCACTCTCTTTGCAGAGGGTGGGGGCACAGTGCCAGGGACTGTAGGTCCCTTTCAAGGAACACCCAGAGCAAATCGACAGCTGAACAAGCCAGCATCCATTCATTCATGCACTGATGGATTTACTGATACCTACTATGTGCTAGGCAGTGGGACTTCAGCAGAGAGCTCCCACCCACTTAGCTGCAAGTCTAGCGCGGGAAATAAGCTATCAATAAAATAGACACACCCATCATCTTTAGATGTGACTTTAGTGTGACTATAGAACGGAGTTTCTCAGTCACAAGACTATGGAAGGAGGACAAGGTGAGAAGGCAGTGAGGTAAAGGAAGGCCTCCCTGATGGGGCTTAAAGGCACACTTGGCCCTGGGAGAGGGTAGCCCAGCCTGAGTATGCACCTGTGACATGCCCCCTCAGAATTCTGCCTGAACATGTCATCAACTCTTAGGACCTTCTTTGGAGCAAGTGTAGAAATACTACAGGGTTAGGGGCCATTTTGGGAGGGTGTAAGGCCTGCTGGGGTGGTTTATCTACTCCAAACAAATACCAGCCAAATAGGCCTCCTCTAGGTTGACCCTACAATAACAGTTTTATTCTGTCCCAGGCTTGTTTACTTAGGGACACAATGCCGGATTGTGAAAGTAGCAGAGAATATGGGTGGGGTCACAGACCAGTGATTACAGTTGTAAAAGGGACAACTAAGGGTCCAGTATGGCCCACAGGCATGTCAAAGGCAAGGTACCTTGTAGAGACCCAAGTCTCCAAGTCTCAAGGCCTCTCTCCTGACCCCAGCAGGATGAGGGACAGACACCCCATCCCACCCCACCCCTTGACAAAGTGCAGCAGGACCACACTTGGATTGCTGGGGTCTGCTCTTCTCTGGCATAGTGGGGGGACAGGGAGGATGGTGATGGCCTCAGCCACGTGCCACAGGCAGCCGTCTGCCTAAGCCCTCAAGAGCCAGCCGCTGCTCCGTTAATGAGCCGTGTGCTAACCAGCTCAGCCGTGCAACCAGGGGAGGCTGGAGCCCCCAGGACAGGAGCTGGAACTGGGGGTTGGTGATCAGGCTCTGGCAGGAAGTTCCTGACAGTAGAGATCTGCTGTGTGCAAGGCTCCCTGCAGAAGCAGAGCCCATCTTCTCCTGCCCGTCCCTGGGTCTCAGCACTGTGGTGCCCTGACTACTTGCCCACAGCTTGGCCTCTGACTTTCATTCCAGTGAGATCTATATTCAGACAGCTTGGCTGAGCTCTCAGTGGAGGACAGAGGAAGCATGCCTTTCTCCAAGCAATCCAGAGGAAAGACTATCCCCAACATGTTCCCTTTCTGCAGGCATTTTCTGGGTGTTCCAGTTCCCTTCCTTGTCTGGCTCTCCTCTGGGGACCACTGCCCCCCACTTTCCTCCTGGGTAGTTACGCGTTTTTCTTTTCTTTTTTTTTGAGTTGGGGTCTTACTCCTTCACCCAGGCCGGAGTGCAATGGCACGCACATTCACGGTCACCCCCAAGTCGACCTGCTGGGTCTAGCAATCCTTCCGCCTCAGCCTTCAAAGTAGCCAGAACTACAGGTGCACGCTACCACACCTGGCTAATTTTGTGATTTATTGTAGAGATGAGGTCTCACCAAGTTGCCCTGGCTGGTCTTGAACCCGCGGGCTCAGGCAATCCACTCGCCTCAGCCTCCCAAAATGCTGGGATTACAGGCTGAGCCACCGAGCCTGGCCAGTTAAGCCTTTTTCAATGCTGCATAGTTTTTTTTTTTTTACCCTAGCATAATCTTTCCTATTCTAAGCCTCTGGTTTTTCTTGATCTGCTGGGTGGACGGCTATGTCACTGATATTAACTGTTCCTTAGTGGTCATCGGCTCTGAGGTACCCACGAAAGAACCCCTCTGTGCTCACAGTTTGACCCAGACTGGCTGCCCGTCTGCCTAAGCCCCTGCTCAGCTTTGCTGGCAGGCTGTGCTCCAGGCTCCTCCTGCCCTCCACCATCCCCACCGTCTGTCTACCCCCTCTGTACTCCTTCACTCACTTGCTCACGCCTCAGTGGGGAACAAAACCACAGTGGCAGGATTCCCTCTGGGCTGGCCCCCTCCTCTGCAGGCTTCCTGGACAGCCTCTACCCTCATCTCTGACTCCCCTGTCTGTGCCCTGCCACCCTCCAGGAAGCTCTGAGGACCCACTGCCAGGACAAAGCAGCTTCCACTTGCCACTGCCATGGGCCTGGCGGGTAGTATCCAGGGTAGGACTGCCTTGCCCTGTCCCCAAGCTCTTCTAGGCTGGGCAGAATGGAGTCTTTGGCGGCGCTTTCCTTCCATGGCTGATGGGGGAGGGGCAAAGGGTATGATCTGGCTGCCCCTTCTCCCACCCTTCCCACATCCCCCTACCCCTAGAACCAGTCATTGAGGCAGCAGTGGCCTATATGTGATCTTTCTTGGGCTGCACAAGTACCTGTGTGTGCTCTCTCTTGGGCTAACAACCCCCCACCCTGTCCCTGCCTAGCTGGGTGAGCCACACTGAGCAAAGTCACTTATATAAGTCCTTTACATAGCCCTCTGCCTGGCTTATTTACTGCTCTGGATGAGCTCCTGGAATTAAGGCTGTTCAGCTCTGAGGGCACAATCCGGATCTCCCACTCTGCCTTGGACTTGGCAGAGGCGGGACCTTGGCGCGGGTGAGAACCCTGATGTTCTCAAATCTGCTCCTTCAGTAACCCTGGGCAAGTCACTTCCACCCTCAGCATTCCTGTCTGCCAAGGCAGAGATAGATCAGATAGCCTTACAGATCTGACAGATTCCTCAACTGGTGCCTCCTGGGGTCGACTCATATTCTGTAGCTTTGTCTCGCCTGGAATTTTGCTATTTCTTTCTTCTGTCTTCTCCATTAGTTCCCACTAGTTTTCTAGATTACTTAAAAAAATTCTTTGTGTATTTTTTTCTGATTATAGAAGTATAATACGCTTATTGCAAAAAAAAAAATTGGAAAGTACAGTAAAGAGAAAACAAAGTACAAAGCCCACCCGCTCAGAGGTAACCACCAACACGAGGATGTGCCCCTGCTTTCTCCCAAGCATGGGCTCAGAAAACCCAGACTTCTACCCAAGACTGCAGCTCCACTCTGGCTTGTGATCAGTGTCCAGAAGATACTTTTGTGAATTGTGAGCTCCCTTCTCCTGTTCTCGGTGGACACTGAGGAATCCTGGAGCTGCCCTGGCCAGGCAGACCCCGCTGGGAACCAGCAGCCTTCTTTCTTGTTTAGGACCCTCCAGCCCCAGGGCTTGCTCATGGAATAAAGTCTTATCCAAGAAAAACTTGATGGAGGAAAACGGGCAAGACCTCACATCCCAGACTGACTTGGAGCCAAGTCAGATCACTGGCAACTCTCTCTGAGCCCCAGTGGGGGATTTGGGTGGAACAGCCATTACAGTAAATCTTGCTGCCTCAGAAGACCTCATGAGGCACTCCTCAGTTTTTGTTCCCCCAAGTTGTCTCCCCTCAATCCAGGGGCCAGACTGGCCTATAGGCAGCACCTGTCCTGCAATGACAGGATGGTCTGTCCATCACCTACATGACAGTGAGTGCAGACAGAGAGACCTAGCTGTGGCTCTGATCTGTGGCCTCAGTTACCAGGATATAGGAAAGAGTCTGGGGCTGGGTGCAGAGGAGCAGAACCATGGGAAAGTCCATCCCACACCCCAGGAGTCCCCAGGGGCTATTAGTGCCTGCTGCCTCAAGGAAACCCTCAGAGCAGCCTCTGGGCACCTCTCAGGATTCCAGAGTCCAGGCCTTCATATGGCAGGTAAGAGAGGCAAGGGTATGCCTTGTGTTGTTTTGTCGGAGAGCCCTGATTGGCAGCAAGAGACCTGTGGATATTGTGGGCAACAAACAGAAGACTGGCACCCCCAGGCATGCCAGGCTCTACTCCAGGCTCTGGGGAGAGGGATGGAGGACACTGGGTGGGCCCTGCCCATCCCCTGGCCTTCCACTCTGGAGAAGCCCAGCAGCCCAGGAGACTGGAAGCAACACTGCACTGTGGCAGCCGTGTGGGCAGCCTCTACTCCTGTCAGCTGGCAGCAGCCTGGCACTCTGGGAAGTGGCTTTGGTTCTTGACCCTAGCAGTCCTGAGATTTGAGGGCAGCCCTGCATAACGCTTCTCTCAAATCCATGCCACATCCCCTCAGAGGACATTCCTTCTCTTGCCTTCTGAAGGTCAAGTCGGGATGTCCTACAGGGGCAATGGGTGCCTTTCCCAGTCTCCTCACCCTCCCTGCCATCAGCCACACTGTGCCTGACACCCCTGCCCATCCCCTGCTTCCAAAGATGAGGACACACTGGCTCCCACCTCATACGGGCACTTGCCCTGGACACTGGCACATGTTCCATGGGGTCTCTTTCCTCCCAGCTGAGACTCTGGCCCCATCCCCTTCCCCCATCCCTCACCACTGAGCCCATGTACCATGTTCCCCGGCCCCCTCACCCACTCTCCCCATAGGAGTAACTGCCGTGGCACAGACAATGAGGCTGTATTGATTAGTACAATTCCTGGGCACCTCCGGCCCGTCTCCCCGGGAGCTAGGACAATGCAGCTTTGATACACAGAGCAGATTCTCAGCAGGTCCTTGGGCTGGGGGAGCCCTCACACCCCCCCTCCTCCCCCTCACACCCCCCCACAGCTAACTCTTCCTGCACTCCTTTGCACAGTTGCAACTTTCTGGGTCACTTTTGCTGGTGTCTGTCTCGCTGGCTGGCTGTGCTTACTCCTCCCTGGCACAGACCACTCAGCCCCTCTCCCCAGCCCCAAGCCCAGCCTCCCAGCCTGTCTGGCACCAAGGAGGGGGCTCGACCTTCTGGAAGGTGACTGACCTGTTCTGGGGAAGAAGGGGCCACAGGTCCATGAGCTGCAGCCATCCCGGGGCGAGCGCTCGCAGCCCGCGTGTCTCCACCGTTCATTCACACCTCTGCCAGCTCCAGTGCGACACTGACGCATCCCCTGCCTCTCCCACTGCCGGGCTGGGCAGCGTCAATTACTTTCACCTCATCTCCTCCCGAAGCTCTGCCTACCCCCTCCCCTGGCCCTCCCCCTCCGGCCAGTCCCCATGCAGCCCAGCGCGGGTGCTCCGGAGCTGGAGAGTGAGGCATGGGTCTTGTTGTGTTTTTCCCTTGTTCCCAGCAAGTTACTGAGACAAACACACACACATACACTCACAACCACAGAGTCGGGCAGAACAAGCGAGGGAGTGGTTCACTCCCCTTCCAGAGCTGGCCAGATGCTGTCTGAGCCTATAGGCCTGGCACTGGGTGGGCTCTAGTGTAGCTGGGTAGCTGGGTGCCAGATTAGTGATGGGCTCTGCCCCGTTGGGCTCTGGATGGTGACAGGCAGGAAGATGGAAGGCAAGTCCACAAGGTACTATTGGGGCGCCTCAGGCTTCTTAGAGGGGTGTGAGCTGGGATAGATTGGGCCCTGCAGCTGTACCCACTCCCACTGGAGTCAGGGATCCCCAGTCAGCCGGGATGATGGGGTATCCTCATAGGAGAACGTGACTAACCAGGCAAGAAAGCTCTGGCCTAGTGAACTGTGCCATCACCTGTCTGAAAAAAGATGGCACTAGCCAAGAATCACAGAGCACAGACAAAGTGGGGGCCAGCGGAAAAAAGACTCAAAGGGGTTTTGTACTGTGTTGCCTAGAACCTGATGTGCTAGTCTGTGAGTGTGTGCTGCGTGGACTGGGTAAGTCCAGCAGTGTCACCACGATTGTGGTGGGATGTCAATCAGACCCATCCAATCCCTCTTCTTTGAGGTCACTCACTGGTCAGTCTAAAGCTGACACCAGCATAGCACAAACCAGTGGCTAGGAAGGTGGGCATAAGTGCTCCAGTGCTAGGAAGGTATAAGGTCCTCTAGAAAGTGATAAATTGTTAGAAGGCCTAGTCTACGGTAGGATCTCAGGAATTATCTGTCAAAGGGAGGTGTGCTTAAATTCTGCTGTGAGAATACCTTTCCTGTGACTTTAGTAAGTGTGGCAACCTCATAAGAAATGTAGGCAATATATTCTAGGGCAGGATGACATTAATAATAAAAAGGCAAGCCGGGTGCGGTGGCTCATGCCTGTAATCCAACATTTTGGGAGGCTGAGGCAGGAGGATTTCCTGAACCTAAGAGTTCGAGACCAGCTTGGGCAACATAGTGAGACCTTGTTGCTACAAAAAAATTTTTTAAATTAACCAGACATGGTGGCACTTGCCTGTAGTCCTAGCTCCTTAGAGGCTGAGGTGGAAAGATTGCCTGAGCTCAGGAGGTCAAGGCTGTGGTGAGCCATGATCGTGCCACTGCACTCTACCCTGAGTGACAGAGACACTCCCAACCACCCAAAAATAAATAGATAGATAAAAATAAAAAGGCACAAGCTTTAGAGTCAGACAGGCCTGGGTTCAAGTCCTAGTTCTGTAAGTTTCTCACCACATATAACCTTAGGTAAGTCATCTAACATGTCTGATCTGTTTCTTCATCTCTAAAATGGGAATAATATCCACCAATCATTGATTCTAGTGAGCATTACTCATAATAGTAATAAATAATACATTTTTGTTTTTTGAATCAAAGTCTCACTGTCACTCAGACTGGAGAGTAGTGGCATGCTCACAGTCACTGCAGCCTCGACCTGCTGGGCTCAGATGATCTTTCTGCCTCAGCCTTCCAAGCAGTTGGAACCCTAGGTGTATGCCACCATGCCTGGCTAATTTTTTGATTTATTGTAGAGACAAGGTCTTGCCATGTTGCCAAGTCTAGTCTCAAACCCCTGGGTTCAAGCAATCCCCTTGCTTCAGCCTCCCAAAGTGTTGGGATTACAGGCGTGAACCCTGCACCTGGCCAATAATACATATTAAGTGCTTGCTATGAGCCAGGCACCGGCCTAAACACTGTCTGTATGTTAACTCATTTGAGCCCTCCAACCATCCCATGAGGTAGGTATACAAGGGCGAGGGGGACCAAAAAAAAAAAAAAAAAACTCCAGAATTTATTTATTAAAAATTGTGTATTTGTTTTTACGTGTTTAAACTTCAGTCACCTTCAAAGTACTTTCCATTTGACACAATACATCTATTGAGGCACTTTGTCCACTGCTCAGAAGTTTTTGAACTCATCCATTTGGATGCCTTTTAGCGCTTCTGCCATTTTTTGTTTCGCCTCTTCCACACTGGCTAAACATTTCCCTTTGAGGACTTTTTTCATCCGGGAAACAAAAAAAGGTCGATCAGGGCAAGATTGGGTGAATTAGGGAGGGTAGGGCACTAGAGTCATGCCGTTTTTGGTCCAAAACTGCTCCACACTCAGCACAGTGTGGGCAGGTGGGTTGTCATGGTGGAAGAACCAGTCACCTGTTTGCCACAACCCGGGACATTTCTTCCACAAATGGTGATGCAACTCTCTCAAAACTTTCAAATCTAAAAACTTTGGTTGACTGTTTGATCTGGAGGAACAAATTCAAAGTGTACTATCAGGGGCCCACCCTCCAAAAGATAATTTCAATTTTGGGGGGCCCCCCTTGTATTATTATCTCTGTTTTGGAGGGGGAAGATGGGGATGGGCCTTGACTCAAGCAGGTGTCCCAAGGATGGCCTCAGATCCCACTGACTCAGCTGCTCTCTGAGCCAGCCTCATGTGGCCTGGTCCCCAGACACTCTCTCTGACTTCCTGCGGGTACAGACTGAGGGCCAAGGCACTGGCTGAGCTGCTGGCTCCAGGAAGGCCCAGTCACCCATGATGCCCAAATGCTCACTTCCACCCAGGGTGGGCTCTGGGCTCTGGCTGCCCTGGCCTGGGCTGGCTGCCCAGAACAGGCAGCCCTGGCTGGATGGCTTTCCCTGGCTCTGGCCATGGGGACAGGAGGCGGCAGCAACCCAGCTGGGCCCTGGCCGTAATGAGGCCTCATTAGCGGGATCCAGCTGCTCCAGACCCACTTAGGGAGGCCGACTCCCCCAGCTCCCGCCTCTGACTTTTCTTAATAAGAGTGGGCATGCTTCCAGAGGGGAAAGGAGTCTAGGGGCTTTGTTGTCCCCTGTGACTCTGGAGGGAAGGTCCCGCTGAGCTAGGACTGCGAAGTGCTGGGATGGGGGAGAGCTTCTGGGAAACTATGTGTAGGAAGGCGAGGCCATGGGATTGAGTCAGTGGGCTAGAGGGGAGCTGGGGAGGTGGAGGGAGGGCAGGGCCCCCGACCAGAGGAAGGCTGGGCCTAGATATTGTCCATTTCACGGCGGAGGGGACACTTGCACATGCAGGATCAGTGGAGGGTCATTGCTCAGGCTGTCCTGGCTAGGAGAGTACCTCTGCTGTGCGAGGCCTTAGACAAGGAGAGTGCCTACTATGTGCCAGTCCCTGTGCTAGGAGAGCATCTGCATCAGCAGAGTGCCCACTGTGTGCCAAATCTAATGTATATCAGTGGGAGCTCCTGTGATGTGTTGGGTCCTGCACAAGGTGAGTTCCCCAGGTATGCCAAACTCTGTGCCAAGTGAGGACCCAATGTGTGCCCAGCCCTGAGCTGGGGGAGCACCCACTATGCGCCTGGCACTGTGCTAGATGACTGCCCATGGGGCCACAGGTTGTCTACTAAGGGAGTGTCCAATGTGTGCCAAGTCTGTACTAGTTGAGCATTTGCTACATGCTAAGACTTGAGTTAGGTGAGTGCCCAGGGAGTGACAAGCTCTCTACCCAGGGAGTGCCCAAGGTGTGCCAAACCCTATGCTTGGTGACTTCCCAATATGTGCCAAGCCTATACTAGTTGAGCACTTGCTACATGCCAAGACTTGGGGCGGGTGATCACCCACTATGTGCCAGGCTCTGTGATGGATGCTGTAGTCAAGAGGCGTCCAAACCCTCATGTCAAAGCATAAGAGAACAGGACAGGGTGAGGCAGCCCCAGGCAGTCTGTGGTGCTGCAAAGCCTTCTGGGATTTGGATGCTTTGGCACCCAGAGCCCTAGCCGGAGGGACTCTGTTTTTATTCGTCATGAAGCCTCCCAGTGGCAGAAGCAGCCAGTGTACTCAAAGACATGGGAAAAGGCTGATGAGGCTCGCCAAGGCCTTGACTGCTCAAGACTCTACACGAGTGGGGCATGGCACAGGGGAGAGGACTGAGGCAGCCACCCTGGGAACTGGGTGTGATGTGCGGGATTCAAGTTGAGCCACGGGGGCTCTCTTGCCTCCTGTCCAGGGCTCTTCTCCTCCAGTCCCTTGTCCTCTGAGACCCAGGCAGCCCTGCCCCATCCGCATGTGCACAGAGGCCCTAGTCTCCATGGAAGGACCACTCCGCCCACCCCCTAGTGCCCCTAAGCATCCCAGCTGCTCCCAGGCTTGGAGGCACCCTGGCCAGCTGGGTTCTTGCATGGCCCTGTCCTAGGAGCTGCTGAGGCGTGAGGGAGGCAGCTGAGCTGGCCTGGCAGAGACCATCTGGGCTGGGGGTGGAGGAGGGACACGTGCAGCAGGCATGTGGGCCTGGGCACGTGCTGTGAAGTTGCTCCTCCATGAGGCACCTGCTCCAGAGCCCGGCAGAAGCTCCAAGGATGACACGAGGTGACTGTCAACACTGAAGAGATCTGGAGGGCCAATGTCCTCACACCCAAACCTGGGGTGAAGGGGGATGGAGGTGGGGAACCTCTGGTAGGGGCCAGCTGCCCTCTCCCTACATGCCGGGGCTCAAAGGGGGCTGTGCAAGAGCCACAGAGAACTGGGAAAGTCCTAGTGCCATTGGCTTACATGTACGCCCCTCAACATCCTCTCTTCCGACCTGCCATGGCATCCAAAGAAGCACATCGGGAAGGAACGTCCTTAGCCACTTACCCTTAGGAAGACACAAATGCCTAGTCAGCACTGGCTTAGCTGCCTGGGTTAGTTAGCAGAGATGGGGCTCGAGGGGCCAGCTGCCTGGTGCACCTCAGAGCCTGTGTCCTGGAGACAAGCACTGAATGAAGGCAGCTTTAGTCCCAAACTGGGACTCAAGAACAGAGTAGCCCAAGGCCATCAGCAGAACTGAAAAGGAGGCAGGAATAGAATCTCGGAGCAAACGCTGGGGGTGCCCATGGGACAGATGCTATGAGCCTCAAACACAGCAACAGTGGGCAGAAGTCAAAGGGCAGAGAGCGGGGAGGAAAGCAAGCTCCAGCTATCTTTAGGCACATCCTGGTGCTGGGAACTGGAGTCCCAAGGCAGCATTCCTGTCCACAAACAGGCTGGCTGGGCCGGCCAGCAGAGCACAGCCCAGGAGCTTGGCTCAGGCAGGGACTCCAGACATGGGACCCGTGCCCTCCAAGCTGCTCACGTCTGTCCTGCCTGTATCCCTCTCCCCAGTCCTCCAGAGAAGAAAGAGCAGCCGAGTACTCAGAGGGTTTCTTAGGTTTCATGGGGCCCAGAATCTCCAGGGTAGGAAGGGGCAGAGTCACACTCCACTTCCTACCACAGGCCCATGGCAATTCCAAGACATCTCTGGGAAAGGTGGAGCCATGGTCGGGATCTAAGACAGGATTCACCCCTAGCAAGTGTTCAGTCCTCCATCTCTGAGCACCTAGATTTCAGGAATCTCAGGAATACTTTCAGGAGCTTGGTTTATTCAGACTTGTTCCAATCAGGAAGGGGGCATGACCAGGGCTGGCCTGAGGGACTGGATGCTGGAGGCTCAGAACAGGGCCACATAGACAATCTTGAGCCTGAGGCAGAACTGCCCAGTTCCCCCCCATCCCAACCCCCAAGCTATTCCTTTGGACTAGATACTCTGAGTCCCGAAATCCTTTTGGTGAGAGGCAGGGTTTGTTTGGGGAGAGACCTTCCGCCAATGAATCTTATACTGAATGAGAAACACAGCAGAAGGAATTGATGGGAGGAGGAAGCTGCTGAGAGAGGGGGCTGTCCAGGTTCAGCTTCTGGTTTCCTCCCCTGACAGCTACCAAGCCTAGCTTGTCCCTGAGGCAAGATCTCAAGAGAAGGAAATATAACCACTGCCCTTGGGATAGGATCTGGCGACTTTTTCCTGGTTCCTGCTTCTGGTGTCAACCTGCTCCAACCATCACTGAGTCTTGCTCCTTCAAGAACCTCACCCAGGCCCTTGTTTCTCAAGGGACTTACCATTACCTCTCCTGTGCTCTGAGGCAGAGGGCAAAGGCAGAGCCATGACTTGGGGAAGGGGAAGAAGAGACTTTTCTGAGAGGCCTCAGGAGAAGATTCAGAACTAAGTGTTCTTTCTTTGTTACTTTTCAAAGTGAGAAGGAACTGGATAAGGTAAGTACTGGGGCAGCCGAGCACTCAGGAGCCCTGGCAGTACATGTCTCGGGCCCCACAGAACCTCCTAGGCCCTCCTGTCACAGCAGGTAGTTGGTGGGAGGTCCCTGAGGCAGTGCTTGTGACTCCCCTACCTCCCTGCAGTCTGGCCCCTGTACTCACCAGCATCCCTTTGGCACCTTTTCCTACCATGGCGGCAGTGAGTTGGGGCTCTGGAGACCCGGACCACACTCACAGACTCTGTTTCCAGCACCTTTCAGGCTGCAGACCTCAAGAGCTGTGGAGAGAGCAAAGGGTGAGGTGAGGACCCGGCCTGGGAGGCAGGGGCAGGCCTTGTGGCCCTCAGCGCTCTTCAGATAGGCAGGACAGCACTGGCGGGCCCTCACTGCGCTCCCACCCCAGCCCAGCCCCTTGCCAGACCGTGTTCACGTCCTGCTCCTTTCTTGATAACCCTCAGATCCAGTTTTTTCCTAGTTCTCCCAAACTCTCCCCTGGATTGCTCGATCTCCAGGCTTCCTGTCCCAATGGGCAATGGTCTATTTTTGACTCTCCAGATGCCCAATTCTATAAAAGATAAAATGAACACCGAACTGGGATGGAGTCCAATTCCTTCATTGCCTGTGTGAATGGCTTCGGCCTTTCCCCAAGAGGTGAATCAGCTAAAATCACCACACATTCCCCAGCCTCACCCCAGGTAGCAGCCAGGAGGGTTCTTCCCCAGACCAGAGCCACTCAGTACTGGCTCCAGGGCAGCTGGGCTTGCTGTCACACCACTCACTCAGACTATAAGTTCTGGGCACACTGAACACCTGTGTGTGGTCCCACCTCCTTTCCCAGGCCAGGCTGTCCCCTCTTCTACAGCCTTTCCCCTCTGTCCACCAGGTGAAATCCTGCAAACTCTCAGGACAGGGCTAAATGTCACCTCTTCTCTGCAGCCTTTCCTGCACCAGAATGAACACTTTCCCCCACCAGAATGAACAAACTGCTTCCTCTTTTCTGCCTTGTGCCAACTTCTACTAGTATCCTCATATCATATTACACTTATTTACTTATTTGCTTATAAACTCGTCAACCACAAGTCAGTGAGTTCCCTGAGGGCTTGGGACTGTTTTATTTACCCTCTGCGCCTAGCACCTAGCATAGCACTCCTCTTGCAAAAACTGTTGGGTGAACTGAAATGAAGAGGCACCAGGGAAGCGAAAGCACCGGAATGAAGGATCCAGGTCAGTCCCGGATCTTGTAGGCAGTGCAGGGCTAGTGAGCTGGAGTCAAATGGAAGGAGTTGTCACACGGCAATGCTGGTGTATACTAGTTTATTGTCAGATGTAATGGAAGAGGGAATAGTTCTCAACAGGCCTCAGAGAGGATCTCTGATCTTCAGAGTGCCATAAAGAACTCTCTCAGGGGAGAAAACACTCCATAGGGCCTGGACTCTGGAAGGATTCAGCTCTACCTTCTTTACCTTCTCCAGAAGCAGACCCTACTCCAAAGGCTATTCTGGGTCACTCTGCCCCCTCCACAGCCACCTGTCAAGGGCCACCTCTCACCCACAAACCCAGGAAGCCTCTGGAATGTGAGAGGAGAAAAGAGGAGGAAGCTCTTTGCCTAAGCAAATTAGCTCTTGGATTCCTTCGGCCCTTTGCCCTACCCATTTAGTCTCCAGCATAACCTTCTCCTCCAGGACAGGGGAGGGGAGGGGGTGTGACTTGTAACCATTTCCCTCTCCTCGGACACCTAGGCTGGGCTTCGTCTTAACAAGTCCTACTAAAGAGGTCCTTGCTCACAGCTTTGGTCTCCTGGGGGCAAGTAGGGAGGTATGCTCCCTCAGAAGGAGATCACACCCCTGCCCTCCTGACTTGCCACACCTCCACACCTCCCCCCAGCTGTAAACTCTAGATTTGACTTCCTTACAGCTGTCCCTCTTCAGCCAAGGAATAATAATGACAATGATGACTAATAACAGCAGATGGCATTATGAACAGCCACCACACAGGATGGAACTTATTATGCCCATTGATCAGGTAAGCAAACTTAGGATGCTCTGTCCTGAAACTTAGGCTACAGAGTGTTTTCTCCCAGGTTATCCCAGGGTTTCTTGCACAAGTCACATTAAGGAGACATATTGAGAGAGGCCAAATGCCTTGCCTGAAAGTGCCTGAGTGAGGACTTGAACCAGCTTTTTGGACCTGACATCTCTGATTCTGAGGGAACCAATTCACAACCAGGTGGTCACTAGAGCCTGTTCTGGGTCAGGTCCTGAGCACCAATTGCAAATGCAGTCCCTGCCTGCAGGTAGTTTACAGACTGGAGGGAAAAGACTGCTTAGTGGCTGCTTCCAGGCAAATGGGCTGGGCATAAAGCTTTGTTGTTTCTCCTGCCTTTTCCATTTCTGCTAAATGGTCCCATCCATCCATTCAGAAAATACCAACTGGGCATTCATGATGTGCCAGGCCCTCTTCTAGGTGTTGGAATCTGGTAGGCCTGGGGTGGATTTCTGGCTTTGCCACTCACTGGGTATATGATTTGAGCAAGTTACTTAACCTCTTTGAGTTTCAGTTTTCTCAGTCTTGAAGATGGAGCTAATAATAAGTCCCTCGTACATCCTGAAGTTTCTGCCTAATTTTGGTCGCTACTACAAGTCCTCCCCATTTTCCTCTCCTCCAAATCCATTAATCTTCCCAAAGCCCCAAAGCCCTGATTCTCTCCAATAGTTTTCACAGCCAACAGGAGACGGCCTCAAATGCTTAGCAGGCACTTCAGGCTAGCCGCAGCCAGATTCTTTTATTTCACAAATATTGATTGGAGGTCTGCTCTGGACCAGACCTGTGCTAGGCACCAAGAACTCAGAGGTGTCTGCCCTCCTGCAGCTTATAGGCTAGGGAAAAAGACAGAGATGACTCAAATTTAAACAATTACAGACCGAGAAGCAGGGTGTGAAAGAGAAAGATCCTTTAGCTGGGCTCGGTGGCTCAGCCTGTAATCCCGCGCTTTGGGAGGCTGAGGTGAGAGGATTGCCTGAGCCCGTGGGTTCGAGACCTGCCTGGGCAACTTGGCGAGACCTCATCTCTACAATAAATTTTAAAAAATTAGCCGGGTATGGTAGCATGCACCTATAGTTCCAGCTACTTAGAAGGCTGAGGTGGAAGGATCGCCAGAGCCCAGCAGGTTGAGGCTGCAGGTCGAGGCTGCAGTGGCCAGGAGCGGCCACTGCACTCCAGTCTGGGCGACAAAGTGAGACTCCAACTCAAAAAAAAAAAAGAAAGATCCTTTTATGAGACTCTACAGTAGGGAACTTGGTCTTGTCTGAGAGTCAAGGAGGGTTCCCTAAGGAAGTGGTGTTTAAGGGTCTGAAGGAGTTAATCAGGCAAAGTGGTAATGGTGAGGAAGGGAAAATGAAGAGAGATTCAAGCTGGTGAAACAGTATGTGCAAAGGCTGGAAGGTTGGTACTCAGCCAGGAAGAAAGTGGCTAAAGATGAGGTGGATAAATAAGCCTGGCCAGGGCCTTTGAGGTCTACATCCTGATGTAGATAAAATGGCTGGTTCAAGTCCTTGCGCAGGCACTTTCAGACAAAGCAATGGTGGCTAATGAAGGCTTTTATTTTTTTTTGAGTTGGAGTCTCACTCTGTCACCCAGACTGGAGTGCAGTGGCCGCTCCTGGCCACCGCAGCCTCGACCTGCTGGGCTCCGGCGATCCTTCCGCCTCAGCCTTCCAAGTAGCCGGAATTACAGGCATGCGCTACCACGCCCGGCTGATTTTTTAATTTATTGTAGAGATGAGGTCTCGCTGCCCAGGCAGGTCTCTAACCCGCGGGCTCAGGCAATCCACCCACCTCAGCCTCCCAAAGGCGCGGGATTACAGGCTGAGCTACTGAGCCTGGTTTAACGAAGGCTTTTAAGCAGAGGATCAACTTCTGAGAGGAGCAATTGGTGGAAGATACATTTTGAAAACATCACCCTAGCTTAGTGGCTCAGCCTGTAATCCTGCGCCTTTGGGAGGCTGAGGTGAGTGGATTGCCTGAACCCACGGGTTCGAGACCCGCCTGGGCAGGCGAGACCTCATCTCTACAATAAAATCAAAAAATTAGCCGGGCGTGGTAGCGCGCGCCTGTAATTCCGGCTACTTGGAAGGCTGAGGCGGAAGGATCGCCAGAGCCCAGCAGGTCGAGGCTGCGGTGGCCGGGAGCGGCCACTGCACTCCAGTCTGGGTGACAGAGTGAGACTCCAACTCAAAAAAAAAAAGAAAACATGACCCTAAATACAGTGCGGAGAAATGACTGGAGAGAGACGAGAGTGGAAGAGAGGAAATCAAATAGGAACGGGCTAGGCCAGAAATGAGGGGGCTCAGTTCAGGAAGATGACAATGGTGTAAGGAGAGGTGCACAGATTTGAGACATATAGAAGGTAACATGGTGGGACTTCGTGATGAATTGGACTTGGAGAAAGGAAAAAGGAGGGGTCTCTGGTTTCTGCTGGTGCAGTGAAAGGAAGCTGGTGCCAGACCCTGAAACAAGAATGCTGGTGACACTGCAGGTCTGCAGCGGGGAAAGGAGAGCTGGGTTGGGAAGCGGGTTTGAGCTGCTGTGAGCCACCCAAAGGTAGATGTTGAGATGTTAGTCACAGGACCCTGGCTCACATTTACAATCTCAATGTTTAGTGTCTTTCCTGTTCCCCAAGCAGGACTGTCAGGTCAAGGAATTTTAAGTGTTAATCTGGGTCAAGCCCTAGAGTCCTTGCTCGGTATGGAAAAATGACCGTATCTTTTCTTGGCCTCAAGGACCTCACAGTTTAGTCGGAAGATATAGGAGGAAGCATTCACTGTGATAGAGTGGAGGAGCTGTGAGAGCAGGGGAGGGCCCTTATTTTTACCTGGGAGCCCAGGTCAGCGACCTGTGCCTATATGGCACCATGAAGAACTACTCAGCATTCCCAGAGGGATACTGTTTTCATGCCTTTGCTCAGGCAGTGGTTCCCTCTTCTTTGAGCACTCTCGTCCCCATTTCCACCTGTATACTTCCTACCCATGCTCAAAACCTGTCCCAATATCATTATTCTCATAAAGCCTTCTGCGTTCCTCCCAGCTGTCATCAGTCTTCCTATTGTAGCCCCAAAGCACTCTGTGCATCTGATTAGCACGCTTGTCACACGTAGCACTGCGGAATGCTTGCTTGTGTCCACGTCTGGCTCCTCTACTAGATGGAGAGCTCTTTCAGGGCAAAGGTGTGATTCCTCTGTGTCCCCAAGGTGGAGAACTGAGCCAGGTACTGCCGCAGTCGCCGCGTAGGCCGAGCAATGGGGCGTTTTTTCTGCGGTCCTTGGAAACACTTGGGCATGCTCAGTTTAGTCCACGAGTCCCCTCACCCACTACTCTCCAAGCTTCTGATGCCTCCTCACTTTAGGGGTCTTTAACCTCTCAGGCTCTTCTCGTTCTCCACTCCTCGTCCCTCAGCCTTTATTTCCCAGCAGCCGCAGCCTCAAGCTTCTTCCAAAAAAGAAACAGACCTGGTTTTGTGCAGGAGCTGTCAGCGAGCCGGGGATGCGGCTCCTTTAAGAGTGAACAGCGAGGGGCGTGGCCTCCGGGGAGCTGGCCCGAAAGGGGGTGCGGCTCCTTTAAGTAGCGGCCGGCCGGCGTCAAGGAGGCCCGGAGCCGGCGGGCTGGGGCGCGGTCGTCTTGAAGCTGCAGCACCGCCCGCAGCGCCCTGGTTCCTTGAAGCGGGGCGCGTCCGCTTTAATCGGGGTGCTGCGGGGGGGGCGGGCGTTACATCAGCCGCCACGTGTGGGCCTCCCAGCTGGCGTGGAGGCGGCGGCCCCGCCCCCGGCCCCTGCCGTGGAAAAGTACCGGGGCGCCGAGGTCCCCGCCCCCTTACCCCGCCCCCGGGCCGGCTCCGGCCCCTCCCGGCCCTCTGGGCAAGCCCCCTCCCGCCCGGCCCGGCCCCGCTGCCGTATCCAGCTCCGCCGGGGCTGCCGGGCACCGAGCGCCGGCTGGGGGTGGGCGCTTCGGGGCTGCTAGGCCCCTGCCCTCACCTGCGGCCGCCCGGGCCCGCCCTAGGCGTGCCTGTAAGAAGGGTTGGGTTGGGTTTGGGTGGGGTGGGGTGGGGAGGGCGCGGGTTCTTCCCGGGGTAGCAGCCCCGAAAGAACGGTGCCCCCGCTCGCAGTTCCTTTCCAAAGCCGCGGCCACGGGAGCCGCAGACAAAGAGAGCCCGAGGGGCCAGGACTCTCCCGCGCGGCTTCCCGGGACCCGCGGGTACGCGGGCACCAGCCCCGGGCGGGCAGATAGGGAGGCAAGCCGGCTGGAGGAGCCCGATAGGCAGCAGGGCCGGCCGGCACTGGGAGGAGATGGAGCGGGAGCCGCACGCGGGGCGGGGACGGCCCGCCGGGTCTCGGCCCCCCCAGGCCCCCGGCGCGCAGAACCACTGGCGCCCCAGACGGACCGTGGCACGCTCTGGCTCTGGCGCTGCCAGCACAGCTTGCACCCGTTGCCCCCGACCGAACCGGCGTCTGGCGCCCCCCCTCCAACAGGAGCCCCCCCGTTCCCGCCTGCTCCTTGGTGACAGCGGTGACACCCAGACGCACGCACCTACCCCGACCTATGCGGCGAGACAGACATCCCGGTGCGTGCACCCACACTCTTACCCACCGATGCCCGCATACATGCGCGATCACACACACACACGCACGCACACGCCGGTCCTGGAGCTCAGCCCCGCGGAGCCGCGGGAACGCTGAGACCGACGGCAAGACCGGGCGAGGCGCGGGCCGCAGCGCCCCCTTCCCTCAGCCCTCTTACCATGCTGCAGCCCCCGGCCCAGGCGTGCTGGGTCCGCACCGCGGTGCGCCCAGGTGGCTTTCTTAAAGGGAAAGTTGCATCAGCCTCCTGAGGCTCTGTGCCGCCGTGAGTCTGCCCGCCCCGCCGCGCCGCTCGTTGCTCCACCAGAGCTTGTTGTGTTTTGGTTTCAGGGAGGCGGGGGCTAAGAGTTTGGTGAAAGTTTGAAGAGTGGAGAAGGCTTGCGAGACCTAGCCAAGTCCCTCCCCTCCTGAACAGCTCCCCTGGCTTTCCTCCCCCCATCTCATCCCCTCCCCCCGTGCCGACTTCTCAGGCTCCTCCTCCCAGGGAATAAAATTACAAGGCGCTCCGGCTTTCAGATGATGGATCCCCACGAACCCCTGGGAGTGGACTCCACAAAGGAGCCCCCTTCTTCGCCCCTGCCTTGCTGCTCTCCAGCTGGGGCCCTTGGAGGAAGCAGATGTCGTTCCCTTCGGGCTAGGCTGGAATGAAGCCAGAAGGTCTGGGGCACTTTGAGGGGCTGGGGCTGGAGTGAGCCCGCCAGGCCCCGGGCCTTCTGCGCCTGCGTTTCCCCTAGAGAGAAGTCAGAGCAAATTCCATTCCCAGTGGAGCAGAGCCGCTAGAGACTGTGGGCACAGCTGGGTAAGGTCTGGGTCCTATTCCTTGGAACTGGAGGGCTGGGGGGAGCCCTTCCTCCAAAAACTCTCCTGAACGACTGGCTTGGTTAGCCCTACTCTGGTGGTGTTTCAGGGACTGCAGACAGAACCCAGGCTCCCCCTTCCCTCCATGAGGAGACAGACCTGACTTCTAATCCCAGCTAATGGAGTCTTTGCCAAAAGGAGCTTTGCTGAGCCTGTTTACTCCCATGCAAAATGGAGAGAATGGGCTAAGGAAATACATGTATGTGTATATAAAGCACATCGCTCAGGCTGCCCGTGGGCAGTGAGTGGTACCTGGCATTTGGGATGAGCCTCCCGCATTTGCTTAGCTTGTGAGAGCCAACAGCTTTCATGGAAAGGGGCCAATTAGTACTCACTGTCAGAGGAAACTTTTTTTGCCTCAATCTGAATGGGGCACTTGCTCAGGGGCAGAGCCAAGCCAGGAAAGACAGTCTCTACTCTGCACCCTGAGTCCTCACCATCGTCTGGCCAGGAAATGGTTTTGTTTTTCCCTTGGCACAATCAGCCTCCAAGAAGCTGATGCGCACATGCCAGCTTCACACAAGACCAATTGACAAGTAAGATTCTACTTTATTAATTTACCATCAGAGGCACTGAACAAGAAAACAGTTATCAAGCACAGACTCAGCTTCTGCAATGTGAGCTCTTGGGCTACACACAGTCCATTCCACAAACCTTCCCCAGGGCCAGGATACGAAGAAGGTCCCTACTGTCTCCAGTTCACACTGGAGACTTGATCAGATCTGAGAAGACACCTTACTCTCATCAGCAAGGTTTTTTCATTTTTACTTTGTCCCTAAACCTAGCAGATATAGCATGTTTATGATTTTTATTCTACCATGAACCAATTTCAGGTATTTTCTTGTGTGTGTGTGTGTGTGTGTGTGTGTGTGTGTGTGTGTCGCGCGCGCGCGCGCACACTTGTGCCTGAGCAGCCTGGTGTGCCTGTGCCCCTGATGGTGTGTTTGTGTAGTATACATCTATGTGAGGAAGGCCTCCTTCCTTCCCCCTGAAGCACAAGATGGGTGGGTGGGCTAAGAAGAAGGTACTGAGTGTGAGAACATTCTCTGGAGGTTCTAAGAGGTTTTTTGGCCCAAAGAGGGTAAGGCTTCCCACCTACCCTAAGGAATCCTTCCTATGAGGGGAGGCAGGCATAGAATGCTAGGTGCCAGACCTCCAGAATGCCTTCAGGCTCAGGGGCTGGGGACCAGGCAGGTTGGAAGAAGAGAGGGGAAGTGTGTTCAGGGTTAAGTCCTCTGAGGCTTTATCAGGAAGAGATAGCATCAGGAATTAATCTGGGGACAAGGTGGCAGCCTGACACTTTAGCCCATAGTGTAAGAGAAAGAGGTTTCCTTGAGGTGCTTGGGAAAATTGAAGATGTTGACCACGTGTACTAGAGTTACTAAAGTAACACTGACATAATACAAAGTCTACAGATTTATGGATGTGTGTATTTTACCCACCTTGATCCAGAAAGAGCTTTCAGGCAGCCACACAGTGAGCTGAGTCCTGGGGAGGCATTTGTGAGGAAGATTTTGATTTGAAAAGCTCTTTCTAAGAGACAGGGACTGGCATTTTTTTCCAATCAGAAGGAGGCCCCAAGGAAGGCAGGTTAGGGCCTAGCTCAGGTCAGAGCCAGGATGGCCTTCGTCCCTGGCTTACGAGCCCCTGGCTTACGAGCCCCTGGCTTCAGGCAGCTGGCCCACAGGATGAGAAGGACGTGTCCAGCCCAGGCCACTGTGAGGCAAGCTGGGGCATCAGGCCTGAGGACACTCAGGGGGTACTGATGGGGTCAGATGTCCTGACTGGCCTGCTTCTTCCTGGGGCAGGGAAGCAAAGGACCTTCAGCTGGCAGGGCCCCACCCACTGCGGGATAAGGCGTGTCGCAGGAGCCTCCAGTTACAGCGCTATTTCCTGGGAGGGCTGCTCCCAGCGTCAGATCCCCCAGTGTTGGCTGGATTCCTCACTTGTCGTCATCAGCCTGCAGGATCAAGGCCTCTGTGTTGGGACACACAGTCAGTTTAGGTGTGTGTCTGGTGGGAATAGGGATAATGCCAGACTCGGGCCACTTCTGGAGGTTACAGTGAAAGCTGGCAACATCAGGCACCTTGATGAAGGGGTGCTGAGGTCCTCCTGAGAGGGTGGGGGAGGGTGGACCTTACTTGGAGTTGGAGCCAGGCCTGCCCAGTGGTGTCCGCCCCCTTAGAGCCCTGGGAGTGGCCTGTCTGGGCTCTGCTCTTAGAGTCTTCTCTTGAGCTTGGGGCCCAGTGGTCAGTGCCTGGCACCTTCCCTGCCCTGTCCCAATGCATGGGAGCAAGTTAGATTGGCTCCAGACCCAAGAGCTATCTCTGGGGCTCTTTGTGCCCCTCAGGCCACCCTGTCGTGCTTTCTGCCCACTGTCCCCCAACACCCACCAGGGCAGCATAAACCAATCCCAGGGGCTCAGAGCAGGGGTTACAGGCTGGGCCACAGTGGCTCCAGGTAAAATCAGGCACACAGAGAGTATTAACTTTGGCTCTGTCTGAGGGGCAGCCCCAATCTCCAGAGCATTCAATGCCCAGACTCCTAAATACCTTAGCACTGCTAAAGTTCTGAATTCCGAACACCAAGGATGCCTGAGTGCCTAACACTATAGAGGACCCAAAACCCAGAGCCTGCAGCGCCCAACACCCAGGGGGCCTGATGCCTAGGGTACCCCACACCTGGACTACCCAATGTTTGTAACATCTGACTCTCAGAGTGCCAGTGTCCCAGTTCACCAGAAAGAACCTGGAGGGAGAGAATGGGGGCCCTGCTTGACTAAGGTCCCTTCTTTCACCCTGGGAAGTAGCCTTGACTGCAGTTGGGGATGGAGTAGTGCTGACAGAAGTAGCAGGGCTTCCTTGATGCTCCCATTCTGAATCTGGAGAGGTCAAGAGGGGAGCTGTAGTGGGGGTGGCGTTTCCTCTGGCCCCACCCCACTCTGGTCATAGGGACAATGTAATTGAATGTCCATTCACCAAACAGTGTACATCTGCTAAGTGCTGGGGATTGAGTTACTCTCTAGGAGGACAGTCACGAGAGGGAAGGGGTTCCTGCTCCTCCAGATGGCATGGGTGACGATGTGCCTGTGCTGGTGTGGTGGTGTGGTTCAGCCTGTTGCTATCTCTGGTCTGTGTCTGACTGCAAGCACAGCTGTGAGAATGATTGGCTGTTGGCATGTGATGGTGTTGGCATGAGGCTGTAAATGCAGACTGTGTCAGTAAGTTGATGTGACTGTCAGAGTGGGTCTGCTATGTCCATCTGCCTGGCCATGCTAATAATTCCTTTCTGCCTCACTGCTGTTCCAAGGATGAGATGTAAGGCCCCCTTCTCCTCAGACCTGAGCTACTGGGCCTCTCTGTAGGGGAAGGAGAGGGCTGTTTCTAGAACTAGAGGTGGAACCCTAGAGCCACCTTGCAGCCAGGCTGGAGATTTCTCCCATTGCTCCTGCCCCTGCTAGGCCCAGAGCCTCTTTGAATTGGGAAGCCAGGAAGAGGGGTGCCTATAAGCAGAACAGCCGACACCAAAAATAGTCATCTGCCCTTGGGAGGATCCTGTGACACCACCCCCTCTTCCATTCCAGCCCTACTCGGCCTGCTGACCTGGAGCCTGGGTAGGGCTCCTGTCTGTCTCTGCTTCCCCAACTCCTGTCTGAGTAGCTCTCTCTGACTCAAGGGATGGTCAGAGCAATGATGTCACCACAAAGTATGACATCATTGGGAGCGACGACATCACAGGGGGTGACACCAGGCCCTGGATGGGGGTGGTGGCCTGCTGCCGGAGTGTGTGGGGTTCTATCTGTTGGCAGCTCCCCACAGCTCCCAGCAACTGGGGATGGCAGGGCTAGATAAACCCTGCTTGGGGCCCTGCCTTATCTATCCCTTACACATGTCTGATAAGCCTCTTACCATGGGCTGACCCCGGGAGCAGGTGGGGAGCAGGCTAGAAGAGGGGAAAGGGCCAGCTGGGGCTGGCTGAGTTTCAGGGAAGACAGCTGGGGTCAGGGAGTCCTGGCAGAAGCCCAGGAAGGCGAGGTGAGGGGTCACTGTGAGAGCAGTGTGGAGTAGTGGTCAGGCATATGGATTCTGAAGCCAGGTTGACTGCATTTGTATCCCAGGTCTCCACTTAATAGCTGTGTAAAGTTGGATCTCAATTTCCTCAATATTCCTCACCAGGAATACTATTAGTGACTGTCAATCATGGCATTGTTGTGAGGATTAAAGGATTTAAAATGTGTAAAAAAGGCACAAAAGAGGGCCTGGCATCCTCCTTCCTAGATCAGGATCTTCTCCAGGAGATGCTCACCACATCCAGCAACACATTTGGGTGGCCTGGGGCCTAGTTGAGGTTCCCAAGGGTGCCTAGCTTCATACACAACCCCACGCCTACCCCATCTGTGCTCACCCTGAAACTCCCAAGGAATCCTGGCCTTCTGGCATATTTTCTTCCAGCAGTCCCCTCCCCAGACACCTTGTAGCCTTGGTGCCCTCTGGTGACAAAAGCCATACATGGCAGTTACAGCTGGACCCCCAGGACACAGTGGGCCAAGCAGGGTCTTGTCTGGTTATTTTATGTCATTCTCCAAGTTTACAAGTAGAGATGATCTCCATTTTCTAGATCAAGGGCTCAGGCAGATTAAATGATTTGCTGAATGTTATAGAACTACTAAGTGGAATAACTTGAACCTGAACTTGAAATTAGGTTGGCCTTTCTCCAAAACCTATGCTCTCACCCATGTACATTAGCATGGGCTACTTAAGGCGGTCTGCAGGCATGGCCACATGGCCCAGTGGATGTTTTCAATATGAGCCATACCGCTAGTTTGAGTGTAAAGATGGCTGGTGTATGGACATTGAGATTCTCCTGCTGCGAATATAAAATAGTGTGACTTGATTTTGAGCACAGTAAGGCTGGGAGTTGGCTATTGGAACCTTTTGTGTGGTTTTGATGAGTCTGTATGATTGCATTGTGCGAATGTAACCATGATTGGCCTTGTTATGTAGTATAAGATTAGCCATGGCAGTGTGTGGCTGGTCTGACTGTGTGTGTGTGTGTGTGTGTGTGTGTGTGTGTGTGTGTGTGTGTGTGTATGACTGTGTTGTGGAGGGGTGTGCAGCTAGTGGGACTGTGTGGGGAAAGGTGAGGAAGGGCCCTGAGTTCCCAGCTTCACTTGCCTTTTTGGTCCCAGGCGTCTGCTCACCATGACCAAATGATGGATGGCTTCACATGCCTGATCTACTCCCATGGGCCTACGCGGGCTCTCATTCTCCCACCCCCCTTATATTTTTTGAGGAAGTAAAGCAAATAGCACCACAGATGGAGTTGGTCTTCCTTTTTTCCATGGGATATTTGTGAAAGCATTTTTGCATGCCTTTGAGGGATATCTAAAAGTCAGTGTAGCTATTCTAATGCTTTAATGTAAACATCCATTCTCAAGGTGTTGACCGCAGATCCCTGGGAATCTTTAAGATCCCTACAGGGTGTTACAAGGCAAAAACTATTTTCCCTATGATACTTTCATGTGATACTGAAGCAATGGTGGGCACCCCAGCAGGAGTCGAGGCACAGCACCCAGCGGTACTAGTGGTCAGTATTCTTTTCTACCACAGTGCATGAAAAGTAAAAAAAGAAAAAGAAAAAAGCCAGTTTCACTTGACAAGTCCTTGATGAAGCAGTAAAATTATTATTTTTGTGGTTTTATTTATCAGTACTTACTTTGTTTTTATTATGGAGTAGTATTTCGTCTTCTTTTTTGAATCGAGGTCTCACTCTGTCGCTCCGGTTGGCGTGCAGTGGCATAATCATGGCTCACCGCAGCCTTGACTTCCTGGGCTCAGGTGATCCTTCAACCTCAGCTTCCCAAGTAGCTGGGACTACAGGCACATGCCAACATGCCTGGCTAATTTTTAAAATTTTTTGTAGAGATGAGATTTCACTGTGTTGCTCAGGCTGGTCTTGAATTCCTAGACTCAAATAATCCTCCCACCTTGGCCTCCCAAAGTGCAAGGATTACAGGCATGTGTCACTGCACTTGGCTGGGGTATTATTTCATTGCATAGATAGACAGTTTGTTTAAACATTTACATTGATAGATATGTGGGCTGTTTCCTATTTTTACTATTATGAATAAAGTTGCTATGCATATTAACATACAGATCTCTGTGTGGACATACATCATTTCTCTTGAGTAAATACTTAGGAGTGAGATTGCTGGATCATGTGGTACACAAATGTTTAGCTTTACAAGAAATTTACAGTTTCCTAAAATTTACTGTACTCTTTTGCATTCTGATCAGCAATTTTTATTGTTCCCGTTGCTCTACATCCTAACCAGCATTTGGTATTATAGCAATGGCGGGCTGGGTGTAGTGGCCTATAAACCCAGCACTTTGGGAGGCTGAGGTGGGAGGATCACTTGAGGTCAGGAGTTCAAGACCAGCTTGAGCAACATAGCGAGACTCTGTCTCTATTTATATAAAGGAAAAGGATTTTAGCAGTTATAATAGATTGGCAGTGGTATCTTACTGTGTTTCTACGATGCGATTTTTTGATGATTAATTATATTGAGGATTTTTCATGGGCTTTTTACCATTTGTATATCTTCTCTAGTGAAATGAACAAATCTTTTGACCATTTAAAAAACAAGATTGCATTTTTATTACTTAGTTGTAAGAGTACCTTATATATTTTTTATGTAAGTTGAAGATTTTTCACAGTCTGTTTCTTGTCTTTTAATTTTTTAACAGTGTCTTTCAAAGATTAGACATTTTTCATTTTGAGAAAACTCAATTGGCTAAGTTTTTTCTTTTATAGTTTGGGTCCTATTTGAAAATATTTACCCAACTCAGGGCCTCAAAGATATTCCCCTATGTTTTTATCTAGAAGTTTTATAGTGGTAGCTATTATTTTTAGGTCTATGATTTATTTTGCTTTTTTTTTTTTTCCAGTCAGAGTCTTACTCTGTCATCCAGGTTGGAGTGCAGTGGCACGATCATGACTACCGCAGCCTTGACCTGCTGGACTCAGGCAATCCTTCTGCCTCAGCCTTCCAAATAGCTGGGACTACAGGCAGGTGCTACCACACCCAGCTAATTTTTCTGTTTATTGTAGAGATAAGTTCTTGCCATGTTGCCTAGGCTGGTCTCAAATCCCTGGGCTCAGGTAATCCTCTTGCTTCTGCCTCCCGAAATGTTGAGATTACAGACATGAGGCCCCACACCCGGCTATTTTGCTTTAATCTATTAAATTGTACAAAATAAGGAGTTGAGTTTTGTTTGTCTCTGTTTTTGTTTTGACTATGGGTTTCCAGTTGTTCCATTATGTGTTAAAAATATTGTCCTATCTCTATTGAATTAGTTTGGGATCTTTATCAAAAATCAGTGGACCATATAGGCACAGATCTATTTTGGACTCTCTCTACTGTACCCTTGATCTATGTCTATCTTTATGCCAATACCACACTGTAGTGATTACTGTATTTTATATTGTCTAGAAGCAGTAAAATTATTACCTTCGTTAACTATTAACCCTTGACCACACACCTTTTTAATATTTTATGTGACAAAATGGGAAATATGCTTATCTCAAGGAAAAACACAGCATTGAGTCAGGAACTGAATTCACCAAACACTAGTTTTAGTTAAAAGAACAAATGATAAACTGTAGTTATTCAGACTTGGATATTTGACATACATTTCCTCAAAAGTAAATTACATGAACCTGTCAGTTCAAGGAAAAAAACTATTAGTGACAAAACTAGAGCTTTCAAGTAAAGATTAGAATTTGGAAAACTTACACTGCTACCGTAAGTTTGGAAGCTTCTAATTCTAATGAGATTGGTGGCAGCATTAAAGAATATGCAGTGGTTTTTTGATATCGTATTATGAAATGTGTCAACATTTGGAAGATCTACATAACTTGGTGAATTAGTATTTTCCAAATGACGAATATTTAATGTTACAAAATTATGCTTGAGCAAAAGATCTATTCAAAGTGCAAGATAGACCAATAAATTTTAATGAAATAGAGTATGAAAAGCTCACACTGTAACCTTTAAGAAACTTTCACCTTGAGTTTTGGTGAAGAATAAGGAAGAACTGACCAGTGCGGTAGCTCACTCCTGTAATTCCAGTATTTTGGGAGACCAAGGAAGATGAATGGCTTAAGCCCAAGAGTTGGAGACCAGCCTGAGCAACATAGTGAAATCTCATCCCTACAAAAAAAAAAAAAAAAATCAGCCAGACATGGTGGGGCACACCTGTAGTTCCAGCTACTTGAGATGCTGAAATGGAAGGACCACCTGAGCCTAGGAGGTCAAAGGCTCAGCCTAGGTAACAGGGTGAGATTCTGACTAGGAGGAGGAGGAGGAAGATGAGAGGAGGAGAGGGAGGAGGCATAATGAACTGAAAGGCTATTAAAATACTTCTCTCTTTCCCAACTGCATACATCATGAACCTGAGTTACCATCACATATTTTGACAAAACAACATATTGCAACAGATTGAATGCAGAAGCAGCTATGAGAATCCACCTGTCTTCTGTTAAGTCAGACAGTAAAAAGAGTTGCAAAAGTATAAAACAATGCCACTGTCCTCACTAAAGTTTTTGTTTTGGAAAATACATAGCTATTTTTCAAATATATATTTGGTTAACGTAATAAAATCATTGTTGTTATTTTGAATTGATACACATTTTAAATTTCTCTCAATTTAAATTTCAAATACATTGACTAGCAATAGATAAAATCCACTTAAAACTATTCGGATCCTTGCTTTTAAAAAGTACAAAGGAGCCGGGCTCTGTGGCTCAGCCTGTAATCCCACGCCTTTGGGAAGCTGAGGTGAGTGGATTCCTTAGCTTGCGGGTTCGAGACCCACCTGGGCAGCGAGACCTCATCTCTACAATAAAAAAAAAAAAAATCAGCTGGGTGTGGTAGTGCATGCCTGTAATTCTGGCTACTTGGAAGGCTGAGGCAGAAGGATCACCGGAGCCCAGCAGGTCGAGGCTGCGGTGGCCGGGAGCAGCCACTGCACTCCAGTCTGGGCGACGGAGTGAGACTCCAACTCAAAAAAACAAAAAAAGTACAAAGGATCCTGAAACCAAAAATTCTGTGAACCAGTAAAATAGAGTTTTACTTTAAGAAATATCCTATTGTTGTTTTTTTACCCTAGACTTTTGTTAATATTAATGTACTATTCAAAAATAAGTTGGCCACGTGTGGTGTTTCATACCTGTAATCTCAGCACCTCAGGAGGCCGAGGCTGGAGGATTACTTGAGGCCAGGAGTTTGACACCACTAGCCTGGGCAACATAGCAAGAACCCATCTCTACCAAAAATTTAAAAATTAGCTGGATATGATGTCTTAGCTACCAGAGGAGTTGAGGCAGGAGGATTTCTTGAATCCAGGAGTTCGAGGCTGCAATGAATTATGATTGTGCCCCTGCACTTCAGCCTGGGCTACAGAGGGAGACCCTGTCTCTACAAAAAAAAAAAAAAAGTTTATTTTACTGCTTCCGTTACAGTGCATGTGAGCTACAGATCTTCAGTATTCTCCCAGTGCAGTGTGGGTGGCAGTATTCTTTCCCCAGCATGGAAGTTGCATGTGGTCATCTTCTCCCTACCCAGTCCCTGGTTTTCTCGCTTGAGGAAGAAAAACGGATCCCTTCATAGCTCAGGACAATTAACACCAGCTGGCCGGCCGTGGGCTCTACACAATTTCTGGTGGTCTTGCTTAATTCCCTCTCTTCCGTTTCTAAGCACACTTTTAACAAAGCTATTATTTATTGAGCACTTTAAGACCTTTACATTCGTTTTCTCATTTAATTATCACACTGACTCTGTGAGCTAGACACTGCTATTATTCCCATTTTACAGACAAGAAAATCCAACCTCAGAGAGATTAGGGGAAACCTGTTGGAATGTAATTGACCCTTGAAACCTCTTTATAAATGCAAACTAAAGGTGAGCATTTATACATTAAAAGTTATTATTATTATTATTATTTTTTGAGTTGGAGTCTCACTCTGTCGCCCAGACTGGAGTGCAGTGGCCACTCCCGGCCACCGCAGCCTCGACCTGCTGGGCTCCGGCGATCCTTCCTCCTCAGCCTTCCAAGTAGCCGGAATTACAGGCATGTGCTACCACGCCCGGCTGATTTTTGATTTATTGTAGAGATGAGGTCTCGCTGCCCAGGTGGGTCTCGAACCCGCGGGCTCAGGCAATCCACTCACCTCAGCCTCCCAAAGGCGCGCGGGATTACAGGCTGAATCACCGAGCCCGGCTCATTAAAAGTTATTTATCTAAAAGTTTAGTAGCTTAACAATTGTTCTTAGTAGCAAATTACGACTCAAGGGAGACACCATCACAGATCTGAGCCCCACTGGAGCCCTCACATTTGAGTCCTTACCCCCAAGTTCCCTGAAAATGCCATGTCACGTTTAGGGCATATCTACCCTAGACTTTTGTTAATATTAATGTACTATTCAAAAATAAGTTGACCACGTGTGGTGTTTCGTACCTGTAATCTCAGCACCTCAGGAGGCCGAGGCTGGAGGATTACTTGAGGCCAGGAGTTTGACACCACTAGCCTGGGCAACATAGCAAGAACCCATCTCTACCAAAAATTTAAAAATTAGCTGGATATGATGGCACGCAGATAGTCTTAGCTACCAGAGGAGTTGGTAATACCCGAACCCTTACACTGATATTTTGCCTGATTTTTTTCCAGAACCTTCACACCAAGCCTTTACACCCCATCCTCCTCACTGGGACCTCCCTGAGACCTTACTTGAGGCAACACATGTGAGCTCCTCATCCGAGCTACATGCCAGAAGCCACAGGTCAGCTCTCACACCAGAACCCCATTAACTCCAGAACTAGTGGTGGATCCAGACCTGACCATCCCTCTTGAGGGAGAAGCAGAGGAAATGGGGGCTGGAGGATGAAGGAGTGAGATGGCGGCGTGAGCTGGGAGAAGCACGAGTGGGGGAGAAATGGGCTCTCGGCCCCCAGCCATGGTCAGGAATGTTCCCAGACAGCACTGACCTCTCACCCCTACCCGCCTCAGCGCGAGGATCAGCTGCCTCCACCATCCCCACTTCCAGGATCAGAAGCCGCCTTGGGAGCAACTGGGGCATCCCCATAGCAACCATGCCAGGCCAGTTTGGGAGCGGAGTGGGGCTCCTTTAACGCCCCCAAAACATAGGCTGATTCACTTGTCTCTCATCTTGGGAACCCCCGGGGCTCTGCAGATTGGAGTGTCCTGGGGAGGAGGGGCCGCGGCTCCCTACCATGTTTCTCTGGTCTCAGCCGGACCCTTCCCGAGCAATCTGATGGGAAACTCAAGCTCTCTGTCTGTCCTTGGGCCTCAGCCCCCACTGTGGCCCTGGACACTGGTGGGCGTCTCTCGCCTCCTGAGAGCCAAAGAGGAAGTCTGAGAGGGTTTGATCTCTTTCCTCTGCCCACCTGGGCTTGGTGATACCCTGAGGAAGGGATGTCGTCAACTGAGAGCCTGATGGGAGAGGTGATGGCAGGGAAGGGGTGGGGTGGAGGCAGCCCAGGGCTCTGTGACCTAGACAGAGGCCTTGTGTGGGTGATTAGCTGTCACGTTGGGTCTAAGCTCCTTACCCTCAGGATCTAGCTTTCCTACCCCAGGTCTAATCCAGAGGTAGGGGGAGGGGACCTGAAGGCACCAGGCAGGGCTTAGAGGCCTCGGAGGGTCCCCAGAGGCCCATGCAGAATAACCAGCTGTGGCCTTGGGGGAGTCAGCCTCTCTCTGATTCTTTGTCTCAGTGTCTCTCTGCTTTTATGGTTTCGCTGCCTTCTCCACCTTGAGTGTATGCATATGCGTGTCTTTCTGTCTCCCTATCTTTGTGTGTACTTCATGCCTTCTGGCCCTGTGAACCACTCTGTGAACCTGACTCTGGGATGCTCTTATTGGTGGCAGAAAAGCATGGACACCAGTGGGTATGCAAAAAAATACCAATGGGTCACACGAGTCCCAATGACAGGACCGTGGTTGACAGAAAGTCTTGGGGACCCAGACTTGTAGGTGACGTGGGTTTTAGACAACACAGGGTCTAGGTGACAATGTGTTGTGGGTGACTCAGGGCTTGAGGGACATTGCATTATTTGTATTCAGCAGATTGGGTAACCTGAACTGTGACTAATACAGAATCATCTGGGTGTCTCAATGATAGCATTTCAAAATGAGCAGGGGCTGGGTGCAGTGGCTCATGCTTGTAATCCCAGCACTTTGGGAGGTCAAGGAGGGAGGAATACTTGAGGCCAGGAGTTTGAGACCAGCCTGGGCAACATAGCAAAGTCTCATCTCTACAAAAAGATTAAGATAAAAAATAATTCGCTGGGTGACACCGTATGTGCCTGTCTGTAGTTCCAGCTACTTGAGAAGTTGAGGTGGCAGGAATGCTTGAGCCTAGAAGTTTAAGACTGCAGTGAGCTATGATCATACCACAGCACTCCAGCCTGACTGTTAGACTGTCTAAAAAAACAAAAACAACAAACACCTAAAAACCAAACCTTGGAGGCAGCAGAATGGCAACAGTGGTTCTCTACTGGGGTAATTTTGAGTCCCCACCCCCACTCTGGGACATTTGGCTATGTGTGGAGACATTTTTGGTGGTAACACCTGAAGAGGCATGTGCTATTAGCCTTCGCAGATAGAGACCAGGATGCTTCTCAACACCCTACAATGCACAGGAAAGTCCCCCACCTCAAGGAACTATCCAGCCTGTTGTGGTCTCTGAAGCTGCCTGCCCAGGGTGAAACGCAACTCTTAGGCTCCACGGCCATGGGCAAAGTTCCTCATCTCTAACGTGAGGCACCCACGTAGTACCCATCAAAGGTTATTGGGATTCCTGAGCCTATACTTGCGAAGTGTGTTTAAAATGGCAGCACCATTTATTGACTCATCTCTGGAGAGAACGAGAGCAGGTGTGGGTGTAGGACTCAAACATTCCCTTCTGGCATCTACTTCAGACAGGCTTCTTCCACAGCCAGAGGCCACTCCAGGCTCACATCCTGTCAGCTCAGTGATATCAGAGGGCAAGAGGTACGCTTGTGCCTGCTTCAGTGCAGAAATGCACCTATAAATCCCGAGGAACGGCTCTCACTGGCTGAGCTTGGGCCGTGGTCGCCTATCGTGTCTCAAGGTGCCACGACTGAGATCAGAGCCATGTGACTGCAGCAGGGACAGGCTGTTTTCCATAGGAGGGGGATGCTCTTCCAAGGATGGAAGGCAGCTGAGCAGCAAAGATGATAGATGTCTCAATGTAGCGACTGTGGGCCAGTCTGGGCTGGCCCCATGTCTGAGCCCTAAGGGTTATGGGGGACATCACATTGCAGGACTCTGAGCTAACCTGCCAACCTCTCAGAAATACTCGACTACTTCCTCCTCAGAACACTCTCTTCTCTAGCTCTTTTGAAAGCACCATCTCCTGATTCTCCTCCCTCTCTGACAGCAACTTCTGTCTGCTCTTCTATCAAGCCTGGAGATGCTGGCATCTTCAAAGCTCAGTCCCACACTCTCGTCTCCTTTGTCTCAGAACCCTCCTAAGTGGCTCATCGTGATACCACGTTGGGAGCTTGAAATCACCATGATGGGAGTATTTACACTACAGAGTTTGGAAATGCTACAAATCAGAGTTTCTCTTTTTTTCTTTTTTTGTTCTGAGATGTTAATGTATATTTCTTGATCTGGATGCTGGTTACACAGACATATACACTTTATGAAAACTGACAATATTCTTTATATTCTATTACAAACAACACAAGAGTACAAGCAATTTAGCAAATCTAGTTCAAAACAGAGAAAGCACTTCTAACTTTCTATTTCAAGTTCCAATAAATTACTACTTACCAACAATTTTATCAACTGTATCAGGATCATCAAAAGTTACAAAAGCAAATCCCCTTTTATTCCCACTCTGCCTGTCTTCCATAACGTCCATGGTTTCAATTTTGCCATACTTTTCAAAGTAGTCTCTCAAATTATATTCTTCTGTATCTTCTTTAATACCACCAACAAAAATGTTCTTCACTGTTAGGTGGGCACCAGGCTTTACAGAATCCGCTCTAGAAGCAACTCTCTTTGATTCCACTGCACGCCCACCAACCTCGTGTGGTCGAGCACACATTGCTGCATTTGCGTCTTCAACACAAGAGTAAGTCACAGAACCAAAGCCCCTGGAACGTTTTGTTTGGGGGCCTCTCATTCCCACACAATCTGTGAGTGTGCCCCATTTCTCAAAATGTTCTCTTAAACTATCATCTGTAGTTTCAAACTCAGACCACCAATGAACAGTTTTCTAAACTGCTCTGATTCTTTTGGATCGTGGCCCTTCTCCCTCCGGCAGTGATGGCAACGGCCGAAGTCGGGCCGAAGAGGGTGACCGGGTGGCAGTTTTACCTCCATTTCGAGACTGGACTTGCCTCTTCCGACTCGAGTTCAATATGGGCTCTCTTTTTTTCTTGGAGAGACAATAGTTAAACAATTACCAGCACACCACTGCCCAACACCATTGTCACAAAAACTTGATTTTATCCAGATCTTGTCTTACTCCAAACCCTTTTTGGCTCAAATTCTTTCTCAACACACTTTTTGCACACAGCACAGTACTATCTCCAACTATTTTAGCTCTAGTTCCCTGAGCCCATTTTCATCCAGACTGCATAACTCCCATGGCCATTTACTATCCAATGTTCTCTAGATGTTTATCGACAACACAGACTCACTCATTACCAAGTTGAATATAACCCAGTGGCATCACTAGCTAATGTGGTGCAGATTTGTGCCATCCAAACAGTTCTTACAGAATTCATCATCACCCAGTCTTAGTGTATGCAGAGAATGTATTAATACTCTCTTTGAGATGAGCTTACCTTGGAATATAAGAAAATCAAACGGGTGTCAGCTTGTGTATGAGAGATTTTCCCACAAGATTTGGCAAAGGATAATAATAATAATAGCCAACATTTATTGGGTACTTACTAGTACCAGGTCAGTTCTAAACACTTTACATATTAACTTATCTAATCCTCACAACAGTCTTATGAAGTAGATATTATGACTTTCCTCATTTTAACAGCTGGGAGATTTATGTGCAGAGGTTAAGTAATTTGCCCAAGTCTACGTGGCTAGTAAATAGCTTCTCTTAACTTGACCTGAGGAGGCCCGGTTTAAAAATATGCACTCTCAAGATTACAGACATCGCCTTGAAATATTTATGTTTAGATATGCTGGGTTTGATTTTTAAATATACAAGAAGTTGTATTAGTTAGCAAGCCTCAGTCATAGGAGTGTTTTCTTTTCTTTTTTTTTTTTTTTGAGTTGGAGTCTCACTCTGTCACCCAGGCTGGAGTGCAGTGGCACACTCACAGCCACTGCAGCATCGACCTGCTGAGTTCAGGCGATCCTTCCCCTTCAGCCTTCCAAGTAGCTGGAACTACAGGCATGCACCACCACACCTGGCTAAATTTTTTATTTATTGTAGAGATAAGGTCTCACCAAGTTGCCCAGGCTGGTCTCAAACCATGAACTCAGGCAATCCTCTCACCTGAGCCTCCCAAAGTGCTGGGATTATAAGCGTGAGCCACCACGCCCCAGCCTGGTCATAGGAGTGTTTTCATTACAAAGGGTTGCCCAGGCCAGGCTCGGTGGCTCAGCCTGTAATCCCAGCACTTTGGGAGTCTGAAGTGCGTGGATTGCCTGAGCTCGTGGGTTCGAGACCCGCCTGGGCAACTTGGTGAGAACTCATCTCTACAATAAATCAAAAAAATTAGCCGAGTGTGGTAGCATGCACCTGTAGTTCCAGCTACTTGGAAGGCTGAGGTGGAAGGATCGCTGGAGCCCAGCAGGTCGAGGCTGCAGTGACCGGGAGCGGCCACTGCACTCCAGTCTGGGTGACAGGGTGAGACTTCAACTCAAAATAAATAAATAAATAAAAAGGTTGCCCATTTTTGTTTTTCTAAGCTAAAGCAATTATGCTAATGGTATTGAACCACCCATTCCTCTGAGTGGGCTAATGAGAGAGATTCATTGTGACATTTGATATAACAGCCTTGGGAAGAGAGAGAACGATAAGTGCTGGTTCTGGGGTGAAGGGAGCTTGAGGTGGGGAGAGAGGAGGAGGACAGGTGGTGTCCACCCGAAGGACTAGGTCTAGATAGGTCCCAGCCGGATCATGAGATGGGGCCACTGTGGTTGACAAATCCTTACGTTTTGGTTGATGACCCAAGGCCAAACTCAACCCTTGGCTTTCCCTGGAGCTTTGCCAGGGACCCAGCACAGTCAAGTGAGCTTCACGAATAGCACATCTGCCATCGGTCACATCCATCTTGAGGAAAAGAATGCCTAGACCGTGAGAGCATCCTGCCCTGGGACCAGGAATTCGAGAATGGGGGATGGACTGGGGTGCGACTTCCTTCCTTATTTATGTCACCTATTTCCTTCTTAAGTGGCCAGTGTACGAAATAATTAGTTTAAAATCATGTGAGTAGATTAGCTAGGAAGAGAAAGATTCCCCTAGGGATTCACAGAAGCTACCTTATAACATATTGGTGTTAGGAGTGGGATTATAGTGTCCCCTAGTGGACACTTTGAGAATTCACACAATATCAGTTTTTGGATTTGGCCAATTAAGGTAGTCTGAATCCACCAAAGCGAAGATTATTTACTAGAGTATTGGCAGCCAGGGTGTTTGGAAAGCAGATCCATAAGAGAACGCGTGTAACGTGTGTGTGTGTGTGTGTGTGTGTGTGTGTGTGTGTGTGTAAGTAAGGTTGTGTGGCTTCTCTTAACTTCTCCATGCAGGTTATGGGGCAAAAAGTGGAGTTGCTGATGGCAATGGCCTAGAGACATTAAAAAGAGTGAGAAACCCAAGAGCTGTGGAGATAGGAACTTTCCCCTCTCTTGAAGCAGACACAGTAAAGTGACTTAAATAAGAAAAAAAGGTACAGCCAGTAACTTTCCGGGCAGAACTGGACGCGTGCCTGGGGTGATCCGGGATGTCCAGCTAAACTGAGAAATACTCTGATTCCGCCGATTCCCTCGATTCACCCGAACAGAGAGAGGACCAGGAGACATTGAACCCACAACGAGATGAAAGGACGCTTTTGCCAGCGGGCTGGAATGAAAGGGTTTTAGGGAAGGAAGATAAGGACAAACGAGTCAAAGGTTTCTTCTTCATGGTGAATGTTTTTGTCTTCAAACGTGTGTTCACTTTTTCTTTGGAGAAGATTCCACACTCTTGGTGTTTCGAGGCTGAGACTTTCTTTGATACGATTGGATTTAGAACCAGTTGGTTGCAAATTAGTATTTGGGGATTTAGAAAATATTCTTTATGCTTGGATGGCTTCTCCTAAGTGCATAAATGAATTGCTTTATTGTTAACTAAATTTCTCTTGGTGAAATTGCCTGTGTGTTTGACCGGCCAAGGTACAATTTGTTTAATTTATGAACACAGTAAGATTTATCTACGAATTAGAGATGTTGAAAAGTTTATTTATTCTGATAATGACAAGTTTTCTGTTTTTGTGTGTGTGTGTACATAAGACATGAATGCATTAGTTGAATATGTTTTTATTGAAGTAAATCATTTGTGCAGAAAAGTGCATTAATCATGAGTATATAGCTTAATGCAGCATCACAACTAGAACACATCTGTGTGAACATAACTATCTTAATCTGCTGGGGTTACTATAGCAAAATGCCATACATTGGGTGGCTTAAACATCAGACATTTATTTCTCACAGTTCTGGGGGTGGGTAAGTCCAAGGTCAGCTTGCCAGCAGGGGTTTGAGTTCTGGTGAAGACTCTCTTCCTGGCTTGCAGGTGGCTGCCTTTTCACTGTGTCTTCAAATGGCATTGAGAGAGAGAGAGAGAGTGCTAGCACTTATTGGTCTCTTCTTTTTTTTTTTTTTTTTTTTTTGAGTTGGAGTCTCACTCTGTCACCCAGACTGGAGTGCAGTGGCCGCTCCCGGCCACCGCAGCCTCAACCTGCTGGGCTCCAGTGATCCTTCTGCCTCAGCCTTCCAAGTAGCCGGAATTACAGGCATGCACTACCACGCCTGGCTGATTTTTTTTTTTTTTTTTTAATTTATTATAGAGATGAGGTCTTGCTGCCCAGGCGGGTCTCGAACCCGCGGGCTCAGGCAATCCACTCACCTCAGCCTCCCAAAGGCGCGGGATTACAGGCTGAGCCACCGAGCCGGCTTGGTCTCTTCTTAGAAGGGCACTAATCCCATCATGAGTGCTCCACCCTCATGAGCTTGTCTAAATCCAATTACCTCCACAGCCCTACCTCCAAATTCCATCACACGGGGGATTAGCAACTCAGCATATAAATATTGTAAGGGCAGGGGACAGGAGATTTAGTCCACAAAAAATTCATCCCATGTAGATGCCTCCCTTTTGCTGATACCCAATCATTGCCCTCTTTGTCCTCCCCAAGGTAACCACCACCCTGGCTTCGAACCACCTAGAGGAGTTTTGCCTATCTGAATTTCATATAGTTAGAATTATATAGTATATATATTTTGTATTTATGAGATTTATCCATGTTGTTTTGTGTAGTGACAACTTGTTTATTTCCGTTTTGGCATAATATTTCATTGTATGAATATACAGCAACTTACCCACTCTAGTTTTTCAGTTTGACTATTATAAATAATATTTACATTTTGGTGCACATACCTGTGAGTATAATTACTGCCTCCTATCATATACGTATGTTTAACTTTTTTTTGACTGGAGTGTAGTGGCATACTCACCACCACTGCAGCTTCAACATGCTGGACTCAGGAGATCCTTCTGCCTCAGTCTTCCAAGAAGTTGGAACCACAGGTGTGCACAGGCTAATTTTTAAAAAAATTTGTTGTAGAGACGAGATCTCACCAAGTTGCTCAGGCTGGTTTTGAACCTCTGGGCTCAGGCAATCCTCTTGCCTCTGCCTCCTAAACTGCTGGGATTACAGGCGTAAGCCACCATACCCAGAGCCTATGTTCAACTTTAGTAGATATCATCAAACAGTTTTATAAAGTAGTGTGCCAATTTTTGCTCCCACCAGCAATATATGCGAGTTTAGCCACGGTAAAAGTATTTACAACTCAGATATGGGCAACTTCTACAAATCAGGGCTTCTTTCTTAGAGGGCTGGTTGTCAAATAGTGACCAGCACACCACTGCCATCACCCATGGTCACAAAAAGCCTCACATTTCTTCCAGCACTTAATGTTACCAGTTTCCCCCCACCAAGAGCAATGATCAAAATTTTAATTGAATGTGTATAGTTTTTATTTCAATAACTTTAGGGGGTTCAAATGATTTTTTGGTTACATGAATGCATTGTATAGTGGAGAAGAAGTCTGGGCTTTAAGTGTACCCTCCTCCCTGGATGTATTTTTAAGACTCATGTAAGATAGAATTTAGGGAAATTATTTTATTATTTATTTATTTATTTTTTATTTTTGAGTTGGAGTCTCACACTGTCACCCAGACTGGAGTGCAGTGGCTGCTCCCGGCCACCGCAGCCTCGACCTGCTGGGCTCCGGTGATCCTTCCGCCTCTGCCTTCCAAGTAGCCGGAATTACAGGCATGCGCTACCACGCCCGGCTGATTTTTTGATTTATTGTAGAGATGAGGTCTCGCCAAGTTGCCCGGGTGGGTCTCGAACCCACGGGCTCAGGCAATCCACTCACCTCAGCCTCCCAAGGTGCAGGATTACAGGCTGAGCTGCCGAGCCTGGCTCATTTTTATTTTGTTAAGACCAAGTATGCAGCCGGCCTCGGCGGCTCAGCCTGTAATCCTGCACCTTGGGAGGCTGAGGTGAGTGGATTGCCTGAGCCCGTGGGTTCGAGACCCACCCGGGCAACTTGGCGAGACCTCATCTCTACAATAAATTTTTAAAAATTAGCCGTGTGTGGTAGCGCCCACCTGTAGTTCCAGCTCCTTGGAAGGCGGAGGCGGAAGAATCACCGGAGCCCAGCAGGTCGAGGCTGCGGTGGCCGGGAGCGGCCACTGCACTCCAGTCTGGGCGACAGAGTGAGACTCCAACTCAAAGAATAAAAACAAAAAACAAAAAAAAAACCCAAACAAAACAAAACCAAAAAAAGACCAAGTATGCAAGTATCACACATCTCTTATTTTATATTATGCTCATATCTGTATCTATATATGCACAAACCCCTCAAATTAAAAAATGAAAACATTGTTTCTCAGTCATTTAAAAATCATATATATCCATGTCAAGAATGAAGAAAAACCCTCATGCATTGCTGGTGAGATGTAAACTGGTACAACCAGTCAGGAAAACTTCTGCAGTATTTACTAAAGCTAAGCATACATACACTTTATGACCAGCAATTCTATCCCTGGATATATACTCAACAGAAATGACTGCTTCTACAAGAGTATTCATAGAAGACTTAGTCATGATAAGTTAGACTGGAACACCCCAAATGTCCATCAACAGTAGAATGGGTAGATATGTCATGATGTATTCATACAGTGGAATATTCCATGGCAATAAAAAATAACAAAGTATCAATAGTAAGAAAATATAAATGAAACTTGCATTTTCATTGAAAAAGTCAGACATGGGGATGGGGGGCACACCTCATCAACAAGGATACCTGCATAATGAACATTTGTATACCTAACCCTGAATTGTACCCCACATCTTTAAAATTAAAAATTAGGCTGGGTTTGGTGGCTCAGTCTGTAATCCCAGCACTTTGGGAGGCCGAGGCTAGTGGATTGCCTGAGCCTGCGGGTTCGAGACCAGCCCAGGCAACTTGGTGAGACCTCGTCTCTACAACAAATCAAAAAATTAGCTGGGCATGGTGGCGTGCACCTGTAGTCCCAGCTACTTGGAAGGCTGAGACAGAAGGATCACCAGAGCAGTCAACGCTGGGCTGGCTGTGAGTTTGCCACCAAACTCCAGCTTGGGCGACAGAGTGAGACTTCAACTAAAAAAAAATGTAAATTAATTTAAAAATTAAAAAAAAAAAGTTTTAAGTCCACACAAAAAATTCTCAAAATCAAAAAAAAAAAAGTCAGACACAAAAGAATACATGCTATATAAATGTGATTATACAAAGTTTGAAACGAGCACAACTAATCCACAGCGGTAGATAGGCTTACTCACAGGAGTGGCAGTAACTTGCAGGGGATAGGTATGAGTCTACTGGAGTGCTGGAATTATTCTATGCTTGATCTGGGTGGTGAGTACGTAGGGCTATATGTATTTAAAGTTGGTTTGTACATTTTACTATATCTAAATTATACCCCATTAAAATGGGGAAAAAAATCATGTGTAGCTGCCAGTTGTTAAGAATGATTTTACTGAGTCAGATCCTTATGTTGGGTGCAGCCTAAGTCTTTTTTCTGTGTTTCATTTACATGGCAGTGTCAAGAAAAAAACATTTTTGAGCCATTGCCTTAAAAGACTCTGTTGGGGTCGTGTGCTCTTTGAGCTGTGGCCCCTGCCATGTTTCCTAAGCTTTGGCTCCCTCTTCTACCTTGGAGAGGTGAATCTCTCTCTCTCTCTCTAACTTACTTTCTAAATAAACTATATTTTCTAATCTAAAAAAGAAAAAGAAAAAAAAAACCCATTTTTCACAGGCGTATTGTAAGCAAGGGAAGAACCAAGCTGTTTCTTCTATAATGTTTGGGGATACTCTTCATTTAGACTGCTCCAGAAATCATTAATCATAAGAGATGGGCAGCTGCCACCTGGTTTTTTTTAATTTTTATTTTAAGAAATAATCAGCCAGGCTCGGTGGCTCAGCCTGTAATCCCGCACTTTGGGAGGCTGAGGTGAGTGGATTGCCTGAGCCCGCGAGTTCGAGACCCGCTTGGGCAACTTGGCAAGTCCTCATCTCTACAATAAATCAAAAATTAGCCGGGCGTGGTAGCGCGTGCCTGTAGTTCCGGCTACTTGGAAGGCTGAGGTGGATCGCTGGAGCCCAGCAGGTCGAGGCTGCAGTGGCCGGGAGCAGCCACTGCACTCCAGTCTGGGCGACAGAGTGAGACTCCAACTCAAAAAAAAAAAAAGAAAGAAAGAATGCTTAGGCTGGGCACAATGGCTCACACCTGTAATCCCAGCACTTTGGGAGGCCGAGGCAGGAAGATTGTTTAAGCTCGAGAGTTCAAGCCCAGCCTGGGAAGCATAACTAGATGTTGTCTCTACAAAGACATTTTAAAAAAATTAGCTGAGCATTGTGGTACTCTCCTAGACTCCCAGCTACTTGGGAGGCTGGGGTAGAAGGATTACCTGAACCCAGGAGATCGAGGCTGCAGTGAGCCGTGATCATGCCATTGTACTCCAGCTTGGGAGGCAGAGTGAGACCCCCAAATAAAGAAAATAAGAAAGGAAATAATCACTCAGATGTGTTCTGACTCTGCTTATGAGATTTAAACACAGTTTGAGAATAGTAATACTCTGCTTTTTATTTGCAATTTTCTTTTCTTCAGGCATAAATTGAAGAAGAATGAGTTTGCATATTATGTCAAAATCTGCTAGCAGACTGAGCACAGTGGCTTGCTCCTGTAATCCCAGCACTTTGGAAAGCGGAGATCAAAGGATTGCCTGACACCAGGAGATCAAGACCAGCCTGGGCAACATGGTAAGACTTCATCTCTATAATTAATAAAAAAAATTAACCAGGCATGGTGGCATTCACCTGTAGTCTTAGCTACTTGGGAGGCTGATGTGGAAGGATTGCCTGAGCCCAGGAGGTAAAGGCTGCAGTAGCCATGAGTGTGTCACTGCATTCCAGCCTAGATGACAGAGCGACACTGACTCAAAAACAAAACAAAACAAACAAAAATCTACTAGCAAAAAGACCACCAGAAGCATATCTGAAGCTAATAAAAATTATGTTTATCTGGTTTGCCTCATAAACAATAAGATAAGCAGGAAGAATGTACCCCAAAGAAATCCTGGGACCATCTTAGCAAGGGAGACTCCAGGTTTAGTCTTGTGTTGGAGGATTCTGAGAAGGGATTAGGGAAGCAGGAGCCAATTATAGACTGGGTGCTATTCAAAGGCAGGAATGCACAGAGCAGAAATGAAAAAGGTGGAAAGTGTACCAAAAGGGACAGCTGGAGACACTCTAGTATATCCTCTCTAAAACAACTGACTAACCCTGAATTGTATCTCACATATTTAAAATAATAATAATAATAATAAAACAACTGCCAGAGAATGGCCAGGTGCAGTGGCTCAAGCCTGTAATCCCAGCATTTTGGGAGACCGAGGCAGGAAGATTGCTTAAGGCCAGGAGTTTGTGGTGGTGCACACCTGTAGTCCCAGCTGCTTGGGATGCTGTAGTAGAAGAATCACCTGAGCCCAGGAGGTCGAAGCTGCCAGTAGCTGTGATCGTTGTGATTGTGCCACTGCACTCCAGCCTGGGTGACAGAATGAGACTCCAACTCAAAAAATAGAGAATATATTTAATATTTCGTATACCTATCCCTGAATTGTACCCCCCATCTTTAAAGTAAACATTTCAAAAAAATTCATGAATAAAATGCTATAATAATGATTATTTGAAAGTGCCAATTGTGTGCACAAAAACAGTGACTAAGAACTTTCTAATAATTAAATATGGAAATAGATTGAAAGTTAATACAATTTTTATTTTATTTTATTTTTTTGAATTGGAGTCTGACTTCGTCACCCAGGCTGGAGTGCAGTGGTATGCTCACGGCCACCCCAGCATCGACCTGCTGGGCTCTGGTGATCCTTCTGCCTCAGCCTTCCAAGTAACTGGAACTACAGGTGATCACCACCATGCCTGGTTAATTCTTTATTTATTGCAGAGATGAGGTCTCGCCAAGTTGCCCGGGCTGGTCTTGAACCCACGGACTCAGGCAATCCACTCGCTTCACTTCCCAAAGTGCTGGGATTACAGGCTAAGCCACCCAGCCTGGCCTATTTTATTTTATTTTTTGAGTCAGAGTCTCACTCTGTTGCCCAGGTTAGAGTGCAGTGGCATGCTCACAGCCACTGCAGCCTCGACCTGCTGGGTGTAGGCAATCCTTTCACCTTGGCCTTCCAAGTAGCTGGAACCACAGGTGTGTACCACCACACCCAGCTTTTTGATTTATTGTAGAGGTGAGATCTCATCAAGTTGTCCAGGCTGATCTCAACCTGTGGGCTCAGGCAATCCTCTCACCTCTGCTTCACAAAGTGCTGGGATTACAGGCATGAGCCACCGTGCCCAGCGGTTAATGCAATTTTAAAGAAGTGTGATATCTAGTTATCATTGGGAAGGACTTTATATTGTTTTGAAGTCAAGAAATGTTTATGGCAATTCAAATAATACAAACCAGAATATTATATATTATGATTACATTTATCATAATTCCAATCTTCATAAAATTGTTTTATAACAGTACTTATAACATTAATCAAAATAACCCTTAATAGCTATATTACTTCTATTTATTATACAGTAGAAGAAATAAAAATGTAAGCTGCAAACAAAGGAGAGGATATTTATAACACATAACCAACAAAGAATTAATATATATTACATATAAATAATGCCTATAAAACAGTAAAAAGAGAAGTAAGTGAATAGAAAAATTGGCAAAAGATATTCTCAGAAAAGGAAACTTATGGTCAATACATTGATGAAAAATGCTCAACTTCATTAATGATCAGATAAATTTACGCTAAGACCAGAATGAGATACAATTAACAACCATTCAAATGGCAAAAGTTAAGAAGTATGATAATTTTTTCTGAAGAGAATATTGGTGAATGAGCTCTCTTATACTAATGGTAGGTGTGTAAACTGAATAACCACTTTGGAAAAACAATTTGGCATTATCTTGTATTATTGGACAATTGCATACTCAGAAATTTGACCCAAGAGAAATTCTTGCACGCATCCACCAGAAGACATCCAACAGAAATGGTGCCAGGAGCACTATACATAAGAGCAAAAAGTATGGAATTCAAATGCCATTGCCCACAGAGTGGATAGGTTGTGGTGTACTCACATATAAAATATTACACAATAGAAAAAAGTGAATGACACTCCTTTACAAGCCAAAGCATAGATAAATCTTAGAACATAATATCTAGTATAAAAGCAAGTCTCGAAGACTACTCTTTTTTTTGAATTGGAGTCTCACTCTGTTGCTCAGACTGGAGTGCAGTGGAACCTTCCAAGTAGCTGGAACTACAGGCGCACGCTACCACACCCAGCTAATTTTTTGATTTATTGTAGAGATGAGGTCTTGCCAAGTTGCCCGGGTGGGTCTCCAAATCTGTGGGCTCAGGCAATTCACTCACCTCGGCCTCCCAAAGCGCAGGATTACAGGCTGAGCCACCGAGTCTGGCCGACTACTCTTTTTATAAAGATTAAAAGCAAGTAAACAATATCTTATTCAGGCATCTATATATGGGATAACATCCCCAGCCAGTGGTTAACCTCTTGGGGGAGTCCTGGGTGAACTCAAGCTCTTGATAATATTACATCTTGGCATGAGTGTTGAACTCATGGGTTGTTCATTATATTTTTTTTTAAAATAAGAAATAAATAAATAGTCCTATCTCTTTCTCTATCTCTAATGCTAGTATGATCTTCAATGCCTTCAAACCCAACCAGGTCAGATAACAAATCCCATGCCTAGGTTAGATTCCCACTCCCTGGAGTGTTCATTGCTGCAACCATTTCTGCTATGAATTGTTGCACTGGCCAAGGTCCCTTGTTGCAGGCAACGGAACCTGTAATACGCGGTTTAAACAGAAAGGGATTTATTACAAGAAGTTAGGTACTGGATAAAGCTGAATTTTGCAAGAGAATGCGCTGTGGCTAATGTGGCGTCACAGGTGATGCTGACTATGAGTGACACAGGCTTTCTGAGATCAGGCTCGCAAGCCCAGAGCCTGACACGGGGATTCTTCATCCAATGATCTGTGGGAGGAGTGCTCTCAGGAGAAGAGGAGGGAGAGAAGCAGGATAGGACAGAGGAAGAAAGCTAAGGATGTGAATGTGTTCTCCTCCGGAAACTGCCTTCAACCTGGACCATGGGGCACATGGGAGCATACATTGTACCAAAAAATTGGTTCCCATTTTAGGCAAGCAGGATGATCCTTTGGACCCCAGGGAGGGTGTGGAACCTCCTGGGGGAGTTGGTCTCATTTGGTTGAGGAGTTGCTATTATGCAGAGAAGGAGTAGCTAACTCCCACAGCCCCTGGGGCTGGGTGAGCTGAGCAGGGCAGAGCGCCAGCAGCCACCTGATGCTACCCAGACCTCATTGGGAAGGGTGGGGCGATCTGGGACCAGCTCAGAATTAGGTGGGGGTGGGGTAGAGCAGGGCAGCCACGGCTGAGAGAGAGCAGAGTTGGGGTGATCTGCATATCCTGTGTACCCCAGAACCACAAGCCCGAGTTCTTTGAGACCCAGCGGGCTTAGCCTCAGGTGGCAATGACCTCTCTTCCCATCTGAACATGAAAGGACAAGCCAAGCCCTTCCCTCAATTTCTCATTCCAATGAGTCTTGAACATCTCATCCTGAGGCCCCTCTTTACAGGAAAAACCGCACAGGAGTGAGGATGCTGTGGCCAGGAGTGGGGTGGGTGGAAGAATTCCAGGGACAGGGCCCTCTAGTTGCTATGTAACCCCCACCCGCCCCAGTCATCAGTGCCACGCACTTCCTTTTACTCAAGCAGAGAGAACCAAGCTTTTCTCTCAGCGTCCCCCCACACCCCGCCTTCCCTTTGGCCTTGACCTTGATCTCGAGCTAACGTGGTGTCTGATTCATTGAGTGATGGGCAGTTTTTCCCAAGCTGCCTGCCTCAGTCTGGACTGGAACATTCTGGCCTCACAGGCTGACCAACTCCTGCCCTCTTAAGATGCTTTAACCCCTGCTCTGCCCGTATGATCCTCTGGGCCACAACCTGGGGTTCTGAAGATGGTTTTCCCCAGAGCAGCACCAGAGAGAGCCTTGTGGAGGGTTTAGACATTCCATATAGTTTCTCGTTCTCACCCAGGCCATCCAGGAGATGCTTCACCTGGGAAAAATAGTGTGTCTCCTGGCCCATGCACTTTCCCAACACAATTGCCACACTGTGCCCTTCTACACAGACTTTCTGTGGTCACCGCTGGTGACACCACTTACTGAGCGGCCTTACCTGTGCTTTCTGCGCTCAATCCCCTTCCCAGCCACATGCCGTTCTCTCAGGGTCAGTGCCACCCACCCCTCCCACAGGGATGTGTATCTTCATGGTCATTCACACGGTCAAAGCCAGCAAACTCTAGTGGCAGAAATTCAGAGGCTGAGGTAGGTCTGGGTGGGAGACATTTCAGGACAAGGGCTGTCCAGTCCTCACATCCTACCAGAAGATGGATAGGGGACATCTTGGTGAGGTGAGGTGAGACAGTTTAGCAGGTGGGGAGAGCTTTTCCAGGGAGGAGACTTTGGCCAAAGGAGACGCAGGGGCTCTGCCCTAGTCTAGCTGGTCTTTCCTTCTCCTTCTTGCTCTCACCTTGGGGGGTGCTGAGTGAAAGACAGAGTCTATTTTCACCCCTAGTTGTTTAGATCAGAAGGTACCTCAGGGTCTGGGTCGGGGCGCCATGTTCCAATCCAAAAGGTGACAACTTCCTCTATCTCTTTTCCCTGCTCTTGTCCAGCCTTGGTCTGCTCCCGCTCCAGCCCTGGCCAATGCCTGTCCTTTCCTTCAGAGAAGGGCCCCTTGGTCCCTCACAGCTGTGGCCACTGTGGTCAGGGGGCATTCTTTGCCTCTAGTAGCTCATGGATGAGAAGGGACAGAATCTGGACTCCACACACTCAGCCTGTTTCTTCTGTATTCCAGATTCCTCCTACCTCTGACTCTTATTTTATTGATTAGTCCTTCTTCCTTGCATTTTAGTTTTAAGTCTCAATTGGTTCCTGGCTGTAGCCTATAAACATGCTAAAGCCTCCATTATCTAGAAGAAAAAGCCCCAAATCTCCCTCCACCAAATATCTTTTAAAATTTTTTTAAATTAATTTTTAAATTTGCATAAATGTATGGGATACAAGTATGATTTTGTTATAACATATTGATATATTATATAGTGGTGAAGTCGGGGCTTTCAGAGTATCCATTGTTGGAGTAATGCACATTGTACCCATTAAGTAATTTCCTATCACCCATGCTTCTCCCACGCCCCCCACCCTCCCAAATCTCCATCGTCTGTCATTCCATGTTCTACTTCCACGAGCATGTGTTGTTTATCTCCTGCTTATAAGTGAGAATATGTGGTATTTGTCTTTCTGTGTTTGAGTTTCGCTTAAGATAATGGGCTCCCATTCCACCCTTGTTGCTGCAAAATATGTGGTTTTATTCTTTTTTTTATGGCAAAAAACATCCTGTCCCCCGTTCTCACTTTTTCCTTTTCCTTTGTCTTTATCAGAGCCAAATCTTGCTGGATTATCAAATAGACAAGGCAAGTACGTGCTTGAGGAGTCAGCAAAGTAGGACAACACAATAACTAAGCATTTTTGCATAGGGGAAAAAAGTTATGTTTACTAAAAATTTGCCGGCCAGGTGTGGTGGCACAAGCCTGTAATCCTAGCACTTTGGGAGGCCAAGGCGAGAGGATTGCCTGAACCCAGCGGTTCAAGACCAGCCTGGGCAACTTGGTGAGATCTTGTCTCTACAATAAATCAAACAATGAACTGGGCATGGTCACGCATGCCTGTAGTTCCAGTTACTTGGTATCACCAAGTTGCCCAGGCTGTCAGGCAATCCTTTTTTTTTTTTTTTTAGTTGAAGACTTACTCCATTGCCCAGGCGGCTGGAGTGCAGTGGCACACTCACAGCCACCACAGCCTTGACCTGCTGGGCTCAGGTGATCCTTGTGCCTCAACCTTCCAAGTAGTCGGAACTACAGGTACATGCTACCACACCTGGCTTAATTTTTGATTTATTGTAGACATGAGGTCTCGCCAAGTTGCCCAGGGTGGTCTCGAACCCCCGGGCTCAGGCAGTCCTCTTGCCTCGGCCTCCCAAAGTGCTGGGATAACACACTGAGCCACTGTACCCGACCTAGGGAACCATGATCTTTTAAAGGTTTTAATTCAGTCCTGCAGCCAAACCTCCTTCTCACTTCTTGCTCTTCAACCCACTGTGGCTTCAGACACCGTCATGTACTAACTGCTTCTCCCAAGGTCACCAATGACTTTCACATTAATAAAATCAATGGGTTAGCTGGGCTCAGTGGCTCAGCCTGTAATCCCGCGCCTTGGGAGGCTGAGGTGAGTGGATTGCCTGAACCCACGGGTTCGAGACCTGCCTGGGCAACTTGGTGAGACCTCATCTCTACAACAAATCAAAAAATTAGCCGGGTGTGGTAGCACACGCCTGTAGTTCCAGCTACTTGGAAGGCTGAGGCGGAAGGATCGCTGGAGCCCAGCAGGTCGAGGCTGCGGTGGCCGGGAGCGGCCCTGCACTCCAGTCTGGGCGACAGATTGAGACTCCAACTCAAAAACAAATAAATAAATAAAAATAAAAGCAATGGGCATGTTCCATGCTCTCCTGGCTCTCCTCTGCTTCTCAATCCCCTGCCTTCCTGACTCCCTCATGTTTCTTCTTCCTGGAAATGTTTGTGATCCTCAGAGTTCTAAGCCAAGTCTTCACTCCTCTCCCTCTATACTCTGCTCCTCAGCCCATTATTTCAGCCCACCCCCTTATTTCAGTCACCATCTACACTTAGATTACTTCCAGATATCCTCCCTAGTTCAACCTGGGCTCCTAGCTCCGGACCTGCATATTCAACCATGAACTCTTCCAGGCACTAAAATTTCCTAAGTCTGAAATTGATTTCTCATCTCCCCCACAGAGCCTTCCCTCTCCACACTCCCTGTCTCAGTGAGACGCATCTTCATCCTTTCAGCCCAAGCTCAAACCTTTCTCTCCCATATCCCCACCTACAACCAACTGCCAGTCCTGTTGGCTGTACCTCCTAAGTATCTTTCATCGGCCCATTTCTATCTCTGTGGCCTCCCTTGTCTAAGTCACCATTATCTCTCGCTTACACTACGGCAATTGCCTTCTCTTGGGCTCCCCAGTTACTATTTCCTCAAACCATTTTCAATGCTGAAGCCAATCTGGTGATATTTCAATGGTTCCTCAATGGATCAGCATAAATCCAAGCTCCTTAGGGCGGCATTCCAGACACTCCACGTTCCGGATCCTGACACCGCCTTCCTCACTATCCACCACTCGTTCTCTGTTCCAGTAATATTTAACTGCCTGGAGCTTCCCCTCTGCTGCTTGGGCTGCCCTTTTCCTTCTTCATCTCTTCCTACTCTACTGTTTTGTGACAATAATGGCCAGGCAGTGATGATGGATGTGGTGACAGTTGGTAAGATTCTGAACATATTTTGAAGGCAGAAACAAAAAGACTTCTTAATGGATCTGGATGTGTGGGGAGAGAAAAATAAAAAAGTCCAGGTCAGCCGGGTGTGGTGGTGCATGCCTGTGGTTCCAGCTACTTGGAAGGCTGAGGCAGAGAATCACCTGAGCCCAGCAGGTCAAGGCTGTGGTGGTCGTGAGCGTGCTATTGCACTCCGGCCTGTGTGACAGAGTGAGACTTCGATTCAAAAACAAACAAACAAAAAAAAAGTACATGTTTTTTGGTTTTGCTTTTTTTTTTTAACTCAAGCATCTGCAAGGAATGAGTTCCACTAGGAGAGATGGGAAGAGTGAGTTTGGGTAGGAAAACAAGGGGTTCAGTTTTGGATATGTTAATGGAAATGCCCGTTTGAAACCCAGTTAGGTGTGAGTCTGGATCCAGAGGACTAATCTGAGCTGTGGTTGTAAATTTGTGAGTCATCAGTGTGTAGGTGGCATTTAAAACCACAAGAGTGGATGCGGGCACTGAGAGTGTAAGTGTGCGAGGGGGACCCCAAAAATCCTGGAATTTATTTATTAAAAATTGTGTATTTATTCTTACATGTTTAAACTTCAGTCACCTTCAAAGTACTCTCCGTTTGATGCAATACACCTATCAAGACACTTTTTCTACTGCTCAAAACAGTTTTTGAACTCATCAGTTTTGATGACTTTTAGTGCCTCTGCCATTTTTTGGTCACACCTCTTCCACATTGGCAAAATGTTTTACTTTGAGGACTTTTTTCATCCAGGGAAACAAAGAAAAGTTGCTCAGGGTGAGATCAGGTGAATAAGAAGGGTGGGGTCAAAATTTCACTGTTGCGTGTTGTTCGTGTAGATCACCCATCATGAAATATGCAAATGCATTGAAAGAATCTCCAAAAAGATTTTCACTGAAGCCAAACACAACCTCTCACAACAACGCTAGCGCTAGTATACTGATGCCAATGGGTTTCTAGAACACTTGCCTAGTGGGGAAAGCCTGTATTACAAGGGGCCCACCCTCCAAAAGACAATTCCAGGATTTTTTTGAGTCCTTCTTGTAGATAGAAAACAGAAGAGACCTAAAACACCTCTGACAGTAAGTGGTTGGAAAGATGAGACTGAAAAGGAAGAGATCCATGTGGAAGAAACCCCTGAAAATGTGGCATCCTGGAAGCCCAGTGAAGTGGGTGTTGGAAGGAGGAGAAAGTGATCAACTGTATCAAAGATTACGTAAGCAGAGGTCTGGGAACTGGTTTAATAAGAATCAATAACAGGGAGGTCATTGATGATGTTGTCAAGAGCAGTTTCAGGAAATGGTATGAGTCAAAGCTTACTGGAGCATGTGCAAGAAAGAGCAGGGACTGGAATTAGTTGGACAGACAATTCTTTCAAGAAATTTTGCTGTAAAAAGATACAGTAAGATGGGTGTGAGCTGGAGGGAGAGTTGGGGTCATGAGAGTGTGCTTTTTTTTAAGGATATGATAAATAACAGTAGATTATGTCTGTATATTTAGGAGATTGACCCAGTAGAGAGGAAAAAGTTGATGAGGCAAGAGAAAAATATTCAATGAAGCAAGGTCCGATGGTTCACGCCTATAATCCCAGAACTTTGGTGCCGGAGACCAGCTCCAGCTGGGTTCAGGGTACCACAAAGGTGGAGACGGCGTTGGCAATTGGGGGAAAGAAGAGAAAAAGAGAGAGAGAGAAAGAAAGAGACTGAACTCCGGTCTAGTGCAGAAGCGATGTGTGTGTTATTGGGAATTACAACGGGTCTTTTATACACAAAGTCAGATGTGGGAGGGGCGTCCCCCACCCACCAGAAACCTTAATCCATGAAAACTTAATCAATGATTGCCTTTAAACCCTTTTCATATGATAATCTTAAAATCCCACAACAAAGGATAACCTAATCTGTGACTGACATATTCTATAAACCTTTTTCATCCTAAGCTGATTGATTTATACCAAGTTAAACAATTCTATAGAAGCTTAAGTATTTACTTTACAAACGAAAGTGGCCCATCCCAGAATGTTTGGAATGTGGCCCAGTCCAAAGCTCACAGTGGGCTACCTGCAAGTAACCCAGCCGCATTCTTTCAACAAAATGGCTGTCTTCTAAAACTATATTCTACAATTTACACCTTCAATAAATCCTAAGATCATGATCCAGAAGCCTGTGACCAATACTAAGGCTCTTACATGTGACACGAGTTTGAATTATAAGTTGTGTGAAAGCCAAAACTGCAGTTTGAGGAAGAATGGGAGCAATGAGCTTCTAAAGTTAGCTTGTGTTCGTCCCGGTCTCAGAGTTTTTATGTTTTGAGCTCACAGGAGCTTAATCTGGTTAGTGCTGAGTAGAAAGGGGGAGGAAATGGGGTCAATAGCTCCTGAATGCATCCTAGTGGTCTCGGGGTCAACAGCCCTTCCTGATCCCTAACGCTCAGAGGGCCTCCATGGCCGGCTCCCAACACTTTGGATTGCCTGAGCCCACAGGTTTGAGACCAGCCTGGGCAACTTGGTGAGACCTCACCTCTACAATAAATCCAAAAACTTCTAGGCATGGTTGCACATGCCTATGGTTCCAGCTACTTGGAAGACTGAGGTGGAAGGATCACCTGAGCCCAGCAGGTCAAGGCTGCGGTAGCCATGAGCATGCTACTGCACTCCAACCTGGGTGACAGAGTGAGACTCCAACTTAAAAAAAAAAAGAAAGAAATATTTAATGAACAGAATCTTTGAGGAGTTGAGAGAGGAAGGGATCTGCTCCCCAAGCAGAGGGTGGTCCTCGTAGGAACGTTCTGAGACTCAGCACTCCACATGGGGAGTTCTTCCCATGGCTTCTGTATCCACTCTTTGTGGAGGTCTTTTCTGACCACCCTTCTAGAATGATGTTCCCCATTGCTATCTATTGTTTTAACCTCCTTTATTTTCACTGGAAATACTTCTCATTAGAATATGTAGTCAATTTGTTTATTTTCTGTTTTCCATGCAAAAATGTAAATTCCATGCAAGTGGTGATGGTGACGTGCCAGAGGAGACCTACTGCTGATCCCCACTGTATCTCCAGCTCTTAAATAGAGCCTGGCATACAGTAGTTGCCCCTAAATATTTACAAAAGGAAGAATAAGTGAATCTTGTCCCTGTGTTCATTACAACAGGCTCAGTTCTCATTCCACTCTTAGTTATATCCCATTCATCTATAACTCACGTCTCTGCCCATTCTTCTCCCCCATTCGTCCAAGTAAACATCCAGTCCCATCTCCACTGTCATCCCCATCATGCCTACACCACCTTCCCTATGTGTATCCATCCTCATCTCATATGTCTTATCTCCCCCCACTTAAAGCCTCTTTTAACTCCAGTCTTACCTCTACTCCCACCAATATCCCCGATTCCTCATCCTCATTACCTTTTTTTTGGTCTTACTCTGTCATCCAGGCAGAAGTGCAGTGGCACGATCATAATGATCATGGCTCACTGCAGCCTCAGTCTCCTGGGCTTGGGTGATTCTTCTGTCTCAGCCTCTAGAGTAGCTGGGACTCCAGGCTAGGATGGCCAGTACTGTGTGCCACCACACCGGCTTTTTTGTAAAAATTATTTTTGTAGAGACAAGGTCTTGCTATGTGGCCCAGGATGGTCTCAAGCTCCTGGGCTCAAGCAGTCCTCTCACCTCGACCTCCCAAAGTGCTGGAATTATAGGTGTGAGCCACTGCTCCCGGCCCCCATTGCCTTTTGATTCCATCACAGTGACTAGCCTTGTCCTGTCTCCATTGCCAGTCCTGACTCTCGCCTTCCATTCTCTTGCCACAGACATGCAGTCTCCATCTCCATTACCATCCCTGCCCCACCCACCCCTGATGCATAGCCACCCAGTCTCCCTCCTTACCCTGGGGAAGAGGCACACATTTGCGTTGTGTGTTGGTTAGAAACTGCCAGGGGCATGGGTTAATACAAGCAGCTGTGGGAAGAAAAGCAGAAGGTACTGCTTCTTTTCATGGAATGACTTAAGTAAATATTAACAAGCATATTTTATGAACTAGCACTATTTCCTGCAACAGACATAATAAATGGCTTTCTGAAATTTCCTAAAAATATGTTTTACAAATACTGGCATTCTCACAAGCCTTGGGCCTAGGGGTTCTAAGTCTGGGTGATTAAGACAGTCTCTGTGGTGAAAACAATCTGACTTCTCAGAAGGGCCCTTTTCTTTATAGTGTCAGGAAAACCTGGGAGAGTATCTCTAAGTTACAATTAAACAGAGCAATTCACACTGAATTTCATTTGGGACCCCAGCCTCTGCCCAGGCTGGCCAGTTGGCTGAAAAGGATTTTTGCATTTCTCCCCAGAGTATACAAGGTGTGACAATTAAGTTTGCGAACTTGCCACCATGCGCTACGTGTCCGCAGCATTGTACAAACAACTCAGTAAGGTTTCATGACCTTGGTATATCAGTGTCTCACAACTGTGTTTGTGTCAACATGTGGTGGTGTCTTGCTGAGTGATGTTCATTATTGTTATTTCATGTTTCTGTGTGCTATTGCAAGAATGTTGGAGCTTAAATTGAGCAATGAACAAACATTAAATTTCTTGTTAAACTTGGCAAGAGTAGAAGTGAAATCAGGGACATATTCTTCCAAGTTTATGGGGATAATGCTATGAAGAAAACAGTAGTGTACAAATGGATTAAATGTTTTTCTGAGGGGAGGGAAAATGTCAGGATGAAGAGAGGTCAGGATGACCAGTAATGAGCAGAACTGATGAAAACATTGCAAAAATTTGGTCATCTTGTGTGTCATCACTGGCTGACGGTGAGAAGCATAGCAGACCAAATAAACATTCATAGAGAAACAGAAAAATTTTAACTGAAAAACTAGGCGTGAAAAAGGTATGTGCAAAATGGTCCTGAAGGAATTCTTGCATTATGACAATGCACCAGCTCACACAGCACTGTCTGTGAGGGAGTTTTTAGCCAGTAAACAAATAACTGTATTGGAACACCCTCTCTGCTCTGAGTCCCTCTGATCTTTACCAGGAATCATCAGCCCCACACCTGAAAAAGTAAACTATGTGTTTTATTTATTTTAATTGGCACATAATAATTATACATAGGTATGGGGTACAATGTGATGTTTTGAAATAAATATGTGTATATATATGTACACACATATATGTATAGTGTAATGATCAAATCAGGGTAATGAGTATATCTATCATCTCATACATTTATCATTTCTTTGAGATAAAAACATTCAGAATTTTGTCTTTCCTTCTTGAGGAAGTTATTTTCCTCTCTACCAGTGTGTGACTCTACTAGTCAATGCTGAACAAGAATGTGTGTGTGTGTGTGTGTGTGTGTGTGTGTGTGTGTGTGTGTGTGTGTGTAATGTTTCCAAAACAGGGATAAATTGCCATTAAGTAGAGTCCCTGAGCCAAGTCACTTTCCCCTCTTAACAATGATTGGATATGCATTGCCAATTTGACAGTCACTTCTGAGAATTCTATTTTGTTCAAGGTCCATACTGACCAAGATCCTTCAGATTGACATATTTTTTCTCCTATTTTCTATAAATTATGGAACAACTTTTTTCTGTAGTTCAGGTGTATGGTATAACATGGTAAGAACAAAACACAGTTTATTTTTCATTCCCTTGTTGATAGGCATCTAGTTTACTTCCAGTTTTTGACTACAGCAAATATTGCTGGTAAAATCATTTTTGTTCACGTGATCTGGCTCCATGAATTTGCACACAAATTTCTACAAGGTGTGGACCTAGGAGTGGAGTTGTCAGGTTGCAGGTTATTATGTTTTCAACTTTACTAGATATTGCCAAATATTTTCCCCAAATAGTACCAATTTAATATTCCATCAGCATGTGGATGTCTTTTATTATGAAATACATCTCATGTGCCTTCTTAGATTCCTTCAGCCGCCTTCTTGAGATGTCAGACATTAAAATTTGTGTCATTTTGTTGGGTGTATCTCATTGTGGTTTCAATTTGAATTTTCCTGATTAATTATGAGTTTGACCAACTTTTCATATTTATTGGCCACTGGATTATTGGCTACAAACTTAATTTAAGTGCTTGTTTAAGTTTTTTGCTCATTTTTCTATTAGGTTATCTTTTTTTTGACCTCTGAACTTTTTATTGACTTCCTGCTTCCCTGAAGGACACCCTGTTCCTGCTGCCTCAACACCTCAGAACTTTGGTGTCATTGGTCTCAGACACCAATTTGCCATCCACTATCTTGCGGGTGGTCTTTTGGATGGTCTGGATGGAGCTGCTGCTGTCCAGGCCATCACTGAGACTAAAGTCCTCTCCGTCTTCTAGTAGGCGGCGGTAGGTGGCTATCTCAACCTCCAGTTTGACCTTGATGTTCAGTAGGGACTCGTACTCCTGGGCCTGGTGCTGGCCCTCTGTCCGGGTCTGTGCCAGCTCAGACTCCAGGTGCAGCAGGGTGCCATTGAGTTGCCCCATCTGCATGGCGTAGCGGGTCTCCACTTCTCTCAGGCTGTTCTCCAAGCTGGCCTTCAGGTTTCTCATGGAGTTCAGGTCAGTCTCCAAGGACTGTGCTGTACGTTTCAGCTCCATGAGCATCATCTTGTCAGCTCCAATCTCAGCGGACTGCGTGGTGACCACTGTGGTGCTCTCCTCAGTCTGCTGGGACCAGTACTTGTCCAGCTCCTCTCGGTTCTTCTGAGCCAGCTCATCATACTGGGCCCGGATGTCCGCCATGATCTTGCTGAGGTCCTGAGATTTGGGGGCATCTACCTCCAACCAGAGCTGGTCACCCAGAGCTGGCAATCTGGGCTTGCAGGCCTTTTACTTCCTCCTCATGGTTCTTCATGAAGAGCAGCTCTTCCTTGAGGGCCTCAATCTCTGTCTCCAGCTGCAGCCGGGTGACATTGGTGTCAGCGATGACCTTGCAGAGCCCATGGATGTCGCTCTCAACGGACTGGCGCATGGCCAGCTCTGTCTCATACTTGACTCTAAAGTCATCAGCAGCAAGATGGGCATTGTCTATCTGCAGAACGATGCGGGTGTTGTCCACAGAAGTTGCAAAGATCTGAGCCCTCAGGTCCTCGATGGTCTTGAAGTAATGTCCCCAGTCTCTGACGTGGGGTCCCTTCTTATCCAGGTTTTCCCGGATTTTGCTCTCCAGCCTCCAGTTCTCAGTCTCCAGGCTCCTCACCCTCTCCAGGTAGGAGGCCAGGCGGTTGTTCAGCTCTTGCATGGTCTCCTTCTCACTCTGGATGCCCCCCAGACTCCCGGCAATCCCCGTGGCCAGGCCCCCGGACCCCCAGCCGCCCCGGAAACTGGTGGAGTGGGACACAGAGATCCGGGAGCCCGTGCCACCGGCACCTGCATAGACACTGGCTACGCTGCTGGTGGGCCTCAGGCTGGGTGGCAGGATGGAGCCCAGGGACTGGTAGTTGGAGGAGTAGGTGGTGGAGCGAGTGGTGAAGCTCATGGTGGCAGCGGAGGAGAGCCCGACGGTAGAACTCACGTTCAGCCTATCTTTTTTTTTTTAATTGACTTGTAAGATGTTCCAATGAACTATTGTTACATAGCAAATCACTCCAAAACATAGTGGCGTAACACAACTATTTGACTAGGCTCATGGAATCTGTGGTTTAGGAATTTAGACATGACACAGTAGGTACAACTTGTGTCTGCTCTGTGATGTCTGGAGCTTCAGCTGGTAAGACTTAAAGTCTGGGGCTGACTCAGTGGCTGAGGGATAAAATTATCTGGAGGTATTTCCCTAAGATGTCTGGCAGTTAATGTTGGTTATCGTCAGGGGCCTCAGCCTGCCCATTGGCTGGAACATCTTCATGTAGCTTCTCCACATGATCTATGCTTCTTCAAGTATAGGCCTCAACACAGTCAAAATTCTTAGATGTCAGTTCAGGGCTTCAAAGATGAGTGTCTCAAGTAAACCAGGCAGAGCTGTATAGCCTTAGACATTATGTGGTGTTATTTCTGTTGCGTTCTGTTGGTTACAAATGAGTCTCTAAAGGGGAGTAGACAGAGACCTTACCTCTTAATGGGAGGAGAATGTCAAGGTCACATTGTACAGGACAATGTGGAATGGGAGGCATTGCTGCAGTCATCTTTGGGAAATACCTCTGCCACATCCTACTCTTTATATTTTCTGGATACTAGTCCTTTATTAATTATATATGCTGCAAATATTTTCTCCCACTCTGAGGATTAGGTTTTCTTTTTTTTTTTTGAGTGGAGTCTCACTCCGTTGCCCAGACTGGAGTGCCTCGACCTGCAGGGCTCCGGCGATCCTTCCGCCTTAGCCTTCCGAGTAGCTGGAACTACAGGTGTGCGCTACCACGCCCGGTTGATTTTTTGATTTATTGTAGAGATGAGGTCTTGCCAAGTTGCCCAGGCGTGTCTCAAACCCGTGGGCTCAGGCAATCCACTCACCTCAGCCTCCCAAGGCATGGGATTACAGGCTAAGCCACCAAGCCTGGCTAGGATTAGGTTTTCAATGCCTTAATAGGACTTTTGTTGAACAGAAGTTTATTTTAATTTAGTAAAATAATTAATCATTTTCCTTATGGTTGGCACTGTAGGTGTCTTAATAACACTGAAACCACGAGACTATACTTTTATAACATCTTCTAAAAGCTTTATGGTTCTGTCTTTCACATTTAGGTATTTATGCAACTATTATGCAATTATTGCTGCTTAACTCCAAATCCAACCTTCTTTGCCTACTTTGTAATCCTGGAGCCAGACCTTGCAAACATTTCCCTTTGTCAACTAACAGTGTTAGGTCTTGCCTGAAGAGGTTGCTGGAGGGACATTGCAAGAGTAAGGGACTTCTCTTCCTGGTTCTGGTGCTTTTCCTTCCTGTTCCACTGGTGTGAATGCCAACAGGTGGTTTCCCAGTGAGTTTTGCTAGCACCCCAACAAGTGGTTTCCTAGTGAGTTTCACCAGCACTCCTGTGGACAGTTTCCTGCCTGCTGACCTGGTCTGTAGCACCTTTTCTCCCATCCAGTGGAGCAGCTGCACCCTCTTTAGAGAGGTCTGAACCTCAGCCTTGGGTCAGGCAGTTCCCTTCCAAATGTGTTCCTCCCAAGGGTCTTCTTCCTTTGCCATAGAAGTTGTGGCTGCTCCCTACATCTGTTATGCCCATATTGTTCAGAGTTCTCAGCTTGTCTAAGTAGTTAATCTCTCATGACTAGTTAGTAATTCTTTATATTAAAATTTCCCTGTTCAAATCACTGGTGTTGTTTCTTTTTCCTGACAGCAATGTGACCGACAAATTGGTCAGATTTAATCCACATGGAAATTATTTTATAGATGGCATGCTATAGGAGTTCAACTTCACTTTCTCTCTACAGATAGCAAATTGTCCCAGCACCACGTATTAGAAAGACCATCTTTCCCCTATAGCTTTCTTTTTTTTTTGAGTTGGAGTCTCACTCTGTCACCCAGACTGGAGTGCAGTGGCCGCTCCCGGCCACCGCAGCCTTGACCTGCTGGGCTACGCGATCCTTCTGCCTCAGCCTTCTGAGTAGCCGGAATTACAGGCATGCGCTACCACGCCCGGCTGATTTTTTGATTTATTGTAGAGATGAGGTCTTGCTGCCCAGGCGGGTCTCGAACCCGTGGGCTCAGGCAATCCACTCACCTCAGCCTCCCAAAGGCGCGGGATTACAGGCTGAGCCACCGAGCCCGGCGCCCTATAACTTTTCAGTGACAGCTCTGCCATATATCAAGAGTCTAGGCCGGGCTCGGTGGCTCAGCCTGTAATCTCAGCACTTTGGGAGGCCAAGGCGAGTGGATTGCTGAGCCCACGGGTTCGAGACCCACTGGGACAACTTGGCAAGACCTGTCTCTACAATACATAAAAAGTTAGCCGGGCATGGTAGCGCGCGCCTGTAGTTCCAGCTACTTGGAAGGCTAAGGCGGAAGGATCACTGGAGCACAGTAGGTCAAGGCTGCTGTGGCTGGAAGCGTGCCACTGCACTCCAGTCTGGGTGACAGAGTGAGACTCCAACTCAAAAAAAAAAAAGTCTACATATGCTTGGGTCTGTTTCTAGGCTGTATGGTTTATCCCATTTTTCTATTTGTCTGTGTCTGGACTAATTTCTACATTATTTATTTACTCATTTATGTGAGTTGGGGGATCTCACACTGTTACCCAGGTTAGAGTGCAGTAATACTATCACAGCTCATTGCAGCCTCGATCTCCTGGGCTCGGTGATCCTTCCACCTCAGCCTCCTGAATAGCTGGGACTACAGCACATGCCACCATGCCTGGCGAATTTTTTTATTTTTTGTTTTTGTAGTGACAGTGTCTTACTATGTTACCCAGGCTGGTCTTGAACTCTTGGTCTCAAGTGATCCTCCCGCCTTAGCCTCCCAAAGTGTTGGGATTACAGGCGTGAGCTAGAGCTATTGTGTCCAACCTCTGCATATTAATTATCATAGTTTACAATAAGTCTTGGTATCCAGTAAAGCATATCCTTCCACCATTTTCATTTTCTTTAAAAGTATGTCGGATTTTTATCAAATGCTTTTGATAAGATGATCTTATATTTTCCTCTTTAATCTTTAGTGAATTATATTGACTGATTTTTAAATGTTAAATTCAGTCAGTTTTATTGTTGCTGATTCTACTGACTCCATTTCATGGTGGTTTATTTCCTCATGTGGTAGGCTTTCTTTTTATTGGTTGTTCATATATGACTAAAATTAATTTATAAGATTAAGATCAGGCCAGGCACAGTAGCTCAAGCCTATAATCCCAGCACTTTGGGAGGCCAAGGTGAGAGGATTGCCTGAGCCTGCAGGTTCAAAACCAGCCTGGGCAACATAGTGAGACCTCGTCTCTACAATAAATCAAAAAATTAGCTGGGCGTGGTAGCACGCTTGTAGTTTCAGTTACTTGGAAGGCTGAGACGGAAGGATCACCTGAGCCCAGTAGGTTAAGGCTGTGGTGGCCGGGAGCATGCCACTGCACTCCAGCCTGGGTGACAAAGTGAGACTCCAACTCAAAAAAAATAAATAAATAAAAAAGTAAAAAAAGATTAAGATCATGTGAACCGACTGAATTGAACCCCAGATTCATGAGAAGGCAGGTTCATAATTAAAACTTTTCTGGGAAGGCTGTTTTTGTTGTCGTCATTATTATTATTTTCACTTAAAGTCACAACAGCAAGGCTGGTTGTGGTGGCTCTCACATAACGCCAGCACTTTGGGAGGTGGAGGGGAGAGGATGGCTTGAGCCTATGAGTTGGAGACCAGCCTGGGCAACTTGGCGAGATTTTGTCACTATAATAAATAAAAAAATTAGCCGGGCAGGGTGGCATGCACCTGTAGTTCCAGTTACTTGGAAGGCTGAGGTGGAAGGATCGCCAGAGCCCAGCAGGTCAAGGCTTCAGTAGCCGTGAGCGTGCCACTGCACTCCAGCCTAGGCGACAGAGGGAGACTCTGTCTCAAAAAAAAAAGTCACAACAGCAACAGGGTTTCCTTGTTATTGCTCCACCTTCTTTAGGCCCAAGGCTTGCCTCCTATTTCCCTTATTACCTCTTAATCTCCAAAGCTTAAGGGCTCTGGTATTGGCATTTCTCCCATGGTATCCCTATTTCCACGTGGACATATCACTGATTTCAACTCTCTGTGTCTGTTTTAGGCCCCTAGAGATTTTCCTTAGTTGCTCAAAGACCTAACAAAGTGTATGATTATATATGTGTCGAAATTTATTTCTAGTTGGGCTCGGTGGCTCAGCCTGTAATCCCACGCCTTGGAAAGCTGAGGTGAGTCGATTGCCTGAGCCTGTGGGTTCGAGACCCGCCTGAGCAACTTGGCGAGACCTCATCTCTACAATAAATCAAAAATTAGCTGGGTGTGGTAGTGCGTAACTGTAGTTCCAGCTACTTGGAAGGCTGAGTTGGAAGGATCGCCTGAGCCCAGCAGGTTGAGGTTGCGGTGGCCGGGAGCAGCCATTGCACTCCAGTCTGGGCAACAGAGTGAGACTCCAACTCAAAAAAAAAAAAAAAAAAAAGAAATTTATTTCTAAGCTGGAGGGCTCTTCAAAATGTCTAGTGAGTCATACAGCTAGTGGAGGAAGTCTTTTTGTTGTAAAGTCTTATAGACTGTTGTTATATGTGACATTACCGACTTGTTCTAAAATGTTAGATAATTTTTTCATAATGGACCAGGCAACATCAAGTATTCGGAAAGTTAATGTCCAAAGCCTTTCCATTTCAGTCATTTCCCCAAGATTCCATCATTTTGCTTAGGGGAGAGACTAGAAGTGGTGCAGAACCAGAATAATATCCCCATCATCACATAAGCCAGACCAATTCCTTGGGAGCCAGAAGTAAGTCCATGTACCACAGACGAAATAAGTCCCAATAAATGATCACCAAAGTCTAATTGGGTAATTGAGCAACTAAATAGCGGAAGATTAAGACACAGTGATGAATTGAACTCAGGGAAATATCATAAGGATTAATATAACATTCATTATAATTACATTGGCTATTGGCCACAGGAACTAATTCATTTTGAATGAAACATTAAAACCCTTTAATGGTGGTGGCTATTTGTGGAAAGAGTGTGGAAGTATTGGAAATTACACTGGGGACAGTGTGTATTTGGAGGGTTTTATTGGTCCTATACCAGCAGCATTCAGAAATAGGTTTTTTTTGTGTTCTTAGGCTTCAAAAGTCTCCCCAGAGAGGAACAGTGATACTAGGTTTGTCCTGTGAGAATAGATCCAACATTTAGAGATATGAAGTTTCTTTATGAACAGAAGGTATAGTTTCAGGAAAGTGTTGGCTTTTTTTTTTTAGTTGGAGTCTCACTCTGTCACCCAGACTGGAGTGCAGTGACATGCTCATGGCCACCGCAGCCTCGACTTGCTGGGTTCAGGCAATCTTTTCACCTCAGCCTTCCAAGCAGCTGGAACTACAGGCATGTACCGCCACACCCAGCTACTTTTTTGATTTATTGTCGAGATGAGATCGCTCCAAGTTGCCCGGGCTGGTCTCGAACCCATGAGCTCAGGCAATCCTCTCACCTTGTCTTCCCAAAGTGCTGGAATTATAGGCGTGAGCCACTGTGTCCGGCAAGTGTTAGATTTTTGTCACACAAAAGTCATACAATAGTAATTAGACAAAGGCCTATCAATTGTTTTAGAACTTCTCACAATCTTTTGGAAGGTTATTTTCTTTCTGGAGAGGATAATCCTTATTGCTTTATCATGGTATGTTTTCTGCGCCTTAGAAACAAGACATAGGCTAGGCATGAGGACTCACACTTATAATCCCAACACTTTGGAAGGCTGAGGCAAGAGCATTGAGTGACCCAGGAATTCGAAACCAGCCTGGGCAGCATAGTGAGACTTGAGATCTCTACAGAAAATAACATAAAAAGAAAGTAAGAGCCGGGCTTGGTGGCTTAGCCTGTAATCCCGTACCTTTGGGAGGCTGAGGTGAGTGGATTGCCTGAGCCCGCGGGTTCGAGACCCACCTGGGCAGCGAGACCTCATCTCTACAATAAATCAAAAAATCAGCTGGGTGTGGTAGCGCATGCCTGTAATTCCAGCTACTCGGAAGGCTGAGGCGGAAGGATCGCCGGAGCCCAGCAGGCGAGGCTGCGGTGGCCGGGAGTGGCCACTGCACTCCAGTCTGGGGGACCGAGTGAGACTCCAACTCAAAAAAAAAAAAAAAAAAAAGAAAGTAAGAAAGAAAGAAATAAGACCCAAAACCAAACCAGTGCATTCAGAAAGAACAATGTAACCAGTAGCATGGTGACTGCCTGGTAGAGCTAACCTTATCATTTGGTCTCTTCACAGAGCAAAGGGGACCAGGCACACTTACTGTCTTTAAACTTTTGAGGCTAGAATTGAGTAGAACTGTTTTCTTTCTTTTTGTCCAGTGGGGGAGAAAATTGTTAGTTTGCTTAAGTGTCTTCCTCACGGAAGAGAAGTTAGTAACAGAATTATCCTCTTTAAAGTTGTAACCTCACAAACTGTCCTACCCCTAGCCTTTTTTGTTGAAATAAGTGTTGGTTGGCATACAGAGTATAATAATATAACATATCCATCAAGTTGTTCTTAAGGCATGAAATAGGCATAAGAAGTTGCCATGCTTTGGGGCAGATATCTTCTCCAGCCAAGGAACTGACCAGGATGCGTGGGTGGTGAGTGCAAGCCAAGATGGTCCTATCTCCAGTGAAGTTCAAGTAATACTTACCTCTGATTAACCTTCATGCGTATTCAACCTCCAGTTTGTAGATTATAGCTCAGTTTCACCAGGATGATTGTTTAGGCTTCTTGTTCCTGTGAATAAAACGTTTTAACACACTTCAGTAATGTTTTGTGCTAATTTAGTGAAATGCCATTTTATACATAAATGTTTTCCAAGTGAATGGTCACTGGAAGTGTAGAAGGAAGTGTTGTGAGCCTGTCCAGTCCTTCTGTTGACTACAGAGCTCATGATCTTGAGAATTATGGGCAAGACATCTGGCCATTTTGGTCCATATATTTTAGCCAATTTATTTTTTGAAATCTCATTTTGGTTTTCTACTATCCTGAGCTAATTGTGGGTGATGTGAGCAGTGACAGGATTACTGTATTAGTAAGACTTTACACACTTCTTTACAATTGGACCTGAAAACTGAGGGCCATGATCACCATTGAAGTGAGAGTGAAAGAAAGTAAGAAAGTGAGAAAGAAAGCTTTTGATTAATGGTGACTGTGTAAGCCTTTGCTCACTGCTGAGTTTCTTTCTGTTTTAAAAATATACATGATTTATTAAAGTATAATCAAATGAACATGTCTTTACCAATATCCTTTGTGGTAGTGGATGAACATCTCGTATTTATGGGCAAGTTGGCATTACTGTTTATTCATTCAATGAATATTTATTGAATGCCTATTATATACCAGGCACTGTTCTATGTGCTGGGGATAAAGTGACTAAGGAAGGCAAAAACTCCTTCCCTCATGGAACTCACATTCTAAATGAGAAGTCAGAAAACAATAAGGTACAAAAGCAATTTGGATATTATGTTAGATCATACTTAAAGCTAACAAGAAAAAGAAAGGAAGAAAAACAGATAGAAAATATGTATGTGGTATGTGGTATGTGGTAGGTGAGAAGAAGATTGTAATCTTCAATTGGGAGGTCAGGACAGGCTTTACTGGAAAGAGGACTTCTGAATAAACTGGAAGGAAGTAATGGTGAGTTGTGTGGCTATCTGAGGAAAGAGCATTTCAAGGTCATGGGTAATACAGTCTGTATGCCCAAATTCCATTAAGAAAGAGAGAAATGGGCTGGGCGTGGCAGCTCATGTCTGTAATACCAGTACTCTGGGAGGCTGAGGCAGGAGGATCACTTGAGCCCAGGAGTTCGAGACCAACCTAGGCAACATTGTGAGACCTCGTCTCTACAAAAAAATCAAAAAATTAACCAGGAGTAGTGGTACACGCCCATAGTCCCAGCTACTTGGGAGACTGAGGCAGAAAGATCACCTGAGCCCTGGAGGTCAAGGCTGCGGTGAGCCATGATTGTGCCACTGCACTCAAGTCTGAGTGGCAGAGTGAGACCCCAACACACACACACACACACACACACACACACACACACACACTCTCTCTCTCTCTCTCTCTCTCTCTCTCTCTCTCTCTCTCTGTCTCTGTCTGTCTCTCATACACACACACGCTCATACACACACGTGCGCGCACACACACACACGAAAGAGAGGAGAGAGAGAGAGAGAAATGACCTGGCACATTCCTGTTACTAGGGGATCTGGGAGATGAGGAGCCCGTAAAAGTTTTGACAGAGGTAGAGGATTAGCAGGAGACAGAAGCCAGGTGAAGAAAACATGTCCAAAGAAGAGAGAAGGAACAAATCTGCCAGATGCTGCTGATAGTGGAATAAGACAAGAACTGAGAACAGACCAGCTCTAGGGGAGCCACAAGGTGAAAACCTAATGAAGTCATGCCAGGGAAGACCAGGTGGGGAGAAACTGGAGACAAAGGACATAGACAGTTGTGTTGGGGGATTTTGCTTTAAACGGGAGCAGAGAGGCCGGGTGCGATGGCTCACATCTATAATCCCCACAATTTGGGAGGCCGAGGTGAGAGGATTGCCTGAGCCCATGGGTTTGAGACCAGCCTGGGCAACTAGGTGAGACCTTGTCACTACAATAAATCAAAAAATTGGCTGGGCATGGTGGCGCATGCCTGTAGTTCCAGCTACCTGGAAGGCTGAGGCAGAAGGATCACCTGAGCTCAGCAGGTCGAGGCTGCAGTGGCATGAGACTCCAACTCAAAAAATAAATAAAGGGGAGCAGAGAAACAGTACAATAGCTGGAAGGGGAAATAAGGAAAAGCTTTTGCCTTTGCCTTTTTGTCTTCTGTTTTTTCGTGGGGTGGGTGTGGAAGATAATAGAGCATCTTTGCATGCTGGTGGCAATTATCCACTGGAAAGTGGATATCAGTGGTATAGGAGAGTCGGGGAAATTGCAGGAGCAGAGGGAGAGCACAGACAGCCCCAGGAGAGAAGGCAGAGGGTTTGTTTACAGATGCTGATGGGTTGGTGGATTTGATGGCAGGAACTTGTGGATGTTCTCTCCTGGTAGCCTCTATTAGTGAAATAAGGAGCAAGGTTATCAGCAAAGAGTTAGGATAGGACATGTACAAAGAGGGAGGAAAATATGTGAAATAATTAAATGAGAGAGTAGGAGAGTTAATGGACTAGAAAAATACAGAATAATTGCTAGGAAGTTAAGAGCCCACTTGAGGTAAGTGATCATGAATTTAAAGTAGTCCAGTCGATACAGTTGGTTTTCTTCGGCCATATTTGGCAGCACTGATGCAGACATGGAAAAATTGAGCTTCACCAGGGTTTGGACTTTGCCAATCAAGTAATACAAATCAAGATCTAGCCAAGGCAGTCGAGATGTTTGCAATGGTTGATAATGACTGAGCACAGAATTTTAACTGGGTAAGGAAGTGTGTTGGTTGGTTCAGGCTGCCATAACAAGATACCACAGAATTGGTGACTTAAATGACAGACACTTATTTTCTCATAGTTTTAATAGCTGCAAGTCTAAGATCAAGGTACAAGCAGGGTTGGTTTCTGGTGAGGCCTTTCTTCCTGGCTTACAGACACCTGCCTTCTCACTGTGTCCTCATATGGCCCTTCCTCTGTGACTGTACAAAGAGATCTTTGGTATCTCTTCCTGTTCTTATAAGGACACCAGTCCTATGGGATTAGGGTCATTCTTATGACCTCATTTAACCTTAATTACTTCTTTATAGGCCCTGTTTCCAAATACAGTCATGTAGAGGGTTAGGATTGTAACATATGAATTTAGAGGGGGTCATAATTTAGCCCATAACAGGAAGGAAGGAAGTACATGGGAGATTTTGGGACAATGAACTCGTGGTAAGATGAATGGATTGTAGGTAATGATCATTGGAGTCGGAGTCTTAGGTGTGAGCTGGAAATAGAAGGGTGAGGTGTATGAAACTGGGATTGTAAACCGGGCGTGGTGGCTCACATGGCTCACATCTATAATCCCAGCACTTTGGGAGGCCGAGATGAGAGGATTGCCTGAGCCCACAGGTTTGAGACCAGCCTGGGCAACTTGGCGAGACCTTGTCTCCACAATAAATCAAAAAAGTAGCCAGGCATGGTGGCGCATTCCTGTAGTTCCAGCAACTTGGAAGACTGAGGCAGAAGGATTGCCTGAGCCCAGCAGGTCAAGGTTGCAGTGGTTGTGAGCATCGTGACACTACACTCCAGCCTGGGCAACAGAATGAGACCCCTACTTACCAAAAATAAAAATAAAAATAAAAAATTGGGATTGTAGAGGGGTTGCAATAATTTGTAATGACAAAATCTAGAGCAGGACCACAAGAATGAATGGCTGAGTTGGTGGATGAAAAGACCACTGGAAGAGCAGACGCCAAGAAACTGAGAAGGCAAGGCAAGGAACACCTGTGTGTATACTGAAACTACAAGGAATAACCACAGGAGTAGTGTTGCAGAGAGTTACTGTGAGCCAGGTGTTAAGTCATCAGGGAAGGAGGGAGGATACATTAAGGTAAAATAGATAAGGGCAGTAAGGCAAGGCTACACTGTATTGGGGGGAAAATTGCAGTATAACCAAACACAATTCCCAGAGGAAAATATTTGCAGTACAAATAACCCACAAGCGTGTCACAGATCAGAATCTTCAGAAGCAGATGCTGAGATGGAGACTGCGGTGCAAGATGTTTCCTAGGGATGGACACTTGTGAAAGGAAGGAGGAGGAAGCAGGATTTGGGCAGAGGAAGAACTTGAACGGAGATGCAGGCCCCACAAAGGCCTCAACCAACCCAGCAGGGAGCTCTGGAGCAGGCACTGCACATCAAAGTATTCTAAGTTAGGCCAAAATAGCTGGGCCTTTATATCCTGCCACCTCCCTCTGTCACCAGCTATGGATTGCTGGGAAGCTATGACCTTGGGTGAAGCAGCTCTCTGCAGATGATGCACTCCCTGCAGCTGGGCAACAAGTTCTTCCCTGAAGGGGTCTCTGGGCAGTGCCTCTCTGTGTCTACCACAAAAAGACTCCTACTGTATTTTGCAAATACATATAAAGAACCCCACAAATCAATATGCACTTCTGGGCTTCCAAGGATAATAGTGGCCGCCTAAACCTGAATCTCTTCACATTCCAAATAATAATATAGAACAGGGTCAACAAATTGTGTCCTATGGGCTAGGCAACTGTTCTTGTAAACAAAGATCTATTAGAACACAGCCACAGCCATTCGTTTATGCATTGTCTTTATGGATGCTTTCATGTTACAATGGGCAGGGTTGAGTTGTGTGACAGAGATAGTATGGCCTGCAAGCCTAAAGTATTTACTATCTAACCCTTTAAGAAAAAGTTTGCTGACTCCTGATACATGAAGAGAGGACCCAAGAAAACCCAGAACTGTATTTATTCTTACATGTTTAAACTTTAGTCACCTTCAAAGTACTCTCCGTTTGATGCAATACACCTATCAAGACACTTTTTCCACTGCTTAAAACAGTTTTTTTGTTTTTTGTTTTGAGTTGGAGTCTCACTCTATTGTCCAGCCTGGAAGGCAGTGGCATGCTCACAGTCACTGCAGCCTCTACCTGCTGGGCTCAAGTGATCCTTCCGCCTCAGCCTTCCAAGTAGCTGGAACTACAGGTGCATGCCACCACGCCCGATGAATTTTTCTTGACTTATTATAGAGATGGGGGTCTCACCAAGTTGTCCAGGCTATTCTCGAACTCGTGAGCTCAGTCAATCCTCTCATCTCAGTCTCCCAAAGTGCTGGGATTATAGGCGTGAGCCAAGGCACCTGGCCTCAAAACAGCCTTTGAATTCACCAATTTTAATGCCTTTTAGTGTTTCCTCTTCCACATCGGCAAAACGTTTCCCTTTGAGGACTTTTTTTTGTCAGAAAGCAAACAAAAGCTGCTCAGGGCAAGATCAGGTGAATAGGGAGGATGGGGCACGGGGATCTTGCCATTTGGGGTCAAAAACTGCTGAACGCAGCACAGTGTGCACAGATGCACTTGTAAGTCACCCATCATGAAATGGGCAAATGCATTGAAAGGATCTCCAAAAACATCTGAAGCCAAACTCAGTATTTCACAACGCTAGCTGGTACAACGATATTGATGGTTCCTAAAACGCTTACCTAGCAGAGGAAACTTGTACTACAAGAGGTTCACCCTCCAAAACAATAATTCCTTTTTTTGGGAGGCACCCCTCATAGAACAAGAAGGAAAATATAAAAACAAAAACTATATTCTCTGCATAACTAGATGAAAGAGAATATCAAACTTTAAATTACCTGTAAGTAGAAAAACAAACACTGAATTTCCATGTCGCTTTCATAATTCCATTGCAAATCTTTGTGGAGAGTGAGGGCAGACCTGGAAAAGCTGTGTGGAAGAGAAGAGGGGGCAGCTCACAGCAGGTCAAAGATTGATCTGAAATCATTGTGTTAAAGGGAAAGTCCGCCCTAGGTGAAAAAATACTGAAAAGAATCCTGGTAGATCAGAGCACTGACCATAGGGAGGGACTTAAAAAGGCATTTCAGGCCTCAAGGAGGCAACCTCAGAAAAGTAGCGCTTCTGGGGAAACAGAAGGCAAAAAGGGAAAGGAGAGGCACCCTTTGGAGACTAGGTGGGGAAGAGAAAAAGGAATCAAAAGATGCTATAACCAGTGGTACCAAGGGAGAAAAGAAAAGACTCAAAAGAGAAAAATGTAGGGCATGTAACACAAAATGGAACCAAAAAATTGCAGGAGATACAATTTGCGTGCGCGCGCGCGCACACACACACACCACACACACACACACACACACACACACACAGAGCCATCCATTAAAGTAGTAGTTCTCAAACTTTTTGGGTCTTGGGACTTTGTCACACTCTTAAAATCTGAGTACTCTAAAGAACTTTTGTATTTGTGGGTTATATCTATCAACACTTACTGTATTCAATATTAAAAGTGAGAATTTTGCAAATATCTTAGAAATTAATTTTAAAAGAATAATAAACTGATGATATGTTAACTAATTTTTTAAAAAACTATGCCTTCTAAAACAAAATATGTCATGAGAAGAGTGACATTATTTTACATTTTTGCAAATCTCTTTAATGTCTGGCTGAAGATAAGACAGCTGGATTCTTATATCTGTATATCTACATTCAATCTATTGCAATATTCCATGTCATATAGCTTCTAGAAAACTCCACACTTGTAGGAGAATGAGGGTGAAAAAAACAAATCACATCTTAATATTAAAATAGTTTTGACAGCCGGGCTCAGTGGCTCAGCCTGTAATCCCGTGCCTTTGGGAGGCTGAGGTGAGTGGATTGCCTGAGCCTGCAGGTTCGAGACCCACCTGGGCAACTTGGAGAGACCTCATCTCTACAATAAATCAAAAAATCAGCCGGGCATGGTAGTGCGTGCCTGTAGTTCCAGCTACTTGGAAGGCTGAGGTGGAAGGATCGCCGGAGCCCAGCAGGTCGAGGCTGCAGTGGCCGGGAGTGGCCACTGCACTCCAGGCTGGGCGACAGAGTGAGACTCCAACTAAAAACAAACAAAAAAACAAAAGATAAAAAAAATAGTTTTGACTTTGCAGCTACATATCTGAAGGGTTTGGGGCACCCTTAGTGGTCCCTGAAGCACGCTTTAAGAACTGCTGCATTTTGACCAGGTGTGGTGGCTCACGCCTGTAATCCCAACACTTTGGGAGGCAGATGTGAGAGGACTGAATGAGGCCACAGGTTCGAGACCACCCTGGACAACTTGACGAGACCTCATCTCTACAATAAATTTTAAAATTAGCCTGGCATGGTGGCACATGCCTATGGTTCCAGTTAGTTGGAAGGCTGAAGCAGAAGGATTGCCTGAGCCAAGTAGGTTGAGGCTGCGGTGGCCATGAGTGCGCCACTGCACTCCAGCCTGGGTGACAGCGAGACTGACTCAAAAAACAAACAAACAAACAAACAAAACTGCTGCATTTTTAAACATTGTATTTCACTACACTGACAAAAGGGGGCACCATTAGCTAACAATCTTGGAAACCACTCTCATTCCAAGAAATCAACAGCCCAAAAACAAATTAAAATAGAAAAGGAGAATCAAAATAGCTCAAGTGATGAGCATTTTTACATTCTCTCCCAAAGAAAAGCTATCATGAAACAGAAAAAAACTGTGACACAAATGGAATTCATTGTCACCAAGCAAACATTTGAGGATATAAAAAAATCACCTTGAAACAGAAATTCAAAAATTAAAAACACAAATAGATATCTGCCTTCTCCAAAAGAATAAATGAAGAGTTCATTGAACTCGGGAAAAAAGAAAGAGACAAAACTGTTTCAGAAATGAAGGCTAAATTATAAGGTACCCAAGGAAGAATAAATTCAAATGGAAATATGATAACAAGTATTGAAGAAAGACAGGAATAACCAAGAAGATGAAAGTGAAATTCAGAAAAAACTTTTGGGAGGAAAAGCTTCTCCTCTACCAACCTAGGTCCAGCTGGTTGGAGACCTGTGAATTAAGTGGCAATAGACAGATGATCAGGGGAAAAATATGCATGTGAATGTAGCCCATAGCGAAGGGTAAAGGCTTATGGTATATCAGCTTAATATGGGAGTGGAGGGGTTTAGAATTTCGAAGGATGGAAGGTTCTAATGAGGCTTGTTTATACAACTTTTTTTTTTTTGATTCGGAGTCTCACTGTCACCCAGGTTGGAGTGCAGTGGCATGATCATGGCCATCACAGCCTCGACCTGCTGGGCTCAGGCTATCCTTCTGCCTCAGCCTTCTAAGTAGCTGGAACTACAGGCATGCGCCACCATACCCGGCTGGTTTTTTGATTTATTGTAGAGATGAGGTCTCGTCAAGTTGCCCAGGTTGGTCTCGAACACCAGGTTCAGGCAATCCTCTTGCCTTGGCCTCCCAAAGTGCTGGGATTACAGGCTCAAGCCACCGCACCTGGCCTACACAATGTTTTTTAATGTCATTTTTTGGAATGTCTTTCACCCAGGCTAAAGTGCAGTGGCACAATCTTGGCTCATTGCAGCCTCTCATTCCTGGGTTCAACAATTCTCCTGCCTCACCTCACAAGTAGCTGGAGCTACAGATGTGCCATCATGCCTCGCTAATTTACATATTATATATATATATTTGTAGAGATAGATCTCGATCTGTTGCCCAGGCTGGTCTCAAACTCCTAGCTTTAAGTGATCCTCCTGCCTTGGCCTCTCAAAGTGCTGGTATTACAGGCGTGAGCCATCACAGTCAGCTTTTTTTGGAATATCTTGACACCCAAGGTTAGTGTTTCCTTGACTGGAGACCTCTAGGGGAGCAGGCTTTGTGGCAGCTATCTCTCTTAAAGTCAACTTTTTTTTTTTTTTTTTAAGTTGGAATCTCACTCTGTCGCCCAGACTGGAGTGCAGTGGCCGCTCCTGGCCACCGCAGCCTCGACCTGCTGGGCTCCAGCAATCCTTCCGCCTCAGCCTTCTGAGTAGCCGGAATTACAGGCATGCGCTACCACGCCCAGCTGATTTTTTGATTTATTGTAGAGATGAGGTCTCGCTGCCCAGGCGGATCTCGAACCCGCGGGCTAAGGCAATCCACTCACTTCAACCTCCCAAAGGCACGGGATTACAGGCTGAGCCACCGAGCCCGCCATAAAGCTCAACTTTAACCAGATAAGGAAAGTTCAGATGAGGTTTCTTTCTGCATCTGCTGTGGCTCAGATGTTTTCCCTTTGGAATAATCTCTTTACCAGTTTGGTGGGTTGATGTTTTCTTCAGAAGCAAAAAGGATTGGAAAGAAAGTGGTTGAAATGGAAGATAGATAAAGAAACATTACAGTTTACCCTTGAACAACATGGGTTTGAATTGTATGGGTTCAAATATTGTTTCTCCAACCAAATAATATTTGTGGAATACAAAACTCACAATATGGTGGATTGACTGGTATACTAGGGCTCTGCAGGACCAACTGTGATAATTGAGTATGTGTGTGGGTTTTGGTATACACAAGGGATCCTGGAACCAATTCCTGTGTATACTGAGGGATGACTATATACATGTAATTAGAATCTTGAAAAAAGAATAAATAAAACAACTGAACAGACTATTATTAAGAGGTTTTTCTTTCTCAAGGAAGTCTTCCATGGCAGGCCTTTCTGCCATGAATCTTCCTTTTTCCTTCTCTTCTCACTAATAAACTCTGTTAAAAAAGATTTTAAATAAATAAATAAAAATAAAATTATAATTCACAAAAAATGTCTGGAAATAAGAGAAAATGTGATTCTACAAATTAAATAAGTCTGGTGGTGCTTGGAAAAATTGACTCAGAATGATCACCTCCAAGATGTATCTTTGTAAAACTATGATGTTTTCAAGATAAAGTCTCAAGGCCTCCAAGCAAAAAATCAAATAACATACATATCCTAAGAATTAGACTAGGGTCGGGCATGGTGTCTCATGCCTATAATCTTAGCACTTTGGCAGCTGAGGCAAGAGAATTACTCGAGCCCGGTAGTTTGAGACCAGCCTAGGCAACACGGTGAGACCTTGTCTTTACAAAAATAAAAAAATGAAAGGCAGGCCCGGGCACGGTGGTTCATACCTATAATCCCAGCACTTTGGAGGCCAAGGTGAAAGGATTTCCTGAGCCCCCAGGTTTGAGACCAGCCTGGGCAACTTGGTTATACCTCACCTCTACGATAAGTCAAAAAATTTAGCCGGGCATGGTGGCACATGCCTGTAGTTCCAGTTACTTGGAAGACTGAGGTAGAAGGATCGCCTGGGTCCAGTAGGTCGAGGCTGAGGCTGCGGTGGCCGTGAGTATGCCACTGCACTCCAGCCTGGGCAACAGAGTGAGATTCCGACTCAAAAAAAACAAACAAACCAGATATGGTGACATGTGCCTATTGTTCCAGTAACTCACAACTCGGGAGGCTAAGACAGAAGGATCACCTGAGCCCAGGAAGTGGAGGCTGTGGTGAGCTGTGAGCATGTCACTGCACTCCAGCCTGGGCAACTCATGGTACGATCATGAGTTTAAAAAAAAAGAAAAAAAATGAGACTAGTATCATATTTCTCAAAAACAACATACAAAATAAGGCAACAGTAAAGCAGAATTTCCAAACTCAAGAAAATAAATTATGATGATGATGATGATTTTATTATTACTATTTTTGAGTTGGAGTCTCTGTTGCTCAGGCTGAAATGCAGTGGCATGCTCACAGCCACCGCAGCCTCTACCTGCTGGGCTCAAGCAATCCTTCTGCCTCAGTCTTCCAAGTAACTGAACTACAGGCACATACCACTACACCTGGCTAATTTTTTGATTTATTGTAGGGACACAGTCTCGCCTAGTTGCCTGGGTGGGTCTTGAACTTCTGGACTCAGGCCATCCTCCACCTCACAAAGTGCTGGGATTACAGGTATGAGCCACCGTGCCCAGTTTACAACATTTTGTGTGTGTGTGTGTATGTCAGAGTCTCACTCTGTCACCCAGGCTGGAGTGCAGTGGCACGCTCACAGCCACCATAGTCTCGACTTGTGGGTTCAGGCAATCCCTCCACTTCAGCTTTCCAAGTAGCTGGAACTTCAGGTGTGGACCACCACGCCCCGCTAGTTTTTTTATTTATTGTAGAGACGAGATCTCTTCAAGTTGCCCAGGCTGGTCTCGAGTCCCTGGGCTCAGGTAATCCTCTTACCTTGGCCTCCCAAAGTGCTGGGATTACATACATGAGCCACCATACCTGACACAAATTTTTTTTTTTTTTTTGAGTTGGAGTCTCACTCTGTCGCCCAGACTGGAGTGCAGTGGCTGCTCCCGGCCACCGCAGCCTCGACCTGCTGGGCTCCGGCGATCCTTCCGCCTCAGTCTCCCCAGTAGCAGGAATTACAGGCATGCGCTACCACGCCCGGCTGATTTTTGTTTTATTGTAGAGATGAGGTCTCGCTGCCCAGGCAGGTCTCAAACCCGCGGGCTCAGGCAATCCACTCACCTCAGCCTCCCAAAGGCACGGGATTACAGGCTGAGCCACCGAGCCCGGCTCCTGACACAACTTTTAAAGAATTAGATAATATAAAAAGATGTTAACTAGAGACAACAGATAAATGATGCTATGAAAACTGGATATTTATATGCAAAATGAAAGTAGGCCCCTGTATCTTGCCATATACAAAAATCAAATCAAAATGAATCTAAGACCTGAAACTATGAAACTACTAGAAGAAAACACTGGGGAGACACACCAAGACATTGGTCTAGGAAAAGATTTCTTAGTAAGACCTCAAAAGCACAAGGCAACCAAAGCAAAAATGGCAAATGGGATCACATCAAGCCAAAAAGCTTCTTTTTGGCAAAGGAAGCAATCAACAAAGTGAATCAACAACACACTGAATGGGAGAAAATATTTGCAAACCATCTACCTGACAAGGAATTAATAATTGGAATATACAAGGAGCTCAAACAACTCAATAGGAAAAAATAATCTAATTTTTAAAGGGGCAAAATATCTGAATAGACATTTCTGTAAAGAAACCATACAAGGCTGGGCAGAGGTGAGAGGATTGCTTGAGCCCAGGGGCTCAAGACCAGCCTGGGCAACTTGATGAGATCTTGCCTCTACAATAAGCCAAAAAACTAGCTGGGCGTGGTGTCACACCACCTGAAGTTCCAGCTACTCAGAAGGCTGAAGTGGAGGGATCACCTGAACCCAGCAGGTCAATGCTGTGGTGGCCATGAGTGTGCCACTGCACTCCAGCCTGGGTGACAGAATGAGACTTTAACGCAAAAGAAAAAAAAAAGTTGTTGTAAGATGGGCACAGTGGCTCACACTTGTAATCCCAGCACTTTGGGAGGTGGAGGTAAAAGGATTGCCTGAGCCCAGAAGTTCAAGACCTGCCTGGGCAACTTGGTGAGACCTCATCTCTACAATAAATCAAAAAAAATTAGCCGGACGTGGTAGTGCGCGCCTGTAGTTCCAGCTACTTGGAAGGCTGGGGCGGAAGGATCGCCAGAGCCCAGCAGGTCGAGGCTGCGGTGGCCGGGAGCGGCCACTGCACTCCAGTCTGGGCAACAGAGTGAGACTCCAACTCAAAAAAAAAAAGTTGTTGTAGTTACTATTTTTGACAAGTCTGTCCTTTAGTCTTCCTGCTAAAAATATGAGTGTCAACACTCACATAACAATTATAGTGTTCTGTAGTTTTCTGTGTATTTACTATTACCAGTGAGTTCTGTACCTTCAGATGATTTCTTGTTGCTCATGGATATCCTTTTCTTTCAGATTGAGGGGCTCTTTTTAGCATTTCTTAAACGATTGGTCTGGTTTGGTGAAATCCCCCAGATTTTTTTTTTTTTTTTGGTCTGGGAAAGTAGCTATTTCTCCATTATATTTGAAGGATAATTTTGCTGGTTATAATATCCTAAGATGAAAATTTTTTCTTAAGCACTTTGAATCCCAGTCCCTTCTGGTCTGTAACATTTCCACTGAGAAGTCTGCTGCCAGACATATCAAAGCTCCTTTATATATTATTTACTTCTTTTCTCTTGGGCTTTTAGGATTCTTTCTTTATCCTTTACCTTTGAGAGTTTGATTATTATGTGCCTCAAGGTAGTCTTATTTGGGTTGAATCTTCTCTGTGTTCTTCGATCTTCTTGAATCTGGAGAGTCATTTCTTCCTCTAGGTTTGAACAGTTCTCAAAACTTTGTACCCCAATCTCTTTTTCTACATTCTCCTTAAGGCCAGTAATTTAGATTTGGCCTTTTGAGTCTGTTTTTTTCAAATTTTTTTTTTTTTTTTTCCCTCTGTGTATTTTCATTACAAAAAATTTTTTTTTCTTCAGTGACAGGATCTTGTTCTGTCACCCAGGTTGGAGTGCAGTGGTACAGTCATGGGTCACTGCATCCCTTAACTCCTGGGCTCAAGCAATCTTGAAATTTAGTCTCCTGAGTAGCTAGACAGGCATGTACTACCACACCCAGCTAATTTTTTGTTGTTGTTGTAAAAACACAGAGTCTCACAGTGTTGCCCAGCCTGGTCTTGAACCCCCTGGCCTCAAGTGATCCTTCTGACTAGGCCTTCTAAAAGTGTTGGGATTACAGGTGTAAGCCACCACACCTGGTCCCTGACTGTGTATTTTCCTATTGCTTGTCGTCAAGCTCACTTATACTGTCATGCTGTTGAAAGACTCTATTTTCTGTTTTGTTCACTGAATTTTTCAGCCCCAGAATTTCTGCTTGATTTGAAAAAATTATTTCAATCTATTTGTTAAATTTCTGTAATAGAATTCTCAACTCCTGATCAGGTGCAGTGGCTCACACCTATAATCCCAGCACTTTGGAAGGCTGAGGTGGGAGGATCACTTGAGCCCTGGGGTTTGAGACCAACCTGAGAAATATAGCAAGACTTTGTTTTCTTGACAAAAAATAAAATAAAATAACTGGGCATGGTGGCACTCGCCTCAAGAGGCTGAGGCAAAGGATTATCTAAGTCCAGGAGGTCGAGGTTGTGATGAATCGTGATTATTCCACTGCACTCCATCCAGCCTGGGTGACAGAGACACCAACTACAAATAAAATAAAATAAAATAAAATAATCCAAAATTCCCTCTTTGTATTATCTTGAAGTTTCTGAGCTTCCTCAAGACAGCTCTTCTGAATTCCCTATCTGAAAGGTCACATATCTTTGTCGTTCCAGGATTGGTCAGTGGTGCCTTATTGAGTTCATTTGGTGAGGTCATGTTTTCCTGGATGTTCTTGATGCTTGTGGATGTTTGTTGATGTCTGAGTTAGGAATTTATTCCAACCTTTGCAGTCTGGACTCGTTTGTACCCTTTTTTACTTGAGAAGGCTTTCCATGAATTTGAAGGAGATGGAGTGCTGTGACCTAAATCTATGGTCACTTCAGCTGTTTCAGCACTAGGAGACAACCTTAGCCCAGGAACAATGTGACTCTTTTAAGATTCCCAGATACACAGCTTTGGTGGACATGGGTAAGATAAGGAATAATTCCCTGGGTTACCAGGCAAAGTCTCTCATCCTCTTCCTTCTCTTCCTTGCAACTCCCATCAGAAGTCCCTCAGTGCTAGGCTCCTGGTGTTAGGGAGGGGTGACACAGTCATTTCAGTGGGCACCATAGCTGGCACTGCGCAGGGTTGCACCTGAGGCCTTGTAGACCAGCACAATGCTGGGGCTCACTCAAGACACAATTTGCCTATAAATTGCCTCATCTCTGCCATTTCTGGATTTATTTCTACTTATGTTTTTTTTCTTTTGGTTATGGGTTTTTTTTCTGCCTCTCTATATGTCTAAATTAATTCGTATAAAGTTTACATTGTTGAGTGACTGGATTTTTAAAATATTCCTTTAGAGCCGGCCGCCGTGGCTCAAGCCTGTAATCCCAGCATTTTGGGAGGCAGAGATGAAAGGATTGCTTGAGCCCAGGGTTCAAGAACAGCCTGAGCAACATGGTGAGACCTGGTCTCCACAATAAATAAAAAAATTTGCCGGGTGTGGTGGCACAATGCCTGTGGTTCTGCTACTTGGAAGGCTGAGGTTAAAAGATCACCTGAGGGCCAGGTGTGGTGGCTCATGCCTATAATTTCAACACTTTGGGAGGCCTAGGTGAGAGGATCGCCTGAGCTCACGGGTTTGAGACCAGCCTGGGCAACTTGGCGATGCCTCATCTCTACAATAAATCAAAAAATTATCTGGGCGTGGTGGTGCGTGCTTGTAGTTCCAGCTACTTGGAAGGTTGAGGCTGAAGGACTGTCTGAGCCCAGCAGGCCAAGGCAGCGGTGGCTGTGAACGTGCTACTGCCCTCCAGTCTAGACAATAGAGTGAGACTCCACCCCAAAAAGAAAAAAAAAAGAAAGAAAGATCACCTGAGTCCAGCAGGTCGAGCCTGCGGTGGCCATGAGCGTGCCACCACATTCCAGCCTGGGTGACAGAGTGAGACTCCGACTCAATACATAAATAAATATTCCTTTAAAGAGGTTTAAGTTTTGTTCTGGCAGGTAGAAAAATTACCTGTGAGGCTGGGTACGGTGGCTCACACCTATAATCCCAGGACTCTGGGAGGCCAGGGTGAGAGGATTGCCTGAGCCCATGGGGTTGAGACCAGTCCAGGCAACTTGGCGAGACCTCATCTTTTCAATAAGTCAAGAAAATTAGCTGGGCATGGTGGTGCATGCCTGTAGTTCCAGCTACTTGGAAGGCTGAGGCAGAAGGATCGCCTGAGCTTAGCAGGTCGAGGCTGCGGTGACCGTGAGTGTACCACTCCCTTCCAGTCTGGGCAACTGAGTGAAACTCCTACTCAAAAAAAAAAAAAAAAGAAAGAAAGAAAGAAAGAAAAATTACCTGTGGATCGCCAAAATCTTTCCAAGGTATATTTTAAGCTATTTCAGGGTGCATTTAGAGTAGACTTTGTTCCAGGGCATTCATTCTCAACAGGAATTATATCGCCCTCAAGGGGCACAACACTTGGTTTTGGGGGACAAAAATATCTTAATTTTTTAGTGTGGAATTGGATTAGAATTGGAAGTGTCAATACAAATTCATGATTTGTACACATGTACTAGTATGTATGTGCATATGTGTATGCTTTTTTTTTTTTTTTTTTGAGTTGGAGTCTCACTCTGTCGCCCAGACTGGAGTGCAGTGGCTGCTCCCGGCCACCGCAGCCTCGACCTGCTGGGCTCCGGCGATACTTCCACCTCAGCCTTCTGAGTAGCCAGAATTACAGGCACACGCTACCACATCTAGCTAATTTTTTGATTTTTTATTGTAGAGATGAGGTCTCACCTGCCCAGGTGGGTCTTGAACCCGCGGACTCAGGCAATCCACTCACCTCAGCCTCCCAAAGGCGCGGGATTACAGGCTGAGCCACCGAGCCTGGCTCATATGTGTATTCTTATTTCTCAGCTTGGTCCACTGGTAGGGACAATGAAACAATAACACCTCAGTAGCAATGAGCTAATATAGTACCCATCGGTTTTTTAACCCACACTAAAAGGAACTAAGGTTTCAAGGCTGGACCTGGGAAAATACATGCGCTTGGAATATCTTTTATGATAAAAATTAAGGAAATATTCAAAGAATGGTGATGGGATAGGCACAGTGGCTCAAGCCTGTAATCCCAGAACTTTGGGAGGCTGAGGTGAGAGGATTGCCTGAGTCCAGGGTTTCGAGACCAACCTGGGCAAATTGGTGAGACATTGTCTCTACAATAAATAAAAAAATTAGCTAAGCCGGGCTCGGTGGCTCAGCCTGTAATCCCGCGCCTTTGGGAGACTTGAGGTGAGTGAATTGCCTGAGCCTGCGGGTTCGATACCCACCTGGGCAGCGAGACCTCATCTCTACAATAAATAAAAAAATCAGCCGGGCGTGGTAGCGTGTGCCTGTAATTCCGGCTACTCGGAAGGCTGAGGCGGAAGGATCGCTGGAGCCCAGCAGGTCGAGGCTGCGGTGGCCGGGAGCGGCCACTGCACTCCAGTCTGGGCGACAGAGTGAGACTCCAGCTCAAAAACAAAACACAACAAAACAAAAAAATTAGCTGGATGTGGTGGCATGCACCTGTAGTTCCAGCTACTTGGAAGGCTGAGGCAGAAGGGTCGCCTGAGTCCAGCAGGTCGAGGCTGTGATGGCTGTCAGCGGGCCACTGCTCTTCAGTCTGGGCAACAGAGTGAGACTCTGACTCAAAAATAAATAAATAAATAAATAAATAAATAACTTATTCACTGTGATCTGAGAGCAAACATTGTGTGTATTCTATTCTTTTAAGTTTGTTAAGGTGTGTTTTATGGTCCTGAATGTGGTCTATCTTGGACCACATTCCATGTGAGTTTGGAATGTTCCATGTAATCTTCTGTTGTAAATGAAGTCATCTATAGATGTAAATTATTTCCAGTTGGTTCATGGTATTGTTGAGTTTTTCTGATTTTCTGCCTTCTAGATCTGTCCATTTCTGATAAAGGGATATTGATGTTTCTAACTATAATAGTGGATTCTGTTTCTCCTTGCAGTTCCACCCATTTTTGCCCCACATATTTTGATGCTCTGCTGTTAGGCACATACACATTAAGAATTGTTATGTGTAAGCCGGGCTCGGTGGCTCAGCCTGTAATCCCGCGCCTTTGGGAGGCTGAGGTGATTGGATTGCCTGAGCCTGCGGGTTCGAGACCCGCCTGGGCAGGCGAGACCTCATCTCTACAATAAATCAAAAAATCAGATGAACGTGGCAGCGCATGCCTGTAGTTCCGGCTACTTGGAAGGCTGAGGCGGAAGTGCCGGAGCCCAGCAGGTCGAGGCTGCGGTGGCTGGGAGCGGCCACTGAACTCCAGTCTGGGAGGTCGAGGCTGCGGTGGCAAACTCCAGTCTGGGCAACAGAGTGAAACTCTAACTCACAAAAAAAAAAAAAAAAGAATTGTTATGTGCCCCTTGTCCTGGAAAATGAGGCATGCTGGAAAGGTGGACACCCCCTCACTCATCATGCAACACACATTCTTGGGAGAACCTAGTATTAATCCATTTGTAGACAAACTGCTTCTGGTCAGGGTTTCATACAAACCAGAGCTGCTCTCTCACTGTAATCTGTTGAAAGTCATCCCTCAATACAAGGGTAAAAAAAAATTTTTTTTTAAAGAAAAGAAGAAGAGAAATTGTTATGTCTTCTTGGAGAATTGACCTCTTTATCATTATGTAATGCCCCCTTTTATCCTTCATAATTTTCCTTGCTCTGAAGTCGGCTCTGTCTGAAATTAATACAGTGACTCCAGCTTTCTTTTATTATTATATAATACAAGTTTCAATATATCAATAATGCAGGGCCATTATAAACACACAAAACTAACAACGGAGCCCCAAATAATATGAAGCAAAACTGGACAGAATGGAAGAAAAAAAAGTTCTGAAATAGTTCTAAATAGACCGGGCATGGTGGCTCACGCCTGTAATCCTAACATTTTAGCAGGCAGAGGCAAGAAGGTTGCCTAAGTCCAGTGCTTAAGATCAGCCTGGGCAACTTGGCAAGACCTCATTCATACAATAAGTCAAAAAACTAGTCAGGCATGATGGTGCACACCTGTAGTTCCAGCTACTTGAAAGGGTGAGGCGGAAGGATGGCCTGAGACCACAGGTTGAGGCTGTAGTAGCCATTGACTATAGCATGGGCAAAAGAGTGAGACCAGGAACAATAAGCCCTTGCCAAGTCGATAAATTAGCTTCATCAACCTGGATGTTATGGAAGTTTTCATTCCACATTTGCAGATTTCTTCAAGCTCCTTCATCAGCCTCCTGCTGGCCGCCATCTTGAATCTGGTACTGCTGTTTTGCCCCCACTTTTATTTAATTAGTGTTAGCATGCTATATCTTTCTCCATTCTTTTACTTTTAATCTGTATATATTTATAGTGGGTTTTATATTTATATTATATTTATAGTGGGTTTCTTGTAGAAATACATAGGTGGGCTCTTGTTTTTGTTTTATCTTTCCAAGTAGGATTCTTTTGAGGTAGGGTCTCACTCAGACCCAGGCTGGAGTGTAGCGGTACTGTCTTGGCTCACAATAGTCTCGACTTCCTGAGATCCGGCAATCCTTCTGCCTCAGTCTCCTGAGCAGCTGGGACTATACAGGCACATACCATCACGCCAAGCTAGTTTTATTTTTATTTTTTTGTAGCAAAAGGGTCTCACTATGTTGCTCAGACTGGTCTCAAACTCTTGGGCTCAAGCAACCCTCCTACCTCGGCCTCCCAAAGTACTGGAATTACAGGCATGAGCCACTGCACCTGGCCGGGTCTTGTTTTATGATCCACTATGAAATTATATCTTTTAATTTGTGTATTGAGACCACTGACATTTATAATGATTATTGATATATTTGGATTAATATCTACCATATTTGTTACTGTTTTCTAGCCATTGCCCTGGCTCTTTGTTCCTAGTTTTTCTTCTACTCTTTTCTCCTTTTTTTTTGGCCTTTTGTGGTTTTAACTGAGCATTTTATATGATTCCATTTTCTTAGCATATCAAGAAAAATAGTTGGCTCACCCTGTAATCCCAGCACTTTGGGAGGCCGAGGTGAGTGGATTGCCAGAGCCCACGGTTTGAGACCCGCTCGGGCAACTTGGCAAGACCTCGTCTCTACAGTTAAAAAAATAATAATAATAATTAACTGGCATGGTAGTGCGCGCCTGGAGTGCTGGCTACTTGGAAGACTGAGGTGGAAGGATCACCAGAGCCCAGCAAGTCCAGGCTGCGGTGACCGGGAGCATGCCACTGCAATCCAGTCTGGGCAACAGTGAGACTCTAACTCAAAAAAAATTAAAAAAAAGAAAAATAGTAACTTTGCAGTGGAGAAATTTGTGATCAAAGCTAACATCACTAGTAAAAGGACAAATAGATAACATGTGTCTCCTGATAGAATAGATTGAGAAGGGGACAACATCATTTATCTGGTATTCCTGCCAAAAAAATGCATGACCTGAATTAATCATGAGGAAACATCAAGCAAACCCAAATTAAAGTATATTCCACAAAGTAACTTGATTGTACTCTTTTTTTTTTTAAATTGCAGTCTCACTCTGTCACCCAGACTGGAGTGCAGTGGCCGCCGGCCCCCGCAGCCTCGACCTGCTGGGCTCCGGCAATCCTTCTGCCTCAGCCTTCCAAGTAGCTGGAACTACAGGCGCGCGCTACCATGCCCGGCTAATTTTTGATTTATTGTAGAGATGAGGTCTCACCAAGTTGCCCAGGCGGGTCTTGAACCCGCGGGCTCAGGCAATTCGCTCACCTTGGCCTCCCAAAGCGCTGGGATTATAGGCTAAGCCACTGAGCCTGGCCTTGACTGTACTCTTTAAAATGTCAAGGTCGACCCTGAACATCATAATACTATAAGAAAGGGATTAGATGTAGCAGGTCACTGCCAGGCAATAGAAGGTGGGCACACTTCATCAATATGGGAGCCTGATCACAAACCAGGCAAAGTGGGGACCAAAGTCAGGCCCAAACATTACCGGTACAGTGACAATTTGCATACCTAATCCTTAATTGGACCCCACACCTTTAAAATAAATAAATTTTTTTTTAAAATGTCAAGGTCATAAAAGATAAGGAAAGACTGAGTAACTGTTTCAATTTTTTTTTTTTTTTTTTTTAGTTTGGGGTCTCACTCTGTCACCCAGACTGGAGGCATTGGGCCCCTCCCGGGCCCCCGCAGCCTCGACCTGCTGGGCTCCGGCGATCCTTCCAACTCAGCCTTCCAAGTAGCCAGAATTACAGGCACGCGCTACCATGCCTGGCTGATTTTTTGATTTATTGTAGAGATGAGGTCTCACCAAGTTGCCCAGGGGGATCTCGAACCTGCGGGTTCAGACAATCCACTCACCTCAGCCTCCCAAGGCGCGGGATTACAGGCTGAGCCACCGAGCCCAGCTAACTGTTTCAATTATAAAGATGAGATGACAATTGAATATAACTCATGGTCCCGGTTTTCGTTTTTTTATTTGTTTTTGTTTTTGGTTTTTGCTGATAGTGAATACTATTAGAACAATTGGCAAAATTTGAATAAGGCCATTTACTATCCTATTAGTATTAATTTCCTGATAATGATGTTTATATAACTGTGATAGTTATATAAGAGATGAGGTCTCGCCAAGTTGCCCTGGTGGGTCTTGAACCTGCGGGCTCAGGCAATCCACTCACCTCGGCCTCCCAAAGCGCTGGGATTACAGGCTAAGCCATCGAACCTGGCAGCAATTTTCTGTAAATCTGGAATTACTTTGAAATGAAAAGTTTAAAAACTGGGAAGGTATTTAGGTTCCTGGTATTTAGATAGTATTCGAGAAGAGTGTCATAATAGTTGAATTTTTAAATGTCAATGTTTATAGTACTCCAGAAATTATAACTTTTGCAACTATTCAACTTATAATGAAAATGTTGGGTATCAACCTAGAATGTGTGACAGTTTTTAGAGCAGCAAACTATTCTGTATACTATAATGGTGGATACATGTTATTATATACTTGTCTAAATCCATGGAATATCAACACCAGGGATGAATCCTAATGTAAACCATAATCCTCAGGTGATAGTAATATGTCAGTGTAGGCTCATTGATTGTAATAAATGTACCATTTTGGTGTAGGATGCTGATAGTGAACTAAGCTGTGCATGTATGAACAGGAGGTATATAGGAACTTTCCACTCAATTTTTCTTCAAATTAAAATTTCCCTAAAAATGTAAGCTGGGCAAGGTGGATCACGCCTATAATCCCAGCACTTTGGAAGGCTCAGCCTCCCAAAGGCGCGGGATTACAGGCTGAGCCACCAAGCCCGCATTGTTTGTTTTTTTGAATCAGAGTCTCACTCTGTCGCCCAGGCTAGAGTGCAGTAGCACGCTCACCACCACCGTGGCGTTGGCCTGCTGGGCTCAGGTGATCCTTCTGCCTCAGCCTTCCAAGTAGCTGGAACCACAAGCGTGTACCACCACGCCTGGCTAATTTTTTGACTTACTGTAAGGATGAGGTCTCACCATGTTGCTCAGGCTGTTCTTGAACTCCTGAACTCAGGCAATCCTTTCACCTCTGCCTCCCAAAGTGTTGAGATTACAGGCACGAGCCACCACAATTGGCTAATAATATTATTTAGAGACATGTACATGAGTGGTAAAACTAAAAAGAAAAACAAACAAGTAGGTAGCTAACATGAAATTCAAGACCGTGGTTACCTATGGGTAGAAAGGGACATGTGACCTGAAGGAAGTCTTGTGTGGATGAGGGGCTGCTTTTGGGGTGCTGGCTAAATTCTACTTTTTGAAATGGATGGCAGTGAAATTAGTGTTTACATTTGAATTAGTCGTTACATCTTGTATTAATGTTTTATGTACTTTTATGTGTGTTATAGTTCACATTACAAATTTTTAAAATAATGGTGCTTAAGGCCGGGCTTGGTGGCTCAGCCTGTAATCCCAGCACTTTGGGAGGCCGGGTGAGCGAATTGCCTGAGCCCACGGTTTCAAGACCCACCTGGGCAACTTGACGAGACCTCATCTCTACAATAAATCAAAAAATCAGCCGGGCGTGGTAGCGCATGCCTATAATTCCGGCTACTTGGAAGGCTGAGGCGGAAGGATCGCCGGAGCCCAGCGGGTCGAGGCTGCGGTGGCCGGTAGCGGCCACTGCACTCCAGTCTGGGTGACAGAGTGAGACTCCAACTCAAAAAAAAAAAAAAAAATTAAATAAATAAATAAAGAATGGTGCTTATAACAGAATTTTAAAGGAAGCACAGAGCATAAGCTCAGTTTTTTCATGACACCAGTCTCCTGGTGTCCTTTCCTGAATTTGGCAGACAGGATTGTCAGAGTAAGGGCATTGATGACTGGGGACAAGCACAGCACTGTGGCCTGGGAAAGGCAAGTGGACACTGCTTGGCCATGGCATCCACTAGAGAAGTGCTTCTTTATTATTACTATTTCTTTTCTTGTTTATCTTATTTTTAAATATTTTGCTTTTTAATTTATTTGTATAAATTAAACTTCAGTGTTTCTTGAATCTTCTTAAACTTTCGTGTGCACACTAACCAATCACCCGGGAAATCTTGCTAAAATGCAGATTCTAATTCAGTAGTTCTGGGGAGGAGCCAGGGATTCTGCATTTCTAAAAAGCTCCCTGGTGAGGTCTATGCTGCCGGTTCACAGCTGCACTTTGAGTAGTAAGGAGCGATAGTATTTCCAAGTGGAAAGAGACCACCGTGAGAATAGCTGCACTTGAGCCCCACTGCCAGTTTCTTACCCAAGTGCTGGCTGCTGAGTGAGAAGACCCTGTCAACTGGAAGCTGTGAGTGTTATGTTCCCAGCTTCACTTCCTAGGAATCAACTCCATCTTGAGGCCACACACTGCATGATTCCACCCTATTCCCATTTCCACTCCCTCTCCATCACCACTCCTGTCTCCATATCACGCCCAGCAGATCCACCTTCCCATCTCCATCCCCACTCCCATCTGTTTCCTTGTCTTTCCCTCTTTGCATTCTCAGATTCTTCCCTATCCCCATCCCCAATCCCATCCCAATCCTTGTGTGTCTCCATAGCATCATTTCTGTCCGCGTCCCTTCCATCTTTATCGCCAGCTCCTTCTTCTTCTAGTGTTCATTCCCATTCCCTCCTCAGCCCCAGAGGAATCCCAGTCCCCGCTGCTATCCCCAAGACACTCCATCCCTCTTCTGATACATTTCCTTTTCCTTTTCTCATTTTTTCCAGAGTGAAAACTGAAGCAGATTCACTAAGATCTGGGGAGGATGTATGGGGCTATCAACGTTGATGATCTCTCCATACCACATTTCGTCTCCAGATTCCAGAGAAAAACTTTGAAAGACATCACTCTGTCAAGATTTTAGAAATTACTTCTACACTGCCCATGGTGAGTGTGGAGAGGGCTGGGAGTGGATGGGAAGTAGGAGGGCGCAGAAGGGAGGCAGGGTGATCCTGAAAGACAAGGCAAAGATACAAAGAGAGAAGCTACGAAGTCAGATACCAGAAAAGAGAAACAGAGGCAAAAGAGGAAAAGATGTATGCAGTAACAGATCTCTTATCCAGCCTAATCCTCACCTCTTTCCCACTCTCCCATCCCCCAGGCCAGGCTTTGACACATGGAATTTAAAGAAAAAAAGGTGAGGTCTGCTCTTTCATTCCATACGGTATCTGTTGAGCATTCCTTTTTTAATTCAAATAGGGCAGAAGAAAGGAGCCAGAAATGGACAATTAGCTCTGATTTATCTGGCTGCAGAGTGCCCAAATGATCCTCTTTTAGGATGGAAGGTGTCGGGGAGTAGGGGGCATGAAGCTGAGGATAGAAGTGGGAATGTAAGGATGTGATGGGTCCATGAATGTGAGACTGGAGTTTTAAACTACAGTCGTCCCCCTCATCTGTGGTTTCAGTTACTCAAGGTCAACCGTGGTCCAAAAATATTAAATTGAAAATTCCAAAAATAAAAAATTCATGTTTTAAATTGTGCACAGTTCTGAGTAGCTTGATGAAATCTCAGGCAGTTCACTTCTCCCAGGAGGAATTATTCCTTTGAACCATCCCTTTGTCCAGCATATCCATGCTGTGTATGCCTCCCACCGGTTAGGCACTTAGTGGAGGTCTCGGTTATCAGAGTAACTGCTGTAGAGCTTATATTCAAGTAACCCTTATTTAATAGTGGCCCCAACGTGCTAGAGTGGTGATGCTGCCATATTGTCATCATCACTCTACTTTATTATCAGTTGTTAATTTCTTACTGTGCCAAATGTATATATTAAACTTTTTCGGCCATATGTGGTGGCTCAAGCCTGTAAATCCCAGCACTTTGGGAGGTCGAGGCGAGAGGACTGCCTGAGCTCATGGGTTCGAGACCAGCTTGGGCAACTTGGCGAGACCTCATCTCTACAATAAATCAAAAAATTAGCCCGGTTTGGTGGCATGTGACTGTAGTTCCAGCTACTTGTAAGGCTTAGGTGGAAGGATCGCCTGAGCCCAGCAGGTCGAGGCTGCGGTGGCGGTGAGCAGCGTGTCACTGCACTCCAACCTGGGCGATAGAGTGAGACTCTGACTGAAAGAAAAAAATTAAACTTTATCATAGGTATGTGTATATGGGAAAAGCATAGTGTATATAGGGTCTGATACTATTCCATGTTTCTGGCATCCACTGGGGGGCTTGGACGGTACCCCTTTTAAGAGAGAACTATTGTATATTGAAAGACTAGAAGACAAATGAATCTGCCCAAGATATCATTAAGAAACTGGAAATGGAAATGTGACAAAAATGAGTTGAAGGCAGCGATTGGAGGATAATAAAACAGTTTCATGTTTGTGTCCCCATTAAGTTTCAGGTCATTCAACAAACCAGTTACCTGCTGTGGAGGGCCTCTTTCTTTCCTAAGATCTTGCACGTGTTCTCCTGACTCTGTCTCATAGTGAGTGTGGAGGTTTCAAGAGGCAGATAAACCTATACTAAAAAAAGCCTTGCTGAGAGATTCCAGGTTTCTTCCCTCATATTAGTGCTGGGAATTCAGCAGTGGAAGCTTGGTTCAGTTGCCTTCTGTTGGGATCAGCACCAGAACTTCATAAACTAGAACCTCATAAGATTTCTTTCATTCTGATTCTTTTAGTTTCTGGTCATTGGCCAGGACTGTCTGTGACTTGTCTAACTTGCATGTTGGTCTGTGTCCCATTCCATAGCCGGCCCATGAATATAGAGGATCAAATCCTAGGTCAGGCCGGGTTGCATTGCTGCAAGGGCAGCCCGTGCATTTGAGCCTAATTTGTGCAGACTGATGACCTTCTCCTTGGGGAGGGTAACAGCCATGACTAGGAGCCTGGGTTCATGGTGATCACTGGTGATCTCTGCTAAGTGGCTGGTGGGATCTAGTCACTGTTGGGTGACAGAGAACAGAGAATCTTTTTGGTTGTCAGATTGTTTATTTGTGAGATCAAGGCACTTAAACTATTTTGTGCTCAAATGAAAGAGAAGAGCCCTTTGAGATCTGTCTGAACTGGTGAGTCTTTGTGGTTCATGTCATTTGCTCTGACCAGTGTCAAATTGTAAAACTGAAGCTACAAATTCTGGAGTCTGTGGGCCTGTAAATGAGAAAAGCCTTAAATCTCATTGTGTGAGTGGGGGAATATTTTTCCTCCTCCTGAGGGTATTAACAAATTAGATTATAAAGGCTTCAATTAAAGGGGCTTTGTCCTGATTGGTTTACAGAGACTAGTAAGAGCTTATATAAATCCAATTTTGCCAAAACTCTCAGAAAACAAAGACGCTGAACTCCTAATATTTTAAATGGGATAAACAAAACAAAACAAAAACCTTTCTCATAGAAACTGCTAGCTCAGAAGCAATGTTATACAAGAATCTAAGGATCATATAATCAAGCAGATTTTAATCCTTGGACAAGTCAGACTGACTTGATAATTTTGTCCTAAAAACTAAAATTTTTTTTCCTGATATGACCAGTGTGGAGTATAATACAAACATGTCAGTGTATTTTTTTTTTAAGGTTTGCCTTTGTTTTCTTATGAAGAGAATAATATGAATACTTGAATACACACATGGACTCATCTGCCCCTATTGCTCCTGGTTTAGTCTCAATCATCCTCATTTCAACTTTACCAAAGTAACCTAAGTTCTATTTCAGAGAGAGAACTGGGAGGCAGGACACTGAGAACTAGCTTTCATATACAAACATTTTTCAAAACTGGAGTTTACAAAGAACACATAATATTCCCCTGTAGCCATACACCTTCTTAAAATGGCAATTATTAACACATTCATTAAAAAAACCCAAAGGTCAGCCGGGCTCGGTGGTTCAGCCTGTAATCCCGCGCCTTTGGGAGGCTGAGGTGAGTGGATTCCCTGAGCCCGTGGGTTCGAGACCTGCCTGGGCAGCGAGACCTCATCTCTACAATAAATCAAAAAATCAGGCGGGCGTGGTAGCACGCGCCTGTAATTCCGGCTACTCGGAAGGCTGAGGCGGAAGGATCGCTGGAGCCCAGCAGGTCGAGGCTGCGGTGGCCGGGAGTGGCCACTGCACTCCAGTCTGGGCGACAGAGTGAGACTCCAACTCAAAAAAAAAAAAAAAACAACCCAAAGGTCAAGCCACTCCATAATAGAAAAATAAGAAGCAAAGGCAGATGTAGACTATACTTAGTGACCAATGTTTGAGCATTCTATCTTAATTAGAAGTATCCAGGACTGGGCACTGTGGCTCAAGCCTATGATCCCAGCACTTTGGGAGGCCAAGGCGAGAGGATTGCCTGAGCATGTAGATTCGAGACCAGCCCGGACAATATGGAGAGACCTCATCTCTACAATAAATCAAAAAAATAGGCGGGGTGTGGTAGCGTGCTCCTGTAGTTCCAGCTACCTGGAAGGCTGAGGCGGAAGGATCGCCTAAGCCCAGTAGGTCGAGACTGCGGTGGCCGGGAACGTGCCACTGCACTCCAGTCTGGGTGACAGAGTGAGACTCCAACTCAAAAAACAAAAAAAAGAAAAAAGAAGTATCCTGATACTGAAAAATTATTGCTTAATATTTAACCTTAATATTTTAAAGTTAGCTAAGGATTGTAGGAATTACATTTAAGCTGGAGTATTATAGAACCTAATTACTATTGGTAACAAAAAGTTTGTTTGTTGGCATTGACTTCAGTGTATTTTTTTTTAATAAAAGAGGTTGGGTTTTACGACGTTGCCCAAGATGGCCTTGAATTCCCAGCCTCAAGTGATCCTCCCGGCTTGGCCTCTTAAAGTTCTGGGATTACATGCAGGAGCCACCATATCTGGCCTGTTTTTACATATTTATCTCATATATTGTAGGTATTCTTAAACAATTTCCAGTATTATTTTTGTTTTTTGGGGTTTTTTTTTTTTTGAGTTGGAGTCTCACTCTGTCACCCAGACTGGAGTGCAGTGGCCGCTCTCAGCGACTGCAGCCTCGACCTGCTGGGCTCCAGCAATCCTTCTGCCTCAGCCTTCCAAGTAGCTGGAGCTACAGGTGGACTCTACCATGCCCGGCTAATTTTTTTGATTTATTGTAGAGATGAGGTCTCGCCAAGTTGCCCAGGTGGGTCTCCAGCCCACGGGCTCAGGCAATCTACTCACCTCAGCCTCCCAAAGCGTGGGATTATGGGCTGAGTCACCGAGCCCGGTTGCCAGTATTATTTTAAATTTTTAAGATTTTTTTTTATGCCTGGGTGTGATGGCTCACACCTGCAATCTCAGCTCTTTGGGAGGTGGAGGCGAGAAGGTTGCCTGAGTCCAGGGATTTGAGATCAGCCTGGGCAACTTGGTGAGACCTCATCTCTACAATAAATCAAAAAATTAGCTGGCTGTGGTGGCATGCAACTGTAGTTCCAGCTACTTGGAAGGCTGAGGTGAAAGGATAGCCTGAGCCCAGCAGGTTGAGGCTGTGATGGCCATGAGCGTGCCACTGCACTCCAGTCTGGGTGACAGAATGAGACTCTGATTTAAAAAAAAAAAAAAGTTTTTTTTATAAATACTATCATATCGCGTGAATTCCTCTGCAACTTCCTTTTTTTCTTTGAGCCTATTTTTTTATTTTATCTTTTTTTGTTGTTTGAGTTGGAGTCTCACTCTGTGGCCCAGGTTGGAGTGCAGTGGCACACTCCCAGTCTCCGCAGCCCCTACCTACTGGGCTAAGGAGATCCTTCTACCTCAGCCTTCCAAGTAGCTGGAACTACAGTTGCATGCCACCATGCCCAGCTAATTTTTTGATTTATTGTAGATAAATTTATTGTAGATGAGATCTCACCAAGTTACCCAGGCTGAAATTGAGCCCGTGGACTCAGGCAATCCTCTTACCTTGGCCTCCCAAAAGTGGTGGGATTATAGGCATGAGCCACCATGCCCAACCTATATTTTTTAAAAATAAACTTTTTATTTGGGAATAATTTTAGATTTACAGAAAATTTACAGAGGTAGCACAGAGAATTACTGTATACACTTCACTCAGCTTCTCTTAATGTTAACAGCATATATAACTGGTACATTTGTCAAAACTAAGAAATAAACATTGGTGCAATACTACTAACTAAATTACAGATTTTATTAAGATTTCACCAGTTTTTCAACTTAAATGTCCTTTTACTATTCCAGGATTCTACTCAGGATACCATATGGCACTTAGTAGATTGCATCATTTTGCTTCATGATACATGGCATTCTAATCCATTCATTCTAACTTAAGCCAGAATTCCATTGTTTGACTGAACCACAATGTATTTATTCTCCTCTTGGAAGGTATTTAGGTTGTTCCAAATTCCCTTTACTATCACAAACAATGGTGTCATCCATGTCCCTTTGTCCTTATCTTTGCACTGTCAGGAAACTGAGAGAAAGTATTTATCTGCAATTTATGATGAAGTCTAAGCTTGTACTTTCAAAATCTGGCTTTCTTTTCTAGCCTCATCTTATCCCCAGCCAAACCTCCAGGTTCATGACTGTCTTTTCCAGTTCTCTCCAGTGTTTTCTAAATCTGTCCAGTACTTTTCTGTCTCTCAGCTTTGCCCTTTCTGGTCATCTTCCTCAACCCACCACCAGCCCCAGCAAGTACAACTGTTAGAATGTTGCTCAGTGTAGGGGGTTAGTAAGGAAAGCTTGAGCCTGACATGAAACAGGCTTAGGTTCATGTCTGTTTACCTCTTTATTTGTTTTGTTTTGGTTTTTTTGAGTTGGAGTCTCACTCTATCACCCAGGCTGGAGGGCAGTGGCATGCTCACGGCCACTGCAGCCTCAACCTGCTGGACTCAGGAGGTCCTTCTGCCTTAGCCTTCCAATTAGCTGGAACCACAGGCAAGCGTCACCACACCCGACTACTTTTTCTTAATTTATTGTAAAGACAAGGTCTCGCCGTGTTGCTCAGACTGGTCTCAAACCCCTGAGCTCAGGTGATCCTCTCACCTCAGCCTCCCATAGTTCTCCGAAACTTCTTTTGTAAAATACAATTCAGATCAACTAAACAAATAAAATGAAAAAGGACATACAAAACACAAGCCCCAGGTTTTCATTGTTAGATTCAATAAACACAAAACTACTTGCCAAATTGCTGTAAAAGTTTTTCAATGCTTCCCTCAATTTCTGTACCTATCTCACTTGCAGACTGAGACTGGTCAAGTGTGCAAGCTAGTGTTGTCCAGCTTGAGTAGCACCAGGGAGGGGCAAACAGCACAGCAAATGTATATGTGGGCCTGAGAGTGGGAGCATGGAAGGCAGAAAAGGAAGGTTTTTGTTTTTTTTTTTTTGAGTTGGAGTCTCACTCCGTCACCCAGGCTGGAGTGCAGTGGCACGCTCCCGGCCACTCCAGCATCAACCTGCTGGGCTCCAGCGATCCTTCTGCCTCAGCCTTCCAAGTAGCTGGAACTACAGGTGCACGCTGCCACGCCAGGCTAATTTTTGAATTTATTGTAGAGACATGGTCTCGCCAAGTTACCCGGGCTGGTCTCGAACCCGCGGGCTTGGATAATCCACTCACCTCGGCCTCCCAAAGTGCTGGGATTACAGACTGAGCCACCGAGCCCAGTCAAGACTTTTTTTTCAAAGCAAACAAATAGGCCAGGCTCGGTGGCTCAGCCTGTAATCCCAGTGTTTTGGGAGGCCGAGGTGGGTGGATTACCTGAGCCCATGGGTTTGAGACCCCCCCTGGGCAACTTGGTGAGACCTTGTCTCTACAATAAAATAAAAAATTAGCCTGGCGTGGCAGCGAGCACCTGTAGTTCCAGCTACTTGGAAGGCTGAGGCAGAAGGATTGCCGGAGCCCAGCAGGTCGAGGCTGTGGTGGACGGGAGCGTGCCACTGCACTCCAGTCTGGGTGACGGAATGAGACTCCAACTCACAAAAAAAGCAAACAAATAATGACAACATCACCGACAATCACAAAAACAATTGGCTATCTGTGCTAAGATGTAGGTAACCTGGGACAATGGGAGCACAGAGGAAGCACCTAACCTAACCCAGCCATGGTGTCAAGGAAGGCAAAGACAGGTTGGAGTTTGGCTAGAGAAGCACTAGTGAGAAGTGGGAAGGACACTCCAGGCAGGGAAACAAGTTCTGGAGTTACTCAGCAGTAGGATTAGGGAATGACCTTTCCTATGATTTGATGACTGATTTTCTCTGAGCTCCCGGCATTAGTTTTCCAATATGTGAAGTGACTATGATCATTTGTTTCTTTGAATAATGAAAGAAGAGAAAGCACGGAAGCGGGCCTACAAGAGTGCCTGGTGCTTGCTCATGTTGCTGTTTGCTGTTTTGTGTGTAAAGAATACTCACAGGAACCAGAGCTGTCACTGATGGTGGGGTGCAGACAGCTCATTGACCCAGGATGGAACAGCAGGTGAGTGGGCATACCCAGACCCAAGGTGTGTTTCTCCAGGATGGACTGCCTGTGGAGGATGGGGCACAGTGCTAAATTGGGGCAGGAGGCAGGATTCCAGAGTAAGTGTCTCTGCCCTATAAGACCTGGCATTCTAGATGTCTACACAAAAATAGCCTCTACTTTAAAAAGCTAAAAGGTGGGGCTAGCTCTGTCCTACTGTGATAGGTTTTCAGGATCTGATTAAGATGTTAATGGATCATTCCTAAATCATGAGGCTAGTCCTCTCAGGTGATGGCTGCTAATGCAGCAAGTGAGAATCAGGAAGATTAAATAACAGATTTCAAAATTTCAAACCCAGAGGCAGTGCTAGAATTCAATCCCAGATCTTGACTCAAGACTTCATGTCTTCACCAGATGGACATTTAGAAAAACGTCCTGACCACCATGGTCAAATGGAAGTGAATTCCAACTTTCCAACTGGTCCTGGAAGCTAAGGACTACTCCTGGGGGAGGGACGTGGAAATGAGGGTGGGGGTGCAACAAAGGCTTCCTGGAGGAAGTGACCCCAAGGGAGAGCCGCTTATAGTAGACACTCATTAAATGATGATAAAACAAATGGAGTTAGTAGATGGAGAAATGGGGGTATGAGCATTCCAGGTAGAGACAATGCGGGGCCACTGGGCAGAGGTCCAAAGGAAGACTCACAGTACCTTGGCATATAATGTGGACAGCAGGTAGCAGTCTGCCCACATGCAGGCTACAGGAGTGTATATCTATAGAACCTAAAAATTACATATCCAACTAAAAGTTAGTTTAAGTTCTTAATAATTGCTGTAGATATTAAGTTTTATTAATACATGTGAGTTTCACATTAGCAAGCTTTTATTACACATCTTTTTTTTTTTTGAGTTGGAGTCTCTCACTCCGTCACCCAGGCTGGAGTACAGTGGCATACTCAAGGCCACCCCAGCGTCGAGCTTCTGGGCTCTGGTGATCCTTCTGCCTCAGCCTTCCAAGTAGCTGGAACTATAGGCATGTGCTACCACTCCCGGCTAATTTTTTGATTTATTGAAGAGACGAGGGGGGGTCTCACTAAGTTGCCCGGGCTGGTCTTGAACCCACAGGATCAGTCAATCCACTCACCTCAGTCTTCCAAAGTGTTGAGATTATAGGTTGAACCACCGAGTCCGGCCTATTACACATCTTTTAATGAACATTGTATTATATTTGGAAGTTAATTTGCAGAATACCCAGTTATACAATCATCCCAGCACACATTTGGAGCTCATTTTTAGGGCTACATCTTTTACCCTTATGGTATTAGATACACCCGCGTTTCCACAATAGAATTCAATATAATCATGTCTTACTGCCATTGATGATAAAGACAAACAGAGTTCAACCTACTTCAATTTTATCACTTTATGTAACCAGTCAGAGTTCTGTGTTAAAATTGAAAACAGTGAAACAGAATGCAAAATTTTTTTGTTTGGTAAGTGCAAATTTTAATTTGTATACAATTTTTAAAAAAAACTGGGTTGGGCATAGTGGCTCACACCTGTAATCCCAGTGCTTTGGAAGGCCAAGGTGGGGGATCACCTTGAGTCCAGGAGTTAGAGACTAGCCTGCGAAACATAGTGAGATCTTGTCTCTACAAAAAACACAAAAAAATTAGCCAAGCGTGGTAGTGGCTAATTAAGTCTTAGCAACTTGGGAGACTGAGACAAGAAAATTGCTTGAGCCTGGGAGTTCAAGGCTGCAGTGAGCTATGATTATGCCACTGCATTCTAGTCTGGGTGACAGAGACAGACCCTGTCTCTCAAAAAAAAAAAAATTAAAAGGAAATAATTTACTGAATTTGAATACGAATTTATCTTTAACATGAAAATCTATTCCTTTAAAATTGTTAATTGTTTTAAAATAAAGGATGAGGCTGGGTGTGGTAGCTCAACCTGTAATCATAGAACCTTGGGAAGCCGAGGTAAGAGGATTGTCTGAGCCTGGGGGTTCAAGACTAACCTGGGCAACTTGGTGAAACCTCATCTCTACAATAAATCACACAAAAAAACTAGCTGGGTGTGGTGGCGTGCTTCTGTAGTTCCAGTTACTTGGAAGGCTGAGGCGGAAGGATCGCCTAAACCCAGCAGGTTGAGCTGCAGTGACCATGAGCATGCCACTGCACTCCAGTCTGGGTGACAAGAGTGAGACTCCAACTCAAACAATAAAAAAATAAAATAAAATGAAGGATGAATAAGGACATGTTGAATCAGTGGTGCAATTTTTTTTTGAGTTGGAGTCTCACTCCGTCGCCCAGACTGGAGTGCAGTGGCCACTCCCGGCCACCGCAGCCTCGGCCTGCTGGGCTCCGGCGATCCTTCCACCTCAGTCTTCCAAGTAGCTGGAACTACAGGCGCGTGCTACCACGCCCGGCTAATTTTTTGATTTATTGTAGAGATGCGGTCTCGCCAACTTGCCCAGGTGGGTCTCAAACCCGTGGCCTCAGGCAATCCACTCATCTCAGCCTCCCAAGGCGTGGGATTACAGGCTGAACCACCAAGCCCGGCTCAGTGGTGCAATTTAGCAGTCACCTAAATTGTATCTTTTCCAGATGTTTTGTTTTATTAAAATTTACTTGTTGATACCTGGATGATAATTTATATAAAGTAGTCTATTTGACCATAACGAAAGGATCAAAATTTAAACAGGTGGATGTAAAAGTGAAATAAATAGTTGTGCCTTTTTCATTTTTTGGAACCATATTATTTTATATATTCTTTATTTATTTTACTGGTGTGAGTATGTACCTACAAAGTTTTGTAAAAGAAAAACTTTACTTCTGCTTTTCTTTTTCTGGTTATTATTGTTTTATTTCATGATCATTTGCAAACATGAAATTTGAATTATGAAAACAATTTTATGGTATAGAGGAGAGGGTTAAAAGGTGATTTTTCTAGATGTGTCAAATATAATTCATTTCACAAATATTTCCTAAATGTTGGGATAAACACCAAGAATTTGGGAACTGGAAAAGGAACCAAATGGGAGTCAGAAGCCCCAAATGGCCCAGGAGCTGAGCAGGTAGGCTCAGAATCCCAGCCATCACTTCTCCGGGGCTGTTCTCAGACCCACCCCTGCTAGTAGCTGGAGATCCTAAGATACATAAAACTCTTCCTTTCCCACCAGTTATGATAGAGCAAATGTCCCTGCTCTCACCAAAGGTCCACTTGTCTACCTGTACATGTCCTGTCCTTTCTTGACTCATCAGTGACTTTGCTCCTGTAGTTAAGCCCTCTGTTTCCATATAGTTTCTCCTTTGGCTCATGCCTCCCCATCGGTCTATTATACGTCCTTCCTTAACACCTTTCCAACTGCCACCTCTTTTCTCTGCTCTTGTTCACAGCAAGACCCCTGACCTCATGAGGTGGTGGAGGCTCTCTTGTTGGCAGAGGCTCTCTGCACTGCCTCTCTCTCCAGCCTCCTTCCCTGATTTCTCCACTCTGAGGTGTAGGAGGCCTGACTGGAGTCTGAGACCTTGGTGTCCCCAGCCCTTACTTGGGTCAAACAGATGCACAGACTGGAAGGGAAGGGATAGGTTGAATGGTGCGGACACAATTACTTTGAGAAGTAGTAAAAGTTTGAGTTGCCCTGCCAGTGACCCTGATCCGGTGGGGGCATGCTGAGTACCAGTGGGTAGCCCGGGGCTGGGGGGCGTGGGGCAGCTACAGGGTGGGGCGGGGTGGGGCCTTGACTCCTCCCCCGGGCTCGCGGTAAGTAGAAGCTGAGCGGTGATTGTGGCGTAGTGGTGCCCAGACACCTGTCTGCGACACCGCAGTGGGGCGGGTCTCCTGTCTGGACTGAAGTGAGTCTGGACCCCACACAGTTGGATGTACAGCCGATCTCAGGCTGAGATGGAGCAGGAGGCTGAGGAGCTGAGACAGTGGCAGGCTCCGCACCAGGAGGCACCGGTGAGTCGGGGCCCATCCCGAGGCTGGCTGGAGCCCAGGCCCAAGCTGGGGGTGGCGGAGCGTAGGGAGTGGAGAAAGCGGGAGGGGGAGCTGAGATATCCGACGGAGGGGGCTAGGAAAAGGAGGGGTGGGAGCTCTAGCACGAAAGCCTTCCGTCATTTATTCAGTGAATATCCATCGAGCATTAGAGCTTGTGTTGGGCACTTGGAGTAAAAAAGCTTCAGGGAACTTCCTGGAGAGAGACTTGGGTACTCAGGAAAGCAAAGACATAGTTAGGAAGTCAGTGGGAAAAGACAGGAAGAAAACAACCTGAATATTTATTGGCGCCCTACTAAGTGGTAGGCGTTTGCCAGACCCTGGAAATACAATGGTGAATTTACCATAGGACAATATATCATAGCATTTTATTAATAAATCATTCGCTGGCCGGGCTTGGTGGCTCAGCCTGTAATCCCGCGCCGAAGTGAGTGGATTGCCTGAGCCCGAGGGTTCCAGACGCGCCTGGGCAACTTGGCGAGACCTCATCTCTACAATAAATAAAAAAAAATCAACCGGGCGTGGTAGCGTGCCTGTAATTCCCGCTACTCGGAAGGCTGAGGTGGAAGGATCACCGGAGCCCAGCAGGTCGTGGCTGCGGTGGCCGGGAGGGGCCGTTGCACTCCAGTCTGGGTGACAGAGTGAGACTCCAACTCAAAATAAATAAATAAATAAAAAATAAAAAATAAAAATAAATAATTCCCTGGATGATTGCAAGTGTACCAATTGCTGTGAAGAGGTAGGGGAGGGAAGCATAGGAACAAATAGCAGAGGTGTTTTATCTGATTTAGGAGGTTTAGGAGCCACAAAGCTGAGAATTAATTTGGTCTGGGGCTAGAGGACTGGTTCGGTGAAGGGTTAGGCAAAGGTATGCCCCTACTTAGGAGCAACTGAAAGATGGACTCTTAGCCGGGCATGGTGGTGCGTGCCTGTAGTTCCAGCTACTTGAAGGCTGAGGCAGAAGGATCTCCTGAGCCCAGCAGGTCGAGGCTGTGGTGGCCGGGAGCGTGCCACTGCCCTCCAGCCTGGACAACAGAGTGAGACTCCAACTCAAAAAAAGAAAAAGAAAGAAAGGTGAGCCAAGGGGAGGCCAGGACACCACTGAGGTCATCCTGGGCTTGAGTTGGTTATTCCAAAAACAGTAGGAAGCCGCTGATAAGATTAAGCATTATTTGTGTCATTTAGATTTGCATTTTTTAAGGAGTCCCCTGGTGCATGTGGGCTGGATTTGACATAATAGTTAGAAAGCTATTGGCCTCGTGTGGTGGCTCATGCCTGTAATCTCAGCACTTTGGGAGGCCCAGGCGAGAGAATTGCCTGAGCCCAGGGGTTCTAGACCAGTCTCTGGGCAACTTGGCAAAACCTCAAAAAGAAAAAAAAAAAAGGAAGCTATTGTGATAATCAAAGTACAAGTTCAAATGGCAACCTAACTAGAAAGGTGAGAGTGGAGATGAAGAAATTAAATATATTTGGAGATGTTTGGGAGGTATAGACCACAAGAATTGGTTTCTACATAGTTAGGGAGGCTTTGAGTGTAACTTAACAAATTTCTTGCTTATACAATTGGGTGAAAATAGTGGTGATATTTTCTGAGGGAGCAAAAGATGAAAAAGAAACAGAATTAATAGATTTTTGGTGGGGGAGGGGAATGGGCAAGATGATTGTGAACTCTGGACATAGTCGGTTGGAAATACCTGTGGGCTACCCAAATGGACCCGAGCGGTAGGCAGCTAAAAAATTCAGGAGCGATCATCCATGAATTACAGACTTAGAATAACTGGAATAGAAACAAATGGATCCACTAGCACGGGAAAGACTGCCAGAGAGGGCAGCGAAAGGCAAACCTGCAAGTGAGACTGAGAAGGAGGGGGCCAGAGAGAAGGAAAGGAAAAAGCAAGGAAAGTGTGTTTGTGTACTAGGGAGGCAAAGGAATACATTAAATGTATCGAGTGCAGTGGGGCAGCTTCTTCAGGTCCCCTCCCACTGTGGGAGTTTTTTCTGTCCTCTCAATAAATCCTTCTTTCTCAAAAAAAAAAAAAAAAAAAAAATGCAGCCAATAGACTCAAGCTCCCAAGAGGTCAAGAAAGGAGTCTGGAAAGTGCTGCTGGAATGTAGTGAGATGTAGGTCATCTGTGACTTTTAGGAAAGCTGATTGTGCAGAGAAATGGAGGCCAAAGCAAATTTGGGAGAATAAGGCGAGGCAGTGATGAAAGTGTGTTTAGACAATGCTAAATGAGTTTGCCATGAAGGACTGGGAAAACGAGGGCCATAGCTGACAGGGAAGGAAAAGAGGCTGAGCATCCCAGGAATACCCATCCAATAGCCATTTATCTGGTTCCTATTATATGCCTACCTTATGCTAATTGCTGAGCATATGGTAGTGATTAAACAGATAGGGCCGGGCAGGAGGCTTGAGGTAGGAGGATCGCTTGAGGCCAGGAGTTAGAGACTATAGTGCAATATGATCGCACCTGTGAGTAGCCACTGCATTCTAGCCTGGGCAACATAGCAAGAGCCTGTCTCTAAAAATATATAATATAAAATAAAAGTAAAACAGTATCTCCTCAACTCTTCTGGGGTTTAAAAAAATATTTTCCTCTATAGTCAAAACAAAATAATCAAACCTAATTTCTTTTTCTTTTTTTTTTGTAGTCAAGTCAGAGTCTCACTCTGTTGTTGCCCAGGCTGGAGTGCAGTGGCACACTGCTCACGGCAATAGTCTTGACCTGCTGGGCTCAGGTGATCATTCTGCCTCAGCCTTTCAAGTAGCTGGAACTACAGGCATGTGTCACCATGCCCAGCTAATTTTTTGACTTATTGTAGAGATGAGGTCTCATTTGTCCAGACACCTCTTGAACCTATGGGCTCAGGCAATCCTCTCACCTCAGCCTCCTGAAGTGCTGGGATTATAGGCGTGAGCCACCGTGCCCGGCTAACCTAATTTCTTTAAATCATCTTAGATGCAATCCATACTCAAATTCCCCTATTTTTTGTCCTAAAAGGTCCCTTGCAGCTGGTATATCCAAGTCAGATCCAATTTAAGACCACACACTACATCTGGTTATGTCCTTGTAGTTTCTTTGAAATTAGAATAGTTTTCTTTTATGAATGACGTTTAGTTTTTCATGATCCTAACTATTGTCTTTTAGAATATTCCTTCTGTATTTATCAGATTGCTTTCTCATCGTATAATTTAGCTTAATGTTCCATCTTTTGTATTACTTCTGGATTAGAGTTATTATTATTATTGAGACAGTCACTCTGTCACCTGGCCTGGAGTTCAGTGTTACAATCATAGCTCACTGCAGCCTCAAACTCCTGGTTCAAGGGATCTTCTTGACTGTATTTTGTAGAGACAGAGGCCTCACCATGTTGTCTAGGCTGGTCCCAAACTCCTGGACTCAAGCAGTCCTCCACCCTCGCCTCCCAAAGTGCTGGGATTATAGATGTGAGCCACCAAGCCCAGACTAGAGTTAGATTTTTTTTTTTTTTTTTTTTTTTTAGTAGGAGTGTCACTCTGTCACCCACGCTGGAGTGCAGTGGCATGCTCACAGCCACTGCAGCCTCGACTTGCTGGACTCAGGCGATCTTTCTGTTTCAACCTTCCAAGTAGCTGGAACCACAGGAGTGCGCCACCATGACCAGCTAATTTTTTAATTTATTGTGGAGACAAAGTCTCACCATGTTGTCCAGGCTGGTCTCGAACTTGTGGGCTCAGGCGATCCTCCTACCTCAGCCTTCCAAAGTGCTGGGATTACAGGTATGAGCCACTATGCCCGATTTAGAGTTAGATCTTAAGGTTTAATTGGATTCAGGATATTTGGTAAGAATGCCTCATAGGTACGGTAGGCTTCATCTTGTATTATATCAGGGGACGTCTGGCTACCCATATCTGGTGATACTAGACCTGACCCTTGTTGAGGTAGCAAAAAGCCCAACTGATCTCTATGTTCAAACTTACCTCTTTTTTTGTTTTCCCTAGCTATAAGGACTATTAGTTTTTTTTTCAAACTTACCATTTATCTTTTTGGTCAGAAAGTAATCTGTGTGATGTTATCTTATATGTATCCAAATGTTCAGCTCCATACCAGCCATTCACCTACTGGTTTTAACATCAAATTTTAATTTTTCCTCAATTAAATATTTCATTGCGGGTTCCAAAATAATGCAAGTCCTTCCACCTTGGTCCTTCTGCCTCACCTTTCAAGTAGCTGGAACCACAGGCATGCACCATCACACCTGGCTAGTTTTTAAAATTTATTTTAGAGACTAGGTCTCCGCCATGTTGCTCAGGCAATCCTCTTGTCTCTGCCTCCCAAAATGCTGGGATTACAGGCATGAGCCACCATGCCCAGTCAGGCTTGCTATTTTTGGTTTTGTTTTATTTATTTTTAATTGTTATGTGGTTTTTCTGTGCCAGGAGCAGCTCTCACAGTGTAAATTTAACATCTTCTCAGATCTTGTGCCTTTTCCTGGGTATGCCTGGTGACTTTCTAAATTCCCCTGCGTATGTGGTTGCTTTTGAAATGTCCTAGTTCTTAAACGTCTGGCTTCCTAGAAGGAAAAAATGGTGAAAGAGCAAAAACAGGTGCCAGTCCTTTAAATATGCTGAAGTCCCTTCGGTGGGAAATGGAAGGGTTTGTAGTAGTGGTGGTGGGGTTGCAACAGTGGCTGCCCATCTGTGTCTGCACCTCATAATCAGAAACAGCAATTAGCAGTTAGATCCCCAATATTTGGGAGACAAGGTTTTTATTGCCCACTCTGGCTCCTGCAAGCTACGTGCAAGTTGCTCCAGGAAAATGGGGTGTGTATGAGTAGCCACTGCCTACCTAAGAACTGAAGTTGACCCAAATTAATTGCAATTTACTCTCCAAGCCTTCCCCTGGAAGTCAAAAACCTTTAATATTCTTCATCATTCCAAAATATGGCAGCCAAATTCTGCCAGTGCAATGGTTACCTTGGTGTGAATATAAATTCCTGGTGCTTCCTGCTCTGCTATCTTCCTTATGTCACTTCCTCTATCCTTTTTTTTTTTTTTTTAGAGTGTCTGTCACCCAGGCAGGAGGGCAGTGGCACAATCATGGCTCACCTCAACCCGGACCCTCTGGGCTCAGGAGATCCTTCCATCTCAGCCTCCCAAACAAGTGCTGGGATTGCAGGCATGAACCACCACACCTGGCTGGTTTCATATTTGAATGGATTGTTCTTTTCTAGATCATCTTAATGCAAGAGTGGGAATGATGGTGTAGCTTACCCAATTCCAATTCCTCAGCTCAAGAGCTCCCTCTTTTTTTTTTTTTTTTTTTTTTTTTGAGAGTCTCACTCTGTCGCCTAGACTGGAGTGCAGTGGCCACTCCTGGCCACCACAGCCTCGACCTGCTGGGCTCCAGTGATCCTTCCGCCTCAGCCTTCCGAGTAGCCAGAATTATAGGCACGCGCTACCACGCCGGGCTAATTTTTTTATTTATTGTAGAGATGAGGTCTTGCCAAGTTGCCCAGGAGGGTCTCAAACCCATGGGCTCAGGCAATCCACTCATCTCAGCCTCCCAAAGGCGCGGGATTACAGGCTGAGGCACCAAGCCCGGCTGAGCTCCCTCTTCTAATGCTATAGTACAGACCTGCTCCCACCAACCTCTTTCCTACCCTTTATGCAAGTCACAGTCACCAAGGGATACTGCCCCTGACTTCCCAGACAACCCTCATCCTTTTTTTAGGAAATGTTTTTCACATTTGTCTTTTTTTCCATATCTCCTCCAATGTGATCTCAGACTTGCCCAAGCAGGTCTCACTCAGGAGAAACCCTCTTCTGTGGTATTTGCAGGTGGTTTCCAAGTTTTGCTAAAGCCAAGACCTATCTGAAGCTTTCATTCTTCCTACCTTTGTGACTTTTTGCACCTTTCTGATGGTTTGGGGTTTTCTTTCACCCTCGCACTTACATATAATTTGGAATTTGAGCATTCTTTCAGAGTTTTGTTGAAGGTATAGGTTATGGAATGTTTCATTTGTTCTCCTTGTTGCTTTGTGTGAAATAGAAAACAAACAGGGAGCAGGCAGACAAAATGTTGAGGAGGAAAAGTGGCATGAGTTACACTTAGGCTTCCGCTGTGCTATCAGCCAGACCAGCATCTTAGAAGGTCCAAGATGGAAAATGGCACGGGGGCAGGATCATTCAGGCAAGAGATGGAGAGCTGGATTAGGATAGGGTCTGGGAATGGGGAGGAGGGACATGCGGAACTGGAATTGAGCAAGGGTGAATTTCCTCTGACTTTCTCTCTCAAGGATAATGAGAAGTCAATGTCCATCTTGGACATATCTCCACCTTCTGGAAGCAGTGGAGTGCACACCTATTGGAACCATGGTCTATCAGACAGTCTACACTTGCCTCAGAGCACAGAGATGTGGAGGACCCCCTTGCTGTCTGCTGAGGCATCCAGCCAGAATGTAGATGAAGTGGGGCCACAGTTCAGCATGCCACTGCCTGAGCATGGTGGGAGCCACTGTCCCCCAGCGACTCTCAGTCCTCCCCAGATGATATACTATCAAGGAGTGTTTCCCTCTCAGCAAGAGATGATTGTCAAGGGGCCCCAGATTATGCCTGTAGGGGAACCCAATATTCCAGAGGTGACCATGACCTTCAGTGGAAATCTAAGGATGGTCCCCAATGGGCTGCCAGTTTCAGATTCCAGCAGAATCTCAATGGTATCCCACATCAGGGTCCCAACAATGCCTTATCCTGGCCCCTTAACAGTTTCTCAAAGCGCCTCTTTAGCACCTAAAATGTTATTGGTCCCAACTTTGCCTCCCACTGAGGCTCAGGCTATGCTCCCATCTTTGGCTCAGATGTTGCCCCATGACCCTGGGATGTCCCCAGCTGAGTCCCAATCATTGCTGGTTTTAGAGTCCCAGGACTCTCGGATAAGTCAGCCAGATTCCCAAGAAGGCCCCTCCCTACGTGAGCAGCCCACACCTGCTCCACAGAGAGCAGAGCAGATTTCTGGGGTCCAGGAAAGGGCATGCAGAGGGGAATTCTTAGATATAAGGCCTTACCGCTGCCAGTACGAAAACTGTGGAAAAGCTTATACCAAGCGCTCCCACCTTGTGAGTCACCAGCGCAAGCACACAGGTGAGTGAATAAGGTATTGAGTGGGGTGTGGACAGAGGAGTCTTTAGATTTGTGATGGCGATTTAGTCTTATAATTGTTTGGGACGAGCCCTTAATTCTTCAAGAACTAAGCTATACTGGCCCCAATGACCTGCCATCCAGAATGACTTTGCCAAGATGATGAGGAGGATGCTACTGATTGTGTAGTCCCTCCCTGATTTCCTGGACCTTCCCTTTAAATCCCTATCCTTGACTGCTCTGTCTCATAGACCCCTTCCTTCTTATCTGCTGGTCGATTATTCTAAATTATATCTCTTGTCATCTCCCAGGTGAGAGGCCCTATGCATGCAAGTGGCAAGGCTGTATATGGTCTTTCTTCCGCTCTGATGAGCTTGGACGACATATGCGGATACACACCAGCTATAGACCACACAGATGTGATCAGTGCGGCCGACAATTCATGAGATCTGACCACCTCAAGCAACACCAAAGGATTCACCAGCAGATGCCAGTATCCTCAGACCCACAGACCAACGATGGTAGGATGGATGGTCCTCCTCCTGGTCTGTAGGTCAATCTCCTCATTTTGGATTCTCTACCCAGATCCTGCCTGCCTCTGACCAGCTCATCTCTATGGTAGGAGTAAGCTTGGATAGAGACAGGAAGATTATGAGGCAATGTTGTGGAAGGCCAATGAAGCTCCAGTCCAGTCAGACTCCTCAAAATCCTCAAACTGTCTTGGATCTCTTCTCTGGGGTCACCTGCTTCTGCTGAAGTTTAGCCAGATAGGAAGGTAACACAGTCAAGATTGGGAGCTTTATTAAAAAGCTCTTTATCCCTGTCACTCTCCAGCTTAAAACCTCTTAGTGACTCCTTTGTTACATATAACCCAAGGCCTTTAGCTTGGTCTTCCACAGTTTCCAGAGCCAGATTATGCTCAAATCCTAAATTCACCACCTATAACCCATGTGACCTGAGAAAGATCTTTGAACGCTATGCCTTGTTTCCTCTTCTGGAAAGTGAGGACATTGGTAGTGGACTGTATTGGACACAGCGTATGTACTGCATCAGATTCTTTGGCATTTACCTGCCACGTGTGAAGAGTTTGTCTTTCTACCACTTCCAGACTTGGATGGAATGCCCTACCACAAGGTATGAGATCTGGCATTCCAAGTGGCCACTAGCAAAGAAGTGTGGAGGAGTCCATATTTATGGGGCTAACATAAGACTAATGGGAAGTGGAAGACTGGAGAGAGTCAGGCAGATGAAATCTCTCTTCCTTCTGTTCTGTGAATTGCTGAAAGGCACCATTTCTCCAAAACAGCACCGCCTATGGGGAGACATCCTGCTGTGCTCCAAGGCTTGTCATGAAGCAGTGTCCAGCTTGGGAACATGTCACCTTGCATTACCTCCTGTTCTTTCCTGTTTTATTTCCAATTTTCTTACCCTCTCGGGTTTGCACATCCCAAATAAAACATGAGTATTTAGTTCTTGTTTGTAGGTTCTGTTTTCCAGGTGATTTGGGGGTTGGAGGAAGAGAAGGACCTTAGACTGGGGCAGATGAGGATGAGCTCCATTGTAACTTCTGGAGAGAAGTAACTCCTCCTCTTACCCCAGGTACCTGGCCTATCAAGTACCAGATATTAAGGGGGCTGTCCTGTCCTGCTGTCCCATGGGGTCAAGAGAATAATGACTGTCTTGGCAACTTAGCCAGATTAGAACCTTGTTTCCAGACTCAGTAAACTATTTTACTGACCAGCAAGCTAATGGTGAGAAAGGAACCTGGCCAAGCTATCAGGTATAGAGCTGGAATTACAATCAGTCTTTCCTATAGGTGTTTCCTGAACACAGTCTGATGCCAAGCACAGCCAGGTGATGATCATATAGAGATGAATCAGATCTGGTTTCTGTGCTCAAGGCACTGTTTTGGTCTGAGGGCTGAGAGGTCTGCCTAGGTGTAGCGGCTATGGAAAGAGGAACCTTCAAAGGGAAGGGTCAGAAGGACTTTCTGGAGGAGGTGACCCTTGAGCCCAGTAAGAGGGTATAACATCTAATAATCCATCAAATATTGAATCAGATGAGATGAATATAAGAGAAAGACAATTCCAGGCGAGAACACTAGAGCTAGCAGCTACTCAGAGGAGTTAGCCTACAAGTCTCTATTCAATCAACAAATATTTTTTGAACCCACAAAACCAAGAGAATCAAGGCTGTCAAGACCTATGGTTAGGAGCACAGGCAACTGAAGGATGTGTTAGGGAAGAAAGACATCCCAATAGCCAGATGTTAGGGACTCATGGAGGCTCACGATATCCGTTTCTTGACCATAAACCCTTGGCCATGCACTGTGCTGGGTACTAAGAGTTCAGCAGTGCATGAAGGCACCCTGTCTCTGCTGTGGAGAAGAAAGATCATGGACAATCCGAATACTCAGTACTGCCAAGGAGAGGAGCCAGTCCTCCACAGTCTCAAGCTTACCTGGGTCTCTGGGGAAGCTTCACAGCCTTGGTTGTGCCTGACCCTGCCCTGCTTGACCACCTTGGTCTGTGTTGCTAATGGCCCCAGCATACCCAGGATGGACATCCAGGTGTCCTTCATCCAAGCTCCAGAAGAGGAGTGGACATGATTTTTAAAATAAGGGCAGAAGCAGCTCATCTGACCCATTCACTGGCCCCAGGGACTGAGGTCTTGGGTACCCAGTCTTTTTCATTCCTTCCCAGGTTCCCTCCATGGAGCAGGCCATCTTGGGTTTGATGGGCCAGGGCTGGTCTGTGCTCCAAACCCCAGCTGGCGTACCCACTGCCCTGTGGGTAGAGTCAGAAGACTACATTATTGATTTTTAGAATGCAAGATGAGAGGTCTGGTTGGTGATCTATCACTTTCACTGAGAAATGGACATGGAGAAGAATCAGAGTGGACAAGGGTGTGTAATGTACACTACAATGATGACCATCGTGGAGGCCACAATCTAGTGGAGGAGGGATGTGGCTAGTACACAGTGCTGGAAGGACAAATACGGACTTTCTATAATAGATAGGGGTTTAGGAAGGCATTTCAGGTAGAGGAAGTGAGGTTGGGGGAAAAATTATCCTATGCTAGGCAGTGGCTAAACTTTTCCCAGTATCACTCAAGGTAGAATAGTGGGTGGATAAGACTCTTGGACTCTCAAGACTAGCAGATTTTGAATTCTACCTCTGCCATTTCCTAACTGCATAGCCTTGGGCAATTGTCCCTCTGTTGTTCCTGATAGCAAGGGAGGTGGTGAGATAGATTCAAGTTGAAGAGAGATAAGGTTAACCACATTTTAAAGTGTTTTCTGCTGGGTGCGGTGACTCATACCTATAATCCCAGCACGTTGGGAGGCTGAATCTAGAGGATTGCTTGAGCCCAGGAGTTCCAGACCAGCCTGGGCAACATAGCAAGACCTCATCTCTACAGAATATACAAAAATTAGCCAGACATGGTGGCGCGTGCCTATAGTCCCAGCTACTCAGGAGGCTGAGGCAAGAGGATTGCTTGAACCCAGGAACTTGAGACCAGTTTGGGCAATACAGCAAGACCATGTCTCTATAAAAAAAAATTAAAAATTAGTCTATGGTGCACACCTGTAGTCCCAGCTATTCGGGAAGCTACAGTGGGACAATTATCTGAGCCTGGGAGGTCAAGGCTGTGGTGAGTCGCGGTTGTACTACTGCACTCCAGACTGGCTGAGAACTCCAATTTTTAGAAAAAGTGTTTCCTTTCTATGTGGAGATTGGATTAGAACAGGGGTTTAAGAGAAGGAATTTCAGTGTTTCAGGTGAGAGACAAGGTTAGCTTGGGCCAAAATGTGATAGTGGAAGCAGGGAGTAGAAAGTGATCAGCAGTTGGATTTGGTTGGTAAGGGCGTGGTCAAGGGTGGCTCAGGTTTCAGGCTTGTTTAATTATAAATAATACAGAAGAATGGATAAGCTTTGTTAATTTTCTATTTATTGTGATCCATCATACATGCCAAAAATATTCTGTATATATTCAACTTAAAGAATAATAATAAAAATAGGTCACTTGAGAAAAATAATTTACTAATATATTTCAAGTCTCTTGTCCTTCTCAGAGGAAACTGCTAATTTAAATTATTTTTGCCTTTGCTTGTTTGTTTTGTTTTGTTTTTTGAGTTGGAGTCTCACTCTGTCGCCCAGACTGGAGTGCAGTGGCCGCTCCCGGCCACCGCAGCCTTGACCTACTGGGCTCCGGCAATCCTTCCGCCTCAGCCTTCCGAGTAGCCGGAATTACAGGCATGCGCTACCACGCCCGGCTAATTTTTTGATTTATTGCAGAGATGAGGTCTCGCCTGACCAGGCAGGTCTTGAACGCGCGGGCTCAGGCAATCCACTCACCTCAGCCTCCCAAAGGCGCAGGATTACAGGCTGAGCCACCGAGCCCGGCTTGCCTTTGCTATGTATTTATTTTTTAACCATACATGTCTATTTCTAAATAATGTAGTGATTGGTTTTGTATGGTTGTGAACCTTATGTTTATTCTTTCATTCTGCAGGTTTCTGTCTTAATGCAATTCTGAAAAATTTTGGCCATTGTTTTGTCAGTTTTTTGGGTCCCCCTCCACCTTCTCTTTCTAATGTGTTCTGCCCATTTAGTAGACCCCTTAATGCTGTCCCACTGGTCACTGATGTTCTGTTCTTTTTTTCCATGTTTTAAAAAAATCTCTGCTTCATTTTAGATGCCTTCATGTTCACTGATCCTTCTGCAGTATCTAATCTGCTGTTAGCTCCATCCAGTGTTTTTCATTTTGGATATGGTATTTCTCATCTCTGGACATTCCATATTTTCCATTTCTCTCCTTATGCTCATGCTTTCCTGTCTTCTTGAACATAAGCATATTTGTAAAGACTGTTTTAATGGTCTCAGATGCTAGTTCCATAATATTTGTCATTTTGGGGTACATTTTAATTCAGTTTTTTTTCTCTCCTGGTAATTTTTCCCTTCTTTTTTTTTTTTGGAGTTAGGATCTTACTCTCACCCAGGCTGCAGTGCAGTGGCTTGATAATGGCTTACTGCAGTCTTAGCCTTCTGGGCTCGGGTGATCCTTCCGCCTCAGCTTCCTGAATAGCTGGGACTACAGGTGTGTGCCACCATGTCTAGCTTATTTCCCTGAGGTTTTTTTTTATTTTTTTATTTTTTTGAGTTGGAGTCTCACTCTGTCGCCCAGACTGGAGTGCAGTGGCACACTCCTGGCCACCGCAGCCTCGACCTGCTGGGCTCGATCCTTCCACCTCAGCCTTCCAAGTAGCCGGAACTACAGGCACACACTACCACACCTGGCTAATTTTTTGATTTATTGTAGAGATGAGGTCTCACCAAGTTGCCCAGGCAGGTCTCCAACCCGTGGGCTCAGGCAATCCACGCACCTCGGCCTCCCAAAGTGCTGGGATTACGGGCTGAGCCACCAAGCCCAGCCCTTTTTTTTTTTTGGAGTCTCACTCTGTCACTCAGACTGGAGTGCAGTGGCCGCTCCCAGCCACTGCAGCCTTGACCTGCTAGGTTCCAGCGATCCTTCTGCCTCAGCCTTCCAAGTAGCTGGAATTACGGGCGCACGCTACCACACCCGGCTAATTTTTGATTTATTGTAGAGATGAGGTCTCACCAAGTTGCCCAGGCGGGTCTCAAACCCGCGGGCTCAGGCAATCCACTCACCTCAGCCTCCCAAGGCACGGGATTACAGGCTGAGCCACCAAGCCCAGCCCCCCCCCTTTTTTTTAATAAAGGTGAGATCTCGTGTTATGTTGCCCAGGCTGGTCTTGAACTCCTGGGCTCAAGCCTTCTCCAACCTTGGCCTCCCAAAGTGCTGGGTTACAGGCTTGAGCCAACACACACTGTTGAGTCTTACTTTAAAGTTTTTTGTGTGTGTGTGTTGGAGTCTCACTCTGTCACCAGATTGTAGGGTAGTGGTACACTCCTGGCCACTGCAGCCTCAACCTGCTGGGCTCAGGTGATTCTTCCACCTCAGCCTTCCAAGTAGCTGGAACTACAGTTGCACGCCACCATGCCCGGCTAATTTTTTGATGTATTGTAGACACGAGGTCTTGCCAAGTTGCCCATGCTGGTCTCAAACCCATGGGCTCAGGCAATTCTCTCACCTCGGCCTCCCAAAGTGTTGGGATTATAGGCATGAGCCACCACACCTGGCTAAATTTTTTTTTTTTTTTTTTAGCTAGGCAGAGCTGTCTTTTTTTCTTTTTCTTTTATTTTTGGAAGTGGTGTCTTGCTCTGTCACCCAGGCAGAGTGCAGTGCATAATCATAGCTCACTGCAATCTCTAATTCAAGTGATCTTTCCACCTCCTAAGTAGCTATGACTACAGGTCTGCCACCAGTTTATTTTTCTTTTATTTTTTTGTAGAGATAGGGTCTTACCATGTCACCCAGGCTGGTCTTGTACTCTTGGCCTCAAGTGATCCTCCTGACTCAGCCTCCAAAAGTTCTGGGATTACAGGCATGAGCTACCATGCCTGGTCCAGAACTGTTTTTTTTTTTTTTTTTTCAGGGCTAATTTCGCTCTACCACTAAGACAAGAGCCTGACGATTTTGCCTAATGTTCTATATATTATTTCTTTCTGGTGAGTGGAAACAAAACTATTCCCAGCCCTGTATGAGCTCCAGGAATTGTTCTGCCTGATCAGTCAAAAACTCAGAGATACACCGCAAAGCCCTTTCCTTTCAGGCAATTCTAGTCAGCTTTGCTTTCCCCAAGCTTCAGTCTCTGTCTCAACACAGTGAGACTTCCAATCTCTGTTTCAGTTTTCCTCTCTTTTCTCAGGGATCACAGTCCTGTGTTTCTGGTTGCCCACTGCTGAAACTCACTGCTTCATATATTTTGTCTGGTTCTCCAGTTGCTTATACACAATTTATGTATTCTATTGGCTCATAATTGTTTTGCTGTTAAGAACAATGCTACCCTAAATATTCCTGACGACTGCAGGTAAGTTTCTCTGAGTCATTTTTCAAAGAGTGATTCTTGGCTCTTTAATGGGTTGTGAGTTGACCAGAGAAACATCATAGGATTGCACATCAACGGTGAGAGCCTGGCTGAGTTAGTAACAGTGGATTTACAGAAGTGTCAATCTACTCTGGTATGGGCCTTCCTCCAGGGGCATCGCTGTTTGTGTGGTTGTAGAGAAGGCAGTTGGTCAGAGTCAGTAAGTGTTGAGGTTTTGTGAGGTGTGTGCCACAGCAAGACAAAGGGACAAGGGAGTTTAGGAAAATGGCAGAAGAAATAATGGACTATGGAGATACAGGCATGTAAAATCCAGAGGGGGCCAAGGAATAGGTCAGAGTAGAGCTATCAATGGGTTGGAGGTCCTGATGAAGCCAGATAACAGCTGTATTAGGAACAAATGAATGTAGCCGGAAAGATGAGGGATGGTGATGGAGATTAGGATACTGAATAGGTGCTTCTTAAAATAAAAATAAAGCGTTGGGTGGCATTGGCTCAAGCCTGTAATCCCAGCACTTTGGGAGGAAGAGGTGAGAGGACTGCCTGAGCTCAGGGGTTTGAGACCAGCCTGAACTACATGGCAAGACCTTGTCTCTACAATAAATCAAAAAAATTAGCCGGAAGTGGTGGCACATGCCTGTGGTTCCAGCTACTTGGAAGGCTGAGGCGGAAGGATCACTTGAGCCCAGTAGGTTGAGGCTGTGGTGGCTGTGAGCATGCCATTGCACTCCAGCCTGGGTGAGAGTGAGACTCTGAGTCAAAAAAAAAGAGTGGCACAGTGGCTCATACTGGAATCCCATCACTCGAGCGATGAGAGGATCACTTGAGCCCAGAAGTTCAAGACCAGCCTGGGCAACACAACATCTGTACAAAAAAAAATTTAAATTAGCTGGGGGTGTGGTGTGCATCTGTAGTCCCAGGTACTTGGGAGGCTGAGGTGGGAGGATTGTCTGAACCTAGGAGACTGAGGCAGTTGTGAGCCATGATCATGCCACTGCACTCTAACCTGGGTGACAAAGGGAGTCCTGAATAAAAAATTTTTTTTTCTTCTAAAGAATAAGTGCTTTTTGAGGTAGAACAGTTTCAACTGATGACAAAATCCAGGATGTTGAAGAGTATGGCTGGGGTGGACTAGACGTGAAAGTTTTTGGACATGTGGAGTTCAGGGTGTTATCTGGGTCATTCTCAGATGGTACCCAGGACTATGACTAAACCTTGATTAGAGAAAGCATGTGAGGGCAGGCGATGAGTTCTTATGGGAATGAGTTCAAGTGACCAGGAATGTGAAGAGACTAAGGGACTAGCGGCAAAAAGCTGGAGTACGCATGAAAACAGGGCTTTGGTGGGGAGGGAGAATCATGGTATGTGGGTAGCATATCTAAAGGGAGGTGGAGCGGGGAGAATGAGAGTCTCCACAAGCCAGAGATGGGCGAATATGAAGGCAGGTAGAAGAGAGAGTTTCTCAGAAGAAGCAAAGGATGTAGAGAAGCGTCCAGATCCTAGAGCAGGCGCTTCAGGGAGTGCAGCGGCGGGGGAGTTTGGGAGAAGGATGGGAAATAAGAACCTGGCTGAGAGACTGTTTTTTTTTTTTGAGTTGGAGTCTCACTTGGTCGCCCAGCCTGGAGTGCAGTGGCCGCTCTCGGCCACCGCAGCCTCGCCTGCTGGGCTCCAGCGATCCTTCCGCCTCAGCGTCCAGAGTAGCCGGAATTACAGGCATGCGCTACCACGCTCGGCTGATTTTTTGATTTATTGTAGAGATGAGGTCTTGCTGCCCAGACGGGTCTCGAACCCGCGAGCTCAGGCAATCCACTCACCTCAGCCTCCCAAAGGCGCGGTATTACAGGCTGAGCCACTGAGTCTGGCTGAGATTGTTCTTAAAGAGAGTGTTTGGTGCTAGCCAAACGAGGATGGAGGCCACCTTTGGAACTGAGCCTGGAATCGGTGTAGAAAAAAGGTGGTGGTGGGGCGGGGGTCCGCGCATAGGAGGGACAGTGTGCAAAACGGTTCTTTGAAAACACTGGCACATTGATTCCACTTCTACATATCATATAGGAAGAAAGTAATGCCCCCTTTATAGAAGTTTCTCCTCTTTGGTTTCCAGGTCTTCATTCATTTATTCAATTCTCACTTACTTACTCATACCTCCAGCTGCGAATCATACTTTTATTTATGCTAAGTGTAAAGATAAAAGATAAACAGAACATCTGACTTTCAGTGTTCTCTTTCTTCCTTCTCCCTTTCCTTCTTTTTTGTTTGCTTGCTTCATAAAAAATATTTTTGAGGCAGGGCACGGTGGCTCAAGCCTGTAATCCCAGCACTTTGGGATGCCAAGGCAAGAGAATTGCCTGAGCCCGGGGGTTCAATACCAGCCTGGGCAACTTGGCCAGGCTTCGTCTCTACAATAAATAAAAAAATTAGCTGAGTGGGGTAGCACGTGCCTGTAATTCCAGCTACTTGGAAGGCTGAGGAGGAAGGATCACCTGAGCTCAGCAGGTTGAGGCTGCGGTGGCTATGAGCATGCCACTGCACTCCAGCCTGGGCAACAGAGTAAGACTTCGACTCAAAAAAAAAAAAAGTCCTTCCCAACTCCCGACCCTCTCTCCTTGGAGGTGACGCTTTCTGTTCTGTGCCTTCCAGACCCATTCTACCTATAATAAACTGCATATTATTCACACCAGTGGGTCTCTGCTATTTTTACTTTTCAGTACATTTTGGAGACTCTTATGTCAATAAATTAGAGTCACTAAAGTCTGAAATCAATGCATATAATTTCATTGTATGGATGCACCACATTTATTTGGTCTTCTATTGAAGAATGTTTAGTCCATTTATAACTATTTGCTATGCAACAATGCTATAGTCTGGAGAAAGTTGTTTTTCTTTTGGTAGATGAGTTTACCTCAATTGCAATGATAAATGTTTAGTCTTACTGGCTTATTTTATTGCCTTTTGGGGTTACATAAAATAAAATTTTCTCTTAGAGAAGTTTTAGAAAACTTGGGAAGATAGTGTCTACCTAACAGAAAGAACTAAGGCAAATGCATGTAGGAAATGAATTTATTTGGGTCAAGTTTGAGGACTGCAACCCAGAAACACATTTCCAAAATAAGTTTAGGGGTGTTCCAAGTTGGGGTGGCTACAAACAGATTTTTAAGGACAACGTGAGTTGGCATCCCAAAGCTGTTCACACTGAAAAACCACTGGATAACAGAAATAAGCTAATGGATGACTGGCTACAGTACTTCTAGGAATAGTCATGATCAGTTTGTGATTAACTCAATTCCTGAAATTCTTTATAGAAGCAGGAAGTGGAGGGTGTCCAGGAATATCAGGGGAGTTAATTGTGACTTCATGCCCACTCCACTTTGGTCACTGTAATTTAGTTAATTTCTATTTATCCAATTTGTTTTCAATAGTACAGAGAGTTCTCTCTCTTTTTTTCAGTCAGAGTTTCATGCCACTGTGCCCTGTTTCTTCTCTTTTTATTTATTTATTTTTTTTATTTTTTTTTGAGTTGGAGTCTCACTCTGTCGCCCAGACTGGAGTGCAGTGGCCGCCTGGCCACTGCAGCCTTGACCTGCTGGGCTCCGGCGATCCTTCTGCCTCAGCCTTCCGAGTAGCCGGAATTACAGGCGCACACTACCACGCCCGGCTAATTTTTTGATTTATCGTAGAGATGAGGTCTTGCTGCCCAGGCGGGTCTCAAACCCGCGGGCTTAGGCAATCCACTCATTTCAGCCTCCCAAAGGTACGGGATTACAGGCTGAACCACCGAGCCCGGCTGCTTCTTCTCTTTTTAAAATCATGTTTTGTTAAGCTCCTCTTGGCAGTGACAATCATTATGACTTTGATAGTTTTGAGTATGGATCAGCCATTTTGTAGAATGTACCTCAGTTAGGATTTGTCTGATGTTTTTCTCATGATTAGGCTGGGGCCTTTTTGTTTGATTATTAGGAGGAAGACCACAGAGGTAAGGTGCTATTTTCATCAAATCATATTGAGGATACATTCTATCCACATGACTTAGCATGGTTGGTGTTAACCTCAACTACCTGGCTGATACAGTGTTGGATATTTCTCCAATGTGAAATTATTCTCCCCCACTTTCTGTACTGTACTTTTTGGGAGGAAGTCACTATGTGTAGCCTGCAGTTAAGGAGTGGGGACTTGTAGTGTCGGGTACAGTGACTCATGTCTGTAATCCCAGCACTCTGGCAGGTGGAGGTGAGAGGATTGCCTGAGTCCAGGGGTTCGAGACCAGCCTGGGCAAATTGGTGAGACCTCGTCTCTACAATAAATTAAAAAATTAGCCAGGTATGGTGGTGCGTGCCTGTGGTTCCAACCACTTGGAAGGTGGATGCAGAAGGATTGCCTGAGCCCAGCAGATTGAGGCTGTGGTGGTCATGAGCGTGCCACTGCACTTCAGCCTGGGAGACAGCATGAGATTCTTTCTTTAAAAATAAAAAAAGGAGTGAGGAGTTCGTAAACAACCACTCATCTACTTAAGCCCTGGGCATGTGCACAACCCTATTTATGTGTGTGGTGTTCTACATTCCCTGGAATATGTTGGCGCTTTCCATAGCTACCTATGAACATATTATTCCCCAGCTTTTCCTTTTAAACTTTTTTTGTAGCCTATTGTTTGTCCCAACTGTTGTCTATTGCCTGAGGCAGGTGTGATTCTGAACAATTACCTCTGGTCATTTTCAGTGGATGCTGTTTACACAGGGCTAGCTCCGAGTCAGATCAAATACAGACAGCCTTGCAATTGGGATATTTTAGGGATCCATTATACAATTCAATAACAATTCTCTGGGAATGGGATTTTGAAAGAGCTCCAACTTTGTTCTGCCCCCCTCCAGTGGCTGCCAGTTTTTACTGCAATTGCAGGTTGTTTATTTTCAAGGCTACCATAGAACTGGGGTGGGTGGGAATAGGTCAAGTTGATATGCCACAAAATTCATTGATCTTTATGATATTCATCCATTTTTCTTGAATAAATACTCTCTGGATTGCTGCAAGCCTTTAATTAACTTCTATAGCTTGAAAATGTTGATACTAACAATTTTGTCAGTTCTTTTATGGAGAAGAAAATTTTTGGAGATCCTTATGCCACTATTTTCACTGAAATTACTCTTTCAACTAGAATTTTAGTATGTTCTTTTCAAGTTATGAATGATAATTAGGCTTCTTTTGTTTAAGGGCTATTTTTTCTTTTTAGTTGGAGTCTCACTCTGTCACCCAGACTGGAGTGCAGCAGCATGCTCCTGGCCACCGCAGCCTCGACCTGCTGGGCTCTGGGGATCCTTCCGCCTCAGCCTTCCAAGTAGCTGGAACTACAGGTGCGCGCTACCACACCCGGCTAATTTTTTGATTTATTGTAGAGATGAGGTCTCGCCAAGTTGCCCAGGCGGGTCTCGAAACCGCAGGCTCAGGCAATCCACTCACCTCAGCCTCCCAAGTGCGGGATTACAGGCTGAACCACAAAACCTGGCTAAGGGCTATTTTTTCTTAGTGAATTTTCTACTCATGATTTTGTTCACCTTTTTCTACTCAGTTTTGGTGTTTTTTCTCTCTCAATTTTTAAGTTTGCCATTTGCCTTCTGATTTTATCTTTTTTTTTGTCATGTGGATGATTTTTGTTTTCATATTTTCTTTTTTTTTTTTTGAGTTGGAGTCTCACTCTGTCGCCCAGGCTGGAGTGAAGTGGCATGCTCACAGCCACTGCAGCCTCGACCAGCTGGGCTTCGGCGATCCTTCTGCCTCATCCTTCCAAGTAGCCAGAACTACAGGCACACACTACCATGCCCGGCTAATTTTTTTTTTTTTTTTAAATTTATTGTAGAGATGAGGTCTCACCATATTGCCCAGGCTGGTCTAGAACCCACGGGCTCAAGCAATCCTGTCGCCTTGGCCTCCCCAAGTGCTGGGATTACAGGTTTGAGCCACTGTGCCCGGCCTATAGTTTTTTATTTTACTTTTAGATCCCTTTTGGAGTTTACTTTTGTGCATGAAATGAAGTATAGATCTAATTCTAGCTTTTGCTCTCTCAACCAGTTGTCCCAGCACAATTTCTTAAAGTTCATCTTTGTCTCAGTGATTTGAGATGTCACTTTTATTACATGGTTATTGTCCATATGTATTTGTGTCTGTTTATGGCCTTTCAATTTTATCTCATTGTTCTGGTCTATTCATTCACCAGTTCCACGTTATTAATTGACCTTACAGTCCAGCCTAGAGGTCACCTTTCTGCAGCCCTCTCACTATAGATACCACCTCCTTGAGCCCTTTCACCATGAATACCATATGTCATGCCTCCTGCCCACACTAGCACCTCTACTCCTTCTCAGTCACTTACACCGTCTATAGTTCTCCTGCACCCTGGAGGGCTGATTTATGCTACACCAGTGACTGTGGACCAGCTCTGCTCCCCCAGTGACAACTAGCCAGTAATCTCTGCCACCACATTCTATAGTTACATCTTCTCCAATGAGAGCAGCACTCGTCTTAGAGAGAAGGATCATTTTCTAAGTTTTCCCTTTCTTGGGTATTCTCTTTCAGTTCTAGGGTACCATATAGTGTTCTCTTATATCTTATATTTACTTTTGTCCTACTTTTTTTTGAGTTGGAGTGTCTCTGTCACCTAGGCTGGAGTGCAATGGCAAGCTCATGGCCACTGCAGCTTTGACCTACTGGGCTCAGGAGATCCCTCCACCTCAGCCTTCCAAGTATCTGGAACTATAGGCGCGTGCTACCATGCCTGGCTTATTTTTTAATTTATTGTAGAGACAAGGTCTCACCAAGTTGCCCAGGCTGGTCTTGAAACCCTGGGCTTAGGCAATCCTCTCACCTCGGCCTGGCTGGGATTACAGGTTTGAGCCACCATATCTGGCCTACTTTTGTCATACTTTTACAATTTTTTTTTGAGTCATTGTCTTACTGTCACCCAAGCTGAAGTACAGTGGTACAATCAGCTCACTGCAACCTCAACTTCCTGGGCTTAGGCAGTCCTTCCTAGTTACCTGCCACTTGGGAGGCTGAGGCAAATTTAAAAATTTTTGTGTGCTGCTCAGGCTGGTCTTGAACTACTGGGTTCAAGTAATCTTCCTGTCTTGGCCTCCCAAAGTGCTAAGAGTAAAGGTGTGAGCCACTTCACCCAGCCTTAAAATTATTTTTTGAGTTGGAATCTCACTCTGTCACACAGCCTGGAGTACAGTGGCATGCTCATGGCCACTGCAGCCTCAACATACTTGGCTCAGGTGATTCTTCCACCTCAGCCTTCCAAATAGCTGGAACTGCAGGCATGCACCACCATACCCAGCTAGTTTTTTGATTTATTGTAGAGATGAGATCTCACCAAGTTGCTCAGGGTGGTCTCGAACCTGTGGGCTCAGGCAATCCTCTTGCCTTGGCCTCTCAAAGTGCTGGGATTATAGGTGTGAGTCTATGTGCCCGGCCAGCCTAAAATTCTTTATATCAAACTTTCTGTTTAAAACACTGTGCTGTCTCTTTATTAGGATCAGACTGATGTAATCAGGAGAATAAAATTAGTGTCCAATACTGCATAGTATTGTATTTTATACACTTCCATGCCTATTAATGAGTTCATTAAGTTTTAATAAATATATAATTGGGTTTTAATGCTTTATATATGTAATGTAAAATCCTTGGTGAATTTTTATATAAGGATTTTAATAAAATTTGAGAAAAATGGGGATTTTGGATGGGTTGGGAATGTGTTACTATTTTTCATATTTAGGTTAACAGAACATAGACTTCTTTTGTCTAAAAATTCATTATTGAGCAGATGAGATCTGGATGATAAGGGACAGCTGTATTTTTTATTTTTATGGTTGTTGCACTTAATATAAGACCCAAATACACTCTCATATTTCTTTGGTTTCTCACCCCTCCTCCCTCCCGCAGTGTGTTGACAATGTAGAGAAGTTTTGTTTGGGGTTTTATTTGTCTAAGATTCATCCACGTTGTTACAAAGAGATATAATGCTATGTTGAACGCAAGGCAGTTCAAGAGAACTGTATATAGGTTAATAGAATATTTCTGAAGTTCAAAATAAAAAACCTATAAATTATCTTCGAATATATAAACTTGTGAGACATCTATAAGAGAAAAATCAAAGGAATTTATATATGCACAATTCAGAGTAGTTGTTAATTCTGGAAGAGACGAGGATGGATAGGCGAGCACATCAGACCTGGTGCACAGCCAGGGCACTGCAGTGTTCTGGAAGGAGCTATACTCCAAGATGCTACATCCCCACTATGAGGCAGGTCACAACTGTGCACCGGTCATCAACTTGTCCCAGTCCAGTGAAACACAACACCCATGTATACAAGTTACATAAAATAGGTTTATTACTAACAGATAGACAGCAAGGGACAACAGAAGCCTAGTATTCATTGGGAGTTGGTCCTCCAAGACACAGGAGAGCTGTTCAGGATGGAGTCTCAGCTGCATGTGTCCCTCTTGCACCACAGCTGAGGGACCAGAGAAAGCAGCCTGCCCGGGGTTTTATACCCTAGGGTCGGGTCATGCCCTTCATTGAAGGACATCCTGTTTCTAGGGGGAGCCTAGGCTGTTCTGCCCCATTTCCCCTTATCACAGGATGTTGTAGACCCAGTACATTCGACAGTTATTCCTGAGAACTACAAATGAGGAAGGACAGTGGGTCCATCCAAGGATACCTAGAGAACTGTCCTGCACCCACCACCACAGGCCAGTCATGCTCATAAGCATAGCAACATTCCTAGTTCAGGTACTTCCTAGAGGCCTCCCTATTGGAGCTATGGTGAAGATAGTTTCTCTCATCTGATTCATGACTTTTTCACTCCTATTCTTTTCCCCTCTTTTGCTTTCAGTCTACTCCCTCCATAAAAAGGTAGGATCCTGGCCTGGTGTGGTGGCTCACACCTGCAATCCCAGCACTTTTGAAGGCTAAGGCAGAAGATAACTTGAGCCCAGGAATTCGAGACCAACCTGGGAAACACAGCAAGTCCCTGTCTCTACAAAAAAATAAAAAAATTAGCCAGGCCTGGTGGTGCCCATAGACCCAGCTACTCAGGAGGGTGAGGCAGGAAAATTGCTTGAGCAGGATGAGATTGCCATGAGCCATGATTCTGCCACTGGGTGACAGAGTGAGACTCCAAGTTAAAAAAAAAAAAAGATCAGCCGGGCTCGGTGGCTCAGCCTGTAATCCCGCGCCTTTGGGAGGCTGAGGTGAGTGGATTGCCTGAGCCCGCGGGTTCGAGACCCGCCTGGGCAGCGAGACCTCATCTCTACAATAAATCAAAAAAATCAGCCGGGCGTGGTAGCGCATGCCTGTAATTCCAGCTACTTGGAAGGCTGAGGCGGAAGGATCACCGGAGCCCAGCAGGTCGAGGCTGCGGTGGCCGGGAGCGGCCACTGCACTCCAGTCTGGGTGACAGAGTGAGACTCCAACTCAAAAAAAAAAAAAAAAAAAGATCATTTTGCACAGGGGCAGTGAAAGAATCCCCCACCTATGCTATCTATAGAATAATCCCTCTTCCTTTGCCTCTTGCTTGCTCTATAATAGTAAGGAGACAAAGGCTTGATTGTTACTTTCATTTTGGCTCACTGTTCCAATTGGTCATCTTGACACCTGACTGTATGACACTCACTGTGTGATGAGTTCTTTCAGATATTCATTTTCTGTACTTATAACTTAAATATTTTATTTCATGTTTAAAATAGAACATTAAAATAGAATTTTTAAAATGCTGTCTGGCTCCCTCAAAGACTCAATGAGAATGGATAGGTTAAGAATCTCAAGGCCAGGCACAGTGGTTCATGCCTGTACTCCCAGCACTTCGGAAAACTGAAGCAAGAGGTTGGCCTGAGCCCAGAGGTTCAAGACCAGTCTGGGCAGCTTGACAAGGCCTCATCTCTACAATAAAATCAAAAAAATTAGCTGGGCATGGTGGTACACGCCTGTGGTTCCAGCTACTTAGAAGGCTGAGGAGGAAGGATCGCCTGAGCCCAGAGGTTCGAGACCAGCCTGGGCAACTCGATGAGAGCTCACCTCTACAATAAAATTAAAAAAATTTGCTGGGTATCGTTGTGCATGCCTGTGGTTCCAGTCACTTGGAAGGCTGAAGTGGAAGGATTGCCTGAGCCCAGCAAGTCAAGTCTGCAGTGGCCATAAGCATGCCACTGTACTCTCGTCTGGGTGACAGAATGAGACTCCAATTAAAGATAAATAAATGAAAATTTTTAAAAAAAGAACCTCAAAAGGCCAGGTGTACTAGCTCACGCCTGTAATTCCAGCACTCTGAGGCCAAGGCAGGAGGATTGCTTGAGCCTAGGAGTTCAAGACCTACCCAGGCAACATAGCAAGACTTTGCCTCTACAAAAAAAATAAACAATTTAAAAGTAGCTGGGTATGGTGGTACACACCTACAAGTCCTGGCTACTCAGGAGGCTGAGGCGGGAAGATTGCTTGAGTCCAGAAGTTTGAGGCTATGGTAAGCCACGATCATGCCACTGCACTCTAGTCTGGGTGACAGAGTAAGATCTCAACTCAAAAATAAAGAACTTCAAATGGTGCAGGGAAAAGGGAAACACTGGGGACTTTTGTTTGCTGCCCCTCTAGGGCCCCTTGGATATGAGGGGGATAGATCATGGTCCTTGACTTTACCCAGAACTTTTCACTAGGGAGATACTTAACAAGTCAAAAGTTGGATGGGAGTCAAAGCCGGAACTCAGAGAGCAGAGCCTTCAAGAGCTTAAAGAACCTAGTTAGTCACCAGGGAGAGATGGGTAACTCCTCAGGAGCAATTACTAAGCCATGCTCATGCAAAGAAAAACCAACCAGTCACCCAGCTTCAGATGGATCAGCAGAAGCAATGAAGAACAAAGTCTGGACCCTGTGGAAAGATGGATATACCCTTCCTCTGGTGGGAAACATGAGAGCACCCCTCCCCCAATGCCATCGCTCCCAAATCCTGACAGCATATTGAGAAGGCAGAGGGGAAAAGGAGACATGCCTGAGGAGAAACAACCATGCTGGGAGGTTTGGTTTCTGAATAGACTAAGTACTCCTCTAGAGTTTCACTTAACCTGAGACCATTTTCCACTGGGCATAGCTGAACATCCTCTCCTTTTCACCCATAAGAATGAAGCTCCAGGCCTGGCGCGGTAGCTCAAGCCTGTAATTTCACCACTTTGGGAGGCTGAGGTGAGGGGACTGCCTGAGCCCATAGGTTCAAGTTGCCTGGGCAACTTGGCGAGACCTCATCTCTACAATAAACTTAAAAATTAGCTGGGTAAGGCAGCACGCACCTATTGTTTTGGCTACTTGGAAGGCTGAGGCAGAAGGATCGCCTGAGCCCAGCAGGTCGCCATTGGGGTGACTGTGAGCTTGCCACTGCACTGCAGCCTGGGCGATGGAGTAAGACTCCAACTCAAAAAAAAAAAGAAACTCCAAAGAAACATAAGCTCAGATACAGAAAACGAAGAATGCTACATTCCTACATTCTTTACCCATCTGACCTATATATTTCAAGGGTCTACATATATTTTTACAGGTACACATAGAGGTAAATGACCAGCTCAAGATCTAGGATTCACAGCACATTGATAAAAGCAGTTACCCTGAGAGAGATGAATGAAAACTACTTCTGAGTTGTGTGCTATCCAGTTGTTATGTGAAAATGCATACCTATTTTCTTTGTATATTTTAGAAAACTTTCAGATACTATTAAACACCTATACTATGTGCTGGCAAAGTGCTGGATTCCAAGGAAATAAAAGTTTAGTAGGGAGAATCTTTCAGCTGTACACATTTCCTCATGGGTTGAAAATTATCTATGGATCTTTTCATGCTGCTTTAGGTGATCAGATCGTGCAAAATCCCTGCTGCATTTTGTACACAGGTAGGGTCGCTCTCCACTGTGCTTCCTCTTGTGTCTGCTGAGCTCATCTGAGCGGGGAAATTTCCAGGTGCATCCCACCATGTTGCATACGTAGGGTTTCTCCCCTGGACCAGAGACAGAGAGAATTGTCATACTTCAGGGTAGGCTGGAACAGTGATCATTGAAAATGAACAGGATAAAGTTTCTGAAGATGTTGGAGTGGGAGAGGGAGAGCCAGAGAAGAGGATAATGGAGGGGGTGAGTGAAAGAGGAGAAGTCCCATGATTTGGAGGGAACAGAAGAAAACCGTGAAGGAGAGGAAGGAAAAGAAAAATGGGAGGAGAACAGAGATTGGCAGGAAAGTTAGTGTGGAGAATAAGGAGGGTGAGGGAAGGGGAGCCAGGGGTCTGTGGGGCCTGAGCAGAGGTCCATGAAATGACAGTCCCAGCAGAGAGGTAGGGTTGGGAACACCCACAAGGGCCAAACAGATCCTTCCACTTATTCCCCTCTCGTCAGCACAGTCAACACCACAAATGGCTACTGCCAGACTAGCCCTGGCCCAGGACGAGAGCCAATTTTTTCTAAGGTGCCAATTTTTTAGGGTCTCCTGGGGTCTCAGGCTTAAAGGGGGTAGCTTTGTAAAGGCACACATCTGTAGCCACTTGCCCCTCACCCGTTACTGGGCCCTCCCTCACTCACCAGTGTGCTTGCGCTTATGGATTCGGAGGTGGGAAGACTTGGAATATGACTTCCCACAGTCCTGGTATGTACAGATGTAGGGCTTCAAGATCTCATGATTCTTCTGGTACTGAAGGTTCTGGGTCTCCTGTTTTTCTTGGATCAAATGGGAACTTGAAAAGTATAGGCATCTCGGGTATGGCAATAATGAGGACTGAGGAATTACCATATAGTTCCCATAAAAGGTGTGGTCATCTGTGACGGTTGTCATCTGGCTCCCACAGAGGATCTGGTTACCACTGGAACTCATCATCTGGCCCCCACAGAGGGTCTGGCTATCAGTGAAGGTTGTCATCTGGCTGCCATAGAGGGTCTGGTTACCACTGGAAGGCATCATCTGGCCCCCATAGAGAGTTTGGTTACCACTGAAGGTTGTCATCTGGCCCCCAGAGAGGGTCTGGTTACCACTGGAGGTTGTCATCTGGCCCCCATAGAGGGTCTGGTTACCACTGGAGGTTGTCATCTGGCCCCCATAAAAAGTCTGGTTACCACTGGAGGTTGTCATCTGCCCCCCATAGAAGGTCTCATCACTACTGGAAGTGCTCATCTGCCCTCCATAGAGGGTCTGGTCACCACTGAAGGTTGGCATCTGTCTCCCAAAGAGGGTCTGGTTACCAGTAAAAGTCATTTTATGGCCCTCAGCAAGAGTCTGTTCACCAGTGAAGGTCATTTGTTCTTCATAGAGAGTCTGGTTATCACTGAGGCACATCACCTGATCTCCACACAGGGTTGTCATCTGGCTCCCAGTGAGGAGCTGGTCACTACTTTGTGTCTTCATCTTGTTACTGTCACTGAAGACTGTCATCTTGCTTGCAGCGATGGTTGTCTTATGGCAACTGGTGAGTGACGTCTTTGGGATATTAGTGACACACGTCATCTGGGAATCTGTTGTGTGTTCAGAGCTCACTTTCTGGCCCATGAAAAAAGTCTCACTTAGGTCTCCAAGGGGCATATCAAGGGCTTTAACAGAGGGTGTTGTTGAGCTCTGGGTGATGACTGTTCCGGAGATGTTAGAATATGCAGAAGTCATTGTTGAGGGCCTCAAGGGAGGGATCATTTGGCTCTGGGTTGACTCATGTTGGCTGTCCTCAACATGGACAGTCAGAGGCACACAGAGCTGTGGCTCTGGTGCATCTAAGGGCTTTGCCTGTTCCTTACTTGGCTCAGAGAAATTCTGGAAAAAATTCTCAATTTCTTCCATTGCCTGGAGGAAATTGGAGTCCATCTCTTTGCTGTTTCTTGATGTCTGAATTAGATCTTCAGTTGTGGGATCCTGTAAAAATGTTAATAGGTCGTGATCCATCCCAGCTCAAATCCTAATCCCTACATAACCCCCTTCTCCATCCTTACGGATCGTATCCTAATTCAGCCCACCACCATCTCTTGCCTAGATGCCTGCAACTGCCTCTCAATGGGCAATTGGTATTCTTGACTCTGGAACTGACTTCATCCAGGTATCCCACACACACAGAATAATATTTCTACACTATTCTTATCTACTGGTGAAGGTTAGAGTCTAGATGAATACATGAATGTCCCACCATTCCTGCAGAGATCATACTCCAGAGACATTTCCAAAGATCTCACAGACCTGCATCCACAGTGGACATTTCTTCCAGAGACCACCCTGAGAGTACCCACGGATTCTAGCTTCCTGAGAACAATTCTGGAAAGAACTAGCTTCCAGGACTATTTTGCTATGGACTGAATGTTTGTGTCTCCCCAAAATTCATATGTTGAAACCTAATCCCTAATGTGATAGTATTAAAAGATAGGGCCTTTGGTAGATGACTAGGCAACAGAGACAAAGCCCTTGTGAATGGGATTAGTGTTCATCTAAGGGGCTGAGGAGACCACAGTTCTTCATCTGTACCATGTGAGGACACAGCTAGAAAGTCCCATCCATAAGCCAGAAGGCAGGTCCCCACCACATACCAAATCTGTCAGTGCCTTGATCTTAGACATCCTGGCATCTAGAACTGTGAGAAATAAACTTCTGTTGTTCATAAACCACCCAGATTATAGTATTTTTTAAAATAGCAACCTGGATAGAAAGGACATTCCAAGAAGCAGCTTCTTTAGAACAAGAGGCCCAACTGATTTACACTTCTGTTTAGAGTGGCCATTCAAATATTTCTAGGTTTCCTATGCATCTGGTGTCAAGTTTACTAATTTTTTTTTCTCTGCCCCCTATGCTCTGCAGGAAAGGTGTTTGTTTGTCTGAGTTGGAGTCTCACTCTGTTGCCTAGCCTGGAGTACAGTGGCATACTCATGGCCACCCCATGACTCATTGTCAACCTGTGGGCTCCAGAGATCCTTCCACCTCAGCCCTCCAAGTAGCCAGAACTACAGGTGTGCGCTACCACTTCTGGCTAATTTTTTTTTTTTTGGTTTATTGTAGAGATGAGTTCTCACAAGTTGCCCAGGTTGTTCTCAAACCTGTGGGCTCAGGCAATCCCCTCACCTTGGCCTCCCAAAGTGCTGGGATTACAGGCTGAAGCCACTGTGCCTGGCCTAGGAAAGGTGTTAAGTTTATAATTAGTCCCCCAGAGACACCATTTGGGTAGCCTCACAACTTTTTCTTTTCTTTTTTTATTTTGAGTTGGAGTTTCACTCTGTCACTCAGACCTGAGTGCCTTGGCCACTCCCCACCACCACAGCCTCGACCTGCTGGGCTCTTGCGATCCTTCTGCCTCAGCCTTCTAAGTAGCCGGAACTACAGGCACGCGCTATCACGCCCGGCTAATTTTTGATTTATTGTAGAGATGATGTCTCGCCAAGTTGCCCAGGTGGGTCCCGAACCTGCAGGCTCAGGCAATTCACTCACCTTGGCCTCCCAAAGTGTGGGATTACAGGCTGAGCCATCGAGCCCGGCCAACTTTTTCATCCTGTATGCCTCTGTCCTTCTTAGTCATACTTGTCTACCCAGTTTTGCCATGGCCCTGTCCAATCCCTTGCTTAGCCTGCCCCACTCTCCCAAGTTATATCTTTTCCTATTCAATATGTTTTCCTTTCCTATCCCTGCCATCAAAGGCCAGTCTCTCCTTTGTCCTGGCTCTCAGAACAGAGATACCATGATAATCCTCTCATGCTGTATTCAAAATATATGACTGGGCCGGGGTCGGTGGCTCAGCCTGTAATCCTGCGCCCTTGGGAGGCTGAGGTGAGTGGATTGCCTGAGCCCATGGGTTCGAGACGCGCCTGGGCAGGCGAGACCTCATCTCTACCATAAATCAAAAATTAGCCGGGCGTGGTAGCAGCGCGCCTGTAATTCTGGCTACTCGGAAGGCTGAGGCGGAAGGATCGCCGGAGCCCGGCAGGTGGAGGCTGCGGTGGCCGGGAGCGGCCACTGCATCCAGTCTGGGCGACTGAGTGAGACTCCAACTCAAAATAAATAAATAAATAAATATGACTGGACTGCCATTGAAATGATGGATACTCTGAAGTCCTCCCCTTGATGGATGGCTTTAAATTATATATATACAAATTCATGATTGAAAATAGATGAGCCGGGCTCGGTGGCTCAGCCTGTAATCCCAAGCCTATGGAAGGCTGAGGTGAGTGGATTGCCTGAGCCTGCCGGTTCGAGACCTGCCTGGGCAGCAAGACCTCATCTCTACAATAAATTAAAAAATCAGCCGGGCGTGGTAGCGCATGCCTGTAATTCCGGCTACTTGGAAGGCTGAGGCGGAAGGATCGCCAGAGCCCAGCAGGTCGAGGCTGCGGTGGCCGGGAGCGGCCACTGCCCTCCAGTCTGGGTGACAGAGTGAGACTCCAACTCAAAAAAGAAAAAAGAAAATAGATGTAATTTTCCAAGGACTGGAAGAGGGCAGCCTTGAAAGAAGGGAGATAATTAAAGCCACAGTGGAAGCAGAAGCCACTTTCACTTAGCGCTGTGGGCTGATAAAAGACATGCATGAAAAACCCGCAGTAGCCGGGCTTGGTGGCTCAGCCTGTAATCGGGCACCTTTGGGAGGCTGAGGTGAGTGGATTGCCTGAGCCCGCAGGTTCGAGACTCACCTAGGCAACTTGGCAAGACCTCATCTCTACAATAAATCAAAAATTAGCTGGGCGTGGTAGCGCACGCCTGTAGTTCCAGCTACTCGGAAGGCTGAGGCGGAAGGATCGCCAGAGCCCAGCAGGTCGAGGCTGTGGTAGCCGGGAGCGGCCACTGCACTCCAGTCTGGATGACAGAGTGAGACTCCAACTCAAAAAAAGACAAACAAAAAAACCCCGCAGTAAACATGGTACTCAATGTTGAAAGGGAGAACTTGTCCTCTAAGACCAGAAACAAAGCAAAAAACAGAAAGGAAAGTGGGGACATTACTACTTGTTAAATATTTCTTTTAACATAGTGCAGAGTGCAGGTAAGAAAAATAAAAGTTATCTAAACTGTAAAGAAGTAAAGTAGGCCAGGCATGGTGGCTTACACCTATAATCCCAGCACTTTGAGACTAGCCTAGGCAACTTGGCAAGACCTCATCTCTACAATAAATCAAGAAAAATTAGCCTGATGTGATGGAGAATGACTGTAGTTCCACCTATTTGGAAGGATCATCTGAGGCCTGCAGGTCAAAGCTGTGGTGGCTGAGTGTGCCACTGACTCCAGCCTGAGCAACAGAGTGAGACTCTGACTCCAAAAAAAGTCAAGTTATCTCTGTTCAGATGATATGATCTTGTATGTAGAAGATCCTAAAGATTCCACACACACACACACACACACACACACACAACTGTTAGAACTAATCAATGAACTTAGCAAAGTAGCAGGATACAAAACCGACACACAAAAATCTGTTGAATTTCTATACACTAACAATAATCAAGAAAATTACAAAAACAATTCCATTTACAGTAGCATCAAAAAGAATAAAATACTTAGGCATTAATTTAACCGTGGAGGTGAAAAACTTGTACAGGCCGGGTCAGTGGCTCAGCCTGAGCCAGCGGGTTCGAGACCCGCCTGGGCAACTTGGCAAGACCTCATCTCTACAATAAATCAAAAAATTAGCCGGGTGAGGTAGTGTGCGCCTGTAGTTCCAGCTACTTGGAAGGCCAAGACGAATGGATTGCCTGAGCCCACAGGTTCGAGACGCACCTGGGCAACTTGGCAAGACCTGGTCTCTACAATAAATAAACAAACAAACTACTAACTAACTGGGCGTGGTATTGCGCGCCTTTAGTTCCGGCTACCTGGAATGCTGAGGCAGAAGGATCCCCAGAGCCCACCAGGTCGAGGCTGCGGTGGCCGGGATCGTGCCACTGCACTCCAGTCTGGGTGACAGAGTGAGACTCCAACTAAAAAAATAAATAAATAAATAGAAAGGCGGAGCTCGGTGGCTCCGCCTGTAATCCCATCATTTCGGGAGGCCAAGGTGAGTGGATTGTCTAAGGCCCCGGGGTTCAAGACCAGCCCAGGCAACTTGGCAGACCTGTCTCTACAATAAATCAAAGATTACCCGGGCGTGGTAGCTCGCGCCTGTAGTTCCGGCTACTTGGAAGGCTGAGGCAGAAGGATCGCCAGAACCCAGCGGGTCGACGCTGGGGTGGCCATGAGTGTACCACTGCACTCTAGCCTGGGAGACAGAACGAGGCCCAGTCTCAAGGAAAACATTATTGGGGGAAAAAATCCATCTCTAATAAAAATCATGCTTTTATACTGCCTTTCCCACCATTCCTGTCCTTGTAATAATAGTGTAACTCCTGTCGGTCCCCTCCTCCCACTATCGGACTGGAAGTCCTTGAGTAGTAGAACTCTATTTCGTCCCGAGCAAGGCCTGACAGATCCCGCCAGGAACCTCAGAAAACAGGGACCCAATGAAGGAATGATCCCCACTCCACCACTCTAAGTTCACCTTGGGTCTCTAAAGCGTCAGGCCTCAAGAAAGCAAACGGATGCCAACTTGGGCGTGGGTTCCTAAAGCATCAAGCCATCAGGAAAGCAGACGGATCCCATCACTGGCTTGGGGCATTATTACGATTAGTCCCACGCGTGGGCTATGCCTCCTCCTCTTAATCTCTAACATATCTAACTGAACCCACCCAGGTCCCTCCGAATCCTCAGTCTTGTGTTCCTCGTATATTTCCGTGTTGGCAGGAGCCCAGGGCCGGGCCGTGGGTTGGGAACTCCACGAACCAGCCAGGCAGCGGCTATGCATTTGAGGGGCCCTCAGGACCCACATCTCTGGGCCCCACAGCCGTCTGGTGGAAGGTACGCCCTGCACAGGACAGGCTCGCGGAGGTGCTCAGTCATCATCCCCTTCAACAAATGAACCATTTCGGAACCTCTGCCTGTCCTCCCCCATTAGTGGACGCCCTTGCTAGCATTCCGTTCCACCTTTGAATTTCTGACCATCCAACCCATGACAGAGACCCTCGTCCCTGCGTTTGGAAGCCCTGACTCACCATCACTAGATGCACAGCACAGACTGGGAGGGAACTGCGTTGCACACGGCCTGTGAAGAACCAACACTGAGTGGCAGAGAGTCCTCCACCGCCTGGCTTTTATAGTCCCGGGCCGGATGCACGGGGGTCACTGATTTACGCCTTCAGTTGGCCACGCCCTTCGGGGCGGAGACGGGCATCACCGACCTGTGCAGCCTCGACCTCTCAGTGAACAGAGTGATTGGGTTACCTATCAGGAGCCTCCAGACATCAACACAATCACTTCCGGTGCTCCCGCTGTGCTAGGATTACAATTTGCATTAATTAGCTCATTTCTTCCTCACCTGTCCTGGGAAGTGGATTTTCTTTCTTTCTTTCTTTCTATTTTTTTTTTTTGAGTTGGAGTCTCACTCTGTCGCCCAGACTGTAGTGCAGTGGCCGTCATGTGAAGCAGAGACTGTGTCTGAGCGAGGTTAAGTATTGGCAGGGTTTCCACAAAGTCAATCATGGATTCTAGACTTGAACTCAAACGGTTTTTGCTCTTCTTGAGTCCTTAAACACACACAGGGCTCAGATCCAATCAGTTGCTCGCTTATACAAACTCCACCTTATTGAACGCGGTAAATTTAATCAAAATTACGTCTAGGGTGAGACCTGAGGATTCAATCAGGTCACCATAGAAATGCTAATGGTATTTTTTGATGCCTGTCCCTCCCAGTAAGCGGGTCCCAGAGACTATTTCACTCCAGCAGAGCCTGATGAACAACTGGAGTCACATGATTGACTTCTGATCCCCTTCCAATTTCCCTCGAAATCTCTATTGGGTCCCATTGTCTCTGGTCCATCTATCACCAAAAAGCCTGGGCTTTAGCAGTGTTTAGAACAATCAGTCCCATCCAAGGCCACCCCACCTGTCCCCTGGTTCTAAAATTTTTCATGGAAGCCTCCTGGACAGTCAGGAGTTTAAAAGATGGGCATATGACTCCTTGATTTTACCACTGTGAGAAATACACATGCAAATATGTTATTTTAATTCATGCAAAACTCAGAATTTTGTTTAAATGAAAAGGCTAAATTAAGTCACCCAAATTCTTTTAAGTTGCTTATGAGTCTTTTGGTTAATCACTATTTACACTATTTTAAAAGAATTCTAAGTGTAAAAGTAAACGTACAATTAAATCTAATTTAAATGAGTGTCTTTATAAATTCTGTCATTGTAAATCTCAGACAAAACAGAAAATTACATGAATCTGTGGAGTTACACCACTTAAGCTTATTGGTAAAGTTTGGTTATTTATTTACTTTTTAGAGACAGAGTCTTGCTCTGTTGTCCAGGCTGGTCTGGAATTCCTGGTCTCAAGCAATTTTTCTGCCTGGCATCCCAAAATGCTGAGATTGCAAGTGTGAGCCACTGTGCCCCACCCATCTGGGTAAAGTTTTAAAGGGTCATATTTGTCTGTTAGATTCTTGTTATTAACAGTGGTTGTATTATTTTTTTATAATATGTTAATTATGTTGTCTAACATCAGTTGATTTTAGGATCTTGAACAAATGCAATATTGAGATAATTAGTAATCATTGTTTACTTAGAAGTCTTTAAAGAAATTAAAATTCAAGAATCAGAAGTAAATAGAATTAATAGTTGTCATACAATATGAAAGTGAATTTTTTTTCAGAGACAGGGTATTGCTGTGGTCCAGGCTGGAGTGCAGTGACGGGATCATAGCTCACTGCAGCCTCAACCTCTTGGACTCAGGCGATCCTTTCACCTCAGCCTCCCAAATAGCTGGGACTTTAGGCATGTGTCACCACACTCAGCTAATTTTTTTTTTTACATTTTGTGCAGACAGGATTTTACTGTGTAGCCCAAGTTGGTCTCCAATTCCTGGACTGAGCAATCTTCCCTCCTTGGCCTCCCAAAGTAGTAGGACTACAAGTTTGAGCCACCATGCCCCATCTAAAAACAAAGCTTTCAATAAATCATCATTTAAGCATCTTATTTGGCGTGACTATATAAATATATAGATATACATTTATACTTATCAATTTATAATAAAGTTAGTGAATATAAGAAATATGTAAGAGAGAGAGAGTAGCTCAGATAAAAAGAAATTGGACCCTGGTTACATAATCTGTTCTCAAAGTTCAGTAGAAAAATGCTTTTTTTTTTTCTTAGATAGGATCTTACTCTGTCACCCAGGCTGGAGGGAAGTAGCATGATGATAGCTTACTGCAGCCTTGAACACCAGGGCTCAAAGGATCCTCTCACCTCAGCCACCTGAGTAGCTAGGGCTACAGGCACATGCCAACATGCCTGACTAATTTAAAAAATATATTTTCTAGATTAAGAATAATTGTATGTGGGATTTTTTAAAAAGTGAATTAAAAAATAGAGATGGAAGCCGGGCTCGGTGGCTTAGCCTGTAATCCCGCGCCTTTGGGAGGCTGAGGTGAGTAGATTGCCTGAGACCACGGGTTCGAGACCCGCCTGGGCGGCGAGACCTTATCTCTACAATAAATCAAAAAATCAGCCGGGCTTGGCAGCGCATGCCTGTAATTCCGGCTACTTGGAAGGCTGAGGCGGAAGGATCGCCGGAGCCCAGCAGGTCAAGGCTGCGGTGACCGGGAGCAGCCACTGCACTCCAGTCTGGGTGACAGAGTGAGACTCCAACTCAAAAAAAAAAAAAAAAAAATAGAGATGGAGCCTTGCTATGTTGCCCAGGCTGGTCTCAGACTCCTGACCTCAAGACATACTCTTGTGTCAGCCTCCCGGATAGCTAGGACTACAGATACATGCTATCATGCCCAGCTAATTTTTTGATTTTTTTTGGAGAGATGGGATCTCCCTGTTACCCAGGCTGGTCTCGAACTCCTGGGCTCAAGCAATCCTCCCTCCTTGACCTCCAAAAGTGCTCGGATTACAGGCGTGAGCCATTGTACCTAGCCTGGAGGAGTTTTTGGGTTTTTTTTGAGTTGGAGTCTCACTTTGTCACCCAGACTGGAGTGCAGTGTCATGCTCCGGGCCACCGCAGCCTTGACCTGCTGGGCTCCAGCGATCCTTCTGCCTCAGCCTTCCAAGTAGCGGGAACTACAGGCACGTGCTACTACGCCCAGTTAATTTTTTTTAATTTTTTTTTTTTTGAGTTGGGGTCTCACTCTGTCACCCAGACTGGAGTGCAGTGACTGCTCTTGGCCACCGCAGCCTCAACTTGCTGGGCTCTGGTGATCCTTCCGCCTCAGCCTTCCAAGTAGCTGGAACTACAGGTGTGCGCTACCACACCCAGCTAATTTTTTATTTATTGTAGAGATGAGGTCTTGCCAAGTTGCCCAAGCGGGTCTCGAACCGCAGGCTCAGGCAATCCACTCACCTTGGCCTCCCAAAGTGCTGGGATTACAGGCTGAGCCACCGAGCCCGGCCTGGAGGAGTATTTCTAATTATAATCCTTATAATATAATTTTCTGTTGAGATGTAATAAAATACTGTCACCAATAACATAGGCAAATATGTAGTGATTTCTCATTCTCAGTCACTTTTGGTCAGTTCTTTCTTTTCTCAGTCACATTTGGGCCAGCTCTTTCTTGCTACTTTTCTTGATTCTGCATTTCTTTCTCTTAACACTCAGATTCTTTTTGCCTGTGCCCCTACTCAGATGGCCACCTAACATCGTCAGAGGTTTGGTTCCTTATCTTGCTTGGGCTTCCAAAGGCAAAGCACCCTCAACAGGGTTCTAGGGGAAAAATTGTCAGCTTCAAATTATTTCAGAGTTGTTCAACAGTGCAATGAAAACTGCCTTGCTTGTCATTTCCACAATGTGGGGAAAACTGGCAAAACAAGAGCAAGACATCAGGGTTGTCATCATGTTTCTTTCTTTTGTTTTTTGAGTTGGAATCTCACTCCATCACCCAGCTTGGAGTGCTGTGGCATGCTCACGGCCACCTCAGCATTGACCTGCTGGGCTCCGGTGATCCTTCCACTTCAGCCTTCCAAGCAGCGGAAACTACAGGCACGTGCTACCACGCCCGGCTAATTTTTTTTTTTTTTTAATTATAGAGACGAGGTCTTGCCAACTTGCCTGGGCTGGTCTCAAACCTGTGGGCTCAGGCAATCCACTCGCCTCGGCCTCCCAAAGTCCTGGGACTACCGACTGAGCCACTGAGCCTGGCCTTGGCACCATGTTTCTATCCAGAAGAGTGAGAAGTTATGTTCAAATCGTGTACCCTGATAGGGGCACTTCACTTTTGTGTGTTATTCGTCCTCCAAATCTATAATCTCAGTCTAATCATGACAAACCCAAATTGAGGAAAATTCTAAAAGAATTTTTTTTTTTTAAATTTTTTTTTTGAGTTGGAGTCTCACTCTGTCGCCCAGACTGGAGTGCGGTGGCCGGGAGCGGCCACTCGACCTGCTGGGCTCTGGCAATCCTTCCGCCTCAGCCTTCCGAGTAGCCGGAATTACAGGCATGCGCTATCATGTCCGGCTGATTTTGTGATTTATTGTAGAGATGAGGTCTCGCCAAGTTGCCCAGAGGGGTCTCGAACCCGTGGGCTCAGGCAATCCACTCACCTCAGCCTCCCAAAGGCGCGGGATTACAGGCTGAGCCACCGAGCCCGGCTAAACGAATATTTAAACAGTACTCTTCAAGAATTGTTTATCATGAAAGACAAGGCAACACAGAGAAACTATCATAGATTGAAGGAGAGTAAGAAAACCTGCCAATTAATGCAGTGTGGTGTCCTGGCCTGGATTCTGCAAATTAAAAGGAACATCAGTGGACAAAGTTTTGTAAACCAAATATAGTCAATGTAGTCAGTCATCTTAGTCAATCTAGCTACAGGTTTGTCAATTTTGTTAATCTTTTAGAAGAACCAACTTTGGGTTTCATTGATTTTTCTCTACTGTTTTGCTACTCTGTTTTGTTTATCTCTGCTGTAATCATTATTTCCTAACTCTTGCTAACTTTGGGTTGAGTTTTCTCTTTTTCAAATTCCTTAGAGTGTAAAGTCAGGCTATTGATTTGAGATCTTTCTTCTTCTCTTCCTTCTCCTTCTCCTTCTCCTTCACAGACAGAGTCTCTCTCTGTTGCCCAGGCTGGAGTGCAGTGACCTAACTGTAGCTCATTACAGCCTTGAACTCCTGGGCTCCAGTGTTCCTCCCATCTCAGCCTCCCATGTAGCTGGGACTACAGGTGTGCACCTCCATGCTTGGCTAATTTATTTTTTATTTTGTAGAGACAGGGTCTTACCATGTTGCCAAGGCTGGTATCAAACTCTTGGTCTCAAATGATGCTCCTGCCTCAGCCTCCCAAAGTACTGGGATTACAGGCATGAGCCACCACATCTAGTCTTTTTTTGGTTGGAGTCTCACTGTGTTGCCCAGGCTGGAGTGCAGTGGCATGTTCATGGCCACCTCAGCCTCAACCTGCGTGGCACAGGAGATCCTTCTGCCTCAGCCTTCCAAGTAGCTGGAACTACAGACACATGCCACAGTGCCCAGCTAATTTTTTGATTTATTGTAGAGATGAGGTCTCACCAAGTTGCCCAGGCCGGTCTCGAACTCATGGGGTCAGGCAATCCTCTCACCTCAGCCTCCCAAAGTGCTGGGATCATAGTTGTGAGCCACTGCGCCCAACCAGTTTTTATATTTTCATTTACTGTGCAAGTGAAAACTGTGTTTTTATTTCCATTAGTATCTAAGTATTTTCTAATTTCCCTTTGATTTCTTTTTTTTTTAAACATATTTCTTATTTTAAAATTGTGGAGTACAGCCCTTTGATTTCTTATTTGATCCACTGGTTGTTTAAGATTGTGTTCTTTAATTTCCACAAATTTGTGCATTTTCTAGTTTTTATTCTGTTATTGGCTTGTTTGTTTGTTTTCTTTCTGAGTCAGAATTTCTGTCTCCCAGACTAGAGTGCAGTGGTATAACCACTGCAGCCTTGACCTCCTGGGCTCAGAGAATCCTTCCGCCTCAGCCTCTTTAGTACCTGGGACTATTGGCATGTGCCACCATGCCAGGCTAATTTTTTTATTTTTATTTTTGTAAAGACAAGGTCTTGCTATATTGTCCAGGCTGGTCTTGAATTCTTGGGATCAAGCCATCCTCTCGCCTTGGCCTCACAAAGTGCTGGCATTATAGGTGTGGGCTACTGCACCTGGCCTCTTTTGTTTACTATTTGTTTAAAATATATTTTTCTGTCTTTCTACTTTCAATTTAACTGTGGTTGTATCTAAAGTTAGTCTCTTGTAGAAAGCATATATTTGGATCATGTTTGTTTATTCATTATGCTAATTTCTGTGTTTCTATTGAAGAGTTTTACTCATTTACATTTAAAAATATTTACTGATAAGGAGATATTTAATTCTGCTATTTCACCATTTGTTCTCTATATGCCTTATTGCCTTTTTTGTCCTTCATTTCTTGCACTGCTGCCTTCTTTTGTGTTTAGCCAATTTTTTGGTAGTGAAAAGTTTTATTATTTATTTATTCATTTGTTTTGAGTCTGTGTCTCACTCTGTTGCCCAGGTTGGAGTGCAGTGGCACACTCATGGCTACTGCAGCCTCGACCTGCTAGGCTCAGGTCATCCTTCCGCCTCATCTTCCAAGCAGCTGGAACCACAGGCGTGCGCTATTATGCCCAGCTTATTTACTTATTTCTTTTTCCTTTTTTTTTTTTTGAGTTGGAGTCTCACTCTGTCGCCCAAACTGGAGTGCAGTGGCCGCTCCCAGTCACCACACCCTCAACCTGCTGAGCTCCGGCCATCCTTCCACCTCAGCCTTCCTAGTAGCTGGAACTATAGGCGCACACTACCACACCCAGCTAACTTTTTGATTTATTGTAGAGATGAGGTCTCGCCAAGTTGCCCAGGCGGGTCTCGAACCCGCAGGTTCAGGCAATCCACTCACCTCAGCCTCCCAAAGCGCAGGATTACAGGCTGAGCCACCGAGCCCGACTGTTTTTATTTATTGTAGAGACGAGGTCTTACCAAGTTGCCCAGGCTGGTCTCGAACTCCTGAGCTCAGGTAATCCTCTTGCCTCGGCCTCCCAAAGTGCTGGGAGTGAGCTGGCGTGAGCCACCAAGCCCGTCCTGTGAAAAGTATCAAATACTTTGTGTGTGTGTGTGTGTGTGTGTGTGTACTTATACACACATATGTATCCTTTTGTACGTTTTCTATAGATATTTTCTTTGTGGCTATCATGGTAATTACATTTATATGGTAATTACAATTACATGGTAATGCCATCCTAAAGCTATAACACTAATTTGAATTTATACCAGCTTAACTTCAGTACCATACAAAAACTCTGCTCCTGTGCAGCTCAGTATCCATCTTCTTTCAGCTTCTGATGACACAAAATTACATCTTTGTGCAATGTATGTCCCAAAACATAAGCTTTCAATTTAAAAAAATTGTTTTCCCTTTATTTCAATAGCTTTGGGGAGTACTAATAATTTTTGATTACATAAATTGTAGAGCAGCGAAGTCTGGGCTTTAAGTGTACCCACCACTCCCACCTGTAGAATATTGTACTCTCTAGGTGATTTTTTTTGTCCCGTCATGCCTTCCCACCCTCCCCCTCTGAGTCTCCAAAGTCCATTATGCCATTCTCTGTGCCTTTACAGATCCTTAGTTTAGCTCCCACTCACCAGTGAGAACATGCAATGTTTGGTTTTCTGTTCCTACCTTAGTTCACTTAAGAAGATGTTCTCTGGCCGGACTCAGTGGCTCATGCCTAAATTCCCAGCATTCTGGGAGGCCGAGATGAGAGGATAGGCTGAGCCCACAGATTCGAGACCAGCCTGGGCAACTTGGTGAGACCTCATCTCTACAATAAATTAAAGTAAAAAATTAGCTGGGCGTGATGGCATGTGCCTATAGTTCCAGCTACTTGGAAGGCTGAGGCGGAAGGATTGCCTGATCCCAGTAGGTCGAGGCTGCGGTGGCTGTGAGCATGCCACTGCACTCCAGTCTGGGTGACAGAGTGGGACTCCAACTCAAAAAAAAAAAAAGAAAAATGATGTTCTCCAATTCCATCCATGTTGCTGCAAAAGACATCATTTCATTCTTTTTCATGGCTGAATAGTATTCCATGTATCAATATAGACATAGATATCACATTTCCATTATCTACTGATCAGTTGATAGGTATTTAGGTTGATTCCACATCTTTGCAATTGTGAATTGTGCTGCAATGAACATGCAAGTAGAGGTATCTTTTTTGAATAGCAACCTGCTTCTTTGGGTAGATCAAATAGTAGATCTTTTCGTTCTTAAAGAAATCTCCATATTGATTTTCATAGAGGTTGTAATTTACACTCCCACCAACAGCGTATAAACATCTGTACCACATCTGCTCCATCAACTATTGCTTTTTTATTTTTGAGTAATGGCCATTCTGACTGGTGTAAGGTGGTATTTCATTATGGTTTTAATTTGCATTTCCCTAATGAGAGATGTTGAGTATTTTTTTCACATGCTTGCTGGTCATTTGTATATCTTCTTTTGAGAGATGTCTGTTCATGCAATTTGCCTACTTTTTTTTCAACCAAAGCACTTTAATTTATAACTTTAATGTACAATATGAAGTCCATAATTTCTTGAAATTACCACCTGGTTCCCACTTGTTAAGAACTGAGTCTGCACTTTCAGTCTTCATCATCTGGAAGGATACTTAACTCTTCATCTGTCCACTGGGAAGGATCTGGATATACAAAGTGACCCAGCACAGAATCTGAGTGGTGCCAAAAGCTCAAGAATCCAGAACTACATGGCTGCACTGAAGACCTTGGTCTTGATCACTTGTGACCTGGTAAGCTGGGGAAACTGTCTATACCAGGGCTCAATGTGCACACCACTGACAGCACTGCCAAGGGATGTCGCTCCCCTGCCCCCTGGCAGCTCCCCTACCCAGCAATTTGCCTACTTTTTAATGGGGTCATTTGCTTTTTTCTTGCTGATTTGTTTGCGTTTCTTGTAGATTTTGAATATTTTGAATTATACATCTGTCAGATGTATAATTTGCAAATATCTTCTCCCAGTCTGTAGGTTACCTATTTGCTCTGTTTAATTATTTCTTTTGTTGTACAAAACTATTTCTTTTGTTGTATAAAGTTTTCTAGTTTAAGTCCCACTTTTTTTTTTTTTGGAATCTCACTCTGTCACCCAGGCAGGAGTATAGTGGCACACTCACGGCCACCCCAGTGTCGATCTATTTCTTTCATCAAGTTTGAGGTATGTCCAGCCCTTATTTCTTTAAAAAAAAATTTTTCTTTGCTCCTTCTCTTGTTTTCTTATGAGACTTCCACAGTGTTTATGTCAGTCTACTCCATGTTGTCCCATGGGTCCCTTAGGCTCTGTTTAGTTTTTCTTTGATCTTTTTTTCTTTCTGCTCCCCAGACTTGATAATTCCAGGTGTGCCAAACTCAAGTTTGCTAATTTTTTTCTTCTGTCTACTCAAATCTACATTTGAATCCCTTTAGTCAAATTTTTACTTTAGTGATTGTGCTTTTCAGCTCCAGGATTTTTTTACATTTTCTTTTTCTCTATGGAAAATTCCATTTTATTCATATATCATCTTCTTGACTTTGTCCACATCTTCCTTCAGTTCTTTGAGCATCTTTAAAACAGTTGCTTTAAATTATTTGTGTAGTAAGTCTACATCATGTCTTTCTTAGGGCATTTTCTGTTGACATTTTTTTTTTCTCTGATAGACCATACTTCACTATTTCTTTTTCTTATGTCTTGTGATTTTGTGTTGTTGTACTTGAAAACCGAACTTTTGAATCTTATAATGTGGTAACTCTAGAAATCAGATCCTCCTCTTCCCTAGGACTTTCTTTTATATTTCTTTTGCTCTTTTTTATTTTTTGCACATAAAGAAGGCATACTTATTTTGATTACATTTTCACTTTTTTAAAAAGTTGGAATCTCACTTTGTCGCTCAAGTTGGAGTGCGGTGGCTCACTGTAGCTTCCACATCCTGGGCTCAGGTGATCCTTCTGCCCTAGCCTCCTGAGTAGCTGGGACCACAGGAAAGCACCACCACACGCAGCTAGTTTTTTGATTTTTGGTAGAGATGAGGTCTCACTATGTTACCCAGGTTGGTCTCAAACTCTGGGCTCAATCAATCCTTCCGCTTTGGCCTCCCAAAGTGCTGGCATTACAGGCGTGAGCCACCAGGCCCAAACTATTTTATTTGGTTATGTTTGTATGGTGTCTTTGTGCTGGAGATTAGCCCAAGATGTAAATTCAAGGTCTTCTATGAGTCTGTGCCTTTGCCTGGACATGCATGGTGACTTTCTAAATTCCCCTGTGAATGTGGTTGCTTTGGGATATCCTGACCCTTAAATTTATGGATCCTGAAAGAAGTGAAAAGGAAAAATAAAAAGGGGGAAAAAACCCTTGCTGGCTCTTTAAGTCTCCTAAAAGTCACTTCTGTCAGAGTGGGTTGTAAAAATGGAATGGGGGTTACACAGCTCACCCCTGTGTCTGCACCTCCATCATCAGAATCCCAACTATGTGGAGGACAGGGTCCTTATTGCCCACCCTGGATCCTGCAAGCTGAGTTTAAGGTGCTCCAAGAATTAGTATACATCCATGGGGGTGGGGTAAGAGTAGCTGTTACCATGCTAAGAGCTTAAATTGACTAATATCAACCACAGTCTATAGTCCACATCTTCCCTTGGAAGTTGCAAGCTTTGTAATAGATTCCGGAATTCTTATATCAGACAGATTCTTTCAGTACAATTGTCTGGTGTTTCCTACTCTGTCTTCCCTGATGTCATCATAATCTTATTAATTTTTTTTTTTTTTTGAGTAGGGTTCATACTCTATATCCCAGGCTGGAGTGCAGTGCTACGATCTTGGCTCACCACAGTCTCAACCTTCTGGGCTCAGGCAATACTTCTTCCTCAGCCTCCTGAGTGGCTGGGACTACAGGTGTATACCACCATGTCCGGCGAATTTTTTGGAGAGATTAGTTCTCATTATGCTGCTCAGGCTGGACTCAAACTCCTGGACTGAAACAATCCTCCTGCCTCGGCCTCCCAAAGTGCTAGGATTACAGGCATGAGCCACCATGCTTGGCCCCTAATTTTTATTTGCTCTCCTTTCAATAGTTATTTCTACTTGTTGTTGCTTATTTGGTTATATTATGTAATGGATTTTCTATATTCTTGATGTTTTCCAAAGAATTCATTTTTAATTGATTAATTAGAATATTTATTTATTGTTTCAATTCCTTTTTGTTTTCTAACTCAATATTTTCTGTTTTATACTTATTAATTTCTTCCTTCTGATTTTTTTCTGTTTATTTTGTTATTCTTTTCCTGACTTTTTGAGTTGTGTGTTTAATCCACATACTTTCAATCATTCACTTTTATTTTCTTTTAATAGGTAAATTAAGCTCATTTACATTTATTAATACAATTGATGTGTTTGACTTCGGTTATATTATTTTATTGTATCTTTTCTGAATTTTCTATTTTTACCATTGTTTCCTTTGCTCATTTTTATTTCTTAAAAAAATCAGAGGCATTGATAAAAAATGTGAATGATTTCTTTTGCTTTGCAGAAGCTTTTCAGTTTGATGAGGTCCCACTTGTCAATCTTATCTCTTATGGAATGGGCTTTTGGGGTTTTGATCAGGAATTGGTTGTCTATTCCAGTTTCTGTAAGGGTGTCTCCTGCATTTTCTAAGATTTTTATAGTTTGAGGTGTTTGATCCATTTAGAGTTGATTTTTGTGTATAGTGATAGGTAGGTGTCCTGTTTCAGTCTTCTGCATGTGGTCAGCCAGTTTTCCCAACACCATTTACTGAATAGGTTCTCCTCTCCCCAGTGGTTTTTGGTGGAGGCTTTGTTGAAGACAAGTTGGTTGAGAAATCGAGGTTTTGCTTCTGGAATCTCTATCCTGTTCCATTGGTCTATATGCCTGTTCTTGTGCCAATGCCAGGCTGTTTTGATGATTGTAGCCCAGAACTGTGATACCTCCTGCTTTTGCTAAGGATTGTTTTGGCTAATTGTGGTTGACTGTGTTTCCATATGAATTTCTGTTTGTCGTTTCCAGTTCTGAGAAGAATGATGTTAGTAATTTAATGGGTATTGCGTTGAATCTGTAGATTGCCTTGGGTAGTCAGTAAGAGTAGCTGATCTCACACCAGGTGAAGCAAGGACCAATGGAAGGCCCAAACTTTACCTGTACGATGGCCACTTATGTACCTAATCCTGAATTGTACCCCACATCTTTAAAATTAAAAAAAAATGCTGGGCATGGTGGCTGTAACCCCAGAATTTTGGGCAGCAGAGACAAGAGGATTGTCTGAGCTCAGGGGTTTGAGCCCAGCCTGGAAAATTTGGCAAGATCCCATCTCTACAATAAATCAAAAAATTAGCCGGGTGTGGTGGCATGCGCCTGTAGTTCCAGTCACTTGGAAGGCTGAGATGGAAGGATCACCTGAGTCCAGCAGGTCTAGGCTGTGGTGGCTGTGAGCATCCCATTGCACTCCAGCCTGGGCGACAGAGTAAGACTCCAACTCAAAATTTTAAAAAAGTGAATGGTACAAAATAACAGATTTATTATAGCATTAGGCTTTATGTAACTTTAGGATTTAGTGACTAAGTCTTTGTAAGACTTGCCTCTGTGCCTGATGCTGGCCCGATGTCAGCGGGGCTAGCAGTAAGGAAGGGAAGATGGATGTGAAGCTAGGAAACCAAAGGTAGACAGACAGGAACTTTTGAGGACAGACTAGAATGGCATCTGAGTCTCATTGCCTCAAATCTCCATGTTGTAGGTGACCTGTCAGATAAACTGATTCTCTTCACCATGGGCAGCACTCAAGCGTGGCCCAGGATTCAGAGAAGCTGAAGGAGAAGATCTGACAGGAGCAGCAAGTCTGGCTGACCTACAACAACAAAGTGAGGAGCAGAAAAGGAACAATGTGTGTGAACCGCAACAACCTCCCCATACTTCAGAGCATTAAGTGTTACTTCTTTTCTACCTGCCTAATATTGTGTAGATTTCTCTTGTGGCCAAGCCTAACTTGGAGCCACATTTCAGGACATTTGGAGAAACAGTTAGAATGAACTTAGCTAAGCTGACACATCACAAAGCCACTGTAAATAAATTCACACACACAGTGCATGTTATGACCACCGGTCAAATCTTTGGCCCCTGCCCTGCTAACAACACTGGCTACACTGCAAAACATGTGACCCTGCCAGCTAAATCTTGGGTCTTGGGGAAGAGGTAGGGCAAATACTGAAGCAATCTGACCATCAAACATGCATGCCTGTTCTCCAGCAAGGGACAGAGGTGGCAGTAACCATTGTTCCTGTTTATGGCCAGAACTTGGATATGGATTCAAATCAATCTCTATTGATAGTGCTTCAGACAGTATCAGAAAGTTCTAATAACTTTTTAGAGCAAAATAGTAGAATCATAGCCTTACTAATTAAAAGAAAACTGAAATGCTGGAAGGGGACAGAGTCATTATGAAGGCTGGTGGAGATGGGCTAAAGCTTCTTGCAAAGATCCTCAGTGGGGCATTCTCATTTCTGTGGGCAAAGAGACCTTTGGACAAAATAAATGCCTATATTGACCTCTAGACTGAAATAATTGTTTGGATCACCTCTTCTATGGGCTCAGAATCAAGTTGTACCCCCAAATCAGTACTCCTGTTCCAGGATCTGGGAATTAGGTCATCTCCACGTGGCAGATCCCCACAGTCACTCTGGTCCTTGTGTCTTCTGTACACTAGGTGGCACCCATGTCCCAGTTCTGGTATGTTTTGACAGATTTCCCTCTCTTCAGATGTTTTTAATGCTATGGGAATTTCTAATCAAATGGTCGCTTTTCCTACTTTTCTGCTTGTGAATGTTACCTTAGGGCCACACCAGTTTTTATGTTTTATTTTTTTGAGTCGGGGTCTGACTCTGTCACCCAGGCTGAAGTGTAGTAGCATGATCATAGCTTATTGCAGCCTCAACCTTCTGGGCTCAGGCAATCCTTCTGCCTCAGTCTCCCAAGTAGCTGGGACTATAGGGGTGTGCCACTATGCTTGGCTAATTAAAAAAAATTTTTTTTGTAGATAAAAGGTCTTGCTATGTTGCCCAGGCTGGTCTCGACCTCCTGGACTCAAGCAATCCTCTCGCCTTGGTCTTCCAAAGTGTTGAGATTACAGGTATGAGCCACTGTGCCTGGCCCTAGTTTCACTTTTTGTTTTTTAAGAAACTTCCATACTGTTGTCTATAATGACTGTACTAATTTACATTCCCACCAATAGTGTATAAGAGATTCCCTTTTCTCTGCCTCCTTGCCAACATTTGTTATTTTTTGTCTTTTTGATAATAGCCATTCTAACTGGAGTGAAATGATATCTCATTGTGGTTTTGATTTGCATTTCTCTGTTAATTAGTGAGGTTGAACATTTTTTCATATACCAATTGGCCATTTGTATGTCTCTTTAAGAAATTTCTACTTATATTCTTTGCCCGCTTTTTAATGGGGCTTTTTTCTTTTTTTTTTTTTCTGTTGAGTTATTTGAGTTTCTTGTATTCAGAATATTAGTCCAGGAAGGTAGAATTCATCCCTTGGTGGATGACTAGTTTGCACATACTTTCTCTTTTTCTACAGGTTGTTTCTTCACTCTGTTTATTGTTTTCATTGCTGTGTAAGTTTTTAGTTTAATATAATTCTGTTTCTCTATCTTTGTTTTTGCTGCCTGTGCGTCTAAAGACTTAGCCATAACATCTCTGCATAGATCAATGTCCTGAAGTGTTTCCCCTGTTTTCTTCTAGTAGTTTTATAGTTTTGGGTCTTTTGTTTAAGTCTTGAATCCATTTTGCATTGATTTTTGTATATGGTGAGAGATGGGGTCTAGTTTTATTCTTCTAAATATGGATATTCAGTTTTCCTAACACAGTTTATTGAAAAGGATAGGATGTCTTTTGTTCAATGTATATTCTTGGTTCCTTTGTCAAAAATCAGTTGACTGTAATATGTAAACTTATGTCTGGGTTCCGCATTCTGTTTCATTGTTCTATGTATCTGTTTTTATATCAATACCATTCTGTTTTGGTTACTATAGTTTTATAATACATTTTGAAGTCAGGTAATGTAATGCTTCCAACTTTGATCTTTTTGCTCAGTATTGCTTTCACTATTTTGGGATCTTTTATGGTTTCATTCAAATTTTGTGATTGATTTTTCTATTTCTTGAAGAATGTCATTGGTATTTTCTTATCTGTAGATTGCTTTGGGTAGCACAATCATTTTGACAATATTAATCCTTCTAATCCATGAGTATAGGATATCTTTCCATTTGTTAGTTATCCTCAATTTCTTTCATTAGTGTTTTTTAGTTTTTTGGTGGAGATTTTTCTCCTCCGTGGTTAATTTATTCTGATGTGTTTTATTTTTGCAAGGATTGATTTCTTTTTCAACTAACTCTTTATTCGTATATAGGAACACTACTGACTTTTGTATATTGATTTTGTAACATGCAATATGTTTATTAGTTCTAAGATTTTTTGGTGGAGTCTTTAGATTTTTCTGTATAAGATCATGTCACCTGCAAAGAGGGACAATTTGACTTCCTCTTTTCCCATTTGGCTGTCTTATTTCTTTCTCTTGTCTGATTGTTCTGGCTAGGACTTCTGGCACTGTGATGACTATGAATGATGAAAGTGGATATCCCTGTCTTGTTCCAGTTCTTTTTTGGGGGGGTTGATGAGAAGGACTTGGATCCCCAGTAAGCAGTACCAGGGTTGTTCCAGTTCTTAAAGGAAAGTCTTTTTCCCAATCAGTATGATGTTAGCTGTTAATCTGTCATATATAGCCCTTATATATTGAAGTATATTCTTTCTATGTCTAATTGGTTGTGAGTTTTTTTTTTATCATGAAGGGATTTTATCAAATGCTTTTTTCTGCATTTATTGAGATGGTCATAGGGTTTTTGTCCTTTATTCTGTTGATGTGATGTATCAAATTTATTGATTTGCATATATTGACTTATCCTTGTATCCCTGGGATAGACTCCATTTGATCATGACATATTATCTTTATGATATGTTGTTGAATTTAGTTTGCTAATATTTTATTGAGGATTTTTGCATCTATATTCATCAGGGATATTGGCCTGTAATTTTCTTTTTCTTTGTCTGGTTTTGACATCGTGGTAATGTTGACCTTGTAGAACGACTTAGAAAGAATTCCCTCCTCTTCAATTTTCTGGAACAGTTTGAGAAGAATTAATGTTAATTCTTCTTTATAAGTTTGGTAGAATTAAGCAGTAAAGCCATCCAGTGCTGGGCCTTTCTTTGTTGGGAGATTTTTATTACTAATTCAATTTTATTATTAAGTGTTGGTCTGTTTAGGTTTTCTGTTTCTTCCTGGTTTAATTTTGGTAGTCTATGTGTCCAGGAAGTTATTTGTTTCCTTTGGGTTTTCCAATTTGTTAGTATATAATTCTTCATAATAGTCTGTAGTGATCCTTCATGTTTCTATTATAACAGTTGCAGTGTTTTCATTTTTGTTTCTAATTTTATTTATTTGAGTCTTCTCTCCTTTTCTTGGTGAGTCTAGATAGTGATTTGTTGATTTTGTTTATCTCTTTTTTTTTTTGAGTTGGAGTCTCACTCTGTCACCCAGACTGGAGTGCAGTGGCCGCTCCCGGCCACCGCAGCCTCAACCTGCTGGGCTCCAGTGATCCTTCCGCCTCAGCCTTCCAAGTAGCTGGAATTACAGGTGCGCACTACCACACCCGGCTGATTTTTTTATTTATTGTAGAGATGAGGTCTCACCAAGTTGCCCGGGTGGGTCTCGAACCTGCAGGCTCAGGCAATTCATTCACCTCAGCTTCCCAAGGCACGGGATTACAGGCTGAGCCACCGAGCCCGGCTTGTTTATCTTTTCAAAAAGCCAACTTTTTGTTCTCTTGATCCTTGTATAGTTTTTTTGGTCTTTGTTCTACTCTGATACTTGTTTCCTTCGACTAATTTTGGGTTTCACTTGTTCTTGCTTCAAGCATATCATTGGGTTATTTGAAATCTTCCTACTTTTTTTGTGTAGCATTTATTGCTATAATCTTCCCTGTTGGCACTGAGTTTGCTGTATCTTATAGGTTTGAGGATATTGTGCTTTCATTTATTTCAATAATTTTTAAATTTTTTTCTTAATTTCTTATTGACCCAATCAATGTTTGCTCAAGAGCATGTTGTTTAATTTCCATGTATTCATACAGTTCTGAAGTCCTTCTTGTTATTGATTTCTAGCTTTATTCCATTGTGGTCTAAGAAAACACTTAATATAATTTTGATTTTTAAAAATTTGTTGAGCCTTGTTTTGTGGCCTAACATATGGTCTATCATAGAGAATGTTCCAGTGCTGATGAGATTAATGTGTATTCTGCAGCTGTTGAATGAAATATTCTCTAAATGTCTGTTAGGTCCATTTGGTTTATAGTGCAGATTAAGTCTGATGTTTCTTTGTTGATTTTATGTCTAGATGATCTATTCAATGCTGACATGGGGTGTGGAAGTCTCCAGCTATTATTATATTGGGGTCTATCTCTCTTGGTAGCTCTAATAATGTTTGCTTTATATATCTGGGTGGGCCATTATTTGGTGCATATGTATTCACAATTATTCTATCCTCTTGCTGGAGTGATCCTTTTATCATTGTATAATGACCTTCTTTGCCTTTTTACTTTTTGTTTTTTGACTTAAAATCTACTTTGTCTGATATAAGTATAGCTATTTCTGCATGTTTTACTTCTGCTTGCATGGAATTTTACCCCATCCCTTCACTTTCAGTCTATGTGTGTCTTTATAGGCAAAATGAGTTTCATGAAGGTGGCATAGTTGGGTCTTCGGTCTTGGTTTTCTTTCTTTTTAAAAAATCTATTCAACCAGTTTATATTCTATAATCGAGGAATTTAAACCATTTTATTCAAGACTATTATTTATAGGTGAGGACTTACTCTTGTCATTTTGGTAATTGTTTTCTGATTTTTTGATATATCTTTTGTTCCTTTCTTCTTTTATTGTTTACCTTTATGGTTTGGTGGGCTTTTTTTCATACTGATAATGTTTGAGTCATTTCTCTTTCTCATTTGTGTATCTGCTCTCCCAGTGGGTTTCATATTTTGTATGTGTTCATAATGGTAGATATCATCCTTTCACTGTCAGATTTAGCATTTCTTGTATGGCTGGCAATGAACTACCTCAATTTTTGCTTGTCTGGGACTTCTTCATTTTAAAAAAAATGACTTTGCTGGGTATACTATGCTTGTCTGGCAGTTTTATTCTTTCAACATTTTGAATGTATAATTGCATTCCCTCCTGTCCTGTGTGGCAGCATTCCCCAACTTTTTTGGTATCAGGGACTGGTTTCACGGCAGACAATTTTTCCACGGATGGGGTGGAGAGATCATCAGGCATTAGATTCTTTTTTTTTTTTTTTTTTTGAGTTGGAGTCTCACTCTGTCACCCAGACTGGAGTGCAGTGGCCGCTCCCGGCCACCGCAGCCTCGACCTGCCGGGCTCCGGCGATCCTTCCACCTCAGCCTTCCAAATAGCCGGAATTACAGGCATGCGCTACCATGCCCGGCTGATTTTTTGATTTATTGTGGAGATGAGGTCTCGCTGCCCAGGCGGGTCTCGAACCCGCGGGCTCAGGCCATCCACTCACCTCAGCCTCCCAAAGGTGCGGGATTACAGGCTGAGCCACCGAGCCTGGCAGGCATTAGATTCTTATAAGGAGCCTGTAACCTGTATCCCTCACATGCTCAGTTCACAATAGAGTTTGCCCTCCTCTGAAAATCTAATGTGTCCGCTGATCTGACAGGAGGCGGAACTCTGCTTGCCAGCGACTCACCTCCTGCTGTACAGCCAGGTTCCTAACAGGCCACAGATATGTTCTGGTCTGTGGTCCAGAGTTTGGGGATACCTGCTCTACGGTTTCTACTGAGAAATCCACTGTTAGTCTGGTGGAGATTGCCTTAAATGTGACTTGATCCTCTTCTCTTGCTATTTTTAGAATTCTGTCATCATTTATTTATTTATTTATTTAATTTATTTGCGATGGGGAGGTCTCACCATGTTGCTCAGACTAGAGTTCTTCTTGTTATTGATTTCTAGTTTTATTCCACTGTGGTCTAAGAAGATACTTGATATAATTTTGATATTAAAAAATTTATTGAGCCTTGTTTTATGACCTAACAAACCATGGCATGATTATGGCACACAATAGCCTTGAACTTCTTGCCTCAAGTGATCCTCCTGCCTCAGTCTCTTGAGTAGCTGGAATTACCAAAATGCACCACCATGCCTGGCATCTTTGACTTTTGATAGTTTGACTATAATGCGCCTTGGATAAGACTTTTTTGTGTTGAATATGTATGGGGATCTTTGAGCTTCCTGTATCTGGATGTTTATATCTCTTACAAGATTTAAGAAGTTTTCAGTTATTGTTTGGTTAAATAGGTTTTCTATGTTTGTCTCCCTCCCTCCCTCCCTCTCTCTCTCTCTCTCTCTCTCTTCCTCAGAACTCCCAGAGTTTAAAAATTTGGTTATTTTATGGTGTCCCATGTGTCATGTAGATTTTCTTCATTTCTTAAAATTCTTTTTTTCTGATGGGGTTTATTCAAAAGACCTGCATTCAAGTTCTGAAATTCTTCTACTTGACCTGGTATATTTTTGAAGCTCTCAAATGAATTTCTTATTTCATTCATTGACTTCTTCAGTTTGGTTCTTTTTTATAATATCGCTTCATTAAATTTCTCATTCAGATCGTGAATTGTTTTCCTGATTTCTTTGTATCTTTTACCTGTGTTCTCTTATATCTTGTTGAGTTTCTTTAATATCATTATTTTGAATTTTTTTTGAGTTGGGGGTCTAACCTTGTTGCCCAGGTTGGAGTGCAGTAGTATGATCAGTTCATAGTAGTCTCAACCTTCTGGGCTGAGGTGATCCTTCTTCCTCAGCCTCCTGAATAGCTTAAACTATAGGAAAGTGCTGCCAAGCTTGGTTAATTTTTTTAATTTTTAGTAGAGATGGGGTCTTGCTTTGCTGTCCAGACTGGTCGCAAACTCCTAGCTCAAGTAATCCTCCTTCTGTGGCCTCCCAAAGTGCTGAGATTGCAAGTGTGAACCACTGCACCTGCCTTGAATTCTTTTTTAGGCCGTTTCATAGCTTTTCTATTTTTGGGATCTGTTATTAGAGAATTATTGTGTTCCTTTAGAAGTGTCATGTTTTCTTGTTTTTTCATGTTTCTCATGTCCGTTATGTTGAGATCTACATATCTAGTGTAACAGTCACTTCTTCTAATTGTATGGATTGGCTTTTGTAGGGAAAGACTTTTTCCTATAGATGTATCTATAATGTTGGTTGGGCAAGGTACCTTGGCTTGGATTCTGGGTAGTGTAGTGCAGTGTCTGTATGATTTCTTTAGCTGTTAGCAGCATCCATGGTGTCTATAAATCCTTCAGTGGCTTAGGTTGTTGTGAGGCTTTGCTGGAGATGAGGATGCCAGGTGGACTGGCTCTCAGGCACCAGTATTGGCCCATAAGTGATGGTCCTCAGGACCCCGGGCAATGTACGTGGATATTGGTAGTGGCAAGTATGGGTTGCCTGGTACTTAGGCCCCCAAGAGGCATGCATGGTGTTGGAAGTGGTAGTGACAGTAGTGGTAGTAGCAGTAGGGCTAACCTTCGGGTTCTGGAGTGGCACACACAGATGCTAGCAGTGTTGGCAGTAGGCTGGGAGGACCAGTGTCTGGCCACTTGGGAGGCACACACAGGTGCTGTTGGTAGGCAGAATGAGCTCTTCCTTATGCTCTTGGCTGGTGTGCACATACACCAGTGGCAGTGGGCAGAGTGGGCCAGTCTCCAGGTCCTTGGACAGTGCACGCGGATGGTGTTGGTAGACAAGGCAGATCTGTTTTCAGGCCCCTGGATGGTGCATGTGGGTGCCAGCAGTGGCAGGCAGAGCAGGCCTCTCCTCAGGCCTTAGGTCAGGATATAGGCAGGCTGAATCCCAGGGCCCCTGTAAAGGCACATGCAAGTGTGCGGTGGCCCTGCTGCTGGAGGGGGTGGGGCTGCTTTCAGAGCCCTGGGCTGCTGGCTTTCAGGTTCTGGGGAACCTATACTTTAGCTCCCTTTGTCCCAGGGCAGTCTTCCCGTTTGCTGCACTGCCTGCTCCCTGGGGTGTAGGACACTGCATGAGCTAAAGTGCTGGAGACCTGGCTACATTGCTGGGTCCAGCCAGTGTGATGCTGATGCCCTCTGGTTGGGTGTGGGGGGATGTCAGTGGGGCTCCAGGGATGTGGAGATGCAGGGGCTGTTAGGCCCCAGGGCAAAATGTAATCTGGTGAAGACTGGGCTCTCAAAAAGGCATGGGTCTTGGATATGTGGGGCTTAGTGTGAGCTCCCTGAAACAATGCCATCACCTGGATTCCATACAATTCCCTATACTAGTCTCAGAGCTTGCAAGGGCCAAGGGACTGTTCCATGGCTAGGATTATGGGAGTCTGCACCGGGATTGTGGATGGCTGGAGCTCTCTCACTTACCTTTCCTCTATAACAAGGAGTTTTAAGGCAATTTTAGCTGGGCCGACTGCTTGACTTCTCCCTCCTGTGTCTCAGAGATTGTCTATAGCTTTTCTGATGAATTCCAGTGTTTTCTCTTAGAAACTATATTTGACATGTGGGTATCTATTCACTGTTTTGGAACTCTGTGGAGGAAGTGAGTGCCAGCACCTCTAGTCAGCCATCTTGGAGCCCTGGTTAGATGTTTTTATACTCTCTTGGAGTCCAGTAGCAAGCCAGGTGCTAGTTCTCAAAGCAAGAGCGTACTGAAGAGGGCATACTTTCCAAATGATACTCTATTTAATAAGGTAAAGCTAGCTTCCCCCGGAAATTTCAAATGATTGTCCTTGTAGTCTTAGTGTACTTATGTTAAGATCAGAGTTTCTCCAACCAAAGACCATAGCCCACATATTTTTGGGCCTTTAACTAGTCAAATAAGAGATTACTTCAGGCTTCAATTTTTTTCTCATTGATTTAAAAAAAAAGAAGAAAACAAAGAATGGAATGTTAGCAAGCCTGTGACACAGTAAGAAATATATATTTGATTTTGTCCTCAGTTGCTGACACAGTTTCTAAAACTCTTGAAATTTTCTGAGTGATAGGGGTAATAAGAGCATTTTTTGTTCATAACAAGCCTTTTTCAACCATATCCGGGTTTATGCTAATAAGGTGAGTCTTGGTGGCCCTCTTGGTAGTTTTAGGATGGGGGCTGGGAGCCAAAAGAGCCAATCTTGTGATTAAAAGATTGGAATTTTCAGCCCCAACCCTGGACCTCAGGGGAGAGGAGATGAACTGGAGACTGAGCTAATCACCAAGAGCCAATGGTTTAATCAATTATGCCTATGTAATGAATCCCCTATAAAAATTCTTAAACAATGGGATTCAGAGAGTGTCTGGGTTGGTGAACACACCCATGTGCCAGGAGGTTGATATGAGATTACTTCAGGCTTCAAACTCCCTGAAGACAGACGTTCCTATGCTCAGAACTCTTCCAGACCTCATTCTATGTGCTTTTTTGTTTGACTGTTCATTAGTATCCTTTGTAATATTCTTTATAGCAAACGAGTAAACCTAAGTAAAATGTTTCCCTGAGTTTTGTGGGCCATTCTAGCAAATCATTGACCCTGATTATGGGGTTTTGGGAACCTCTGTTTTGTATTTGGTTGGTCAGAAATATAGGTGGTAACCTGGGACTTTCAGGTGGGGGCAGTCTTATGGGCCTGAGCCCCTAACTTGTTGGGTCTGCACTAACTCCTGATATTTTGTGTTGAAATAAACTGAAGTGTAGGACACCTAGTTGGTGTCTAGATAATTGGGGCATTGGTTGTTGGTGTGCGGAAAATCTACACGTTGATGTTAGAAGTGATGTGAGTAAGACATTCAGACAGCCTTTCAGGAAATTTTCCTGTAGTGGGCTCTGGATCCCATAAAACTGCCATGAAACTATTTATCTTTCTCATGGGAAGCATATGGGATTAACAGACTGTGACAATGGTCTTTTATTTTTCCATAATATTTTAACTTCTATCTGTTAAAAGGCCTCTAAGACCAAAGAACACAACTTAAAGAAAGTCATTTATATTAAAATTTTTATTTGATCTAACACTTGATCTTTTGAGTTCAATGGCTTCACCTAGGGAGATATGTGATTGAATGATGCAAACCATTTTTTTTTTCTTCTTGAGACAGAGTCTCATTCTGTCGCCCAGGCTGAAGTGTAGCGGTGCAATCATAGCTCACTGTAACCTTGAACTTGTGGGCTCAAGTGATCCTCCTGCCTCAGTCTCCTGCCTGAGTAGCTAGTACTACAGGAGTGTGCCACCACACCTGGCTAATTTTTGTTTGTTTGTGTAGAGACAGTGTATCACTTGGCTACCCAAGCTGGAGTGTAGTCAGTCGTTCAATTATAGCTCACTGTTTCCCGAACTCTCAGGCTCAAGTGATCCTCCCACCTCAGCCTCCCAAGTAGCTGGGACTACAGGCACATACCACTACCCCTGGCTAATTAAAAAAAAAAATTTTTTTTTTGAGTTGGAGTCTCACTCTGTCGCTCAGGTACCCTGACGCAATGGCACCCTCACAGCCACCGCAGCCTCGACCTGCTGGGCTCAGGCGATCCTTCCACTTCAATCTTCCAAGTTGCTGGAACTACAGGCACATGCCAACATGCCAGCTAATAATTTATTTATTGTAGAGATGAGGTCTTGCCAAGTTGCCCAGGCTGGTCTCGAATCCACGAGCTCTGGTAATCATTTCACCTCAGCCTCCCAATGTGCTGGGATTATAGGTGTGAGCCACCACGCCCAGCAAAAATTTTTTTTTGCAGAGATGTGATCTTGCTTTGTTGCCCAGGCTGGTCTTGAACTCCAGGCCTCAAGCAATACTCAATGCTCCCACCTTGGCCTTTCAAAGTGCTGGAGTTACAAGTATGAGACATTATGACTGGCTCATATCATTTTTCTTTTTTTTTTTTGAGTTGGAGTCTCACTCTGTCGCCCAGACTGGAGTGCAGTGGCCACTCCCGGCCACCGCAGCCTCGACCTGCTGGGCTCCGGCGATCCTTCCGCCTCAGCCTTCCAAGTAACCGGAACTACAGGCACGCGCTACCACGCCCAGCTGATTTTTTGATTTATTGTAGAGATGAGGTCTTGCTGCCCAGGCGGGTCTTGAACCCGCGGGCTCAGGCAATCCTCTCACCTCAGCCTCCCAAAGGCGCGGGATTACAGGCTGAGCCACCAAGCCCGGCATTTTTATTATGGAAAATTTTGAACATACACAAAATAGAGAGAAAGGTATAATAAGCTTCTGTACACCTATCGCCCAGCTTCAACAATGGCCAACATTCCGTTGCTCTTATTTATGTACTATCCTCTCCACCATTATTTTTTTTCTTTTGCTGTAGTGTTTTAAAGCAACCCAAAATATCATATTCCATTTGTAAATTATTCCGTAAAAATCTCTAACATATACAGACTCATTTCATAGCCACAATATAACCACAATTTTCTTATCATACCCAGAAAAATTAACAATAATCCCCTAATATCTTATAACGACCAGTCCATGTTCAGTTTCCCCAATTATTCCAAAATATGTTTTTATGGTGGTTTATTTAAATCAAGATCTAACTAAACAAGGTTGCATATTACTGATAAGTCTCTTAATTCTCGGTCTATCTCTCTCTTTCTCTCTCCAAAGTTAGATACAGGATTTTCTCTTGAAGAAATTTACATTTTTCCCAATTTATTTCTTTTTTCTAAGTCAGAGTCTCACTCTGTCACCCATGTTGGAGGGTAGTGGCACAATCATAGCTCACCACAACCTTGACTTCCTGGGCTCAGGTGATTCTTCCACCCCAGCTTGAGCATAGGATGTTTCTCCATTTGTTTGCGTCCTCTGCAATTTCTTTCATCAGAGTTTTGTAGTTCTCCTTGCAAAGATCTTTCACCTCCTTAGTTAAATATATTCTGAGGTGTTTTAGCTTTTTGGCTGTTACTACAAATGGAATTGAGTTCTTGATTTGATTTTCAGCTTAGTCGCTATTGGTGTACAGCAGAGCTACTGATTTGTGTGTATTGATTTTGTATCCTGAAACTACTGAATTCATTTATCAAGACCAGGAGGAGTCTTTAGGGTTCTCTAAATATAAGATTATATCATCGGTATACAGCGATAGTTTGATTTCTACTTTTCCAATTTGGATACGCTTTATTTCTTTTTCTTGCTTGATTGTTCTGGCAAGTACTGTGCTGAAGAGTAATGGTGAAATTGTGCATCTTGATTTGTTTCTGTTTTGCTTTCCATAAAGTTTGAACTAGTTTACAATCCCACCAGCAGTGGATGAGCATTTCCTTTTCTTCACAACTGCACCAACATCTGTTGTTATTTGACTTTCTAATAATAGCCGTTCTGACTGGTGTGAGGTGATATCTCATTGTAGTGTTAATTTGCATTTCTCTGATGATTAGTGATGTTGAGCGTTTTGTCATTATGTTTGTTGGCCACTTGTGTATCTTCTTTTGAGACGTGTCCATGCATGTTCTTTACCCACTTTTTGATGGGGTTATTTATTTATTTATTTTCATGTTGAGTTGTTCGAATTCCTTTTAGAGTCTGGATATTAGCCCTTTGTCAAAGGTGTAATTTGCAAAACTTCTTTCCCATTCCATAGGGGTTCTGTTCACTCTGTTGATAATATTTTTTTCTGTACAGAAACTTTTTAGTTTAATTAAGTCCCATTTGTCTATTTTAGCTTTTGTTGCAACTGCTTTTGGGGTTTTTGTTATAATTTCTTTGCCTAAATTAGTGCCCAGAAGAGTGTTTCCTAGATTTTCTTCTAGGGTTTTCATAGTTTCAGGTCTTCCATTTAAGTCTTTGATTCATCTTGAGTTAATTTTTGTATATGGTGAGAGAGAGGGGTTCAGTTTCATTATTTTGCATATGGCTAGCCAATGTTCCCAGCACTATTTATTGAATAGGGTGTCCTTTCCCTATTTATTTTTGTTGGCTTTGTCAAAGATCAGTTGGTTGTAGGAATGTGGTTTTATTTATTTCTGGGTTCGCTATTCTGTTTCATTGGTCTATCTGTCTATTCTTGTACCAGTACCATGTTGTTTTTGTTACTGTAGCCCCTTATAGTATAATTTGAAGTCAGACAGTGTGATGCCTTTGCAATTGTTCTTTTTTGCTTAGAACTGCTTTGGCTATTCAGATGCTTTTTTGGTTCTATATAAACTTTGAGATTGTTTTTTCTAGTTCTGTGAAGAATGAAGTTGGTATTTTGATCAGGATTGCATTAGATCTGTAGATTGCTTTAGGTAGTATGGTCATTTTAACACTATTGATTCTTCCAATCCATGAACATGGGATGTTTTTCCATTTGTTTGTGTCATCTACAATTTCTTTCATCAGTGTTTTGTAATTCTTGTAGAGGTCTTTCACTTCCTTAGCTGGGTGTATTTCTAAATTTTGTTTGTTTTGTCTGTTTATGGCTAGTGTGAATGCGATTGAGCTCTTGATTTGGTTCTCAGTTTGAGTGTTGTTGGTCTACAGAAATACTACCAATTTTTGTACATTGATTTTGTATCCTGAGATTTTAAAGTTATCAGATCTAGAAGTTTCTTGAAGTTTAGAGTTTTCTAGATATACAATCATGTCATTGTGAACAGAGATAGTTTGACTTCCTCCTTGCTGATTTGGATACCTTTTATTTTTTCTCTTGCTGGATTGCTCTTGCTGGAACTTCTGTATGACGTTGAATCAGAGTGGTGAGAGTGGACATCCCTGTCTTTTTCCTGTTCTGAGGGGGAATGTTTTCAACTTTTCCTGGTTAAGACTGATGTTGGCTGTGGGTTCGTAGTGTATGGCTCTTTTATTATTTTGAGATATGGAGAACTCTCTTTATGATCTTTTTTGACTTTATTTGTTTGGGGTTTTAGTTTTTTTTTGTTTTTGAGTTGGAGTCTCACTCTGTCGCTCAGACTGGAGTGCAGTGGCCGCTCCTGGCCACCGCAGCCCAACCTGCTGGGCTCCAGCGATCCTTCCGGCTCAGCCTTCCAAGTAGCCGGAACTACAGGCGTGTGCTACCATGCCCAGCTGATTTTTTGATTTATTGTAGAGATGAGGTCTCTCTGCCCAGGCAGGTCTTGAACCCGCGGGCTCAGTCAATCCACTCACCTCAGCCTCCCAAAGGCGTGGGATTACAGGCTGAGCTACCGAGCCTGGCTGTTTGGGATTTTTTAACATTAATGATTTTATTTTATTTATTTATTTTTTTGAGTTGGAGTCTCACTCTGTCACCCAGACTAGAGTACAGTGGTCACTTCTGGCCACTGCAGCCTCAACCTGCTGGGCTCCGGCAATCCTTCCACCTCAGCCGTCTGAGTAGCCAAAATTATAGGCATGCGCTACCACACCTAGCTGATTTCTTGATTTATTGTAGAGATGAGGTCTTGCCAAGTAGCCCAGGCGGGTCTCAAACCCGCGGTCTCAGGCAATCCACTCACCTCAGCCTCCCAAAGGTGCGGGATTATAGGCTGAGCCACCAAGCCCGGCTGATTTTATTTTTATTTTGACAATTTTTATGTATTCTTTATTAAAACATATGATGCATTTTTAAAAAAGTATTACTGATCAATTATTTTGTAGTTAGGTTTAGATGTCCCTCAGTGTCAGGATGAACATATGTTGGTTGTTGGTCTCATCTCATGTTATAGGGAGTGCTTGGAGACTAGGAGTCAGTGCAATTAGTCACATTTGAGTAACAAGGGAGGTTGGAAGAAAATGACTCTTAGGCTAAGTTCGCCTGGAATCTATTACTAATCTGCCATGCCTGGCTAGTTTTTAAACTTTTTATAGAGGTGGGCTCTTATCATGTTGCCCAGCTGCTCTTGCATTGCTAGCCTCAAGTCATCCTCCTGCCTCAGCCTCCCAAAGTTCTGGGATTACAGGTGTGCACCACTGTGCCCAGGCTTAATTGTATTTTATCAATAAAGTACTCTTTATTGAATTTATGTAAATAATTATATTATTATAAAGATTAAAATGTTTATGAATAGTGTTTGAATTTTTGGAAAAATTAAGTAGGGAGAAAAAGTAAAGTTTTCAAATAACTTATGAGGGAATTTTTTAATTTAAAAAATAAAACAGTACTTAAAGCACTACTTACAGAACCGACTGTATTTTAAACAAAGGTGATAAAACGTTATTTTTATTATTTAATTTTATTTAACACTTTTTTTGTTTGGTCTTGATTAGTATTTATGAACCCATTCAATTTTTTTTTTTTGAAAAAGCATTTGTTAACATTTATTGAACCTTCCTTCCACGTGGCTTCAAGCCACCAGGACACAGGCCCCTCAGCTCTTCTGCTGGAGAATTTGGCCTTCACAATGACAGGCTGCTTTGGGAACATTCCCTTTCCCAGAACTTTGCCGTAGCCCTAGGAGAAGAGAAAAAAAAGAGTTTTCAACACACCACAGCAGGCACCAGCTTCCTGATGGGTGTGAGTAAAGATGCCTGCCAACTCACTTTCTAAAACCCATGTAGGATATGTTTCTGACCTGGGCACTGATGGGAGCACTGATTGACCCCCAATGAGTCAAGACCAGCAGATTCTCTTGAGTACTCTAGCACACCAGGCCAAGAGTTGTGTGGAGATATGGTTCTAGTGTTGGCCCATTAGATTTTTATTAAGAGTTCTGGAAATTTTTATTTAGTCTATTGATTCTAAAGTTATCAGAAATTTGTGTTTAAGAGTATTTGTGGCTGAGCTCGGTGGCTCAGCTTGGAATTCCAGCACTTTGGGAGGCCGAGGTGAGTGGATTGTCTGAGCCTGCGGGTTCAAGATCGGCCCAGACAACTTGGTGAGACCTTGTCTCTACAATAAATAAAAAATTAGCTGGGCGTGGTAGCACGCGCCTGTAGTTCCAGCTACTTGGAAGGCTGAGGCGGAAGGATCTTCGGAGCCCAGCAGGTTGAGGCTGCGGTGGCCGGGAGTGGCCATTGCACTCCAGTCTGGGTGACAGAGTGAGACTCCAACTCAAAAAAGAAAAAAAAAAAGAGTATTTGTTAGAGTCTTTTTAAGACAAGTAATCTTGGACTATAGCTAATTGTAAATGGTTTTAGAGAACAATTTAAAATAATAACTGTGAGCCAAGTGCATTGGCCCATGTCTATAATCTCAGCACCTTGAGAGGCCAAGGCACAAAAACTGGTTGAAGTCAGGAGTTTGACACCAGCCTGGACAACAAAGCAAGATCCTCATCTCTACAAAATTAAAAAATTAGCCAGATATGGTGGCATGCATCTGAAGTCCCAGCTCTCTGGGAAGCTGGGGCAGGAGAATTGCTTGAGCCCGGGAGATTGAGGCTGCAGTGAGCTATGATTACGGTACTGTACTCAAGCCTGGGCAACAGAGTGAGGACCTAGCTGTAAAAAAAATGAAATTAGGCTGAGCACAGTGGCTCACATCTGTAATCTCAGCACTTTGGGAGGCTGTGGAGGATCGCTCAAGCCCAGGAGTTTGAGACCAGCCTGTACAACATAGTGAGACTTTGTCTCTAAAAAAAATAATTAGCTGGGTATGGAGGTGCCAGCCTGGGCAACAGAGTGAGGCCCTGACTCTAAAAATTTTTTTAATTAATTAAATAAAATAATAATTGTGGATGACAAAACTGAGAATAGCTATGGTTAAAACTTGATGAGAGTTTTTAGTTAATAAGGAAATTTTGTTATTTTATTATATGTAGTATTTTAAGATAAGCAGAATTATGGCACAGCATCATATTAGAACCATTAGGCTTTCACAAATTTTATATAAATTTTAGTATATTTATATTAATTACACATTTATGTAAACATAACTTTAGAAAATATTTAACATAACAATTAATTATGGCTGATAGATTTTTATGAATTTACATGATTTTTGAAACATTTATATTAATAACATTTATAAAGGTAACTGAAAGAAGATTTAGTATTTGTTAGCTGACAACTTTTTTTTTTTTTGGAGTTGGAGTCTCACTCTGTCGCCCAGACTGGAGTACAGTGGCTGCTCCCGGCCACCGCAGCCTCGCCTGCTGGACTCCGGCGATCCTTCTGCCTCAGCCTTCCGAGTAGCCAGAATTACAGGCATGCGCTATCACACCCGGCTGATTTTTTGATTTATTGTAGAGATGAGGTCTCGCTGCCCAGGCGGGTCTCGAACCCACGGGCTCAGGCAATCCACTCACCTCAGCCTCCCAAAGGCGCGGGATTACAGGCTGAGCCACTGAGCCCGGCTTAGCTGACAACTTTTTAATATAATTCATTAAATAAATCTAATTAATATCTTTATAAGATGAGAGAGATATTCTTTGAGGTTTTTTTAGGGGCTTAACTGGAAAATCTCAAAGTTAATTTTAGGTCAAAAAGACTTAATTTACAATTTTGGTTTTGGGGAAACTTGCCAAAGGTGTCAAAAGGTTTAAACACTTGAGCAAAATGGAATTATTGATCAAAATAGAATGATCTATTACTTAAAAATAATAGTTATTCATTTAACCAGAGTGATAATTTCGAAAATTTAAAGGTAACAGAGAAAGTTATATGGGTATAAAAACCTTAATTTTTTTTTTTTTTTTTTTTTAGTTGGAGTCTCACTCTGTCACTCAGGCTGGAGGGCAAGGGCATGCTCTCGGTCACCCTAGCCTCAACCTACTGGGCTCAGGCAATCCTTCTGCCTCAACCTTCCAAGTAGCTGGAACTACAGGCACATGCCACCATGCCTGACCAATTTTTTGATTTATTGTAGAGATGTGGTCTTGCCAAGTTGCCCAGGCTGGTCTTGAACCTTATTTTTTTATTTATTGTAGAGATGAAGTCTTGCCAAGTCTTGAACCTGAGAGCTCAGGCAATCCTCTCACCTTGGCCTCCCAAAGTGCTGGGATTATAGGCGTGAGCCACCGCATTCGGCCTAAAAAAACCTTAATCTTTTTTTTTTTTTTTGAGTTGGAGTCTCACCCAGTCGCCCAGACTGGAGTGCAGTGGCCGCTCCCGGCCACCGCAGCCTCGACCTGCTGGGCTCCGGCGATCTTTCCGCCTCAGCCTTCTGAGTAGCCGGAATTACAGGCATGTGCTACCATGCCCAGCTGATTTTTAGATTTATTGTAGAGATGAGGTCTCGCTGCCCAGGCGGGTCTCAAACCCGCGGGCTCAGGCAATCCACTCACCTCAGCCTCCCAAAGGTGCGGGATTACAGGCTGAGCCACCGAGCCCGGCAACCTTAATCTTTTTAAAACTCAATTTTTATAGTACCTAAAACACCTATTTATTTATTTATTTATTTATTTTTTGAGTTGGAGGCTCACTCTGTCGCCCAGACTGGAGTGCAGTGGCCGCTCCCGGCCACCGCAGCCTCGACCTGCTGGGCTCCGGCGATCCTTCTGCCTCAGCCTTCCAAGTAGCTGGCACTACAGGCGCGCACTACCACGCCTGGCTAATTTTTTATTTATTGTAGAGATGAGGTCTCACCAAGTGGCCCAGGCGGGTCTTGAACCCGCAGGCTCAGGCAATCCACTCACCTCAGCCTCCCAAGGCGCGGGATTACAGGCTGAGCCACTGAGCCCGGCTAAAACACCTATTTAAAACAATGTAGTAATTATTTTGATAGCACAATTTTTATTTTTTTAAGTCAGTTACCAAAAAAGTGAAGAAAAGCCTTTTGTAGTGTAAATTTTTTTTTTGAGTTGGAGTCTCACTCTTTTGCCCAGATTGGAGTGTAGTGGCAGGCACGCTCATGGCCACCCCAGCATCAACCTTCTGGGCTCCAGCGATCCTTCTGCCTCAGCCTTACAAGTAGCTGGAACTACAGATGCGCGCTACCACATCTGGCTATTTTAAAAAATTTTATTGTTGAGACGAGGTCTCGCCAGGTTGCCTGGGCTGGTCTTGAACCTACGGGCTCAGATAATCCACTCGCCTTGGCCTTCCAAAGTGCTGAGATTACAGGCTGAGCCACCGAGCCCAGCCTGTAGTGCAAATTTTTTAAATAGGAAGTTTGTTTTTTATTTTTACTACATATCTACTTAGAAATAGGATCTCACTCTGTTGTCCAGGCTGGAGTGCAGTTGGCACGATCATAGCTCACTAGAGCCCCAAACTCCTGGACTCAAATGATCCTCTCACCTCAGCCTCCTGATTAGCTGGGACTACAGATGCATGCCACCATGGCTGGCTAATTTTTTAATTTTTTGTAGAGATAGGGTCTTGCTTTGTTGTCCAGGCTATCTCAAACTCCTAGCTTCAAACAATCCTCCTACTTTGGCCTCCCAAAGTGCAGGTATTACAGGCTTGAGCCACTGTGCCCAGTCTACAGAACTTTACTTAGATAACCTGGAAGTCTAGACTGGTTTTAAAAGGATATTTGATTTAATTAGACATAGGAAAAGTATATCTAGGATTATGAGTGTACCCTATATTATAGACTAATGTAAACGAGAAAACCAGTATCTTAAGCAGGAAAGCATATGGCTGTTAGTAATAGTATGGGAAATTTTTGAACAGGCACATCAAGAAAAGCCAAGATTATAGAAATAAGTAATATTGGAGGACAATATCGGATATTTTTAGACCTTGAAAATAAACATTTTAGCATCAGACCATAACAGCAGAGTTAGAGTCAGGGAAAAAAAAGTTACAGGACTTGATGAAAAGGTCAAAGGTGAGAGTCATTACCCAAGCCAAATAGATAGAGGTACTGGCCAGACGCGATGGCTCAAGCCGGTAATCTCAGCACTTTGGGAGGCCCAGGTAAGAGTATTGCCTGAGCCCGCGGGTTGGAAACCAGCTGGGCAACATGGTGAGACCTTGTCTCTACAATAAATCAAAAAATTATCCGGGTGTGATAGAGTGCACCTGTAGTTCTGGCTACTTGGAAGACTGAGGAGGAAGGATTGACTGAGCCCAGCAGGTCAAGGCTGCAGTGGCCATGAGCATGCCACTGCACTCCAGCCTGGGCGACGCAGTGAGACTCCAACTCAAAAAGAAAGAGAGAAAGGTATCGTTTGAAGGGCAGGAAGGACAGAGCGCAGCGACGGACGACCTCTCAGTTATGTGTAGAAGGTACAGTAAATGCTGAACTTTAGAGTTGCAAATCTGAGAAATTAAAAAATAACTCAGTAAATGAAAATATTATTCTGAATGAAAAAGACAGCTTTTTAAATCTGAAGCTAGAGAAAATAATTAGCTCCCAGGAAGAAATTTGGCAGAAATAGAGACTGTTTGTAGTTTAGAAGATGGCTGTCAAAGGGAAACAGATTTGAGAATTAAAAAATCAAATCTCTGTAATTTTATTAAGAGTTAACTAATACCTTAAGAAAACATTTTTGTTTTAATGCAGAGGATCAAGTTATTTAGGTTTACATTAGTGTATTTTTAGTATTAAAGTTGGCTCATGCCTGTAATCCCAGCACTTTGGGAGGCCGAGGTGAGAGGATTGCCTGAGCCTAGGAGTTTGAGACCGGCCTGGGCAACATTACAAGACTTTTTCTTTACAATAAATCAAAAAATTAGCCAGGCCTGTTGGCATGCGCCTTTAGTCCCAGCTACTCAGAAGACTAAGGCAGAAAGATCGCCTGAGTCCAGGAGGATAAGGCTGTGATAGCTGTGAGCGTGTCACTGCACTCCAGCCTGGAACACAAAGTGAGTCTCTAACTTTATTATTTTTATTTCTATTTTATTTATTTATTTGTTTATTTTTGAGTTGGAGTCTCACTCTGTCGCCCAGACTGGAGTCCAGTGGCCGCTCCCGGCCACCGCAGCCTCGACCTGCTGGGCTCCGGCGATCCTTCCGCCTCCGCCTTCTGAGTAGCCGGAACTACAGGCGCGCGCTACCACGCCCGGCTAATTTTTGATTTATTGTAGAGATGAGGGCTTGCCAAAGTTGCCCGGGGGGTCTCGAACCCGCGGGCTCAGGCAATCCACTCACCTCGGCCTCCCAAAGGCCCGGGATTACAGGCTGGCCCCAGCAAATTTTTTGACATTTTGTGGAATGAGGTCTCACTATGTTGCTTAGGCTGGTCTTGAACTTCTGGGCTCAAGTGAATCTCCTGCCTCCCAAAGTGCTGGGATTACAGGCATGAGCCACTGCACCTGGCTTGACTGTATATATTTTTAAAATATACAGTCATCTTATTTTAGGACAAAAATTATATATTAATTAATCTGATCGGTCAATTAATTAGTATATATTAGAGACAGGATTTCACTCTGTTGCCCAGACCGGAGTGCAGTGATACAATCATAGCTCACTGCATCCTCAGCCTCCTGTGCTGAAGCAATCCTCTTGCCTCAGTCCAGCTAATTATTTTTTTATTTTATATAGGGATGGAGTCTCACTATGTTGCCCAGGCTGGTCTTGAACTCTTGGCCCCAAGTGATCCTTCTGCCTCATCCTACAGACATGTGCCACCATACCCAGTCAAGATTTTTTAATACAAAATTATTTTTAACTTTTAAAAATATTTTTTCATATGTATAACTTTTAAAAATATATATTTTCTATTTATTGGGGTTTTTTACAATTGTGTCTCATATTTTAAATAACCTTTGAATTAAGCAAAATATTTATAAAACAAAGAACATCCTTTTATGTCTTTTTCCAATTTTTTTTCTTTTTTTGAGTTGGAATCTCACTCTGTTGCCCGGGCTGGAGTACAGTGGCATGCTCATGACCACTGCAGCCTCGACCTGCTGGGCTTAGGCGATCCTTCCACCTCAGCCTTCCAAGTAGCTGGAACTACAGGTGCATGGCATTATGCCCGGCTAATTTTTTGATTTATTGTAGAGATGAGGTCTCGCCAAGTTGCCCAGGCTGGTCTCAAACCCGTGGACTTAAGCAATCTTCCACCTCAGCCTCCCAAAGTACTGGGATTACAGGCGAACCACCACGCCTGGCCTCTTTTTCCAATTTTTAAATTAAAAACACTTTAGTTGGAAATGACCTATATATTTAATGAGCACTTCTTATTTAATTTAATATAAAGAATTACTTTCTTCATCTGCTGAAGTCAACTTGAGTACCAGCAGTTTCTGAGGAAGAAGTTGAGGGCTTTGGTGAAGACAGTCTTCCAAATCTCCAATGCTAAACCTAAAACAATGGTTTAGAATCGCATCACAAAAGGCTCGTAGGTTGGAGAGATGTTTCACTTGTTCTTGTAATTGAATTTTAGGAAGAGTGCAAGATAACCAGACACATGGGTAATCAAAGCAGAAGGCACATCTCCAAGGAAACACTGAGGTGTTCTCAGTCCATTTACAAAAAGATTCAAGCATTCCTTAGCATCTCTGAACATCTGTTTGTCTCTTCTCACAGATGGGAAAGGAGAGTCTCTCCTCTGGTCAGGAGAATCCTATTCAGTGCTTCTTTAGATATTTTTCCAGGCAGGATCAAACTCAAGGGAAAAGGAATTCATGAAACAAGCCAGCACCATGACTTTACCACAGTAAAGTAACTGTCACGCTCAACCCAGAATGTGTGAAGCCCTGAAGGAGGCAGCCTCTCTTCCAGGAGACCCATGTAAGCCAGTGTATGTGCCCTTTGTTCTGTTGTGAGTTCACAATCAGCCTTATACTTGTTTTCTTTAAAATTTTACTTTTTTACCAATTTTGTCTTCAGTTGTCAAAGTTAGTATGTCTCCCCTTGAACCTCTCCAGCATTACTTGCCACATTGACTTTAAGGATACATCAGAGCCGGGTTCGGTGGCTCAGCCTGTAATCCCGCGATTTGGGAGGCTGAGGTGAGTGGATTGCCTGAGCCCGCAGGTTCGAGACCCGCCTGGGCAACTTGGCGAGACCTCATCTCTACAATAAATAAAAAATTAGCCGGGTGTGGTAGCGCACGCCTGTAGTTCCAGCTACTTGGAAGGCTGAGGCAGAAGGTTCACCCAAGCCCAGTAGGTCGAGGCTGTGGCTGTCGGGAGCGGCCACTCCACTCCAGACTGGGCGAGAGAGTGAGACTCCAACTCAAAAAAAAAAAAAAAGGGTAGACCAGAAAATTTGGCATAACATCACCATATACCGATGGCGGCCCTCACCTGCCTCCCTAGCAACTGAGCTCCAAAGGGGGCGCCATCTTCACAGGAATGACCTTTGTTTCTCTTAGGTCTCTTTTTGTCAATAGAGTGACTTTTTTTTGTACTTGCATCATTTTGTTTTAGTTTTCTGCCATTTATTTGATGAAGAAACTGGGTAATTTGTCATGTGGGATTTACCACATCCTGGATTTGGATTTGTAACCTTGGGGTATCATTTAATTGCATTTCATGATCCTCCGTATAAACTGATACTCACTGTATTTGCTATGGTTCTCCAAAGAAACAGAACCAATAGGAGATTTATTATGGGAATTAGCTCACGTGATTATGAAAGACAAGAAGTTCCACAGTAAGCCATCTGCAAGCTGGAGAACCAAAAAAGCTGGTGGTGTAATTCATGTGAGAACTGGGGATGGGGAGGTGAAAGGGATGGGAGTGGGTGAGTGCCACACCAATAACACAAATTTCTTCTCTTTATAAATTACCCAATCTGTAGTAGTCTTTATTTTTTGTGGAGATGGGTGTCTCGCCATGCTGCCCAAGTTGATCTCAAACTCCTAGCCTCAAGCAATCCTCCCACCTCATCCTTCCAAAGTGCTGGGGTTATAGACAGGAGCCACCATGCCTGGTTCACACTGTGGTATTCTGTTACAGCAACACAAGATGGACAACATGCTGAATATTTTGGTTCCTAATGACATTTGTTTTATCCTGTTATGTAAATATAATAGTTTTTATTTTTATTTTTTTATTTTTTGAGTTGGAGTCTCACTCTATTGCCTAGAATGGAGGGCAGTGGCACGTTCACGGCTACTGCACCCTCAGCCTTGGCCTGCTGGGCTCAGGCAATCCTTCTGCCTCAGCCTTCCAAATGGCTGGAACTACAGGCTTGCACCACCACACCCGGCTAATTTTTTGATTTTTCGTAGAGATGAGGTCTCGCTAAGTTGCCCAGGCTGATCTTGAACCCGTGATCTCAGGCGATCCTTTCACCTTGGCCTCCCAAAGTGCTGGGATTATAGGCGTGAGCCACTGCACCTGACCAGTTTTTAATACCCATATTATTATTAACAGTAAGTCTACTGAATACTGTTTTGTTTTCATTTGTTTTTGGAGAGACAAAGTCTCACTATGTTTTCCAGGTTGGTCTCAAACTCCTAGGTTCATGGAATCCTCCCTCCTTGGCCTCCCAAAGTGCTGGGATTACAGGCATGAGCCACTGCAGCCAGCCTACTGAATACTGTTTTAAGATTTCTTTGTTTTAGTTTTGTTCTTCAGGTATATCTCACCATATACTGTACAGCCCTTGTAAGTTGTGTCAGTGGGGACCAAAACAAAACAAAACAAAACAAAACACCTGGAATTGTATTTTGGAGGGCAGGCCCCTGCTAGGTAAGTGTTCTAGGATCCCATCGGCGTCAGTGTACCAGCTAGCACTGTTGTGAGAGGCTACGTCGAGGAAGGAGCACCCCGAATTGTGGCAAACAGTTGACTGGTTCTTCCATCATGACATCATACCTGCCCACACTGCACTGAGCGTTCAGCAGTTTTTGACCAAAACCAGTATGACCTCCATGCTTCACCCTCTCCATTTTCCCGATCTCTCAAGCAACTTTTTTTGTTGTCCTGGGTGAAAAAGTCCGCAAAGGGAAATGTTTTGCTCATGTGGAAGAGGTGAAGCAAAAAAAGGGCAGAAGCACTAAAAGGCTTTAGAATTGACAAGTTCACAAACAGTTTTGAGCAGTGGAAAAAAATGTCTCGATAGGTGTATTGCACCAAACGGAGAGTACTTTGACGGTGAGTGAAGTTTAAACATGTAAGAATAGATACACAATTTTTTATAAATAAATTCCAGCTTTTTTTGGGTTCCTCCTCATATACTGAATATACTGTCTCACTATACATGGCACACAATTATACTATTTCAAAATCTCATGAGTGAATTCTCTGTGTGTTTAGGACACAACTTGATAGACGAATTCGTTTTTTATTAATTTTTGATAGTTTTTTGGTAAAGCTTATTTTTATTTATGTATATATTTTATCAAAACTATAAAACAAGGCACATTTAGAGAGTTGTTTCTTCCATCCTTATCCTTTTTCTGACAGATAATTTTGGTTTTGTTTTTTTGAGTCCAAGTCTTACTCTATTGTTCACTTCAGTGGCATGATCATGGCTCACTGCAGCCTCAACCTCCTGGGCTCAGGTGATCCTTCCACCTCAACATCGTGAGTAGCTAGGACTACAGGTGTGCACTACCACGCCTAGCCAGTTTTTTTGTGTGTGTGTGTGTGGAGACTATGTCCAGGCTACTCTGGAACTCCTGGGCTCAAGCCTCCAAAGGGCTGGGAGCCAGAGCACCTGCCCATAATTATTTCTGTTAGTTTTAATTCTTTTAAATTTTGAAAATGGAAGCAGATATGTGGGTGTGTGCACTTTTATTTTCATTCCATTCTTACACAAAAAGTATAATACTGTACATTCTCTGCAGCAAGTTGCTTTGTTTTTCACTTTTGTCCTGGAGATCAGTCTTGAGCAATTTACAGAGATATTCTTTTTTTTTTTTTTTGAGTTGGAGTCTCATTTCATCGCCCAGTCTGGAGTGCAGTGGCACACTCATGGCCACCCCAGAGTCAACCTGCTGGGCTCCAGTGATCCTTCTGCCTCAGCCTTCCAAGTAGCTGGAACTACAGGTACACGGCACCATGCCCGGCTAATTTTTTGATTTATTGTAGAGACGAGTTCTCACCATGTTGCTCAGGCTGGTCTTGAATCCTCAGGCTTAGGCAAGCCTCTTGCCTTGGCCTCCCAAAGTGCTGGGATTATAGGCTTGAGCCACTGTGCCCGGCTAGAGATATTTTTAATTTTTTTTTTTTGAGTCAGAGTCTCACTCTGTCGCCCAGACTGGAGTGCAGTGGCTGCTCCCGGCCACCGCAGCCTAGACCTGCTGGGCTCTGGAGATCCTTCCGCCTCAGCCTTCTGAGTAGCCAGAACTACAGGCGCGCGTTACCACGCACGGCTGATTTTTTTATTTATTGTAGAGATGAGGGCTCGCCAAGTTGCCCAGGCGGGTCTCGAACCCGCGGGCTCATGCAATCCACTCACCTCAGCCTCCCAAAGTGCTGGGATTACAGGCTGAGCCACCGAGCCCGACTTGATTTTCTTTTTTTTAACAGCTGAATAGTATTCAACTGTTTATTCGCCTCCTCTTTTTTTTTTTTTTTTTTTTTGAGTTGGAGTCTCACTCTGTCACCCAGACTGGAGTGCAGTGGCCGCTCCCGGCCACCGCAGCCTCGACCTGCTGGGCTCCGGTGATTCTTCCGCCTCAGCCTTCCAAGTAGCCAGAATTATAGGCATGCACTACCACGCCCAGCTGATTTTTTGATTTATTGTAGAGATGAGGTCTCGCCTGCCCAGGCGGGTCTTGAACCCGCGGGATCATGCAATCCACTCACCTCAGCCCCCCAAAGGCGCGGGATTACAGGCTGAGTCACCAAGCCCGGCTTCGCCTCCTCTTTATAGGTAGACGTGTGGGCTGCTTATAGTGTTTTAGTGTTACAAAATACTTTCATACGTCTGCCATTATAGAAGAAATATTGCTTCTTGGGCAAAGAGTAAATGCATATGTAATAGCTACATGTTGTCAAATCCCCCTCCATAATGGTACCATTTTCTTATGCAATAACAATACATAAAAGTAACTGTTTCTTCACTGTCCCAACTCAGAGTGTTGTCAAGTTTGGAAGTTTTGCAATTCTGATAGATGAACAACGACATCTTAGTTTAGTTTTAATATACTTTTTTCTTATTATGATCAATGTGAACATCTTTTCTTACATTTAGAATCCATTTTCACCGATTTTTCTATAATTCATTTTTCTGGTGGATTGTTAGATTATAATTTCTTCTCAATATTCAAAAAAATTTAAATATAGGGATATCAGTCTTTTGTGATATATTTTATCTCAGTTTTTTTTTTTTAACTTTTGACTTTACTTATGGTATTTTGGTCATGAAGTTATTATTATTATTATTATTTGAGTCAGGGTCTCACTCTTTCGCCCATGTTGGAGTGCAGTGGCATGATGGAGTGCAGAGCCACGATGATCATGGCTCACAGCAGTCTCAACCTCCTGGACTCAGTCAGTCCTTTCACCTCAGCATCCCAAGTAGCTGGTACTACAGGTGTGTGTCACCACACCTGACTAATTTTTTGATTTTTTTGTAGAGGCTAGGTTTCACTGTGTTGCCCAGGCTGGTCGAAAGTGTTATATCTGTGATTACCATTTTATTATAAAGGGTACAAATGAACAACCAGATGAAGAGGGGGTAAATGTTAGGGCATTTGGGCCTGGTTGCTTTTTGTTGGTTTCTGTTATAAACTTGTATGTCTACAGAAATCAATCTGTTTAGACTTTATGTCTCTACTGGGATCAACTTTGGTAAATTATATTTTCCTAGATTTTCAAATTTATTTGCATAGGCATACAAATTAGTAGGCTCTGTTTTATTTTATTTTATTTATTTTTTGAGTTGGAGTCTTACTCTGTCGCCCAGACTGGAGTGCAGTGGCCACTCCCGGCCACCGCAGCCTTGACCTGCTGGGCTCCGGCGATCCTTCCGCCTCAGCCTTCCAAGTAGCCGGAATCACAGGCACGTGCTACCATGCCCGGCTGATTTTTTTATTTATTGTAGAGATTAGGTCTCGCCAAGTTGCCCAGGTGGGTCTCGAACCCGTGGGCTCAGGCAATCCACTCACCTCAGCCTCCCAAAGGCGCGGGATTACAGGCTGAGCCACTGAGCCTGGCTTAGGCTCCGTTTTGATGACTATGTGTCCCTTGTACATTTGTGCTTGTTTGTACATTGTACATTCTCTCTTTAAAAAAAATTAAGTTACCTGGTAGTTTGTGTACATTACTAGTATCTTTAAATAATAAATTTTTATGTAGGTATTACTTTAACTCTGTGTCTGTTTTTTAATACACTTATTTTTTTCTCTTATTAGGTTATTTCCTTTCTTACGTTTCCTTGTTTTGTTTTGTTTTATTTTTAGTGGGAGTCTCACTCCGTCGCCTAGGCTGGAGTGCAGTGGCACGCTCATGGCCACCCCAGCATCACCATGCTGGGCTCCAGCAATCCTTCCGCCTCAGCCTTCCAAGTAGCTGGAACTACAGGAGCATGCTACCACGTCCTGCTAATTTTTAAAATTTATTGTAGAGACAAGGTCTCAGCATGTTGCCCAGGCTGGTCTCAGACCTGTGGGCTCAGGCAGTCCTCTCACCTCAGCCTCCCAAAGTGCTGGGATTACAGGCTTGAGCCACTGTGCCTGGCCCGTTTTGTTTTGTTTTTATCTTTTTCCACCTTTATGACTTCAGTGTTTCATTTATTTACTTTCATTTTCATTGACATGGGTAGGTAGTATATAAAGTTTCCTCTGATAATGGCTTTTGCTATAGACTATTTATTCATGTGTGCTGTTTCATTATGAGTAGTATAATTTTTAAGAATTCTAAATTTTCATTTTCCCTTCATGCAGGAACTATTTTAAAGTATGTGCATTAAAAAAAAAATTTTCCCAGGACAGGCACAGTGGCTCAAGCTTGCAATCCAGCACTTTGGGAGGCCGAGGCAAAAGGATTGCCTAAGCCCAGGGGTTTGAGACCAGCCTGGGCAACATGGCAAGAGCTCGTCTCTACAATAAATCACAAAGTTAGCTGGGCATGGTGCTGCGCACCTGTAGTTCCAGCGACTTGGAAGACTGAGATGGAAGGATCGCCTGAGCCCAGCACGTCGAGGCTGTAGTGGCTGTGAACGTACCACTGCACTCCAGTCTGGGCGACAGAGTAAGACTCCAACTCAAAAAAAAAAATTCCCCAGTGGAAGAAACTTTATTATTATTATCAATCTCTAAGTTTATTGCATTGTAGTCAGAGAATGCTATTGTGTTATTTGTATTTTATTGTGTTTTTTCTTTGTGGCCTAAAATATCTATTTTATGAATATTTCATGTATACTTCAAAAGGTGTATTCTTCAATTTGGGATTCAGAGTTTGATATATATCTGTAAGAATTACCATATTGATTATGTTGTTTAGGTCAGTGCTACTCAAAGCAAGATAGTCTCTTGTGTCATTAAGCTCACTTTTAGGTTCATCTGCCTTTTTTTCTTATAGCAAGACTTTTTCAATGAAGGAAATGGTGCATTGACTTATACTGTGGAGCAAGCTTCTTGTTGCATCTGGCAACCACAGTTTGGTAACCACAGTTCATGGTCTGGCACCAATCTGTAACCAATTTTCAGTCACACCAGGTTAGATTTTCTTTCTTTTTTTTTTTTTTGAGTTGGAGTCTCACTCTGTCGCCCACACTGGAGTGCAGTGGCTGCTACCGGCCACCGCAGCCTCGACCCGCTGGGCTCCGGCGATCCTTCCGCCTCAGCCTTCCAAGTAGCTGGAACTACAAGCACGCGCTACCACGCCCGGCTAAGCTTTTTGATTTATTGTAGAGATGAGGTCTCGCCAAGTTGCCCAGGCAGACCTCGAACCCGCGGGCTTATGCAATCCACTCACCTCAGCCTCCCAAAGCGTGGGATTACAGACTGAGCCACCGAGCCCGGCTGATTTTCTAAATTCTTATTCATTTTGTTGTCCACTTGGTTTGTCTTGGAATGAGAATGTGTGTTAACATTCTCTCTTGTTTCTACTTTGTCCATATCTCATGTGGTTTTTACTTTGTGAGGTTGATTGCTGTGTTATTGAGTTTATCTATATATTCTGAATATATATACAATATCTTCATAGTTAATATAGCCATTGAGCCGGGCTCGGTGGCTCAGCCTGTAATCCCGCGCCTTTGGGAGGCTGAGGTGAGTGGATTGCCTGAGCCCGCGGGTTCGAGACCCGCCTGGGCAGCGAGACCTCATCTCTACAATAAATCAAAAAATCAGCCGGGCGTGGTAGCGCATGCCTGTAATTCCAGCTACTTGGAAGGCTGAGGCGGAAGGATCACCGGAGCCCAGCAGGTCGAGGCTGCGGTGGCCGGGAGCGGCCACTGCACTCCAGTCTGGGCAACAGAGTGAGACTCCAACTCAAAAAAATTAAAAATTAAAAATATAGCCATTGAAATCATTAAAATATCCTGCTTTTTCTTTTTAATGCTTATTGGTCACAATTCTACCTCGACAGATATTAACATCATGACTCCTGCCTTCTTTATGCTTCACATTTTGCCTGGCATATCTTTGCCCATCCTTTTATTTTTAGACATTCTTAATCTCTTTGTTTTGGGTGTGTCTTATGTGTGATGTAAGGTTAGTCTTCGCTCTATTTGAAAACTTGAAAATACTTTCATTTAATATGTGCATTAATCCCATTTATATTATAATTATTATTATTATTTTTTGAGTTGGAGTCTCACTCTGTCGCCCACATTGGAGTGCAGTGGCCGCTCCCGGCCACCGCAGCCTTGACCTGCTGGGCTCCGGCGATCCTTCCGCCTCAGCCTTCCGAGTAGCTGGAACTACAGGCGCACACTACCACGCCCGGCTAATTTTTTGATTTACTGTAGAGATGAGGTCTCGCCAAGTTGCCCAGGCGGGTCTCGAACTCGCGGGCTCAGGCAGTCCACTCACCTCAGCCTCCCAAGGCGCGGGATTACAGGCTGAGCCACTGAGCCCGGCTCCATTTATATTATTAGTAAAATCAATATGTAAGCCGGGCTCGGTGGCTCAGCCTGTAATCCCGCGCCTTTGGGAGGCTGAGGTGAGTGGATTGCCGGGTTCGAGACCCGCCTGGGCAACTTGGCGAGATCTCATCTCTACAATAAATAAAAAATGAGCCGGGTGTGGTAGCGTGCGCCTGTAGTTCCAGCTACTTGGAAGGCTGAGGCGGAAGGATCGCCAGAGCCCAGCAGGTCGAGGCTGCGGTGGCCAGGAGCGGCCGCTGCACTCCAGTCTGGGCGACAGAGTGAAACTCCAACTCAAAAAAAAAAAAAAAAATCAAAAAATCAATATGTGTGTTTGTTTTCAATTGTGAAGTATTTCACTGCATGGTCATCTATTTTCTTCTCTAAATCACTGGACCTTAGTTTCACCAGCCAAGTGTTCCAATCCGAGTGGTATCCCTTTTTTTTGCAGGTGATTACTTGATTTCTAGATTCAACCTTTGGCTTCTCTGTGCTTCCTCCTTCACTGTTGATTATACCACAGAAGTCTTGCTGCTGTTTGGCCCCATCAACTCATATTTTGTTTCCTGTTTTGTTGAAAAAGTCGCTTGCACCTTTGTTCCTTTTGTTTCCTTGTTACTTTGCTATGTCATGCCACATGGGTCTCCCCAGAAGCTGAAAGCTAAAATTGCCTTCCCTGGAGACTCACTTCCCTCAAGAACAGTCCCTGTCTCAGGATAGCTCACATCTGATGACTGCTTGACATAGAATATAAGGACCTGGTCTCCTCATCTCATTTGGGGACAATTCTGAAGGTTCATTCTACCCAGGGTATCTATCAACTGAGGCCGTCTTGAAATTTCATCACAGTCAGACTTCTCCTTTTGCTTAATCCTGCTTTTTCCTTTTCCTTCTGTAAATATTGATACCAAGAGTATTCCCCACTAAACTTCCACCGCGTTTATCTTGTTTCAGACTCTACTTCCAAGGAACTTAACTCATGGCAGTTGTTTTTTTTCATTTTTTGTATAACATTCCATATATGTAAATCTCAGTTGGCTTTATTTGTGATTCTAGAATAAGGCAACATTTCATTTCACACAATAGCGCTGTTTTCATGAAGGGTATGGAGAGATTTAAATAGCTCCCATCTCATCTTCAGCTTCTCTGGTCTTTTTCTCTAGAGTAAGCGATGTGTGCTTTTTCCTAGAGATGGGAGGCCAACATACAACTTCAATTAACTCTGATTAAAAGGCTCTCAAGCAACTTTGTTTAGAACTCACCTTGGTGGTTTGTTTTTCTTTTTTCTTTTTTAAAGAAATTTCTTTATTAAAACATTTAAAACCGTGTTGTTGTTTTTTTCTGTGAAACTACAAATTTACAAATGAGGGGAGAACTGCCCCAGCCCATGCCTCCCATTTCCCACCTATCACACTCCCAACCTGTCCCCAGCCCTGCCCATATCTGTCACGAAAGGGGTTCTCCACTCTGACAGTCTTGTAAGATCCTGAGGATGTCTGAGGGGACCAGATGGTAGGGTTCAAGGCCGAGAATGGGACAGCATCGATTTTACTTTCCCCCCATACCTGACTTTTTGCAACCTCCCTCCTCTTTCTCCCCACCCCTTTCATTTTGGTGTGACAAAAAAAAGATACCTCATTTCTGGGGAAACTGAGGGAGGGAGATACACACATATAAGCAACCCAACCCATGTTTAACATATTTGGCAATAACCCCCTCCCCATTCTTCCTCCTCCAATGTACAAATAGTAGTTTAAAAAATTAAAGGCATGTCATAGGGGAAGGTAGCATCTTCGATTTCCTCAAAATTACTAAGTCTAATCCTCCCCAAGGGTCGTGGGAAGAGGGAAGATAGGAAGCCCCTCACCGCCTCCAAATGCAGCAGAAACCTGCCCGCATAAGCAAAAAACACCTAAGTGATTTTAGGAGGCAAGAGCATGGTGCCCTGAAAAATTCACTTCCTGATGGTCAGGCCTGGATCCAGGTGGGCCTCTTCACTGGTTCTGTTTGTCCCCCTTTCTCTTACCAGGACCCCTTTGGCTATCACCCCTAATATGTGAGAGCAAGAAATAAAAAGACAAGAAACCAACATATTTATTTAAAAAAAAAAACTACTTCCCCAAACTAAATTACAAATTAAGAATCACCACCACCAAAACAAATAACAACAAAAACAAACCAAAAAATTACAGATGGATCCCAGGGTTTCTTTTTCTTTCCTTAAAAAAAAGTCCAACCCCAAAACCCAGTCAATAATTCTCTAAAGTAGCAGAAACTCTCTCCGAGGTAGATATCTGAGTCAGACACTCTCGTCCACTGAGCGATTCTATTGGTTTAAGATGAGCTGCATAAGAGGTAATAAAGCCATATGGAGGGGCAGGGGGTGAGGATGCACAGAGGGCATGGCCTGAATTCTCTGTCCAGAAGTCTCTGTCCAGAAGGGTGTCCCCATTTCTGGCATCTCTGGTCAGGCAGGGCTGGCATCTCCACAGATTCCAGAGCACATAGGTAGGATAGGGAAAGTAAAGTGGGGGAACTCAGAAAGAGAAACAGAATAGTTATATGTGGGAGTATACATGTGGGAGGGAGGGAGAGAAAAAAGGAGAAAAATGGTTCCGAGACATAGGTTTCCGGGTTTGTGTCTGTTTCTGTGCGAGAGAGAAGGGGAGAGAAAAAAGATGGGGAGACAGACCCCACTCTCCCCTAAGGGGCCCCATTCTTCCTGCCATGTAGTCAGCATCCCCAGTGCTGAGAGAGTCTAGTTGGGGAGGGGACGACCCCATTTGCCCCTCTCCGTCTTGTGCTTCTCCTGTCTCTGGGGCTTGTCCTCTGGATGTCTGTGTCCTCCTCAAGAGTCGCCTTGTGAGAGCCCCCACCCCTGTGACCCTGAGGGGTGAGATCAGTTGGAGGTGTCAGAGTGAACACTCCCTGGAGGTCCCTCTGTCGGGATGTCACTGAAGATGGGGCCACAGTCTCCTGCCAGGGGCCGTTGCCCTCATTTCCCGAGGGCTGTACATCTGACCTCCCTGAGGTTATCCCTGTAGCCCTCCGGCCCCATCGAGTGTCCGAGTGATTCCACCTGGGAAGCAGAATAGGAATCTCCATTGAGCCCGGGCACCCCCAGAAACATGTCTCCGGATCCTGCGAGGAAGGGGGTGTCGGGGAGCTGGTGCAGCTGTGGCCCCTCTGGGTGACTGACACGGCAGTCTTGACAGCATAGATGTTTGCCTCCTCTTGGAACTTTACAATATTTTTCTTATAGTGAATCCGCTTGTTACCAAACCGGTTGAAGACCTGAGAGATGGTGAAGCCGCACTTCTTGGCGAGCTCCTCCTTAGCCTCCTCACTAGGATATGGGTTACTCAAATGGGAGTAGAAATATTCATTTAGGACCTCAGTGGCCTGTTTGCTGAAATTAGGGCGCTTTTGTCTGGCATCCAGTAAACGGGAACGCAGGATCATGACGGCCTCTCAGGTGCTCTGCTTGAGCTGCATCTGGATGGCGCTGAACTTTCGATGGATGATGCTCACCATGCGCTCCGTCTCTTTGGGTGCCACAGTCCTTGTGCGGCTCTGCTCCCTCAGTAGGTTCATGAACTCATTACATGCCGGCTCATCCTTTTCCAGCCCCGAGTGGTAGATGTGGTGGATCTGGGCAAGTTTGCTACGATCGTCGGAGTGCTCGATGGAGTTGTCAGGGGACACGCCGCCCCCGGAGGCTGCAGAGCCGCTGCTGCGGAGCACCCCCCCCCTCCCCGCGCGCCTTTCTCAGGCCCAGCCACACCCTCCGCCAGAAGCATGTTGTCCAAGCTCATCAGCTGTGGGTCCACCAGCTCCTCTTCTTGGGAGCTTTGAATGCTGAGGCCGGTTTTCTCCTTGATTTCACACAGGACGCTAAAGAGAGCAGGCTTCAGTCGGTGGCAGTTTAGGGCGTGTTTCTTGGCCTGGGCCTCGTCCGGGCTCTGGTAGGTGATGGTCATTATCTGCTGCAGAATGTCCCCGATGTCCGCCGCCGGGAGACTCCTGTTATTCTTTTTAAAAAAAGGAATAAACCTAGGCCACAATATGTGAAACAAGGTAAGAGTGATAGGATTTGAAAATGCGCTCACAGTTTCTGAGCATGAGGAAGTAACAGCGTCAGAACGCCATCCTCATTCGTCAGGCAGCTTTTTGTACCCACGGATTCTTAGGTGCATTTCAGGTACCCGTCGGTGGTCAAGCCCCACTGCCACATGAGCAAAACCAGCTCTGGGTCTCAGGACTATTTGGACAATTAAAAATTCTTTCCTTTAGTCAGAGGACAGGTGCAGTGTGAATAATATCTGGAGAGTGCTTGGTAATGGCTTTGGTAGGGAAACAAAGATTCTCTTGATCAGTTTCTGTCTCTGAATGAAATTTCAATTTTCATCCTATGTGTAATATAAAATTAAAGTAGTCTTGTTATAGACTTCTATGATCATGGCTCACAGCAGCCTCGACCTCCATGCCACCATGCCCTGCTAATTTTTTAAAAATTTTTTGTTGAGACGAGGTTTTGCTATGTTGCCTAGGCTGGTCTTGAGCTCCTGGGTTCAAGCAATCCTCCCACCTCAGCCTCCCAAAGTGCTAGGATTACAGGTGTTAGCCATTGTGCCCAGCCTTAAATGGCTAAATATTAAAGGCATTGCCATTAAAGTAAAAAATAAGACAGGGACCATCACTATCCCTCAAAACTCATTGGTATAAAAATGAAACAGAGGATTTGACGATGTGGCAGACCCTATTCCAGGATCTGTCAAAAAATATATATATATAACTGTATGTATAATATATATATAGCCTTTTAATTTTATTAGTTTCTGAAAACAAAGCAACACACACACACACACACACACACACACACACACACACACACACACACTATCGTATTCAGGAAATATCCTTTGTCTCCTGTTTTACTTAGTGCTTTTACCAGAAATGGCTTTTGAATTTTCTCCACTGCTATATAAAATAATTACCTAGTTTTCAACTTTATTTTATCACTGTGATGAGTTATATTGATGGATCTCCTAATATTGAACAATATTTAAGGGTCTGAGATAAATTCTATTTTTAGGTATATTCTTAGGTGCTTAATAGTTTTTGTAGCTATTGTGAATATAATCTTATTTTCTCTTACATTTTCTATTTGGTTATTGCTGGTATATAGAAAAACTATTGATTTTTGTATATAGATCTTGTATGTGGTTACCATGCTGAATTCTCTTATTTGTTCTAATAGTTTGTCAATTGATTTTTTTTTAGACCTTTCTATATAAGCAATAGTGTCATCTGCAAATAATCACAGTTTGCCTCTTTTTTCTAATGTTTATGCCTCTCATTACTTCCTGTCTCTTCTTGAATTAGGGAGAACATCTGGTACCATTCAGAGCAATGGTGCTGATACAGATCATTGTTGTCTTGTTTCTAGCTTCAACTTGTATGCTTTTATTGTTTCACTGTAATGTATGGCATTTGCTATAGTTTTTTGCTTTTTTTTTTTTGAGTCAGAGTCTCAATCTGTTGCCCAGGTTGAAGTGCAGTAGGCTCAAGCAATCCTTCTGCCTCAACCATCCAAGTAGCTGAAACTATAGGCATGTACCACCATGCCCAGCAAATTTTTGATTTATTGTAGAGATGAGGTCTTGCCAAGTTGCCCAGGCTGGTCTTGAACCCCTGGGCTCAGGCAGTCCTCTTGCCTTGGGCTCCCAAAATGCTGGGATTTATAGGTGTGAGCCACCGTGCCCAGCTTGCTGTAGGTTTTCTATCATTGCTTTACTAAAAACAAAACATGTATCAAATTAAGAATTTTTTCCCTAGTTTCTAGGAGATTTTTTTCTTTTACATTATTAATGGGCATTGAATTTATTAAGATAATTGTAGTTTTATGTTTACTTCATTAATATAATAAGTAAAGTTGATATATATCCTAATAGTGAACCATCCTAGCAAGGCTGGGATAAATCCTCTTTAGACTTGATGAATTATTCTTTTAATACACTGCTGGCTCTAAATTATTAGCATTTTGTTTAGGGTTTTTGCTTCATTGTTCTTAAATGGGATCTCATATATATAATTTTTTTTAAACTTGCTTTTCTTTTCTGGCTTTGGTTTTAGGATATGCTAGTAAGAAAAATGTGTTGGGTGGCTTTCCATCTTTTCTTACTTTCTTAAATAGTTTACATGAGAATTCCATTTCTTCCAAGGCTTTTCTCTATTTGTTAGATTCTGGTATTTACATGGTGCTATTTTCAAAAGTTGAAAAAATTTTCAACTTATAAGCGCTAACATAACTTGAATAAATAAGGAATAATCTGTTACTTGAAGTTCAAGAAGAACTCACTTTTTATTTATTATTTTCAGCTATTGCCCTTGAAGATTGTAGCTCATTAACAATAGTTTTTGTTTTTCTATGGTTATTGCTCTATTTGGTTCTCCAAGTCTTCTTGGAACAATTTTGGCCATTTGTACCTCCTAGAAAACATAACTACAAACTGAATTGTCGCTGATACATAAATTGGTATCAGCACAGTCATGAATTTGGTATTGATGTTTGGGCAGTGAAAATCTAGCTAATATTAGTCCTTGGTCTGTTGCAAATAGATCACCATCTAAATAAAAGATGCATTGAAGTCAAAGCTTTGGGGAACCAAATAGCCTCTGTCACAGAATAGTGTAAAGAGTGGAGGGAATTTGTGAACTGTGAAGAGGGATTTCTTTTAACTGTTCTGAACAAAGTTTAAAAAAATGACAAACTCAAAACTCTAAAATTTTGGCTCAAGATAAGTCTCAAACCATTGACTTTCTATGTCTATGATAAAAATAATTTATCTCTTGCCATCACGGGGTTGATTTATAGCTAATAAAATTTATAGTTTGATACTGAGAATTATTGTAATACAATATTAGTTAAATTCACACAATTTCAGCTCTCTTATGTGAATGCTAGGGCACTAACCAGAAAGAAAGCATTGAGAACTCAGGCCATCCAGAACTCTACCCTCTTGAGCCTCTGTTGACAGCATAAATGGCTTCTCTTCCCCTGCTGAGGCTTATGGATGACTTCTTTTTTTTGAGTTGGGGTCTCACTTTGTGGCCCAGGCTGGAGCGCAGTGGTGCGATCACAGCTCACTACAGCCTTGACCTCCTGGGCTCAGGTAATCCTTCTGCCTCAGTCTCACTGTAGCTGGGACTGTGTGCACCACAACACCTGGATAATTAAAAAAATTTTTTTTGTAGGGATGAGGTCTCACTATATTACCTAGGCAGATCTCGAACTCCTGGGCTCAAGCAATCCTCTTGCCTTGGACTCCCAAAGTACTGGGGCTACAGATTTGCACCCCACCTGGTTAATGAATAACTTCTTAAAATTGTCAACAGAGAAAATACTTCGGTAAAAGCCTTCTGGTAAATCAGGAATACACCAGGAGCAAAGCATTTTAAATGAAATGAAATAAATTACAGTTGTCCCTTGAACGTGTGGGTTAGAAACTGTGCATGTCCACTTATACATGGAATGCAAAACCCGCACATATGGAGAATGGAAACTTCTTATGAGTAGGTTCCCCGGGGCCAACATGGGACTTGAGTATGCATGGGTTTGGTATATGCAGGAATCCTGTAACCAATCCCCAGTGGCTCAAGAGGATGTCCATTATTGAAGGACACTGTAAATCCTATTAGCGTACATTTTGGGGATGTTTCTAGAGGTCCACTGTTCTAGGGCATGTTACAGAGTTTCATCCTAAGTAGAAGTTGCTTCACCTTCCCTCCCCCACTACCATATGAATGAGGAATAATGCTGTATGTCGCTTATTCTAAGATGCATATTTTTCACATTAAAAACAATTTGGAATGAAATTCACATAACATAAAATTAACCATTTTAAAGTGAACAATACAGTCGCATTTATTACATGCATAAGGCTGTCCCTCCACCCCTTTTTAACATTTCTGAAATGGCAATGCTTCTTCCAAATAATGGTATATCATGATTTAATTGATTATGTTTTTTAAAGAATGCTTTCATAGTGGAATAGAAATGAAGGCGCACCTTACAGTTGAAATGCTAGTTGAAATGCGGTACTTGGTGCTTTCTTGGAATTTTGAGGCAACATACGTTACATTTGGGTGTCCTGTACTCACTCACTTAGTAACTTGAAAGGCTGTCAGTTTTGAGAGGAATGCAAGGCAAAGGAAAATTCTCTAATTGGTCTAAGCTGCAATGTAAGATAATATGCCACCTGATCTCCATGACCCACCAGATTCAGTCATGTTTAGATCACCCTGCTGAAGGAGTCCACAGCCAGCCCAGGAAGAACATTGCAGAAGAAACCCCTAGGATTTGTGAAGAAAGCCATGTCCTCTTTGGCAAGCAACTGATCTTCCTTTGAGAAACAGCTTTGTCTTACTTCTGGTCGCTGATAGAGACTGAATGCTTATCTATGGAACAACCAGGCTGCCTTGCAAACTGATCTGCCCTCATAGCCTGCAAACTATTCGACCCACTATGTAGACCACAGTGTCCAACTGCATTCCATTATCAGGTAGAAAGGGTACAAATGAGACCCAACCCAAGCATTTCCTCCTTTGTTTCCTCCTATCCTCAACCAACACCTATGGGCTCCAGAGGTAGACACTATTCAAATGGGTTAAAAAAAAAATCCAAATATCTTATATGATATGTAAACATATATAAGCAAATTGGACAAAAGTGGAAAGAGGAAGTTATACCATGCAAACAATAAGCTTATGAAGGCTAGAATAGCTATAATATCAGATAAAGTACTCTTCAAGACAAGGATTATTACTAGAGATCTAGGTGGATATTTCATAATGATAAAAGGTCAGTTCACCAGGAAGACATAAGAATTATAAATATGTATGTGCCTAATGATGGAGTTTGAAAGCATATGAAACAAAAATAGACAGAATTAAAGAAAGAAATTCCATAATCATAGTTGGAGACTTGCGCATCCCCTGTTAGCAACTGATAGAACAATAGACAAAAAAAAAATAGAGACATAGATGATATGAATAATGCTGTCAATTATCTTGATATAATTGATATTTATAGAACCCTGTACCAAACAATTGCAGGATACACAGTCTTTTCAAGTACACTTGGTGCATTTACTAGTGAACCATATGCTGGGCCACTAAACATGTTTCAATAAATTTAAAAGGATTTAAATAATATGAAATTGATATGGTTAATATGGACCACAATGGAATTAAATGAGATATCAATAGTCATAAGATGTCTAGAAAGCTCCTATTTGGAAACTAAGCAACATACTTTTAAATAATCCATTAATCAAAGAGCTCAAGACCCAGATGGTCAATATAGTAAGATCCTGTTTCTACAAAGAAAATGTTTTTAAAAGTATTGCCAGGTGTGGTGGTGTGGGTCTGTAGTCTTAGCTACTTGGAAGGCTGAGGTGGGAGAATTGCTTGAGTTCAGGAGTCTGAGGTTCCAGTGAGCCATGAGCATGCCACTGCACTCCAGCTTGCACAACAGAGACCCTGACTCTTTAAAAAATAAGATAATCAGCTGGGCGCAATGGCTCAAGTCTGTAATCTCAGCACTCTGGTAGGCTGAGGTGAGAGAATTACCTGAATCCAGGGGTTCGAGACCAGCCTGGGCAACTTGGTGAGACATCCTCTCTGCAATAAGTCAAAAAATTAGCCAGGCGTGGTGGCCTGTGACTGTGGTTCCAGCTATTTGGAAGGCTGAGGTAGAAGGATCGCCTGAGCCCAGTAGGTCGAGGCTGCGGTGGCCATGAGTGTGCCATTGCACTCCAGTCTGGGCAATAGAGTGAGACTCCGACTCTACTAAAAAAAAAAAAAAAATTAAATTAATAAATAAAAATAAAATAATCAAAGAAGAAAGCACAAGGGAAATTAGAATGAAAATGAAAATATAACATTTTGCAGGATACAGCTAAAGCTGTGATTAGAGTGAAGTTTACAGCTTTAAATACTTACAATAAAAAAGATTAAAGGTCTCATATATACCCCTTACATTTTATAACAGAATGCTGACTTACATCCTAAACTTTACGGATCAGTGGACTGGATAATTCTTAGTTCATGCCGGGCAGTTCCAGTTAGTGTCTCACAGTCAGGCATTCGGTTTCTAACAGAGCCCAGTTGTAAGCCAGAAACTGCTTTTCAAGTGGTGGCCAGTTGTTTGTAGGTGAGCACATAGCCTTACTTTGGAATCCTGGGTGGCTGTGGTGTTACGATTGCCAGAGGGCGTACACAACATCGTTGTCACAAAATCCTTCCAATATCATTGGGTCTGTTGGGTAATTAGGCTGAAGTGGCAGCACAGCTTGTACCGCAACCCGAACGTACCAAAGAATCCTTTCTTGAGCCAGGCCCTTTTCAAAACGTGTAGGTTGCCTGGTTAATTGGTTAATGAGACAGAGCATGACCATGTATGAAAAAGGATCACCAAGTTTTGTAACTCTTTCTTCAAGGTGGATGGTATAAGGCACGCCACCCTCTCTCTTACCTTAATTTTTATTTAGTCAGTTAGCTTAGAAAAGCAAAAGAGTTGACTTGCAAAGAAGTTTGTAAGAAAGTACAAACTTTAGGACTGGCTCACCAAAAACAAACAAACAAACAAACAAACAAACAAACAAACAAACAACATAAAGAAGGTGATCAAACTTACCAGATTGGTGGAAAAGTAGCAATAATTTCACATAATTATGTCTTTTTATTTTTTTTATTTTTGAGTTGGAGTCTCACTCTGTCGCCCAGACTGGAGTGCAGTGGCCGCTCCCGGCCACCACAGCCTCAACCTGCTGGGCTCCGGCGATCCTTCCGCCTCAGCCTTCCGAGTAGCCGGAATTACAGGCGTGCGCTACCACGCCTGGCTGAATTTTTTTGATTTATAGTAGAGATGAGGTTTCGCTGCCCAGGAGGGTCTCGAACCCGCGGGTTCAGGCAATCCACTCACCTCAGCTTCCCAAAGGCGCCAGACTGAACTACCAAGCCCGGCTCATAATTATGTCTTAAGAGTGTCACGTATTGTCAGAGATCAGCATTGCAAAAATTGCTAGGGAGTCAGAAGTTATGTAATGGAAAGGATAAAGGTTTCGCTTATTTCAGGTTTAGAACAAGTAAGTGTGACCTTGTTTTTGTATTGTTTTGTTTATCTCCACGGACAAAGTGCTTTTTTTTCCCTCTCCCCTGATTGGGAGAGGTGATTTGCATGCCTACTCAAAATGAAGGCAAAGGAAAGATGTGAGTTTTGCTCCACTCCCTCTTTGGGGTCTGTTCCTATCGGTAAGCACTAATTTGCCCACGTAAGTTTGTGTAGTGGTTTCTGATTTGATCTGGTGTCTTATCTGATGAGTTTTATTCCAGTAAGTGTAACAGAGGATATTTATTTATAAACAAAGACCTCCTTGTTGTCTGATTAACGAAATGCCAAAGCTTAAGATTTAACTTTTGTTAATACGAGGGTTGTAATTTACCTTTATGTAGTCAAATTTCTAAATTATTTCCTTTATGGTTAGTACTGGCTTCCTTTTTATTGAGGTACAATTTTCATACAATAAAGTTACATTGTTAAATCTACCAACTCAATGTGTACATATGTATGTGCATAACCACATGCCACCACCCAGATAAAGGTCTAGAACATTCCCAGTACTACAGTAGGCTCCCTCATGCCTCCTCCCCCTTGGTGCTCCTCTCATTGTTCTGATCTCTATCATGATAGTTTAGAACTTCACATGAATGAGATTATACATTATGTATTCATTTGTACCTTACTTCTTTCACACATTATGTGAGATTCATTCATATTTTTGCGTGTAGCATTGGCACATTCTTTCTCATTGCTGCAGTATTCCATTGTATGAATATGCCACAATTTATTTCTACTGTTGAGAGACTTTTGATTTGTTCTAGCTTGGGATTATTATGAATATGCTGTTATGACCATTTTTGTTTATGTTTTTTGGTGGACATAAACACTTATTTCTCTTGGGAGAAATTCTGCTCCTACTCAGGACTAGAGTTGCTGTGACATCAGGTATATGGATGGGTGACTTTAGTAAATAGTGTCAAGCAATGTTCCTATTTGGTTGGAGTAATTTAATTTCTACCAGCAATGTATGAGAGTTCTGTTGCCCACATCCTCGTCAACACTTGGTATTGTCAGTCTTTTTATTTTTAGTCATTCTTTTTTTTGAGACAGGGTCTCACTCTGTCACCAGGCTGGAGTGCAGTGGCACAATTCATCTGCCTCAGCTTCCTGAGTAGCTGGGACTACAGGCGTGTACCACCATGCCTGGCTAATTTTTAAATTTCTTTTTGTAGAGATGAGGTCTCGCTATGTTGCCTAGGCTGGACTCAAACTCCTGGCCTCAAACGATTCTCTCAATTTGGCCTCCCAAAGTGCTGGGATTACAGGCACCATGCCTGGCTTATTTTTAGCCATTCTTGTGGGGAAAATATAAACTACCAATATTGAAATCAAGACGAGATAGACTAACAAGTGTTTAAAAAATTGAAATAACCCTTAGATTCCTTTCACCCCAAAACAAAAAAAAGGCCAGATGATTTTATAGGTCATTTCTACCAAATTAATATTTATGTGTGTGTGTGTGTGTGTGTGTGTGTGTGTGTGTGTGTGTGTGATGTATTGTTCAGAATGCAAACAAAGAGTGAAGATTCCCAACTCAGTTTAGTAGATTAGCATAATTTTGATTCCAAAATCAGATAAAGAGAATTAACTAAATCTGATAGTGTGCTTTCTTTAAAAATGTATTGTGAGGTCGGGCATGGTGGTTCAAGCCTGTAATCCCAGCAATTTGGGAGGCTGAGGTGAGAGGACTGCCTGACCAGGGGTTCAAGACCAGCCTGAGCAACTTGGCTAGACCTCATCTCTATAATAAATTAGAAAATTAGCCAGGTGTGGTAGCGTGCACCTATAGTTCCAGCTACTTGGAAGGCTGAGGTAGAAGGATTGCCTGAGCCTAGCAGGTCGAGGCTGCAGTGGCTATGAGTGTGCCACTGCACTCCAGCTTGGGCGACAGAATGAGACTCCAACTCAAAAAAACAAAACAAAATGTATTGTGATCAGGTGAGTTACATTCAAGGTAACATCAGAAAATCTGTCAACTTAACTCACTTCATTAATAGACTAAGGGAGAGAAGTCTTATAAATACATCAATTGGTAACAAGTATTTTTTTCCTGAGGATTATTACCTATTTATGACTAAGGAATAAACAACTCAGAAAACTAAGGAGTAATGTCTCAATTTGGGAAAGAGTATACACCAAGAACCTGGAGCAAACGTTATGTTTAATAGAAAAACTAAGTGTACTCTTTTTAAGATGAGAAATAAGACAAGGACGCCCATTACTACCACAGCTGCTGTTTAATCTATTACTGGGTGTTCTGGCAAATTTTTTTTTTTTTGAGTTGGAGTCTCACTCTGTCACCCAGACTGGAGTGCAGTGGCCGCTCCGGGCCACCGCAGCCTCAACCTGCTGGGCTCTGGCGATCCTTCCGTCTCAGCCTTCAATGTAGCTGAAATTACAGGCACGTGCTACCACACCTGGCTAATTTTTGATTTGTTGTAGAGATGAGGTCTTGCCAAGTTGCCCAGGCGGGTCACGAACCTGCGGGCTCAGGCAATCCACTCACCTCAGCCTCCCAAAAGCGTGGGATTACAGGCTGAGCCACCGAGCCCGGCTCTGGCAAATATTAAAAGAAAAAAAGAGGCATTGAAGTTAAAAGAGAGGAGATACAGTGGTCATTATTTGCAGATAATATGATCATCTTTCTCTGCACATTTCTGGAATCCATCTCCAGTGCTAATTAGTTCGGTTTCCACCATCTTTCGCCTAGATAGTCATAACTGCTCCCTAACTAGTCTCTTGAACTCTGGTCCCGTTCGCCCTTCACAGTGCAGAGGAGTCTGTCTTTCCTTCTTCCCCTTCCTCCTTCCCTTACTTCTTTTATTATAAAAGAAGTACACATTCTATAGAAAGTATAGAAAATATAAATCTCCCAGATAAAAACAATTAATGGCATCATTTTAGTTTATTCCCTTCTAGAGTTTTTTTCTATACACATACATTTATTAAAAGGGACAGACCAACAACTCTCTGAAGGCAGCAACCATGATTGTCCTCTTTACTGCCCAGTGCCTGGCATGTGGTGGCAGCTTCTAAGTAGCATACATTAAGTATCAAACTCATTTGCTGAATAAATTAATGAACAACACTGAATCATTTACATTCCCACCAACAGCATATGTCTATTTCACTCATATCTTTTTCAAGAATGAGTATTACAATTATTTTAAAGTTTTACCTATCTGATTGGCAAAATGGCATCCCGTTAAGGTTTTAACATTTTCTCTTCTTTGGATATCAGTGAGGCCAAATGCTGATCTGTACATTTATTCTGTGACTTCCCTAATGTTTCTTTGTCCTTTTAAAAAAGTGGGATATCGTATTAGTCTGCAAATTGTTCTTCGTTAGATCAGATCTCTATCACACCATGTATTGTTTTTCCCACAGTGTCTTTCTAAGGAACCCCTTCAAATCGGGCACACATGCATCTCATGCTGGGAGAGCTCAGAGGATGAGGAAACTCAGTGCTACCCTTAAGGAGCACAAGGAGCTCATAGTCTTGGTGAGAAGGGATGATGACATACAGTTGCCCTTAGGATCAAACCCAAATTCTTTACCATGGCCCCCAAGGCCTGCCTCTGGTCTAAAGTCTTCTTGTTCTTCCCCTTGTCACCTGACACTCCCCACACTGGACTTCTTTCTTCTTTCTCTACGTCCCTTCAATATATACAGGTCCTTCCATTTTAGGGACTTTGCATTTGTTTCTCCTCCTCTGAAACACAATTCCTTTCCCGGATACTGCCTCCATTGTTTAAATCCCAGCTCAGAGTTTAACTCCCTAGAGAAACTTTGCCTGACTACATTTATTGTAAAGTAGTCTTCCATCCCATTACTCTATTTTCTTTCTTTCATAGCTCTTGTCACCATCAAAACTTACATTATCAATTTTATTATCTATATGTTTATGCTTAGTGTTTCCCTTCCTCCACCAGGAAATATTTGTATCTCACTCAGCTACTGCATCCCTAGTGTCCAGAACAGTACCTGGCACATACATTTATGTACTGTGATCCCTGTCTTCATGAAAAATGATTTCTTTAACATATATCAAGGGAGATATATATTAAATAAATAATTACACAATTAAATTTTTTTTTCGTAGAGACAGAGTCTCACCATATTGTCCAGGCTCCTGAGCTCAAGGGATTCTCCTGCCTCAGTCTTCCAAAGTGTTAGTTTTACAGGAGTGAACCACTGAGCCTGGCACAACTAATTAACTACAAGTAGCGTCAACTATTTGAGGCAGAGGCACAAGATCCTCTCCCATTGCTGTCTGCTTCTGGCTTCAAGAACATTCCCTTACCCTGTGGGCAATTTCTACTGCAAGACCTTGACTTCCTCTGGAAACTTTCTGGAGCTCAGTGGATTCACCCAGGAATCAGTTCCCAGGAACAGGGCAAGGTTTGTACCTCCAGGCCTAGTTCGCCCCAAAGTTTTGGAGTCTAGCCAGGCTTGTGGCAGCAGCTGTTGTATTCTCTTGTCTTCTCCAGGCTAGAACAGGCTACAACATTTATGGCTAACTTGTGCATGTTGTCTGCTACTCTAGTCTTTGCCAGGATCTTTGGCAGATCTTGGTTTGGGGTACGGCCCTCTTAAAGCCTTAACAAGCCCTCCCCCCTTACACTGCCCTCCATTGTTAGGGTTTCTGCAGAGGCTGAAGCTGGGAGCTGCTTCCTCTGTCCCCTTTGCCCTTCCTTAGCACCTCCTGTCTCTCTCTTGAAAGAGATCAGCAAGTTTCCTTCCTGGAAGGATACTTCTAGCTGCTCTCTGCTTAAGGCTGTGTTTTGGGCCTCTTTGTAATTCAAACTAGTGCAGCCGGCTCCCGGACTTGTGAAGATCCAGGAAAACCCTACAATGCCACGGCCCACAGACGCCTCCATCAGAGGAGGTGCAAATGAGGGTCCAGAACTTAGTCCGGCCACCCTGGGAAGCTCCACCTTTATGTCTTCACCTCCAAGCTTTGCACAGTGCCTGGTACATATTAGCACTTAACGACCAGGAGCAATTAATATAACCAGTTCACGTAATTATAAAAAGTAAATGTCCAGGCACTGTGCTGATGTTTTACACAGACTCTTGGTATTTCATTTAAGCAGTTACCATTACAATTTACATTTTGCAAATGAAGAAACAGGTTCAGAGAAATTAAGTGACTTCCCAAGGTTACAAAGGTCTGGACACTTTTTCACTGGCCAAGACGCAACGGACCAGCGTAGAGGGAAAGCTGCGAGCTGATCACCACCCGCAGCGTTGTAAAACTCAGCGCAGCCGGTAGCTTTCTCACCGGGTTGCCAGTCGGCTCCGTTTCCTCCAAGCACAGACCGGAAGTGTTCCTGTCGGCCGCGTTTCGAATGCGCACGACCAGAAGTTTCTGCCCGCGGCTTTGAGGGATTAGGGGAGCGGCAGCGGGGACAGCAGCCCGGGCACCCAGGTGCGGAGGCGCGGGGGATCAGTGGCTGATGGGCCCGTTAAGGGTACCCAAGCGGCGGTACACAGGCAGAACCCCGACCTGACCTGGACCACCCTCCTCGCGGCCCGCCACTTGGGTCCGGAGGGGCCCCGCCCCCTGGCCTGAGCCTGGTCCCTCCTCAGGCACTGACCCTTAATCTCAGGTCGCTCCCCCATCTCTCAGGTGCGATGGCTACAGGCGCGGATGTACGGGACATTCTGGAACTCGGGGGTCCAGAGGGGGATGCAGCCTCTGGGACCATAAGCAAGAAGGACATTATCAACCCGGACAAGGTAGCAGGGGCGCCTGAGAGCGTTGGTTGGGGGCATGAAGGAGAGGGGAGAGGTGGCAGCGAAAGTGGGATGGAGGGAATGATGGGGTGCGAAACTTCTAGTGTGATGGGCGATAAAAGGTGTGATATAACGGGACAGAGAATGCGTATGTGTCACTCCTGAGAATATGGGACAGAGGAGGTGGGTCGCCATGAGAGACAGTGGGGACCAAGAGGGTGTGACACCTTTAAGAGATGAGAGGACCAAAAGAGTGTGACATTTGTAAGATATTGAGTGGGAAGAGACCAAGACATTAATGACAGTCTGAGAGATGGTGGGAGAGGAATGTCCTGCTCAGGCTGTGGGTGCCCCTGTGAATGGGTTTCTGTACCTTTATAGTATGTCATTAGGATGTGCCAGTATGTATGTCGTTGTACCTGTAGGCCCTGGTTTGTTCATGGATTGATCTGGGCTAAAGAATGTTCAGGAAAGAGGGTCTAGCTTGTGGTTCCTTTCTTTGATTTCCTTCCTCAGAAAAAATCCAAGAAGTCCTCCGAGACACTGACTTTCAAGAGGCCGGAGGGCATGCACCGGGAGGTCTATGCACTGCTCTACTCTGACAAGAAGCAAGTATTGGAAAGTCGAGTCCCCCAGGCTCTGGCCCCTGACTCCCCTGCCATGTCCCCAACTCCTAGTTTTCTCTTCCAATTCTTTCCTCCCCTCCCCTTTGTAGTCAGGGCTCCTGCTTGCTTAGTGGGATGCAGGAGGAGTGCAGATCTTTTGCTCCAGGACATAACTTTCTCTCTCTAGGGTAGATTGGCATCCTGGGTCCAGATGCTCTCTCACACATCTTCTGATACTAACCTCCCATCTTCCCAAACCCCACTGCCAGGGATGCACCCCCACTGCTACCCAGTGACACTGGGCAGGGCTATCGCACAGTGAAGGCCAAGTTGGGCTCCAAGAAGGTGCGGCCTTGGAAGTGGATGCCGTTCACCAACCCAGCCCGCAAGGATGGAGCTATGTTCTTCCACTGGCGACGGGCAGCAGAGGAGGGCAAGGACTATCCCTTTGCCAGGTTCAATAAGGTGAGCTGCCTCCATTCAGACACAGACTAAGATTGCCCACCCACTCCGAGCCCCTTGCGCATGCTCTCCAGTCTCTAGGGTTGGCTCCAGATGCTTGCTCAGGCCCAACCATGGCTCCCCACTCTGTCCTCATGGCAGATGCTCACAGAGTGGGACTCTGGGTCTTTTCTGCCCATGGGATCCTGTTCTTCCCTGCACATGCTCTTGTTTTTCATGACTTTTTTTTGGCCTTTCAAATGTTACTGTTCCTCAGAACTATAATCCTAGGTGCTCTACTCTTCTCGCTTTGTCCTTTCTCCCTTGTGTGGCTCATTTATCCTGTGACTTTGGTCACCCTGTCTATGCCAGTGACCTCAACTTATTATCTCTAGTCCAGAGCAATGGTTCCCACATAGCCAGTCCTTCACTAGTGTTTCTTCCTGGATGTCCCACAGGTACTTCCCATCCAGTAGGTATTCTTGAACAGAAGTCATCATCTTCCCTCTATTTCCCAGCCCAGATCTGCCCCCTGTCTCAGTGAATGGCATCATTATCCACTCAGTTTGCCCAAACCAGAAACTTGGGAGCCATCCTTAACTTAGCCTTCTGCCTTCAGTATTAATTCAGTATTTCAATCAGCAACAAGACAAAGAAAGTAGGGGAAGACAGACAACAAACATGTAAGGAAATAAAGCAAATTGTCGTCTTTCAGATAAGAGCCATTGATACATTGAAACCAGGACATGAATAGATATGAAATGAGGTAAAGAGTGAACTTGTAGGTGTAGGGAGGCCTACTTTAGATAGGGTGGTCAGGGAGGGCCTTTCTAACAAAGTGGCATTTGAGCTAGACTTCAGTAATACATCTAATTATTGAGCCCTGCTGATTCGCTTTCCATAATGAATCATATTTCTGCCTATATTCTTCATCTCCTATGCCAGCCTCCTGTTCCAAGCTGCATCATCTCTGGTCTAGATGACTGAGGCTCAGTGGTACAGGGCCTTACCCAGGCTTACCGAGCCAGTGAGAGGCAGAGTTAGTCTGGGCTTGGATTCCCTGGCCCATTACTCAAGCCACTGGCAGTGTTACTTGCAGCTGCTGCAGCCTGGAAAACCTAGACTTAGAGCTTAAAAGCAGTAGAGGATCAAACCCAGGACTCCAAGACCCAATTTCTCAGCCCACTATATCCAACTGTATCTGGATACTTGCCCCTGTGTAGCTCACAGGCTTCTCAGACTGGGCAAAGCCAAATGTGAGCACCTCATTCTCCCCTGCCCAAACATGGTTTTCTTCATCTCATCTTCATCCATAGGGCCCTTGGGTCCAGTGGAGGGAGAGGCTAGAGATGTAAGACTGAGAAGGGACAACCAAAAGGTGAGATGTCTGAGGCAATGGGAGGGAAGGCTGGATGAGACAAGTTGAAGTGCTCCAAGCCAAGTCAAGACCTAGGCCCTGGGAACTCAAAATGAATGCGACACAATGTCTGTCCTCCAAAAACTCTCCGTGTTGTTAGGGAAGGGGTTGGGGAAGATACAGGCAATTATAATCTGATGGGATACATGCATTTTGGGAGGACCTGCAGGTCATGGAAGCTTCTTGGAATAGAGTTGAGTCTTGAAGGAAGTCACCAGCTGGTATTAGGAAAGGAGTGCAGTGACTTTTTCAGGCAGAGGGAGCAGGATGGGCAAGGGCATAAATAAGAAATTTTAAAAGGTCTTGTGTGTGGGATGCCATGGGCATTTCCATATTGATGAAGCCTAAGGCAAGGTAGGACATGGTAGGAAGTGCGGCCTGAGAGGTCAGCAGGGGTCAGGACAGGCAGGGCCTTGGCATCCAGGCTCAGGAATTTGGGCTTTGTCCTGATGTCTTCGGGTAGCTGCTGACAGATTTTAAGCAGTAGTGTCAGGATCAGATTTGAGTTTTAAAAGGTCATGGTGACTGTGGGGTGGAGAGTGCAGTTGGAATAAAATGAATTCATGATCTTCCTCTCCAGGACTGTTTATTCTGGGGGTCCCACTCTCAGTGGCTCCTTGTTCACTCTCTTGCTCAGGCCAGAAACACAGCAGTCACCTGTGATAGCATCATCTCTCACCCTTCACAGCCAAGTCCTGTGGTTTCGGCCCTAATGCCTCTCAGACGTCCCCCTTTCTCTGTCTTCCACTGTGCTGCTTTAGTTCAGGCCTTCCCCCCTCTTACTTATTTCTGAAATCTGCTAGCTGCTGGCTCAGACTCTTGTTTCACTCCTCCATCCTTACTGCTGCCAGAGGTCTTTGTTAAAGAGAAACATAACCACTTGACTCCTCAAAACAAACCTTGTTGGCTGCCGTCACCCTCAGCATGATTTCTGAACTCCTTTGCAGAAAAGGCCTTTTCATGCCTTTTCCTGTCCTGTCCTTTACTCGTTTCTCCAGTTGTCCTTGACTACCCAGTCCACATACCCCAGGCTGTTTTCCCTTCATGGCTGTGTTTGTATTGCCCCTTCTGCCCAGGCCTTTCTCCCCCATTTTCCCTCACTAGTTTACTCCTGCTTAACCCTAAGTCTGAACCAGACCTCTATCACCTCCTCTCTGACCAACCCTTGTCCCCAGGCTGCATCAGGTGTCATGTGCTACACCTTCGGCATACTTCTGTCAAACTTGCCAGCCTACAACAAAATTATTTTTTCAGCTGGAGTGTGTGAGACACAGACCCCTGCCTATCGTATGCAGCACTGTGTGCCCTGCACATGTGTTGCAGGCCCATGATAAATATTTGTTGGATGGAACAGTGTTTTCCTAGCTTGACTCTGAGCTGCTTGAGAGCAGGACTGGCTACATCATTTCTGAACTTTTTTTTTAGTTAAAATACATCAGAGGAATACTTAACCAGGTCTGGGAAACCAGAAAGACTCCCCAGAAGAGACGATGCCTGAAAGAGATCAAAAGGATGAGAAAGTTATTTGGGTAGAAGGAACATAGAAGTGGGAAGGCATTTCAGACAAGAACTAAGGCCGAGGAGGAGCCTGTTATGTTCTAGAAACTGCAAGTCACTTGGCTGAAACTTACTGTCCATGAGGGACAGTGGCTACAGGAGGAGACCAGATCATTTATTTATGTGTTTACTGATTGAGTCAGTAGATACTAATACTTTTAGTGTGATAAGCCCTAAAGGTAGGAAATGAACTGGACAACCCTTGCTTTTGAGGAGTTTGTGAGTTTTCTAGAAAGCACTTTATCTTGAATGTGGAAGCCTGAGAGGTTTAATAAGGGATGGTTGGGTGACATGATAAGATATACATTTAGAATGCTAGAACAGTATGGCTTAAATTATCTGTGGTAAGGGAAGTTTTTCTATTTTCTTTTCTTTGAGTTGAAGTCTCGCTCTGTTGCCCAGACTGGAGTGCAGTGGCACACTCACGGCCATCCCAGCATCGACCTGCTGGGCTCAGGCAATCCTCCCACCTCAGTCTTCCAAGTAGTTGGGACTACAGGTGTGCGCTACCATACTCGGCTAATTTTTGATTTGTTGTAGAGATGAGGTCTTGCCACCTTGCCCAGGCTGGTCTCGAACCCACGGACTCAGGCAATCCACTCATCTTGGCCTCCCAAAGTGCTGGGATTACAGGCTGAGCCACTGAGCCCAGCCTGTTTTATTTTCAACCCATGAGACTGATAAAGATAATTCTACGAAAAGACAAAACATAAGTCTATGTTTCTTCATATTAGATTCAGCAGCATTCAACTAATATAAAATTGTTATTAATGTTTTTCAATGCCTACTCTCAATTTCCATTCTTATCATGGACCAGTGATAACTGTTTGAAAAACAGCACTGGCTTGCAGACCGTTCTTTAAGTAGCACTGTTCAAAGAGATCAAGTCTCGGCTGCAGACAGAGAATTGGAGGGGAATTGGATGAAGGCAGAGAGACCAGTAGGGAGGGTTACTTCTGTAATCCAGGCAAGTGACAGTGGTGTCTGGATTGGGATGTAGCAATGGAGATAGACATTTTGGAGATCAAAGTCATAGGTTTGGTGAAGGGGAGAAGTCAAGGAGAAAGATGGAAATTAAAGATACTTCCTGCATTTCTGGCTTGGGCAACTGGGTTGGGTAATGGTGTCACTGGCTGAGATCTAGACTGGAGGAGATGTAAGTTTGAGGGAGGGTGATGAGTTTAGTACTGAGCATGTTAAGTTTGAGGTGTGTGTGGCCCCTTCAATAGGAGATGTCTGAGAGGCAACTGGAAATACAGGTCTTGAGAGTGGGTTCAACGCTGGTTGGGGTCTTTAACAGAGAAGAGAAACTTCCCTGGTCCAGTCTAGCATTGATCCCTTCCTTTGAGTCTCTGACTCACAGATCCAACTGGTGGTGCTATCTTGGGGGAGGCCTGGGGGAGAGGGAAGGAAGAGGCATTGGCAGGGTTGCATACATTGGGAATAGGATTCAGATCCTGTTTGTGTAGAGATGCCTGACGTGGGCAAGCTCTGGGGCAGCTGCAAGTCCCACCGTGACCACTAGGTGGCAGTAGTGCTTCAGGTAAGAGTTGCATGGACTTGGGGCTCGTGGGCTTTTCTCCAGGTATTTGGCCTTGTGCCCTACACCAAAGTTGACCTTTGGACGTCACAGAAGTGCTTACATGTGGGCCCTTCACTTTAGCCATGGGGACAGGAGCATGTGTCCCCTTATTAAGACTTGAACTGGAGACATGGTGAAGTTGCTCCTGGAGGGGTCAGAGACAGGCTGTAGTCTCAAAGCTTGCTACAGCCTCTAGCCAAGCTGACAGTTACTTTCTTTAGCCCAGGCTGCCTTCTGCAGGGGCACAGGCAGAGGATTTGCTTTTTTTCAGGGCTGAGGATTGGCAATAAACGGGAGCTGTGGTCATAGGGGGCTGGAGCCTGCTAGACATGACATGACATGATGTGGGTGTGTCCTTACTGTGTCCCTCTGTGCCAGCAGACTGTGCAGGTGCCCGTGTATTCAGAGCAGGAGTACCAGCTCTATCTCCACGACGATGCTTGGACGAAGGCAGAGACTGACCACCTCTTTGACCTCAGCCGCCGCTTTGACCTGCGTTTTGTAGTTATCCATGACCGATATGACCACCAGCAGTTCAAGGTGAGCTGTTGACACTTGCACGTGTGCCCAGCCCTGGGCGTGGCAGGCCCTACCTTCATGCCATCCCTTCCGCGTGCCCCTGGGTGTTCATCCCCCTTCCTGCCTCGATCCTCAGAAGCGCTCTGTGGAAGACCTGAAGGAGCGCTACTACCACATCTGTGCTAAGCTTGCCAATGTGCGCGCTGTGCCAGGCACAGACCTCAAGATACCAGTATTTGATGCCGGGCACGAGCGACGGCGGAAAGAACAGCTAGAGCGTCTCTACAACCGGACCCCAGAGCAGGTCAGCCTCGAGCCTCCCATACCTGTGTGCCCCAGACCCCGGGCCCATTGCCTTCCTCCTCCATTCCCTCGACTCCCTCACTCCCAAGGTCCCATGTCACCCACCCCCAGCTCCCTCGACTGCCTCTCGCGGGCTGTCCCTCCTCCACGGCCCTTCACCCCTCACAATCTCCTACCTCTCAGGTTCCCTCCTAGACAGCCCAGCACCGTCACCTGCCTGTGTCCCCTCACTTTGGCATGTGCCCTCACACACTTGGCATCTCTCACTTCCCCAGGTGGCAGAGGAGGAGTACCTGCTCCAGGAGCTGCGCAAGATCGAGGCCCGGAAGAAGGAGCGGGAGAAACGCAGCCAGGACCTGCAGAAGCTGATCACAGCAGCAGACACCACGGCAGAGCAGCGGCGCACAGAACGCAAGGCCCCCAAGAAGAAGCTTCCTCAGAAAAAGGAAGCTGAGAAGCCGGTGAGGAGGCTAAGCTAGCCCGACTCAAGGTAGAGGCGTTACCTGGCACAGAGCCCCTCCCAGAGCTGGCAGGTGCTGGGACTCACCCTGGGCCCACTCGCTGCACCATTTTGGTCTCCATAACGCCTTCTCTCCTAGGCTGTTCCTGAGACTGCAGGCATCAAGTTTCCAGACTTCAAGTCTGCAGGTGTCACACTGCGGAGCCAGCGGGTATGAGAGTCACCTCCTTTAGCGTGTTTGCGCCCTGGGCTCTCTGTTCTGGGCAGCTGGGGCTGGAGCGGCGGGAGAGGTTGCTGAGACAGAAGCGGCTTCCCCAGAATCTCAGGAGGATTTGGCCAGGCCAAGGTCACAGCTTTCACTATATCACTCTTCCGGGCCATTTCCTTTTCTGGTGCATAGCTACCTCTGTGGGCCGCCTTCTCTTTCCCACCCCGTCCCTCCTCTCTTTAGTCCCCTTCCTCCTAAGCCTCTTGTGGGGGACAAGGCTTAGCTGCCCGGGTTGTTGCAGATGAAGCTGCCAAGCTCTGTGGGACAGAAGAAGATCAAGGCCCTGGAACAGATGCTGCTGGAGCTTGGTGTGGGTGAGTATGGGGACTGGGCCCCACAGTGTGTACCCAGCTAGGGTTGTGGATGAAGGCTGGGCAGGGGGAGGACAGCTCATGTGGCTGGCTTTCTGCCACACTCCGGCTCTGCCGCTGTGCTCCCACCACCTGCCTGCAGAGCTGAGCCCAACACCCACAGAGGAGCTGGTGCACATGTTCAACGAGCTGCGAAGCGACCTGGTGCTGCTCTATGAGCTCAAGCAGGCCTGTGCCAACTGCGAGTATGAGCTGCAGATGCTGCGGCACCGCCACGAGGCACTGGCCCGGGCTGGTGTGCTGGGGGGCCCTGCCACGCCAGCATCGGGCCCAGCACCAGCCTCTGCTGAGCCAGCAGTGCCTGAACCTGGACTTGGCCCTGACCCCACCAAGGACACCATCATCGATGTGGTGGGAGCACCCCTCACACCCAATTCGGTAAGAACCTGGACAGGCCAAGAGAGCATGCCCTGACCCTGCAAGTAAGCACACGCCCACGAGTTTCCAGTTTCCGCTCCCCCTCATGCTTTCAGCAGGAGTGATCGCCTTGGCAAGGCTCCGAGACTGAGGGTGGAAGTGGGTTGACCCGAGGGTCTCTTCTTCCTGGAGGGTGTGACACACATGCACCAAGCCTGACTCAGGCCTTCAGGGCCACTGAGCTCAGCCCTTTCTGTGTCTCCTCAGAGGAAGCGGCGAGAATCAGCCTCCAGCTCATCTTCTGTGAAGAAAGCCAAGAAGCCGTGAGAGGCCACTTGGGGTGTGGGCGATACTGTTGTGTAAATAGAACTGCTGAGTTGGACTGGGCTGCTTCCTTTTCCTTTCCACACTTCTGTTGCCCGTTGGGAGGGGTTGGCCAGGAGGGGGTCACCACACCACAAGAGTGGCAGGTGGGCTTGCCCACGTTCAAGCCCTTAGCAGCCACTTCCATTGCCCACTACCAATTTTGTCCAAACCCCTTCATACTGGAACATCTGTGGTTTGCACAGCAGCGGTCTCAGATACCAGCAGCTTTGAGCACAGCCTCACACTCAGATAGTCTGCACATCCCTGCAGACTTTTGCATATTCAGTGAGGGTGTCATAGGCGCTACAGTGGCAGCCAGTCACACACTGATGGCCATGCACACAGAGGCAGCCTGAAGCACACACTGCCTGCCTCACATCCCGATAGCAGTGGGCACAGCAACAGCCTTACGCACACAGGTGGCTTTGCACACACACCCAGGGCCTCATTTCCCCAACTTTATTCAGTGGCACGTTCACAGCGGGGATGGGGGTAGACACGAGGTGGGGCCTGATCTGTCCTGGAGCCCTGGGGGCACCACACGCCATGCACTATGGATGGGAGGGGGCACGGGGGGGATTGGTGGCCCCAGCAGAAGCCTGTGCACCAGGGAGGAGGCGGTGAGTGCCTGGGTCCCCCTGGCCCAGGCCCACAACGGAAGGGGCTGATACTCGGTGAGGATGGGGGCACAAAGTGTCTGCTCCAGAGGGGCCAAGTGGCCAAGCCCTTGCCCAGGGCACAAGCCCGCAGGGCAGCTGGGGGACACTCTGGATACAGAGCTGGGCCACTATTCCTTTTCTCCTCTGATGAGGGAGAGGAAGATTCTGGGCTGGGCAAGCAGCTACTCTGTCCTGCCCCATCCTGTCCTCAGCCAATCAGAATGGCTTCGATGTCTGCTTGAAGATGAAGCCTCCATATGCAAGTGTCTTCATGATGTTGGCAATGTTCTTGCAGTCATCTAAAAAGAAGAAGAGACATTTAGACAAGCCCCAGACCCTTCCCCTCCATGCCTGCAGGTGCTCTACATGGATGGGGGTGGGAAGCAGGGTCAAATTCAGGAGCTACAGGCTCTAGAGAGGGAGGACCTGTCCCCTGATGCTGGGACGGCAGGAAGCCTGGTCTCAGTGCTTCTCAGTCCCATAACTCATGCTGGAAATTGGCCGGCGTGTCCCGCCCCGGCCCCAGTGGTGATGTATGGGCGCCGTCGCAGTAAGAAAAAGGCAGAGTAAATGTGTAATTTCTCCCTTGACGGCCCCCGGCCGCTGGGCGATCCTTCTTGTTGCCGCCGCGTGGGGACGGCCCGTCCGCCACACTCCGTCTTCCCGCCACCCGCCTTGATGTCTCCATTTCATTACGGTGTGACCATTCATCACGCCCACGGCCAGGGTGACTTTGCCGGCACTTTCGTGTATGTGGGAGATGTGACCCAGGCCATGATCACTGGTGACAAGGCACAAGGCTCGGCACTGCCGGACCAGGGCCTGGGAAACATTCCTGCCTTGTTCTCCGGGTTGTGTGCTCAAACAGCAATTTGCCTGGGCACAAAATCCTGTGCAGCCTGATAGGTTGAGGAGAGTCCAGATTCGTGGTCCCCTCACAGCCTTGGCCATCAGCCCTCTGCCAGACATGTCTGTACAGCTCAAGCCCTCCCTCTGTCCCAGGAGGTTCAGTGTGGGTGCTGGTCACCTTGGGCCCTGTCTCTGCCCATACCTCAGTAAAATATGTCTGCATCTGCCAGATCCTACCACAGCCAGATTCTCCAGCATTGGATGCTTTCAAATGTCCTAGAGCCCTGAGGGCTGCAGGATGGGGCCCTGTGGGGCCTCAGTATTGTGGACACGGGCCAGGACTTGTTCTACCACCGCCAGCAGGAGGTGCAGCCGGCCAGAGCTTATCTCACTAGAGGAAGCCCAGGAGAGAAACAGCCTGAGTTTTTCTGTTCAGCCACCCAGAGCAGCTGTCAACTTGCCATCCCCTCACCTGCGTCTCCTGCTCCTCTCCACTCCCCTTAGATGCTCCTGGGCCATAACCAGGGCCTCAGCCACCACAGCCCTCATGGGATCGATGCTATGACTGCACAAATATTGTACATCAATGGCATCATCAAGCGTGGGGGGTAGTAAGGTCAAGGTGGGATCAGGAGGCCTCTGTGTCTGCGAGGACCACCCTTGCCAGGGCCTTAGCCTAGGGAAAAGTAACCTCCAGTGCTAGAAGAGGGCTGCGTGAGGGGGTAGAGTCCCTGATGAGTCCAGGGCCTGTGTCGCTAGCTAGACACCAGCTCTGCAAAGTGTAGGGCAGGCAAGTCAGACAACTTGTCAGGGTCCTGCCTCACAGAGCTCAGCATGGATGTACCTGTGGTGGATGTGGGTGTGGAGAGGTGACACCTTGTTCCCCCAGGGACTCGGGAAGCCATGAGCTTCCTGGTCTGAGGCAGAATGGTGGGAAGACAGATGGGTGGGTAGTGGCGGCCATGGCAACTCCAGACGTGACCCATCCCCGTGGTTTATGGGCCGGACACGCGCCCCGCTCAGCTGAGGCCCCGTCATTTGTCTCCCTTAGTGTGTACGCCAGTGCTGTGGGGATAGAGGGTGGAGGAGGGAGGGGGCTATGACAGGAGGAGCCAGGCAGTTGACTGGAAGGGGAATGGGACAGGAAGGGGCCTGGGAGGGGGAGGGGTTATTCTAGGGCCCAGGGGCTATGATGGTGCTGTTGGAGGGGCTATGATAGGGTGATTTTCTTCCCGAATAAGACTAGCCTTGTCAGGGCACCTCTGATCTTTCCTGTCTCCTGCACTCTGGGGACCATGGCCACTGTGCATATTAAGAATAAGTCCCCTCGTTATCTGCAATTACCCAGCGGCCACACACCTCATTTCTTCTAGCAGAAAAGAAAATTAGTTTTCTATTGACTTCATCTGGCTCCTCCCTCATTGCTGGACAAACCGTTCAATCTGCCTCTCCTGGCCCAAGTGAATGTCCCAGACCCAACCCACAGGTCACCAGCCATCCAGTGGGCAAACACTGTGCCTGGCCCTGTGCCGGGAGAGGGTCCACGTGTCCCAGCCTCTGTCCTAGATGTCTCCCCACTCCTCACACTGGATGACATCACCCAAATCCTCAGCTTCAGCTACCCCTGTGGATTACCATCTCCAGCCTGGATCTCTCTCCTGGGCTCCACACCACATATTCAGTCTCTTGAATATCTCTTTCTAGATATACAAACTCAGAATGTCCAATAATGAGCTAGTTTTCTCCCTAAGCGGCTTCTTACGCCTGTGATCTCCACCCATGGAGTGGCACCACACCCATCCAAAATGCCTGAAGAGACCCAAGGGTCATGTTACCACCTTGTCCTCTCCCTCACTCCCAAATCCAATGAGTATGTATTTGTGCAGATTTCCTCTTATTCTCAGTTTAACCACTTACTTCCCTTCATCTCAGCAGCCAGCCACCTGACTAGTCCAGACCCTATCACCTGTAGCTTGGATTATTACAACAGCCAGTCCTATCTTTCTCCCTTGAACCCACTCTCTTGCAGCCTGTGATCTTTTTTACACATATCTGATCATGTTCTTCCCTTTTCAAATCCCTTCAGTGGCCCTCTTTGCCCTCAGTTTAAATATGTCTTAAGGTGCTCCAAAAATTGAGCCCTGCTATGTCTGGTCTCTGCCACTCTCTACCCCCAATTTCTGTACTCCAGTCTCATAGAAGCACTCACCGTTTTCTGAAAATGACAAAGTGGGTTTTGGAATCAGACAGACACATTTCCAGCCTCAACTAAACCCGCTGGCTGCATAACATGCAGCAAGTGCTTAGCTTCTCTAAACTTCAGGTCCCTCCCCTGGGTGATAACAGCCTCAGCATTATTTTGAGGATGGAACAACGTGTTGCACTCACGCCTTTGCACATTCTGTATGATTGGAACACCTCTTTTCTTCCTGAAGAGAAGGCAAGGATGCTAGTTTCTGAATGCTCCAATGGTGAGAAAGTATACGTTATACAATCCATGGCTTAGAGGATAGATAGGGCCGGCACACTAGGTGAAACCAATTGGCATTCACTCTATAAACTCCAAATCCTGTCCCTGTTTACTGGGGATTCTGGAGTCTAGCTTATTTCAGTTGGTCCAATACAATAAGAGAGACCCAGAGAGAGGAAGAAACTTGCTCCTGTTCACCTAGCACATCAGTGGAATGGCAGTTTTGGGTTTCTAGCATAAAGCTCTTTTTTCAGCCCTTGAAGCCTTGATACGATGCAAACTACTGACTAGTTAAAAAAAAAGTCAATGGTACAGTGAGAAAATGAGAAAACTTGGCAGAAGAAGCACCAGAGGCAGCTCTGGGGCTTTTAACAGGTCAAAAGCTCAGGGAAAACAGTAGCGACAGTATGGTGAAACACCAGAGCCCTCTGCTTGAAGCTCTGGGGCCACTTGGGTTAGCAGCCTCATCTTCTGGCACCTCTTGCTAAGCTGATGATGCCAGCATAAAGCTGTCATGGGGTGAGAGTAGGGGTGCAGGGAGCATAACCATGTCCCCCTAGTAGAGGACTCCAAGAGTAGGCCTTCCTCACCTTTAAATTCTAGAAGTCTAAACTGTTTTTATGTTCCTGCAGGATTATCAAGTTGTGACAAGGTGACTCCTTTAGCTTCTTTTTGGGAACATTAATATTCTTCATGTTAGAAATACTCTTACACTGCCAAGACCATAATGGGACGGTACAGCTGCATTAATTCTGCACAGAAGAAATGAGTGGGATTAAGCACCTAACAAGGAAGGTTAAGTTTGTTGGCTGGGCCCAAGGGCAGTCAAATGCCTGTTGGCAAAGAGGCTGTTCATGGAAGTGCAGCTCAGATGCTTAGGACACCCAGTGAGAGCTCACACTGGCAAACAACCTGAGGCTGATATGCTCCAGTTATCTGCAGTTGACTGGGCCAGGGCCTGGGCCAGGGAGACCCTCAGGAGCAAAAGGGCCCAAGAAACTCTTGAAGGGCTGTTCATTCATGCACTCATTCATTCGGCAAACATGCACTGATATCTTCTGTGTGCGTGGTGCTCACGGGACATGCTGGGTTTCAGGGATGTGCAAGACTCTGTAGCTCCCTGCCCTCAAGGAGCTCAGAGACAGTCCTGTCAGGGGTGCAGAGCTAGGAGAAAAGGTACTGAAGAGTCACCTGGTTCTGTCTGAGGAACAGAAAAGGTTTTCTGGAAGAACAAAATTAAGCAGAGATCTTAGCACATGGGGGAGGGAGCTAGCCTGGCAAGTTGGGGCTGAGGTGAGGAAGGTATTCTCAGCATAATGAACTATATAGGTACATTTCTGGTGGTAAAATGTGGAGTGTTCATAAAAAGCTTTACCAGGTGTGTAAATAACAAAGAATAAGAAGCAAAGGAGTGGCCAGCGATGAAGTTGGTACAGTCAGTGACTGACTATAGGAAATCCTGAGGAACCCAACTGCTAAGCTAAGAAGCTTAAGAGTTTATTATTCTGGGAATAATGTACAGATGGTATTAACAAGTTCCAGGAGGATAGTGACAGGACCAGACCTCTGTTTCAGAATTAATATCCTAGATGCAAAGATAGGACTGGAGGGGCTAACCCAGAAGACAGGGAGATCCCCTAGCAGATTGTACTATGATCCAGCCCAGAAATGATGTCCAGAGCTAGGCTAGTGGCAGTGGAGATGGAGGTAGAGATATACAGATGATGTGGAGATGCAGATGGAGCCAATAGTTTTGCTGTTGCTGTTATTTTTGAGTTAGAGTCTCACTTTTGACTTGGGCTGGAGTACAGTGGCATGATAAGAGCTCACTGCAGCCTTGACCTTCTGGGCTCAGGTGATCCTTTGGCTTCAGCGCCTGAGTAGCTAGGAATACAGGCACATGCAATGCCTAGCTTATTTATTTATTAATTATAGAGATGAGGTCTTGCTATGTTGCCTAGGCTGGTCTTGAACACCTTGGCTCAAGCAATCCACCTGTCTCAGCCTCGAAAGTGCTAGGATTACAGGCGTGAGCCACTGCACCTGGCCAGAGGTAAAAGAATTTTTAGGAAACAGAACAAGTAAGCCTTAATGAGGGGATAGAAGGGTAGGGAAGGGGATGAGTCTAGGATCTTAGTGCCACTCACTGAGATAAGACATACCAGAGGAGGTACAGATTTGGGGCAGTAATGAACTTAGCTCTGAATAAGTTAAGTCAGATTTCACATGAGACATCTACATTTGTCAGGCATTTCCTTATGGCTTCTAGGCTTTATAGCTTGCTCCAAAATGCCTTCCCTATACCAACATCATATTTTTTTAAATCCTATATTTTCTTCTAATTTTTTCACTTTTTATATTTAACTATTTGATTTGTCTGAAATTTATTTTTGTGAGTGGTGAGAAATAGAATTTTCCCTAATGGATAGCCAATTGTCTTATTACTACTGATTCAACTGTCCATACTTTCCCCACCCTTTTGAAATGACACCTCTATCATATACAAAATTCTCATATATGGGTCTGTTGGAGCCAGGAAAGAGCATGGATGTGAAATGATCAGAGAGGCAAACAGGAGGGGGCAGCAGGGTGGTAAGCTGCCAATCCTATGGAGCTCAGAAGCAGTGTGGCCTAAAGGAATACAAACACACCCTGAGGCCCACTGGAGTCTCCACAGGCACTTTATCAGTCAGCTGCAGGAGCTGGTGAGAAACAGGGCCAGAGCCCACGGAACAGGGACCAGCAAAGATGGGGTGGGTGGTTGAGGGAGGGGTGAGGAGAACATGCAAAGAGCAGGAACCATGCACAGCATGGACGAGACAGCAAGAACCCTGGGTGTGTCCATATTCTAGAACCTCATTTTGCCACCACATCTGTCTGGCACCCTGGCAGCAGTAATGTCCTGAGAGCAACATGCCAGTGGATCAAACATGGGCCTGCTTGACACGGGACTGCCAGATTAAATGCAGCCTCAGCCCACATAGGACATACTTATACTAAAATATTTGTTTATCTGAAATTCAAATTTAACTGATGCCCTATATTCCTGTGTGTGAAATCTGGCAACACTATGATGGGGCCAGCATCCCAAGCTACAGCTGAGGGTAGTTCAGGGCTCAGCAGCAAATGTTAGCTCGGAAGGAAGACAGGGTGGGGAAGGGGGGAGGGTAAGGCAGGGAGTTTACGACTGAAACAGCAGAGGGCCTCTGTATATCCTCAGATTCTGGGTTCAAATCCAAACTCCACCACTTCATAACTGTGTGAACTTGAGCAAGTTCCTGAACTTAACCTCTGTTTCAGTTTCTTCTTCTCTATAATGGGAATACTAACGATATTTATAGCACTACTTCCTTCAAAGGGCTGTTAAAAAGATGAGTTATTTGTGAAATGCTTAAGACAGTAGCTAAGTTAGTTATTATTGTTGTTATCCCAATAATATCCCATAATAATATTGTTATTCCAACAAAAATATCCCGATATCCCCACCCACCCCCCGTTCCTTGTTCTAGACATCACTCACACAGTCTCCTGGGCTCCCATTCATGGCCACCTTGGCCCACCCGACACACTTCCCAGACATGCACGCCCTCTTCCCACAGACACAGCTCTCAGAACCTCCTATGCCTCCCCCAGACAGGGTCCTTACCCACTCCACTGCAAAGTGACCCCTTCTTCCAGCCCCTCCTCTCATCCCCCTCCACCCCACCAAGGTGCCTGGAGGTGCCACAGGGATGATGGTGAAGGATGACGGCAGTACCACAATAAGGGGAAAAGGCAATTTCATCTTGATTAGCAGGCGATTTCTCTCTCCGTAATAAGCGCGCTCCAAATAATTAGCGTGTTTTACGTAATAATGAAATTACAGAAATGCAGTCCACTTATTCAAACAACTCACCATTACCATATTTTTAAATATTAGACTTAATTAGAGTTTATCACTTCAGAGAAGTATGCGGACCGAAGATGTTTTTAAAAAAATCCTCATAAAGTGTTTATTAAGCGCTGGTAAAGCTGGGATAATGATGTGTTTGGAAATTAAGGCAATCAAACACTTACCGCCGCTCCTGGAGGCCGGGCATGGAAATGAGGCCATTACACGCCCATTACCCGCCAGCTCACAGCCACTTGGGGGGCGGGGGGGGAGGATGCGCCTGGCCGAGAGGGCATGGTGCCCGGAAACGCCTGTGCCAACGTCCCAGAACTGCCTGACCAGTAAGCACAGCATCAAATCCCTTATGTGACAGCACATTTGGGCACCAGGAGCCCAACTCAGACTTGGCCAGGCAAATGACTGGTTTGTTCCCAAATGCCAAAGAAGACACCCAAGACCAACCCTGATCCAGACTCCAGGTCTGGCAGGACGTGTCAACGCCATTCAAATCCCATCACAAAATGAGGACAGAAGCCAGGTCGGCAGCCAGGGAGGCCAGTAAGAGGGGTTGGAGGCTAAATCCCACCTGCTGGCTCGGGCCACTGTGGAGAAAGCTACAGGCCCAGACCAGGTGGCCACCCCCAAGCCTGGACCACACAGGAGCGGGTAGCTACAGTGGTTGGAAGAAGTTGGGAGGAAGAGGAGTTGAGCTGGGAGCCAAACGGGCAACAGAACCAGAGGCCAGGCTAAGGAACAGACCCGGGGACAAAACCTGGACCAGGGAAAGCCGGCAAGGAGGGTGGCAGGAAGAGGGGCTGGTGGCTCCAGGCCCCATTTATCCCGGTGAATAACTAATTCCAGAATTTATAGTGCTGGGTTTTTGTTCTGTGGCCATTTATATCTGCAAGGGAAGGAAATGAAGAGGCAGCACGGACGCCACATCTTTCTGTGTTATTGCTTGTCTGCCATTTGCAAATCATTATTAATTGTGGGCCCTGGTGGCAGGCCGGGTGGGGGCCGGGCTGGGTACATCCACATAGCTCTTCATCAAGGACCCCAGCCGCTGCCCCAGAGAGCCAATTACCCCGCCCTGATTGGGATCAGATAAAGAGGGAATTTTTACAAATTAGGGAATAAATAGAATTTCCACACAGGGCGCGGGCAGGACCTGAGAGGCTATAATGAAAAACCATCCGTCACCATCAGTGTGGCCTGGGCACGCAGCCCCGGAACTCCCTCCCTTGTGGGCCTGCCCTAATGCTCAGGGGCCTAGGCGTATGGGTCTAAGGACACCCCAGCCCTTCCAAGTCTTGGAAGCAGGAGAGGAGTTCCCAGGGGGTGCATGCATCCCTTGGGCTGGAGGTGCTTGGGCCCCAGCTCTGGCCTGGCCGTAGTGCTGCCTCTCCTTTCCCTAGCCTGTCCCTCCCTTGAGGTCTTGGGAAGGAGGAGACTGAGGCAGTCCTGAGAAAGACAGTTGGGGACCACAGGGCAGAGAGACCACATTCGTGTCCCTACAACCATGGCAGCCTAGGGCAGAACCCCAGCACCGCAGACCACTCACTCGACTCCTATTAGCGCTCCTCCCCTTGGATCATTAAATATGTATATCTTATTACACGCCTTGTTAGAGTATCGAGCTCTATTGACTGATGATAAATCCTGAGCCTCGTCCTGGCCATAAATTTATCTGGAGATGATGAAGACTCAATAATCTAGTCAGGCAGATAATATCATCGGGCCTTAAAAAAGATCATTACATTATATGTCAGAATTAAAAGTGAAATACGCCGTAGTAACAGGGCGGCTGTTCTGGCCATTACAACGGATGCCTGCCTCCCTCAACTCCATCCCAGACAAGGGCCCACCCAGGTAGAAGGGCCAGGAAGCCTCACCTTCCTCCTGGGTCTGGGATGCCACAGCTGGAAGTGCCGGCTATGGCCAGGTCACCTATGGCCAAGCGAAGGGGACCTGGCTGAGGAGGGGTGAGGGAAGAGGTGGCTGCTGAGAACAACTGAGTAGATCTGCTGTATCTGGCAGCTGCATCTGCCCAACCAAGCTTTCACCTTATCCTGTCCCTAGGAGCCTCCATGGGACAGTCTTCTGGGCCCTTCAGTGATTCCAGCAGGAAGGTGTCAGGGCCTCACCTTGTTCCAGGATGGCCTGAACAACCAGGACAGATTCTTTAGGTAATCAGAGTTAGGGTTAGGGTTAGGCTACTTGCCTGTGCTGCCCAGGCACCTGGAGAGTACTAGGGCCTGTGGCCTGACCCCAGACCTATGTGCCAGTAGCCTATCTAAAGCTCTTCTTGTGAGAATGTGCTGTAAGTCCAGACCATGGCCGCCTCCTCAAAAAATCTGCCTGTCACAGCCTCTACAGTCTGACCTTTGAGAAACCTTGTTGCCAGATGCTTCCATCTTTGACCTCAGCACTAATGACCTCCCTCGAATCTTACTTCTATCCATTTTCACAGCTAACATCCTCAACCTTCTAAACATCCTTCCTTTAAAATATTAAATTAAAATATCCCTAGTCTCTGACAACAATACAGGTTGTATATCCAAAAGGCTTGGGATCAAGTGTTTTGGATTTCATTCAGATTGTGAAATATTTGCATATGCATAATGTGAAATCTTGGGAAGGACACCCAAGTTTAAATATAAAATTCACTTATGTTTCCTTTATTTTTATTTATTTGGGGGGGTGGGAGTCTCATTCTGTAGCCCAGGCTGGAGTGCAGTGGCACGACCATGGCTACTGCAGCCTCGATCTGCTGGGCTCAGCTGATCCTTTCGCCTCAGCCTTCCAAGTAGCTGGGACTACTACGACTACAGGCACATACCACTACAACTGGCTAATTTTTTTCCCACAGTGCAGCTGTTTATTGAACACATTATAAAAGGTTTCGTCAAACAGACCAAAACCCATGTCATCATCAGGCTCCTCAGATTCTTCCTTCTTTGCTTCCACTTTCTTTTCCTTGGCTGGGCAGCAGTGGCAATTTTTTAAAAAATTTATTGTATAGACAAGGTCTAGCCATGTTGCCCAGGTTGGTTTTGAACTCCTGGGCTCAGGCAATCCTCTCACTTCAGCCTCCCAAAATGCTATGGCACCCACCCAGCTCGTTTCTTTATTTTTTAGAGACAAGGTTTTGCTCTATTGCTCAGGCTGGAGTACAGCAGCAGGACCATAAATCACTGTAGCCTCGAACTCCTAGGTTCAAGTGACCCTTCCACCTTAGCCTCCCAAGTAGCTAGAACTACGGTTGTGCACTACAATGCCCAGTTAATTTTTTTTTTAATTTTTTTATCAATGAGGTCTCATTATGTTGCCCAGGCTGGGCTTGAAATCTTAGCCTCAAGCAATCCTCCTGTCTTGTCCTCCCAAAGCACTGGGATTATAGACATGAGCCACCGTGCATGGCCTTCATTTATGTTTCTGATATATGTTACACACATAGCCTGAGGTAATTTTATACAATATTTTAAATAATTTTGTGTGTGAAACAAAGTTTTGGACTATGTTTTGATTGTGATCTGTTACATGAGGACAGGTGTAGAATTTTCCACTTGTTGTGTCATGTTGGTAGTCAAAAAGTTTTAGATTTTGGAGTGTTTCAATTTTTGGATTAGGGATACCTAACCTGCATACTTCCCCCTCCCACTCACTGGCCCCTGAAGCCATTTATACCCGTACTCTCTCTGTATACATCATCTCTTCTGACTTCACTTTTTTCCTTGCTCAACTTTCATTGTGTAGCCATCAGTCCTTGTGGCAGAACCCACTACTCCCTCAAGTGACCAGGGGTGATGCTGGTCTAAGCCATTTTTGGTGATACTGTTCCCTTTTGCCAGTCATTGGTTTAGGGGTGAGCACGTGTTCTGGCTACTGAGACACGAGGGCAAGCTTGCTGGAAGGCCTTCAGAGCAAAATTCTTCACTCTTAGGAAAAGAAGCATGAGGGGAAGATACTCCTTTATATTCTGCTGATGTTTTCACTTCTACACACTGTCTGGGACTTATAGAAGCCATCTTCCAACCCTGAAGGGAGTTTGCCTGAGAAGACCATGCTGAAGACAAAAGAGCAGAAAGACAGAAAGAATCTGGGTCCTTGATGACACTGCTGATACGCTGAACCAGTCAACCCTGGGATCACCTCATCTCCAAATTTCTTTTGTGAGATAATAAATCCCCTAATTACTTAAGATATTTTATTTATTATTATTGCTTTATTTTACTTTTTTATTTTTTGAGTTGGAGTTTCAACTCTGTCACCCAGGCTGGAGTGCAGTGGCATGCTCACGGCCACTGGAGCCTCAACCTGCTGGGCTCAGGTGATCCTTCCGCCTCAGCCTTCCAAGTAGCTGGAACTACAGGCACGTGCCACCACACCCGGCTAATTTTTTAAAAATTTTATTTTATTGTAGAAATGAGGTCTCACCAAGTTGCCCAGGATGGTCTTGAAGCCCCGGGCTCAGGCAATCCTTTCACTTGGCCTCCCAAAGTGCTGGGATTACAGGCTGAGCCACTGAGCCCGGCCACTTAAGATACTTTAAATGGAGTTTCTTTTCCTGCAGCTGAAAGTATACTAACTGACATAGAATGTGAAGACAGGAAAGAGAGGAATGGAAGGGAATGGGCCTTACAATGTAGAAGGGACTGGATGGACAAGGCAGGACAAAGGGCAACAAGGAGCTGCTGCTTCAGACTGGGAAGTCAGTGACCCTTTTTATGCTCTCTTGAAACATTTGATCAACTTGTTTCTTGCTGTATCTTAGGAGGCCATGTTACTAAAAAGGCTAAAAGAGCCAAGTTAGACTAAAACTCTTGGAAAATAGAGGGAAGAAAACACAACTTTACTAAGAAAAGTGTTTTATGTCTGTGACTTGCTATGTAAGTTGACTAAAAGCCCACAACTCCACAGTTATCGGACTTTTCAGATTTCTTTCTTCTTTCTGCCCATTCTCAACATGTGGTTTTTTAATCTCCAGACTATTTCATCGTCCAAAATAGCTGCTGCAGCTCCAACCATCACATCCATATTCCAGAAAAAAGGAAGGAGGAAGACGCGAAAGGCAAGAACACCTCCCAGCTGAGTTATTTTCCTTTAAGTATCATTCCTGGAGGTACCAAACAACATACTTTCTTTTATCTACTGGCCAGGACCGATATATGGCTGCCACTAGCTGTATGGGAAACTAAAAAAATAGTTTTTTAACTGGGTACACACGGATGCCCCTAATTATACCTCATTATATTATTATTGAATTATATCTCAATTCAGTGAGAAAGAAGGGACGATGCAGTGGTTTCTATCCTAGCAACATCACGGACAAACCTGCCTTTGAAGCTTGGCTTCCGTGACCCATCATTCAGTCTTTTTCTTGCCCATATCCTCAACTCTCTTCTTCCTCTTCCTTCTGTCACCCTTGCCTGAAAAACTCAAACTCTGCGCCTGGGCTGAGTGTGACTAGAGAAAACTGCAACCATATAGACTAGTGCCACTTACAAAATCAGAGTCATCAGCCTCAGCTGGGTATATTAAACTGCTCAGCCAATCTTCAGTGTTCAGTGTGCACTTTCTCTCCCTTTGTCCCTAGTGACAATTCCAAGTATCTCCACTTGTCACCAATCTCAAATCTTCTGCCCCAACATCACCCCAACCCCTTGCCCACACAGACACCCCTTTCTCCTACTTCACAGGAGCCACACAGAAGCCACTCTCCTGGGTCTGCATCCATCCTCTCCTTTTGTCCCGTCGGAAGAGGGGACCAGTCTTAATGTCACTTCCTAAGCCCCTGCCTCCACTCCACCTGGGTGGAATCCAACCCAGAGTGCAGATCTTTTCAGGGCCCTTACCATTACTGAGTACCCCTCTTTCTTCTGATACAGCTTCCATTTTTGACCTTTGCACTGGTTCCTTTACATAAGCAAGTAAATATATTAAATATCTCCCCTCTTTGGAGAAAAATGTCTCCCTTTAACTCCCTTTTCCATTTGGCTAGTATCTGATCTCTCCCTTTTAGAGACAAACGTCAGAGCTGTTTATACTCAAGGCCTCTCACTTCCTTGTCGCCCACCTTGCAATATGATCACCACGTTACCAAAACTGTTTTCTCTAACTATCCCTACGATTTGTAGGGGTGCGGCATCTCAGGTTTTTTTGACTGACACAGGGGACAACTCACTCCTTGAGGCTCTTCCCTGGGCTTCAGTGACCCACCCTCTCTTTCCATACAATCCTCCTCGGTTCCTTGGAACACTCCCTTTCTCCTGACCACATCTCAGATGTGGGTGTTGCTCCCAGCTGTCACTGGCCCTCTTCCTTTTCACTCTCCACTCTCTCACTGGGCAGCCTTGTCCACTCCAGAGCTTTAATGATAATATGTTTTCCAGTTTATTTATTTCCTCCTCCCCACCTCCCCCCCCCTTTCTATTTTTTTGAGGCAGGGTCTTACTCTCTTGCCCAGGTTGAAGTGCAGTGGCACAATCACAGCTCACCACAGCCTCAACTTCCTGGGCTCAGGCAATTTTCCTGCCTCAGTCTCCCACGTAGCAGGGACTACAGGTGCATACCACTACACCCAGATAATTTTCTTATTTTTTTGTAGAGACAAGGTCTCTCTATGTTGCCTAGGCTGGTCTCAAACTCCTGGGCTCAAGTGATCCTCCCACCTCAGCCTCCCAAAGTGCTGAGATTACAGACATGAACCATCACATCCAGTCTATTTTCCAGTAATTTCCAAACTTATATTCCCACTACCACCATCCTGGCCCAGGTCACCACCATCTCTCATCTAGGTGACAGCAGTGCCCCTGTCAATCTCTCGCTCATGATGTCCTTTTAAATCCCACAAATCTAGTCATCTCACTCTCTGCCTGAAAATCCTTCAATGATCCTGGAACAGAAAGGAGACATTAATGGAATCAATGGTGAAATTAAAGCAGGGCCTTTAGTTTAGCATAGGACCATAGCACAGTACCACTGTTAATCTTCTGGTGCTGATAGCTGTACTGTGATTATGTAAGACGTCAACATTAGGGAAAGCTGGGTATGGGGAGATATAGAAACTTTTCTGCAAATGTAAAATTAATTCAAAAGTAAAAAATAAGAGTCAAAAATTAAAGCCACAACCACCACCACCTCCCAGGGCTCCTCACTGCTCTCAAGTCAGCATCCAAGCCCTTTATAGAATTCTGGAGATCTGGCCCTGTTGACATCTCTGGCCTCATCAATCCCACTCTCCTGTCATACAGCCATTCTGGCTCTTTTACCCTTGACTTTTTCACATGCGCTGCCTTTTGCCTGGAAAGCTCTTCCCCAGTTCTCACCTGGCCCAGTCCCCTTGGCCCTCAGGCCCAGGCTTGCTAGTGCTCTGTCTGAGCTGCCTTACCTTGGCCCTGCCTTTGTGTCAGGAACCTCTTCTATGTGTTCCCACAGCACCTAATTCCCCCCATCACGACTGCCTCTCTGTCACTTCCTGCTAGGCCACAGACCCTTGGAGGGCATGGCTGTTATCTACACAGGGGCCCTGAGGAAATACACAGAGTGGCAGAAAAGAACTGGGGACGAACCTGCTCCAGCCCTGACATTTGTCACCCAAAGCCTCAACATGTCCAGGACTTGAAAACCCATCACAGTCCTTGCCTCCAGCTTTCAGAGTACCAAAGCTTCAGCCCCTTTCCAGCTCCATTCCTTCCTAGCATCTTGGTTTTCCCCGGGGCTTGCTGTGCTGGGAGACTGGCTGGGACCTGAGCGCTCATCTGTCTGGCCAGTCTGTCCTGCAAACCCAGGCATTCAGGGGTGGAGCTCTCCAGTCCTATCCAAGGATGCCCCGGAGAAGGACCTTGCCATGCCCAGGGACACTGGGGAAGGGGGGCTGCCCTCCCTAAGCCCAGTCCCACCTGGTAAATATTTCATCCTCAAGCTGCTCAGCTAATCCCTATTAATTTCAATACTGCCGCCTTGCCTGGCTCAGCTCCCAATGCATTATTTATCCCCTTTGTTTGTTTGTCGCTAACAGGTGGGCCCCAGTGGAGGCGCTGACTGGGGACAAGCCCACTCCATCACAGTGTGGCTGTGAATTAATCATGAGGACTAATGGGAACCACCTCAGCTCCAGGCACTTCCCTCACTGCCTCCCCCTGCCCTGGCACCCAGGGGTGGGCCAGGGCCATTGCAACTCAATTTAACGCAATTCAAAACACCACATTTTATTTACAACCTGCCTACTACTGTCAGACACTGCTATGCTTTGGGGATACAAGCTGAACAAAACAGACATAAGTTCTTGCCCTCAGGGAACTTACAGTCTAGTGGGGGAGAGAAGCACTGAGCAGCTTTCAAGCGAGTAATATTTTGATTACAACTGTGATTAAATGCTGCAAAGGAGTGCAGGGTGCTGTGAGAAAGCACGTGAGAAGAGGGGTCTTGGCCAAGTGCAGGAGTCGGGGAAGGCTTCCCTGAGGAAGCAAACTGGAGCTCTGAAGGATACACAGGAGTTAATTAGGCTACAAGGTGGGAATACAGGACTCTGTGGGGAAGGCTGAGGTGAGAGAGGGCATGGCAGGTTCCAGGAGACAAGGTAAGGACCTAGGGAGCAGCAGGAGAGTGGCTTGAGAGAGGACAGGAGAGGTCAGCAGAGAACAGAGGCTGTGAGTAGACAGAGAATGCCTCTAAGCCAACCAGGCTCAGACTGGGGACTCTCTTTTGCCTAAATGACCAGCCTCTGTCCTGATGGATTACCATGGAGTCATCCTGAACACAGGGTTTTCACTCACAACACCTGACATGAACACACACACCACCTTACAGACTCAAGCAACTTCTGATTTCTTGACCTTGTGCTTGTGGCCTGCTGAGGCTGTCCCAGGTGCTAGGCCCACCTACTCCAAGGAATCCTCGATTCCTACTTGCTCCTTCTGGCCCATCCCTGAGGTGGTCAAGATCATCAACCCTCAACTGCATAGCTCGAGGGAACTCAGGTGAGCATTTGGCCTAGTAGCCTGTGAGGCAGCCTGAGTGGACCTCTCAGTGTCCTGAAGGCTTAGGTGTTCCCACAGAAGGACAGCACTGGATCTGGCTCCTCAACCCTGTGGTAGAACCAGGCCCAAGGCTGACCAGCCTCAGTCAAAAGTGCTCACTTCACCGCCCAGGAAGGAAGTTTCCACATCTCTGAAGCCACAGCACTGGGCTGGGTACCCAAAAGACCTCAGCAAGCATTTTTTGAATGAATGACTGAACAAAGTGAACACCCATCAATTCTCACAAAGAGCCTCTTCCAGACACTTCCCTCAGAAACTTTTCTAGAGATTTACTTGGAAGGAAGGGGCTAATATGGACTCAGGATTTTATAGTACTTACTTCCTATGAACCCAAGAGTTATGTGCCATCATCAACCTCATTTTAAAGGGGAAGAAACAGTGACCCAGGACGGTAAATTACTTACCCAGGACCACTCAATCTAGAGAAGAGAAGCCTTGACTGGAATGAGGCCAGCCTGGCTTTAGCACACCCAGAGATATGCTCCCTCTGTGGGCATTTCCCCAGGGTGATCCTAAAAGGCACCTGTTTTATGAACTAAGTATCACTCTGCCAGGGCAGAGGCCTCACTGTGTGTGCACATGCTCAGGGTTTGTAACTCCTATTCAAAGTGGCCACTTTGAGACTCCATGCCTCCAGGCTTCCTGTACATCATGGTGTCAAGTCCCGAAGCAGAGGCGTCCATGACGTCTGCGTGCCCTCGGTTTGTGTGCCCACGTGCCTGATCCACCCCGTGCCTGTCCCGGGATCCCCGCTGCTGTGGCAGCACTACCTTAGCCTGCGCACAGACTCGCTCTAGGCCTATCCCTCCCACTTGGCCCAGCCTTGCCCTTGCCTTAACACTCTGACGGCCCTGCCCCACCCCTGCCCAAACACCTCCTTGGCCCTACCCGGTCTCTGCCCTTCTCTCTCGGAGCTAGGCAGCCGGCACGGAGGCAGCCTCGATAACTCGCTAACGTGCTGCCCATGCTGTTCTTAAAAATTTATGACTGTGCAACATGAAAAATCCGGCTGAGGAGCCATCATTAGCGGTACTGCCTCCCTCCCCCACCAGAGCCGCCCTCGTAAATTGAGATTTATGGCTGCGGCAGGCGGGGCGGGGGCGTGTGCAGGCGGTGAGGATGTGGGGGACACAGGGAGAGACCAATGAGGCAGCGGCGGGGCCAAGCGCTCCCCCCTGCGGCAGCTCCGGTTTATCACAGGCTGCAGTGATAATACCTGCGGAGAGTGAAGGCTGGCGGGTGTCAGCAGAGGGCAGACACTGGACCCGCTCAGCGGTGTAGGAACTAGGCCAGGAGGGGCCCAAGCCAACCACTGGCCCCTTTGGGTGTCTAGGACCAGCTTTTGAGGTGCCAGGTGCCAAGCAAAGGCTTCTAGGAAGGAGGCATCATCCTTGCTGGGGCCACGAGGCTGGGACACCAGGCCAGCTTCTCCAACCAGAAGCATCTAGGTTGGGGTGTGGCTGTGGTATCCCAACCAGAGGACTGAGGGGGTGAGGACGGAGGGAGGGAGGATGCCTGGGAGCCTCCCCTCCCCTTTCTCTAGTAAGAAGGGCCAGTGGAAGGGATATTAATGGCCAGTGTCCAGGACAGAACCCAGTCACATAACCTCCCCCCTCAGAGGCCAGATTGGGGCTGAAAAGGAGGTGATTCCACAGCCTGCCCCCCCACAGGCCCTCCCTATCACCTCTCCTCTGCCTCCTCCCCTGCTCACTTAGCCCTGTCAGCCAGGCCATTATGAAATTGGGGTTTCATTTACAGACTAATTAAACATTACAGCTTGTTCACAATTACAACACGGGGATGAGGGAGTAACTAATTACGGAAGAAATGAGCTAACATTTATCTCTGCTCCCACCCTCCCTTTCCCCGCTGCCCCCCCCCCCAGTCTGGCTTCCTTCCACTCTCTGGTCAGTACCAGCTCTCTAAGCTTATTAGGGGGCGGGGACTAAGAGGGATCTGATACCCCCCAGCCTAGACACAAGATCTGACTAGGGTTCCAGCTAGCCTAAGGGAGGGGCTTAGTTCCCAGGGTCCTGTGGCAGGGGTTGGTCAGGGCTTTTGTGCAAGACCCTGTAGGTATGACCAAAAGTACGGGACCCTGTAATGGTATGTGTGGCTATGACAAGTGGGGAGGGTTCTGCTTTGGGGTGGTGTGACAGTGCTGTGAGGCCATGTGGCTCTAGCATCTTCATCTTGTGGGGCAAGGTTTTGATGTGACTGCTGCAGATGACTGTGACGAGATACTAGCGTGAATGAACCACGCCCTCACCCCCCACCCCCAGACAGGATAGAGAAGAGCTCAGCAGCTGCAGGAGGTGATGGTCAATGCAGGCCTGGGATGTGGCCCTGACAGCCCAGGGCCCAAATCCCGCTGGGCAGCCCCATTCACTCTCCTGCCTCAGAAGCAAGAAAGCAGGGTCACCCTGCCCTGGGGCACAGCTGGCCTGGCCTGGCCTCTGGCCAGATGCCCTCTCTGGAGCCCAAGGAACCTCCCAGGGGCCTGGGGTGCCCCCTGTGGGCAGGAGTCCTGGGGTCTGGCTGGCCTGCCGCAGGGTTTAATAATAGTAACAGTGAGTGTAAGCGTTTCCATCCTTCCTGCCTTTGGGCAGAAGAAGAAAGGAAAGAGGAGGGAGAGGAGGGAGTGGAGGGAGCCGGCTGAAGGGAGGCTTTGAGGCCTCAGAACTCACATCAAACGGCAGGATCTGGGCCTAATTGTCTGACCCCTGCCCCTGCCTTCAATCAGCTCTGAGGCTCCCCGCCCGCCCCTTGCCTAACTAGCAGCCATGTTCTCCTCATTAGGACACGCTCCCCTTGCACACGTGTCCCCGGACATGTACCCAGCACTCCCAGCTCCCAACCCAGCCTGGTGGGAGGGTACAGCAGGGACCCAATTTTGGAGGGGCCCGTGGGACTGCTATACCCTCAGCCTCCACAGCTGGCTGGCCTAAGCTACGCCAGCCCCTCTCCTTCAGCTACAAGGGCCTGGATGCTGCGTGCTGGGACACACTCCTGGGCGGGCTCAGCTGCTGGGTGCATTCTGTCCTCTGCGTGTCCTTCTTGCTACAGCCCAACTGTCTCAGACTCACAGCTCCTGAGGGCAAGGCCTGTTGGTCTCCTGCCAACATTTTGGTGTGGTTCAGCCTGGCCTGGGCTGGTTTAGCCTGGTAGAAGGTCTGGGTCAGGGTCTGTGTTCACAGGCTGGGAACTGAAAGAACCTGCCTGCCTACTGTACAAGAATGGCTCACTTAAATGGATCCAGGCATGGTGATTTGTCAAGTGTCAGCAGCTGATGGAAAGGCAGTGGTGGTTAAGAGCTCAAACCCTAGACTAGGAGAGATCTGTGTTCAAATTCCAGCTCTCTCACTCAGTAGCTCTGGGCAAATGACAACCTTCTTGAGTCTCAGTCTCCTCACATACAGTAGAGATGACAGCCCCATCACAAGCTTTGAGAATTGATAACAGACATAAAGCCCTCTGTGCTAATCACAGCACTCAGCAAATGCTGTAGCATGATATAGGCGTGACTCAGACCAGACCAAATTCCCTCTCCATAGGCCACAGGCCCCACTTTGCCCACTGGGCCCTGGTCAGCAGTGTCCAGGTAGGGAGGAGCTGTGAGGAAGGGTCCAGAACCCTGTAGAAGAGTAGGAGCAGTCCCAGCGGCACAGCTAATACCAAGGGCAGAAGCATCTATGCTGAAGCCCAAACATGGGGTCAGAGATATCCCATGGTGGCTTTAGGTGGCAGGGCCCAGCTTACGGAATGTCAGATGTTAGGTCACGTGAGGTAGGACAATAGGGCTGACCCATAAGTTGTGGACTGTCCCATGAATACTGTGGGTCTGGGAGAACAGGCTGCTGTGAATACCACCGAAGGGAAGCCTGTCTGGCTTGCTCTAGGGATTGATTCTCAAGGTACCAGGCTTGTATGGGACTGGGGGAGGGGCTGGCCTGGTCTGGGCCCTGACATTGTCTCTCACCTTAAACCAGTGGTAATGACTTGCAAATATTGATGAAAACGCAAACTACAGAGATTGTGTTTTTCGGGAAGTGAAGGTGGGGAGAGGGGATAAGGAGGAAAATAAACTGAAATGAAGTCCAGTTATCTCCCATCTGTGGCTGCTCCTAATCCCCCAGCCCAAAGGAATCCAATGCAGTCCCTTATCTGTCCTGTCAATCACTCAATCACCGCCCAGTGCTTTGGTGGGCACTGCACGCCCTCACACACACTCAAACACATGCTCACACATGCACACACACGCATACACTCACTCCACTGACTCTTGCTCCAACACTCCCGCCCACCCCCCAGCCCATTACTCCTCTGAGTAGGAGCAGCCAGCACGCAGGTCCTGCCAGATGGATGCAATTTGCATAATATCAGCAGCGGAGGCTGCAAGATCACCAGGGGTCAGGGCGCTGACATCCCCGCACAGTCTATCTGCAAGTGCTAATTTGGCCGGCATTGATCTGTCTTTCTGATTTCTTTGTCATTTACGTCTGCGATGGTTTGACAGGAGATACAGAGAGAAACAAGAGGAGGCCAGGCCAGGGCCTGGGGCTAGGAAGGTAGGGAAACAAAGACTGTACTTTCTGATGCATCACACACATAGGACACACACACACACACACACACACACGCCAGAACCTTCCTCCATCCATCTATCCATCTTTCCATCAGTGATTGCTACTGAAGACTAGAGCCTGGTGTCTGGCAAGAATCAATTCCTCAGATGTTCCTGGGAATCAAAGGTGGGTTAGTTCAGGGATGAAGGAGCCAGCACCCCTCTCTCCAAGCACTATCCAGGCAGACCAATGGAGACCCTGTCAATTCCTAGAGAGTTATCCCTTCTCTTGGCCATCCATCCCACTAGCTTCTCACTTTCTCAGAGCCACAGCAGAAAGAACTAGATGGGGCCATAGTGTTGGGGAAGCAAACACCCTAGCTGTGTTCTCTGCCCTTCCCCATAAAACAGGTGAGCCGGCTCCTCCAGTTCCAGCCTTGAAGATGGCCAAAGATGGTAGGGAGGGGGCAAGACACCTCTCTGGACAGATGGGTAGAGGGGTATCAAGGTCTATAGGAGCTTTAAATCAGTGTTGCACCACTCTCAGGTCACCCAAAGTTCATACACTGGGAATCTTGCTGATTCTGAAGGTCTCCAGCTGAGCTAGAAAGTCCCACATCCCATCAGAACTAAACACTACCTGCTAAACCCTCAGCCAGAGTCCCTACATTCTTCCCCACTATGAGAGGGGGCTCCCATAGGGATAGGAACATTGCCGAGCTAGGATACGTCATGGGGAAAGGGGAGGAGAAGAGAAGACTGCAACTCTGGGAAGCAAGAGCCCTCTGCAGAGAAATGGACGTGGTCACTGCCAAGGGAAGTAGAGGGCCTTGAGGCTTCCCAGGGGTGCAGGCCCCCCTCCCCCCAGGCCACAGAAGCTGTCTTGGCACCACCCCCTTTTCCTCGCCTATGGTAGCAGAAGCAGGGTGATCAGAAGGAACTCCCTGCTGGGCAAGAGGGAGGCTGGTGTTTGGTGTGTGCTAATCCCAGGCCCGAGGTCTTCAGAGGGACCTGGGAAACTTCAAGGAGGGGAAGGCAAAGCTGTACTGTAGACGAGCTCATTAGCCAGCACCCCCACCCCCCCACGAGGAGGAGGGCGGGCGGCCCAGTGAGCGTGGCGGCAGAGAAAAGGCTGTCACTGTCCTTTCTTCCTTTTGGTACAAGCGTCTCCCTGAGCCGACGATTCTCCCGCAGTGACACCTCTCACGGGCACTAATGAGATCCATGTCACAGAGCTAATGCGTTCTGACTGGACTCTTGATAGACACCCCACTCCTTCAGGGGAGACCACAGGCCAGCACTGTCCCCCTGGGGGCCAGGCCTGCACTCTGCCACCTGCCAGTCCAGCCCTCTCGCCAAACTGTGTGGGTCAGCAAGCTCCTGAGAGAATCCACTTGGTCTCTGGCCATGCTACCTATACTACGGCCCTGAAGGATCCTCCTGAGTCCCAGAGCAGAGGGCTAAGCTCCTGGGACAGGACCACCCATCAGGGAAGGTTCCAGTGAGTCTGGAACATCAGGGAAGGTTCCAGTGAGTCTCTCAGCCAGCTGGAACCAGGAGTCTGTTGGTGAGATCTTACTGACATTTCTCCAGATTTCCACGAAGAAAGGGAAGGAGACCAGGCCCTGCCCTTAGAGAACCCAAGTATGGAGGGCCAGACCATTACCTTGACCCAGTATAATCAGGTCCAAGTGTGTATTCTGTCCACTCATGCTGGGCCAGGCAAGACTCCCTGAGGGGGTAGATGGGCAGAATCTTTCTGGGTCAAGAGGTAGAGAGCAAATGGAAACCACAGAGAACATCAAGGCCAGAAGGAGGTGAGATCCTACAGCAGGGCTGAAGGAGTGGCAATAGCTCTTTTCCTTTCTTCCTCAGCTGCTGCTACTGAGGCTCTGTCAAGGCCTGCATGTTTCACATGTTGCTGAGGGAAAAGAGGGAAGCAGCTTGGTTCCTTCCACAACAACTCCGTTGGTAGCCCAAAGCTTGATACTAAAAGTCTGCTTCGTAGTTTAGCACAGCAATAACATAGGCTCTGTACTCGAATGGACTTGGGTTTGCATCCTGGCACCCTAACTGCCTGGGTGACTTTAGGCAAATCACTTCTGAGCCTCAGTTTCCTCATCTATAAAATGGAAATACAATGTCTCTCTTCAAAATATTGTGAAAATTAAATTAGTTAATATAAAGTGTCCCCAAATAATGTCAGTGCCTTGCTGACCTTTGCATTCTGATTGGAATGCAAAAAAGGACCACTCAACAGTTCCCTTGTGAAGCTTGCTCTGCCTTAGAGTCTTTGGTCCAAACCAAGGATGCTGACGGAGCCCACTAACAGCCTTGGAGCCAGCAGTTCCAAGCACACACAGGCCCTCCTCACCCACACCTCCCTCAGGCACCACCCTGTTCACCAGGTTCCCAAGGTCAAATCCACTACCCCAGGAGGAAGAGCCCTGCCTTGACTAAGATATCACAATGACAAGTCTTTCTGTCCAGCCTCCAGGCCCTCCTTGGCCATCCCTGAATCTGTCCTCTCCTTCAGTCCCCAGGTCAAGCCCACAACTCCACTTGTGAGCTCTGTGGGGGCAGAGAACTGTGTCTGTCATTGTTACCAATGCATTTCTAGCACTGACCACAGTTCCTGACAAACGGTAGGTGCAAGGTAATGTGACTGAATGAATGAAAGTTAGTCTCACCAGGCCCTGCCTCCATTTCCATGGCCAATGCCCTCTTGCTTACCTCATGGTAACCCCCACTTTGGCCTCCCTGTCTGCGGTCTTCTCCTCACTAGTTCTTCCTGTACAAACCATGAGACTACTCAGACTGAAGCCGAACCCTGACCAAGTCACGCCTCTGTCCCAAACACTCCCATGGCTCTGCCACACACAACCATCCCAGCTGGCCCCTTCTCCTTCCAGAGCTTGCGGCCCTGCCCCGCACCTGTCACCTCAACCCTCCAGCAAGCCTGCCTCTGTATTCTCTCAGCACCTCTCCACCACCCATGCCACACCCTATGGCATTGCAGGAGGACCAAGCTGACTCTGGAGACAGCTAAGCTGTGGGATCTGCAGGGCCTGTGCCCAGCATCACCCATTGCTGCCTCACCCCCCACCAACATACATACCACTCCCACTCCAGGCTGGCAGCTCCTCACACAGTTAATTAGCACCATGTCACTGAGGAACAGCCTGAGTGGCCAGTGACAGGAGCTGACCCCTGACCTCAGGGCTGGGAAACAGTCCACATCAAACTCTTACAGCGCGACCCTTTTAGCACGCACAGTAACTCGGGGCACCGCCAGCTGAAGCTCATTAAAGCTGTCTCTTTGGTGCGAGGGCCATTAACCTCACTGCTCAAAACCCACGCCTCCCCTCCCCGCCTCTCCCAGCCCAATTAATGCCCTGCATCCTTCCTCCATTCCAACCACCCTCACCCACACCTCGAAGCCAGCCCAGAGCTGGCAGGGCAGCCCTCTTCATTCAAAGACTACAAAGACCAAGTGCCAAGAACTCTAGTGCCCTGGGGGAACCCCTGGTGCAGGCAGGGCAACAGAGGAGGGAGCTCCTTGACCCCACGTTGTTGCCTGGCACTGTCTGAGCACTTTATACAGGGGACTCACAGAACCTTCCTGAGAGCCCTGAGAGGCAGGTAGCATTGTCCTTCATCCAAGGTCACAGGCCCTGGGTGGTAGAGCCCAGAACTTCCTCTGGCTCCAGAGCCCCTACTCCACTGTCACTTAGAGCCTTGGGCTGACCAATGGGCCCACCCAGAGACAGAAACTTCTGCTCTGAAGGGATTCCTTAAGGGTCCTAACCCAGGGTCAACAGGGTGAATAGACAAGAGGGGCATCACTGACTTTGAAGAGGCACAAAGAGTGGGAACAAGGAACCCCTTCTCCTCACAAACACACCCTGGGACAGAGACACAGAAGCAGGGCACACAGATCAAGGTTGTGCGGGGGGTATTAACCAAGACCCTCTGGTCTCTCCCACCAGCCAGTCTTAATGACTGGCAGTTCCTCTTCCCCTGGACCAATGTAAGTCTCCTTGCTGGTCCTCTCTTGTCCCTTCCTTACTCATCACTCTTTCATTGATTAATTTCCTTGCCTACTCATTCATTCATCTATCCATATGCATTTATTGAGCACCTACTTAGAACTAGTTTTGTGTAGCACAAACTGCCTCATTGACTCTGAGTTGGGGCTTTGATCATTTGCTCACTCACAAACCTGCCATGTTTGCTCAAAACCTCAGGAAAAATCCACACCCTTTAACCAGGCATTCAAGGCCCTGCTTATGTCTCTCTTTATTTTCTAACCCAAATTTTCCACTCCAATCACAGAAAACAACTTGCAGATGTCTAAACTTGTCTTTCCAACACACTGGGCTTTCTCCTGCCCCCTGGCCTTTGTATATAATCCTCCTACCTATTTTTCTGCCTAGCAAACTCCTATTCATCCTTCAAAGATCCCAACTTAAATGTCTTCTTCTCTATGAAACTTCCTGCTGATCTCCCAGGCATATCACCTTGCTGGGTTTGGTGTCTTCAAGATTGCATGTAAAACATCTATGGGAGGGAAAAGCAGTTACAGTGGAGTGCCCCTAGCAGTTCCTCGGACCTGCTGACCACTTCCTCTTTCCCCCTGGACTCTAGGAGAGACTTGGGATGTCCCAACAAGAATGATATGTAGCATCCCAGGAGTCAGTGAGAGGTAACTGAAGAAGCAGAAGTGACCCTGGCAACTGAGGACAGGGAAAGCCACCCTTGGGTCAACCCAGGTGTTTCTATCATAGCCCTTAGTACACTGGGTAGCAGGCACCTATTTCAGTCTGTCTCTCCCCGGGATGTGTGCTGAGGACAGGAACTTCTACTTAGCCTGTTCAGCTCCCACAAGGCACCAGTGAATGTCTGTGGAATGGATAAAGGGGCTACTCTGTAGCCACTGTCTGAGTCCTTCCTTCCTGGTGTATCTCTCCAATGCTCCCTGCCCCACCCCTGACACCTGCCCGAAGGTATACAGGTTGTGACAATGTTATAGTACCATTCAGAAGCACCCTGGTTCCTCCCACTTGGAACAAAGTCTATGCTTGGTCAAGTAGCCCACATGAAAGCATTTGCATGCACACATGTGCATATGCAAACAAAACAAAATACACAGAAAGGAAAAGACACACTTTCTGGAAGGTACACACACAGGCTGGTGGCTGTTTCTGTATACAGATACATGCCCTCAGAAAAAATACAGATATATTGTTATACACACACACACCCTTCAAACAGACATATATAATCATGGATACATTATACTCTCAGACAGACACACAGAGACATACAGTCAAAGGTGTCATGCACACAGACACAAACTCACAGACAGACATATGTTCATATGGATACATCAGAAGCTAGCAGAGCCTCTACATGCCTGGAATCACAGCCATTCCAATCCCCTACCAAACTGGAATCCCCCTGAGGGTGTACCCCCACCTGGTACCCCAAGCGGCCCTTCCCAACCCAGGCACCGTTCAATGGAGGCTGCTGCTCTTGCTGGGGAGTCAATACCCTGTGGACGGAGCCATCGGTCAGAAGGACCCCGACTAATTAAAAGCTGGTGAGGTTTAAATAATTCATCTCCTTAACTCCCATTGATCGTCCAGTTTAGTGGCCACAGACTTGAAACAATATTAAACAGCCTCCTCCAGCTCCATGGGGGGTGGGGAAGCTGACATGTGCCCACCCTCCAAGGCCACTGTCCACTAGGGATGCTGCCAGTGAGGGGGAGCCCTTAGCCTGAATCCAAGGCCACCTGTGAGTCACCCAAAGCCCACACCCCAGCCTCCTCCAAAATGTCCCCTTGAGAGCTGCTTTCCAGTGGGTCTGTTCAGTAATCCCCTCACTCCAACCCCTCACCCCCCCCCACCAGTTATGGACAGAGCTCTGCTGGGGCACTGAATGAGCCATGGAACCTCTCCGTGTGCCTGGGGACTGAGGCATGCGGGCAGGGGACTGACTGAGCTGCCAGGGGGATATGCGAAGGGACTGACCAATGCCGCTGTGGGGCCGGCCTATGTGTTGCAGGCTGAGGCCCTTGTTCATGTCTAGAAGTCCATTCTTGGGCCAGCAGCCCATGGCGAAGCTGTAAGCCTGGAAGACAGGAGGCAAGAGTGATTAACAGAAGCCCTGACCCCTGAACCAACCCCACTCACCAGGTCTCCCCCTCCCACATCTTCCCACCAAGAGCTTACTCTCATAATGCTACCTCGTGACAGACCCCTCACTGGGCCTCCTTTTGACCAGGGCACCCCTAGCAGAACACCCCTCTTTCTCCAGAGTTCCCTTTCTCCTGGGCTTCTCCCCATCTGAGTCCCCAGCCCTCACTGGGTGCCTGTCACCAGGGCTCCTCTTTAGGGAGCTCTCATCTGTTAGGATCTTCTCTCTCGGGCACCTTCCACTCACCTGGGCACACCCCTTCACCACGTACTCCTCCTTCAGGTCCCCCTTTCCAGAGCCCCTGGCACTTTGATGGGCTCCCTCCCCACAGTGTTACTGCTCACAAAGACTGGTCGCAGGAAGGACCCTGGAGACCAGTGACCTTCCATGGTCAAGGTGCTTTTGACCCCAAGCAGGCCAGGCTGTGAGAGGCTCAACTGAGGAGAGGAGTAAGGTCACCTGGTAGACTCAAACAGCTGAGGAAAGTACATGGGTGTGTGTGTGTGTGTGTGTGTGTGTGTGTGTGTGTGTGTGTGTGTGTGTGTGTGTGTGTGTGTGAAACAGCTGAGGGAAGTACATGGTGTGTGTGTGTGTGTGTGTGTGTGTGTGTGTGTGTGTGTGTGTGTGTGTGTTGGGGGGGGAGCAGATGCTCTGCTGAAGGTCAAGTGCTCACTTATGCATATTCAAAGCGGCCACCCATCGATCTGTACTTAATTGTTTTCCTGGGGTTGGGGAAGGAAGTGCAGGGGGCATCGATCTGCTCAGAACCCCAGCACTCTGTTGCCCCCCTCCATCCCCTTCCCGCACCACCTGGCTGCCAGCAACTTCTACCTGGTGGGGGACACATGGCAGGATGGGGACAGTGCCTTTCCTAACAATCTCTTACAGGCATGATTGACCTATGTCACAGATGAGGAAACTGAGGCCCAGAAAGAGAGACTTAAACAGATAGTTATGAAGTAGTCGAACAAGATTTAATTCCTGCTTAGCCTGTTAACAAAGTCCTAGGCTTCTATCAGTGGGACTGCTAGCTAGTTGAACTTTCAAACATTACCTATCCCCCCACTTTGTTTTTATTTATTTATTTATTTTTGAGTTGGGGTCTCACTCTGTTGTCCAGGTTAGAGTGCAGTGGCATGATTATGGTTCACTGTAACCTCAACCTCCTGGGCTTCAGCTATCCTTCCACCTCAGCCTCCCAAGTAGGTAGAAGTAAAGGCACGTACCACCACACCTGGCTAATTTTTTTATTTTTTGTAGAGACAAGGTCTCACTATGTTGCTCAGGCTGGTCTTGATCTCCTGGGCTCAAGCAATCTTCCTTCCTCAGCCTCCCAAAGAGCTGGGATTACAGGTGTGAGCCACCATGCCCGGCTGCATCCCCTCGCCTTAGAAGTCCCCAAATACCAGGCTGCCTCTCTCCCAGTGGCAGGACAGTGTGCAGAACAGTGGTCAGTGGGAATGAAGCTTGGGCAAGTTCCCAGAAGTTGGATGGTAGGGGGATGTCCAGTGATGGAACCAAGTGACTGCCAGCCATGTGCAGACGGGCACTAAGTGACCACCTCATTATTGAGCCTGGGCAGTCCCCATCCTACTAACTCACAGAGGAGGGGGTCCAGCACAGGGTCAGAAACACAAAACAGGAGGCTGGACACAGAGTCTATGCCAGGGCTCAGGGCCAGACTCTGTGTCCAACCTTCCTTCCCAGCTGCCAGGACCAACCCTCCAGCCCCATGGGCATTAGAAAGATATGAGCCATGTACTTAAACCTCAGCACCCCTCAAAGTCTTTTTCCTTGACCACAAAGGTACCAGCCACAGTCCAACTTCCCAGCTAACCTTCCCCCTCCCTTTCCAGGCCACAGCTGAACCCACAAACCAGGGGCTAAGTATGACTCTCAAGGACAGGGGAGAAGACACTGACCCAGAGCCAGGGCAGGGCTGAGGACTTAAGCAGCAAGGGAAGCAGCCAGTGGGCGGTACACAGCTGGAGGAGCCACGGAGCTTGGTCAGGGCTGAGGCTGGCGCGCAGTGGGCCGGAGAGCAGTGGCGGCCGCCTTTCAAGTACTTTAAAATCACTTACAAAGGCCGGATTAAATGATCAGAAATTCCATTTAATAGGACAAATAAAGAAATAACAATCTACTCTATCAGCCTGGAGAAGGCGAGCTGGATGGGTTTTTTTCCCCTCTAAAAAGGAAAAAAGGAAGGAAGGGGGGAAAAAAGAAGGATAATGTGTGTTTACTCAAGCAAAGAAAAAAATATTTAAGTGATGTCGGGGAGAAGATTGCAGTAACTAGTGAAGAATAACATCGTCTACTTTGCTGTCAAATCACACCCGAATTTCAGTAATAGATTCTCGGCTGACACTCAATTCAATTCGAAGGTGATCCTGCTTTATCCCAGCCCATCAAATATTAAACACTTGCATTAGCAGGTGCTGCCGCTTCCCGGCTTAAAGCGGCGGGCGGGCGGCAGGGCTGCTGAGGCCCCTCCACTCTGCTCACGGCTCGGGGACAGGGCAGCTCAACGTTATCTGCACGTCATCCTGAGTCTTATCGCAGCTAAGCGGGAAGACCACTTCAGATAACATTAGATGCTTGCCCCGCCGTGTCACCATGATTAGATTATTATTGTAATTATGACTCCCCAAGATCTTCCACACACTGGGATGTGTGGAGGGGGGATGGAGGGCAGCCGAGTCCAGGAGGGCCAGACTGAGCCAGGGCAAGCTGGAACCCCTGGCAGAAGCACAGAGGTGCCAGGCAAGGCGGCAGCCCGGTCCCGTCTGACGGATGCCTTTCAGGAAGGGCAGTCTAGCTTGTCAGAGCGAGGGCGAGATGAATTGGCGTCTCCACTGCGGCCGCGGGTGTCATGCCGCACAGTTTCATATTCCCAGATAAGGCGTGATAACCAATTGCTGCCGTGACATGGCCTCATCCAGCACTTCCTCAGGGGGGCACAGGGCGGGGGAGGGGCAGTGCATGCACATGGGTCTGCCAAGCTCCTAATAAGAGGGATTTAATTTTTACAAATGCTGCTTCCAGCAGGGCCTTCACATCCCAGCCAAAGTCCAAAATGATATTAAAAACTGTTAATTAAAACTGCTCTCCCTCAGCCTGGGCTCTCCCTCTGTTGCCTCTGCTGAGAGCCTTGGCATGTCTCCCCCAGGTACTGACACATGCCCCTGCAGAGCATAACTTTCAGATGTGATCATCAGCCTCATGGGATCACCCTAGGTTCAGTACCAGGGCCCAGCACCTCAAGCACCCCCCAACTCCTGCCATCGTGGGTACCTCTGAGGCACATCCAGATAGCCACCCAGGGAATGCAGGAGGTCCTACAGCAACCTGTGCTCTTGCCAGTGTATGGCATGGATCCTCACACTTGCTGCCCCTCTGCACCTGTACACACATGCCCACCACCCTGGCACTAACTTCTAAAGCTCATGCCCCTTCCCTCAGATATGTAGACCATGGAGTGGCCCAACTACATATATGCTGGCACACCACACATGCCTCAGACTCTCCCTCAGCTAACGCTGCCATCCTAATCTTCCTTTTCCCTCTCTTCATCCTCCTTAAGAGATTACACATCTACAAATCTTAACAGAGACCTTTCTGGGAGTCCTGCTCAGGGCAAGGTGATATGAGCTATGTCTCAGAGATTCTGGCTGAGAAGTCAAGGCTGGCACCCAAGGACTCGTTGGAGCAAGGGGATCAGGGAGGCTGAGCCCTGAGGGTTTCCTGCAGGGGACAAGAAGACAAGCAGGTCCATATAAGGTTAGGAAAGCTTCCTGGAGGAATTGGAGGGAATGTTCTTCTCCCATGTCATCTGTCAACCTTTCCTGGCCTTCCAGTGGCCGGAAGGAGTTGACAGATGACATGGGAGAAGAACACTCCAGACAGAAGGCACAAGGACAAAGGAGAATGAAAGGAAGGCACAATCACAAGGGCTTGGGTGTGGCTGAGGCAGCCAGTTTAAGAGAGGAGCCACATCTTAAGGCACTGCCTCTCAACTCTGAGGACCAAGAGCATGTGGGCATCAAGGAGCCTTGTGTCCACCCTTTACTCCCATCTGTTTCCTCTCGCTGCTCCCTCCCCTCTCCTGCCAGCCTAGGGAGTTGGGGGCAGGGGCCCAGAGCTTTCTGACCTTGATCGGTGTGAGGCAGGAATCTGCTCTAAGAGCTCTCTTCAAGAGTTTGTGCCTGAGCCTCTCTCCCAACACTGGTTCCAAATTCTCTGGGTGCTACTTCTTCATCTGCACCTATCTTAGCATCAGGGCCCACGTGCCCCGCTGCTGTGCAGTTGGCACCCAGCTCCCACACTTTCTGGTCAAGAGGGCGGGACAAGTAGAAGAACAACTAAGGAGCAGGTACTGACTGTCCAGGGTAGGTACTGAAGCTGAGCCACAAGGACAGGTGGAGTTGTGATGAAAGATGCTGGGCAGCACCCCACCCCATCCCAGCCCTATGCCAGGCAGGCACGCACACTTCCCTTCCCCTGGGCTGCTGTAATTTCCATGCGCAGGGAAGCAGGTGCCGAGCTTCTCCCGGCTGGCTCTCTCCTCTCGTGGCTCTGCCCGCCTTGGCTGCTGCCCCATTAGCTTAGTGGCCAGCCATCTGCGACGGGCCTGCCGCACAGCCCTGCTGTAGGCGCGGCGGGTGGCCCCCTGTGTAACAGGGAGCTTTGCCATTAGCGCCTTTAATATTCTGACACCTCAGCACAGCCTGCTATTACATGCAAACGCTGATCGCCCTGTGAAATTACATTGCTGGGCCCGCGAAATGGAATCGTGTATAATCAGCCTCCTCCATGCACTGTCAGTCCCATCACAAACACGGCGCCCGGCGGCTTACGGGGGCTTAGCAGCTGCGACAAGTGTATTGGGTTTAATAGATGAAGTAGCCCTCATCGGCTGCAGCATCAGATCCTTCTAAGAGGAAAGAAGAGGTATCAACAGCTGCTATGTTGTCTCTGCCTACCCATATACTACCTATCAGGGCCCTGAGAGTGGGGTGGACCCAGAGGGGGCAGGGCAGTGGTTGGGCTAAAGGGCTAGAACACAGTTCAGCATACAGACAGAAGAGCCAACTGCTCTGTAACTTCCAGAAAACCCAGAGCCTCTAAAGCAAGCACCAGTACATCCAGTCTATCCAGCCTTGCCACAAGGTGGGAAGGAATAGGTCTTTAACCACACCTATGGATGGCTTGTCACCCTGTGGACCTAAGGCTGATAAGCCATCTCCCAAGACTAGCGACCAAATCAAACCACCTGCCATTCCCCTAACACCCAACAGAGATAAAGCTGTAATGGCAATACTCTAGAGGATGGGGGAGAAAAAGTCTGACAGATGTAAATACTACCTAACTTTTTATCCAACCGACCAACACTTCCATAGCTGGTAAACCAAGTACCTAGGCCATAGGCAAGCATTAGCATGGCATATACCACATATACTTACGGTGCACCCAGCAGCCTGTGCCTCATAGAAAGGCAGTATGCTCGGGGCTCAGGAGTTAGAAAAACCTGGATTTCAGTACCAGTTCTGCCAGTTATTAGCACTCTAACTTTGGATGAGTCATTAACCCTTTCTGAGCCTCAGTTTCCTGTACTGCAAAATGAAATGATAATACTTTCCCTCAGGTATACCTGAGGTCACCCAGGAATATACACTCCCACTGCCACCTCCAAATATTGTTGGTGGCATCCCTCAAAATGCACATTGCTTTTGAGAATACTGCTCCCTCTCCCTTTTCCAGGTTCAGCCTAACACCAACTGTGGCATACATCATTGTATTTTCCAGTGATGGCTGCAACACTGTCTCTCATTCCACATGCTCGTCTTTCTCTGAGATTTTGACATACCTGTTATCAAGAGAGGGAGTCTATGTCTCCTCCCCTGCCCTGGAAACAGGGTGGGCTTTTATGATTATACAACCAGCAGAGTAATGCAGAAGTAATGTGATTTCAAGGCTTCTGCAGAAATGCTCAGGCAGCTTCCACTTCGATTTCCTTTTCCTGAGCCCTGAGTTGCTGTGTGAAGTAGTCATCCTGCTCTAAGGTTACTACACTGTGAGGAAGCCCAAACTAACCCATGCAGAGAGACCACAGAGAGTAGCCATGAAACTAGGTGGAGAAAGACAGACGCCCAGCCAGCCTCCCACTGCTCCAACCACAGTGTCCCACTCCAGTCCCTGCCTGACTACAAGCACATGAGAGATCCTGAGCCAGAACCACATAGCCCAGCCCTTCCTGAATTCCTGACTCATAGAAACCATGAGAAATAATAAAATATTTGTTGTTGTTTTAAGTCACTAAGTTTTGGAGTGATTATTCAGCAGTACTAACTGGAAAACCAATGTCTACTCACTTCTGGATCTTCTGGATATATCTTCAAATTCTTCTTTCCCACTGCTTCTAGACTAATCCTCCTCTCCCTCTGGGACTTCATTCCAAATCATCATCACTCTGGGTAACTTCAGTATCTACAGGATAGCCCACCCATGAACCTTGCCTCTCATTTTCTTGACTCCCTGCATTCTAATGACATTCCTCTACCTATTTCAGACATCTTTCCCCATGGCCACACCCTGGATCTTGTTAATACCCAGAACTGCTTTCCCTCTGAAATCTCACAATGACAGATTCTACTCTCACATCAGCCTCCTAGTCTTCCAGTTTTTGTATACTCTCTCCCTTTCTTCCTTTTCCCTCCAGTCTGCCTAACCCTTCTGGCAGCAATTCTTTTCTACTGAGCCTGAACCCTTAAATCTAGCACCCATTCCCCCAATTTCCAACTCCCTGTCTACTTATCCTAGCACAACTTCCCTGAAAAAACTCAACCATGACTCTGTTTCTCCACACTTGCACTTGAGTTAAGTGATGCCAGAAAAAGACACCCTTGTGTGTGTAGGAAGTGGTCACAACAGATCCAAGGTCACCGCCTTAGCAATCCTCAATGGTACCCAACAATCCTACTCCCCTCTTACTTTCTTTTTTCTTTTTTTCTGAGTTAGAGTCTCACTCTGTCACCCAGGCTGAAGTACAGTGGCACACTCACGGCCATCACAGCCTCGACCTGCTGGGCTCAGGCTATCCTTCTGCCTCAGCCTTCCAAGTACCTGGAACTATAAGCATGCGCCACCACACCTGGCTAACTTTTTGATTTATTGTAGAGATAAGGTCTCACAATGTTGCCCAGACTGGTTTCAAACCCATGGGCTCAGGCAGTTCTCTCGTCTCCACCTCCCAAAGTGCTGGGATTACAGGCATGCGCCACCACACCCGACTCCTCTTGCTTTCACAGAGGTAATAAAGTCAGTAGGCAGAACTCTTTCAACTGCATGCCCCTCATCTGCAGATGCATCTACATTGTCTCTACAGATGCATCTACATTGTCTCCACCTACTCCTTCTCCTCCCCGTCTTAACAGGGGAAATACTTTACTTCATTTCTAAGGCCAATCCCATATTTGTGCTTTATATGTCGCCTTTTTCACCATCTCCTCAGCTCTTGCTCCATCTGGTATCCCCTTTCTTTCTAAATCCTTAACCTCCCCTTCTCCTTCTATTAGCATTCAAGCATATGCTTGGATTTCTATCACCTTCATATACCTTCTCTGTGTCTTGATTTCCTCTTTGTTTTCTGTTTTTGTTTTTGTAAAGACAGGGATCTCACTATGTTGGCCAGGCTGGTCTTGAACTCCTCGAGCAGTCCTCCTGCCTTGGCCTTCCAAAGTACTGGGATTACAGGTGTGAGCCACTGTGCCTGGGCTTAATTGCCTCATTGCAAAATGGGGGCAATACTAGTTACTGTGAGTTGATGTGAGGATTAAATGAGTTATTGTATGTAAAGTGCTTTTAAAAACCACCTGGCTCATTGAAAGCGATATTAAATATTAGATTATCATTTTAAAAGTCCTCCATGTACTCCACACCCTCATATACCTACTACTGTTCTCCTGTTGACAACCAAACATCTCAAAACTGCCTCCACTCATCTCCACTCACCTCCCCCTTCACTTCTTCACTCCCTGTAATCTGGTCTCCATCCCATTATGCCATTTAGTTCCTGTGAGGGCCACAACTGCCACCATGCTACACCACATCTGTGGGGAATTTCAGGTTCTTTTTCTTTTTTCAGTTGGAGTCTCACTCTGTCACCCAGGCCTGGAGGGTAGTAGCACGCTCACAGCCACCGCAACTTCAACCTGCTGGGCTCAGGTGTTCCTTCCTCCTCAGCCTTCCAAATAGCTGGAACTACAGGCACATGTCACCATGTCCAGCTAATTTTTTGATTTACTGTAGATGATGTCTTGCCAAGTTGCCTAGGCTGGTCTTGAACCTGTGGGCTCAGGCAATTCTCTCACCTCGGCCTCCCCAAGTGCTGGGATTATAGGAGTGAGTCACTGTGCCCGGCCAGTTTCAGGTTCTTACCTGCCTTTGCCACTCTGTACCTGCTCCATCCCTGAAGCTTTTCTCCTCTTCAGCTTTCCCAGATCGCCACTGTTTTCCTCACTATCTCCCATATAGTCTCCTCTGCATTTGGTCATCTTATGTGTGCATTCACACACCCTGTGCTCTCTTCATATTGGTTTCTACATGCTACCACTCTCCTTGGGTGATTTCCTCAACTTCCTTGTCCTCAACCTAACTTTCAAATCTATATTTCTTACCCCTACTTGAGCATCAAATATATACACGGGGGACCAAAAACTCTCATAGAATTTATTTATTTTAAACAAGTGTGTAGGCTGGGCATGGTGGCTCAAGCCTGTAATCCCAGCACTTTGGGAAGCTGAAGCTATGGGTTCGAAACCAGTCTGGGCAACATGGTGAAACCTTGTCTCTACAGTAAAATAAAAAAACTAGCCAGGCATGGTAGCGTGCTCCTGTAGTTTTGGCTACTTGGAAGGCTGAGGTGGAAGGATTGCTGGAGCTCAGCAGGTTGACGCTGGGGTGGCCGGGAGCGTTGCCACTGCACTCCAGCCTGGGTGATGTAGTGAGACTTCAACTCAAATAAATAAATAAATAATTTTAAAGTGTGTATTTATTCTTACATGTTTAAACTTCAGTTCACCTTCAAAGTACTTTCCATTTGATGCAATACACCTGTTGAGACAATTTTTCCACTGCTCCCGTCTTTGAACTTGTCAATTTGGATGCCTTTTAGTGCTTCTGCCTTTTTTTGTTTCACCTCTTTCACACTGGCAATTTTTCCTCTTGAGGACTTTTTTCTTTTCTTTTTCCTTTTTTTTTTTCTTTTTTGAGTTGGAGTCTCACTCCGTCACCCAGACTGGAGTGCAGTGGCCGTTCCCGGCCACCGCAGCCTCGACCTGATAGGTTCCAGTGATCCTTCCACCTCAGCCTTCCAAGTAGCTGATACTACAGGCGTACTCTATCACACCCAGCTAATTTTTTTGATTTATTGTAGAGATGAGGTCTCACCAAGTTGCCCAGGTGGGTCTTGAACCCGCAGGCTCAGGCAATTCACTCACCTAGACCTCCCAAAGGACGAGATTACAGGCTGAGCCACCAAGCCCGGCCTTGAGGACTTTTTTCAACGAGGGAAACACAAAAAGACATTCAGGAAAAGATCAGGTGAATAGGGAGGGTGGGGCATGGAAGGCATGGTGTTTTGGGTCCAAAACTGCTGAACACTCAACATGATGTGGACAGACGCACTCATATATCACCATCATGAAACAGGTGAACGCTTTAAAAGATTTTCCAAAACGAAATTCACTGAAGCCAAACACAGTCTCTCACTACAATGCTAGCTAGTACACTGATGCCAATGGGTTTCTAGAACACTTACTTAGCAGGGAAGCATATAGGGTGTGCCCTCAAAAAAAACCTTGGTTTTTTGCGGGGAGGTCCTCCCCTTGTATATTCTATCACCTGCCCAACATTTCCACCAGGATTTCACAGACATTTGATCTTAATATGTTTAAAACCCATTTCAACATCTCTTCTTCAAACCACTCCTCCTGGAGTTCCCAAATCCCAGGCAAAGTTATTACCATCTACCTGGTCTACCAAGCCAGAGATGTGGAGGTCAACCTTGATTCTTTCCTCTTCGTTACAGTCCACCAAGTCCTGGGATTGCTGTTTAATGTCTGCAGGACCTTACCCAAGCAATTCCTTCAGCTTACCTAGAATGCCCTCCACTTTCTCCCACCTTTTCCTAGTTTGAACACATGCTCCTCCTCCAACACTCAACTCAAAAGCACTTCCCTTTCCAGACTTTCCTGATTCATCCCCCTTTTAAGTCCCACTATACTCTGAGTGACACCTGTAATGTGAGATTTGTCTATAAATATGTTACCCCATTATACTGGGAGATTCTTAAGAGCAGGGTCATATCTTCTGTCTCTGAATGGTCTCCATTGAGAAAAGGAGAAGATGGAGAAGACTCATTGGTTACACTTCTGCTAATCATGGAGGTCTGGTTTAGAAAGCTTCTGCTCCTGCCAATCCTACCCAGTCTCCTTGGAAACCACTGCTGTTCTTGTCCAGCAGAACAGCCATCCTCCCATTGCCATTCTTGAACTAGGGACTCAGCTGCCTGTGTTAAGAAAGGAGACTTTTTCTGCCCCCCTTTTCCTTTTCTGAACTCTTCAGTCTAGGGTAGCCCCCACACTATTCCTCAGGCCCAGCAGAGGCTCGGCCAGCACAGCTATAGCAGCAGAAGGATGGATACCCGCATCAGATGACACCAGCCCATCCTGTTTAACCCCAGCTGGTAGTTCTGTTGTGTGCATAGTGTTCCCTGGCTACTGACATACTTCAGGAATCCCAAGCTGCTGCTGCCTCTGTCCATCAACAGAACTTGAGTGGGATAATTATTCTCCCTGTGTACTTAACCTTACTGCTCACTGCCTACAACAGGATGGCTGCCTCTAGTGCGCTGGGCACCACCACAGCAAAAGCAGGGTTGTGCCACACATCTGGGCTCCACAGCATTTGGCACTGGGGGCCCCAGGAATGGAGGACAGCTGTCAGCTCAGTTTGATCCCCCTAGGGTCCTGAGTATTTTCAGGTAGAGTTATCTCTTTCATGTACCCAGATCCCTTGGTTCTCAGATCCCTTGAGTCAGAGGAAACTTGGGGACACTAAAGTTTCTGGGATAAGAACAAGATAAGTAGCTCCTAAGCCATACTGCCTCAGCCCCTGCAGAGGAGGCTGACCTGTCTGGGTTCCATGTGCACTGACACAGAGTCTAAGGCAGCAGGTCAGTCTGAGCCAGCTGCCCAGGGTGAGAGCTACATTGTGAGTTTTCTTTGTTTTCATTACAATTTCCTCTACCACTGCTTCTTTTTAGCCAGCCCTTTCCTCCCCGGGGTGCTGGGGATTGAATGAAACACCACCCCCGGCTCCAATAAGTGTATTTCAATTACATCTGTCACTGCATAACGATATAATGATATATCATGTGATATTAAATCCATGGTAATCATATCAGGGATTTTTTTTAATCGTGCACTAATCGCATTATTACATCTCTATAATTAACAACAGGAGGTATGGAAATTCAGTTAAGGCAGTAGGCTCAATGTACTCCCCCTAACCCACCCCCATCCAAGTTCCCCCATATTAGGACCCGATTAGGAGACGGGGGCTGCAGGGCACTAGTCAGCTGGGCCAAAGCTCCCACTCCTAGTGCCTCAGCCATGGGCAGAGCCTTCAGCATCCAGTGCTGGCAGAGATAGTCCAGACTAAGATCAAGGTGCTTGTCGATCTTGTGGCTGCTCAGGAAAGAGCCTGAGGCAGAGGCCAAACAGAGAGGTCCAACTACAAGGCTCAGCTAGACCTTCCAGAACTCCTGCCACTGCAGCACGAAATCATCTTCATGGGAAAAGGTGCCACCTCTTCTTCAAACCAGCAACGCCCTCAAAGGTGTTCATAAGGCACAGGGCAAGATTCTGCTTCATGCCTCATGTACGAGAATTCCTCCTGCTACTGCTACACATATTCCTCCCTCTGACCTGGCCCTCTGATGGCTCTTGACATCACCAGTTACAGCAGCTGTGATGTGTCTGCCTCGTGGTCCTAACATCACCTGATGATAGCTGGCCAAACCCAACTCTTCCTGGGGCCATTCCTCCCCAATTCTCTCTCAGAAGTCTGGTCCTTCATATTATATGACAAGTAGGTTTTGATAACCACTGGGGCTGTCCCTCCATTCTCCCGAAACAGTTTAAGTTCTTATGTCCTCCCACCTAGGCCTAGATGGAAAGGGGAGGGGCTAGGGACCATAGCCTGAACTATGCCAAATGACCCTGTCTCTCCCACCCCCTTTCCTGATACTGAGCTGTTAGGGCTAATCCCCTCAGGGGTGTCAGAATCAGTCTGCAAAGCAGAATTCTGTGTTTCAAGTCCAAAAGCTTTGAACCTGGCATGCAACTAGTCCTCAGTGAGGGGCAGGCATTTTGCTAAGTTTGACTCTCAGAAGTTGGACAGGCCTAAAGATAAAAGAGAAAAATCATGTCCTTTTTCCTAATAAAAAGGAGACACTAATAGCAGTGAGCACTTAGGCAAAGCACTTTAAGTTTCTAAAGTGCTTTCCAAATTAAAATATAATCCTTTATTGAGCATGCACCGCCACCACCACCCACCTACCCTCACTCACACAGGTATGTACATTACCACACAGCACACATACCTTCACTTTCTTTCTCCCTGAGAAAAAGGAGAAAGGTGTTCAAAGCATTCATCCCAGGCCCCTTCCCTCTTCATTGGATTGCTCATGTAACATACATTTATTGAAGAACTACCATGTGCCAAGTTCTGTGGTGGGTGCTAGAGATACACAGGTTGAATAGACTAGGATACTGCCCTCAAGGAGCTTCTAAGCTGGAAGGAAAGACACATAAACATACTTGCAGCCGGGTGCGGTGGCTCATGCCTGTAATCCCACAGGGTTGAGACCAGCCTGGGTAACATGGCGAGAACTCATCTCTACAGTAAATCAAAAAATTAGCTGGGCATGGTGATACACACCTGTGGTTCCAGCTACTTGGAAGGCTGAGGTGTAAGGATCACCTGAGCCCAGCAGGTTGAGGCTGTGGTGACCATGAGCATGCCACTGCACTCCAGCCTGGGCAATAGTGAGACTCCAGCTCAAAAAAAATAAATAAATACTTGCAAAACAATACTGGAGGGAAATTGCCAACAAGGACCAAGATGGCCTACTATGCGACATACTAGGTGGGGCCTAGGGAAGGTGGACATGTAGGCTAGAAGCTCAGTTCAGTGGTGTGAGCTGCAACAAGAGAGTCCTAAGAAGCAGACAAGTGGTGCAAGAAACTAAGAGTAGATAAGATCACTCAGGAAGAGAGTAAAAGCCTTTAAGTCAGATGAAGTTCTTTTCTTCTCTGATGTTTGGAGGGAAAAAGGAAGGCTGAAAGATGAGATAGTTGAACACTAGCGCCTCCAGAGATAAGGCCCAAAGAACCTTCTCTTTGGGGTACACCCAACATCCTGGTCCTAGTATCTCCCTTTCTCAAATTAGTGTTCACTCTACCCAGGTATAATATGATGGAAGCGGCAGGCTTTGGAAACACAGTGACTCGTTCATTTACTGAGAGCCTGTTATATGCCAGGCCATATGCATAAACAAAGCAACAGAGACACAGTATTGTCCTCAGAGAGCTTACAGGGCTTTCTCCATGAGACTTAAGCTCAAAGAAGAGCTGAAAGAAGGGCTCAAACAAACATAAGCTGCTATGATAGGACAGAAAAGGGGAGCCTAACCTAGTCAGGGAATGATTCTCTGAGGAAAGGTAAGCAGAAACTGATTGACTGGGAGGGTGAGGTGTTTGGGGTATGCTGAGGCCTTCAGGCAAACTGTGCCATGGCCCTGGAAGGAATCAAATCAAGGCCAGAGTCCCTGGAGCACAGAAAATAGCATGAAATGCTGGCTGATGAGGAAGGCAAGGGTGCAGCCTACGTAGGGCCTCAGGGGGCATGGTCAGGGTTTTGTACTATTTCCTAAGGTCATCCAGGGTCCTCCCACTGTCACACTATGTGATCTTGGGGTGTTCTACCAATGTTCAAAGTTGGTTCCTTTCCACATCTACCCCTCCTTATTCCTAAAGGTAGCCAGGCCTGGGAAAAACTAATAGAGAGCCACAAACTTTACTATCTAGAAGGAGAGGGAAAGACTACATGAACACTCATTCACCGAATATTCACACATCACTGAAGGCCTGCCAGATCCTGGCAACTCAAAGAGAATCACCTGTAGACCCCGCCCTCACAGAACTCACAGCCCTTTGAGGGAAGCAGACACAGAAACGAAAAACGGCCCATCACTGTGATAGAGTGAGTGAAGAAACCACAGTAAGGATACAAAGGAGGAAAGTGCTGGCCTCTGGAGCCCAGCAAAGCATGTGCTGCTTCCTGATCTTTGCCTCACTGCACAAATAGCAGTTGGTTGGCTAGAACAGTACATGCCACACAGGCTGCAGATTGAGCAGGGGCAGTTGTGAGAAGGATCCTGAGCCAAGGGTCCCAGGAAGGGGCTGGAGACCAAGCAGCAGTGAACCTAAGCCTGGATCTCTTGGTTACAAAGATGAAGGCTGAAAGAATGGACCAAAGCCCCAGAAGGGAAAAGAGGGAAAGGCTCATTGGATGACTAGAAGAGGCACCATTAGAATAAGACATTGTTTCAGGAAATGGCAATGCTAGTCCTCAGATCTCAGTTTCCTCAGTGGAAAATGAGGGGCTTAGTTACTGGATTTCTTAAGTCCTGTTCTGATATGAAATTCACTAGCTCTGAGATATTTCACTCAATCTTCTACAAGAGTCAGGCTTATTTCTGCCCCATATCTTTGCTTATGCTATTTCCTCACCTGGAACATTCACCCTTTTCTGCCCTCTCCAAATCCTGTCTGCCAGGACACTACCTTCAGGAAGCCCTTCATGATTTCTCTTTCCCCCTCATCCTTGTCCCACCCTGTCCTCCACACCCAATTTTCCCAAAACACTTTGCTTAATCACCTATTACATATGGTCTGGTACTCTGACTTGATTCGTCCGGGACTGTTTTATCACTCCCTGACCCCAACATTCATTTCAGGGGCAGGAGGGAAGCTCTACTCTCAGGCCCTAGAGGCAGGCAGATGCTGTTCCAGTCTGAAGTCTAGGTCCCATTCCCTCTGCCCACAGTCCTTTGAGAACCCGACAGGCCTCCACTTGAAAAGGGTGCTAAAAGCAATGATGTCTCCAAGTGCGATGGGAGATATTTGTGTCTGCTTTACCCTTGGCTTTTTGCTCCGGTTCAGGTAGGAGCGGGGTGGGCCGGCTGGCAGATCTGAGAGCGCGGCACGCCCCAGCGGGCAGGGCGCACAGCGCGGAGGAAGGCGCGAGTCAGTCTGGAGTGCTCCCCATTTATCAAGCTCACGCAGGCCGCCAGCCGAGCGAGTCTTTCTATCATTACACCTCTCAAAATCCGATTCATACCACTAATCCTGCCTTCATTCTCCCAGATTAATAACATCTCTTTCAACCTTCACAGTGTGATAAATAGACAAAGAGAGAACAAAAGGAGAGACAGAAGAGAGAGAAAGAGCTGGAGCAAGTCCCCATAATAGAGAGAGCCGAGAAAGAGGAGAGGGAAAAAAGGAGAGAGAGCGAGAACAGGCAGCGGCCAGAGACTGCAGCTACCTTAGAGAGCCGCTCTGAGGAGAGCTGGCGGCTGCACCCCGCTATGCGCTCTGCTCTGTCCCCAAAGAGAAAGAAAGGCTCGTTAACAGCTCCTTCCTGCCGGCACTTTTGTTCAAATTCTTTTCTTCCCTTCCAATCCTGCTTTAGGTCAAATTCCAGTGAAAATGAGTCTCCTGGCTTCCCCATCTCCTCCCAGCTTCCCGACCAGGCCTAGGGAACCAACCTGACCCTGGAAAGCAGGGCGGGGTTTAGGCAGAAGACAGGGCTGGGAATGGATTTAGCAAGGGTGGAACAAGCTAACCTAAAGCTTCACCAGAGCTGTTTCTCTAACCTGCATCCTTGCCCTTTCCCTGCTCTTGCAGCAGAACAGGATAGGGAAAAGAGCAGAGCATCCAGGTTGCTTGGCTCCCTTCCCTAACACTCTGGCCCACACCTCTTTCCACACATCTTTAGGTTCAGGGTACAAGGCCCCTAGTCCCCAGCAGCCCAGCCAGATGATGACAGTAGGTATCCCTCAGGCTTGCTAAAGCAGGGGGTGGTCCATACCTTCACATTATTATGGAGAAGTGTGCCAGGCACAATAACCTCCACTGGGCCCAGTGTTATCCAAACACAACTCCTCTCTGACGCTTCCCATTCTCACTCCCCGACACTTGTCTCCAAAGCATATTCCCCATCCTCTTTACAGACCAGTTCAAGGGCCTCCTCCCTGGATGCCCATCTGAACTCTTCTAGGAGAATTCAGGCACTCCCTCTTCTGGGCTCCATTTACATTACCCTGTAGGGATGTGTGTTTCTCTCCCTCCCCTGGTAGTCTATCTTCTGAGTTTTCCCAGGGCACGGCACTTCCATTGTTCTTGACTTTCCCTAAACTGGTCCTAGCCAAACATGTCTCAACCTTCCCTCTGGACTGCAAAGTACTTCTAGGCTGCCAGCCAGCCTGCTCAGAGGCATGAGCAGAAGCACTATACACAGGGAAGCTTGGGTGGCCCTGAGTACCAACTGCCTTCACAGTCCAACAGAGTGGGGGACGGCAGTGCTGCACCAAGCTCCCTGGACCACTATACCCCTCAGCACACTCAAGATGGGCTGCGGGGTGGGGTGGAGGTAGTGCATGCAGAATGATGCCCTGCCCAGCCCATTCACTTGTGGGAGGAATCTCCCAGGAGAGTCAAGGACAGAGCCTGGTGGTGGAGAGGAAAAACCTAAAGCAGACCCTTGGCAGAAAGCTAGTAGTTTGGTGGTCGATTTAGAGGCAGGTCCCATCTAGGGAATATCTTACAGACAGTTTCCAGATTGTTCCTCCAAAAAGCCTCTCCCCTCCACCATCCCCCATTCACTGCCCCAAGACACAGCCCTCCTTTTGGGCAAAAATGGCTGCTACCCACTCTCACCATTCACTCCTGGGGACTCCATCACTTCCTGCCACAACACTCATGTTTGCTCAGTCACGTCTGCACTTGGGGAAATAACTTGAAAGCTCGGCAAAAAGGGGGCTTCAGAAGGCCCAGTAAAAAAGCAAACCACAAGGGGAAAGGGATGTTGAAATGGGTAGTCCCTGGGATACCTTTCACAAAAAAATACAGAAGTTCCATTAACCTTCCCTCAGCCCCCGCATGAAAGGGACTCCCCATACTTTCTTCAGTTCCACTAGGCCTCCAGGATAAGACACCTGCAATAGGGAGGGTAGAAGAATAACAGTGACTGGTGTTCAGCCATTGGCCCAAGTGACCAGAGGAGGTGAAAGGCTGAAGAGGAAAAGCAAGAAGTAGTGTGAATTATACACTCAGTGAAGGAGAACAATTCCCCCTACAGCCAATCTAGCCTGCTGGTACCCTGGCCTTCAGGGCAGGATATGTCCACTGGTCACACAGGTCTATACTGCCTCTGAGCCCATGGTCACAGTAGGGATCCAGAAACATGGATCTCAGGTCGTTCCTTTCCCAAGAGCCTGTATTGCTAGCAGATCAGATAGCCTCAGCCAGAGTCAATTCTGTGGGTCCCTAGATACAGGCAGGCAAGAGGCCCAGACACACCCAAGCCTTGTTGTAAACAGTTTCTGCATCCTAAGCAACCAGGCAACTTCCTGGACAGCTTTCCCAGGGGCTCATAAAGATGCTCTGGCTCACACAGTCCCATACCTGAAAGGAGGACAGGCCTGGCCTTTGAGAAGAGAAGTCATGTGGTCCCTCTACCTTCTGGCTCTATTTCCAAACCTTACCCAACACACTCTCGCCCCTCCCCTAGTCTTGCTTCCTCCAACTCCTCTAGCCCTCTCTGAGTCCTTCCTCCAAGGTAAGCCACTACAACTGGTCATGTAAGTCTGAATGATAAACCTCATCTTCTCAGGGGGTTTTGCCCTTGAGAGAGATATCCCTAGACTCCAGTACGGGACCTGTCTAGGAATCAGGTAGGAGAAAGTCGGTCAGACACAAAAGAGTCTTTGGCAGATAAAGAAGCAAGATTCAAGTGAAGCCTTTCTCTCACTTCCTGAGTTCCTAGTTCTAGAGCTCACTCCTCCAGGCAGCCAGTGGCATAGAGCGGGGAAGGAGAAGTTGGGTCCTAATGTGTAAAAAGCTTCAGCAAAGCAAAATCATTTACTCTTTGGTGCGACTGCTCAGCAGAGCTAATAAATCTTGCATGAGCAGGGCCGATTCTAATTTCCTAATATGAAAAGGCATTTGGATTGAGAGAGAGGGGGAGATAAAAGTGATTGAATCTCCAATAGTCCAGGTTACTGACAAGAAACATCCTGCTCAGCCCTGAGAGAAGGATGGCAGCACCCGCCTGCACACACCCATCCGTTCTGCCCCCCTCTTGGCGCGATACATCTCAGTATCTTCTATTGACAGGACGTGGCTTTAAACACAGTTACACAAGTTATCATTTCTGCCTTCTGATCAATCTGAATTTTCAGGACAATTACCCTCTTAATCAATGATTGCTATCAGCAGCCCCGCGCCTGGACGGATTTCTCAGCAAGGTAATCATGCCGCCAGGCTGGACGGCGAGTGCATAGGCAATGAAGCTCCGGGTGGGGTCTCCTCCCTCCTTCCCGAGCCCCCATATCCCAGCGCTGCTGCCAGCATCGAGGACAAGGACGGCAAAGTGTGAAGGCCACTTCAAGGAGTGGTGAGAATAGAAGGAAGGAGGGGCCAGCCACCCAGTCAGTCTTCCAAACCATCTGATTATGGAATAGACCTGTTAAAACCCTAGATTTACTGCCCACTACCCTGATGCATCTCCACATGCCCTCCTGTCACCGTTCCTACCACCTAATTAGCCTAATAAAGCCTAATTCTAATTATGGGCAAACTATTAGGGTGAGTAAGTACAAAGAGAGAACTACTGGTTTTACTAATCTCTCAGAAGCTTTTGGCTCTATAAATTCCTTTTCTTCCAGGACCTGGTTCCTATGGGCCACTGACTGGAATGGCAGGAGCAGCATCTTCTCCTCCTCAGATGCCTAAGCATCTGCAGCTATCACAAAGCCAGCTTGGCCTTGAGCCAGGAGGCCACCCAGCCCAACACTCCCTCTCTCCAAAGTCCTCCCACACACTCAGTCCTCCAAGCATAGAATAATCCAGACCTTCTCAGGAGAAGAGGGAAAAAGAGGAAACAGTGGAGCCAGTGTTGACATAGCTAGAGGCCATATCTGCCACCTTGGGGGCAGCTCAGGGAAGTTTCTCAGGCCACCTGTTGTTGGTCAAGGACTTAACTAGAGAGGGCAACAGTGGAATGAAAAGGGCTTGCTCCAGGACACTGATGAATGGACTTATGCTCCAGCAAGGGTGGCAGATATGCATATACAATTGCACTCATGGTAGAGTGAGCTATGGGATTAAAACAGGTCTCAACAATTTGCTATCAAATCTCAAGGGGGAAAGAGAATTAGAAAGCATGCATGTTTTTATTCACTGATATTTACTGAGTAATATCCAGAGGCCAAGTGATAGAGATACAGCAGTGAACACTATAGCAGTGACCTCTACTCTCATGGAGCTTATAATCTGCTAGGAAAAACAGGTGTTTAAAAAAAGCAAAAACGATACAATGAACTTGCACATGAATGTTCATAACAGTATTATTTGTAACAGCCAAAAAGCAGAAACAACTCCAATGTCAATCAACTGATGAGTAGATAAAGAAAATGTGGTATATCCACATAATGGCAATACAGAGAAATGAAGTATTGATTTATAGTACAACATGAATGAACCTTGAAGATTAGGCTAAGTGAAAAGAACCAGTCACAAAAGACTACATATAAGACATTCCCAGAATTGTCAGAATAAGAAAATTTATAGAGATGGAAAGTAGATGAGCGGTTGCTTAGGCCTAGGATGTTTTGGGGGAAATGGGAAGTGACTGTTTATAACTGTTTCTTCTAGAGAGGACAAAATGGTCTAAAGTTAGATGGTGATTATGGTTGCCAAATCCTGTGAATATACTAAAAAAAATTAATTGTACACCTTAAATGAGTGAATTGTATGGTGTTGAATTATGTCTAAAGAAAATTCTTTTTTAAAAAAGTAAACTATGATAAAAAGAAGTGCAGGGAGCCCACAGCATTCATCAACAGTGAACAAAGTCATGGAAGGATCTAGCACAGTGCCTTACACTCCAAAGGTACTCAATACAGGCACGGGAAGAGGGATGAAGTTCCACTGGGAAACTGGAAATGTCTTCACAGAGGACATACGAGAAATTAGGTCTTGAAGGATAAGCAGGAGTTCAGTAGGCAAGAATGCAGTACAGAACACTCTAGGCCAGCGGTCCCCAACCTTTTTGGCTTCAGGGGTTGGTTCTGTGGAATTTATCCATGGGTCGGGAGAGGGGGATAGTTTCAGGATGATTCAAGTGCTTAATAACATTTATTGTGTACCTTATTTGTATTATTATTACATTGTAATATATAATAAAATAATTATACAATTTATCATTTTAAAAAGGGAGGCGCAGACAGAAGTGGACCATGCATAGACTAAAGTAAATGTCAGATTCTGACTTAATGCCTACCACCAGATGCAGCTGTACAACGAAAGGACATCGACTCACTTGCCACTCATTGATAGGGTTTTGATATGAGTCTGCAAACAATTGATTAATTATGGTCTCTGTGCAGTCAAATCTCACTGTTAATGTTAATCTATATTTGCAGCCACTCCCCAGCGCTAGCATCACCACCTCAGCTCTACCTCAGATCATCAGGCATTAGATTCTCATAAGGAGTATGCAACCTAGATCCCTCGCATGTGCAATTCACAATAGGGTTCATGCTCCTAAGAGACTCTAATGCCAATGCTGATCTGACAGAAGGCAGAGCTCAGGCGGTAATGTGAGGGATAGGAGCAGCTGTAAATATAGATGAAGCTTAGCTCACTTGCCTGCCACTCACCTCCTGCTGTGCGGTCATGTTCCGAACAGGCCACAGACCAGTACCAGTCCATGGTCCGGGGGCTGGGAACCCTGTTCTAGGCAAATGAAACAAATGTGAATAAGGCTTGGACGTATACTACACAGGCTATCTTGGCATAGTTAGAAAGTACTTTGGGCGTCTTAAAGGTCAGGTTAAAGAGACTATAATTTATTCAGTAGACATGATGATTTTTCAAGTAGAAATCAGCACAGGATAGTCTAGGGTTTGGTGGTTCAGGCATGGGAAACAACATGTCATAGTTGAAAGAGCATAGTTTTTGGAGTCAAAATATCCAAGGTTAACATTCTTAAGTCCTTCTCCCAATAAACTCTAATGACCAGTGATGGCTAGGATTTTGTCTCCTTTGCTCATTATTTTATCTTCAGGGCTTGGCAGAGTGCCTGACCCAGCAGGTGCTCAAAAGCCATTTGCTGAATGAAAATGAATGAATGAATGACCAGGTTGAAGTCAATTCGATTTGACATACATTTACTGAATACCTACCATAAATCTTGGCATTCTAGTTACATAGTGTGAGCTCTTCAAGGGTAGGGTCCCTGTCTGATCTCTGATCTCTGGCCTCAGTGCCTTACATAGGTTCTGTTTGGCACAGGGCAAGTCCTCAATTCATATTAATTCCCTTTCTTCTCCTGGTGTAGGTTTCCCTAAGACCCAATGAATTCTTGGAGAGGCTCGTCCTGATCACATTGCTGTGGCTGGCAAGAAAAGGGAAGCTGAAGCTATAGGTATAAAAGGCTTCAATAGAGCAATAGAAGCAGGTGGTGATGCTCACGTTATTTGCCCCAAAACAAGCCATGGTGCTCCAGGAGGGCAGTAGGCAGTCTGAGTCACCAAAGCTGGTAAAAAACTGGGTGTGAATAAGAGTTCATTCTCATAGCCCATTCTCAGACCCCTGTGCAGACTGTCCTGCACCCAAGGCAGTGGGCCTATATGCAGGAAGGAGGCTAGCATACATAGGTAAGGTGAAAACATAAGCTGCAAGACTGGTAAGTGGATGGGGAGGGAAGATCTGGGTCTATTTCCTAAGCACTCTGTCCTGACCCTGGAGATCTGCCATTTCCGTATCACTCTTCTGGTCAGAAAAGCCCTTCTGACCACAGTGGAAGGGACTCCTGAGTCTCCCAGCCCCAATTCCCATGGGCCTGCCCTTCCCTCCCTCTCTTTCCTGCAGAGCTTCCCTCGAGTCATAAAAATAAAATAAAACACAAACACCCACAGTCCAGGAGGAGGGCGTCAGACAGATAATGGGCATTTTATATCTTTTTATGACACTCCCCATAGGCAGCTCAGCAATCACAGCGCAATAAAGGCAGGCATGCAGCTTGCATAGTTAAACAACTGCCGGGTAATTAGGCACAGCAAACACACCACTGGGGAGGCCTCAGGCCTGCCCTGGGATCTGCCTGCAGCCTGCCTGCCTGTTTATAGCCAAGTAGGTGCCAAGTCCATGCCTAGCACCGTAAGACCTGGTCATGGTACCTGGGACAGACCACTGGCAGCTGCCATATGCACACTTGGGCTCTTGCCTTTACATACTCCCAAGCACACTTGCCCACACCCATACTCAAGCACTTCCTGAGCAGCCAGCCTGGACCTCATCTCCCAAGGAAAGCCACTCATGTTTTCCAAGAAGAGCAACCTAGGGTGTCACGAGGGCCCTACTTTAGGGCCTTTGAAATAATCACAGAAGACACTAGCAAGGACTAGCTCATCAGGGTAGCTCAAAGTCTATCAAGTGGCACAGGCAGGAGGCAGATGAGCACACAAACATGCTTACTGGACCCTCTGTCTCTTGTAAATTTCGACTCGGTACAGAGTTGAATTAGAAATAAGTTATTTTTTAAAATGCAGATGATTCATACATACCTTATACACATATTCCTATCACTGTACTTAACCATATCTATTGTATTTTCCCCATCTGCCTGTTGACCCACACATCTTCCCTACCAGACTGGGAGCTCCGCACACGTGGAGACCAGGTCTGATGGATGCATCTCTCTCCAGATGCCCTGACCCACAAGGCTTCAGGGGGTTACTGGTGGCTGGAAGTGAATATTGATGTGCCAGCCCAGGAAGATTACAGGACACTTGCTACCTAAAGCCTAGGTCCAGGATGATCTAAGTCCTAATCAAAAAAGAGAAGTCCTCATTATGGCTGGGGGCACTGTACTGTGAGTCCACACATTGCCCATTCCTTCTCTATGACCCAGCCAAATTCAGAAGTTACAGGGAACTAAAAGCTAATCAATGGGACAGAATAAACAAAACCCTGGTACAATCCCACTGAAGACTAAGACAGCCAAAGGTCCCATCTATAGAAGTCATTCAGATTAGCTCTGAGAAGTCAGCCAGGAAAAGTTACAGCACCCAAGTTCAAAGAATTCTTGCCCCATGGGAGCAGACAGCAGGCCAAGTCAGTTCACAGAATGACCATGGATCGAGCCAGCATAGTCCCATATGAATCTGGAAACACATCCAGCTATTTTTCCTGGTTGCTACTCAGCCATCACTCAATGTCCGCCAAGATAACAGACAAAGGGGATCAAAAGCCAGAGGAAGGGTGTGGGCTGCTCCCTGCCTTTCAAGTACTGAGATGCCCCTCTTTCTACCCTCAAAAAAGTAAAGAGATGGCCAGGCTCGGTGGCTCAGCCTATAATCCCAGCACTTTGGGAGGCCGAGGCGAGTGGATTGCCTGAGCCCGCAGGCTCAAGACCAGCCCAGACAACTTGGCGAGACCTCGTCTCTACAATCAAAAAATCAGCCAGGCGTAGTAGTACACACCTGTAGTTCCGGCTACTTGGAAGACTGAGACAGAAGGATCGCCTGAGCCCAGCAAGTTGATGCTGGGGTGGCCATGAGTGTGCCACTGTACTCCAGCCTGGACAACGAAGTGAGACTCCAACTCAAAAAAAAAAAAAAAAAAAAAAAAAGCAGAGACAACAGGTTTCTCTCCACCCTATATTCTCATGGTGAAGTCCAAAGCCTAAAGGCATTCAGCTTCAGTCCAAGCCACCCCAAACGGTGACAGGTGTCAGCTATCCAAACTCCTCCCCAGTACGTGAGTCCCAGCTCTCCTGCCCTAATGCCAAGCAATGCCCTGCCTCCACTGTACCCTAAACTTCTTCTAGTGGGACAATGAATTTGTCCCAAGGCTAGAGCTCAAAACAGGTAAGGATAAAGGAGAGTCTTCTCCACCTCCCTTGTATCTGTCTCACTTTTAGCTGGGAGCAAAAAGGGAAAACCTAAGGTACCATGAATGATCTCATAATGACAAAGTAGAAGAGACCAAAAGAAGAAATTGCCTTATTCAACTCCTTTGTTAGGTGACGAAACTGAGGCCTCAGAAAGGGCAAATGACCCATATAAGAATTCATGTCTTTATTTTCTAGCTTCAAGTTCAGTCCATGGTTCTTTGAACTGCACCATGCTGCTTTCTAGGGACAAGGGCTTCATCTGCCCACCTCCAGCACCTATAGCCAGACCACAAATCCCATAACAACACCTTTACCCACATTCCCATTTGTGGGTACACCAGGATATACACAGACATACTCAGGCCTGCACAAACCTCCCCAAATTGGGAAATGTACTTCTTTATACACATACAAGACATCCATGTATACAAAGGTGTACGCTCTTACTATACACATGGATCCACACTAAATAGGTGGCACTCTCAAGAGACCTGAGTATGAGGTCAATCTCTATCCTTCCCCAATCACTAACCTTCCCTGACCATACAACTAGTAATAGCTGCTATGTGTTTGCCTAGGCCTCCAGTTCAAACCAGGCCAGACCAGAACTGCCTTCAGGTGGTATCTGCTATTAGATAAGTGACAAGAGGGAAGCTATGGAAGGAGAGACACTGGATCTCCATCTTCCTGGTCATATGGCCTTGGGCAAACTTTTTAATCTTTAAGTCTATTTCAGCACCCATAAACTAGGGATAAGAGCCCCCTCCTTGCTGAGTAGCTGTGGGGATGAAATGCAAAAATGTGCGTAAAGCATCTAGCACAGAAGGCTGGCACCAATTGAAGCACAATGCATTGGTGCTCTTTTACTATGGACACTAATCAACACGGTGACAGAGAGGCCTGCAGCACAGGGTAGAAGATGGGAGGCAGGGCTGTGCCTTCTGCCTTGAAGGACATCTCCCTATCTTTGCCTCCTCTTTTCTGCAACTCCTCCTAGTTTCCAAGGTCTGAGTAGCAACGACAAAATCAAACGAACAAAACAAAACCAAAAAACCCAAAATCTGAGAAGAAATTAGAGTAACGACGCGCTCCCTTAGCTCTCTCAGACTTAACAGAGCATTGACAAGTCCATCCCTCCCACTATCACACCCCACTTCTCTCCCAAACTGTCGTTAGCTCTCCCACAGTATTTATGCCTCTATTAAGCAGAGTTCCCTCTGCTTGCCTAGCTCTGCGGATTCAGAGAAGAAGCAGATCTAGGCCCTTTCCTCAAGTGGCTCGTGGTTCCTCACAGCAACAGACCAGGCCACACACAATACCAAGAGGCATGAACTCTGGGCTACGCTGGGCCCCAGTAACTAGCCCCAAGGGTTAGAATATGCACTCTATAGTCAGAAGTTCCAGGTTTAAATCCAGGCCCTAAACACACATAGGAGGGCTCCCCCACTCTCCTGTGCTCCAGAGTGAGCCCAGAGTTCACTTCCTCAGGGACATAAGAGAAAGATGGAGGGAACTCATAATGGGATGAGAACTAAGAGGTTGCATCACTTGACAGGATACAGACTCTGAGCAGCAGCCAGTTATAAAGACCTGCCACAGAGGGCACTAGAAGAACTCCAGGGCAGAGGTCAATTTGCAGCAGCTGCAGAGAACCCCAAGAGGAAGAAGGAATCCCATCTACCTTGAGCTGATTCCCTCACCTGTTCCTCTACCCTTGTGGGCACACCCATCAGGGATGCAGATCAAGGTAGCTAGCTCCCCAGCTAAGTGTGCCAAGCTGCCCATCTGCACAGAGTACCAGTACTCCTTTAAGAGCTTACAAGCATGAGCTGACTGACTCCTCACACTGTGATTTCCTACATTCTACCACAAGGATATCGAGGTCTACCCAGCAGACTGGGACTGCCCAGAGCCAATACATTACAATGCACGGTGGCCGCTTTCCCCTCTGCTATCCCTGGCCCGCAGGCTCTCTCTACCCTTGCATGGACATAAACATGGCAGTTTTCTGGAACTACTGTGCCCCTCTTAGAAGGCAGCATAGGCTGGAGCCATGACAGACATTGGGCAATGATTCTTTTTTTTTTTTTTTTTTTAATTGAGTTGGAGTCTTACTTTTGTTGCCCAGGCTGGAGTGCAGTGGCATGCTCACGGCTACTGCAGCCTTGACCTGCTGGGCTTAGGTGATCCTCCCGCCTCAGCCTTCCAAGTACCTGGAACTACAGATGCACACCACCATGTCTAGCTAGTTGCCCAGGCTGGTCTTGAACCCCAGGCTCAGGAAATTCTCTCCCCTCGGCCTCCCAAAGTGCTGGGATTACAGACTGAGCCACCAAGCCGGGCACTCACTTGCTCTCACTCTGCTTTCCCTCTGGAAAAGTTGGTCCACACAGTTGGTCCACGGTTGGTCTACATCAGCAGCTTAAAAAATCTGAAACTACTGCTTGTGGCTCCCCAGTCCGGCAAGTCATTTTACCACTTCAGGTCATTGTTCCCCTGCTCTTCTGCCTGAATGCCTTCCCATCCAGTCACCTGAAAACATCTTCATCTTCCAAGACTCAATTCAAGTGTCCCCTCACCAAAAACTTTCTTAACTTTCACTTCCACATTCCAAATACAAACCATTCCTCCCTCTTTTGCACCGGAGGCAAAAGAACAGAGCAATCAAGAGCACAGACTCTGGAGTCTATTGCCTAGATTTAAATACTCCACCACTCACTAACCATTGTACCTTGTGGAAGGTGTGTAACTTCTTTGTGCTTCAGTTTCCTCATCTGTATGGCGGTTACTAACAGTATTTACCTCATAGGAACATTTGAGGGGTAAGTTAATCCATATAAAGCATTTACAGCAACATCTGTTTTTATTACCGTTATTAATTATCTCCAGTTTACAAATCTCCACTTTACAAACCAAGGTTCAGAGAAGGTAAGTAGCTTGTCCAAGGTCATAACACAGGTAGAAGATAGAGCCAGGAATGAACCTAAGGTAAATGTGACTCTGTGCTCCATGGACAGCCAGGGATACTGATGGTAGCATGAGGTGATCAATTCTGTTCCTTGGTATGAGCTGACTATAAGCTGGTCCCAGGACAGCATCAAGCTCATCCTTGCCAATGTTCACATGAACTCTGCTGGGGAAGTCTCTTTTTCCTGCCCACAAAGTACTAGTGTCTACCCTTAACTCTGACATCCTTGACTCCTCTTCTCCCTGGAGCTTAGTCATCCCATCTCTAGTGCTCAGTACCAGGACAAGGGAAGGGCAGAAGCACAGTGCTATCATTTCATCCTCAACTCAACTCTAGGACATGGCTATTATTTTTGTTTTATAGAGGGAGAAGTTAAATGACTTTCCTAAACCCCACAGCTAGTAAGTGTACAGCCAAGACTCTAAATCAGGCCTATGAGACTCCAAAACCTAAGTTCTGTGTGCAGATATTAGTCATCTTTTGCAGGTTCAGTGGAGACTTGCTCCAAATCACACGGCTAGTTGGTAGTGATATTAGAAGTCTGAGTCAGACTCATCTGGCTTCAAAGCTCCTGCTTTTTTGCACAGTGGTTTCTAGCCTGTGAGCCACATACCACAGTTGTAGGGCCCAATGCATATACCTGTATCACCTGAAGGGTAAATTAAGAGTGTCTCACATAAAACCATACTGTTTTCCCAGTTTTTGCAGATAATATTGTAGTTAATGAAATACAAATCCACTTAAGAACCAACACAATTTACTGTAGCTATTTTATTTTTTAGATTATGTATTTCCTCTATCATTACATGCTCCCAAACAAGCTTCTCTGTCATTCTATACCCAAATAAAAGGGGAAGGAAATGTCTGAAGTTTTCTGACATTACTAAGAGCACCCTGTACACTGCCTGCCTACCTCCCTAAGAGCTTCCAAAAATCGCACGTAGGTACCTTTCCCAAGGTACTTTCCTGATCCTTGGTTACAACAGAGAAATGTCTTTTATGTGGAATAACTGTCCAAAGGTCAATAGCAGCAACAGAAGGCACAATCCATTCTAGGACATGAGACCTAGGAATGCTAAGAACTAATTCAGTCTCCAGCAAAGAGGACTCAAGTCCTGGGCTATGGAAGGAAGGAGTCAAGAGGTGAGTTTCTGTCTTTCCTACCCTAATCTCCAATTCCTTTCTTGCCCACCTGTCTAAGACACATGGTCTGGGGAAAAGAACACACTGACCTGGGTTCAAATTATAGCCTCATGTCTTCCTTGCTAAGTGCCTTTAGGCAAATTATTTAAACTTCTCTAAGTTTATTTGTCTGGGAAATTCAGCAGAGAAACAGGCATCTGGACTCTGGAGCTCATTAGTTTAGCCCAATATTCAGTGTGGATTCAATTAATGCTTGTTGATGTCTAGCGTGTGCCAGGCTCAGTGCTGGGCACTGGAAATACAGACATGAATGGGATATAGACCTCAGTGAGTTCACAGTCCAGTAGGAAATGAGAACATGTAAGCAGATAATTACAACAGCATGTGATATACTTGATATAAAGTTCTGAAGCCATACAAAGGAGGAAGTGATTTATTATTTCTACCAATAGTGGGAGGAATAGAGAAGGCATCACACAGAAAGGGTTTTGAAGGATGAACAGGAGTTTTATGAACACACTAAGAAGGGAAAGGCAATGTAAGCAAAGGGAACAGCATAAGTCAAGGGAGCTTAAACAGTCATGCATATTTCAAAAGCAGCAAGAAGTTTGATATGGCTGGAATGTTATGGAGGGATAGGAAATATAGAGATAGGGATGCTGCAAAGAGCTAGATCATCCAGGGCCTTGGAATCTTGCTCAAGAGAAAAGATGGGGCATAGCCTTCGATACCCACCCACTTGGCTCCAGTGATCTTCCTATCAAAACAAGCACCCTGAAATTGCACCCTTTCCCATGCCTTTGATTTAAGAGTTCCTCTCCTGGCCCTGACAGTAAGACATTTCTGTCCCACAGATTATAACTCATTCTGGGCTATTATTCAGCTCCCCAGCCCTGGCCCTGCTGCAGTTAGTCCAAACATAATATCCTTCATGCATATATTATCTGTCTCCCTATTATCTGGAATCATTTCGGAATTAAATTTCAGTCCTGCAATATTGGCTTCAGGAGCGGCGCGCTTTATGGGCTAGTCAAAGGTTAGAATACCAATCAAAATAACAGTGCCGATGCAGCGAGACATTTTAATATTCCAAAACCCGGTAATTGTAAAAGGACATAATATTTTTTCCCTGATTACCCCAAAGGCAACACATGTTAACAAGGCGAGGGAAGGAGTGAAAGAAATTTCAGAGTTCAGACAGCTGTAAGACATATTTAAAGGAAAAGCCCAGGCTGGGCACTACACCATGGGGGCAGGGAGATGGAAGAAAGGAGACATTCCCTCTAGCTCTAGCAGCCTCTGATCCTAAGCACAGCACTTTTCTCTCCTCTACCTTTGGACTATACCCCAAGAGTTTACCCTCAACTGCAGATGCTGCAGAGGGTGGGACAAAAGGGAAAAGAACTCAGGATCTGGTGTCTTAAGGCCCAGGTTCTAGTTCCACCTTACATTCAGTGGCCTCCAGTCTCCAAAACTGGCCTCTTCCAGAACTCCAACATCAAACGAGGCAGCAAGCACTCTGGGCTGCTCTGCCACGCACTCTCTCCTTATCCCACGCATGCCACCTCCACCTCTTCCTCATCTACACCTAGTCTCAGTGTCCTGTATGCTGTGCATGTGTTTCTTTCCAAAGACAGCTCAAGGTCCTGATCTACCAGACCTACAGAGCTGACTCCCACCAGGATACCAACCCACAACTGCTCACGGCCCCATAGACAATGCTCTGCCCTTTGAATGGTGCCAATGACGTGGACCACAGCTGTAGTCTGGTTCTGACTACTGAGTGGCCCAGAAGTATCTGTCCTCAGTGCAAATGCTCCCCTCTTCAAAATAAAACAAAACGAACACCTTGCAGAGCCCCTAGGTATTCACATCTCTCCTGGTTTTCATTTTTGTTTGTTCTTTTTTTTTCCATGTTAACTTCTAAATAGCCCCAGTAGAGGGGCTATTTGGTTAGCACCTGCAGCCAGCCTTATATAGAGTTCTGGCTTCTGTTCTGGCTGCCCATCTCTTGAGCAGCTTTATCCCCACAGCTCCAAAACAATGACTTGACTAGCAGTTTTGGATCCTCTCAATCCTCCTGATGGCTTCCCAGCCAGCTCAGCCCACTCACTGAAGCCTCCAATCTGCATCATCCCGACCCGCTGACCTGTCTATGGCCCCCAGCAAAGAACTTCATTAAGGCTGAAAATTTATTCCTCCATAAGCCCTTAATTTATTACTGCACTGATTGGGACTCTGAATGCTCCAAGGTCAGGAAAAGTCATATTCTATCGTAGATACCAACCCTCCCTTCAGCAGTTTTTCCTGCTGCCCCCTTCCAGGGGAGGGGAAGGAGACAGAATGCTACTTGGAGAGACCCAAGGAGGTCTCCTCCTCCTTACTCTCTCTTTAAGAGCTGGTCCCAATCCCAGCTCCTTCAGAGCACTGAGAAATTGCAGTAGGGGTTAGAGTACAGATGGCAAGAGGAAAAGTGGGGCAGTAATCTTCATACCCTGAAACATCTAGGTCTGTTAAAATCTAGGTGGCCTCTATCCCTGCCACTGCTGGGCCTGACTAGTTGAGCCCTACTTGCCAGGATTCACTCAGAATCCTATTAAGCCTGCCTGCCTCCTTTCCCAATGCCCACCTGTCTTTGTTTTGTGTTGCTATAAAGGAATACCTGAGGCCAGGTAATTTATAAAGAAAAAAATTTTTTGGCTCACAATTCTGATGTTTGAAAAAGTTCAAGCCTGGGCATTGGGTGAGGGGCTCAGGGTGCTTCCACTCATGGCAGAAAGTAAAGGGGACCCAGCTTGTGTAGAGATCACATGGCAAGAAAGGAAGCAAGAAGAAAGTGTGGTTGGTGTAGGCTTTTTTTTTTTTAAAACAATCAGCTCTCTCAGGAACGAACAGAGTGAGAACTCATTCACCCCTGAGGGAGGGCATAAATCCATTCATAAGGGGTCTGACCTTATGACCCAAACACTTTCCATCTGGCCCCACCTCTAACATTGGGGATCAAATTTCAGCATGAAGGTTGGAGGTGATAAACATCCAAGCCATAGCACCACCCAAACAGGCCTAGGTATCAGAGGGAACTCCAAACAATTTGTGGGTGTATGTGCATACTTATATGGCTTGCTCTGAAAGTGCATGAATTACATATGTGTGTAGGAATGCATTTGCACATACATTTATACATATGTATCCATGCATATGCAGTGGGTAAACATAAGAGGGGGACCTAGAAAACCCAGAATTTATTTATTTAAAAAAGTGTATTTATCCTTACATATATAAACGTCAGTCACCTTCAAAGTACTCTCCATTTGATGCAATACACCTATCAAGATGCTTTTTCCACTGCTCAAAACAGTTTATGAATGCATCAATTCTGATGTCATTTAGTGCCTCTGCCATTGTTTTCCCCCACCTCTTCCACATCAGCAAAACTTTCTCTTTGAGGACTTTTTTCATCCGGGAAAACAAACCAACAAAAAGTTGCTTGGGGAGAGATTGGGTGAAAAGGGAGTGTACGGCATAGGGGTCATGCTGTTTTGGGTCAAAAACTACTAACCACTCAGCGTGGTGTGGGCAGGTGCATTGTCATGGTGGAAGAACTAGTCACCAGCTGCCACAACTAGGAACATTTTTCTGCAAATCGTGATGCGACCTTCTTAAAACTTCCAGATAAAAACTTCAGTTGACTGCTTGATCCAGAGGAATAAATTCCAAGTATACTACAAGGGGCCTACCTTCCAAAAGATAATTCTGGGTTTTTTGGGGTCCCCTTGTGCTTCATTTATTTATTTATTTTTGAGACAGGGTTTCACTCTGTCACCCAATCTGGAGTTCAGTGGCACAACCACAGCTCACTCTAGCCTCAACCTCCTGGGCTCAAGTGATCTTTCCACCTCAGCCTCCCAGTAGTTGAGACTACATGTGCACCACCATGTCCAGCTAATTTTTTGTAGAGATGAGGTCCTGCTATGTTGCCCAGGCTCATCTCAAACTCTTGGGCTCAAGTAACTATCCTGCCTTGGCCTCCCAAAGTTCTGAAATACAGGCATGAGTTACCATGCCCAGGCTAGTAAACACATTTTGTATGTGCATGTATATATCTACATACTCACATTCTTATGAAGTCTCATCCAACCTTTCTGTTTACTTCCTTATTTATAGCAACATTATTCCCCACCCAACATTAGCTACCTACTTTCATGACTACTACCTTGAAACCTGCCAACACCTAGAACTGTTCCATTTCTAAAATCACTAATTCAGACATCCTATTCCCTAACCATAATCCCTAATCCTTCTATCTGGCATGCTCAACTATACCCAGTATACGTGCTCTTCTTTTTATTGGTACCTATCTTCTTTTTCTACATCCATCAGATCCCTGCTATGTTCTCTTCCCTCAACATACAGCTTAGGTCCCATAGTCCATCTTATCAACTGCTATCTTATCAATATCTTCAATCCCCTATTCCTTTCATCAAAAATTCTTCAGGAAAATCTCTACCCTGGATGACTCTAAATGTCTGCTTTCTCCATGCCCACAGCCAGACAGCTGAGTTCCATTAAAGAAAAGTCATTCAACTGAACAGAGTGGTACCACAATTAATTAATATCATCAACAATTGGACCCTCAATGCTGCCTAGAAATTATACTATACTTCGTCAAGTCAACTCATCCATATTTTTTTTTTTTTTTGAGTTGGGGTCTCACTCTGTTGCCCCAGGCTGGAATGCAGTGGCATGATCATGGCTCACTGCAGTCTCGACTTCCTGGACTCAAGCAATCCTTCCACCTCAGCCTCCCAAGTAGCTGAGGACTACAGGTGTGTGCCGACATGCCTGGCTAATTTTTTTATTTTTTGTAGAGACAAGGTCTCACTATGTTGCAGAGGCTGTCTGCAAACTCCTGGGTTCAAGAGATCCTTCTGCCTTGGGTGTCCCAAAGTGCTGGGATAGCACTGTACCCAGCACATATTTATTCTTTACCAAAAATATGGCAATCCTCTTCTACTTTCTGCAAACTTCCCCTATTAGTTATCAGCAAATGACTCATCTTCTGTTTTACAGGAAAAAAAAGTCATTAGATAGGAACTCCCTCAACTTGCCGCCACCAAATCTATAAGCCTGTCTTCGTCCATCTTCTTCTCCTTTCCTCCTGTCCCAATGGAAGAAGGAACTTTCCTCCTGAAGAAAGCCAATTTCATGAACCTGGGTCCTCCATCCCATCTCTTCTCACCTTCTTAGAGACCTCCCTTACTGATTCTCACTCCTGCACCTTCCACAGGATTTCTTTTTCTATTATATCCTACAAATAAAAATGCAGTCTACCTTAAAAAAAAAAAAACCTGCCTGACTCCACACTTACCCCTCCACAGCTCTTGTCCTTGCTCTCTCCTTCAAAGCCATATTTCTGAAAAAGTTAAAGTTCCTCTGTCTCCTCATTTCTCTTTACTCTTCAGTTCACTCTAATTTGGCTCCTATCCCTATCATGCCACTCAAGAGTTATCATCAAAGTCACTGAGGTCCTAGTTAATAAGCCTAGTACTCGTATTTTAGTTTTTAAGTTGTGTGGTCCCCTCTGAACTGACCATTCCTCTTCTCCTAAAATACTTTCTTTCCTTGGTTTCAGCAATACCACACTCATGATCTCTCCTCTTCTACCACTCTTTTACTCTCTTTGTTTTTCTCTTTAGCATAAAGAGTCATCCAAAACTAAACTTAAGTTCTAGCTCTGCCATGTATTAATGTGAAACCAATGAACAAATTTCATCATTGTTCTATGTCTTGGTTTTTCAACCGTAAAATGTGAAAAATAATAGCAAATACTACACAAGATTGATGTGAGGTAATGCAGGTATATAGGTATAGTGTCTAGCACAACACTGTCCAATACAAATATAATGCAAGCCACATATAAAATTTAGAATTGTTCTAGTAGCCTCATTAAAAAGTAAAATGGGGGGGCACACCTCATCAACAAGGGTACCTGCACAATTAATATTTGTATACCTAACCTTGAATTGTACCCCACAATTTTTTTTTTTTTTTTTTTTGAGTTGGAGTCTCACTCTGTTGCCCAGACTGGAGTGCAGCGGCCACTCCCGGCCACCGCAGCCTCAACCTGCTGGGCTCTGGTGATCCTTTCGCCTCAGCCTTCCAAATAGCTGGAACTACAGGCACGCGCTACCACGCCCAGCTAGTTTTTGATTTATTGTAGAGATGAGGTCTTGCCAAGTTGCCCAGGCGGGTCTCAAACCCGTGGGCTCAGGCAATCCCCTCACCTCAGCCTCCCAAAGCGCGGGATTACAGGCTGAGCCACTGAGCCCGGCTGTACCCCACAATTTTAGAATAAAAATAAATAAGTAAATAAAATAGTTGAGAACTTGTCAAAAAATAAAAATAAAAGTAAAATGACACAGTGATCCCTGACGTCTGTAATCCCAGCACTTTTGGGAGAATGAGGTGGGAGGATTGCTTGACAAGCCCAGGAGTTGGAGACTGGCCTAGACAACATAGTGAGACCTCATCTCTACAAAAAATGTAAGAATTATTTGGCACGTGCCTATAGTCCCAGCTACTCAGGAGGCCGAGGCAGAAGGAATAGCTGAGCCCAAGAGGTTGAGGATGAAGGGAGCCATGATCATGTCACTGCATTCCAGCCTGGGTGAGAGAATGAGACTCCAACTCAAAAACAAACAAACAAATAAAGCAAAATGAAGCAGATGACATTATTTTAATAATATATTTTATTTTATTTAGCATATCTAAATATTATTTCAACAAGTAATCAATACAAAAAAATGAGATATACCACATTTTTCCATACCAAGTTTTCAAAATCTGATGTGTAACTTACTGCACATCTCAATTGGGATGCTAAATCTTCATCAAAAATACTTGCTCTGCATTTAGACTTTATGCAATTAACAGTTTAAAATGTAGATTCACAAACCCATGTTGTTCTAAACATACTTAAAAGTGTTTCAACAAGGTTTTAGGCCAGGTATGATGATTATATGTTGCACTGTAGCAGAACTGACTATACCAGTTAATACTCAGTAATTGGTACATTTCTCTACATTCCCACTGTTATCAGTTTAAACCAAGTAATGATAGTCTTTCACCTGAACTAGAGCAATGGTCTAGTTCTGTGATTCTCAACCAAGGACGTACTTCCCCACACTCCCTGGCCCCCACTGTTCAGGCCAATGGAAATGTATAAAGTGGGGGTACATTTTTGGCTGTCACAATGACTTGGAGAGGGACTCTACTGGCATTCAATGAACAGGGGCTTTGGATGCTACAAGTTCAGTAAAGTTACCCACGCAATGATTCATCCCACCCCAAAATGCCAAACGCAGCCTTATTAAGAAAAACCAGTAACTGGTCTTCCATATCTGCTTTTACTTCTCTCTACACTGCAGCCAGAGAGAGTTCTCTTAAAACACAAATCAGACGTTGTCTCTCTTATGCTTAGTATCGTTTAATAGCCTCCCCTTACCCTAAGGATAAAGGTCAAAATCAAAGTGTGGTCCACAGGCTCCTGCCTACTTCCCCAGCTTCATCTCACGCCACTATTCTCTTGCCACCTTCACTCTGCTTTAGGCAGTCAGTCATTCACTCAGCAAATAATGAGCAAATGTCTGTGTGCCAGGAACTCTTCAGGTGACACAGCTAGAATAGTGAAAAAAGGACATTCTCTGTCCTCCTGGAACTTACATTCTAGTTCCATAAAGTTGCCAAGCTTCTCCTCACCTTAGGGCCTCATGACATGCTGCTCACTGTGCTTAGTCGATTCCTACTCATCCTTCAGGTCTCAGCTTAGACATCCTTCCTCAGGGAACTAGTTCCTGATCCCACCCCCTAAGTTATATGATCCATAACTTTGAACTAAACATAGTGTTAGTCAACACAACTGAAATTATTTGTTCAATATTGCTCTTCTGTGTTATATCCCCAGGGTCTTACACAGTCCCTGGCACAGAGTATTTGTTTATTGATGAAGATGTATATGTTTATCAATGTCTTTACACCTCATAAATATATCTGGGTATATTTCCAAATATTTTTGCAGATGACTGTTTATGTGAATATGTACATATACGACAGAAGACCCCAAAAACCTGGAATTTATTTATAAAAATTTGTGTATTTATTCTTATGTGTTTAAACTTCAGTCACTTTCAAAGTACTCTCTGTTTGATGTAATATATCTATTGAGATGCTTTTTCCACTCTCAAAACAGTTTCTGAACTTGTCAATTTTGATGCCTTTTAGTGTATCTGCTGTTTTTTGTTTCACCTCTTTCGCATAGGTAAAATGTTTCTCTATGAGGGCTATTTTCATCTGGGAAAACAAAAAAAAGTCACTAGGGGCAAGGTTGGGTGAATAGGAAGGGTGGGGTACAAGGGTCATGCTGCTTTTGGTAAAAAACAACAACAACAAAACTGCTGACCACTCAGCATGGTGTGGGCAGGTGTGTGGTTATGGTGGAAGAACCAGTCATCTACTTGCCACAACTGGAGACATTCTTCTGCAAATCGTGACGCAACCTTCTCAAAATCTCCAGATAAAAACTTCAGTTGACTGATCTGGAGAAACAAATTCTGAGTGTACTACAAGGGACCTGCCCTCCAAAAGATAATTCTGATTTTTGTATGCATGTACAGATACGGACATATATTTAGAGTATTCTCATTTGGTTGTAATCACTCACATGTGTACATATGTATATATTTATGCATGTGCGTGTGTGTGTGTGCATTCTTCTGGCCCCTAAGTGACAGTTTTGACCTAGAGGGAGCTGGGAGCAGGGCCCCAAGTCTTCTCTAAGCTGACAGCTCGACAAGAATGTAAGATCATTCAGTGACATTCCAAATGTCAGCAAACACTGGCCTGCTCCACTCTGCTACAGGGAAAAGTAGATGAAGGTAGGAAATGTGGAAACCTGGTCATTGAAAAGCTGCTACTGCCGGACACAACCCACACCATTTCTGAGGAGAACACCTGGAAGACAACATTTTGCTTCTTCTCAGACTAGAGGCCTTAGGAAATGGGCATGATGAACTCAGCCCCAGTTGCTCACTCACTAGGAAGGTCTCAGGTGGCCATCTTTTTCATGGAGGAAGGCTCCATGAAACCCTCCCCATCTTTTTCATGGAGGAAGGCTCTGCTAGGGGAGCTGAGGAGGAAAGGAGAGAAAAAGGAAGAGAGAAAGACAAAGTAAGATCAAGAATCAGAGAGAATTCTGTAGATAGCCAGAGTCTGGGTCACATGAAGGACATAAAACTCCTACAACCTTGGTAATGACCTCTCTGGTTTTACTTTTATCATTACTCTTTTAAAGCAGGAATCTTAGTGCAGCCTGTGCCAAGTCACACAGCATAAAGATCAGAAAAGTTACCATGCCCCTGGCCCTCCAGGACTCTGCAGCCTCTATGTCTTGAATGGCTGTTGGAAAGGACTGGGCTAAAGTCCAGGAGTAAGCCTTCTCTCCTGTGGAGCCCTTAAGTACATCTGGAACAGGAGGTGGCTGGAGTGCAAGAGAGGAAGGAGTTAGATCCCTTGATGTTCCCACAGCTGTTCAGTTTACCTCACAAGAGGATATCACAAAGCCAACTGGGAACAGAGCCCTCAGTTTCCCCTAGTTCCCATTCTGAGCTCTACAGCTCAGCAGTCAGTTGAAGAATCAAGATGAACAGACTCAGTACAGTCCATCTCCACCCCCATTGTTTGGGCCTAGCAGCACTAAGATGGCCCCGAGTGGCAACGTTACCACACGGGTCGGCTGCTTTCCTGCCTTTCTGCCAAGGAACCTAGAGGCAGGGACCTATCTGTACACCAAAAAGTCTAGTGAACTTCACAGAGCAATTGTTCATGGTCAGCGCCTGCCTCGCCTGGCCGGGCCTTCACATTGCATTTGCTGAGGCCAGCAAGCAGCCTCAGATGTGCTCTGACAGCTGGCATGCTATCTTTCAGGAGTGCACGCCTAGCCACACAGCATGCCTAGCCCCACCAAGCTCTGCCTGGAAGGGCTTCAACTGAGCTAGTTCTCAAAGATGAGTCAGGCAGCCAGCACTACCTAGCCCTTGTCTAGCCACCGGGAACCCAGAGGAACCAGACCCAGTCTCTGTGCTCCAGATGAACATGTCTGAAAGGAAACAGTCTAGTCATGGACTCCGTTTCAACTGAGATAAACGTATTCCAAGTGCTAAGGCGCCTCAAGGCAAAAGACTGACTGCTGAGCTTTTAAGCAGAAGTGATACCCAAGTTGAATTTTCAAGGAAAGGGAATATGCCTGACAAAAATGACTGGGGGACATTTCAGACAGAAGGCAGGCCATACATAGGTCAAGGCCCGAAGCTAGGGCAAAGCCTAGCCTCTTCAGCCAAAGATGAGAAGCAGTAAATAGCAGACGCTCAGTTGCATGGGAGGTCGGCAGGAGAGGCATGTAGGAGTCAAAATACAAACAAGCCAGAGTGCAAAAGACCTGTATACCAGGGGAAAGCAAAAAAGTTCACAAATGTTGCCACAAAGCATGGAACTAAGTCCAAGGTCATTCTCAGTATGGCACAAATACTTACAAAACTTTTTCTTTCACTGCTCCTGCACATGCTCGCTTAACTCCAGCCCACACACACCACAAAAGCACGCTCGCTGCCCTCACTGCCAAGAAAGCACTTTCTCCTTCTCACAGTCATATTCCGCCTTCCTGGAATGCCTAGTTTAAGACTCAAATCTTCACAATATCTAGCCTGAATCTCCAATCACCTCTCTCTTCTGTGAGTCCCCAGGAGCCACCATTTTCACCTCTTGTGTTCTCCCTTCTCTGAGCTTCCAGAAGTCACAACATTGACTGGTGACATGAGGCTGCTTCAGACCTGTTGTCCTTAGATCAGAATGACTTATGGGGGTGAGTCTCTACAGCAGACTTGGCCTCCTTGGACAAGGATCCCTCCAGAGCAGGAATCTGGGGAATCTAGTCCTATGCATCCTTTTTTCTGCTTATCTCGGAAGTATAGCACACAACAGGAAAGTACAGCCTTCAGGGTGATTCATTCTCTGTCGGGGCCCAGTATATTAGTCACACAAGGTCCTTGCCAGCCCACAGCCTCAGTATCAACTCCCCTGGTGCTTGGTGCTGCATGAGTGCCAGTCTCCTCCCTCGTGCCCAGAGGAAACTGGGCTCTAGTTTCCATGGTTTTTCTTCACATGAGCAAGACTCTGCTGTAGCTAGGCAGGATCAGAGCCGCTTAAATGAACTCCATCTCCCAATCAGAAAGAGATACTAGGGTCAGTCAGGAGGTCAGAGGCCACAGTTGTGGTGACATCAAAGGGCAATACTTTCCCAGAGGTTCAGCTGGTGCCACATCTCTCCAGATGAGCAAGAGATTCAGCTCTGAGCAAGAACCTTAGAAAATCCCCTTAGCTAGGCCTGTCCTCGTGTCTGGATGAAACCAACTAGGGCAGCATCATGCTTATTCACACAGTAGCCTGGTCCCCAAGCATCTCCCCACTGCAAGAAATAACCACACTCCATTGCAGATTAGCTAGCGGAGAGGAAAGAGGGATTTAAGAAAAGAGAAGAAAAAAAAGTAAAGGAAAGAGAATAGAGATGAGAGAAGAAATCAGGGGAGGGGAACTCTGAGACACAGGAGAAGCAGAGGAAGCACCTGGGTGGGGCGCAGACACAGTACCTTTTTCAGATTAATCCACTGCTTGAAGTAATCTGCCACTGGCAAGCCCAAGTACTGGCATTGGCCTGGAAGCCTACAAGAAAAGAAAGAACAAATTGGGTACACCCATGTCCCAGGTATGAAGTGTTAAGTTACAAAGTCCAACAGAGTCTAAACAGATCTCAAAGGGCAACAAATTATCCAGGGGTCTCACTTCCCGACCAAGAAAAGGACTCACCTCCAGCACCATGGACACTGGGCTCCAGATCTAGCCCCCAGATCCAAATGTAAGAGTTCAGATACTCTATTTAAAATAATATCAGTGGCTATTTTCAAATGGTTTACAGTATACTAAGTACCTTACCTACATTTTCATGGTTAATCTTCACAGCACTGCTATGAAGTAGATTTTGTGTCTACATTTCACACACGAGAAAATGAGATTTGAAGAGGTTACCCCAGGTCCCACAGTTAAAACATGATAGTACCAACAACTGAACTCGGCTCCATCTGACTCCAAAGCCTATGTTCTTTCCATGTACCAATTTGTCATTGTTGTTTTGTTACAGCAGAGAGACAAGACAGGAGGAGAGAAAGAAAGAGCACATGATTTAGAGACAAATGGGCAGGGGCTTCAGCTCACATTTAAGCCTCTAGCTACAAGTCTTTTTCAGATGGGGAACAGGCCTTGCAGAAGGATAAGAAGAAGCCAAAATCTAAACCAAGGGTCTGTTCTTATATTTTTCTTTAAATTAGAATTTAGCAACAATCTCTCCTTCTAGCTGATGATGCCATTTTACTCACACAAATCCACCAAACATGTATTGATGCCTAACGAGGGTTAGGAACTTAGGACTGAAAAAGTAAGACTTAACCCCTCCTCTGTCCATAAAAGGCAGTTTGTTCAGAGGAACAGACAATGAAAGAAAGAGATGAAAACTACCTTAAGTTGGAACATGAGGACGTATGGAAGGAAGGAAGAAGACAATACTAGAAATATCAGCCAAGAAAGATTATAGAGTTGTATTCCTAAGAGAAAAGCTTTGCCACAGGCAGTAGAGAGCCTCTGAAGAGTTGTGATTTACCAAGACAGTTCTGGGGTCAGCAAAAAAACAATAGACTCAAGCCGGGCTTGGTGGCTCAGCCTGTAATCCCGCGCCTTTGGGAGGCTGAGGTGAGCGGATTGCCTGAGCCCGCGGGTTCGAGACCCGCCTGGGCAGCGAGACCTCATCTCTACAATAAATTAAAAAAAAAAAAATCAGCCGGGCGTGGTAGCGCATGCCTGTAACTCCGGCTACTCAGAAGGCTGAGGCGGAAGGATCACCAAAGCCCAGCAGGTCGAGGCTGCGGTGGCCGGGAGCGGCCACTGCACTCCAGTCTGGGTGACAGAGTGAGACACCAACTCAAAAAAAAAAAAAAACAAAACAATAGACTCAAAAGCAGGATAGCAGGCAGGAGACAAGAGGCAGTAGTGGTGGAGATGGTGATCAAGGAAGAGACAAAAAGGATATAAAGAAGGCCCTGGTGACCAAATGGGATGTAAGTCCCAATAAGAGAAAGCAGTAGAATTCTAGTCAAAGGTTTGTGTCTTAGCCAGTTTCATGCTGCTAACATAGAAGGCAATAGAATAGGGAGCATCTTTGACACCCAGAGCAGGCCAGCACTCAGGTCTACTTTACTAATGTTTTAAAATTTTCTGCATGTAGTATCCCCTCTTTCAGCCCAAATTGGGAGTGGGGGGACCTGTTCCCACTGCCTCACCCTTACTATACCACTGAAAAGAAGCAAGAGTTTTGGCATGCAGTCTTAGATATATGCCTGACATGCAGTAAGCCCTTAATGTCTGCTGAATTTGAGGTGCTCAGGAGACATTTGGAAGTAGAATAATCTCTAAGGGACAGTTGGATATCTAGTTTTGAAGAGAGATCTGGAATAAGGATATGGTTGCTGAATCATTAATGTAACTTAAGTAAAGTTAAAGCCATAAGAATAGATAAGATCACGCAGGAAGAGTGTAGAGTGAGATGAACAAAGGACCCAGGCTAATGCCTTACAAATTTTATTAAGCTGAAACAAAACCAGGCCATTTCCATCAGACCATCATCACACACAAGGAACTCCCTACTTCATGCAGCAGCCAGCCCTAATTTTGGACTCAATTCTTTTTTTTTTTTTTGAGTTGGAGTCTCACTCGGTCGCCCAAACTGGAGTGCAGTGGCCGCTTCTGGCCACCGCGCCTCGACCTGCTGGGCTCCGGCGATCCTTCCGCCTCAGCCTTCCAAGTAGCCGGAATTACAGGCATGCGCTACCATGCCCGGCTGATTTTTTGATTTATTGTAGAGATGAGGTCTCGCTGCCCAGGCGGGTCTCGAACCCGCGGGCTCAGGCAATCCACTCACCTCAGCCTCCCAAAGGCGCGGGATTACAGGCTGAGCCACCGAGCCCGGCTTTGGACTCAATTCTTAGGACATCCTTCTCTAAATACTAAACTAAAGTCTGCCTCCCTGTAACTTCTACTCATGAGTCCCAGGTATGTCTTTAGAAACTACAGAGAAGAAGACTTCCATCTCTTCCTTGCAGTACCCTTCCAAGATCTTAGAGTACATAAAGCTTCCCCCAGAGTTCCCTTCTCCAAACAACATATACTCAGCAACTTCAGAAATTCTCCAGGAGACAATATGTCATGAGTCAGGATTCACCCAATCCACCTCCACTCCCAGAGGGCAAGCCCTAGACCTTTATCATGGTGCCAGACACCCAAGGTCACACATGTTCTTTTGACCCAAGTTCACATTACCTTTGGTCAACCTAAACTGTGGTGAAAGTACGCTTCCCCTTTCTGAAATATAAAGAACTGATTTTTTAGCTTAAAATGTTGGTTCATGCCTATAATCCCAAATTTTGGGAGGCTGAAGTAGGAGGATCGCTTGAGGTCAGGAGTTTGAGATCAACTGGGGGCAATAAAGTGAGATCTTATCTCTACAAAAAATTAGAAAAATTAGTCAGAACTGGGCACAGAGACTCACACCTGTAATCCCAGCACATTGGGAGGCTGATATGAGAGGACTGATTAAGACCAGGAGTTTGAGACCAGCCCAGACAACATAGCGAGACCTTGTATCTACAAAAACTTAATTTAAAAAAATTAGCCAGGTGTGTTGGCATATGCCTGCAGTCTCAGCTACTTGGGAGGCTGAGACAGGATTGTCTGAGCCCAGGAGGTTGAGGCTGCCTGCAGTGAGCTGTGAGTATGCTACTGCACTACAGTCTGGTAGACAGAGTGAGACCCTAACTAAAAAAGAAAAAAGAAAAAACAGAAAGAAGAAAAAATTAGGCAGGTATGGTGGTGAGCACCAATAGTCCCAGTTACTTGGGAGGCTGAGGCAGGAGGATCACTTGAGCACAGGAGTTTGAGGCTGTGGTGAGTCATGACTGCACATTGCCCTCCAACCTGGGTGACAGAGTGAGACGAAGGAAGGAAGGAAGGAAGGAAGGAAGGAAGGAGGGAGGGAGGGAGGAAGGGAAGGAAGGAAGGAAGGAAGGAAGGAAGGAAGGAAGGAAATATAAGTCATTAGTGTAAATTGCCATAGTGTGGTCAAGCAAGAGCTAAGAAAAACCCAATAGATTTGGTAATGAGGAGGTCACAAGTAATCTTGGTCAGAGAGGCATCAGTGGTCTGGGTGTGGGAGGCAGAAGGCAGCCTATAAAGTGTCAAAAAGTGAGTGAGAGACACGAAAGTGGAGACCACAAGTGAAAACTTCTTTTTTAGAAAGTTTGGACATGAGAATCTAGTTGAGATGACTGATTCCACCCCAGAAAGTTCAAGGCAGTCTAGCCTTCCCTCCATTTACCCTTTAAATATTTGAAAGATACTAACAGGAAGTTGATCCCCTTATTTCAGGCAGTGTATAGAAAGGATTTACTTTTACGAGACCCAAGATATCCTACCTGAGAGGCAGTTTTCTCTCAAACACCCAGGTGACACAGTGACATTAACTACAACTGGTCAGTTTCCTGGAAGGGAAATTCTGGTCGAAGCCAAGATGATAAAGGGGTATCCAGATCGATGTGCCCATATGAGATGAAGGATCAAGAATATGAGGAAATTAGGCAATTTTTAAAGATAAGCTAGACTGGTTGCCTAAGAAGCAGAAATGTAATCTGATAACAATTTTCTTTCCTTCAGTCTTTCTTTCATGATCCTTATCCTTGATATTTGTAAAAATGCTTGTTAAGCCCAACTATTTTAGAAAAATCACATTAAGGTCTATGAGTTAAGGAGGCCACCATAACCAGCATGTAGTATACCCCCTTTCAGGAACAAATCAGGAGAACTAGCCAGCAAAAGGCAGGAAGCCCCTATATTATTCTCCCCTAACCAACTCTAGCACCTCCTGATTCTTTTAGTTGACAAAGGCCAACAGTCCTATTGGCTCTGGCTAGCCCTGGGATAGGGAGAGGCTTCTTGTTCAGCAGAACTACAAGGGTAGATGACAGTTATAGACATTTCTACCCCGTCAGGAAGGGCCTAAGTCAGTAGGATTCTGTATATTCCTCTCCAAGGAGAACCCCAAACGGGAGGGGCCACATTGAGGATAGACCAGGCAGACTGTCAGGCAGGATACTCAGCCTCAGACACAGCTCAGCAGTAATCCCAAGTGCCATTCTATACCCATGTCTGACTGAAACACATGGGGACTAGGGACTATAATTCTCACTCGGGGGCTCTAGTCACTTGCAGGTACACATGCAGTTTGCAGACTCACTTACAGGCATTTAGGTGGCTGACTGCTCCTCTGACAGGTCCTAGCCCTGTGACTCCAAGATACAAGCTGTATCTTGTAGTAGAGCCAAGCCCCATCTTCATGAGAGACACAGAGCCAAAGTCCAGAACATGAACACCAGGTGCCCTATGAGAAGACAGCTATACAGCTCTATCACACAACCCTACCCCAGTTTGGAGAGCACCAAGAGATGAAGTCTGTGAGAAAGGTGGGTAAGAGTGGTCATCATCCCTTTATACAATAAGGGAAACAGGCTCAGAGGAGAAAAAGGATTTGCTCAATCATACAACAAGCCAAGGGTAGCACTAGAAATGGAATCTAACTCTAGCTTCTGACTGCACAGGCATCACTTGTGTGGATGCACTCACAGCTATTTACAGTCCCTGGGAAGGCAAAGCCTGGGGCCTTGGAGAGGCAGGAAGCATATAGTGGTCACTGCTTAAGGTCACACCTGGGTTCAAGGTTCTTAGGAGCCTAAAACTTGGGTCAGTGGGTACCAGTGGGTACATGGTTCACCAATCTGGAAAGAAAAAGGGCAAAAGTCTACCTGGCACAAAGGGTCTGAATGCTGTAAGCTCCTACCAGATACTAATCCCAAGAAAAGAGCCACTGGCAGTGGGCCCTGGACTAGCCTGCGGGCACGAATATTCAGGCAGGTTTATGGTGCCCAGGTCTCCATGCAGCTGGATTCACTGGGCACAAAGCTCCCCACTGCCCAAATATCATCTGGTCATGCTTATTACTGTTGCCCAATGAAATTTTATGCACCGAGTCCACAGGTGTGATTTCCCCTTCTTTATGAGGGCCGGAATGACATCACTGATGGCCAATAGAAAAGAGCCAATTATGTCCAGGCCATAAAAAAGAATGAGATTTTTTTCAACCAAATCAAAACTTCCTTCAGCTTCATGAATGCAAGGGGCCCCTTTAAGGAAGGGCCCCACAGTCCTGCCTGTGGGCTCTAAACCGATTGACATAATTGCTTTCCAAATACTGTGGGCCTAGGGCCAAAAAGGGATACACCCTTGACATTTACCATGTGACCCTGTTCTTATCACACTGGCCCCTCAGGGCCATCGGAATAGAACATCAAACCCTACCCTCTGGCCCTGGCTGTCACCTCACTGGTTAGTTCATCAGGGGAAAGTTAGAAGATGGGGGACTCCTCAAGTTCCCTTATTACTTCTTTTGAATAACAAAAAAGCAGAGAGCCCTTCCCTGCATAGAAAGAACAACCCACAAGCGTGCAGCACAAAGCAAAAGGGGCCCAGCCTTCCCCACCCCACCCCTCATTCAGCCCCACCACCTGCAACGGAGCCGCTCTGGCTGGGCCCAGACATCCCTGATGGCAAACAGGTGTGGCTAGCTCAACGCCAGCCAAGGCTGGGGAGTAGCTCATTAGGGGAACACCCCCCTCGCTAATGGGTATGGCCATGGTGGAGCCATTGTGGGCGGGAGCTCAGCTTTGAAGATTAGGTGAGGCAAAGCTGGGGGGAGAGCTGTTAGGTTGAGTCAAAGAGAACAGCACCTCCGTGAAGGTCTGATGGACAGACTGACAGAAAGACACCAACAGCCAGGACCAGCAAAAGAGCAGGCATCCACGCTGGAAAAGGTCATGGACATGACTCCTTACATGCTTTTATCTCTTTAAGTCTTAGGGACAGACCCACGTATGGGAGATGCATATCACTCACTCTGAGCAGACTCAAGCCCTTCAAGAGGAGGGGGACCAGCAGACTCTGGAGCCACCCTTGACCCTTTTCTGCCTCTCAGGAAAGGCTGTGGGACCTAGAACTTGGAGTGATATGGGTTGTCAGTCCTGGTGCCCACCAGGTGTAGGACAGTCAAATACTGTTCACCTGCAGGAGCAACTATTGCGTTCCATCTGATATGCAGAAATGGGGAGTGTCGGGAAGCAAAGGTAAAAAGAGAGGCTCTGTCTTCCTCAGAGTCATCACTGGACTCAGAAGTGATCATGGAAGGCCCAGCCTTGGGAAGGAAGAGGCCAGTAGAAGACAGCCAGCCAGCCTGATGGAAGGTGCTGCCACAGGGACACCTAAGAGGGCAGATGGGGCTTGTTTCCATGCAGTTTCCGCACTTGCTCATTCCAATACAAATGCTGTGAAGAATGCTGTTGCTAGTTGTCCTGCATCTCAGAACTGCCAAGATTTCCTATGCTTCCCCTTCCCACTGGATTCCAGTATGGGAGTCCTATTTAGTAAGACCCTCCACAGTCAGCATGAGGTGAGTCTGTATCCAGCACGGGCCGGCTACCCCAGCCTGGGCAGCTCTTAGCTGGGGACACAGCTCTTTGTCTCTCCTGTTTCCGTTCCCCCACCCAGAGGAAATAAACAGACCCTGGGTGATAAACGGCCCGCCTTTCACGATCACTTTTCCTCAAGTTGAGGAGAGTAGCTGGTGATGGATGGGTTGGAATTTGGTTATCAGGAAGGGCTGTCAGCCAGAGGTGCCTATCTCCTCCCCCACTACGCAGGGCATCATTACACTGTGGCATTGAGGTAAAATATGACCAAGGGGAGGGAAGGAAGAAAGAGGGGAAGGCTGAGCTTACACACGGAGCAAATTGAGCAACAATGAGAGCAGGCACGAGGCTGGGACGTTAGTTATCTGCCCGTGACACCTTTTATCTCTGCACAAATTGGTCCTTCCTCCCCCACTGCATCCTCTTATACAAACAGAGGCAGACACAATGTGTCACCACTGCAATAGCGTAGTAATTTAACCCGAATTAGTGAGGGGGTCAAGCTAGGAAATAGGGGTTTCTCATTTCAACAGGTTCCTTAGTCTCGGCTCTGAACCACCACATTGGGGGGAGGAAGGTAGTGAGAAAGCAGACTCATAATTGAATTCACTCACTTGGCCGCTGCTGATGTATAAAAAATTAATGCTCAAGCTTCCTACTTATCAAAGCTGGTTAGTATCCATCTCACCTGCAAGGTGCACCATATCAGAAGACACAGCACAGGCCCACCCCAGGCAGGCCTAGCACTCAGAGCTTTTAGCCAATGTAGGAAAAGCAAGAACAGGAACGGAGAGAAAGGCACTGCCCAGAGACATCAGCCCCAAACCAGAGGGTGTGACAGGAGCTGATCACATCAAAGGTAGGCCTTGACAGTTTAAGAATACACTTCAGTCTACACAGGGAAAGGGGATCCTGGCTCCACCATGCAACAGAAGATATACAGGGTGTTTTATCAGTAACCCCTCTCTGCCTCACAAACAGACAAGACACACACACACTCTGCTGTGCCTGAAATGAAGGATGCCAATGACAGCACTGATAGCACTGATAAGGCAAAAGGGCAGGGAGGAGAAGAGCCTGGCCTGTTCCTCAGTGACCTCCCCTGTTGAGGGAGCAGGAGTTATGGATACAGGATTCACCTTGGAATCCATTCTCCAAACCCAAAGGTCTCTGGAGGTGAAGAGTGCAGTTCAACCCCCATCCAGTACCATGGCTCTAAGTTTTTAAGTGACAGCTTGGTCAAGTGATCGTATGTCCTTGGGCAACTGACATCACCTCTACTTCCTTGCTCTGTGAGGGTTAAAGGAGCTAGCCAGGGAAACAGGCATTACAAATAAGGGCTCATGAAAGGGATTCTGGCTACAAGGAGATCAGCTGAGGCTAAACCTGCAATAGCCTTTGGAGATGCTTCTAGGCTACCTGCACTGAGAAGACAGTGCCTTAGGAAGAGGATACTGGTGAAGGATTGCTGAGGATGATAGGAAAAGGGAAAGTTCCAGAACAGCTACACAGCTGCAAAAATGAATTCCAAGAAACTTGAACTGAGGGGAGGAGTTAAGGGTGAAGGAGGCACCTTGGGACTTATTCTCCAAATCAGCAAACAAATACCAAGGAACAAAAGCCAAGACCCTGGTCCAGACACAAAAATGGGAAAACTCTACCTCAGTTGACCACCCTATACTCATGAGTATTGCTGAGATCCAGGACCTTCAAGGTAGAGGCTAATAGAACCCAGTCCCTATATTCAGAGAGCTTCTAGGCCTATCCAGAAGAAAACCATGGCATAAACAGAATAGCCACTCTGAAAAGGACCACTGAGAAAGGGCTACCTCACTTCTGGTGATGGAAGGGCAATGTCCAGGGCACTTACAGAGACTCAGCTACAGTTACCTCTGCTCAAGCAGGTGCTCACGTACACACTCATTTGTCCCTCCATTCTTCTCTGCCTGCCCACAGCCCCAGGGGGATGCACTGCTGACTTCTCAGCCCACTATGCCCCTGCACTTGCCCCCATCCTTTGGGACGGCTGCAGGTTACAATTCCAACCACAGGCTTCAGAAAGATGATACACTTGCTGGAGCCTGCAAAGGGTCAGGAGAGAGTACTGTTTGAAATGCCAGCGTGACAGCTGGCTCCCTGTCTGTCTCTTCCTCCCCCACCCCCCTCCCCAAACTTGTCATGGTACAAGAAGTCTATAAGCAGCCCATCAGCTTTAAATATCAGTGTGCGTGAAGCAGGAGCACGAGAGCGAGGGAGCGGGAAGCAGACAGCAAGCGCCTCTGTCGCCACTGCCTGTCAGGGAACACTAATGAATTTCACCACCAGCAGCCATGCTTCAGATGGGGATGAGGTAGGGAGTGGGGGTTTTCTAGGGAGAACTCTCACAGTATTAAAACAGCTTTTCCCAAAGCTCCGTTAACAAATGTCATTGCGGAACTACGGCCCACCACCAGGACTTCAAGGGAAGGGGAGGAGTGGGACAAGCCCTGCTGTCCTCTCAGACAGGGAGGAGAGTGCAGGGATATGAGGCTGGAAGGAGCCGGCTGAGCCCAGAGTTAAGATGGTGACCTCTGGCAGGTCTCCCACCTTGCCTTCCCACTAACGCCCATGCTCATCTCATGAAGGCCTTGTGATGCTTTGTTGAGAGGACTAGGGTAAGAAGGAAGGGTCTTGGGCAGGAAAAGATGACCAGTCGTGCCTTCCTGGCCAGACTCACCACCCATCCCACTTCACATCAACTTCAGCTAACTCACTTCACAGTGAGGCCCCATGGCAAGGAGTCACAGGCCATCCTTCCAGATCTAGGAGAAGTAGGGTAAGGAAGACTCTGGCACCAGCCTAACAGGAAGCTGCTTCCCCCATAGATGTCAGAGCCAGAGCTGCTTATAAGTTTACAAATGAAGAAATGGAGGTTGAGAGTGGTAACGTGACTTTCCCGAGATCCTACAAGTAGAACCCTTGAGGCCAGGACTCAAACTCAGGTCATTTTTCATTCTAAAGGCCCTTCTCCTTCCATAGTACCACACAGCTTCTCTGAGGAAGGGCTGATCACCTCACTGTCTCCTCTGCATCCTCTGCTGCCAGGACCTGCCCTTCCCCTCCATTTCCTCCCACTGATACACATGCATCTCTGGCCTGGCACAGGTCACAGCTGTCATGTAGCACTGGGCTGGGCTCCAGGCCAGGGTGAACCCAGCCGGGCAGAGAAAGCCCTGGGAGTGAGCCAGGCCATCACCTGGGAGTCTCCACAGCTCAGAGGACATGGCTGCAGGCATAAGCCCTCCCTCGGGTGCCCTCTGCACAGCTCTGAGCAGCAGTGTCTGATCTGGCAGCGACCTGCTGTGCAGGGGGCAAATGACATTTAATTTCCTCTTGGTTTCCCTATAGTACAGACGAAAGGCCGTCACCTGCGTCTGGGTCTGGCGGCACAGCTGGAAGTGTTCCCAGACACGCTGTTCTGGAGAGTTCCCAACAAAAACCAGAACACAGACGGGTGCACAGGGATGCCCCATAGGCCAGGTTGCTGGTCTTCCCAAGGAAAACCACCCTCAAATCCTTAGTGCCATGCAGTCGCTCAAAGCCTCCAAAAGGCACTATAGACATATAGACCACTTCCCTGCTCCGTGGCTTTTTAGCCCACCTGCCAACAATCTCTACTCCATTTATCCTCAGCAGAGCCCACATGAAGAACACAATTGCCACAAACACCATACGGAATACTATAACATGCATCTCCCCAGTGCCATAAATAGTCCTTGAAATCCTATACCTGTATCTTCCCAGCCTCTCTCTGGGCAAACAATAAGACAAGTGCCTCTCCAGTGTCCTTCCCATGGTAGCTCTTGCCCACCTGTTGTGACTGCAGGAAGTGCTGGAGCACTCACCAGGGCTTGGCCAGAGTTCTCTTTCCCAGATGGAATAGCAGAAGCCCCAGCAGGGAGTGGGGTATGGAGAGGAGGCTTAGCAGGCAACGGGAGGCTTCCAGGTCACTGTGGTAAGTGCCTCAGCTGATGAGCTATTCTCTTTTTGGCCAGGGAAACCAGGAGCTCCTTAGTAGGTTGAGCTGTCCCCAAGATACCTCATTCATCCTACTTGCCTGTGGCCATCTTGACCCTATGCCTGAGCTGCCTTTGTGCGGCCTACAATGCCCTCTGGAGGCTCCATAGAGAGGTATTCTCCTAGTGTTCAGGATCCAGGATGCAGTCTCACCTCTGTGCTAATAAAGGTTCTCAAGGACACAGCTGTTGTCCTTAACCCTCTGGCTGGGCTCCTCTGCCCTGATTCCAGCTTTCCTGACTCCTTCAAGATGTGTAAGCACTTGGCCTATACAAAGTCAAACTTCTGGGTGGGCATTAGATCAGGCTGTGGTTTTTAAACTGTGCTCCATGGAGTTCTAGGGTTCTAAAGAGGGATATCAGGATACTTCATGGGACTGGGGGAGGAAGAGGAGGAGTGGGCAGGGCCTTTACCCAGCTTCAAACCAGCACAGCTCAACTTAATATTGGGCTTTAACATTTTGTTCCCCCCAAAAAGTTTACTGCTAAAAAAATACTGACCATTCTGTCTCTCTGTGGCACTCCTCTGGGCTCTCACAATAATTGTTTTTGTGATTTCTTTATAGTGTTTTCATACTCTACCTTACTTACCCTGTAATTATGCATGTGCTGGTATTTCTATCCTGACAACTTGGCAGTCCCTACAGTCCCCAGCAAAGTACTTACTGGGCCCAGAGCAGTTCTCAATAGGGGCCGACTTTAGGCTACTGCTGGAATGCCAGCACATCCAAGGAAATGCCATGATCGGCACCTTCAATGAAAGTTTCCTTGGTAAAGAAGAGTATTTCTTGGGATAGAAGAGATGCAGTAAAGGATAACTGACATTTACAGAAAGGTCCTCATGAAGACGTGGCACATGCCACTCTTAAATCAGTGAATGGGACACACCTGCTGCCATGATCAATCATCTAAATCAACCTCCCAGGGCACCAAACAGATTTTTGCAATTGGCCAATCCTTGGGCAAAATGCACCATATTCCAACAGAAAATATCACTCATTAGAAGCTTCCAAATCCTATATGTGAAGCCATGGGAACACAGAATGATACTCATCGGCTGCATATTCCAGGGACTGTTCCCCGGCTTCCTGTATCCTGTAGAGAAGTCACTTGTTCCACAGTTCTTTTCACAGGACTAGAAATGGGTGAAGCCCCTTGGCCCCATAAACCAAACCTACTGCCTGGGCCTCTTTCTCTAGCCAGTTTTGGAGAGGGGGCAAGGGGCGGTAGGGGACTGTGCTCCTCCTAGCTAAAGCCACTTGTTAATAGGCCCTAGATTCCCTTATCTCTGGGGCCAGAAAGGTAGCAATGAGCTCTCTCCTCTCCCCCCACCCCCCCATGCCTCCCAGCAGGGCCAGGGAGGACAGCCATTAGTGTGTGCCTCAGCAGACAATGGGGAGGAGAAGTCTCCAGAGCAAAGGACAACTGCAGCAATTAGAATGCAGGGAGGTTCAGAAGCTATTTAACTGGGTGACCCCTGAGGTCGCTGCATCTGACTCCCATCCCTGGATAAATATTGTATGAGAGGGGAGGGGGCGAGTGAGGGAGCCATCGGAGTGCTGCTCCTCCTTTCACTCCTTTCCCCACCCCACACGGCTGCCTCCAGCCACACACACCAGGAACATTATTTACAGCCCTGACAGTCAGAGCAATCACTCTGCTAACCAAGAGGGAATAGACAAAGTCGACTTACCAAAAATTGACTATGGCAAGTGAAGAAGAAACCAGGGTTTGTGAGGGAAGGGAGCTGAGTCAACACAGATGCAGGGCTCCCCCCACATTCTGGGTCTGACTGACACAAACACTCTGTCACCTCAAGACCCCAAACCACTGGCAGGTAAAGCTGATCCTAACTGGCAGACAGTAAGTGAGAGAAATAGAGCATCCTTCTACCTTTTGGGGGCCTGTAATGGAAAAACTCCTGGCTCTCATCACCACCCAGGTGCTCCTTAACAAGGATGGGAGTCCTAGCTACCTGCCCAAAGGAAGCTGAACTAGTCGCAAGCCACTTATCCAGTTGGCCCCTGAGCTGACCTAGTGGGAAAAGGCCAAGAGCAAGAAAGTCAGACATCGCAGAAGGGATCAGGGTGGGGGAAGAAGAGGAGAGTGTCTGAGTGCAGGCTGCGTCTCAGCCCCCACATGTGCCGCTCCTCCAGTCCTGCTCTAATGCACCCTGACATGCCTCTGAAGACAGAGAGCTGTTTGCAGTCAGCACCGTGATTTGTTAGTAATTATTTCCATAGTGTCACATTGCTGTCACTCTGTTAACAAAGAGACAGGCTGCCTCGGGCTGCCTGCAAGAAAGAATTGCAGAGAAAAAGGACTGTCAGGCTCCCGGGATTCTCTGGGCTGGCTGGCTTTCTTCCCCAAACCAACATCCTCACAGGCTTTGGAAGAAACAGTTTTACAGAACTATCAAGTCTGAGTTGTGTCACCCTTTAGCCAGGGACACTAAGAATTTATCCTACCCACTCACAGTCACCCTTTCCAAAGCTCTACAAAGCTAAGCCCCCCAGAGTCCACAAATCATTCAGGCCCAGACCACTGAAGTCTTGAGTTCCCTGGCCTTCAACTCCCAAGACCTCTGCTCTTTGACTCTTCTTCCTCACTGGGATGTTTGCAGCCTCTCATGTGCTCTTAAAAACCTGACAACAGAAATCTTATTCAGACCAAACTGAAGCAGCTGCCCTATAGGAATAGAAGGGGAATAGGGAGCATATGATGGCAGGGCATCTTCCCGTATTGAACCCATCAACCACAGTTCGAGTGAAGCAGCACAGGTGACAATGCTCCTGCAGCCTCCATGTGCCTGTGCAACTGTGAGGAGACACCTGCAGGGCCATCTCCACATATGACCTGTCTTTCGCACTGCCTGGATCTGCACAGCATCTTCCCTAGGAGAACTGGTGGTTTGCTTTAGCACAAAGTAATGTCTCCATCACCCTGGCTGGGAATTAGAGGACATATTGGCAAGCAATGACAAAACAGAGGTCACTCACCTTACAGGCATGGAAAATTGGAGATTAATTCTCTCCTCTCACAGAGGGAATCAGACTCCAGGACAGTGGAAGGGACACCAATACTGAGAAACCTTTCACTGCCAAGCAGCAGCAGCACCAGCTAATCCCACCTCTAGACCATCAGCAGAAAAGGAAGATGAAAGCCCACAAGCCCTAGAGAAGTCCTGCCAAGGTGGCAAGGGCCACTGCCACTTAGCTCCTGCAGAATCCCAAAGGATAGAAAAGGCTGGACACGACTAAAATTCTTCAAGCACTGGATCCAAAAGGCAGAGGACAGTGCCAGCTACGTGTACTGGAATGCAAACTCCACAAAAGCAAGATGTTTGGGAAGTTTTCTCTCTTTGTTCACTGCCATATCCTTAATACCTACAACAGTGCAAGGCACATATTGAGTAATCAACACATATCTGCTGGAATAATAAATAAATGAGCCAGTATGGCTCAAAGGCCACTTCTACGGGCCTGGGGCCAGCCTCTCACTATGACAGGACCTTAGAGAAGAGGGAGGTCAATACAGACTCCAAACAGACAGGGAAGGCCATATGGCCAAAGGACTGGAGTTAAGTTTTAAAGGATGAGGGGGATTAGGACAAGCTGATGGACCTAGGAAGATTCTCATATCAGACTGAACATTTACATACTTATTCAATGGGCATATACTGAGTCCACAACATTGGTTGCCCCATAAGTACTGTTTGAATAGGACCCAAATATGTTCAGCCACAGGGCATCTCGGACTTCAGGCCACACCACACTTGGGAAAAGACTCTAAAGAAGGTAGATATTCCAACAAAAGAATAGATACATAAAATGTAGTATAATACAATGGAATACTGTATAGCAATAAAAAGGCGAAACTACTGATATATACAACATCGATTATTCTCCCATAAATTATGTTATGCTAAAGAAGTCAGACACAAAAGAGTATATCTTGTATGATTCCACTTATATGAAAGTTAAGGATAGGCAAAACGAACCCAAAGTAACAAAAGTCAGAACAGTAATTACTTGGCAAGGGAAAGGCATTAATGATTGGGAAGAGGCACAGGAGGACTTTCTAGAAAGATGGAAATGTTATTAATCTTGAAATGTTGTAATCTTGATGATTACACAGGTGTACCCTTGTATAAAATAAATATCAAGGTATACACTTCACATTTGTATATTCTGTGTACTGTACCAATTTCATACCTCAATTATTTTTTTTTTGAGTTGGAGTCTCACTCTTGTTGCCCAGTCTGGAGTGCAGTGGCATGCTCATGGCCACTACAGCCTCGACATCCTGGGCTCAGTTGATCCTTCTGCCTCAGCCTTCCAAGCAGCTGGAACTACAGATGCACGCCACCACGCTTGGCTTATTTTTTATTTTTTTGAGTTGGAATCTCACTCTGTCGCCCACACTGGAGTGCAGTGGCCGCTCCCGGCCACCGCAGCCTCGACCTGCTGGGCTCTGGTGATCCTTCCGCCTCAGCCTTCTGAGTAGCCGGAATTACAGGCGCGCGCTACCACGCCCGGCTAGTTTTTTAATTTATTGTAGAGATGAGGTCTCACCTGCCCAGGCGGGTCTCAAACCCGCGGGCTCAAGCAATCCACTCACCTCAGCCTCCCAAAGGCGCGGGATCACAGGCTGAGCCACCAAGCCCGGCTTATTTTTTTATTTATTGTAAAATGAAGTCTCACCAAGTTGCCCAGGCTGGTCTCGAACCCCCAGACTCAGGCAATCCTCTTGCTTCGGACTCCCAAAGTGCTGGAATTATAGACTGAGCTACCTCACCCAGCCCATACCTCAGTTTTTAAAGAGACAAAAAAAAAAAAAAAAAAGCTGATGTGCAAGAGTCATACACAGGAGTTTTTAAAAATACTGATTTAAAAAACATCTCACACAAAGGAAAATATTTTTCAGGAGTACCAGTGGAGTTCCTTCTCCTCAGAGCTTGAGAGACAAGGCCCTCTAGTCTTCACTTTCTATATGACAGAGGACAAAAGACCCAAGCAAATGACATGGCCTGGGAAGATGAAAAATGTTCAAAAAATTTTTTTAAAGTACATCCCAAGCCCTACGCCTAGGAGTCATGGTCTGGTGGGAGACTGCATGGAGCCTCTTTCATGCCAGGTAAGCTTTAGGAAAGCAAAGATGGGTCATACAGTCCAGCTGTATCCAGCCTGTCAGATTCTGCTACAGAGCACAGAACAAGACTTCCAGAGATTGCCCTGAAGAGCCACAGGCATAGGATCCAATTTGTCTTCCTGACAAGCCAGACAGAGACTGGCTGAGCTAACCCAACTCTGGGCTAAGGCGGAGGTCTCAGAGCATAAAGCCCATCCTGCCAGCAAGGAGAAGGTGATAAGACCCATATAGATGGTCAAGGGGCACTAAACATAAAATCCAGGACCAGAACCTAGGCAGCAACACTTGCTTCTGAACCTATTAAGCAGTAAAGAACCATTTAGTCACCAACTCCATAGCTGGCCAAAGCTCGAGGCTCCCACCTCCTTAAATACCTCGAGGTCTGATCAGTCATTAAGCAAATATCTTTATCTTTTATCCATGTTTTAACTGAGCAAAATTTCCATTCCAGGGGTTTCTATAATCATTACAGTGATTTAGACCCTTGGATGCCTTCCTAGGGAGTGAGGAGATGAGTTGCCACCAAAGTCCCACCTATTCAGCCTAGAAGTGAAAAGAGAACATTAGAGGTTCTGTCTGCCAGGGAGGAGCATGTTTGTTGCCCCTCCAGGCACAAAGTCCTTCTAGAACAGAGCCACTGTCCCAAAGTAAGGCTCTGAGGGAAAGATGAAGGGTGAGATGCCTGCTGACTTGCATCTCCAGGACCACATGGAGAAATGTGAAAGGAGCCAAGGATAGGAACCAGGAGCTGCTTTGGCTCCACAGAAACCTGCTGCTGCCCTAGGACCAGCATACAGGAAAGGGTTACCCCCCAGCCAAGTCCACAATCAGGAGCCCCTCTAGTGCCCCTTCTAGGCCCCAGGACATGTGCAGGAGGGAGCTTTCACATGTTTGTGAGTAGGCTAGCTCCAGTGGCATCAAGCAGAGGGGGAGTACCCCTCACTCTTCACCCAAGAACTCTCAGCCCAAGGAGCTGTCAGGCTAACGAGGCTACCCCACCACCACTCCATCTGAGCGTGGCAGGCTGCACCGCACGACTGGCTTCAGGTGGTTCTTCTTTAATTAATGGCATCCCGGGCTCTGCAGGGAGCTTCACCCCACAATGAATGGCCCTCTCTCATTAGAGACAAGACTGCCATGATGTATTCAGGGTGAGGGCCAGGATTCATTTCCCTGTCTGTGGGTTGGGGATGGGAGGGAGAGGAGAGGCAGCAGGGAGAGATTTATATCGAGTGACTTGGATTAGCTGCAGCTGAAACATGACCCCATCAACTCAAGCTGCCTTCTTGGGGCTAACCTGATGCACCTCTGCTGACGAGAGCTCTAGGGAAACTAAAGGGAGGGCAGAAGGTCTGGTTCCTGTTCTCTCCGAGCTTAGGCTACAACTCTAAGGTCCAGAATTCCTATACAACCTCTAGGACCTCCTCCCCTGCCTCCACACACTTTGTGCCCACTGGGAGCCTGGGCTGACTCTGAGTCAACCTTACCCATCAGGAGACTCTTTGTGGCCAGGAAGCTGACCCACTGCCCTGATGTCTATAGGACTGAGCCCCTGACTATGGCCTTCAGCTGACTCTTCTGTTTTTGTAGCAAGCAATACCATCATTCCTTACCTCAAAGAAGGAGTCCACAACATGGTTTACTCCCACAACTGCTCTCTGAGTAGTACCCAAATATGTCCTGCCACAGGGCATCTCAGACCTCAGGCCACCCCACATTAGGGAAAAGACTCCAGGCATCGGTCTGATGCAAAAACATGCCATCAGCGATCCCTCACTATGGTGATCCATTAGGCTGACTCCCACTTTCAGGGAAGGAAGATCTTTAGCAATGCTGTTCTCCTTCCCCCCAGCTCCTCAGTGCCCATCTCCTCCCTGGCTGAGCAAGGGGAGTTGGAGTCTTCTAAGCAAAAAGAAAAACTGGAGCCTTCGGTTGTCCAAGTTTCCAATGTACTTCTCACAGACTTAGGAAGATGGCCTCTTTGTACTCTGCTAGCCACAAAGATGGTTGTAGGCCTAGGAGCTGGCCAAATAGCATACAGCCCTACCAACTCCCCATGAAAATCCCACTAAACTTAACTTTCAGTTTTTCCTGGCTTAAGAGAAAAACATCAGAACCTGCCCTCTTTCCATTCTCTGCCCCTTCAGAATGCCCAATTAACTAAAAGAACTAGAGGGTGGGCCTTCACCTGCCCCTGTCTGCCAATCAGAAGGCTACTTTGCAGGACTACTGTGTCTCTATCATCTGAACATGCACTCACTGCATGTGATCTATGCTTCTCCCTGGCCCTTGTGGAGGAGCATTCATATACACTTCCTTCCCTACTCAGAAAGAGATGTAGCTCAGTTCCGCTTTGCTAAGCCCTATTTGGCAATGTGTCTAAACACATGCAAACTTAATTAGTTCAGGAGGGGAGCCCAAGCGCTTGCAGTGACAGATAAAAGTAACGGGAAATGAGACAAGTCAGGACTGGCAGGGAGTTGTTACTCAAACCCCTTCCCCCAGCAGGCTGCTAATCAAAGGTGATGTAGCTTAGGGCTGGGACCTACTAGCACACCCATGGGCAAGGGGCAGGGCTCTTGTGAGCTTAGTGACATGATGAGATGTCCCATGTGCTCCCAAACATAAACACAGGATAGAGGTGTCCAAAGTGATGTTGGCTGTGGTTTTCTTCAAACAGGTCTGAGGATTCACTAATTTTTAACCCTGTAAGGAGGCTCTCAGGCAGTCCCAAATCATCCACCACTACATCTGGTCAACCTGGTCCCTGTATCAAAATGAACACAGCAGTTTAGACCTCTACCAACACTGGACCAGGAACTGACAGCCTAGGATGTCAGAGAACATCCCGAGGCTCTGCCACTCAGTGAGAACAAAGGAGAAGAGAAAGGGCATTCCCACCATATCACCAAGTCATGTACCATGAGGAGGACAGAGGCAGATGGCCAGATGAGACAGTGGCTGAACACATGGGCTCTCGAGTCACAATGCTGAGGTTCAAATCCCCACCCTGCCACAAACAGGTCTATGCCCTCGACAAATTACTTACCTTTCTGGGCCCCAGTTTCCTAATTTGTTATAAAAGGGTTATAAAAGAAACTTACTTCATAGGACTATGGTAAGGACTAAATTATATAATATGTGTAATTTAGCATAACAAGGGTTCCTGGTATAAAATAAGTACTCAATAAACATTAGCTATTTTTATTCTCTAATAGTAACTTTTCCATAGGAGTCCCAACCCTCAGTTCTGGAGGCACAAATCTCTCAGAGAAAGCAATTCATACTGCTTCTGAGACCAAGATCCTTGGCCTGGGCCCATGAGCCACCTCACCTTGTAGCCACTACAAAGGGTCAACACCTAATACTGGCAGTGAGATCTAGGGGCTTCCTGACCAGCAGCATAGCTCTCTAACTCCTCGCATTCAGACTAGTGCATCAAGACCCACAAGTTCCTCTCCTGTTCCATTTGTCCTATACACTGGCAACTAGTGCTCCCTCAATCTAACTACTATCAATCCTTTGTCATTTTTCCTGAGCAGAGATTCCATAGGACCACTCCATTATTTAGTTGTCACTTATGCAACAAATACTTATTTAGCAACTACTACAAGTCAAGTCTTGTCTTAGGGTTACAACAGTGCTTGCAGTCTGGTAAGAGACAGAGATAAGCAGAGGCAGCTACAACATAATTTTATGTAGGAATAGCACATGTGCTTCAGGAACACAAAGGAAAGCACTTAAAGAAAGTAGTTAAGAGAGGTCATCAGGAATTAGCCAGCTCAAACGTGTGGCTGGGGTTGGTGGTGTGAGGGATGCACAGAGAGTACTAAGAGTCTAGGCTAGGGAAGTAAGCAAGAGCCTTGAAAGTCTCAACCAACAGTGAGGACTTTACTTCAAGGACAAGGACAACCCTTGAAAGGTGCTAAGCAGAGGTGTGACATAATCCACTGCAATTAGGAGAATGGAATAAAAGCAGCAAGACTGGAGTGAAAGAGACTAGTTACAAGGCTTTTGCAGCAATCTAAGACTATGATCATCTTAACTGGGACAGGGGCAGTGGGAATGGAAACAAAGGAGTGAATCTGAGAAACCTCTGGGAGGCAGAATCAACAGGTTTTGGCAATTAATTGGTTGTGACTAGAGGAAGGATGATTCTCAGATTTCTGACAGAGCAACGGAGTAGATGCTACCAATCATTATCTCAGGGAATGCTAGAGGACAGGGTGTGGGGAGAAAGATGACACCTGAGCACTAAGGGGCCTGCGGACATCTAGTTGGAGATGTAGAATAGGTAGCTGGATATGCAGGCTTAGAGTTCAGGTGGCAGATAGAGCAGATTTCTTTTCTCCAGTCAAGAAAAAGATTAGAAGACATCAGCGTACAGAGGATAGTTGATGCTAAGGCAAAAGATGAGATCACCCTGGTAAGTGTGACTATGTAGAATAAACAGAAAAGACAGCCAGGACAGAGATCAAAGAAACACCAATATTTAAGAAATATCAAGAAGAAAAAAGGAAAGAAATATCTGCAAAAGTGACTGAGGAGAAGTCAAAGAAACAGAACACATAACAAAAGTAAAGACTATTTCAAAAAAAGATGAAGTAGCCAACTCTGTTGAATGATGTCAAGAGGGCCCAGCCTAATCTGCAGCAAGTATGTGATGGGGTCACTCTTCCAGCCATCTTCCACACCGTCACAGGATAGTCGCTAGCCACAGTGCTTGCCCAGGCGTATGATTCCACCACCGTGCCTTTCACTCCAGGTAACAGCAATCTCACTCTTCAATGGTCTTGACTGCCTGACTGCAGCCCTGAGGGAACCTTCAGTGGTCCCTGTATAGTACACACTCCCCAACTCCAACAGTGACAGTGTAATCTAGGCAAGTATCTTGTGATCTCCAGACTTTCAAGAACCTGAAGTGCTCCAGGTCCACACCTGCCGGGTACAGGAAGGGCAGTGTACTGTGCACACCCCGCCAAGAAGCCGGGGGGGAAATGGAAGTCAAATGCCATCCCAGCATTGACATGCTCAACCTCCAGTGGGAGGAAAACTTCCCATTCCAAAGCCAAAGGATGACCTAGAAGAGGGTTCTCTCAACAGACTCTCAGCAGGCCCCTGGCCCCTCCTCCACCAGAGAGCAGCATCTGATTATCCTGACACTCTATAAAGAAGCCCCTTCTCAAGCTGCACCAAGGGCCAGGGCCTCCCTCTGTTCTTTCTCTCTTCCTGATCTGCCCCTCTTCTCAGACCCACAACCACCAGGAAAGCCTCTGGTCTTGCTTCTCAGCCATGCTGTGCTATCCAGCTAGTGAACCCGATTCTTCAAGCTACAGGCTAAAACCCATGTTCCTCAAGTGGGTGCCTGTGTAGGTGTCACTCCTTACTCTACACCAGCCCCCTCCACCCCATGCCAAAGGTGGAATCCCTTGAAAGAGGCATTCCCTACCTGTGTAAGGAGAAAAACAGCGCTAAACCACATGGGGGAGCTTCAGGAAACACCAAGTAAGGTGAAGGAAACATAGGCCACATAGAGAGGGCAAGCTGACCAAATGTTGTTTCTTAAAGAACTTTAAAGGGAAAATTAAATCTGTACCCACTAAATAAAAACCCATCTTACCAGAACCTATAACTATAGCATCAAAGCCCACATAAACCTGGAGTATCAACTCATCTGGCTTTGACAAAAGATAAACACAAAATTATTTTGTCAGGGTGGGAGCAGATTTCTTTTCTCCAGTGGGATTTTTGCTGCCACTTCAGTTCCCATTTCTCAGTGCCCCACTAATCAGCCCCATTCCAACAAAAGTGATGTGAAGCTGGTGGGGATGGGGTGGGATAAGAGGTAAGGACAGCAGTGAGGAGGCATAGCTCCCGAAACTAGTGTGTGAAATGAAAATACTTGCTGAATTCCTCAGACTTAGTTAAATCTGAAAATGGATGTCAAAATCAGAAGTAAGCCATATACTAACAAGTTGTGAGTGTCAATTTAACACCACCCTTGTCAGGCTCATCAGCAGCCTTTACCAGGCACATAAAAAGGTGATGGCTCTGACGAGAGCCATCCGACGCACCTCTGCCGAGAGGTTTCAAGAACACCAATAAGCTGTGCACTGTCACGCAGCACTACTTAGGCTTCCTCTCTGGGTGTTTTTATTTTGTTACACATTTAATTAAGAGCCTTCCCAGCAGTTATGCGGAGTCCTGCTTCTAAGAGGCACCACAGAACTCTCCTCCCCCAAGCCTTTCCACCTGCCACCTGCTTCCTTCTTGTACACCCTTTTCCAGAGCTTCATGCGCCTTCTCAGCTTTCCCAGTTCAGACCCAAGCCAGTCACCAAAAGTGTGTCCTACCCATGTCTTTTGGAAACTACAGGGTCTTAGAATCCAATTCTGTCTAGCTATAAGTATTTACTTCTCTGAGCCTCAGGAGTTTTTTGTTTGTTTTGCTTCATCTAAAAAAGGGAGATAATACTGCCTACCAGAGATGGTAGTAGGGAGGACCAAATGAGATAAGGCATGTGCTCATTTAAACTTCATTTTGGCCGGGTGCCATGGCTCACACCTGTAATCCTAGCACTTTGGGAGGCAGAGGTGGAAGGATCATTTGAGCCCAGGTGTTCAAGACCAGCCTGGGCAATATTGCAAGACTTTGATTCTACAAAAAAAATTTTAAAAATTAGCCAGGTGTGGTGGCGCATGCCTACTTGGGAGGCTGATGTAGGAGGATTGCTTGAGCTTAAGAGATGAAGGCTGTGGTGAGCTGTAATTGTGCCACTGTACTCCAGCTTGAGCAACACAGTAGGATCCCGCTCAAAAAAACCCCAAAAAAACCAAACCAAACTTGGTTTGCTTTCATATATGCTTGGGTTCCACAATCCAATCCCTCTTCTCAATGACATCATTTCTTGTGAAGATGCAAAGCAGTCTCCTGAGTCATTAGCATCTGTCCAAGGCCCACTGTGCTGCAATGCAGGCACTAAGGGCTGGACTAGTGCTGCAGGCCAGAACAGGCCAGACCTAAAGAAAGCAACATCCTCTGAAATTCCCTCTCCATCCCATGGAAGACCAACTTCAAGTTTATATAGTCTCCAACTTCATGCACAGTAAAGTTGTCATATACACATATATATACACACCATGCACAGTTAAAGCAGAATATTCTGAAATGTGTATGTTCGGAAGATGAACATGTCAAAGAGAAAAAAATATTAGAAGAGTGGGAGTCCTGGCAAGGCTATTTGGAGAAACTGGACTTCTAGACTGGGCCACATGAGCCCCAGAATTCTGGGTATCAGCCTGAGTCTTGCTCTACCCTGAATAGCTTCTCCCGGGCTGCAGAGCTCCACATTAAGCCCCTTCCTGGCTTTAAGGGCCCCAATGCTACCAGGACACCATAAACAAGAACAACAGTCTTCTGCCTCCTCGCCTTCTCCATGGACTCCTCCTCTGACTTATATTTGCTTCTAGTGTCAGCCTATATAATTTCTCTGACAATTCCCAGGTATCATCTGGGAATACAAAAACCCTCTGGAGCGAACCTAGATGTATGCAGTCAGTGTGTGGACACAGCCTAAAGAGTGTGAGAGATGAGGTCCTTGTGTGCTCATGTGATTTGGGGCTTTTCCTTCCTCCTGTATCACCTAGAGAGTTGGGGTCCAATAGGAGGGTTGATACCTATCTGGGTACATAACGTCACCTCAATGCCCAGCATCCAAAAGGCATCAAAAGGACCTTGGTGAGAAGATGACACCTGATGTGGCAGAAATGTCACTCCAGAGCCACTACTCCCCACCCTGTACCAACACCCCACCTTATGCTCAAAAGTTCAAACACTAGCTGGGCTCGGTGGCTCTGCCTGTAATACCGCGCCTTTGGGAGGCTGAGGTGAGTGGATTACCTGAGCCCGCGGGTTCGAGACCCGCCTGGGCAACTTGGCGAGACCTCATCTCTATAACAAATCAAAACATCAGCCGGGCGTGGTAGCGCACGCCTGTAATTCCGGCTACTTGGAAGGCTGAGGTGGAAGGATTGCCGGAGCCCAGCAGGTCGAGGCTGCGGTGGCCGGGAGCGGCCACTGCACTCCAGTCTGGGCGACAGAGTGAGACTCCAACTCAAAAAAAAAAAAAAAGTTTAAACACACATGCAAGCGTGCGCACGCGAGCACACACACACACACACACACACACACACACACACACACACACACACGCAGAATGCTTGCTGCTGCCTTCAGTCACAAAGAACACAGACATATTGATTCTATCAATCCTCAGCAAACAGTGCCCCCACCATCTCCACCCCACTTTAGTTCCCTGGGGGCTATCTAAAGCTAGGTATCCATGAGGACAGACAAGATGGAGAAGCGTCAGCCCAGCAAAGGAACCAGTTCTGTCTTCTATAAATGGAACAAGATTGGGAGACAAAGGAGAAAAAGCAGTGGGGACAAAAGAGAAAAGAGGAGGCTGGTGACTTGAGCTGCTCTCATTCCACCACTGGGCTTTCAGTTGGATCACCAGGGTGTGCATGCCAGATACAAGGGTAGTATAGTACAATAGTTAAGAGTAAGAACCCTGTAGCCAGGTTGCCTGCGTTTAAATTCTAGTTCTGTGTGTTCTTGGGCAAGTTATCTAACCTCTCTGTGCCTTAATTTATTCAGCTGTAAAATAGGAATAATAGTAATACCTACTTGAAATAAGTTACTATGTCTCATTATACAGCAAGTACTATGTATTTGGTTTTAAAAGAAAATGTTTCTTTTAAGGCCCTCTTTTAACTCCTTCCTACTAAGGTAATAACATATAGCCCAGAAATATGAAGGGCTGTCATGAGCAGTGAGGCCTGGCAAAAGCAGGAAGGCCCAAACAACAGCAATCAGGTAGGGCCTTGATTTAACCACACCCTGCTCCAGGGAAGCAGAAGGTAAGGCTGCTAGCCCTCTTCTAGCCCTGGTAGCCCCCAAAGACCCAGGGAATCCCTGACCCAGCTGTACTGTAGGCTTGAATATTTAAGCCTCCGAAAGGCAAGACCTGGTCCCACAGATTCCAAGTCCTGCCAGCAAAGTAGCCTTTCTCATACTCACATGACTTTTAAGTCCCAGTCTCCACAGGTGACAAAAATTGACTTGACGTTTGGATCTAAGAGGCCTTCCTTCGCCATCCACTCATCGACCCTCTGAAAAGTACACAAAAACAGATGAGATTTTCCTTTTTTTTCCCCTGAGCCTGTGAAGAGCCACAACAGTGAAACGCAGATAAGCTGCTTGTAATCAGAGCAGGAGAAAATTGTAATCTTATCCAGCCATGGCTCCGCTCTGGGCTCTCAGTCTTGGCTCAGAACTACGGAGGCACTTGGAGGATGATCCCTTCAGGAAGATCCCACAAGCCCAAGTATGTCAGGGGAGGGAGCCCCTCCATTCTCCCACTGTCTGGCAGCTTGCCCCAAATACCTTGCTCTGACTTGGTCGTTCCTCTCAATGGTCCTCAGACCTGGCCCAGCACAGAAACAGGTTGTCTGGGGTAATGAGAAAAGCTAGAAGGAGGCCCTAAGCAGGGGCTCCAATCCACAGCTTCATTCATTCACTTCTTCATTTTACCTTTCCACCAAATATTTATTAACCAAACTTAGGAAATTGGCTATACACCAAAAGAAGATGACAAAAATTTTTAAAGAGACTCCTTTACTGGGTTGGAGCCCCATCCTGATACCTGAGATAGTGCTGCTTGTTCTAGTAGTTAAAAGTTCATAAACTGACCCCCAACTTTGTATTTATTGCTCTTCTTCACAGTAGAGGATTCGAATTCAGCAGAATATTTTGAAGGCTGAACTCAGTTCCTACACAGGGGGAAAAACTGCTCCTAAACATACTTTAAGTCTTTCTTCCCATTCATCCCTTTGATTGGTTTTATTGTTTGTGCTCATGCTGGAAGTACAAATACTAAAATCAGTGTATAACAAGAGAATTACCATAAAGAATTCATGAAGCATTGCCTATTTTTCAGAAGTTCCCAGGCATGGAAAGGGAGTACAACAGATCATGCTACTGTTTCTACTCATACAGGAGGATTATTTTTTAAGGCTATCTCACATAGTAGTTAAAAACGCAGGATTGAAAGTCAGACCTATCTGGGTTCCAACCCTTGGCTCTTCCATATCCTGGCTGTGTTGCTGACAGGAAGTCATTTAAAAGTTATTTAACCCCTCTGAACCTCAGCTTACTTCATCTATAAAACAGGACAGGATACTAACTTTACAGAGTTGTTGAGGATTAAAAGTAATAATGTATTAAGTGCCTACCACAAAATTGACAGTAGGTTGAGAAGGGGAGAAAGGCAGATCATCATAATACAACAGATGCAGCAAAGGAGGAGTGATCAGAGTGCTATAGGATTGAGCAGAGTAAGTGGCTAGCCCTACCTTCACAGGGAAAGGCATCACAAGAAGAGAATTGAACTAGGGACTTGATGGTTGGGTTTGCTTGACATGGTGGAACACATAAAAGGATACTACGGGCAGCGGTAAAGATACAAGCATGATAATTTTGTATTTGAGAAGCAACGATATGTTTAATGTCTGCCTTCCCTACCAGACTATACATAAGCACCATGCAGGCAGGGACTCTGCTTTATTTACTGCCTTAATCCCTCACCCAACACAGTATCTACCCAATAATAATATATTGCTGATTGACTGAAAACATGAGTAGGTAAAATTTAGTGTGACCAAAGTCCACAGCATATACAAAGGAAGGACGAGGGCCAAGAGCAGTGGCTTATGTGCTTTGGAAAGACACCTAGATAGGAAGACTACTTGAGACCAGGAGTTCATGATCAGCCTGGGCAACATAACAAGGCCCAGTCTCTACAAAAAAAATTTAAAAATTAGCTATGCATGGTGGTGCATGCCTATAGTCCTAGCTACATAGGCGGCTAAGGCAGGAGAACTGCTTGAGCCCAGGAGTTTAAGGCTTCAGTGAGCCACCTGGGTGACAAAGGGAGACGCTGTCAAAAAAAAAAGAAAGAACGAGTGAAAAGAAAAGAAAGAAGGGACAAGAAATGAGGCTGGGTGACTAGGTTAGGCCTGACTGTGACAGACCTTGAGTACTCGGTAGTTAAGGGAGAGCCCATGGATACCTTCAAGTAAGATTACTTCTAACAGGTGTAGCCTGGCTCCCTGGACACCTCTGAGTAAGTCGTTGAGTAAGGCCAAAGACCCCATCTAGTTTCATGGCTACAGCAGTCCTACCACCCAGAATGTCAGAACCACTCGCTAGTGTTAGACTATGCAGACCACATGGTCTTTAAACCCTTTTCATAGTCTGTACACCAGAGAATCCTCCTCAGCCAAAGAATCTTCCCAGTAGCTAAATTCTGGGCCTTCTACTCCTGAACGATCTGTATTCTCAGTTATTTTGGCCCAACCCCTTGCATGCACATGCAGACACAAATGTACACATACACACATGTACACACTTGAATCCTTTCTCCAGGGTCACCTAAAGAAAATAAGGTAGATTTTACACAAGAAAAGAGGTAAGCCTGGAGCTCCCTATATCAGCATAACCTTGCTTTAGCTCACTGGCTTTATCCCATGTGCTAGAAGGGCTCCATAATGCCCCAACTCCAACACAGTGAGAAAGAGAGCGAGACAAAACATCAGGAGACCATGCCCAGCAAAGCTAGGCCTTCACCATGGGCAGTACTTAATACCCACTAGGGTTGCTGGAAGCTTAGGGCCCAGGCCATTCACTCATGCAGCAGATATTTAATGTGGATCTTTTACTATGAGACTGTCCTTTTCCTTCTCTTCTTTGCTTGAATGAATAAAGGGTTGGAGGAACCCTCTGGGGTTCCCTAATCGGCTGGGCTAGCCATCTCAGTTACCGAGGGTCTAGTGGGGCCCAGCCTGAGCTCTACTTAGAACAAATGAGTCAGGCAAACAGGTAGCTGGCTGCCTACTCAAGGCCTTCATTGGGACAAGAAATTAGCTCTTTAGCTCTATAACCAACTCAGAGCTAATGAAACACAGCAGAGACCAGTCTGGTCTCCTTGTCCTGCCAGAAACTCCCTATTCAGGAAGATGCCAGGAATCTTCCATCCTCACCCACAGTGTGCAAAAGTAGCAAAAAGCAGCCTCCTGGGTGAGACTCAGATTCTTCTGAGCACTGTGCTCCAGGGCTGGCCTAGGGCTTGCAGGAGATTGCCTCCTGAAGACCACATCCCCCCTCAACTAGGGCCACTGAGAAAAATGTCCATAACATTAACAGCCCTAATCTTGTGCTGGTCCAGAGCAAGTATCTGCCTCCCAGGATCCCAACCACAGATGTTCCAGGAGAAAGCTGTCTGCCTTCTGGCTTCCTCAGGAGCCAGGTCTTGGCTGGGGATGCTGGCTGGGACAAAAGGAAGGATGGGTCCCCTCTGTCTCCTTGAGTTTGGTCTTACCCTCAGTGATAGGAGTGAATCTCCTCTCAAAAAAGAGGATCAATAGGGCTCATCTTATCCTCTACCGATTACTACAGGTGCCCAAACCCTGACCCAACCAGACTGGCCACAGAGCCTGGGCTCCTACACTCCTAGGAAGAGGGAGTGCATTCTGCCACCAAGGTGAGCCTAAACCTGCCTCTCTGATGCTGGCACCATCCCAAGGGATCCCAGAAAATTCAGTCTGCATCTCTCTCCTCCATGGGATAGGATCTCTTGGTTAAAAAAATATATCTTGCCTCCCACCCTGCCATTATCCTGCTTCCTCTAGGCTGGCTACCTACAGTGCAGATGTGCCCTATTATTCCTCCATATACTCTGCTTGCTCCTGTGGTTTGGTAAGGCCTGAGCTTTGGCTTTGTTGGTCTTAAAAACAAATAAAGCATCGAATGAGATTCACAGCCTTTTTCTCTTCTTCCCTCCCTCTACAGAGAAGGACATGGGAGGGGGGACCTTCTACTCCTGTGAAAACCTCCAGGCCAAAGGGGGGTGGAAGGAAAGCTGAGGCCAAGCACTGCCCTTCCTTATTCCCTTGGGCTGGAGCACAAGAAGCAACGTCTTAACCTTTTCCAGCGCCCTGAGGAGAACATCCTAGAAGTGTGGTCTCTGTCAAGGGTTTTAAAGTGTTTAATTTGATTTTCCTCACATTGGCAATTGTTGTAATTATTCTGATTAGGAATCATTACCCAGTACAGCCTCTGCACCCCAGATAGGCACCATGCATCCAGCCGCAAGCTGCAGTGGGGCAGGCGGCCCTGCGCAGCTCCTGGAGGAGTTCACAGCAAACAAAAGCCATTGATGGGGAGTTCTGGGTGAGTTAATGAAGTGCTCACATGCCACAAGAAGCCAACACTAAAGCTAAACAAAAACACCTCCAGTCCCTGGGGCTAGTCCCACAATGCCACAGCTAAGTCCCCTACTCCCCAGCCCACCCAGCACAGGTTGCCCCAGAGCTAGCCATGGACCAAGAAGGGGTGGAGGCCTCTCCGCCGTGGGCCAAGAAGGGGTGGAGGGCCCTCCGCCCTACTCCTGGCAGCACTCGGACATCTTGTCAGTAACCCTGATGGGAACAGCTGGAGATGACAGATCAATGGTTCAATACTCTCAACAGCATGTCACTGATGTGACAGCAAATGTTATTCTAATCAAGCCATAATCATAGTCAAATTACATGGCTACATTCTCAGGAGGGGAGGGAGAGAAAGGCAGTGGGAAGGGGTCAGAGGTCAGGAATTAAAGGTCACTCAACCTACCTCCAGCACTTGCTGCAGGCTTGGCTGACCATCCACCATGGCTTGAATAATCCCGGTGAGCTGAAAGGAAAGAGAAATAGCCAATGGGTGGAAAACTGGGTGCAGGGACACAGGCTGAACTGAACCCTTTCCTTTCTGCTTTCTCTTTCGACTGTAAAGAGTTCTGACCTGGCACTGCTTTCAGCTCAGAACCCAACTAGAAGCCTTGGGAATAAAGTCCCAAGACACATTGTGAGTTTCTCCCACAAAATTTTGCCCCAAGATGGAGATACACATGCTGACCATGAGGTATCATCTCATACTTGCTTCAGTTTTCATTTTACAAAAAAAATTGGTTTTACATGTCTTTTGTATCCAGTAGGCTCAATAACTTCCCAAAAATTATAGTCTGAAGTAAATTCGACTCAGAAGTTCCTGTAAAACCTGGGGAGTGTTCCTACAGGACAGATGCACTTGGTTTCAAGCCTCCCTCTTTTCTGAGCCTCGATGTCCAGCACTGACTCCTGCCACACTCTCTCTAACACCAGTGAAGCCCGCAGGAATCTACCCTTCACCCTGCAAACCTGGGTTCTCAATACCAACTGGCCAAGCAGGAGACAGAATCACCTTTAAACAATGAGGAAGCTAAAACAACAACGCCTAATGTATACAATCTGACCTAGAGAATTCCTAAATCACAGGCCTATCTATGCTGTACCTAGGACAGGTCTGAGTTCAAACGAGCTTACCGTCTTGCTTTGTTTTGATTTGGGTTTAAGTAAAAATATCCCTCAAGCACAGAGCAGATAGATAGACTGACTGCCTACAAGGATCTGAGGGCATGAGACCCCATGTCCTGGACACCAACTGGAAGTCACCATGCCCAACATGCCCTTGGCTACTTCCAGAAAAGAGCAGTATTTCAGGCTTTCTTGGAAATGACTTTTTTTTTAAGTGGGGAGGGGGATTACACTCCAATTAAACTATAATTACAGTTAATGAATACCAAATACCCAACTCATAGAACTGTTGGCTCTAAGAGGGAAGGTTATTTTCTCATAGTGACTTACATGGAATGGTAATACACACCTTTTAGGGAAGAAATTTTCATTTTAAGAACGCTGAGTTCCTCTAGGTGGGTTTCTGTAGTTCATCAAGTCATTATTAGGTGGTATTTTAAGGAAGTGTAAGGACACAGCCACTCTATTTTATATTCCAGAAACTGTTTTTATATTAATCTGTATTTTAATTGGGTAACAGCTGCTGCCTACAGACTTCCCATGGTCTAAAAGGAAAATAAATTAGAAAGATTAACTACACTGTTGTTTCCCAAGGCTTTAACCCACAGCATGCCCACCCGGCTGGCACCACACCCTTTCCTTGCTTGGGAGACCAAAGAACTGCCCAGCAGAGGGAGGGCCTGAGTCAAAGAAAAGAAAAGATGGTCTGCTAAGGGCTGGGGGATGGGGATGGGGATGGGGAAGCGCTCTGGGCCAGTAGTTTCAATCACCTTGGAGTGCAAAGGATGACTCCTTTTATTTAGTCAACAACTATTCACAGAGAGCCTCCTATAGGCTGGGCCCTACTGTAGGAACTAGGGATCTAGCAGTGAAGGAAAAACCCTGACCTCGTGGAATTTTCATTCTTGGCAGTCCCCTCATGGGCCTTACCCCAGCTCCAGCTCGTACCCAGAGCCTGTACACCATCCAGAGCCACAAACTGAGCAGGCAGCTGCCCTGTGTCTTGTCTCAGGCACAGAGGGGCCAAAGAGAGTCAGGAGTAGGTTTGTGTTCAGCTGCACGCCAGTCTGGGCAACCGAGTGAGACTCCAACTCAAAAAAAAAAAAAGAAGTGAAGACCAGGATGCCGATGCTCAGGTCTTGCTGCAAGATCCCTAACTGCAGACTAAACCCACCTATTCCTACTCTATGGCTGAGAACAGAGCTTCAGCATCCATTCTGGGACTTTCACAAACTCCACTCCAGTGCCCAGCAGTCCTGGAATCATCAGCCTGGAAGAAGCCTGATAGAGTCAGCGCCCTCCCTCTCCATGCTTCCTAAAAATCAGCGAAGGCATGGATAACAGCTGAATTCCTAAAGGATTTGACCTCAACCCCTAGAGACACAGTGACTTGAGCTGTTGGGGCAGGCTTCTAGAGAAGGCCTTGTGCCCCTGTGTGAATCCCTCCAAGGATGGACCACCTCTTCTCAGCTCTATCAAGGCAGTGGATGAAGAGGGAATGAAATTAAGAAAGTTAGCCCTTATACCTAATACTCACAACCTATAATACACCTGTAAGACTTATGTAAGAAGCTATGAGGAAGAGAGAACATTTTATAAAATTAATACTGGGAAGTTCCATCTTAGACCTAACTTAAATCCTTCATGCTACGGTTTAAGCCCATTCCACTTGTGTTAATAAATGTTTGTAAAAAGCTTTCACATTCTCACAATGAAAGGTACTAGAGCAAAGCCAAGTATTATTAAGCTGAGAACCAGGGCTCACAGGCTAAACAGAGCTCAGAGACCTTAACCACTTAAAGCAGGAGAGGTGAGAGGAAGAATTAATGTGTGCTCTGTGGCTCCTTTCACTGAGGGATTGCAGATTAACTCCCACTTCTCCAGTCTCAGAAACCACAAGGCAAGGGGCTTTTGACCCTGATTGATAACATGACTGGTTACTGAAATCCCCCACCCACACAAGGGCTTTGTCCAAGAACGAGCTGGCTTCATCATATACACCAGCAACTACAGGAAGCAGACCAAGAAACTCAGTGCCAATAGCATGTCAGCATCCAACGCTTTCTCCTTTCACAGTTTATCTCCAACACAATCGTATTCTGACACCAAGACAGTTTGTTGATTACATAAGCACTTGTCTCTGGTGTGCAATCTGATAATCAGACCCACTCTTTCTCCTCAGACAAAGAGACCAATAAATCTCAAGCTTTATAAGTACAGGTGCAAGACAAAGCCCTTTACTGGCATTTAGCAAAATGAGTATTTTTCTAGTTTTTTCATGACAACAACAACAAAAAGAAGACTGCACATGGTTAGGGACTGTGCAGCAGCCCAGCTGCTAGAGACAGAGATCTGATGAGTTGGGGAAGATTCTAGAGGCTCCAGGGAAAGGACTTGGGAAGGAATGAAACACATCCCTGTCTCTGTTATAACCATGTCTCCAAGCAGATTATCAGTTGGAACTAAGAAAGGACGTCAAGAAGGCTAACAGCATGTTCTAACACAGAGCAGTATAAGTAGGAGTGTCTATATATAGGCTAGAGACTCACTCAAGGCAGAATCCTTCTACCTCCTATCCAGCACTGAGCCTGCCTCTCTCTCCACACAAGTATGTGCTCATATGTGTACACGTGTCATGTGCACATGCACAAGCACACACAAACAAGCTAGGATTCTTAAGAACTTCTTATGCACAAGAGAGAAAATCCTGCCAGAGGAGCTACTTAGGTAAAATCTGGAGGTCTGGGGTTGTTCCTTGCATTTACTAATGAAAGATGCTCTCTGGTTGGAAGGACCTCTGCTCACACTTCCAAAGGCAGCTACTGCCAGGTTGGATGAGGTCTCAGAACGATGGCTGCACCGTATGTCCATGCTTCTCTCTGTGATGCAATTCCAACTGGTATAGAGACAGGGCGATATTTAGATGCTCAGGGGTTTTCCAAACAAGATTTTACTTACACAAAAGAGCAAGTCAGCCGTACGGTTACTTTTTGGGGAGACAAAATAACTCCTTGACAATATTCACTCATTTAAGGAATCAAGTATTTACTTGGTACCAATCCAGATCCTACAACTGGACAGAGATGGATCAGGTCTAATTTCTGCCCTCAAGGAACTCACAGTCTAGTGAGGAGACAAATAGATAATATATAGTATAATATATCTGATCTATGTTGGGGTAAGTACAACCCAGACTGGGGATCAGGGACAATGACCCTGAACACAGTCCTGGAGGACAAGTAGGATTAGGAGGAGGAGAGTGGGAGCAGCACACAAGCAGAGGGACCATCATGTGTAAAGAAGGATTGTGAGAGGGCAACCTCTAGGTGAGGGAAATAGGCAGGAGATGAAGCAGGAAGAGATGAGCCTCAACAAAAAGGAGGGACAGGTCATGGAGAGTTCTGAGATCTGGAAGCCTGAGATAAAAAGGTATACACAGTGCCTGCAGAACAATCACATTTTCACTTTCAGAACAGCCTTCATAACAAAGATCAAACCACCAGTGCTACTACCTTCCAAATTATGTATATGTATCTATGGGTGAAACGTTCTAGAAAAAAGAAACAGTTTTTAACAGTCTCACAGTTTTCCTCCCCTCCCAGAGCCCTACTCTGGGGGAAAAAAAAATTCCTCTTTTCTCAATACTCTTGGGCACCCACGCCCATCCAGGCCCAGCTCCAGCAGCACTCTGTTCCAGCCTGCACATCTATACCAGGCAGCCTAGCCTCACAGAGCTGGGGCCCCTGAAGGGCAGACCGCAAACAGAAAGGAGGAGAAGGACAAGAGGACACTAGACTTTCAGGCCAATGAAGGGTTCAGGTAACTGGCTGGTTTAAAAGAAAAAAGTACTTCTTTCCTTACCTTCCATAAGGAAGAGGATTTTCAACACCTCTAAAATTTTTGACTTTTCAAAGGGGGCAAACAGGACAGATTAGCGCCCCCTGGTGGTATAGGTAACTCCCGGGGGGGGGGGAACCAGTAGAGGAGGAAGGAACCAGAACCTCAACATCATCAGTCAGAATAACAAAAGGCTTAAGATTGGCGAGACCTCATCTCTACAATAAATCAAAAAATTAGCCAGGCGTGGTAGCGCGTGCCTGTAGTTCCGGCTACTTGAAAGGCTGAGGCGGAAGGATCGCCGGAACCCAGCAGGTCGAGGCTGCGGTGGCCGGGAGTAGCCACTGCACTCCAGTCTGGGCGACTGAGTGAGACTACAACTCAAAAAAAAAAAAAAAAGGCTTAAGAAACTAGGCACCTTGGCAGATAGATGCTTGTAACAAAAGGCCCATTTGGGCCAGATGGCAAACACTGGCATCAAGACCAGGAACAACCCTTGAGACCTCAGATCTGGGCTAAGTCAGTTAAGTCAACCGTAGAGCCCACTGAGCCCTCCCACCAGGGTCAGGCAGCCTCTCCCATACCAAGGTAATTGTTTGGGATTACTCAAGAACTTCTGTTTACCTATTCCATTCACATCCAGAAGACAGGTATTTAAATGAAGGCACAAAGTTTCTAATGTATCTCAGTCCCAAACTCTTAAAATTCTAGAAACATTCATGTTTTCTCACCACTGCTGCTACCACACATTCTTGACCCACAATCCCACTACTGCCTGCTGGCCACCACAGAGTGCATAACACGACACATCACAGAGAAAAGCAGCCATGGACGCCTTCTCCAAACAGTCCTGGGAGTCAGAACTCTCTGGGCTCTTCCCTTCTGCCAATGGCTCTTTTCAACCTCCGGCAAGCATCAAAATCTCAGTTTGTCCCAGTTTCACAATCTGCAAGACGGGATCAATACTAACCAGCTGACAAGGTGACTGAGAACAGTACCAGCCTAGGATAAGAACATTTCAGCCTGGGCCAGCCAGTCCTCATGTTCCACTCAGACTGCCCTTCGCTTTCTTCAGTGACAGAATACACTTCCTGCAAACTTAACCTCTGCTTCATGCAGGGCCCTTTTACAGAAGGGCAGAGTAACAATGCTAGAAAGCTAAGAAAGCCTGGACATAGCCTTTTCTTTCAAGTGGCTGAAATCTTCACCAAGAGGCCCTAAGGGAAATGGAACTGGAAGAACCTGAGCCCCAGAAGCACCACCCTGCTCCTGGACTCCAAGTGCCCAGTCCCCTAGAAAAGTGGGGATGACAAGGAAGGAAAAATGTTGGGGAAGCTGGGGCTGACTGTGCCACTGCTCTCCCTGGGTACCCAGAGACAACAGCAGCCTGAGTAGAGTGGCAGACTTCATAAAAAGCCAACTACTGGGTCCAGTGTGCACAAGCCTTAACCACTGATAAGACCTAAGCTTTCCCTAAGTGGCCTGTATAAAGCACTAATGATCCCAACACTCTCCTCCCAGCAGCCCTTGTTGCCCACCTCCAGGGCCCTTACCTCTGTACAGAAGGGGGTAAGCTGTGGATGGACTACAGGCTGGACATACATGTGAAAGGTGGACTCAATCTCCATAGTCCGGCCATTTAGCTTCAGGATGGGGAACTCGATGATTTCCTAGAGTGCCAAAGACACAGAAAAGGAAAAATAAGTCATTGTAACAAACCATTTCAAACATTAGCTCCAAATCAAGAAAGAATGAATGTTTGGAGCTCATTAGCTCCTGCCAGGCCAAACCCAAAACTAAGCAAGATGGTTGTAACACAGTTATAATCCTAACCCTCCCGGGTTTTAGGGACTGGACACATATCCCTAATCTCCACTGATTCTGGAAAGGGGAAGGAAGACAGTGGTGTAATCTGCCCCAGTTTCTCCAACTGGTTCTCCAGCAGAGGCCTACTCACTTGAGCCTTTAAAAGTAGGCCTTCCAGCAGGGCTCGGTGGCTCAGCCTGTAATCCCGCATCTTTGGGAGGCTGAGGTGAGTGGATTGCCTGAGCCCGCGGGTTCAAGACCCGCCTGGGCAACTTGGTGAGACCTCATCTCTACAATAAAGCAAAAAATCAGCCGGGCGTGGCAGCGCATGCCTGTAATTCTGGCTACTCGGAAGGCTGAGGCGGAAGGATCGCCAGAGCCCAGCAGGTCGAGGCTGTGGTGGCCGGGAGCGGCCACTGCACTCCAGTCTGGGCGACGGAGTGAGACTCCAACTCAAAAAAAAAAAAAAAAAAAAATCAATAAAAGTAGGCCTTCCTTCCCCTTGCCCAGGCCCCTGTTATGGAAGGGCCTGGATCTCCAGCCATCAAACCAATGTGTAGATGTCCTTGAATGAAGTTCAACAAAGCTGGTGAGTCTCTTCATTAGTTTTTATTTTTTTAACAAAGATAAATAATAAATAATGCCAAAGGGGATCCCAAAGAGAAGGAAAACACTGAGTAAAAGTAATAGGAGCTAGCACCTCCCACCTTTCTTTCAGGCAGTATGCATCTCCCGCCCCCACCCCAGCCCAATCACTTAGCCAGCCCTTCCCAGTCCACTGAAACATAATGGAAGAGAAGGAGGAGGAGTGACAATTTGTTTGGTGTCTCTAAGATTAATTTGTCTCCGTTATTTAATAGAGATGCACAGCACCAAGGTCCTGGTGTGCAAACAGGCTTGCAGAATGCTCGCTGGCTGTGCAGCACGCCTCATACATCGCTCCTGGGAAGGGAGAAATGCACCAGAGGGGGGAGAGGGCAGGAGAGAGCACATGCCTACCAGAGAGAAGAGGGAAAGCAAGGAGAGAGAATAAAAAAATTATTGCTTTTTAATATTCAAAAACAGTTTGCAAAATTTAATCAAAGCAGAGGAAAAGCTAACATTTTTACCACTTTGACATTTTTATTAGCGCTTTCATAAATTTTTAAAACATGAATGGAATTAGTTTACAACACAAAAAAACTGCCCTGAAAACATCTGGAAGAGACAAATAGGAAATAATAATAAAAAAATAAAGGAAAATTCTCTGAGTAAAATTAGCATGTGGAAAGGGCCTCTACTGCAGAGCGAGAAAGGGGCTTTGCCCATTCAGTGGCCTCTAATAGCACCAGTGGCATCCCTGTCCCCAGATCCCCCATTCTGGAGAGGTCCTTTCCAGAATCACTAAAAAAAAGGTAAATCGGTTCTCTCCAGAGACAGCCTGGAGAAGCAACACAAGCTGATGACACCTGACTGTACTTAGGAAATGAATGCGTGGAAAAATGGGAGAAATGGTCAATCTCCTTGATGTCCCAGGGAAGCCAGTTATCCTCCCTGCCAAACATACCCACTAATATTGGGCTTGTTTTTAAAGCATCTGTTTCAATCCAATACATAACAGCAGGACTGAAAACTAAATCAAGTCAGTCAGATTTCATGCCAGAGAAATTCAAAAATTCTGGTTGCCTGGTCTCCCTGGGCTGATCTCCAAAGATGGGGAAGCTGACAGCTTATTCCCAAAGACAGAAAGGGCAAAATGGCTGCAAAGAAGGAAGACAGAGACGAGGCCCAGGCTGTTGATTAGACTAGGTGATATCTCTCCTCCCAGGTGAAGAGAAATGGGCATTTATTTCCCATTTCTCTGGACCTTTTGCTTCCCACAAAGCATTACAAAGTAAAGGGGAATTTTGCCCTGAATCACAAAATTGAACACACACACACACACACACACACACACACACACACACACACACACACACACACGATACGCATTAGTCCCCCTGAAAATTCAGATATCCAAGATTTCCAAAAGCCAACTCTGAAGTACAGCTCAACTGAGTTAGGCTCATCTGACTCCTGAATTTCTTATATATCCCTCCTCACCTTCTAAGTAGAAGAAATGCTTTCCCAGCAGAAAGAGCGCTGTATCCTGGTGAGTTTGGCTACTCTGGTGTCTAAGGAAACAAATATAGCCAGCTCCTCACTAACAATGTTAGCTGGGCCCACAATGAAATTTAACCTGTGACACAACTGTACTTTTCATTTAAACTTTCATTTGGAGAGAAGCAGTGTTTGGAGACCTGCAGTTTGTCCTGCTAATAAAGACAAGTGTTGGGACCTTTAAGGATGCCATTCATCTTTGGCTTTTATTAAATTCAATTTTCTTAAGCCCATGATACATTATGAAATTAGGAGTTGACATTCCTCTGGAAACAAAAATATCTATCAAACATAAATAGGAAAAAAACCCTCTATTACCAAGAATTTATGGCTTAAAGTTGATCTCTTTCCACTTTTTTACAAGCACATGGTTTGTTTTAGATATCTGAAATGCTATTATACATCTAGAATTTCATTAGTATTTATTATAAAATAGTATGTGCTGCAGCTCCTGCTCTGACCAGCACCAAGTCAGCATCCCCAGTGGACTTTCTGAAAACTTGGCCTTCGGGTTTCCTCACTGCAGCAAATAACAGCAAATATCGCAGCTCAGTATTCAAACTTCCCTGCTGGAGGCTTCCTCACCCATAGGGAAATGGAACCAACCCAAGAGCTCAAACTCAATGCCATTGTCTCAGAGAAGAACAAGCCAGCTTCAGCTCCATGCCAAAAAAAAAAAAAAGTGGGGGTAGACCCCTGAAATGCCTGGGGAGCAGGGACCCAAGGTTCAAGACACATCAGATTGGGCCTATCATAAACATACCTCTGATGTTGCTAGCCTATCAGCTAGGCCTCCTCTCCAAGACCAGGAAGAAGGGCTTTCAAGGTCCAATCTCAAAACATGGCTTTGCAGGGCCTTTCCTCAGCAGCATTGGGAACTGTTTTAACAATAGCCCTGCATGCTGGCATATTCACATAAGCCACTGAGGATGCAAAAGAGGAGTTTCTGAGAGAAGACCCTCTGAGAAGTCAGAGCAGAAAGGACCTCGCTTAGTTATTTCTTACCTTCCTGTATTGCCTGACAATCCCAGAACCTCAAAATACTGACCCCGACAGGCCCATCATGGGAGAGGAGTCCCAATCTGCACCAAGTTAGCACAACTCTGTAGCCAGTGCACCTGGGGCATGCCAAACATTTCAACAGATTTTAACTGATAATGATCAGAGACATAACCACAATACTACAGGTTGATGGCATCAGTTCAACACAAGGATTTGTAAAGATGTGCCCAAGTACCAGCTTCTAGGTCTAGTTGCTCAGATAATGAAATCTTCCTGCTCCTCTCCTTCCCCTCATCCAATTTCATCATTCCCCTAGGAAAAGTATATATATATATTATTTATTTATTTATTTTTTGGGGGGAAGTTTAGTGTAAAGGTAACACCAGAAAGGACCAGTGCATATGTACCATTCCTCCTTTACCTCCATTAGCAGTTTCACAATTCCTTGCCTTTGTGAGTCATTTGTATTCAATTAAACTACCTGAATGTCTGCTTTGTGCAGGATATCATACAGGTGTTGGAGTGGCATTTAGAGGTAAGATGTAGTCTCCACTTGCAAGAAGTGCATAGACTAGTGAGCAGAAGATAGGTGAACAAATAATGAACAGTGCACGATGACAAATACCTTAGTAGAGGGACATACAAAGTGTTATGCTTTTCCATTTACGAAAATGTGCTTTCACATACATTTTCTTATTGTATCCTTATTAATCATAGGAGATAGGTTATATCATCATCACCATCACCATCATCAAGTATAAACCAATACTATTAAGCATCTACTATTTACCAGGCAGGGACTGGTTGTGGACAAAGAGATGTAAATGAGATGTGAGCCGGGCTCAGTGGCTCAGCCTGTAATCCTGCGCTTTGGGAGGCTGAGGTGAGTGGATTGCCTGAGCCCGCGGGTTCAAGACCCGCCTGAGCAACTTGGCGAGACCTCATCTCTACAATAAATCAAAAATTAGCCGGGCGTGGTAGCGCGTGCCTGTAGTTCCAGCTACTTGGAAGGCTGAGGTGGAAGGATCGCTGGAACCCAGCAGGTCGAGGCTGCGGTGGCCGGGAGCGGCCACTGCACTCCAGTCTGGGCGACAGAGTGAGACTCCCAACTCAAACAAAAAACACACACCAAAAAAACTGAGATGTGGCTCCTCTCTCTGAGATGCTCAAAGTCTGAGCAAAAGGTGAAGAGGAGCTGGTCTCCAACACTCTCCAAGACACATGGAAAATAGAATCATTTTATTCCTTCCACTTATGGCTTACTGTGTGGCAAACACTGCACTAAGTGCTAGTAGGAATAATCTCATTTAAACCTCCTAACAACTCATGAGGCAGGAATCATTGTTTTCCTTATTTCACAAATAAACTAAGGCCCAAAGAAGTTAAATCACTTGCTCACAGTAATACTGAAAGTAAGGGACAGAGCTGGGACTCCAAAATGGGGAAAATGAAACTTAGAGTAGGACTGGGTAGCTTTCAAAATCTGAAGGTCAAGAGAGATCTGATTCTTTTACTCTAAAAGGTCATCCTGGAAGGAACTCAGACTCTATCTCCAAGAAAGAGGTTGCTTTCAAATTATAATAGCAGTGAATATGGACTATCCAGTCAGAAAAATTCTAGAGGACTGCTACTGAAAAATTTCCACCATGGCTACAGTAACACAGATGACACCAGGCTCTGCGCTTAGGGAAGGCAGGAACCATGTGCCTTCCGTGTGCATCTCCAATACCTAGATCCCGTCTGGCACATAGTCCTCACTCTCTCAACTTTTGTTGAGTAAACATATGAAGGGGCTAATAAGTGGAAGAGACAAGCTAAGGGCCTGGCTCTAGCAAAAAACACTGTTTTCACAGAACTTTCCATAGAATCAGAGTAGAGAAATGATCTGCCTAAGAGGACAAAGATGGTAGGTGGTAGAGCCAGGATTCAAATCCAGATATGTAACAGTCCAAAGCACTTTCTGCTAAATCCACTGTCTCATCTCTAAGTGGTATTTCCTCTCTCAACTGCCACAAATCCAAGTTTTACCTAGGGAAACCAACTGTCCTGTTCGCTCAGGACCAAGGATTTCCCAGAGCATAGGACTTTCAGTGCTAAACTTGAAACAGTTGGTCATCTTCTACCATTCATAAACTACCTCCACCACTGGGTTACCTACTGATGATGGATGAGAATTGGGCCATAACTAGACAACTAAGGACAAAAGCCTCAGAATTTGGATTTTCAAAATATCCAAGATATATTATTGTTGTACCTACTATCTCCGTACAAATCTTTTTATTTGTTTTTTGGGGGAGAGAAAACAGAAGAATAAAAAGGATGGGCCAATTAAATATTAATTTACCTTTTTTTTTTGAGTCGGGTATCACTCAGTCACCCAAGCTGAAGTGCAGGAGCACAATCAAGGCTTACTGCAACCTCAGCCTTCTGGGCTCAGGCAATCCTTTCCCTTGGCCTCCTGAGTAGCTGGCACTAACAGGGCACACCAACATGCCCAGATAATTTACCATTTTAAGTGAGCTGGAGCAGAGGTCTTTAACTCAGCTGCTTTTTAATCGCTCAGCTAGGAACACCCAGTGATTCCCTTGATAAACTGAGGACAAAACTGCAACAGCATTTCAAATGAAATTTCACACCCATAATCAGTAGATTACAAGAAATAAATGTGTAGGTTGCTTTCAGCGTATTCCAACTCCCTTCCACTAAAGTGACTACCATGATAAGATTATATTTGAAGACAGAACAACAAAAGATTTTAAGAAGAAGGGGCTCAGGCTAGACTGTTGGAATTTGTAACAACGAGATAGAGAGTTTAATAGTGTAGCATTCTAGATCTTTTTTCTTAAGCATAGATTCTCCTCTGCCTGAGTTGATGTTTCTATGTCCTATCTGAAATAAGAAAATGAGCCAAATCATTTTTCATGGCTTCTGACTGTCAACGTAGGAAGATGGAACTTGCCCTCCCTCAATTTAGAGACAGTAACAACTAATCTATCCCTTCCTGCTACCCTCTGAAGAATATTCCAAAATATTCCAAAATATTCCCTGCACTGAAAGGTTTTATAAAATCCAAAAGCAATATCATAGCAAAAGATAGAAAAAGCAGACCCTAGCAAGCAGGTGGATTTTATCCAAACACTTGGTTTTATATAAAAGTCCCACGCAAAGGCAGGCCCTTTCTCCAAGGGATCAAGGAGCCTCCAGGTCAGAGGGAAGAGGGGAAGTTGGATGAGAGAAGTGAGGGCTACACGGGGTAGTGGGGCATGGTTTGCTGAACAGTTTCTCCCCTGGAAAAAAAAAAAAGACATTTTATGCACAAGGAGCTTATTTCTTAAACAAACACTCGTGGTTTTGATTTACACCACAGCCTGCTCCTAAATAATTTATGGCGGGTTAAATTTATTGCCGAGCCCTGGCTGGCTGCAAATTCGAATTGCCAAATAATTAGATTTTAGGGCAAAGCTTATAAATTACCCGTCGATTTGTCCGGACTTGTTTGTCAGTTGCTTTGTGCTTCGGGTCATCTTTGGCATTTGGCTGTTTGGGTTTTAATTGCTGATTTACACTTTGACAGATGAGAGCTGATGCTCGAAGTTTCAGGACAAGGAAGGGTAAAAAAATGGAGATTTAAATGGCTGATTTTTCACCAACATGTCCCCCTCCACTCATCCCCATAGACCCCCAAAGCAATTAAAATATAGAAAAGAGGTTGAAAATAGACACTGCTATTCTTTATTTGAGAGGAGCAGGGGTACAAAGTGAATTATAATTTACCCTTAATGAAATGTTCGTTTGAAAAAAGAAAACATAATACCAATGGATGAAGGGGACCAAGTCCAGAAACTGTATCCTCACCAAGGAGTGTGCATACCTGTGTCTATCTCTATTTGCATACCTGTGTCTATCTCTAGCTCTATTTGACTCAGAAACAGCCACAGTTCAAGCATTTTTATATAATTAGTTGTAAATAACTTCAGATATTAGTGCCTCTGTGAAGCTGAAACTTCAGCACAGCAAACAACCAAATAATTTCTTTGTAGCTACTGTACACACATATCTGTCATAAAATTAACTTAAACAAATCTCAGGCTGTATGCTAGAGAGGTCCCCTAGAGGCAGCACTAAGGGAGGGCATGGAAGTGGAAGGGTGCTAAACCCAACTTACCATTTCAGTGGAAACAAAAAAAAGTCTCTGGATAGGGCCCTGGCTCTAGCCACTATGCTGACAAAGGGCCTGAAGGTTTTCTCTATGCTCCCTGGAAAAGCAGGGGCTGCTTCCCTGCTAAACCCCAATAGCTCACTATGGGGCCACCGGTCATAGTAAACTAATTCTACTAATAAGAACTAACACAGCCAGGCTCGGTGGCTCAGCCTCTAATCCCAGCGCTTTGGGAGGCTGAGGTGAGTGGATTGCCTGAGCCCGCGGGTTTGAGACCTGCCTGGGCAACTTGGAGAGACCTCATCTCTACAATAAATCAAAAATTAAGCCAGGCTCGGTGGCTCAGCCTGTAATCCTGCACCTTGGGAAGCTGAAGTGAGTGGACTGCCTGAGCCCACGGGTTCGAGATCCGCCTAGGCAACTTGGTGAGTTCTCATCTCTACAATAAATCAAAAATTAGCCAGACGTGGTAGCGCATGCCTGTAGTTCCAGCTACTTGGAAGGCTGAGGTTGAAGGATCTCCAGAGCCCAGCAGGTGGAGGCTGCGGTGGCCAGGAGCAGCCACTGCACTCCAGTCTGGGCAACAGAGTGAGACTCTAACTCAAAAAAAAAAAAAGAAAGAAAGTTTAGAAAAAAATAAAAATAAATAAATAAATAAATCAGGCCAGGCTCAGTGGCTCAGCCTGTAATCCTGCGCTTTGGGAGGCCGAGGTAAGTGGATTGCCTGAGCCCGCGGGTTCGAGGCCCGCCTGGGCAACTTGGCAAGACCTCATCTCTACGATAAATCAAAAATTAGCTGGGCATGGTAGCGCGCGCCTATAGTTCCAGCTACTTGGAAGGCTAAGGCGGAAGGATCACCGGAGCCCAGCAGGTCGAGGCTGCGGTGGCCGGGAGCGTGCCACTACACTCCAATCTGGGTGACAGAGTGAGACTCCAACTCAAAAAAAAAAAAAGACAAAAAAAGGAACAACACATATTGCTTTTACATGCTTAGCACTGTTTTGAGCACTTAATATATTAATTTACTTTATCCTCCTATCAGTCTTTATAAGACTGGTATTATTATTGACCTCATTTTGCCAATAAGGCAACTGAAGCATAAAAAATACAAGTAACTTTTCCAAGGTCATATTACTAGTAGGTAGTGGAGACAAATACTCAAATCCAGAGGGTCCAGCTGTGGAGTCCATGCTCTTAACCACTATGCTATATTGGTTCATATCAGAACAGCCTCTACTTCAGGACCTCTCACTTTGGAGGTCCAGACTCCACATTCTGAGACTTGGGCACAGGCAGACAAAGCCTGTTCAATTAATTAGTCACCCAACAAGGTAAGAAAAAGTCATGTGACTTGCTCTGAATCACAAGATGAGTCAGAGGTTTGGTTACACAGAGACAATTTTTCAAATGGAGCCAAATATTGTCCTAATGATACACTAACTAGGGATAAAGAGATGGGGACAAGTAACAGGTGATCAAAACAGTATCAGGCCTGCTCAGGCAAACTGAGAATTCTGGTCAGGCAATTTGACTGGGAACCCACAAAAGCTGTCTGGGCTTCAGGAGGCCTTGCTCAATAATCTTCATCTATATCCACATCCCCATGCCTAGGGACTGTTGATCTCTTCACAGAAGACTGCATCCCCATGGGGTAGCTCAAAGATTCCCTGTTCTCTGTTCACAAGTGATAGCCAAAAACCAGAAAAGGTAGAGTTGTGCTGGCATGACAATAGATTTTTAAGAATTCACTGGCTAGTAAGTAAGCAATACACAGACTGACATCCTGATCACAGTGCACCAAACACTCTTCTCACACACTGGTTCATATGATCCCTCATCTTTGTAGGCAGGCAGGAATTACCCCCCTATTTTACAGATGGGAAAGCAAAGATGCTCAGTTGTCAGCAGTTGTCAAACCATAGTCCCTCAGACTCCAAACTCCACCCTAGCCTTTCTGAATGAGAAGCCCTGAGGGTAGGACTGGCAACTTGTGTTTTAATATGCCCTCCATGGGACTGATGCTCACAGAAGTTTGTGATCCTTTGGTCCAGACTACAGCAGTGTTTCTCAGACTTCAGATTACCTGAAGAACTTGTCAATTTGCAGATTCTATTTAACTCCAGAGTAGGGCAAACCTGATATTCTGCATGATTGCGCTGCTTCTCAGACCATAAATACCAAAGGTATAGTCTAGAACGTCTATGTGACTAACTCCACATCATGGAGGTACTGACCAAGTGAGAATCAGAGGCTAAGGCCCTTAGCTTCCCCTTCAGAACAAATCCTTACTTGGCCCACTTTTAATCACTGGGTCAAGCCCTTTCGATCTGCTAACCATTCCTGGCTCTCGTCATCAAACCTTTAATCCTTCTTGCTACCAAGAGCTAAGGCAGAAAAACTAGCATGTCACATCCTAGAACTTTATAGAGCACACTGGCACATCTCTGTCAAGGAGCTAGCGGGAGGTCTTGTCATGACAATGCCTGCTTCCATTGGGAATACTATCAAGACCAGGGCAACAGCTACACCTAGAGTACTCAGCACACTGTTCTCTCAGTCCTCTAGAAAAACACCTTCCTTCTGTTCAAATGAACCAAAAGCAGGGTTGGATAGCCCTTCTATGAAGATGTCTTGTTACAGACACAAGTCGGAGCTTATCTGGTCTACCTTACTGCCTCTAGTCCTGAGAAAGGCCTCTCTAACACTGGCCACAAATCTAGAACAAGATCAAAGAAATTCCTGCATATCCAGAGGCAGCAATCTGGGGACTCCTTGCCAACATCACCAGCCACCACATTCTACTTCATCACCAGGAACTTCCTTTCAAGGCCTAACCCTGACATGTTACCTTTCCAGTGAAAGCAGACCAAGCCAAGATAGCTGCCCCCACAGTGAGGGCTGTGTGAGAGTGGTGAGGGCTGGTGCTGGGTGTGCAGCTCACTGACTTATGGCTTTCAAGGTTAACCCAGGTGAGGTGGAGCTGCTATGGTCCTGAATACAGGGATCCCAGACTGAAGCTGAGCTAACTGAGGAGGAGAAGTATGATCAGGAGCTCAAGAAGACTCAGCTCATCAAAGCTGCCCCAGAACGAAAACAAGCTCTGTGTTTGAAGATCCAGTGATCAGTAAATTCACAATATGATGATGAAAGGAGGAAACAAAGTACTGGCTAGATCCCTCATGACATAGACTCTGGAAGCTGTGAAAAAGAAACAGTTTGAGAAGTACCATGCTGCTTCTGCAGAGAAACAGGAAACCATCGAACACAACCCCTATACCACCTTCCACCAAGCATTGAAAAACTGTGAGCCTGTGATTGGGCTGGTACCCTTCCTCAAGGGTGGCCATTTTTACCAGGTCCCTGTGCCCATAGCCGATCGATGGACATCATGACTTCTTGGCCATGAAGTAGATGACCACTGAGTGCCAGGAGAAGAAGCACTGGCAGACACTGATGCCGGAGAAGCTGTCAAATGAGCTGCTGGAGGCTTTTCACAACCAGGGCCCCGTGATCAAGAGGAAGCATAACATGCACAAGATGGCCGAGGCCAACTGTACCCTGGCCCATTAACACTGGTGGTAGAGGTTCCAGGAGGAGCTCAGGGCTCTCTCCCTCAAGAAACTGAGTCACAGCCGCGTTGAAAAATACCTGTCAGTTAAGGATATGGTTCCTTTTGTTTGTTTGTTTGTTTGTTTGTTTTTGAGTTGGAGTCTCACTCTGTCGCCCAGACTGGAGTGCAGTGGCCGCTCCCGGCCACCGCAGCCTCAACCTGCTGGGCTCCGGCGATCCTTCCACTCAGACTTCCAAGTAGCTGGAACTACAGGCGCATGCTACCACGCCCAGCTAATTTTTTGATTTATTGTACAGATGAGGTCTCGCCTGCCCAGGCGGGTCTCGAACCCGCGGGCTCAGGCAATCCACTCACTTCAGCCTCCCAAAGGCGCGGGATTACAGGCTGAACCACCGAGCCCGGCTGGATATGGTTCCTTTTGAAGGGCTGGCAGGTCTTGTAAGAAAGATGGAGCAGCATGATTACTGCCCATTAATCATTTTTTCTTTGAGGTTAGAATTTGCTCTCCCTGCCCTGTCTCCTTGTAAAGAGGGAGCATATCAACTTGGGGACTTCCTCCAAGAAACTCAGGGCCCAGTCTTCTCATCCCTCAGCTTGGGGTGGACCTTTAGATGATATAAGAGGGAACATTTTTAGTTTCAGAAAAAATTTATTAGAAAATGTTCACACTGAACTGGTATAGCATGTGACCCACTTCTACCATTAAACTGACTGGGGGGGGCAGACCTTATCAAAATGGCATGTTTCAGCTGGGCATGGTGGCGCATGCCTATAATCCCAGCATTTTGGGAGGCTGAGGCAGGATTACCTCAGGAGTTTGAGACCAACCTGGGCAACATAGTGAGACCTCATCTCTATAAAAAATTTTAAAATTAGCTGCACGTGGTGGCACATGCCTGTAGTCCCAACTACTTGGGAAGCTGAGACAAAAGGATCACCTGAGCCCTGGAGGTCAAGGAACAGAGTGAGACCCTGACTCAAAAAAAAAAAAAAAAAAAGGCATGTTTCATCCCATTAATCAGCTCCTTACCTCCCCTCTCCCAAACTAACTATCAATCTCTTTCAGTTTATCAGTTGGCCTTTCAAAGGCTGCCCATGCTGGAAAAAATAACTGTGAACAATGCAGACATAGTCCTTAGACTCCATTTCCACATACTGCAATGTCAAATCATGGCTCTAAGTATTATCACGCTTTTGGAGAACAAGACTCCGAACTTTCAGCCTGTTATTCTATCTACCTACTCTCACTACTCACCTCCCCTAAGCTAATGGCCAAACAGTACATCAAACAGATTCCAGAGGAATAACTACTTACATTACCACTATGGAGCTCATCTATAACTGTTCTCCCTGCTATCTCTGATATGGATCTTCAACATAGAGAACCTTATCGACAACAACTAGAGACTCCATACTCCACTCCTTAGCAAATCTCTCAGTACCACTAACTCCCCAGTAGCTCACTAGTATACAAAGGAGTTATGAGCTGCTTAAGAGCACAGTTCTCCAGCTTGTTTCTTTTCCAGGACATCTAAGGGTTACAACATATAACTTCCTCCATTCTCACCATCACCAGCCCACTAATATCACAGTCCAACCCACTAGCATATCTTTCAAGTAATGTATCTAAACCAACAATTGTTTCCCTACAAATATTTTAAACCCCTTTGGAACATCTTCCTCTCCATTTCCATGAAATCCAGCTTGCAACATTTCTGTTTCTTCTATTCCACTCAACAAAACAAACTTCCTTTTCTGTTTTTGCTGTACACTTATTTACCTATAGCAACATCAGCATCTCCAAATAAGAGTCTCTGCCAACATCTAGCCCTCAGATCTGCCCTTGGCTGGAATGGCCTCCCTAGGACTAGATACTGACCACAGCTCTACAACAAAGGTAGAGCCATTCGTGTTACAGACCTGTTTTGCTTCCTGCATATACCCTCCACGTCTCCTACTGGCCAAACATAAGCAGGAACAGGACCAACACAGCAGCCCATCCCAAGGTACCTCTACTTCAGAATAAAAGCTTCCCTGATGTTTGTCTGTCCTTCCAGATCTCCTTTCTAACTTAACTCCTTTCTGATTCTTCCAGCACATAACAGGGCTTTGCCCATGGTAGCACTCAATACATACAAACCCCTTTTTGTCTGTGCCAGCCTGCTCACCCTTCTGCTGCAGACCTGCCAGCCTATGGGGAGCTAGTGTCAATCTGAGTGCACTCTTGTCTCAGGCTTTTTGGCTATGGCTCAATTTTAACAGCTAAAGCTCAAAACTCATCACATAAATGTAAGGCTGTGGGGCCTTTTAAGTATTGTGAACACCCGGGATAAAAGGATAAAAAATAATCATCCCAATGGCATCTTAATCAAAATGATGAGACACAGAGATGGAAAAAGGATCTCCTAATATCATTTTTTCCAATGAGACACAGAGATGGAAAAAGGGTCTCCTAATATCAGTTTCCTTGTGTCAAACAACCGAGATCAGGCTACAAAAGAAATGTAATCTGTAGAGGGGAGAGGAAAAGCAAAACAGGGTGGGGGTAGCAAGAAGTGAAGCCTATGGGCTTATCCTAAACACTCCTTTGGATTTCACTCCCCCACCCCTTTCCAACCTGCTAGCTGTCCTTCTATAGCTGTACCTGTTGAGGCTGCTCAGAGGGAGCTCAGCCCCCACTCCCACACTCTCCAGCCCCCTCTGCTCTCACCCATCTTCTCATTACCCAGACACTCTCCTGCCTCTTCATTAATCCTGCCTTCCACACTTCTCTCAATGTTAGTCACCAGCTGCGTTTATCTATTGGAAGGGTCTAAAACTCCTTGGTCTACTGGAGGTGCGTCCTAGCAGATCCAGATCCAAATTCACAGTACTTTTTGGGTGGCGGGGGAGAGAGAAGGGAGGTGTCATGTCACTCTCCAGCCATTGCCTCTCCTTAGAGACCTAGCAGTCCACCAATTGCTACCTTCAATGACAGTTGATGTATCAGATTAACCTCCCTGACAATGCCTCAGAGCCTCAGCTCACAGGTTCACATATTTCCACTTTGATCCTCACCCTTTTGCTCACACTTTATTGGCTAAAATGCTCTTAAGGCTTTTCCAGCCTTTGTAATCTCACTTACAGCATCCCAATAAGACTTTCCAGCTTGAGTGTGAGAAACAGCATATAACTGATACAGATAATCCAACTAACTGAACAGGGCGTATTTACCAGGTTCAAAGTCTTCCTTCTCCCTCATCCTCATTTTTAACATTCCCACAGATAAGCCTACAATCAAAGTCAGTTTTTTCATACTTGGGCCAATTCATCCTGGTTTACTCTGTGAGCCCCTTCTTTTACTCTAGCAAATAACAGTTCTGAGAGGCCTCAGACCCCCTTGCCCCTCTCTGGTCTCCTAAATTTCTTACAACACAAGGCTATGCAACCCTTTCCCCACACTGTGAGCAGGGTTGATCATTCCTTTCCTTTGTACCCCTACTGTACCAAGTACTTACCTACGTAATGGTAGTTCTCATACTGCCTAGTGGTTTTGTTTTTTTTAAATAGTTGTTAAGGCCAGGCTTGGTGGCTCAGCCTTTAATCCCAGCACTTTGGGAGGCCAAGGCGAGTGGATTGCCTGAGCCCGCGGGTTCAAGACCAGCCCAGGCAACTTGGCGAGACCTCATCTCTATAATAAAATTCAAAAATTAGCCAGGTATGGTAGCATGCACCTGTAGTTCCGGCTACTTGGAAGGCTGAGGCGGAAGGATCACTAGTGGCTCCAGTGGCCGTGAGTGTGCCACTGCACTCTAGCCTGGGTGACAGAGTGAGATTCCAACTCAAAAAAAAAAATAGTTGTTATATATATGTCTACCCTCCTCGACTATGAGCTCCTTGAGGGTAGGGCCCATTTCTTACTTGTCTTTACTTTCCCCCAGCCTCTAATACAGAGCTTGAAGTTGGTATCCAAAGAGTGAAAAGAGGCCTTTTCATTGCCTCTAAGGTGGTTACAATGAGGTCCTCCCCATTTCTTTGCTGATTTAGTTGGTTTTGTCATGTCCTACAAAAACTTTAAAAGGCTGCTCAGTGTCACTGTTATTTTACAGTCCCTTATTTCATTCACCATTTGTCAATGGCCCTATTCTTTAGAGCTCTTCACCACCACCAACCTTAGCCAAGTGCCTAAAAAAAAATCTGCATTCCAACAGCTGTCTCAGCCATGGGGAGGCCACCAAGGATAATAAGAGACTGGGGGGGATGTTTCCTGATTTGCACTAAATTATGTGGTGATTTTGTTACCAGTGACCCAGTGCTCTCCAAGGAAAGTTCCTGGCCCCACCCCTAGGCTACTCTATAGCCTAACTACACACCATGGCAGCTTAAAGGTATAAACTCTAGGGAAGGTGAAGAAGCAGTTTGAACAGAGCAAATAAACCCACTTCGATCATGTCTCTGCTATGCCAAACATACAAGGCTGCGCCACCATGCATCAGTGCTCCATTCCCCGAGATGTATATTTTACTTCTCCATTGCTATGTCTGCTCCAAATAAAGAAGGGCCCTTCGGCTTTCACATGAAGTTACGATATGGCCAAGACTAGAACACAGCAAACGCTTGTTCCCATTCAGGGAGCACTAGTGAGGAGCCACAGTGAGAGTCAAGGGAAGGCCCATCCCTGTGAGAGACCACCAGGAAACAGCAGCTTGTGGAGAAAGACAGCTATTGGAGGGGGAGGGGGAAGTACCACATTTATGGAGGCAGCAACAAAAAGGACAAAAGGGCCTAGTGGGCCACCCATTCCTACCACCATCACTGGATTCCTACCATCTCTACTGGATCTTAACGAGTAGAGGAATTCATTTATAGTGACCCTGAAAGAAGAGATGTGTTAAAGCAGAAATATAACTAAAAAGAAAAGCAATAATTGGTCTGATGGGCAGGGGAAAAATTATTCCAGGAGTCGGAGCCTGTGCAAGAACACTTACGGCTCACACAGTCATCATAACTCAGCCCCCTCAAGCATTTTGTGCTCTGCTTATGGTGTTAACTTTAATGTCTTAACATATAACACCATCCATACTAACACAAAATACTACACACGCCAGATGAGGCTGAGTTATAGTTGCTGTGGGAAGCATAACTTTGAATTTCCTGATTTTGGTGCATTTAATCTCAACCATAATGTTACATTAACGTCGGTTTTGCATTTCATTTCCCAGTTTAGAAGAATAGCGTCAGCGCCTTCGCCTGTCTGTACAGAAAAAAGTGCATGGTGACTGGGGCCACAGGCAGAGGGACCACAATCCAACGACTCTCCTGCTAAAAAGCCTGTGCCCCACCCCTCCCATTCAGGGAAGCTGCAACCAGGACAATCGAATGCAGAAGGAAGGGTGGGTTTTTTTCCTAGGGAACTGTCTTTTTGTCCATTTGGAGACTGCAAGAGCCAAGAACAGAGAGAAGGAAAGAAGGTAATATAGAGCAAAGAGCAATGTGTGTGTGGTGGTGGGGGGGAGAGGTTGAGGGGATTCCTGCCTTTCAGCCTTGAATGGAAGAGAAAGGAATCAATATAGTTTGCTTGGTAGGGATCTTAACCAATTTCCTGTAAAGTTTTCCAAAATGTCTCTCCCACAAAAGACTAATAATGATGTGCCAGCTCTAGGTCACACTGAAATCCTCCAAATGCCTCTCTTCTATTTTATCCCTTTACCTCTGTCACCATCAACCCTCTCCCCACTCTACCTTTCAAAAATAACCCAGCATCTGGACAATTTTCTATAAAAGAAAAACTCCTTTACTCACAGTTCTAACTGAAAATGCAGATGGAGTCTCTTCAAGGTTTCGTAAAAAGAAAAAAAAGCCCCTGTGGACAAAGACCAAACACTAGAAAACCTCAACCCCAAAGGTCATTTTTCTCCAAAGTTATGGGCACTTGAATACAAATGAGAAGGCAAACAGTCGGCAGGGCTGCTTCAGATCAGTGAGGAAAAGACTACCTAGGAATCTGATGGATGGCCAGAGAGATCTCAGGGAGGAAGGCTAGGCAGCAGCCAGGATGGCAGCTCCCTGGATGGGAAAGCTAGACTGCCCCTCTCCCTGGCCATCCAGACAGCTGTTACTTCTTCCTCCCCACGTGCTGTGGCCTATACCTCATTTTCCTCACTTACATTTGCTTTGGTCTCTTCTGAACACTGAGGTGGTAAGAGAACTTGCCCCAAGGTTAAAGATGCACAATTAAAGATTCCACCAAAGCTTTCAGGCTGCTCTCTGGACCTCAGGGTCACAACAACCATCATTCCATGCACATCCACACCAAAATGAGCAACATGAACTCCTGCTAGCGAGGACAAAGGAGGCACGATTCTCCTAAACCAGATAAAAATCTACTTCTATATCAGGAAACAATTCCTAAAACTAGAAAGGAACCACGTTCCTGAAATTTAGAGCCTCTAAAACATTTTAAACCATCTAAATTAAGATTTAAGTGAAAAAAATATTTTCAAATGAAAAACAGTCTCCCATTCAACCAACACCTATCATGTTTATCTGAATGGAAACATGTAAAACAAATAAAATGAGCGTAAAAAACAGGAACGCAAAAGCCTATTACTTGCAAACCGACCACTCCAGTTTCACCTAGCTGAACAAAGTACAAAAATAAACAGCAAAAATGATGACAAATGGAAAATCTCATGTTTTACCATGTTTATAACCAATATCGTTACTCACTCAAGCACAACAGAGGTTATACCTGCTAGTTTTTCGTGATGGCATTCCTTTAAGATAGTCCCAATAAGTTGAGTCAGAGACTTCTGAAAACCAGAGACAGATGAGAGAAATGAGCCCCATACCAAGTCTCCAAACAGGCCCTGGCCCAAAACTGTTTCTGCCTCCTACACGCTCAAGGGATAGGATACATTCTCATAAGAATCAGAAGTGTACTATGCAGACACTGAGACTTGAGAATTGAAAGCTCCTGGGAGCTGGTTAGGGAGGGGAGCTGGGATGGTTCTCATTCTCAATCCCAGCTCCACATCCAGGAGCCATGCAGCCCCTACTCATACAGAACTGCTGTCAAATGGATAGCCATCAAGCCATATTGAGAGAGTGCTAAGGAAGGCTGTCTAACTTGCACACCTTATTCTAGTCCTTCTACTGTCTCTTCTGGAAGTTCATTCTCATCCCTAATCTCAACCTTTCCTGCTTCCATTTAAATTCATTTCTTTTTTGTCCTTATTAAAATGAAGAGCAAGTTTCATCATACTCCTTGTTAAAACTACTCCCCACACGATGAATACATTTAGTCTGGACAAGAAATCAGTCACCAAACTATATTCAAATTTGTCGCCGGGCTCAGTGACTCAGCCTGTAATCCCACGCTTTGGGATGCTGAGGTGAGTGGACTGCCTGAGCCCGCGGGTTCGAGACCCACCTGGGCAACTTGGTGAGACCTCATCTCTACAGTAAATCAAAAAATCAGCCGGGCGTGGTAGCACATGCCTGTAATTCCGGCTACTCGGAAGGCTGAGGCGGAAGGATTGCTGGAGCCTAGCAGGTCGAGGCTGCAGTGGCCGGGAGCGGCCACTGCACTCCAGTCTGGGTGACAGAGTGAGACTCCAACTCAAAAAAAATAAATAAATAAATAAAATAAAATTTTGTTTATTTCTTACTAAGTCCAATTTTGTGCCTCTAATGATTTTTATTCTTCCTTTCCTGAACTTTTCCAGCTTCTCCACTTCCCCGGTTATCAGAAAACCTAAACAACACAGAGGCTCTACTGAGAATCTGACCTATGAGACCTCAGTGATGTTCTATATGGGCTGACGACTTTTCTCCATTTTCTAAGATTTCTCTGAGTCCTATAAGGATCCTGCTATCCGCAAAGCTTAAAGAAGTGTTAAGTTGTCGCTAACAACAAGTCTCAAGCTGCCCCATCCCTTTCCTGAGGGTGGTCTGATGTGTAGTCTAACATAGATGTCTGGCCCCAAACTCACCTTCCCCACTGTTGATCACAGCATTGTAGAGGCTTAATGAAGTCGAGATGTATTACATTTATCACTTGCCCTAGATCCACTCAAATCCATCACTATGTCACAGCAAGAAGTTAGATTGATCTGACAGGATTTGCTCTTCTTACCAAACCCATGTAAGTTATTACTCAGTATCCCACACTCTTCTAGCAGTTAGCTGATTGATTATCTGACGATCAGGTCAAGTATCTTCTCTGGAATCGCAGTAAACTAACGGGTCTATAATTTCCAAGATCATTCGTATTTTCCTTTTAAAGATAAGCAAGACAGCAAATGCTTCTTCCTGAGTTCTCTAAAGCAACAGCTAATGCTTTGCTAATAATGAACCAGGGCAGCCAATTCCTTAAGTGCCCTTGGAATCACATCATCAGGGTTCATTGATTCTGGAGATAATCTTTAATCAGGCCCAGATCCTGGTAAACAGCATGAAACCCTAACTCAGCCTAGCTCTGAAGGTCTTGGTGTTTAAGTCTGGGAAGAAAGGTGGTGATACAAGTGATTTAAATCTGTACTGCATTGTCTTCAGCATTATGATAAATAAATGAATGAATAAAACAATGCCCTTGAAAGAGATGAAAGATGACACTGATAGACCAAATTGAGACATGATTCAGATTTCACCTTCAGGAACACTGGTAGGACCCTCTGCAGGACAAGAGAACAAAGCTACATGATTATCTAAGTTTGTAATCTAACTGAAAAGGTAAGAAACATACATGTACGAGCATACACCAGGAAACAGAAAGCGGTAAATGCCATAATGGAGGTGCCAAGTGACTACAAGGATTCAGAAGAGGGATGAATCATATGCAACAGAGCTGTGTTAGATTTTAGTTTCACATCCCACTAGGGCTTACTTGGTCATGGGAACCTATATCACCAAAAGGGAAAATAATATGGCATATTAGAAACAAATACCTGATTCCTAACCTGGAAATATCCCAACCCACCACCCAGCTACTCCACCACACCAGAAACTCCAGTAGTTTGAGGAGGCAGAGAAGAAGCCTATTGCACAGGCTGGAGGAAGAGCAGAGAAAAGTAAATGTGGCTTGAGTGGTCCATTCACCCAGTTTCTTCTCTGAGGACATACTTCATTCTCTGAGGACATACTCCTTATCCAGCTCCTGGATCAGGAGGCCTCATCCCAATGCCCCAAAGGCAGACCACTGCTTTAAGGGAGAAGAGGAGAGAGGAGAAGGGAAAACTAAAGAGGTTGTGGCGTCTGATTTATGTAAAATAATCTACCATTCTAAAAACAGACCCCTTCCTGGAAAAAACCATGAGAAACGAACCCAGTTTATCTTTGAATGGACCCTGCTCTTCTCTGCTTTACAAGTGCCCAATGCTGAGGTCCTCTTCTCCTCATTCTTACTATCGAAAGTTGCTTCCAGACCAAAACGCCCATGCATCCCAAAATTATATACCCTATAACCTAGTCTACAGGGAAGAGTTATGGTCCTAGAATCAGGCATATTCAAGGCAAAGACAATACAATGAACTGCCACATTAGCCCCCAATCATTCCCTCAAAGCAAACACCAAGCATTTCAGTATCACCTAGAATAGGTGCCTCTCTGCTGCTAACCCAAGCTCCCCAGTAGCATTATCTTAAAAGGTAAAAGATCTTTGAACACAGTTGATGACTAAGGAAAAAGGCAAGCAAAAAGAATGTATTCCTTCCAATAAACCAACAATGGTATTTGTTGAAGTTATCTAATGCCACATAACAAATCATCATTTGTTATATCACTCACAGTTCCTGTGAGTAAGAAATTTAGGAGTTGCTCAGTTGGCTATCTAGCTCAGGCTCTCTCCTGAGTCAGATGTTTACCAGGGCTGCAGTCATCTGAAGGCTTGCCTGGGGCTGGTGGACTCCCTTCCAAGATAGTTCATTCACATGACTGGCAAGTTGGCACTAACTTCTGGTTAAATGCCTCAGTTCCTACACATATGTGCCTCTTCCCAGGACTGCTTAAGAGTCCTGGTAGCAAGGTGACTTGCTTCCCCCAAAGCAAGTGATCCAAAAGAACAAGGTAGAATGTAATAATTTTTAACTTAGCCTCAGAAGTCACACATTGTCTTTTCTACGATATTCTATTGGTTATACAGGGCTATCTCTGATTCAGTGCAGGACGAAAACTACCAAGGTTATGAATACCAGGAGGTAAGGATCACTGAGGTCATGTTGGAGGCTGGCTACCACATATAAAAGACCAAGTAAAGGTAGCAGGAGAAGGGAGAAAGAGGGGAACAGAGAGGGGAAGGATGGGAGAGAAGGAAATGTTTTGATCCAAAAGCTGAGACCAAAGAGAAACAATGTGCCCAGTTCTCCCCGGAGACTTCTCAGGTCTACCTTACCCTAGCATACCTGAACCAAGTCCTGCTTTCTAGGCAGGACCTCCAAATGAGTAGCTAAAAGCCAGGAAGACATGAGAATGCTCCTTTGGGTCCCAGGAAGCAAGACTGTCCTCCCTCCCTCTTTGCCCACCCCACCTTTTCTAAAGCAATGATGCAACAGTTACCTGAGGATGAATCTGTGGCTTGTCGCACGTGGCCTCAAAGTCCAGCACTAAAAAGTAGTGATACCTCTGGGGAGGGAAGGACACCATTGCCGCCATGGATGTGCCAAAGCCGTGGGCCGCCAGCTTTCTGGTGGATATGGAGCAGAACTCCGGAACACCACAGGGAGAAAATAAGTGGGAGCCCAGCACTTTTCTTGCTCTTGAAAGTAAATACGAAGAAAATCGAGCAGCTCCAGTCTGTAAAGGTGCTAGCATTGAACATCCAGAAGCATCTAAAACTTAGGGGAGGAAAGTTAAAAAAAAAAAAAAAAAAAGAACAGAGAGCCTGGGTTACTCCCCTCCCACTGTGGCCCTGTTCCATGTAGTCTTCAGGAATATCTACACAACAGGAGCCACTCCCTAGTGTTTCTGGGCCCCTTTTCTAAGTCACAGTGTTCACTGCTAAAGTTCAAGACCCTAATACCAGCACCTGCAGCATTATTACAGCTCTGAGTCTCCCAGATCATTCTGAAAACAATATGCAACATCAGCCTTCATCTTTAAATGGAGCTCTAAAGTTCAAAAGAGAGAAAAGAGAAAAATTCTGCAGTCACTTCTCAGGTGGCAACAGTTAACATTAAAGCTATGGGTCCCAAAGTAACATGAGGTGACTCTGTTGTACAATCAGTCCTGGGAGCTAAGTAGACTCAGACAAACAGCAGAAAATGTACAAGGCTCTCCTTAGCTCCATTAGGAGTCATTTGCCCCTGGCTTTCCTGTCTGTATCCTGACATCTCCACATACTCTCCTCCCTTCTCCCAAGGTGAAAGCAAACAAAGCCAATCACAGGGGAGCTTGCTCACAACATTCTGGTGATTCCCCAACCCCCACACGAGTAAGTGGTACCCTGGGGGAATGAACAGCGCCTGGAGAACACAGCTGGCAACAGCCTTAGGCCTTCTCATTTGCTGCCTTAGACTCACTCTCTACTAGAGGCCCTGAATGACTGCAGGACTTTTTAAATAGGAAAGAAAAAGAAAACCCAGATGTGGCAGTAATGGGAACATTGCTAAAAGTCTAGTAAAGTTTTCTGAGTGAACATGTGCAAAAAAAAAAACAAAACTGAATCACTTTTCCCTTTAAATTTGCAGAATGCCTTCTCCTCAGAAGGCTAACTAAATATAAAAAATCAAAGCCTAAGTTTTACTCACAAATAATTCAATCTTCCTTTAAAAAAAAAAAAGGAACAAAGCAGAAATGTTGTGTCTCCCCTTTTATACCCAACATTCAAATTTCCCTCAACTTTAATCCTCAAACAAGAAATCTCATTGCTTATTACAGGAATAGTCAAAGTTTATGCTTTCTGAAGCCCCATTTCAATAGAGCCAAAGGCTTGCCTCTGAATGGCTGCAGGAAGTTCAAGACCAGCCGGGCTCGGTGGCTCAGCCTGTGATCCCGTGCTTTGGGAGGCCACGGTGAGTGGAATGCCTGAGCCCGCGGGTTCGAGACCCGCCTGGGCAACTTGGCAAGACCTCATCTCTACAATAAATCAAAAAAATTAGCCGGGTGTGGTAGCGCGCGCCTGTAGTTCCAGCTACTTGGAAGGCTGAGCGGAAGGATCACTGGAACCCAGCAGGTTGAGGCTGCGGTGGCCAGGAGCATGCCACTGCACTCCAGTCAGGGTGACAGAGTGAGACTTCAACTCAAAAAAAAAAAGAAGTTCAAGACCAACCTGAGCAACACAGTGAGATTCTGTCTCTATTACTCTATTTCAAATTATAAAAATAAGTTTTAAAAAATAGCATCTACTCAAGAATAAAATGAGGCAACACCTGTAAAGTCTAAGAGCACATAAGGACTCAATAAATATTAGCCTACTATTATTACTACTACCATCCTATTGGGCTATGTCCATCTAGCCAAGCCTGGATCTCCCCATATTTAGGGCCTATAAATCCAATGAATGCATAAGGCAACCTCCAAGAGTAACACTGATGCCTTCCATATCCCTAAAATGCTCTAGACCTCCCACAGAGCACACTATATATACCCTCTTCCCTTCCACGGACAACACACTGATGGCCAGTGGACCTCTTGCCTGCAGGTCTTGCTTTCTCATTTGATTTCACCCACATCAAAAAGCTTCTCTTGTAGGCAGTCTTGAGAGTAGATGTTAAGAGGCCAGGCCTCTACAAGTCAGCAGTCACTGGGTTCTACACTTCCATTACTTCTAACAACCAAATTTAGCTCAAGTCAGGAAACAGGGCACCTCTACCTATTCCCTTCCTTGAAAATTCAATCTTAAAGCCACTAAATGCAGCAAAGGAAGGCAGGTATCTATACCAGTTGGGGTGGAGGCAGAAGGGTCTGGGGAGGCAGGCAGTGTCAGAGCCCAGGCAGAGTAAAAAGGGCATCCATGCAGAGGTGGGAAGGCATGGTGTAGCAAGTCAGAGCCAAGTAGGCGTGTAGAGAGCATCCATATCAGGGGGAGGCAGTCTGATGTGGGGAGTCACAGGCAATGTAAAAGAGGAACTCATGAGGAGTAAAGGGCAGCAATGGGATATTAGTTACATACAGATAAATTAATCAAAGAAGTGCATATATTACGGATAATAGGAACCAGGTTTCTCACTATTAGAGGGAGGAGTTAAAATATGAAAAGAGAGAAACTCTGTGGTGTTGGATTGGAATTGGCAGGAAAAGTATAAACGCATGGTTTCTGATATATGTATATAAATCGAGATGTAAAAGTGAGTATGATAGATAGGTACACACAAATATACACACACATGAATACCTATATATTTTCTAGCTCAGTCTAAGTAAGGGCCAGGGAGCAGCAACACTCAATAGCAATGAGCATACCTAGCACACCTAAACACCATTCTCCACTAAAAGAAACAGAGGCCGGGCACAGTAGCTCAAGCCTGTAATCCCAGTACCTTGGAAGGCCTGAGCCCATGGATTCAAGAACAGCTTGGGCAACTTGGTGAGACCTCATCTCTACAATAAATCAAAATATTAGCAGGGTGTGGTAGCGTGCACCTGTAGTTTCAGCTACTTGGAAGGCTGAGGCAGAAGGATCGCCTCAGCCTGGCAGGTCGACACTGAGGCAGCCGTGAGTGTGCCGCTGCACTCCAGCCTGGGTGAAGGAGTGAGACTCCAACTCAAAAAAAAAAAAAAAGAAAGAAAGAAACAGAGCTCCTTTGAAAAATGGCTGATTCCAGGGCTGTGGCAGAGAAAATACAAGACGAGCCTGGAACATGTATCTAAAAGCACAGAAATGCTCCAAGAATGATGGAAACATATCAAAAGAACCCAAAAGCCACCATAACAACGATAATAATGCCAATAATAAAGCCAATAAACAATAATAATAATGGATTATAATGCATACAATATAAACTGTAAGTCCACAAAGATATAAATAAAGTTTGATGAGGGATATTTACATAGTTTCAAGTATCTACTCACAAAATACTTATTAATTACAACTGGGAGTAATTTCATAATGGAGAAGTCTGACATATAACACCTTAATCAGGTGATCAAAATGGACATTATCAAGGCTAGGAGTGGTGGCTCATGCCGGTAATCACTTTGGGAGGCAAAGGCAGGAGGATTGCTTGAGCCCAAGAGTTCAAAACCAGCCTAGGCAACATGGTAAGACCTCATCTCTACAACAACAAAAATCAAAATATCTGCCAAGTGTGGTGGTGCACACCTGTAGTCCCAGCTACTTGGGAGGTTGAGGTAGATGGATCACCTATGTCCAGGAGCTCAAGGCTGCAGTGAGCTGTGATTACGCCATTGCACTCTAGACTTGGCAACACAGTGAGACCCCAACTCAAAAAAAAAAAATGAACATAATCAGTATGACATAAACCAAAATCAAGAGCCTTCTGAAAGCATGCAATGAGAAGAATATAGTATCATTTCTGTGATATTCCTGCCAAAGTTGCATAACCTAAATAGAATCATGAGAAAACATCAGACAAACCCTAAACTGAAGGACAATCTATGCAATAACCAGTCTTTAATCTAAAAAGGTCATGAATGTCAAGGAATGTTTACTGAAGAAAACCTAAAGGAGACTAACAATACTTGATTACTAAATACAACCAACCTACAATTCTGAACTGGATCATTGTGCTGGGACAACTGGCAAAACTTGAATGGATTTTGAGGATTAGATGGAGGCAGTCTATTGATGTGCAATTTTCTGATTTTAATGGTTGTATTGTGGCCAGGTAGGAAAATGTCCCTGCTTGTAGAAAATATGCACAAAGCATTCAGGGAGCTGGGACACTAGGTGGGCAGTTTAACCTTCAAATGGCTCAGGGGGGAAATTTCTTTGTATCGTATTTTCAACTTTTATATAAATTTGGGCTATTTCAAACTTTTTAAAATTTGCTTTTTAAAATCTATGTGCAGCTGGGCAAGGTGGCTCAAGCCTGTAATCTCAGCACTTTGGGAGGCTGAGGCGAGAGGATTGCCTGAGCCTGTAGGTTCGAGACCAGCCCAGGCAACTTGGTGAGACCTTGTCTCTACAACAAATCAAAAAATTAGCCGGGAGTGGTAGCGCACACCTGTAGTTCTGGCTACTTGGAAGGCTAAGGCGGAAGGATCACTGGAGCCCAGTAGGTCAATGCTGGGGTGGCCATGAGTGTGCAACTGCACTCCAGCCTGGGCGACAGAGTGAGGGTCCAACTCAAAAATAAAATAAAATAAAATCCAAGCCGGGTTCAGTGGCTCAGCCTGTAATCCCGCGCTTTGGGAGGCTGAGGTGAGTGGATTGCCTGAGCCCGCAGGTTCAAGACCAGCCTGGGCAACTTGGAGAGACCTATCTCTACAATGAATCAAAAAATTAGCTGGGTGTGGTAGCACGTGCCTGTAGTTCCAGCTACCTGGAAGGCTGAGGCGGAAGGATTGCCGGAGCCCAGCAGGTCGAGGCTGCAGTGGCTGGGAGTGTGCCACTGCACTCCAGTCTGGGCGACAGAGTGAGACTCCAACTCAAAAAATAATAATAATAATAATAACAAAATCTATGTGCAATGTGGTTTTTTAAAAAAACTTAAAAACAAAGCAGACAATATGTGAGGGAGAGCACTCTCCCCATGATTGCCCACAGAAGGTAGGCTGCACACTCTCCTCTGCAAGGAAGCTGGCAAAGGCCAGCCCTCAAAGCATCTTGCAACCCAAACAGTCTCCCTATCCTGCTGTGTCTTCATCAGAAGTGCACCCACTCAATGTCCCCCTCACTGGCACTTGTCACCATAAAGCCTTCTTTGGAAACACCCCTGCTCCCTGCAGTAGTATCCCACCTGCCCTGGCACCCCTTGGTATTTTAAGGACTTTTCTTTTCTACTAATGTCTGTATGCTTAAAGAAACAGTTCTGAGTCTGTGTATTTCTGCAAACTATCTTTCATCAGAAACCAAGATTTATACACATTTATTCTCAGACATCCTTTTCCTTATCCTAGCCAAGTAAAGGTAGTAAGTAGACTATGACAAGGAAGAAAATGAGTGATTCTTTCCTCAAAATGAAGGGACCAGCCCCCTCCTTCACCCCCATGGGTACAGGGGAGGGGTAAATAGGGGCTGCCACAGGGCTGGCCTGATTTGGGGAAACAGGCCGGAACTACAGCCCCTGGAGGATGGTCTCGGTGCAGAGTATTTACACAACAGACACCAATGGCTCCTCTGCAGCCATTACTGTCTATCAGGTAAATAACACATGTGCCAAAACACACATTTAATGAGGGAAATAATATGCCTTTATAAAAAGACTCAATTCGTATTTACCTGAGAGACCAAGAAGCACCAAATCACCAGATTAGTGGAACCACAGAGGAGTCGTTCTGGTGTCTTGGGTAAATAGACATTTTATAGCCTCCATTACTGGAGGTGGGGAGAAAGGGCAAAGGGAGGGGGTCATCCTTTAACATCCACACACACAGGCCAGGGGAGCCACGGGAATGGGAAAAGAAAAGGAGCCTATCAGGAAACATGTGATCTACTCCACTCCACCTCCTCAGCCACACTAGAAGCTCTGGGAGGGTATGGGTTTAAACCCCTGGATTAAATTCATTCCATTAAAAGCCAAACTGGGGTACATTCCCCAGCAACTCCAAAGTACTAGAAACAGGCTCTGGTACTGACTGGAAGCACCTGGACCACTACGGCCATAGCTTCCTCAGTTTCCACACCTGGGAAAAGTCCCTGTCCCAATCTTACCTATAGTATCACAAGTGCTTAAGCACCTAACTCACAGAAACAATAAAGAACATAGTAATACCTGTCTGGAACTCACTTAGTCATAGGCTTTGTCTCAGGCAGCTAAAAATAGCCTGGGAAAACATAAATAAACTGCATGCCTTCAAAAGTCATAATCTTCAACCTAATAAATACATCCTTACTGTCGGAGCACTTTGCAAAAACAAGATTGTCAAAGGTGAAAGAAACACAGTCCAGCCAGCCAGGGAAAATGAGGCCCAGAAAGAGAATAGGACTGCCCGAGGTTCACATAGCAAAAAAGAGAACAGAACTCAGGGCTCCCAACTCCAAAGCCAGGGTCTCAAGCCACTGCTCCAACACAAGGAACAGGCCTCACTACTCGTCCCCTAAACTTCTGTCCAGCCTCACAGAAAAGGCTTGGAGCCCAAGGGCTCTGTCTAGTCTGTTGAAGGTTACAGGCTGGAGACAAGACAAAGCTTGACATATCCTGAAACTTCTACATGGCCCCAAAGTGGAAAGGAAGCAGGAACTCTAAAGATAGGTCCTCACTTCAACAAAACAGTCTCCTCCCCTCTACAACCAGTCACTGTCATGGTCTGTAGCTACAGCTGCTTCAGCTTCAAGGCAGGGCTAGGGAGAGTAGGCTCCACTCCCCCCCACCCCCCCACCCCCAGCAGCTGCTAATCCAAACTATCAGCAGAGTCAAAGTCACTAAAGGCCGTCAGGAACACCAAATTCTGATGACAACTTCACAGGCCACAGCAGGCTTACACTCCCCTTCAATTGGCCTGCCTCAGCAGCTCAAGGCAGCATATAAAAAGAAGTGATTGTTTCTGATTTGCCTGTTGTCTGCTAAACTATCAGCCATGCTCAATAGCCTGGGCAAACTCCTTCCAGGGGCCAAAGCTGGAAGACATCTTTTTGCAAAATCTTGCAAGTCATTTACAAGCCCATCACACACAAAAAGGGGCAAAGTCTTGCTTCATAACACACCATAAATAGGCTAGAGGCGAAAGGAGGGCAGGGTATGATACCATCACCCTGTTAAGCACCTCCCACACTTCCAGACAGCAGGTGACCCTAAGAGAGGTACCCAGGACTGTTAAACATTTTCTTTTTTTTTTAATTATAAAGATGTGGGGTATAATTCAGGGTTAGGTATACAAACATTGATTATACAGGTACCCTTGTTGATGAGGTATGCCATGTTAAACACTTTCTACTCCCGCTTTCAAGATGGAGAATTAGTATAGAAGCAGGGAATCATACAATCTAGTGTTAAAACACCATTAATAGATAAACCTAGGTTCAATCTTGACTCGGCTATAAATTCTTCATAATAATAGCATAATAATATTAATATCTATATCTTTGGGGTTCAATTCAACCATACAATGTATATAAAATGATTTGCACAATAGTAAGTGCTTTAAAAAAGGGAACTACTGTTGTAAATACGTGAGAAAGAGAAAAGAAAAACACCATTTTCTGAAAATACTATAAGCCAGACACTGTATTAGTGATTTACACATTTTATCTCATTTAATCCTCCCAACTATCAAGCAAAATGGGTAACAGTATTCCCACTTTACACATGAGAAAACTAAGGCTCAGAGGCACTCAGCTCTTTGGGGCTCTGTTCTCCTCTGCCACGTTTGATGACCCACATTTCCCCCTTGACTAATTCCCCCATCAACCATAGGGCTAACAATGCATATCAATGTTTTCTCTTGAGGTAAAGTGTGTTTTTAACTAAAAGTAACTCAGCCTTAAACAATAACTAAGTCTGTTCAAATTATCCCAATTTGTTTTTAGAATTTATATATATATATATATATATATATATATATATATATATATATATATACACATTTATATTTTTGTTGTTGTTGTTGGGGTCTCACTCTGTCACTCAGGCTAGAGTGCAGTGACACAATCACGGCTCACAGCAACCTCGACCTCCTGGGCTCAGGCAGTCCTCCCACCTCAGCCTCCCAAGTGGCTGAGATTACAAGACATGAATGACCATGCTCGGCTAATTTTTTTGTTTTTTGGTATAGATGAGGTTTCGCTATGTTGCCCAGGCAGGTCTTGAACCCCTGCAAGCAATCCTCTCAACTCAGCCTCCCAAAGTGCTGAGATTACAGGTCTGAGCCACTGCATCTGGCCTTTTGTTATATTTTAAAAAGAAAAATTATGAGCTGGACTCGGTGGCTCAGCCTGTAATCCCGCACCTTTGGGAGGCTGAGGTGAGTGGATTGCCTGAGCCCGCGGGTTCGAGACCCGCCTGGGCAGGCGAGACCTCATCTCTATAATAAATCAAAAAATTGGCTGGGCGTGGTAGCGCACGCCTGTAATTCCGGCCACTCGGAAGGCTGAGATGGAAGGATCGCCGGAGCCCAGCAGTTTGAGGCTGCAGTGGGGACGACAGAGTGAGACTCCAACTCAAAAAAAAAAAAAAAAAGAAAGAAAAATTATGGCCTGAGCACAAGAACAAAAACAAGAAGGGGTGCCCTGAATTAAAACAATTGCACAACAAGGGTGCCTGAACGAAGCATATTTGTATACCTAACCCTTAACTGTACCCCACAATATCATAATAAAAAATATTATTAAAAAAAAACAAAACAAAAAAACAACTGCAGCACAAGAAACTTGAAGCCTCTTCTCAAACACAATTCCACTTACAGAGTGGAAAAACTGGCAGGTGGGAGGGTTACAACCAGCTCTTACTCAGGTCCTCAAATGTGATGTTTCTTTTTACAAATTTGTGCCTTGGCAAATGATACTCCTCCTGTTTTGGAATGCACTTCCATTTTTCACGAGGCTAATTATTACTCCTTCAAAATCCAGCTCAAATCTCCCCTCTTTAGTAGCTTTCTCTGACACCCTATCATAACATTAATTGCTTCAGTATGATCCAGTAGCACAGTTTATTCCTATTCATAACTTTTTTTTTTTTTTAGTTGAAGTCTCACTCTGTCACCCAGGCTGGAGTGCAGTAGCACACTCATAGCCACCACAGCCTCGACCTGCTGGGCTCCAGCGATCCTTCCGCCTCAGTCTTCCAAGTAGCTGGAACTACAGGCGTGCATTACTATGCCCAGCCAATTTTTTGATTTACTGTAGAGACGAGGTCTCGCCAAGCTGCTGGTTCAGGGTGGTCTTGAACCTGCGAGATCAGGCAATCCACTCGCCTCAGCCTCCCAAAGTGCTGGGATTATAGACTGAGCCACTGAGCCCAGCCCCCTATTCATAACTTTTATCTCACTATATTGTAAGATGTTAGGTATGTTTATCCTACTACCAGAAATGTTCAAGGAGTTAGGGGAAAGGATGGAAGATAGCAGTATTAGGTATAGATGAGCATGTGTGTGTGTAAAAAAAAGCACACATGACATGACCAGTAGTGACTTGTTTTTTGTCAGACCCTTGAATGCATTTTAAAATTTCAAATAGCATTAAAGAAAAGCATGGAATTAGTTGGATTTTTGTTGTTGTTGTTGTTGTTTTAATTCTAAATGGTGCGTGAGTTTTAAAAGCCTGAGAAACACTTAGCTAGATCTTCAGGGCAAGGACCACATTTTATACACTTCTGTATTCCTAGCACTTAGCACAGGGCCAGGCACAAAGGAGGAAATGTCTGCTGAATGAATTAATATGTCCAAAGTCATAATGCCAACTGCTCTGGAATTAGAACGTGCTAGAGCGGGGTCTAAGCACCACATATAGCCTGTTTTCTTTCTCTTTCTATCCTTCCTCCTACCCCACCCCATTGCCCTCTCCACTAAAAAAAAAAAAAAAAAAAGAGCACAGGGGAAAGAGAGAGAGAAAGAGAGAATTGCCTTGGTGCTGGAATACCATTAAAAGGATTAATTTAGGGTCCGGTGTTTGGACTGTCACATCCAATCACTACTCACAGATCTACAGCTTCCCAAATCAGGCTCATGCAAAGAGGAATCAATTGCAAGGACACAGAGGGTCTGAACAGGCATACTAATGGCCTCCTGAGGTGCCAGCGGCCAGCTTTGACACTCCCATAAATTATCTGCCTTTTGATTTTACCTGTAGCTGTGGGGCACAAGGCACAATTTTGAACATATCAAAGCAATCCCTCGTAACCCAAGTCTCCCCAAGGAATGTCCCCAAAGAGGAAAGGCTAAAAACAACGACCCAAAGGGAATCTGCTTCCTAACAAGTCTTGTTCTAGCAGTCATCAATTAAAACCCAACAGAACCAAGTGGATAAAGTGGGACCCAAATCAAGCCTAGTTGATCTGGGCAAGGCGTGCAGTTCTACAATGACTATGCTACTCTCACTCAAGGGAAGAGAAATCACAGCAATAAACACAATTTCATCTGAACGCAAATCAGTGCTAGCTTTGACGGTACCTCACAGCATGACCTCAGGCAACTCACTTAACCTTCCTGGGCCTCAGTTTCTTCACATGGGTAACAAAGACAAGAATGCTGACCACCTGACCCACTTCCCAGAGTGTTGGTGAAAAGTAATAAAAAACATTTGAGAGGCACTTTACAAAGATGTAGAGCCACAAGGGTGGCAACACTAATAAATGACCCCAGACAGACAGGAAGGAATGACTGGTCACACTTTGGTGAATTTCTGTCAGGAAGTCGTTCACTCAATTCGCTCCACTGATGATACTGGGACTAAGGTCCACCCAGAAAAAAGTTCTGGGATTCTGAATGGAACTCCTGCTGTCTGAAAATTGTCCATTATGAAAAGTGGTGCCTTGCTTAATTGTAAATTCCTCCTGTGGTTCCATATGTTCACAGTGACAACTGTGAGAACCCAAAACACACGAAGTCAAAGGCCAAGTCACCCAACTACTGGAAGCTTTTAAAAAAATTATTAATTGTGTAAAATACTATTACATTGTGCTAAGTGCTTTACAAACATTATTAAATCCTTTAACCAACCCTATTAAGTTCCATTATCTCCATTTTACAGAAAGCAAAGTGAAGCTCAGAGAGGTAAGTGACTTGCCCAAGGTCACTTAAACTGTTATCAGAAGCCTATAGGCTTCCCACTAGCAATGCAAGTACATTGGGGCCTGTGGGAAAAAGACAAAAGGAAAGAGCAGACACAGGACTCACAGCCCTAACCTATTCACTGGGCACTCATCAAATACAGTATTTCATTTGGTGTCTGTTTCTGACATATACCATCATAGCTGAACTGGGAGACATTTCCAAAACCAAGAAAAATCTGCTATAAGCAAGAAAAGGAGAGATTGCGTAGGACATATATAGAATTAGGACAATTCCCTGGAAAGCATAGGAAAATGGGTCATCTTCTGTGTGTACATTTCAAGAAGTTCAAAGTAACTGACATTAATCTATGACCAAGGTCCTCCCAGGACTCCATTTATTTTATAATTCCTTCATTAGAATATAGTTTCCAAAACCTTTTAATTCATTCTATATACCAACTTTCCATTCCTACATCTTTTCCAGACTGTAAAATAGGAGCTGGAATCGCCAACAAATTCTTCGGCAGACATCCTGTAAGCTCCAATAGAGGTCAAAAGTCAATCAGAAAACCAATATACACATATATGAAAAGATACAGTTATACTCAATTTTTAAGGGCCAAATTACTGCCATAAAAGAATACTGCCATGTAACTGCTATAGCCTTGACTGGACTCTCTACCTCCAGTATTGTCTGTCCCCTTCAATCCATTCTTCACACTGAAATCACAGCAAACTTTCTAAAACAAAAATCTAATGTGTCTACTGCTTAAAACCTCTTAATGGCTTCTTACTGTTCTCAAATCTGATCCAGGGGTCAGCAAACTATGGTCCATGGGCCCAATCCAGTTGCTACCTGTTTTTATAAACAGTTTTATTGGAACACATCCATGATCATTTGTTTCCACACTGTCTATGGCTGCTTCCATATATAACCATAGAGTTGAGTAGTTTGAGAGATTCACAAAGCCAAAATATTTACTGTCTTCTTTATAGAAAAAGTTTGCAGACCCATAGTCTAATCCTAAGAGTTTAGAAGGCTCTGGTCTCTGCTTACCTTTTCTGCATCATCTCTTACCACACCTTCCCATTCCTGCCCACTATGCACTCTGTTTCAATCACACTAAACTTTCTCAAACTCATCAAAGTTCTGATACTTGGTCCCTCAAGTCTTCACCTAATATTTTTTTTCAGTGTTCTTTGGGTGTTCATTTCATTCTAGGTGAGGAAGTTACTTCCTCTGAGAGGCCATTCCCGAGTTCACAAGTCTGGACCAAGGACCTTCTGAGTACTCCCAAAGCAACTACACTTCCCTTATTGTACTCTCAAAGTGTCTCATAACTGCCTTTTTACTATGTGTCTCTCCTATGAATTTGTAAGCTCTGTGTTTCAGGGACAGTGGCTATCTTGTTCACCACTACAATCCAAGGGACTAGCAAAGTTTCTGGCCCTTAGTCACTGAACAAACAAGTTCCAAGTCCCTGTGGATATCAATCATCAGAGTCCGCCTTTTTAGCCACCTTCTGATCCCTGAAAAATGTAGAAAGATTGGGATTAACTATCTACCCAAAGAAGACACACAATCTAAATTAAACCAAGATCCCAAAGGCCTGGGTCAAATATTATCAAAAGCCAAAAAAGAGCTGGGCATGATGGCACACACCTGTAGTCTCAGCTACTCAGGAGGCAGAGGCAGGAGGATCACTTAAGCCCAGGAGCTTGAGTCCAATGTGGGCAACACAGCAAGATCCTGTCTCTAAAAAAAATTTTAATTTTTTTTTTTTGAGTCAGAGTCTCACTCTGTCATCCAGCCTAGAGTGCAGTGGCACACTCACGGCCACCACAGACTTGACCTGCTGGGCTCAGGAAATCCTGCTACCTCAGCCGGGCATGGTGGCACACACCTGAAACACAGAACTGGAACTACAGGTGTGTGTCACCATGCCCGGCTAATTGTTTTTTTATTTATTGTAGAGACGAGGTCTCACCATGTTGCCCAGGCTGGTCTCGAACCTCTGGGCTCAGGCAATCCTCTCGCCTCCAACTTCCAAAGTGCTGGGATTACAGGTGTGAGCCACTGTGACAAAAATTTAAATTTAAAAAGCCAGATGAAATGTGTTTCTTCCTATGGTTCCAAGATGTGTATTTCTCAGGACAAAGGGTTATTCTAGCTCTATTCAACTATTCTGAACTTAAAATAGGGGTTTACAAGATGCCCATAAAGAAATCATGACAAGCTGGGCTCGGTGGCTCAGCCTGTAATCCCGCGCTTTGGGAGGTTGAGGTGAGTGGACTGCCTGAGTCCGCGGGTTCGAGACCTGCCTGGGCAACTTGGTGAGACCTCATCTCTACAATAAATCAAAAAATCAGCCGGGCATGGTAGCACATGCCTGTAATTCCGGCTACTTAGAAGGCTAAGACGGAAGGATTGCCGGAGCCCAGCAGGTTGAGGCTGCAGTGGCCGAGAGCGGCCACTGCACTCCAGTCTGGGCAACAGAGTGAGACTCCAACACAAAAAAAAAAAAGAAAAGAAATCATGACAGAACTTGAGACTCTGGAATCTGGATCCCTTGCTTCAACTCTCATCACTTTAGACTTTGGGTAACTTTCAATAGGCTTTGAGCATATGCTGTCTTATCAGAAGAAGCTACAGAAAAATACAATCTGCGCCAGCCCCCACCACCTACCCTCCAAGCCCAAATACTCAGAAGGAAGTCAAGTCAAACTTGACCATGCAACAGGATTCTCACCTCTCCTTACTTCGAAGATGCCAAGACTGGCAGCTGGGGATGGTGAAGGTTCTGTGACAGCTGGAAAGCCCCAATGCTGTGGACAAATACACATCTCTGCAACAAATCTATTTCAATACAAAGGATCAAATTCCCATTAAGGATTACACCACATCTTAAACTCCTAAACTCAAACTTTGAAATAACAGCTAGCTTTATGGAAAGACAGTGCCCCTATGGAGTTTTCAGGAGTTATGAGTATAAATTTGTTTTTGTAATGATTTTCATGTTCTCTAGTAGTATTCTCTAGCACTTTTCCTCCTAAGGTGGCTTACCTTCTAAAAACACTAAACATTTACCATATCTGAGCTTAGACTAAGAAAGATGGCCATGAAGTAGTGGCTCTCTGGATAATTTCAGAATCCTACTCTAGTCAAAGAGGAAGACACTGGTAAGGCTGACAATATTCAGAACTGGGGAACTAAGGCTTGGCCAGGACTAGGGGAGGTATTCATTGCCACAAACCCACAGGCCATATTGCAAATGGCCACACAGACCAGGAAACACTTTCAGGATATTTCCAAGTCTGCCTCAAGTTCTTCAAAAGTCAAGGTAACTAAATGACAAGTCAAAACATCAATAGAAATCCACCATACTTATCAATTCAGATCTTCCAAAGGCCTAGAAGCTGCACAGATGCCCTTGTAAGCTACTGATTACTGATGTCCTTTGCACAAAAAAAAAAAAAAAAAACCCAGGAATGGAACCAATATATTCCCGTCTACCACTCTACACATTTAAGACTCTATTCTACTCAGATTCCTTTGGAAAAGGCCACTCACCAATTTACCCCACCACAAAGAAAACACTTTTCAAAATGAAAGGGAATAAAAGCACTTTTATTTAGAAATTTCAAGTTGGAAGAGCTCTTAGCCAAGCTCTATGACCTAGCTAGCTGATTATTTACAGGATCTTTGGGCAGGAATTGTTAATGAGTTTTTAATTTGGAGTGCTTAAGTTGCCAAAGTGCTCTGAGCTCCAGTGAAGCACCACAAAATCCATAAAGGAAACCTTATCAATCACTTCCCAGCAGCTCCCTTCCCCCATCCCCCACCTCCTGCCTAAAGGCAGTCAAGTGGGTTTCTAACCAAGATCACAGACACACATTAGTGGAGTCACACTCCAAGTACCTGTTTATAAATTGGCTTTTAAATGGTAGGGGATTCAGGTATAATATACTTAAGCTCCAAGCAGGAACCCACTAAAACAAGGCATGCTGTGTATGATAAAGTCAGAATAAAGCAGAATTTAATGAAGCCAATTTCTGGAAGAAACTCTACAATCAAAAAATCATTCAGCCAATCACAACCTACTATAGTTCAAATAGAGTACAGTCTTTTAGCCAATTGGATTCACGTCTTGCTGCCCTTCAGCAGAGAGACTGATGAAATGTTTGACAAGAGTACATGCCATTGAAGCAGCCAGAAACCTCTCAGAGGCAATGATGGGCACTATCCGTTGCAAAATCCACCCCTAAGGTTCCAAAACCCCATTGAGAGGCCTCATATCCAGCATCTTCCAAGTCAACAAGGAGCAGTTATATTTTGCACGAACTCGCAGTCAAGCCTCAATCCAAGTTCATGCTTTTTTTAAGGAAACACCTGTTGCTGGACCATCTACAGGAAAGGCAAACAGAAAGCTAGCCAGGTTAGGCTTCTTATTCACTCCTTCCACCACCACTACCACCAATTCAGATTTACAAAGATGTAAACTGCTAACCTATGTGTGTGCGTGTGTGGGGGAGGAAGGAAAGGGGATGTTTCATCTACAATCTCCTTGCTCTGTTTCCAACCTCTCTAGCCAAACCTCTCTTTCTCTTCTCCAGTAATTCCAGCGAATAAGTCAGCTCTCTTAATCAACTCATCCAGTCTGCTTTGCAAAGCCCTGCCCTGCTCCCCCTCCGCCAGAACGTTACTCAGTAGATCATGCACCTAGGGTAAGCACACAGGCCAACACCCCAGGCTGCACAAATTCTTCGCGCCGCGACCCTTGCATCCCGCATGCATTAACCAGGGCCCGGGGGGGGGGGCACTCAGCATCACCCACCCCGGGGTGTTGCCCCCAACTTGGGCCCATCCAAGTCCAGGGGAGCGTAAGGGGAGGGGCAGGGGGCCAGGAGACCAGCCCTCCTTCCCAGGGCCGCCCCCGACCCCCGTCAGCTGCGGAAGAGGCTGTCGCCATGACAACGCCCCCTCCTCGGGGCCAGCGCGGCAGGCTCCCTCCAGATGCAGGCCCCGACGTCTCCCTCGGCCTCAGCAGGCGCTCAGGACAGTTGACGGCGGCGGGCACGGCCCGCACCGACTGTGGCGCCAGTCGGGCAGAGGCAGGGCCAGCTCCGCCGGTTCCCCACCGCCCGTTCCCGGCCGCCTCAACAGCGGCAGCCAGCACCACGAGTCCACAACACACCGACTCACCTCCGCGCACTCTGACCCCGACCGACGAGGCAGACGGGCGGGCGCTGTGGCCAACCGCTGAGACCGCAGCCGGCCCCTCTGACCAATGGGCTGCAGGGGGCGGGGCTTCGACTCCCCAAATGCTCGCTCTACCGCCGACATGCGCGCTAAGGTGTGTCAAGATGGTGACTGCGGACAGCCGGCCTGATGGGACTTGTAGTTTTGAGGTTGCACCTACTCAAGAGAAGGCGGGGGCCACTTGTGAGCTGTGTAAGGAATTTTTTTTATTAAACGAAAACTTTCTAAGGTCTTAGAGCGGCCCAGGTCTCCCACCTCCTTTCTCAATATACCCATAAGGTGAGTATAGGCTCACAAGGTGACTGGTTCTATTTAGATGACACCTTCTCATGATTCATTCATTCAACAAGTCATTATTATTTATTAACTACTCTCTGATGAGAGCCTGGAGGAGACCTGAGAGGAGGAGAGGTTAGGTTAAGAGGAAAATGTTGAGATTTCTGAAGGGTATTTCTAAGGAAAAATAACTGATTTGTTCAGGTTCACTCAGAGGAAACTTCATGCTTAAAAGGATTCTGGCCTCAGATGTGAGAAGTTTCCACAGTCAGTCTCTCCAGTGAGCTGGAAAAAACTCTGGCCAGAGTGAAACACCAGCAGTGTGTTTCTTCGTCTTAGCTATGCCTCTCTGGGAAGTTTTAAGTCCTGGGTTGTGAGCTGGAAAACTCTAGCATTGGCTAAACCAATGATGGCTTAGACAGCTTCCCAGTCAGTCAGAACCCATCTTCTGGGCCCAGCTTCAGTTACCAAGTCTCTCTGCGTGCCATCTGCATATTTTCGCTTAAGACAATGATGTCATTTCTGAGCCCTACCACAACTGAGATCTGACCCTAACATACTGGTTCCTGCCTGAGCTGATTACCTGGTAATCCCCTAATCAGGGAATGTCTTTCTAAATTCCATCCACTTAATAAGTTAGGTGGTTCTACTGTGTACCCACAGCGTTTATCACATTGTTTTATAATTATCTATTTCCTTGTTGTCTCTCCTCTAGGACTGTAAGCTCCTTTAGGAAAATAGGAAGAAGTCCTGGGCACTATGGAAGGCTCCATGAAGAGCTGGGCATTAAATAAAGCCTCCAAATTTTAGGAAAATTTCCATATTGTTTATGCTGTATCAATAATACCCAGCACAGTGCTAGGCATAGAGCAGGCCCACAGTAAATGTCTGTGAACAAATGAGGGAATAAACAGCAGCAAGGACAGACTTATACCAAGGTCAGTATAGAATAGGTACATCTGCCTATTCTCCATTTCTTGGAGTTGGAGCTGGGTCTTCCTCCTCCTGTTGTTACCTAGATATTAACCCCAATTTGTCAGTCAATCCACATATATTTATAATGCCTGTCTTGTCAGGCACTGCTTTCTGTTGCTGAGGATTCAATGGTGAATAAGACACACAAAACATGTGTCCCCAAGGAGCTTTTAAATTGGAGAAGGGAGAGGAGGAAGAATGGACAATAAACAATTAAGTAAGTAAATATACAAATATGACAAATAAGGTCCAGCATGGTGGCTCACATCTGTAATCCCAGAACTTTGGGAGGCCAAGTGGGAGGATTGCTTGAGGCCAGGAGTTCAAGGCTACAGTAAGCTATGATCACCCCACTGCATTACGAAATGGGCAACAGAGCAAGACCTTGTCTCTAAAATAAAAGGGAAAAAAAGGCAAATAAGAGGCAGTGAGATGACTTTGTTATATCCTTTGTTAAATTCTAAGTTCTGGCCTGAGAGTAGGACACAGTCAATCTTCATAGCCATAAAAATAAAATAAATGAGCACGGGCTCGGTGGCTCAGCCTGTAATCCCGCGCCTTTGGAAGGCTGAGGTGAGTGGATTGCCTGAGCCTGCAGGTTCGTGACCCGCCTGGGCAGCGAGACCTCATCTCTACAATAAATCAAAAAATCAGCCAGGCGTGGTAGCGCATGCCTGTAATTCCGGCTACTCGGAAGGCTGAGGCGGAAGGATCGCCGGAGCCCAGCAGGTCGAGGCTGCGGTGGCCGAGAGCGGCCACTGCACTCCAGTCTGGGCGACAGAGTGAGACTCCAACTCAAAAAATAAATAAATAAAATAAAATAAAATAAATGAGCCGGGCTCAATGGCTCAGCCAGTAATCCCGCGCTTTGGGAGACTGAGGTGAGTGGATTGCCTGAGCCCGCGGGTTCGAGACCTGCCTGGGCAACTTGGTGAGACCTCATCTCTACAATAAATCAAAAAATCAGCTGGGCGTGGTAGCACATGCCTGTAATTCTGGCTACTCGGAAGGCTGAGGCAGAAGGAAGGCCGGAGCCCAGCAGGTCGAGGCTGCAGTGGCTGGGAGTGTGCCACTGCATTCCAGTCTGGGCGAGAGAGTGAGACTCCAACTCAAAAAAAAAAAAATGAATGAAATATATGTATGCTATGGATTGGAGGCTTTATTTAATGCCCAGCTCTTCATGGAGCCTTCCATAGTGCCCAGGACTTCTCCAGAATGTGCTCTTTCCTTCTTGGTGCTCTAGGGCTCAACCGTACAGCTTTTAGGTCTTGCTAGACTGTAAGTTATTTTTGTACAAAGACCAAGAAAAATACATTCAAGGAACAGGACAGTTTGAGAACTCAGTATATACTTGGTGCCTTGCACTGCCATCTGACCCAGCATTTGGCTCCCTCAAGCTTTGGCTCTGTTGTGTGCTATCCAAAGGTTATGTTCTCAAATTTAATTGGGGAGTATAATCCCAAAACACCAAGAGTGAGTGGAGCCAGGCTCAGTGGCAAATACCTGTAGTCCCAGCTACTCTGGAAGCAGGAGGCTAAGGCAGGAGGATCACAAGAGTTCAAGGCTAGCCTGGACAACATGGTGAGACCATGTCTCTTAAGGTAAATAAGAAGAGTGAGGAGAAAAAGGAAGTGAAGCAGGAAAGGAGGTGAAGAAAATACAAGATAGTGTATTACAAAGAAGTTGGCCAGAGCCTCAAAGAAAACACAACTAGTTGATCTGTTATACAGGATGTATCCTAGACAGACCATGTGGAACCATTGTGTCTGATAGGGAGAAAGGAAGGGTTACATTACCCCACTACTCTGGTAGCCACAGGGAATGCCAGATTCCACACCCTGAAGCACAGTCATTCATCTGAGAATAGAAATGGTAGGAGGAGTCAAAGCCTCTGGTTTGGTCAGAGTGGATTCACTGCAGTCCAACCAAAGTGGGCACATTGGAGGCTGTGTCAAAACCCAACCCTCATGCCAGGGGAGACTAAGGTAAGCAGATGTGTGATGAGGTAGCAGTGACAGTGGAGCTGTCCAATAAACAAGTGGCCAATGGCTGGGGTTAGGAGTGCAGATGGGACAAGTGATTTTGGCAAGGCAGATACATTGACTCCAGGACACAGACAAAGATACACCCTGGGCAAACTCCTGGCTGCTGGATTAAGTGACTGAGCTAAAGTGAACACTGAGAGCAGAAACCAAGGAGAGGACCAAGTTGGGTCTTCTGCTACCCCATCAAACCATCAGGAAAAACAGCATGGTGGACGTCAAAGCTAGGACTTTAACCAGCAATCAAAGGGCAGGGAACACAGGACCTAAGGACAGTGCATGGCAGCCCCCAAACTTTGGCACAGGCAAGAGAACCTAGATTCGGTCTGAAATCATTTTATCTGGGAGCTGGAAAAACTGCTGCAGCCGTCCGTAGTCCCTGTAAGCAATATAAGACAGAATAGTGTAGTTACAAGGAGAGTGGGCTCAGAGACAGCCTGTGTTTAGGTTTGAGTCGTGGCTCCATCTGTGACCCTAGGCAAGTCACATACCTCTCTGAGGTCCAGTTTCTTCATCTCTAGAGTGGAGATAATACTAGTACTTACCCCTTATTAGAATTAAATATACCACTGCCTAGCACAGTACCTAGAATAAAGAGTTCAGTAAATAGTGGCTATTATTATATTATTATTCTCGCCCTTCCCCCACCCCTCTCTCCAACTTCTCTTCCCACTGTGGCACCACCACTCCACCTCCACCTCCTTGTCCCCTTACCCTCACCACCAGCACTCTTTTGCCACTCGAGGAGCAGTGGGAGCTGGACCTGGCCATGCCGGCTTTCTGTTCTCCCCAGGGCTGTTCCCCAGGAGCCTGAACCATTCATCTCCCTGGTGACCTGAATCTGAACTAAGAGATGGATGTGGGGTGGCTGAGGCCAGTGTGGTAATGTGTTCCCTTATCTCCGTGCCCCTCACTGGGGCCTAGTTAATTTTCCCTTTGATTTTAATATAGATTTATTGAAAGTTTCAGTTATCAAAACAAACTGCAGCAGCAAATTGGTGTTCTTTGCAGGCCTACAAGTGCCTATAAAGCTGCCATGCTCGGGAACGAATGGCGCTCTCTGGGAGGTCAGTCATGGCAACAGGAAGTCCCTGGGGACACACACACTGCAATTTAATATTTTTCTTATTAGCCTTTTTCTTCTTGGCTATCTAAGCCTCCCCTTTAAATCGGAAATCAAATGGAGCCACCTGCCCAGGAGGTTCTCTCCCCAAGCTGCTCCACTCTCTGCCTACTCTCTGTTCCCTCTTAGTCTTAGCATCCTCTCCTCAAATCCTCTGACTTCACCTTGCTTTGCCCACTGGCCCAGAGAGACTTGTGATTCACATGTCCCAGAGGTGTGGCTCACAAATGTCATGAATCCCACAGCTCTGTCCTACCTGTACAAGATCTGCTTGGGCTATCCAGTCACTAGTTAGAAACAAAGTACCCCTAGAAAAGATCAGGGCCTGAGGCTTCTTCCAGATCTGGTGCTCAGAAGGGATGAAAAAGCAAAGATTGAAAGCAAAGGAGTTGCTTTCAAAAAGGCAACAATCCTGTCAGGATCTATGGAACCCAACAGAAGTGAAAAGGAGATGATGATCCTAGAAAGTGAGCAAGTTCTCCTTCCAACCCAAGAACTGATTTCATTCTCATATCCCCACTGCCACTCCTAGTATGGTCCCTTCTCTCAACCCCAGTTTGAATTTTGAAACCCTCTACTCTCTGGCCTCTCTATAAGATCAGTCAGATTTCTTTCCTCTAGTATCCCAGGGCTCCCATAGCTAGAAACATTTGCTGCTGCCTCTAGGCTCTGGAACCAGTCCTGTCCCAGGAAAGTCTCTATGCGTGCTTACCTTGAGGGTACAATCATGCTTTCTGCTGTGCAACTGGGTCACCTGTATGAACCACATCCCAATTCCCAATGCCCTCTCTTTGCTCTTAAAAATTCCCTGCTAGCAGCAGTTGTCTCTGTCTTTCCTCATAACTTAGTCTATGACAAGGGTCCAGACAACTATATCTGTGCAACCAAAATGGTGGAAGGTGCTAAGGTTTGGACCTAGACAGTCCAGAATTTGAATCCTGGCTCTGACATTTACTGACTCTCTAACTTGAGAAACCTCTTTGTGTTTTATTGCACCTTGTGCTTACATCTACTCTTGTCTAAGGACCAGTGTGTAATAAAATGATTTGCCCCTGTGTCTCTCTCCTACAATATTCTGAGATCCTTAAGGAACAAGATTGTGTCTTAATCATCTTTATGTGCCATATGCATCTATTTGATGAAAAGTAAAGTCATCTTCTCTGAACCTGTTTCCTCAACTATAAAATGAAGATAATGCCTGCATCGCCAATATAGTGAAGAAAGCACCTACCACAGTGCCCACCCAGCATAAGAACCTACCACAGTGCCCACCCAGCATAAGGTAGGTACTTAGCTAGTGAAGTTTCTTGAGTTGGAATCTCACTCCGTCGCCCAGGCTGGAGTGCAGTGGCACACTCATGGCCACCCCAGCATCGACCTGCTGGGCTCCAGCAATCCTTCTGCCTCAGTCATCCAAGTAGCCGGAACTATAGGCGCATTACCACACCCGTCTAATTTTTTATTTATTGTAGAGATGAGGTCTCCCCAAGTTGCCTAGACTGGTCTCAAACCTGCGGGCTCAGGCAATCCACTCGCCTCGGCCTCCCAAAGTGCTGGGATTACAGGCTGAGCCACTGAGCCCAGTTTACTGATGCTTTCTTATCACTGATCAGATGTCAGCATTTGAAGTCTCTTCTACAGGCCAGGATCCCTCAGTCTTTCCAAACCCACTCGGAAACTGCTGCCTCCTGGTGGCTCTGTTTCTAGTCAAGTTCAATTCCCTGGTCTGCCTTGTAGTTCATCTATAGCAATATAGGTGTTCCCAAGCCTATTATCTATACTGGTTCATGGTACAAATGAGTTTACTTTCACATTAATACACCAGTCTTGCTAATTCTAGGCTCCCACCTGCTTCTGTAAAAATACCAGTCCCTAGCAATACTCCCCCTGAAAGCCAATCGTACCCCTCTCTGTTCAAGCTACTGTGCTCCTCTGGCTTCTGTCACTAGGCACATCATGAATACTAGCCTTGAAGCATCTGCTTGATGTGCTCAATTTTTTTTTTTTTTTTAGTTAGAATCTCACTCCGTTGCTGAGGCTGGAGTATGGTGGCATGCTCACGGCCTGACCTGCTGGGCTCCAGCAGTCCTTCTGCCTCAGCCTTCCAAGTAGCCGGAACAACTGGCGTGCACTGTCACGTCTGGCTAATTTTTTATTTATTGTAGAGACAAGATCTCGCCAAGTTGCCTGGGCTGGTCTTGAACCCTCAGGCTTAGGCAATCCACTCGCCTCGGCCTCCCAAAGTGCTGGGGTTATAGGCTGAGCCACCAAGCCTGGCCCATGTGCTCAATTCTTAAGGTATGACAGCACGATCACATAGCTTTCTCCTGCAAGATAAGATGACTTTGTCCATATTACAGTTAGGGGGATGTGGAATCCCACAGCAGGGTTATTTGAGCTCTTAAGTGTTTCAGAGGCAGTTCTTTACATTTATTCAAACATCCCTTTTCCTCCTCATTGTATATATCTACTACCACCAGAGTAGCCAGGATGGGTGAGTTTAAGAGCCATCATGCTGAACCAGAGGCATGATCCCTCTTCTGCCTTTAATCCAATAGTGGAAGCTGGCTCACTCCACAGACTCCTTTCTCCTCTGTCATTAAGTCTCTCTGAAGCTCTGCTGGCCCTTTCAGCGATATGGTAGCCATTGGTTTATCCACACCTCCTGCTGTCATCATGCTGGTGTATACCTGATCCAATTACGGGGTTGGTTCAAATTTATTTGTTTTTCTCTGAGAGGCTTTTCAGCCCCTTTATAAATTAGGAGATTCAAATAGATATTTGGGTCAGAGGATGTTGCCTACCTGTCCACACTGGAAGTAGACAAGTATCAGCTCCAAACCCATCAGGACCTTCATTACACTGCCTTCCTCTCCAGGATTTAGCAAATAAGCTCCTTTTACTGCCTGCCACGCTCTCCTGCCTTCCCAGACCAGTAGGACCTCATCATTACACTGGACCCCTTGTGGTTTCAAAGCTCCTCCTTCCTGGTCCTGATTTGGTAGTCAAATCCTCTACACTTGGGTTCCAGCCTACACTTCCAGCCTTATTTTCTAGTAGTTCTTTTAACTTCTTTCTTCCAGACCCAAGGGACTAATTCCTAGTCATCAAGGTGTTTTACACTTTTCTGCCTTCAAGCCTTTACTGGTGTTATTCTCTCAACTAGGAGTGCCTTCCCTGTTCCCATCACCACTTGTTGAACTCCCGGTGAACCATGCCCTGCTCCAAGAAACATTTCCTGACTCTCTGAGTGGTTGTTCCCTCCCTCTTCTAAGCCTCCAAGCCCTACCTGTACATCCTGCCCTTCACAGCACTCACTAATCCACAGGGAAGGGGCTCTGAGCAACCTTACTCTCTAAGCAGTGTCTTACCATAGCCCCCAGGACCTGAGTGTGCTGGAGGCCTTTTAGGAGGACATCTCTTCCAGCAACTCCAGCATAGTCCTGACGAAGAGCTATAGCCCAGCCTCTTCCAAGTGTATGCTTTTTCATCAGTCAACATTCTTTGAATAGTTACTTTATGCTAGGCTCTTTGAAAGCACAGGACAGGAACATGAAAAAATAGACGCCATCCCTGCCCTCATAGAGCTTACGTCCTGATGGGGTAGACATACTGGTAAGGAGATAATTGTCATTTAATTATAATTATAAAGACCATTTGCAATGAGGGTTTGAAGATGAGCCATCTATCACAGCCTGGAAAGGCTTCCCAGAACAGGTGACATTTAATTCAAGTCTTAAAGGTTAAGTAGAAATTTTCCAGACCAAGAAGGGGAGAAGAAAGGAGTGAAGGGGGTGGGCATTCCAAGTAAAGAGAATAACATGAGGAAAGGCACTAGGCAAAACAATGACCCACTTGGGGGTGGAAAGAAATTTAGAATTGGAGCAGAAAACGTGGCAAAGGGAGTGATGAAAGAGGAGTTTGAAGACATAGGCAAAGATTAGATCCTGCATAGTCTTAGGAGGTTTCTTAAGTTGTTTAGACTTGATCTTGAGGGTAATAGAAAGCCACAGTGTGTGGGGGAAGGATGAAGAAAGTTGTTAAAGCCAGGCAGTTCTGTGTTAGAGCAGTGCTTCTCAAACTTTAATGTGCATTCCAATCACCTGAGGATCTTGTAAAATGCAAACTGTGATTATGTGAGTCTAGAAAAGGCCTTGATTCTGCATTTCTAACAACTTTCCTGGTGAGGCTGATGCTGCTGATCTCTGGCCTACCTTCCCCATCTTTCCACCTTCCCCATCTTCCCACTCTCCATAAATGCATCCATTCACATCAGCAGGTGCAGAGCATTTTTTTTTCTGCTGAGTCTCCTTCAAGATGGCTGTGACTCTTCACTTTTTTTAGCACCTATATTTTAGAAGCTGTTTATTGAATATTTGCTCTATATCAGTAAAATGTCAGGTAAGGGGTGGGGGTGAAGAGGCCAGGAGAAGATAAAAGGCAAGACATTTCCCTGCCCAAAAGTATTTGGTGTCATCTCCATCGCCAAAGGGGCAGCTTTCCCTGAGCTGCCCTCTGCCAGACCTGTCATAAACATGCTAAATGAGACCTGTCTCAGCGGTGCTCCCTGGGGTCCCACCACTTCTGCAGCCCCATCCAGAGATGAGCCTGTTTATCCCTAACTGTTGACTCTGACCTCTAAATCAATTCCCTATCTGAACAAAACCTCAGTCCTCCCCTGTCCTCCTCCCAATTCTGGAATAAGTCATTTTGTAAAACCAGAGGCAGCGAACGATGATAGTGGTTACGAGTACAGGCTCTGAATCAGACTCAGACTACCTGAGTTCATAGCCCAATTCCACTACTTATTAGCTGGGTGACCTTGGGCAAGAGGCTTAACTTCTCTAAGCTTCAGTTTTCTCTTCTGTAAATTGGGGGTAATATTTTGGCCTGTACCATGGGGCTGTTGTGAGGATCCAATATAACAATGCATATAAAGCACAGCCTTTGAGACACTCTGAAGCACCCCATAACTGTTATCTATTGTTTTTATAAATACAAAAAGCCCTTTGAAAGCCTGTGTAAGTGAAAGTCACTGTTGTCCCTTCTACACCTATGGCTTTTCCTGCTTGCATCCTTCCTTCCTGATGCTGGGAAGTCAGAACACAGCCATAGCTGTTTAACACAGAGAAGCCCTGCTGGATGAGGCAGACTTCAGGGGGCTCTTAGGGGTGAGAGGTTTCAGCTCAGAGGCACTGAGGCCCAATGTTGGAGGGGGGATACTTTGCAGATCCCCTCCCATCTCAACCCCCTCTCCACAGTGTCCCCTTGGTCCAGGGTCACCCAGGCTGCCCCTCCTTCCAGCTGCTGTGAGAGGCAGCTTCAATCATTCATCTTAATGTCTCTATTAAGCAGGGTTATGACCAGGACGAGACAAGAAACAAGGTCTTTTAGTGTGAAAACACAGCTCCAGGGCTTGGTCCCAGGGGACTCCTCCTTGGTACTGCTGCTGCTCCCAGGTTATGCTGCCAGAGGACCACTGAGGTTCCAGATCAGGCAGGATGATTCTGCACTGAGTTTTCTCTTCTCTCTGCCCTTGGTCCTTCTAAAACTCACTCAAAGCTTTAATTTCCAACAAGAAGAGCAATGACTTGGCAGTTAGCAGTAGCCATGGGGGCCTTGAGTCTGTCTCACCACTCGCAGCGATATGGAGGTAGCTACACTCTGACCATTGAGCCCTGGGCACAATAGGGCCTCACCTGGAGTCCAGGCTCAGCACCTGGGTGATAACAAGAGTATTTCTGATTATAGAAAGAGCCAAGGAAGAATTCTAAAAGACTGTACCACAAGTCCTCACCACTCATATTAGAGAAGGTTTAGGAGCCATCAGCAGTGAGCATGTGCTAAGACCTAGACCTGGGCTCTAGTGGTAGCTGGTTGCTCAAGGACCCCGGTGCTTGCTGACTCACCTACGCTTATTCAGGGGCAGCAACAGTGTCAACCCCTCACCTGGAGAGATGGACTGAGGCTCCTGGAGAACCAGAATCAAAAGGCAACAACCCAGAACACATTTGGAAGGACTCAAAGTAGCCATGCACACAGGTTCACCCTCCAGAAACATAGGAAGGGTTCCCAGATAACTGCTCCCAAAGTTAGTCATGTCATTATCAGAATATGAGTCCTTTAACTGGCATGGGAGAATAAGAATGTGAAACCCACAGAGGTAAAGGTACAGGAGGGAGAGACAGGTCACCCAAAACAGTTTGCTGACGGCAGTCTTGCTAATCCTTGGGTCACTGACTTCTATTTCCCGCTATGCTGCTGTCTTCCCACTGGTCTTGGTTTCTTCCTCATATCAAGACTTATCCTTCAAAATCTTTTCAAAAGTTTTGTTCTCCATTTTAAAAAAATTAAAAAAGACTTATCTTAATCATAACCAGGTGAGCTGGCATGAAGGTTAAGTTCAAGCTGTGGAGCCTGGCAAACCTGGGCTCAGATCTGGGCTTTGCTTTTTTGTTTTGTTTTGTTTTAAGAGACAGGATCTGGTTCTGTGGCCCAGGCTGGAGTGCAATGGTGTGACCGTGGTTCACTGCAACCTGGAACTCCTGGGCTAAAGTGATCCTCCCACCTCAGCCTCCTGAGTAGCTAGGACAACCAGCATCTGCCACCATGCCCAGATTATTTTCAAAATTTTTTAGTAGAGATGGGGTCTTGCTATGTTACCCAGGCTGGTCTTAAACTCCTGATCTCAAGCTGGCTTTATCTCTTCTAAGAAAACCCTTTTGTTCCTTAAGGTCTTAAGGAGTGAATGAGACTACACATGTTCAGTCCTAGTGTAGGACTTAGTGTAGGATCTAGAACACAGTGGAAATAGGGAAAGGGTGGAGGAAAGAACTGGTAGTCTCAGTCCACTTCATGCATAGGAAGGAAGCGTCTATGTCTCGAATGCAAAGGTATTCTCGACTCTCCTGCAGGTCTTGAGTGGTGGACCCTTGACCAAGAAGAGTTTCAAGCAGGGGGACTGTGGAGAGAATGTCAGAGAAGCTGAGGGCAGCACAAAGTCGGAGTGAGTTAGCACTGGTCCCAGGGGCTTCATGAGCAAGACAGGCTTTTACAGAGATATCCAGGGAACAAGAAATACCAGCAAGGAAGTTGCCCCATTAATAAATAAGAAGGCAGGAAATTAATGATGGTCTGAAAATGGCTGAGCTACTGAACTCATTCTTTAAATCTGTCTTTAACAAGAAAAATAAAGAAAAGAGATTTGGCCAATTAGGAGGTAATGAAGACATTGTAGAAATAGCACCTGGCAAAAGCATACATCAGGGGGTGGGGAGTCCAGATGAACATCCAATGGCCTCGATCCCTCCTCCAAGAGACAGAATGATATCAACAGAGGGGTCTCCCACTTACCAGCAGAGAGAGCAGAGGATAGTCCAGGGCCTGAAGAGGGATAGGGAAGGACCAAAGATGGAGAGACTCCAATTTGGGCTTAAATGATGTTTTTCAAGAGCCTGTTGTGAACTAGGCAGTGTTCTCCATCTTCTCTGGCATCGTCTCCTGTGAAGGCTGGGGATGAAGGTGAGGATTGGGGGGATACAAGAAGAGCCAGGATGAGGGCAGAGGGAGAGAAGGGATCTCTGAGGGAAGGGAAACAGCAGAAGAGCCCTGCTCAGAACTACAAAAAGGCTAGGTCCCTCACGTATTTGGAGTGACTTCTAGAGAGTGTAAGCCTAGAAAAAAAATAAGAGAAAGGAATGGGAAGGGAGGCATAGAAAGGAAAGAAAAAGAAGTCGAGAGGAGAGACCTGGGACCTAGAGGACGGGAGGGCAAGATAATATATGGAAGAAGGAAAATTAGAGTCAGTGTCTAGGCAGAACTTAGGAAAGGGGCCAGCATGGAGGGTGGGAGGAGAAAGGACCATTCTGCTAAGTCCCAGGCAAACCACGCAGCTTGCCACCCTGACCTAGCTCCAGCACTCCACTGAGGCCCAAGTAACTGACCCCCTGGGCAGAATAGCAGCCTTGGTGAGGTCTTGAGGAGGAAAGTAAGGGAGCGAGACCGCAGGTCCAATCTAACCCCAGCCCCACCTTCTCTTACACACAAATGGACCTGATCTTATGGCTAGAAAAGGGATCCTGTGCTCCCTCAATCCTCCCCATCCTTTCCCAGGCCAGGGCCCACGGTCACCTGCAGCCCCTGAGTACTGCCCAGGATTTGTCCCCAAATCTGGTTCTAGGACTAAATTTAAAGTGGCTGGGCTGTGATAACACTGACATGTTCTGTGTGGAGAGAATGGGGGGCTGCAGGCAATGAAACTACAGCAAAGAGGGCAGCTAGTGATGAATAGGGGCAGCCAGAGCCTCGTTAGAGGGGGCTGTGGAGAGGATAGCCGCTGCAGGGATGAGCCCTGGGCCTGATTTATCATCTTCAGAGCTGATCTGAGAGAGAGGGGTTAAGTAGCGAGTTAATGAAATCCGCAGATGCTGCTAAATGGGGGAGAGCTGGGAGCACCAAGGCTGGAGGGGGATACCAGGCAGGAAGCAGCAGGCAAGTTGGCCACCGAAGAAGGAGACTCACTGGGAGGCGAGAGACGATCGACATATTCCAGCTGAGGGAAGAAATCCTGCCTTAGTCTCTGAAATCCACTTTTGGCAAGCCAGAGAGAAAGAAGTTAGACAGAGCAGGAATGCAGGAAGAAGCAAGGTCCCATTCCAGGGATGTCCCCAGGCAAACTTCACAGCCCCCTGCCTCAATCTCAATGGACTTCAAACACTGGGCAGGCCCTGAGCCCTAGAGACAAGGAGGTGGATCAGACCAAGCCTCTGCCGTCTCTTCTCCCAGGCTAAATGGTGAAACAAGCAACTACAGTTCTCTGTGATAAGTGCTGTTGAGCAACACAAAGAAGGGAGCAATTAATTCTGACAGGGGAGAGCAGGGAGGTCAGGATAACATTAAAGCGAGGCTTGAAAAATAAGATTTTACCAGGCAGACAAGGGGAAAGGGGACTCTGGGCAGAAGGAACAGCATGAACCAAGGCCAGGAAAAGCACAAGGGAAGCTGAGGGAAAGGAGCTGATCTAGTGGCGATGCCTGTTCAGGCGAGTGAACAGGCAAGAGAAACTAATCAAAAGCTGCAGGCAGGCCAGAGCAGCAGGTACAAGTCCCACAGTGGTCTCACTGTGTAGGACAGGTGGGAATGTGGGGGAGGGGAGAGGGGTAGCAGAATCCTTCCCAAAAAAGCTGCTTCTGCATACCAACTGGACCTCCAGTCTTAGACCAGGGCCTCAATTACAGGTTTATCACAAGTATTAAAGAAATTCATCCATGTATAGCATCTGGCACAAGGCCTGGCACACAGTCAATACTGACTAAATGTAGCCTGGCACCCAGTAAGTGCTGACTAAATGTAAGTTATTATTGGGTTGCTAATATTCTAAAAGACTGAACTAATATCCTAAAAGGCTGAACTAAAAGACCTGGGCTAGGGGTCTGACTGCAGCTCCAAATGCACCCAGGGAATGGCAAAGCAGGTGGCTACTTAATAAGTAGAAACTTGGGTCCATGAGACAGAAAGTAACCAATAGCTCTAATAATGAGGTGGGACAGGGTATTGCTGAGACATCAGGGTCTGGAGACCTCTGAGAAGAGAGAGACTGACACATAGGCTTATATCAAAAGGAACTTTGCTGGGCATGGTGGCTCATGCCTGTAATCCCAGAACTTTGGGAGGTGGAGGTGGGAGGATTGCCTGAGCCCAGGGATTTGAGACCAGCCCGGGCAATTTACCGAGATCTCATCTCTACAGTAAATTTAAAAATTAGCTGGTAGTGGTGTACATGCCTGTAGTTCCAGCTACCTGGAAAGCTGAGGTGGAAGAATTGCCTGAGCTCAGCTGGTCAAGGCTGCAGTAGCCATGAACGTGCCACTGCACTTCAGCCTAGGTGGCAGAGTGAGGCTCTGACTCAAAAAAAAAAAAAAAAAAGGAACTTTGAGGACCAGACTATTAAAACCTCTGCCCAGGCCCCCAAAGGGGCAGCTCTTGAAAGCAGGGAAGGAGAGCAATTTGCATATTAGGGCCAAATGACCAAGCCATCTTATCCATCCTCTAGGCCTCGGAGCTTTCCTGGCCAGATGAACACACCATTTTCTACAGTGGCCCTTCCCTCTCTACTCAAAATCCTCCCCTTGTAGGAAAACCTTCCCTAATGGAAGTGGCATGGGTATAGTCACAAGACATCTATTTTGGTCCTTTTTCTTCAATATCGCTTACGTATTCAGTGAATACTTGTTGGTTGAAGAACTGAATGAAATGGTAAAAATCTGGAAGCTCTTCAGCATGGTACAGCACAGCCATAGCTAAAAAAGAGTTCCCCCTACTCCCCATCACATACACACATGCATATACACACTCCTTTCCTCATTTTCTCATGGCAGCTGGCATGAAGAGAATGGATCACAGTGTGGCTGTTTAAAGAAAAGACCTTGAAGTCAGACAGTCCTGGTATTCAAACTTTGTTCCATTACTCACCATCTTCATGCTCCTAAGAAAGTTACTTAACCCATGTCTTAGTTTCCTCTTCTATAAAATGGGTATAAGAATACTTCATAGGTTGTATGGATTAAATCAATAATATGTGTAAAGGGCCTAGAATAGTGCCTGGCACACATAAAGTAACTGCTATATAGATATAGCAGAAATCAACAAAATGAAAATAGAAAGCATCTTAATTCTCCTCTTATCTCCACTGTGCCCCTTCAACCCTTTTTTGTAGGCCTGTACTCTCCCTGCCTCTACATGATTTTTTTTTTTTTTTTTTTTTGAGTTGGAGTCTCACTCCTTCGCCCAGACTAGAGTGCAGTGGCCGCTCCCGGCCACTGCAGCCTCAACCTGCTGGGGCTCCGGCAATCCTGCCACCTCAGCCTTCCAAGTAGCTGGAACTACAGGCGCGCACTACCATGCCCGGCTAATTTTTGATTTTATGTAGAGATGAGGTCTTGCCAAGTTGCCCAGGCGGGTCTTGAACCCGCGGGCTCAGGCAATCCACTCACCTCAGCCTCCCAAAGTGCTGGGATTACAGGCTGAGCCACCGAGCCCGGCTTGATTTTTTTTAAATACAGGTCTTTTAACTCTTTTCTTTCTTTCTTTCTTTCTTTCTTTCTTTCTTTCTTTCTTTCTTTCTTTCTTTCTTTTTTTAAGAAAGCAGGATTTGTTGAGAGGACAGAAAATCTCCCAGTGGGAGGGGACCAAAGGAGGTTGCCAACTCTATTTTTTAATAAAAATTGGGTTCTGAGACCTAGCAAGTCATAAGGTTGGGTAGACCCAGTAATAATCCATCCTAGGATGGAAGAGACACCTGTGAGATATAGCACGAACAGGACTAGAGGACACAAGCAGCTGCAGAGTGGGTCTCTCAGATTCCTACATCATCTACCTCTATTGTACCAGTGCCTCTCCTGTTTACACATAAGTTGTGTGGAGAAATGTCTTATGACCTGGGAATAGGAGGGTAGAGCCCAAATTGATTCATGGATGGCTTGACTCAGTAGGGGGTACAAGCTGAAAATGGATAGTGGCTGCGCTGTAAGACAGTGGTGAGGGTCTCCCAGTGAGCAGAGTGCTGGTCATCCACTTTTCGTGGAATTAAAAATGTTCAAGATTAGAATATATACGGACTCATGGGTTGTGGTTAATGATTGGGTGACTGGTCAGGGCCTGAAGGAGCAAGATTGGAAGATCATAGACAAGGCAGTCTGGGATTGTGATAGGTGGACGGACATATGAGAATGGGTACAAAGCATGAAGCTCTGTATCACATGATAATGCTCATCAGAGAGTATCCACCATGGTAGTAGCACTAAACCATCAAGTAAATAAAATAACTCAGCCAGTAGACATAAGCCTCTGTCACTGGCTACCCCAATGTTGGCACAGTGAATACACACATAAAGTAGCCATGATAGCAAGGTTGGATGGAAATTATGCATGGGCCCAATAGCACAGGTTGCCACTTACCAAGGTTAATCTAGCTACTGCCACTGCAGAATGTCTGCCAGTAACTCAAGCCAATGATGAGCCCCCAGTAGAGCACCATCCATTAAGGAGATCAATTGGCCACCTGCTGGCAAGTTGATTATTTTTGCCCCTTTCTATCCTGGAAGGAGCAGAAATTTATTTGACAGTAATAGACCCATATTCTGGTTATGGGTTTCCCTTTTCTTCTTACAAGGGCTTTAGCCAGCACCGCTAACTGAAGGCTTACACAGAATGCTTGATCCACTACCATGGGATCTCATATAATATCCTCCATGCCATACCAATGGACCTACTTTACAGCAAAGGAAGTGCAAAAGTGAGCTCATGACATAGGATCCGTTGATCATAACCCAGAAACTGCCAGCCTACAAGAGAAATGAAATGGTCTGTTGAAGACACAGCTGAAACAGCAGTTAAGAGGTGATATTTTATAAGAATGGGTCACCATATTCTTGGATACTGCTCTCAGTTGAGAGCAGTTTCCCACCAGGGGACACTTGGCAATGTCTGAAGATATTTTTTATTGTCATGACTGGGAAGTGGAGGCATAGGAGAGAGGAAGTACTACTGGCATCTGGTAGGTAGAGTCCACCGATGTGCATCCTACACACAGGACAGTAACCCCCAACAAGAAATTACCCAGTCCAAAATGTCAATAGTGCCAAGGCTGAGAAGGGCACAGTATGCACATTAAATCAAACATCTGTATATGAAGACGTGTGCCCAGTTAAGTCCAGAAACCTGAGGGGTAGAAGCAGAAGTGGCCCCATTTACCATTACTCCTAGTGATCCACTTATGGAAGTTGTGCAACTCTGGGATTTGCAAATTTAGAGGAGCTGGTTCCCAAAGGGAAAATACTTCTGTTGGGAGACACAGGCAGAGTCCCATTGATCTATAATGATATGGTCCTGCCTGGCTTCTTCGGGAAGAAAAAAGTCACCCTATCTTGTCAGAGGTAATTGACTCTGACCATCAGGAGGCAGTAGGGCTACTGTTACACAACAGAACAAACCAGGAGTAATCCACTTGGTACCTAAGCATTCTGGGCACTCACTTACTATTCTGATGATACATGGACAAATGCAACAACCCCAGACTGAGACAGGCATGGTGACCAGTCTGAGGACCCTTGGTGATGTGATTATGGGTCATGCCACAGGTTAAGCTACCAAGACCAACAAATGTGCTAGCTGAGGTTAAGAGGAGTCTAGAATTATTAGTAGAAAAGAAATATTATGAGTGTAAGTTGTGGCTTAAGACCACAAGCTGCAACAATGAAGTCTGTAGTTTATTCTGTAAACCTTTCTCTTATAAATTTCCCTTAAGAAGAAAGGCCCACTAAAATCCTGAAGACAATGCTCTCAGAACTTGTATGAAGAAGTGGATCCAAGTGGTACCAGGGGTAGGTAAATTGCAGTACATGCTGTGATCTGTTGCCTGGATCCACCTTCAGGAATGAAGGACTTGTTCTTCTGGCTGCGGGTAGTACTGTTTATAGATAGCCCTCAACTATTAGCCTTGTTGGGATATTGCTGCAGTTGAAGAAAAACTGCTTTGGCCAAGGCCCTATCTTCTTCTAGGGATGTTCACATTCAATGACTGATCAACAACCTAAAGATCCAGTCCCTTTGCCTCAACTCTAGATAATTCTGAAAGATCATCCCAGCACCAGAGCTCCCTATAGAATTGGCTGGGGCCTTTGTTGGGACTGCATCACAGCTCAACCTCTCCATCTGCACCAATTCTGCTTCCCTCCCTTCCATGTTGATCCCAAGAACACTCTCTAAAAACCGTCCCGCATGCTAATCTTTGTCTCAGAATCTGCTTCCTGGGGGAATACAACTATGACAGTCAGTAAACAAAATAAACAAATGCTATGATCTGAATGTTTGTGTTCTCCCAAAATTTATATGTTGAAACTTAATTCCTGTGTGACGGTATTTGTAAGTGGGGTCTTTGGGAGATGATTAGCTGATGTGGGCTCTGGGGATGCAACTAGCGCCCTATAAAAGAGGCCCAAGAGAGATCCCTTGCTTCTTCCACCATGTGAGGACACAGTAAGAAGATGGCTGTCCATCTATAAACCAGGAAATGGGCTCTCACCAGCCGCTGAATCTGCCAGTACCTTGATCTTGGATTTCCCAGTATACACAATTGTGAGAAATAAATTTTTGCTATTTATAAGTCCACAGTATTTTGTTACATCAGCCCAAATGGACTAAGACAATTTCTATCTGTTATGTCCTAGTGAGGGAGACAGGCAAAAACAATAAGCATAATATGTAAATCATTAGGTATATCGGAAGATGTGGCATGCTAAAGAAAAAAGAAAAAGTAGAGTAGGGTAAGGAGCTTAGTAGTGTCTGAGGTTAGGGAGTGGCAGACAAGATGCGGTATTAAATCAGGTGTCAAGGTAGGCCTCATTGAAAGGATAATATCTGAGCAAAATTTAAAAGAGGTAAGATAGTCTAACAAGTGAACATCTAGAGATATTACAGGTAGAGAGAATCTCAAGAGCATATAGACTCTAAGGCAAGATTCAAAGTGTTTCAGGAGCACCCAGAACTCCCATGAGGCTTGAGTAGAGTGAGCGAGAAGGAAAATATAGTGATGGGAATAGAACTTGGAGAGGAAATTTGGGGATGGGGGGTTCAGATTGTATAAGACACTGTGGGTCATTTTAAGGATGATAGCTTTTGCTTTGAGTAAAATGGAAACTATATCTTATTCATCTTCCTCTAGGGAGCCCTCCCTGACACTCTCTGGTTAGATTAGGTGCCTCCTCTGTGCTTTCACTGCTTCCTGGGTTTTCCCTATGGTAGCACTTATCACATTCTATTGTAATTGCCTCATTATTGGCTTTATCCACTTAATTGTGAGCTCTATGAGGACACATTGAGATTGTTTTGATTATAGGGGATCATTGTGAGTATACAAATAGAAATACAGAAGTCAAGACAAGATACACAGTCACACAGTTAGACTTCACAGAGACCGTAACAAACTTTGAGAACAGGAAAATGTTCAAGATACAGCATAGTTCTAGAAATTAGGTGGCTTCATTGTTACCTCTGAGTTGGACATTCATTGACCTCTACTCTTATGTTTCAGCATTATAGTCGCTTAGTACTCTGTCCTTTCTTCTACAGCACCTAACACTTCCAATCGATATAAGTTTATATTGTTTAAGGAATGGGATCTGATTGCTTAGCCACACCTCAGTCACTAACTCTGTTGAGCAGAGCTTTCTTGCTGGGCCAACCCATGGAGTCCTGGCCAGCCGACAGATAGCTTGCCTTTGGATCAGGTCTCCACCCCTGATTTAGTTAGCTGTGGCCAGGGTGGTAAAGTCATTAGGCACTACACATGGTCCACTGTACACAGGAAGCACTCAGGGCCCCTTTTCTTGGCAGGGAACTTTATATATGCCAGCTATGCTTGGGATAATAGCTCCCTCTCCAGTATAGCTCAGCACAGTGATTAGCAAATAGGAAATACTAACAAATCAATCAATCTTTTATAAAGTCTACCCCTCTCAAGGGCCCAGCACAGTTTCTGGCACAGAGTAAACTAGGATAGTTAATTTAGAATAGAAGGCCAGTATTCGAGACAGAATAGCACAGGAAGAAGCAATATAGGGTAGTGGTTATGCATATGGAGCCTTGTCATAGATCTCTTGAGTTCAAATTCCACCTCTGCCACCCAGCAACCATATGACCTCAAGCAAGCTACTTAACCTATCTAAAACTTAGCCCCTGCATCTGTAAGAGTGGCCACAAGTGGCCCCAGTGTCGAGAAACATTGGGTGCTTTAAATGAGACAATACACACAAAGTACTTTTCTACATCCCCTGGTACATGGTGATGCCCCAATAGCTAGTAATGCTGTTATTTTTGTGAGAGTCATGCTAATGAGCAAGGAGCTTTAGGCCAAATACTGGTTGGGAAGGCAGTAGTCACCCTCACCCTCAATGAGTGAAGCAGGGTCCTGCCATGCAGAGAGCATCCTAAGCACACACTGATTCTGAGACTTGCAGGGCCATGGTCAATTAGCCTGACCCACTCTTGTGGTTGTCTTCCCTGTGCCTCCACCACCAGGTTACAAGTAACCTGGAGTTTATGGGTCATTAAGCAACAGTTGCTGACTTTAACAAAGAAAGCCAGTATGAGCCGGGCTTGGTGGCTCAGCCTGTAATCCCGCGCCTTGGGAGGCTGAGGTGAGTGGATGGCCTGAGCCTGCGGGTTTGAGACCCGCCTAGGCAACTTGGCGAGACTTCATCTCTACAATAAATCAAAAATTAGCTAGGCGTGGTAGCGCGTGCCTGTAGTTCCAGCTACTTGGAAGGCTGAGCGGAAGGATCAACGGAGCCCAGCAGGTAGAGGCTGCAGTGGCTGGGAGTGGCCACTGCACTCCAGTCTGGCGACAGAGTGAGACTCCAACTAAAAAAAAAAAAAAATAAAGCCAGTATGAAGGGTATACTCCCCAAACCTTTCTGGGTTTATAATATTTTATATATATATATATATATATATATATATATGTATACACACACACATACACACATATGTATATGTGTATATATATATATCGGTTATATAATATATATAACCGATATGTATATATATATATATATTGTTCTGGGAAAGCAGACTGCTATACCCTCAGTCTCCTGAAGTGAGGTGTTGTCCAGGCAGAGTATGAGGTGAGTGAAAGGAAGGAGGGAGGTAGAGAGAGAGACAGAGAGGGAAGAAGGGAGGAAGGGAAGGATGAAGAGAAAAAGGGAGAAAGCATGCACATTGAGCAAAGGATTCTTTAAGTTATAATTCAGTTTCTACTCAAAAGTCAATCTTAATATACCCAGCATGGAGAAGCAGACTGGTCACCACTTCTAGGCACACAAGAATCACTAAGAAAATTGAGCCAGAGACAGATGTCTGTGCACTTATGTGAATATAGACATGTGTGAGGTTGAGAGCTCCTTCAGGGCACAGTCAAGGCTAGCTAGCCTTATATCCTCTCGAGTCCCTCTTCAGGTTGGCAAACAGGTTGGAATTGAAAGCAGATGGAAGGGGAGACTCTTCTTTGGGACCTATTTATCCAGGAAGGGCTCCCAATGGTGGAGGTGATGAGAAGGTTTGGTAAGGAAATGAGAGCGCCTGCCTTGGCCTGGGGTGTGTTGAGACAGCGGGGTGATGGACAGGGGGAAGGAATAGAGACAGCAGAGGGAAGATGGAGTCTTTGCTACAAACCGAGCTCTCAGTAGACTGGGCAAGGAGCAAGGAGAGGTCCCCATTCCAACAGAGCACCGCAGTGGCCTGCACTGTGGGCAGAAGCCTAAACAGCTTCCCTACAGGGCTTTCTGGAGGAATGTGGACATACCTCTCAGTTAACTCCAGGTGCTCTGGCTGTGACAAAGCCTTCTACCCTGCCTGCCTACACAAGAAGAACCACACCGCCATGCCAACTCCTGCTCGATTGTGCACAGCACCTGGTGGTTTTCAGGCACACTTGTCAAGGGAGAAGTTTTTATTCAGGAGATCAAGTTTCTCTTTCCCCACTAATTTAGCTATGAATTTCCTTTGAGGAAATGATGCCTCAGGCACCACCAGGGGGCACTAGGGCCTCTAGGCACCAGGGGCCAAGGAAAACAAAATCCCTGTGCGTGGAGGTCCCAGGTCCAGGTGCTGAGCTCCCCACAGCAGTTCCTTCCAGCAAGACCTTAGTGCAGCAGACCAGGGAAGCTGTGTTGCTGGCTTATCTAATGAGAAACGAGAGGACTGGGCCAAAGAGCCCTATTTCTGTCCAGCCCTACACTACCTGCCATAAAATTAAATGATCACAATGAGTACATTAATTACCTGACACGAATGCTTTAACATAACAAAATTATTAGCCATTCTAGATTTAGTGTTTGTACAGCACTTTATATTTGCAAGGGCGTTGCAATAACTTACCCTGCTGAGGGTGCATTTCAGGCCCTGAACGACATCCTAAAGGGTTTCTTCTGGCCAGCCAGCTGTCTGGCCTCTGCCACAGCTGGTCCCCTGCCCCTCTTGCCTTTACTGACTGCTTTTCTTCTCCAGCTGCCACCTGCCATCTCCTCCTGGCAGTCCATTCATCTGTTCACCAAATCTCTTTTACCTCAGAGAGTCGTCCGACAGCGTTTTCACTTGTGCCCAGGTTATCTACCTAATCCTGCAACCGAATTAAAGGACTCAAGGGCAGCAGCCCTATGTGGGGTTGCCTTGTACCCAGCAAGTCTTTCTTCAGTGGCTACATGTATGGACACATGATGGAGTGCTCTACATGTAGTAGGAGCTCCGGGTTTGGGGCCAGATGTTACTCAAACCCCACAGGAATTGATTACATGTCCTGCCAAATTATTTGCAGAGTGTTCAATATACCCACACCACAGCAAGCCCTGGTCCTTTGAGGAGCATGACATTGAGGAGACTCACCACTGTGCAGGTTCAGTCCCAGACTTGATGGGATATCATAGGAGATCTCACTAGCAAAACTTGTTGCAATTGGCTTGGGTGTGAAATCTGCTTCCCAGGCAGCAAGATCAAAAGCCCAGTTGATGGATGTCTGTGTTCCCAGCTCCCCTTGCTTGCTTTCATCTTCCTTCCAGAAAGAGGAGTAAACATTCAGCTAGTGAGCACTGCAGGTGTTCCCTTAAAGAGTGGAAAGGAATACCATTGAGAGCAGACAAGACCACCAATGAAGGTGTCCAGGAGGATAACAAGGGCCACAAGGAGGAGCAAAATGAAGGACATTTGCAGCAGTAGTTCTAGAATTTCTATGTAGGAGGGCTTTGGGGCAGCAGCAATTTGACTGGAAGGCAGCTGGGGAGACCTACCTCGAAGCTGCATTTGTATAGCTTGTATGATATAGATCAAAAGTTTCCTAACACACTTCTAGTCAAACTTTATGGAAGTTGACAAAATACCAATTTTCTATATAAAGTTTATCATGCTGCATAATATAGTATTTAAGAACAGAACTCAAGAGCTGGATTGTTTGGATTCAAATGCCAGCTTCGTCATTGATGAGTGGGGTGACTTCAGGCAAGGATGTTAGCTTCTCTGTGACTCAGTTTCTTCATCCATAAAATGTGAATAACTGCCAGATGCACTGGCTCATGCCTGTAATCCCAGCAGTTTGGGAGGCCCAGGTGAGAGAACTGCTTCAGGCCAGGAGTTTAAGACCAGCCTGGGCAAGACTCTGTCTCTACAGTGCTTTTTTTTTTTTTAATTAGTTAGGCATGGTGGTGCATGCCTGTAGTCTCAGCTACTTTAGAGGTCAAGATGGGTGGATTGCTTGAGTCCAGGAATTCAAGGCTGCAATGAGCTATGATTGTACCACTGCACTCTAGCCTGAGCAACAGAGCAAGACCCTGTCTCTTAAAAAAAAAAAAAGTAAAAGCGTTAGAAAGCCAACTAGAAAACTTCTGATCTTGTCACTTGAGAAAATCCTCTAGTCTAGGAGTCTTCAAAGATGATTTCTTAGGTAAGGAAGAAAATACTCAAACTATCATTTATATGTATATATATATATATTTTTTGAGTTGGAGTCTCACTCGGTCGCCCAGACTGGAGTGCAGTGGCCGCTCCCGGCCACCGCAGCCTCGCCAACTGGGCTCCGGCAATCCTTCCGCCTCAGCCTTCCAAGTAGCAGGAATTACAGGCATGTGCTACCACGCCCAGCTGATTTTTTGATTTATTGTAGAGATGAGGTCTCGCTGCCCAGGCGGGTCTCGAACCCGCGGGCTCAGGCAATCCATTCACCTCAGCCTCCCGAAGGCGCGGGATTACAGGCTGAGCCACCGATCCCGGCTTATATGTATTTTTAATGTAAAAAATGAATCTTACTGATATTTAACATATACATCGAGACAGGCACCCTCACTTGATAAGTCATTTGGTCACCTGTTGTGTAGGGCAAATCATGCATGCCTGCAGAGGGGATATGGGAACCTCAACAACATAGGGGTTGGCAGTGGTGCTTATACATATTGTAGTTACCATGTGCCCAGTTATGTGATTTCCTGGTTATATTAACTAGTTTTAACTAAACACCTTCATAGAATGAACAGGTGACTTTAAAAGATTTCTGCAAAAAAAACATGACTTGAAAATACAAAAAATGCAAACACAAGCCATCACTTCTGCTCCTAGTAGGAGCTCTTAATCAGGCAATCAGCTATAAATTATAAAATATAAAATAACCAAGCCGGGCTCGATGGCTCAGCCTGTAATCCCGCGCCTTTGGGAGGCTGAGATGAGTGAATTGCCTGAGCCCGCGGGTTCGAGACCTGCCTGGGCAACTTGGTGAGACCTCATCTCTACAATAAATCAAAAATTAGCCGGATGTGGTAGCGCGCGCCTGTAGTTCCAGCTACTTGGAAGGCTGAGGCAGAAGGATGGCTGGAGCCCAGCAGGCGAGGCTGGGGTGGCTGGGAGTGGCCACTGCACTCCACTCTGGGTGACAGAGTGAGACTCCAACTCAAAAAATAAAAAATTAAAAAAAAAACCAGATCTGACAAGAAGTCAGCAAAGACTTTTTGAAATTATTAAGAAGAATATTTGAAATATGAATTTACCTGCATATAATAAATTCTGCCCTAATTATATGTTTTATCTTAAGATATTAGTTGATGGTGATAGTTTATAAATAAATATGTGTATATTGGGGAAATATATGCCTTTTTTACTTTTAGGTATGTATAATCAAGAAGTTGAGGACCATTATTTTAGTTTATCTGTGACTCAGGTTTTGTCATCATAAAATGAAAATGATGATTGTTTTTGAGCAAAGTGATAAGCTAAAACTTCATTTCTCTTCATTTGTGATGTTATTTAGTGTGTGGGGTGTCATTTTCTATCTATGAAAACTTTTATTTCCTTAAAATTCTCTGAACCTTGCTTACTTGTCTGCAGATCATTATAGAGTTGTTGTAGAATTATATAAAAATTCGTAAATGTCTGCCACATTGTGAGATGTCAATAAATGGTTATATTATTACAAAGACAGAGATTGCTAAGCCAAACTAATAGAATTAATAAATTTGGGGGCACAAAAATTTTTTAAGTACTTGAAAATACCAAAATTCACTTGAAAATTGCTATGCTGATTAAAATTGACCATTTACCAAACATTCATTGCACACCTTCATGCCAGATAAATTTGTTATAGAACCTGAAGGTTAGAATTTGGAGTTGGCCTTCTCTAGACTATTGTAAAAGCCTCTTGCCTAGTCTCCCTGTCTGCCTTGTCCCAACTGTTTCCTGGCTCCAACTTCTACCATCATGTGACTGTCAAAACAGTCTTCCTCATCCCTTTCATCATTAATTTCCATGCTTAAAAACCTTCAATAACTCTCCTGTACTATCAACTCTTCATCTGTCATATCCTGTCTTGTATTGTTCAGCAATTTTTCTTCAAGTTAGTCTTCTCTTCCCAGATGAAACTGTTGTGGTTAGTACTTAGAATTTATAAATAAAGTTGCCCTTGAGAGGATTTAACTTAATCAACAGGTGATGAAAGGAATCTGATTTCTTCTAGGCCCTTGGGAATGACTACTTGACTACTAATCAGTGGTATTAACACATCTAAGGAAAGAAAGTTTCAATGTGGTCTGCAATACAACTTGGAATAGAGGAAAGCTAGAGGAATAAACTTTAGCTGGATACATTCAACACTGTCCATGGGAGAAAGATATAGGAAATAGGAGAGCCTGAGGATTTCAGTCATTCGTCTAACGGCTGTTTGTGTCTTCTGGCTAACGAGAGGTCCTACTCCATGCAGGTTATACTTCTCTAATTAAGATACCCAAGATTCTTCTCATTTTTGATGTCCTCCTCTTTTTATTACTAGTTCTGAGAACACCATCAGGTCCTAGTTTACTAATTCTACTTTCCCGGTACCTAAAGATTGAGATGAGGTGCCTCTGATAAGGTTTCAAGCATTCTGGTCAATGGAAAGTTATGTCTCCATTGTGACTTAATCAGCTGGTGTTCTGGCTTACATTTTTGAATTTATTTTTTGTGATTCTGATAATCTAAGTTTCATAATCTTAAATTATTTATATAAATCTGATAATTAAGTAAAGATCTTAGTGAAGAACATGAAATTATGGACCAAGAGGAAATATAGGAGATTACTTTTAAAATCTTGTGGTTGAAATGTTCCCTTTAAGTAGGACATAAAATCTAGAAGCTGTAAGGAAAATTTTTAAATTTAAAACTATACAATAATTAAAAATGTGTTATGCTATAAACAAATCTGAAAGACATGATACACTGAGTTCACATATTTGTAACTTATGAGGGGGGACCCAAAGAAAACCCAGAAATGATTTTTTGAAGGGCAGGCCCCTTGTAGTACAGGCTTCCCCCACTAGGTAAGTGTTCTAGGAACCTATCAGCATCAGTGTCCCAGCTGAGAGGCTGCGTTCAGCTTCAGTGAATTTTTTTTTTTTTTAGATTCTTTCAACACATCTGCCAACTTCATGATAGATGATTTATGAGTGCACCTGCCCACACTGCAATGAGTGTTCAGTTTTTGACCAAAAAAAACCGGCATAACCACTGTGCCCCTCCCTCCTTATTCACCCAATCTTGCCCCAAGCAACTTTTTTTTTTGTTTCTCCAGATTTTTTTTAAAAAGTCCTCAGAGGGAAATGTTTTGCTGATGTGGAGAGGTGAAACAAAAAACAGCAGAAGCACTAAAAGCCATCAACATTGGCAAGTTCAAGCTGGGCTCGGTGGCTCAGTCTGTAATCCCGCGCCTTTGGGAGGCTGAGGTGAGTGGACTGCCTGAGCCTGTGGGTTCGAGACCCGCCTGGGCAGCTTGGCAAGACCTCATCTCTACAATAAATCAAAAATTAGCTGGGCGTGGTAGCGCGTGCCTGTAGTTCCAGCTAATTGGAAGGCTGAGGCGGAAGGATCGCAGGAGCCCAGCAGGTCAAGGCTGCGGTGTCCGGGAGCCACTGCACTCCAGTCTGGGTGACAGAGTAAGAATCCAACTCAAAAAAAAAAAAACAAAAAACAAAACACTGACAAGTTCAAAATTGTTTTGAGCAGTGAAAAAGCATGTCAATAGGTGTATTGCCTCAAATGAAGAGTACTTTGAAGGTGACTGAAGTTTAAGCATGTAAGAATAAAAGCATAATTTTTTTATAAATGAATTCCAGGTTGTTTGGGTCCCCCTTGTACATAATAAATAAAGGATTAATAGCTATGATATAAGAAGAGAACCTAATAATGAATAAGGAAAAGACAACCCAAAAGAAAAATGGGAAAGAATATGAATTAGGAAGGTCACAGAAAATATGTCCAATGTTAAGGTGTCTAATAATCATTTTTTAAATACTCCAAGTTCACTTTTAACTAAGGAAATGAAATGAAATTAGCAGTGATACACTCCTTCAAAAGACTGATATAATTTTTAAAAGACATATGAGAGGGTGTCTTAGTCTGGGCTGCTATAACAAAGTACCATAGACTGGGTGGCTTACAACAACAGAAATTTATTTCTCACAGTTCTGGAGACTGGGAATTGCAGACAGCTGACTCTTCTGGGTTACAGACTTCTTGCATCCTCACTTGGTAAAAAGAGGGCACATGGGCTCTCTAGGGTCGCTTGTAAGTGACCTTACTACCTCCCAAAGGCCCTATCTCCTAATCCATTGCATTGGTGGTTTGAATTTCAACATATGATCTTAGAGGTAAACATAAACATTCAGTCCATAACAGAAGGGTATGTCACTGCTATTTAACTGAAAAATTTATAGTGTCTTTAAATTGATGAGAGTATGGGGAAACAGACACTCTCAAATACTGTTAATGGGATATAAGTTTGTATGGCTTCTTTTGGAGGATCATTTGGAAGTATTTATCAAACTGTAGCTCAGTCATTATATGAGAAGGACAACTTGACTAAGAATAGAACTCACGTGTTTTATTTTCTTCCCTTCAGAACCTTGACATCATTGTCCGCTGTTTGTCTGATATTGAGTGTTGCTTTAGTTCCTTTACCCCATATCTTCATTCATCTCTTGGTTCAACTTAATTCAGTATTTTTCCCCTAGAAAGGAATCATGTGTTCTAAATTATTCTTTAAACTCTTGCTTGTTTGTGAATGTCTGTCTTTGGCTTGTATACATAAATGATAGCTTGACCAGACATAAGATTCTTGGGCTTTCTCTGTTTCCCTCAAAACTACAGCCATTGAATGCTACTGTGAAGTCTGAGGACTCGCCTGATTCTTCCTTCTTTTTCTTTTTTTTGAGTTAGAGACTCACTCTGTTGCTCAGGCTGGAGGGCAGTGGCACATTCACAGCCACTGCAGGCTCGACCTTCTGGGCTCAGGCGATCCTTCCATCTAAGCCTTCCAAGTAGCTGGAACTTACAGGCATGCGCCACCATGCCCGGCTAATTTTCTGACATATTGTGGAGATGAGGTCTCACCAAGTTGCCCAGATTGGTCTCGAATCCGTGAGCTCAGGCAATCCTCTTGCCTCCGCCTCCCAAAGTGCTGGGATTGTAGGCATGAGCCACTGTGCCTGGCCTCTTCCTTCTTTGTAGTGGTCTGTTTTTCCTGCCTGGATGATTGAAAATTTTCTTCTTTATCCTTAGAGTTAAACAGCTTAATTAGGATATATCTTGGTTTCAATTGTTCATTATTATTTTTTCTTGGAACACAGTACATCTACACTATGTATAGATTCAGTTCTCCACAATTCTTCATATTAGGAAGTTTTTCTTCTGCTATATATTAAAATACCTTTCAAAAATGTTTGTTGTGCTTTTTAAGGATGCCAATTTTCCTTTGGCTATATCATCTTTATGTGTCTTCTATATTTTTCGAACTTCTTTCAAACTTTTTAGAAAATTGACTTTTTCTCTGATTTGCTATGACTAAAGCAAGATTTTTTGGGGAGTAGGGTCTTGCTCTGTCACCAAGACTGGAATGCAGTGGCACAATTAGAGCTCACTACAGTCTTGAACATCTAGGCTCAAGCAATCTTCTCATTTCAACTTCCAGAGTAGCTGGAGCTACAAGCATGCACCACTACACCCAGCTAATTTTTTTTTTTTTTTTTTTGTAGCAACAGGTTTTTCTATATTGACCAGGCTGACCTCAAACTCCTGGCCGCAACGATCCTCCCACCTCAGCCTCCCAAAGTGTTGACATTATAGACATGAGCCACCACACCCTCCCAAGAATTTATTTTCTTTTTTGAGTTGAAGTCTCACTCTGTCACCCAGCCTGGAGTGCTCGGGTTACAGATATGTAAATAGACTATCTTAGTCCACCCTCAAACTATAGCTCTTAGGGAAAAACAACCCCCAATTCATGTGTCACCTCCTCAGGACTTTCTCTGCTATGCTTTCTAAGGATACCCAGGTTCTAGTTACTCAATTACAGCATCTCTGAGAAGGTCTTTATATGTCTTCAAAGCATTTGTCACTAGTCAAAATATCTTATTTGCTTATTAGTTTATTTGGGGGTTTAGGACAGTTTTATGATTTTGTTTAAGCACAAATAAAACGTGCACATGAGCTGTCTATTCATTTTCTTGACTGCGCAGCCTGGCAGAATTGGTGACTCTGATGGCCTGTTGGGCTATTCTTTCCATGGTGGCTTTGCAGTTCTTGGAAACATTGTGAGCAATCTTTTTTGCACATCAGCAACACTTCCAGCCCCTTGACACTGTGGATCAGGAACTTCCGGAAGCCTCTAGGTAGCATGTGTTTTGTTTTCTTGTTGCGCCCATAACCGATGTTGGGCATCAAGCCCTTGAATCTTCCAAGTACCCTGTTGTCAATACCTCTGGGTTTCCGCCAGTTATGCTTAATACTGACATATCGGTCTAACTGGTGCCAGATGAACTTCTTGGCCCTCTTATTGATGATCTTGGGCTTCCCTAGGGGTCTGAGGGCGGCCATGATGCCGAATGGGAGATTGCTGCCACCTCCGTAAGGCAATGCTGAGGAAGGGAAGGGAAGGTGCTTATTAGTTTAATGTTTCTCTGACCCTTGGAATGTATTTTCTTTTCTTTCCTTTTTTTTTTTTTTTTTTTGAGTTGGGGTCTCACTCGGTCGCTTAGACTGGAGTGCAGTGGCATGCTCCTGGCCACCGCAGCCTCGGCCTGCTGGGCTCCGGCGATCCTTCTGCCTCAGCCTTCCAAGTAGCTGGAACTATAGGCATGCGCTACCACGCCCGGCTCATTTTTGACTTATTGTAGAGACGAGGGCTTGCCAAGTTGCCCGGGTGAGTCTCAAACCCGCGGGTTCAGGTATTCCACTTGCCTCGGCCTCCCAAAATGCTGGGATTACAGGCTGAGCCACTGAGCCCGGCTGGAATGTGTTTTCGTGGTTTCATTTTTTTTTCTGTGTGTCTAAGGAGTGAGGTAGGGCTAAAATTTTATTTTTTTTCCAAATGACTGGCTAGATATTCCAAAATCATTTGCAGAATTATTTAATATATCACCACTAATTAGCATTTAGTGACTATTTATTATGTGCCAGACACTTATTAAATCCTTTACATACCTAATCTAGTTTAATCCTTACATCAAATGGTGACGAAATCAGATTTGCATTTAAACACACACACACACACACACACACACACACACACACACACACAGGATCTGTCCTCAATGTGGAAAATAAATTGGCCAGGTAAAGTATATTAAGTTCTCTAGAGAAACAGAAACAATAGGATATATAGAGATATATAAGAGGAAATTTATTATGGGAATTTGTTCGTGCAATTATAGAAGGCCAGTATGCCCTCTGCAAATTGGAGAACCTGGAACGCTGGTGGTGTAGTTTTTCTGGATCTGAAAGACCTGAGAACTGGGAGGGCCTATGGTCTAAGTCCTGGAATCAGAAGTCTCAAAAACTTAGAACTCTGAAGTCTTCAGGGAGAGAGAAGATAGATGTCCCTGCACAAGAAGAGAGAGAAAGCAAATTTGCCCTGCCTCCACCTTTGTGTTCCATCTGGGTCCTCAATAGATTGGATAATGCCAGCCCACATTGCTGAGGGTGAGCTTCTTTACTCAGTCTCAGACACACCCAGAAATAATGTTTTGCCAGCTATCTGAGTATCCCTTAGCCCAGTCAAATTTATGTTTAAAATTAACTGTCGCAATGGGGGACAGAATAATTGCAGGAAGGCTATTGTTTATGTGATCCAAGCAAGATGCTCTCTCGAAGCTCTGTAGTCCAGCACTTATAGATCATGGCACATGGTAGGTAATAGGTGAGATGAAGGAATTGGAGTTCTCACTCATAAGTGCGTCCTAAACATTTATCACAATACTACAAGAAAGGGATCAGCAGTAGCAGCACACTGCCAGGGGAGAGGTGAGGGAAATAACATCCCTGATCCTAAAGCAGGGGAAGTGAGGACCGGTGGGAAGCCCCAACTTCACCTATACATAGACCACTTATGTACCTAATCCTGACTTGTACCCCACATCTTTAACATGAAATAAAGAAAAAAAGAAAAGAAAATGATAGTGACTTGGAGCAGAAAAGTAACAGTAGAGACAGAAAAAAAGTGAAAAAATTTGAGAAAGAGTTTAGAGATAGAATTAACAAGTCTTTATGATTAACTTAAATATGGGGAAATATGAAAGAGGAAAATGTCAAAGATGGCTCAGATTTCTGGAAGAAAAGGATTGAGTGGAAAAATTATGAGTTTACTTTTGAACATGCTGAGTTGAAGTACCTTGGAGATATCAATTTGAAGATGTCAGGCTAGCAGTTAGCTTTATCAATCTGGAACTCCGACAAGGTATAGATTTGAGGAACGTGAGCATGTTGGTAGTAACTGAAGACATTGGCAGAGTTTAGATTACTTAAAGAAAGGTATTGAGTGGAAAGAGAAGCTATCCTAGGACAGATCCCTGAAAAACGCTGATATTTAAAGGTTTAGTAGAAGAGGAGAGAGGAGCCAGGAAAAAATGTCTGCAAAAGGACCCCCAGAGAAGTAAGAGGAACTGGGAGGGTGTAGTGTTTTAGAAGACAGAAAAGCATATAATCAAGGAGGTAGTTCAGGTTAATTCTAAGAGAGTAAATGAAACTCTAAACTAGGTAAATGGGGAATGAAAGACTGAGGGGAGAAATTTTAAAAAGTGAAGGGGTCAGTAATGAACTGATATTCAAATGAAAGGGAAGAATAGTTGCAGTTGGATTAACTTAATAAGCAAGCTGGAAGGATAGGGGATTGTGGTCAGAAAGTAGATTATTCAAATTAGTGGTTTTAGAAGTAGAGAGAGCAGGTTGGGTCATGAAGACAAGATCCAGGGAGTGACTATGGGAGCAGGCAGTTGAGTAGTATTATAGGAGAACATTGGAGATACCATGGGTCTTTCTTGAAGACTCTGAAGTTACTTAGGATGATAGCAGGACTCATGGCGCAAAAGACAGTAAGCCAAGTGCCAGTGCCTTTTGTGAACAAAGAGGAGCAAAAAGGAGGTAGATAGATTACAGTGACCAACCAGGGAGAGAGTAGCAGGAGTTTTTACAAAAGGATGGAGAAGCATTGGCCTCTAAGTAGCACTGGGAAGCATCCTCATCTCCTGACACTACATAGGGATGAGCAATGAGCAGAATTCTCTTGAGGGAGATGTAGGACAAGTGGTGTAAAGACAGCCTGGTTTAAATAAGGCATGAGGTGGAAGGAACATTCAGAAGGAAGTGTGTGAGGACATAGGGGAGTTTGAATTCCAAATGAAAGGTTTTGACAAGGAGAGGAGAGGGATGGGATTAGGGTTAAGGAAGTGTGGAGCAGTTTAAGAATGACAGTTACGTAGACGACAAATATGAGAAGAGAAAAGGCACTTATAGTTGGGGCTTTAACATATGAACATAGATATGAATCTTGGAAGGTTTTGGTCCACCTAATCCTTAGAGAACAGTAGACACAAGGACTTACTAAAAATTAACGGTGGTCTAGAAAGTCCTACAAATATTTCTTTTCATGCAAAGGTATGATTAGTCGTAGGATATACAGCAGAGGATGGTAGTAGAGAGCAAAGAAGCTTGAAGTTCAAGTTTCTTTGAGGAAAGGAATAAACAGTGGTCTTACGAAGACTGGAATGGGCTCAGTATCCACTGGCGTTCTGTTTAATCAGGGCTTAGAGGTCTTGATGTTTGTAGCTTGGGATGAGGTGGGTGTGAAAAGAGGGACATAAGAATGGCCCAGGAATCTCAGATATGATTCAGAACTTCTGATTTTCATTGCAGCACAATTTTTATTTTCACTCTCCAAGTATAGAAATGATGTCTACGCTGTTATTTTAAAATATTTTTACCTGGTTTTGCAGGTTAAGCATTTACATGATTTGGGTCATTTCCCTCAGATTTTAGTCTTATTTTATCATATTGTGTATTTGCTTAATTTTTAATTTAGGTAATTGTTTTTATTAAGTCAAGTTTCAACACAAAAAAATGATTTCGGGTCAGTATAATAATAGATTCAGAGGTCTTAACAAAACTAAAAGTTGTCACATTTAAGGAAGTAAAGTATAAAGCTTAGTTTTTAATTTGTTCTTTTCTTGCCAACGTCTTATAGAATCAATAGAAAATACATTAGAGAACTAGGCCAGCATCATGCACAATGCGCTTTCCTCACCATTCTCAGCTCCTCGTAGCTTCTTGCTCCACTGAATTTCTGATAACCTTTTTGTTTCTAATACTCACTTGGTACTTCCTATGGATATATTCCATTATTTTCTCATGGAGGAAGCTCTTTGCTTTTTACCTACATATAATCAATTCGAGGATGCATATTTTCCCATATTTTAACAGCTCTAAAATTAGAATGCTTCTTATCCAAACTGTCTTTGATTTGATAAAAAAGAGTACTTTGTATCACTCTCCCACACAGCCTCACATAATTTCTTTTTTTAACATAATTTTTAACACATAGCACTGACAAATGTTTGTTTATTGATTGACTATAAGTAAATTCAGAAGAGGTCATATAATTTGAATTATTACTTAAGTACAAACTTTAACTTGACTCCTAGCACATCTTCAAAATCATACAGTTCATTCTTATTCAATAAAATGTGAGATTATCACAAAAAAGGAAAGGAATAAGGAAAATAAAATTATTTGCTTGCTTTTATAATGATTTTTAAATGGATTTAATATTTAAAAGGCATTCTGTAATAATACCTAACTTACTTTGTGTAGAATTTGCCACTAAAAAAACCCTGTAATATAGACAGGAAAAATGACTATTAGACTAATAGAGAAAGCATATGATTTACCTAAGTCCTACAACTAGTCAATGTCTTGGCTTCTTGCTTATATTATTTGTTGTTTTTGCTGAACTGTGTTGTCCCATGGAAAGGCAGATGTACCAAATGCCTTCTTAAATGCAGCCCATTTCACCAAGTATTTCTTAAAACTGATGGCCATTAGGCGAGATTCTAACTGTATATATGCCGTTGCATTCATCTCTCTCTAGTCTTCTAAAGAAATGAACAGAAAGATACAATAGAGCTGAACTTAAATTGCTTATAAGATGTCATTCAATGAGGGAGGCAAGAAAAAGTGTAACTAGTATTATTGCATAGTAAAGAGTACCTTATTTAGCTCTTAGGAAAAGTTGAAGGATATTTACTGTAAAAATGCAGTTTTTACTCGCTTTGAAGGAATTATCACACGAGTCAATCAATCCATTTTCCAGCTTAGAACCTTGAAGTCATTCCCATGAAATGTTTCTATCCCTTTGTCTCATCTGGTTCCTTCTCTGCAGTTCCTTTATTATGCCACTCTACAGCTGCACTGCTATGCAACTTTTGGAGGAATTCTCACATAGATTTCTGGGCTCTCCTTAAGTTCTCCCTTTCCTGCTTTTTCTTTTATTGCAATGATATCTTATCTGACATGCATTTTTTACCACAATTAACTTCCTTTTGCCCTTGAATATTTGACTTTTCTCTACTACAATCTTGTTGTGAAGCCAGGTATGTTGAGATGTAGAAGTATTTATTTTCCATTTCATTGAAGTTATTTCCTGTAATTACTCATCTTTTGGGAAAAGAAGGGCGGTTTACAAGGAAGCTCATTTCTCCAGAAAATAGTGGATACTGATTTTACAAGTTATCGTGAAGAATCTTGATAGTGGTAGTTGCCACACATTGTAGAGAAGGTGTCATACTGATGACTTATTTTTCCTTGCCACTCAAAATGTTTGCAACTATCAGAGAAGGAACTTCTCAGTGACCTCCAGATGTTTCCTCTTTGATTTTTTTTTCAATTATTTAGTTTTACTTTTTTAGTTTTAACTTTTGAGCAGATTGTTTGATTTGAACTTCAATTATTTGACCTATAAACTATGAATGAAAATGCCTAACAGTTTTTTGGGGAGGAAAATTTAGTGACTCTACTTGCTTAAAAGTGGCTAGCAAAATATCTGCTTCATTCATAGTTAGCACTTTATAAAATATCATTCAGTTCATTGTATCCATTCAACTTGAACTCACTCTAATTCTTTGCCATGCTCTTGTCCTAAATGTTCTTGCCCTGAAATCACTCAACTTTTCCAAATTCATGTGATCTTTTAGTAGGCTGACCATGTAACTTATTTGTATTTGGACACTATGGAGGGTAAGGGGGTAGGCAACATCAATGATTAAAGCAACAGGTGTAAGTTGGATTGTCCTAGGCAAATTAGAATGTAGTCAATGAATTAGCCCTCTCCAGGCTATAGCAGACTGCTTCTTACCCTGGGAATGACTCCCACAGTGTCCTTTTCTGGATCCCATGGCTTTACTGACCTTCTTGTTGAGAATAAGTTTTCTCCTATGTCACTGCCAGTGTCAATAATGATGCTTAGAACTGCATATATTTATGTTTTAAACCACCCCCCTTTACTAGCTTCTCCATTTCTGTCAAAGTCTAAACCACACTGCAGAATTTATCTTTGGTTTTCCATATTCCTTTGTGTCTCATATCCAGTCAGTTGAGAGAGTTTGTCAATTCAATTCTATAAAATCTTATTGAGCATTTACTTTGTGCTGGATATCATGTGAAGTGTTAGGGATAAAAAGACAAAGAAGATACAATCCTGATGTACAAGAAGTGCATACTTTAGAAGTGGAGCTAAATATGCAAAGAAATAATTGCAATACAGTGTGTTAAGTGCAAAAATAGAAGTTGAGTTCAGTATAGTGGTGATGTTAATATGTGAGTTATCGACTCTCTTTGGGCAGTTCAAAGAAGGCTTTAAAGAAATAAAGATAAACTCAACCTGTAGCTGATTGTATGAATGATTATCATCTCTTATTTGCTGGATACTATGCCATGCTCCAGGATTGCAGTGATAAGCAAGATAGGCATGGGCCCTGTCCTCTTGGAGTTTATAGACTATTAGGGAAGGCAGGCAGTATAAAAGCAAAGAGTATTAAAAAGGAGAAGAAAGGACAGGGAATCTATGAACATATAAAGGGGGAACTAACCAACTCTGTTTTGAATTCCAGAACAGTTCAGCTGAAACCTGAAAAGAGGAATAGGAGTAGCTAGGTGAAAGTTGAGATTGATAGGAGAGGGAAAGAGAGCAAGGTCCTTAGGTGGGGGAGATTATGAGATGCACCAAAGCATTGAAAGAAGACCAACATGGCTGGAGATGAAGAGAAGAGAGAAGCAGACAAAGGACATGGAGTGACGCTGGAAATGTAGGCTGGAGCCAAAACATATAAGACTTTGCAGACCGTATTACAGACTTCTTTATCCAAAGGTCAATGGACAGTCATAATTTAGACACTGAAAGTGAAATACAGAGTTGCTTTTTTAAAAAGAAGCCTATTGCAGTAACTTAGACAAGATATGGTGTTGTTAAAATTGGAGAAAATGATGGTTTTTAGAAATATCTATGAAGAGCCGGGCTTGATGGCTCAGCCTGTAATCCCGCACTTTGGGAGGCTGAGGGGAGTGGATTGTCTGAGCCCGCGGGTTTGAGACCTGCCTGGGCAACTTGGTGAGACGTCATCTCTACAATAAATCAAAAATCAGCCGGGCGTGGTAGCTCATGCCTGTAATTCCGGCTACTCGGAAGGTTGAGGTGGAAGGATCGCCGGAGCCCAGCAGGTCGAGGCTGCAGTGGCCGGGAGTGGCCACTGCACTCCAGTCTGGGTGACAGAGTGAGACTCCAACTCAAAAAAAAAAAAAGAAAGAAAAGAAATATCTATGAAGAATAATGGCAAAGTTAGTAATTAATTTGTTATAGACGATGAAGAAGGAAAGGTCAATGATGACTCTCAAATCTCTGCCTTGAACCACTGGTTAGTTGATGCTATTATTTACTGAGTTGAGGAGAACTAGAAGAGTAGCAGGTTTGGGAAGGAAGATGACGAGCCCAGATTTGGATATGCAGAGTTTGAGTTTCCAGTGAAATATTCAGATAAAGAACTTAGGCAGGCTGCTGGGTATGTGAGTCTGGAGCTAGAAATTTGAGAGTTTTATGTATATCAATGGTAATAAAGCCATGAAAGTGAATACATTTACCTTAGGGAAAAAACAAAAGGGGAAGAGAAGTGTTCCTTAGAAAAGAACCCTGAAAATAATTTATTTAATGGTAGCATAAAGGAAGCTGTCTCAAAAATGGGCAAGAAGGAGCAGCTAAAAAGGAAAAAAAAAAATCGGAAATGTGTGACGTCACAGAAGTCAAGAGAAGAAAGCATTTCAAAGAGCAAATGTCAAGTAAAATGAAAAATAAAAATTGATGGCCTCAATGAGAGTCATTTTTGAGAAATGGCGGACACAAAATTCAGATTGGTGAGGTTGAAGAGTAAGTGGGAAGTGAGAAAATTACAGGCAGGATTTGTAAGCAACACTTTCCACAAGCAATCTAAGAGGGGGGGAGAGCAGGTGAGCTGGAGAAGGATATGAAGGACTATGGAGGATCTTTCTTTCTTTCTTTCTTTCTTTCTTTCTTTCTTTCTTTCTTTCTTTCTTTCTTTCTTTCTTCTCTTCTCTCTCTCTCTCTCTCTCTCTCTCTCTCTCTCTCTCTCTCTCTCTCTCTCTCCTCTGCCTTTCTCTTTTGAGAGATAATTGAGTATGTTTTAGTGCTGAATAGAAAGGAACCATTAAAGTGGAAGAGGTTGGAAACAGGAAAGAGAAGCTACAGGTACAAAGGTCCCCAAGGAAGGCCGGGGGCTCCAAAGCACAGGTGGGATCCAGCCTTTAATCACAAGGGAGCTTCTTTCCTCTTTGTAACCGGGGAGAACAAGAAAAGAAGGCACAGGTGCAAGTAAGGGGTGGGAAGTTTTGGGGGAAGTTTCCACTTGATAGGTTTTAATCTCAAAAACAGGTGCTCAATAAATATTTGTTGAATCAATGAATGAATAAATGCAAGGAACATGAATCTGAGCTCTTCATGGATTTTTGTTTTCCTCCAGAAGCATTCTATTGTCTAGAAAAGCTTGGGGATGATAGTGAAGGCGAGCAGGGTCAGAGTACTTTTAGGACAAGGAAGAAGGATGATTCAAAATCAAACAATAAGGATGCTAAAATTTTGCTCCGGATGGAAATCAGCAAGAAATCACCACTCTATTGGATGAAGTGAAAGCAAAAGGGCTGGCTCTCTGTTCTAAACAGGTCTGTTCTGTTCTACACTATTTTTTTAATTAAAAAAATTTTTTTTCAATCTCTAGAAGGTTCAAGCCACAAACTCACACTTTGAGGGGAGAGGATGGAACCATCACCTATTGAACACTTACGATTTGCCAAGAACTGGGGTGAGTACCTGTCATTTTATCCACATATCAACCTTCATGAAGGTTGTGAAAATGGAGCTAGAGAAGGTGAATGTGACACTCAACCAATAAGTGGTAGTAATAGGATTCAAACCCAGATCTGCCTTCAGTCGTTCTTAACTGTGATGTTATATTTCTGTCTCAAATTTTAATACCTTTCATCACTGCAAATACGTTTTGTGATGCAATCTTTGAGTAAACTGTTCCATGATATGCCATGGGCATTATCCTTATGATATTGTCTATTCTTCCATATTCAATTTTTATTTCCTTTAATGCTTGACTTGTAGATTATCTTCTCCCAAAACACCTCGGGACACCTCAAACCAGGCTGGTCCTTCTGGCCTTTGAAAATCTACAACGGTTTGTCTGGTATTCATTTGATACATTTTATCTGCAACATAGTTGAGTTTGATTTTATTTGACTTTTCTTTTGATTATAAGTTCACACTATGAGGCCCAAACTTCTCCTGCACATAGAATACTTATGTACCTAATCCTGACTTGTACTCCACATTTTTATAATAAAATAAAGTAAAAAAAAAAAAGGAAAGAAAGAAATTTGGAGCTTTACAATGATAAAGGGATAATAAGTTAACATTACAAACCCACAAGTTTCTTAGGGTATAGAAAGTACATTTCATGTCTTTTGAGGGGGCATCTTTGACAGCTTCGTCCTAATGCCTTGTTCATAGTATGCAGTTAGTAAATATTTATTGCTAGATTACAGGACAGTCAACCTCAGTACAGGTATTGAATAATGTCTCTGGGAGCTGCCTACAACTACTTCAGAGAGTTTCTTGTTGGTGTCAATCTGAAAAATGGAGAATTTATTATTTCTGCTGTGAATGTATTTTTTCTTTTTGGGTGACAAAACTGGAAATCTCAAAAAGACTGTTGGTTTGTGGGTTAGGCAAGGGGCGATGGGGGAGACTCCTTTAGAACATGTGGAAAAGCAGACTTATTTTGTAAAGACTTTTTGAAGCTTGCAAGTTCTTATTTTTTTAAAAAAAGGTCCAAACTGGTCAAACTTGAAGTTCCCCTCCTCCTTTCTCCTCCTTCAGAGCCTTTTTCTAAACCTACTTCCCTTAAAATGACTTTTATTGATTTTCACTCAATGAGAGTTATTCTTCAGAATGAGGATGGAGGGGTCAGAGAGAGAAATTTACCCTGTGTTACCTGTGGAATAGGTGTACCTCCGTATCCAGTCTTGCTTTATTTGTTCTGTTTCCTGTATCCAGAAGCCTGCACACTGGGGATCATTAGGTCCTCTGTGTCTTGGTCGGAGTTTGAGTACAGTATACTAATAGATCAATTTATGTGTTCATTCATTCAGCAAACATTTATTGAACAGGCATGTCCTAGGCATTGGAGATACTAAGATGAATAAGACGTAGTCACTGCCCTAAATGACCTCCAGATGTACACGAAAGCATCAGTCTGGTGGGGGTGGGGTCAGGGAAGGCTTCCTGAACAAGGTAGCTGCAAATCCTTGGACAGGAAATCCTAAGACAATAAAAAGGTCAACCTTGTAAAATAAATATAAACATCTAATCAAATTAGCCAATTAAGCATTTTAAAGAAAAGACAATCTTTTGTCCATATGTCCTATATTCCTTTGCATTTTCCCCCTAATTTGTCTCCAGTCTTATTTCTCTCCAGTCTTCATTTAAAATTGCCTCTAAAGTTATTTTTCTAAACCTTGAACTAATCATGTCATTCCTGTCTTGAGACTTTTTAATGACTGCTTACATTTTCATTCTACATATTTTATCAATCATCTTCTGTGATGTTTCAGGAGAGTGTTACGTGTTTGGGATCCAATGGTGAGCAAGTAGTTTCTCCCTTCAAGAAGCTTAGCGTCTAGACCAGGTAGTGCTTCCTAAATCTTGTCCTCTTATCTAAATCGGTTCTGTCTAACAGTCACCAGTATCTACTGTGCTAATTACCATGCAAAACAACTAGGACATAATTCGGCTTGCAAACAGATCAAAGTCTTGTGGAGGAATCTGAAAACAATCAATAATTCCAACACAATGGGGTAAGTGAATAGACCCATGCATAGACTGCTATGATAATCAGGCTTGAGGAAAAGAGAGTCTAGTGGGCAGGGCAGCTTCCTGGAAGAGACCATGCCTACGAATAGGAGTTAGGTCAACATAAAGAGTGACCAGTTGACTCAAAATGACAAACAAGTTCCTTCATAGTACATCGATCTGCTTTTCCAGTCTATCATTACATATTCTATACTTTTATTTTTCAAATTGGGAATAAGTGCCCCTGAATTATTTAGTGTTATGTATGGGATATGAGAAAGAACCAGACAAATGTGGTGCTTCTTTCTGGAGCATGAGTTCTGCCAATTAAATCTGTTTTTTCTCCCAGAGTCTTACTCTGTCGCCCAGGCTGGGGTGCGGTGGTATGATCATGGCTCACTGCAGTCTCCTGAGCAGCTGGGACTACAGGTTCACCACCACATCAGGCTAATTTATTTATTTATTTGTTTGTTAGTAGAGATGAGGTCTCACTATATTGCCTAGGCTGGCCTTGAACTCCTGGACTCAAGCAATCCTACCACCTCGGCCTCCCAAAGTACTGGGATTACAGGCAAGAGCCACCACGCATGGCTGATGATAAGTAATTCGAAACACATTTTTATATTAAAGCACAATATATTTGTGGACTTTAAGGGAACATTTCCATTCATTTTCTTTTTTTTTTTTTTTGAGTTAGAGTCTCACTTGGTCGCCCAGACTGGAGTGCAGTGGTTGCTCCTGGCCACCGCAGCCTCGACCTGCTGGGCTCTGGCGATCCTTCCGCCTCAGCCTTCCGAGTAGCCGGAATTACAGGCACGCGCTACCACGCCCGGCTGATTTTTTGATTTATTGTAGAGATGAGGTCTCGCTGCCCAGGCGGGTCTCGAACCTGCAGGCTCAGGCAATCCACTCACCTCAGCCTCCCAAAGGTGCGGGATTACAGGCTGAGCCACCGAGCCCAGCTCCATTCATTTTCCTAGACAAAACAGGACACATAAATCTCAAGCCAGTGGCAAGCTATTTCAGGCTTGCCTTTAGACACCACCACCCCTTTCTTGTGGAAAAATTTGAGATGTACTATAGGAATGTGCCAGAAAATTTTATGTGTCTGTGCCTTGGCATATGCTTTTTGCTCATCCTGTAGTGCTCTTCCCGTTTTTCTCCTTGGGTAAACCACACTTACCCTTCAATGCCCAACTTTAGTGTCATCTCACACAATAGTCATTTTAAATGAAGCTTAAATGTCCTCCCATATAACAGTTATTTTTTGAACACCCACTTACATCTCTGCATCCTTTCCTAATAGCTCCAGGCAGAGTAAAGCTCTGCCACCCTTCACCCAGACTTTCCATTATAGCACTGCTCATATTGGACCCTGTGTATTTATTTTCTTATCCACTTCTGCTGCTGAACTGTAAGCCTCTCTAGGGCAGGGACTATTTTTAAATTTGTCTTTGTATTCTTAGTGACTGGCACTTGATAGACACTCAATAAATGTCTGTTGAATGTTGAATTTTTAGGTCATTCCTAACTTGGCATCACCTCTGCTCTTGTATAAAGTACTATCTCCTTTGTTTCTCATCTTCAGGGAATGATGTGATCCACAAAAATACATTTCCAGACAACTAAAGTTTACTTCCTAAAGTATCAAAATCTGCTGCTTAAATAATCATTTTGGTAGGAATTAATTTTTCTGAATTTTTGCACACTTGCTTGCTCTCATAAGTAAAATATACTAAGCATTGTGTATTCCTTGATAACTTATCCCCAAAAGCATCAGGGTATGTTTGGCTGGAATTCATGGAATCACTAATGGGACAGGGTTTTTTGCCTCCACGCCGAATTACCCTAGTATCTCCTAGTTTTTGAATTCTTGTGCTTGCTTCTGATAGTTTGGTCACCACTTCTCACTGTCAGTGTGCTTGCTCCTTTTAAATGGATATTAAAATTACAAGACTAATATGCATTCACTGAGAACAAACAGAAGTGTATGGAGTAAAAAGTCAAAGTGCTCCTTTCATCTGTGTAACCACCTCCCATGCCACCACACCACTTGAGACACTCGCATCCACACTCTCACTCCCTAGACATAACCATTGTCAGCAGTTTATTGTGTATACCTACAGGCCTTTTTCTATTCATGTATATGTATGCATGTGTATGTAAAAATATCAAATCATATTATGCATACTGTTATATGACTTGCTTTTCTCACTCGACAGTATATAATAGCTATCCTTCCATGTCAGTACATCCAAGTCTATATCATTCTTTTTAATGGCTGCCCCCTTTTAATTTGACAATCTTAATCAGCTGTGAATGGGAAAGCCAAATAATCAAGCTTATTAGAGTTGTACCTAAGAAAGAATAAATCGGCTCAGAGTGAAGGCTTGCGTAATTCTCCTAGGAGTAAAATGTGTTAACTTTAGTGCTTGGACTTTGTAATGTTTATTTTGGCTATTCTGGGACCCTTTTTACTTATTTCCTGCTTCATTGTGTTTTGGATAGCTAAGGTTGCTGGACACATGACCTGTGAGTTAGTGAGGTATTATATATTTCAGTTTGCTATGGTTTTGTGGGATTTTTGCATTCAATTTTGTCATTGAGATTGTCCTTATAGACTGATTATTGCATATAGTTTCTAAGTACTTGCATCACAGTGATGACCGCTGCACATGGTAGTAGTTAAATATATTTGGTTTGATAATTGACACAGGATTTCTTATTTCTATCATCTACCTGTGAGATTGTGCACTGGACTTATGGAAACTCTGTAAGTTGACCTGAGGAAGGCTTTTACTGCTGATGAGCATTAAAGTACTGACAACTTGTGCTATAAATAATAAAATCCTATTTTGAATTTATAGAGTCTTCCTTCTGTCATCTACTACAGTCAAGTGGCTAAATCCTGTTGACTCTGCCTTTTAGATCTTACTGTAACTTGTCCCCTCCTTTCCATTCTCAATGTTGCAATACCTTGGTTTCAGGCCCTACCATGAATTACCTGCAACAGACTTTTTAATTGGACTCTCTGCCTCTTGTCTAAACTCCACCTTGCACACCCAGCAGCTAGTGTTTGTTTTATTTTTATTTGTATTTTCTTTTTGAGTTGGAGTCTCACTCTGTCACCCAGACTAAAGTGCAGTGGCCGCTCCCGGCCACCGCAGCCTTGAGCTGCTGGGCTCCAGCGATCCTTCCGCCTCAGCCTTCCAAGTAGCTGGAACTACAGGCGCGCACTATCACACCTGGCTAATTTTTTGATTTATTGTAGAGATGAGGTCTCGCCAAGTTGCCCAGGTGGGTCTCAAACCCGCAAGCTCAGGCAATCCACTCACCTCAGCCTCCAAAGTGCTGAGATTACAGGCTGAGCCACCGATCCCGGCTTAGTGTTTGTTTTAAAACAGAACACAAGAGAGTTCTCAATAAATGCTTGTTAAATGAATGAATGAAACACCTCTGTAACAGGGTGACCATTCAACCTGCTTAGCCCAGGATGGCCCCTGTTCACACCTGTCATCCTAGCATAATTATTGAAAGTCCCCCTTTTTAATGATCAAACTTGTCTCAGTTAAATCAATAAATGATATGGTCACCCTAATTATAGCCATCATCGAATTGATTTCTTTTTTTTTTTTGAGTTGGAGTCTCACTCCATCTCCAAGACTGGAGTGCAGTGGCCGCTCCCGGTCACCGCAGCCTTGACCTGCTGAGGCTCCGGCGATCCTTCCACCTCAGCCTTCCAAGTAGCTGGAACTACAGGTGCGCGCTACCACGCCTGGCTGATTTTTTGATTTATTGTAGAGATGAGGTCTCACCAAGTTGCCCAGGCGGGTCTCAAACCCGCAGGTTCAGGCAATCTACTCACCTCAGCCTCCCAAGGAGCGGGATTACAGGCTGAGCCACTGAGCCCGGCTTGAATTGATTTCTAACTCTCCCTTTGTTTTGTCTACTAAATGGTGAGCTCATTGGGGACAGAAATTTTTTATTTTTATATCCTCATTTATTCACTCAACTGAGAGACTGACACTGTTAGGTGCTGGGGATATAATGCTGAATATAACAAACATGGTTCTTGCCCTCATGAAACTTACAATCTAGCAGGAAAGAACAATCTAGTGGAGAGAATAGAGTCTGATATCATAAATGCTGGTATGTGAGTGAATGACTAAGCATGGATACTTAGAGGTTCCTAAACAAACAAACTTAATCCCATGAATTATAGAGACAAAAACAGTCATAAACATAGAACTCTAGGTGATCAAAATAACCATTTATTTAAAGAGTTGCTAATTTCTTCTTCTTCTTTTTATTTTTATTTATTTATTTTTTTAGAGTTGTGCTCTTGCTATGTTGCCTAGGCTGATCTCGAACTCCTAGACTCAAGCAATCCTCTCACCTAGGCTTTCAAAGTGCTGGGATTACGGGCATAAGCCAACGTGCCTGGCCAAATTAAAAATTTAAACTATAAACTGCACACATATACCTAAACATACATAATATTTAGATGCTGCTTTAATGTTAAACATAAGAAAAAAAGGGCCACGAAATAATAGCAAGAATGAGACTTTGAGTCTCAATCTTTTTTAGACCGACAATTTATAATCCTGTAACCTTTCTTAGCAGGATGGATTATCAGTATGTACACTCTCCCTTTTTTTAACAGATGAGAAATCAGAGGTTTTAGAAACTGAGCCGCGAAACAAAGGAATTACTTCTTAAACCAGGATTAGATTTTGGTAGAACTTTGAGAACTAGAACTACTTGCTGTCCTAGACTTGTTAACCATGTTCCCCATGGGCAAATTACAAAACTCTTTCAACCGTTTCCTCTTCCATAAACTATTGATAATATTATCTCCAGAATTAAACTAAGGATTAAGTGAAATTATGTAAAGGCATTTACTCCCATAATCTGGCTCCTAGAAAGCACTCAGGAATGTTAGTTCTCCATCCATTTCTCCTATTTATCTTTCTGTGTTTGGTGACATATAGAATGATATAAAATGATCTGAAAAGAAGACATTGTAACATAAATATCTATATAATACCAGTAAAAATTTTTATTCTAAAAACTGAGTGCTAAACTAGGCCCTTCCACCCCCTCTAAAAGTTATAATCTTATTAATATTCATTTATTATTTTATTATTATAGGCAAAGACCCAGAGAAACATTCCAGGAACAGAGCAGTAGGTAAGATTTTTCTGGAAAAAGACAGAGTTTGTGGGAGAGCTAAGGATGTGGGGGTCATTTAAGCAGCAGTGGACGTCAGTTTTAAAGCTCTACCCGTTTACTCTTGGCCACTTTTGGTTCAAGAAAGGAAGAAGAGCATCAACCATTCGTTCATTGAGACCTTTGGATGTGGGGGAGGAGGGATATAAACAAAAGCAAACACTCTTTAGTTTCCACAACGTCTCTCGACCCCAAGACTTGCGAGCTCTTTGGTGAGGGCCAGCAGGTCTGTTCTCCAGGAGTGCCCTGGGTCTGGACTCCATTTCCCAGAGTCCCTTAGTGCCCTAATGTATTCAGTGCTCAGAGTGCCTGTATGTGTGTGAGTGTGAGAGAATGTGTGCGTGCGTGTGTGTGTGTGCGCGCGCGTGTGTCTCTCTGGGTCCCTGGGAGAGTGGAGGCTCATTCACTGATTAGAGCCAGCGCTGAGAGGCAGCACTGCTCCTTCTCTCACGCCAACCGAGTCTCTTGATCTGTACATGCAATCCCAGGCAGCTCGCGAACACAAACCCGGGGCCAGCCGCCTACTGCTGCTGCTGCCGCTGCCGCCGCCGCCGCCGCCGCTGCCTCCGCCGGCTCTGCGCGCCCGGGACTTTTCATGCACCGCACTCTCCGCCTTCTTCCCTCCGTGTCCTGAAAAGTGCGGCCGTTCTCCCAAGGAATTTCCACGGCAAGTATGGAGCTCAGAAAGGGGTGTGGATATGTGTGCGTGCACGAGACGGGTGTGTGCGCGGCACGCCGGTGTTCGGGAACCTGGCTAACTTTCTGGGTCCGCTTCCTCGGTATTCGGGCGGTCCCCCTGGACAGGGGCAGGGGCTGGGACCTGGACTGGAGCGTCTTAGGTCATCGCGACGGGGCCTCTCGGCATCGGTGCCCTGCACGCTCCGTGCGCTGCCTCGCTGAAACTTTCCGTCTTGAGTTTTCCTTAATGTGTTTTATTTGGGGGGTGGGGGTGCAAGGGGGAGGGACCAGACGCGGGAATTGGACAAGTAGGGAGGGTGAGGGGACAGCAGGGGAAGGGAGCAGGACTTCTCCATCTTTTAATAAGCCCACTCCCACTTTGTTTGGGTCGACCGCGGGAATGCCTTCTCGCCCGGCACCACGGTGTACCCCGCGGTGATTTCCGGGCTCCCCTGTGCACCCCGCGGTGATTTCCGGCGGGGCCGGGACAGGGTGGTACTCAGTGGGGAGCCCGAGGCGGCGGGCGGGATGGGGAAGGGGCGACCCGAAGGAGAAACGAGCTCGACCGCCCCACCCAACGCACAGCCGGCCCAGTGGGGTACCCGAAGAGAGGCTGGGAAGCCCTGGGCCCCCTGGGCGCGCGGCTTACTTTTTCCTAGAGTGGGCTGGCGTGAAGGGTGTGAAGGGAGGGTGGTGGGGTGGGATGGAGGCATCCTCTGTGGCCGGAGGGAGGCAGGTGCTGGCAGAGGTGGGCCGTTCTAAATGCCACCGGTTAACTCCCCGCTCCGCTGGGCTGGACCGGCCTGACCGTGGAGCAGCCCGACCCGCGGGGTCTCCCGGGATTTGGGGGGTCGGAACCCTCCTCCCAGCGGTTCTATGGCGCGAGGCGGGAGGACGATCGTGTAGACCGCAGCGCGTGGCTCTTTTTGCAGTTTTATCTTTGTCTTAGACCTGCCTTAAACTGAGTAACAATTTCTCTTCTTCCGACTTGAGAACAAAACTTTTCAGTGAGCACGCCGGTCGCGGCAGTCGTGCGGCCACTGCTCCCGGGCTTGTCAGCCGGGGCCGAGCGACCTTCTCCGCCTGGAGCCCAGCCCCGCCACCGCGCTCCGGAGCCTCGGGCCACCCCCCCACCCCTAACCCGGGGCTTTTCAGGGCTCGGCCTGGGCGTTTCGCCTTTGTGCTTTGTAAGAGAAAGCCTTTTCTTCCAGGGCACAACAAACTTGGGCGGAGAGCTTCCGTGTGGCCCCCCGGGCGAGGCCGCCCACGGTGGTGAGGCCAACCGAGGGGACGCCGCTCCAGGAGTCCCTCCGAGAGCTCGCGGCCCGGGTCGACCCCAGCCGGCGAGGGCGCGCGGGAGCCCCGAGGTAGCGGGGACTCGGGCTGCCGGGAGGCAGAGGAAGAGCTCTTGCTTCCCGTAAAGGACACGCTGCATTCTCGGCTCCGGCTCCGGGACGCGGCTCCAGCGGAGGGCCTGGGTCCGGGCCCCGAGCCGGGCGCGCGTCGCATCGGGTGGGTCCACGGGTCCAGGGCCGTGGGTGTGGGGCGCAGCCCTGCCTGACCGGCCAGGGTCGGCCAGGGTCCCCCGCCTGTTCTGTTCCCCTGCCCGGGAGCAGCTGAGCGGGAAAGCACGGGCGCTGTCTGCCCACGACGCCCAGCAGCCAAGTCTCGCCTTTCGCCTCCGCTCCGGACTCGGCTTGAGGGGCAAAGGGGAGAGAAAAGAAAAATCAAGAGAAAAAGGGCGGGCAGCGAGGAAGCGGCGAGTGGGGCTAGGGGGAGCCGAGCGGGCAGGGGGCCTGCGCATTGCCGGGCCTCCTCCTCTTTCCGCCTCGCGGGCTCTTCCTGCAAAGAGGGAATGCACAGAAGGGGAAAGGCAGAGAGAGCGTCGAGGAAGAGCGCTGCGGGCGTCTCCCGTGCCGAGCCCTCCTGCCGAGACCCCGCCAAAGTGGCGTGAGTTTGCTCGCTGTGCTCCGGGGCGAGGCAGGGGAAGGCCGAGCACAGGGCGGCGCCGCGCCGCTGCTGACCGACGGGGCCGGGCCGCGCGCTGAGCGAGCCGGGACACACACCTGTTCTGCGAGCCGCGCCGTGTGCGGCGCCGGGGCGACCGCGGCGCGGGCGGCAAGACCCCCCTCCCGCACCCCACGCCCTCAGTACGCGACCGGGCAGTGCCCGGGAGCCCCGCGCCGCCCGTGTTTGCCAGAGAGCGGGAGCCCGGGGCTGCGCGCTGAGGCGGTGGCGCGCGGCGGCGGGACCCGGGTGACCCGCGGGGCGGGGCTGCGCCGGGGCTCGCGGTCTTTGGACTTTGGTCGAAGGCAGGCGGCCCCGAGCCCCTGCCCGCGGGCCCCGCGCGGCTGCGGACCCCGGCCCCTCGCACTTGTGGGTCCTTCGCGGACCCGCGCCTTGGTCCCCCAAAGTTACAGACGGATTGCTTCGTACGGAGACTGTTAGGACCTCAAGTATTCTTTGTACAAAGGCCACCGAGAGCCGGAGGGAGAGGTCGGGCCAAAGAGTAGTGGACTCGGCTCCGCGTTGGCCCCAAGTTTGTGTAGGTTTCGCCTTCACCTCTTCTTCCCCCGTTTTCCCTAAAAGAGTTGGCTTTTCTTGGTCGAGACTCTTCCGGGCAGAAATCTGCACCCGCTCGCTGAGCCCGCATCCCTTCGGCCCCGCATTCTTGGTCCCTCCAGGGTGTCTCGAACTCGTCCCCGTTGTCCAAGCTGGGCCTGAATCTGGGTCCAAACCCAGGACCGATACCCAGCCGTGTCTGAACCGCAGGCGTCCGCCCTGGCCCGGTAGCCGTGTTGCATTATGCTCCTTGAGATCTCGCACATGGTGCTAAAATTTCTGTTTGAGCGGTGTTTCCAAATACCCTCCGGTATTTGGTGTGCGGGAATTCTCTTCAAGCGAAGACGTCTGTGAACTTAAAAAAAAAAATTCTTTCCTGCGTTCTTAACAACCCCCCACTACTCTGGCCTCATTTCCCATTGTTCTTTGCTTTTTAAGTTCCCTGTTAATTTTTTAAAAGTTTATTTATGCAAAGGAAAAATATCGTTTAATTTGTTCTATTATTTTAATTCCTGGCTTTTGGAAACGGTTCAGAGACCACAAAAATGTCACCTGTTGTAATAAGCAGAGGAGTGTTGTGTGTGCATTTTAATTGCCAGCAGAGCCGCAGTTTGGTGGGCGCCCCGAGCTCGGCTCCAGGAAGGAGCCCTGTGCAGCATTCTTTGTGGCAGTCATTTGCTAATAGGTTTGGCTCCCAGCAACAGCGGCGGCGGCCGCGGCGGCAGCACCACCGCTCCCGTCTACGCCGACCTCGGGCGCGGGTTAGGAAGCCCAGACCCTGGACAGGGATGGGCAGAGGCTGGGTGGGAGGTGGCCCACTCTCTGAGACTTCCTCTCTGGCTTTCGGTTTTTCTGTGCGAAAGTGGCTGGTTCGCGCCCGAGAGCGCGGGGCGCTGCGCATCAGCCCAGCCTCAGACATTTTCGCGTTCCAAACGCCGGCTTCTTCGTTGCATGTGTCTTGGTTCTGGCATGTTTAACCACGCAATTAGTAATCTCAGTAATTATTCAGTTAGCTGGCGTTTTGTAATCACTTTAAACCAGGGTCGGATGTGCGATTTGAGAAACAAACAAACTCCCACACATGCAGAACTGGACCAAACCCATCACGTCAAGGATTTGAACATTTTAAAACTCAATATTTGTTGGTCCCTCCGTCCAACCTCGCTGCCTGCCAGACAATTTATTTAGCTTCGTGGATTGATCCCTCCTCCTTGTTTAGTTAATTCAACAAAGACTTTTTGCAATCTGTTTGGAGTTTGTCTGATGCCGTGGAAAAGTAGCTGATGATTTATTTGGTTGCTTTTCGATTTCTGTCTTCAGCCCTTCTTTCTCCTCCTTTCAGCGGGGATGTCAGCTGTTATTACTTCCTATTGATCCCTTTGCAAAGTGAGAAGTGAACTAAAATTAATGTCAATTCCACTGCTCGGATCAATAGCTGGAGTTATTTTAATCTGGATTTGCACGAAGTGCTAAATTAAAAAAAATCAGCATAGAGGCAAAAAAGTAACAGTTACTTACTTTCCCTTCGCCCGGTTCTTTACAGTCACCCAAATGCTCCATCAAGCTGATTATCTTACAATCCATATTTTTTTAATTAAGAGGGTCAGTTAGTTTTCTTATTTTGGGTTCTGTGTTTAAACCCATGACATTTTGACATTGGGAGTGTATTAACTATAGATTTTCATAATGACTGTGGTCGGCTGAGGCCTCATCTATACAAGTTGTTAATGTGAGGAGGGGGTAAGAAAGAAAAGAGAAAAGAAAAAAAAAAAGCCCTCCTTCCCCACAGAGACCAACGCCCACACAACCAGGACGTGGAGTAAAAGAGATGTGGCCTGGGAAAATGTTGTTGATTTATTTTCAGTGTAATGAAGTTTTCAAATGAATGACCAGGTTTGAGTGATTCACTGTGTTCTGTTGGAGTGTCCGGTGCTGTCGCCAGATTACTAATTTATGAAACTCATTTAACGTAATGAGGTGATCTAGGAAGTAAAAATAGAAAGTGAATCCTGGGGGGGGGGCTCTTGAGGGGAGAGACATGCCTCACACCAAATGTGTTATGTTTGTCCTTTTCTCCAGCTTGCTTTATAGAATATTGTTATTGAGAGACAAGTAGTTATTTCTGTTGTGAAGAGCTGCTTAGAACCCTTGGAACAGCCGTAGACCCACTTTCAGAGTGTCCATGTTGTGTGACCATTAATCTGACTAGAAAATAGCCAAGAACAGGATTTCCAGACTTGTAAGGCTAACTGGCTGCCCTTGGCAGATCATTCCCTGCACAGCTATAACTTGACAGGAAAGTTATTTAAAATTTGGAGGAGAGAAAAATCCGTTAATGTGAGATACATAATCTGGTAATTTAGCAATGATGTCTATAAGGAAAGATGCCAAATGAGGAAGCAGTCTGATGGTGTCCACTCATCTTCCCAATTAATAACAGTCATTGACACGTCTGCTACAGGATGGGAGAAGGAAATACTCTCTTTGCACTGCATTAAGCCAGGAGGATTCGCCTGCGGTTTAACTGAGGTTTCTCTAAGGGAGTACCAAAGATACTCCATTATATAGGTTAGCTTTTTAAAAGGAAGGGAGTAGATTTTATTTCTGATAAGACTCTCCAAAGATTATAATTTGTACCAGATGGTGATTTTGGGTTACATTTTGAGTTTCACTAAGTTTCTATTTCTTGTTTATTTTTGAAAATAGTGAGTCCGAGTGTTCATCTTATGTGATCCTGGCTTTTGATATGTCGTCTTTCTCCCATCCCCCATGCAAAATAAATTTTGGAACAGAATCAGTGACTATGAAAATGTACAACCTAGATTTACAAGGGAAGCTGAAAGAAGTCTCTCCAAACTCCAATTTGTTCCAGGGTCCTTTATTGGACATCAACTCTGACTGAGCCAATAAGCAGAGCAAAAATAAGTCAGAAATTTTGTTAACATTTTGCTCTAAATGTTAATGGCAAATCCAAGGCAGTTTACAAATCTACTTAAGAGTGAGTGCATTAGTAACTAAAATTACCGATCCGTTCTTTGCTGCCCCTGGAAGACAGACGCTTCTAGGGAGCGTATGCCAAAGGCACCCATTATGGTTTTAAATATTGTCAGAGACGCCAGGCATTTTATTGATAAAGGTTTTGTTCCTTCTCAGAAAAGAGAAATTACGAAGCCTGTGTGATTAGAGAGGGGCATGCATCAAAAGTAATGTTGATGCCGTGTGTTCACATAGCACTTCTTTCTGGAAACCGTCTTAGATGAGACATGAAGATGCATGTTTATGCATGTGCTAGTGTGTATCACTTACTCATGTGTGCAATTTCTAGCAACAAATATTTTCAGGTGTTCCTGGTCTAGATGCATTTGGTTTAGGGATTTTTTTTTTCAGGGGAGATGAAAGGTGGATGCATATGTGGGGAATCGTGTAGGTAGACCCTCCTCTCTGAACATCAGGCCTGTGGTGTGTGCTGGTGGAAGCCCTTTAAAATATAGACCACCACCCCCACCACCACCCCCCCACTTAATCTACTGGATGACTTGGCCTTCCAAAGCTCATTTGTTCAGGGAATATTGTATTTGGAGGTTTTATGATTTTTTTTCTTTGCTGGGCTCAGGCGCATTTCACCCGGAACGTGTAGGGACCAAAGTCAGCTACGCGTACATCACAGTAAGTTGTCTATTGATTTTCTTGAATGAAAATGGTCTGATGCTGCTGCCCACTGGCTCCTAAAGCCTGTGGTGTCTCTTGCCCGAGCATCTGTAAGCCAGAAGGATGGTGTTTCGATCACTTGGGGTTTCCCTTTTTTTCCTCCCCCTGACTTTCCTCCTCCTTCTTTTTTTCTCTTTGCTGTTTCCACAGGTCTTAGAAGGGAATGATTCCCCAGTAATATCCCCTGGCCTGATCCAAGGTGCCACTCAGCCTCCCTCCCAGGGAAGATTGCTTCTTGTGTAACGCCGGCCACAGAAAGAGACTCCAATGGACTTACACCGGGCAGCCTTCAAGATGGAGAACTCTTCCTACCTCCCCAACCCTCTGGCATCCCCAGCACTGATGGTCCTGGCGTCCACGGCTGAGGCCAGCCGTGATGCTTCCATCCCTTGTCAGCAGCCACGACCCTTTGGTGTACCTGTCTCAGTAGACAAGGACGTGCATATTCCATTCACCAACGGCTCCTACACCTTTGCTTCTATGTACCATCGGCAAGGTGGGGTGCCAGGCACTTTTGCCAATCGTGATTTCCCCCCTTCTTTACTACACCTCCACCCTCAATTCGCTCCCCCAAATCTAGATTGCACCCCAATCAGTATGCTGAATCACAGTGGTGTGGGGGCTTTCCGGCCCTTTGCCTCCACCGAGGACCGGGAGAGCTATCAATCCGCCTTCACGCCGGCCAAGCGACTTAAGAACTGCCATGACACAGAGTCTCCCCACTTGCGCTTCTCAGATGCAGATGGCAAGGAGTATGACTTTGGGACACAACTGCCATCTAGCTCCCCCGGTTCACTTAAGGTTGACGACACTGGGAAGAAGATTTTTGCTGTCTCTGGCCTCATTTCTGATCGGGAAGCCTCATCTAGCCCAGAGGATCGGAATGACAGATGTAAGTACTTTGGTTCAAGCCCTCCCTTACCCCCAGTAAGCCCTGCCTTGCAGTAGTGTTCAACAGGTCGGTGGTGTTTTACACACTCCTAGTCATGGGAAGGGCCAACGGCTTCCCTCAGTAGCTGTGGAGTGCTAACCTTTGCTTGTGTCTCATTGGTGAGCACTGGTAGTTCTTGTAGGAAATGCTTTTCTGAAGGTAGCCAGAGGCAAGGTGGCCTTCCTCTCCAGGCCATGGTGGGCCTATTCTCTGGGGACTCTGGAGTGAAGAGGGGTGCCAAAGATGTGCTGGAGCGAATGCCATTTCATTAGGAATTGTAGGTTCCTAGGGAATTTGGGGGGCCTGAAGAAACATGTTCACCCCTCCTCTCTTTGCTGTCCCCATTATGTGTGTCTGATCTCGGTGTTGTGTTCTAGCTTTTCCATCGTATCACACTCAGCAGAATCCACGTGATTTTATTTTCACAACTCTCAGCTCTTGTCCACATCAGGCTATTTTTCAGAGAAGGACAAAGGTGTCGTCAATCACCATAAAGCATTTCAAACAGCTGTGTTTTCCTTGCAATCGCAAGGCTAGGAAGCCGTCTTCTCTTGGGATTTCACAGGTTTGCTGGATGCTTATCCTGGGTCTTACTTTTAGGACTAGACACGGTTGACCCGTGTGACTGCTCCATATTTGGTGTTCACAACTACTATTAATTTCTGCTTATGAAACAGCTTTTCTCCTTTTCTCCAAGTGTCTTGTTGGGCTCTGGCCATACTCACTTGTAGTCTTAACGAAACCTTTATTTGGAACTTGTAGACCAGGAGTGCTGAACTCTGCAATCTTCTGCTCTAATATAATCGGAAAATAATTGTATTCTGAAGCTTTTGGGCTGTGGGTAGACAGAGCAGTTTTCTTCAAGCCTGGTGAGAATTTATGAACTGAGGGTGTTTTTCCACCCAACCCTTTGTTCTAAGATTTGCTTCATTTTATTTTCTTAAGAAAACTACATCTGAGGTTTGCTTTCCCCTCTTCTCTATTTTTTTGTGCTCCCGTCCTCTCTATAACCACCAACACGAATACCATTTTTTTCCTCTCCTCTTTATGATGCCGAGGAGAGTAATAGAGACATTGCAGCTCTCTCCCCTGTCGCCACTGCTTCCTCAGGCTGTCTCCTTGAATTAGGCACTGTGTTAACTTTCCTGCGCTAAAAGGCATCTGCCTAAACCCAGCGTACCTTTTCAATAAAAGTCATCATAAAATCAACCTGCCTTGTAAATCCATCGCTCTTTGGTTTTGAAATATGTTGCAAGTGTGTCTTTTATGTCAGCATCTGTAAGCCGGAGACCTCCCCACTTAAGGGAGAAGGCTGCTGTCTGACAGACAGCACAACTGCTAGTGTTGCTCTCACTTGACTTTGGCGCTTGCTCACCTTTTCACTTCTGTTGACTTCTGTGTATTACGATCCCACTTCTTGGACAGACCTGCTGAACAGGTATTGGCGTCGAGTTGGTCCACTTTATTTTATTTTTAGTTTTCATTTGTCCGGTGATGTGCAAGTGATCAAAGCTAGCTGTAATCTGACCTCTGGCTAAAACTGCCCTGTGTTAGGGTGTGACAGATTCTGCCCTTTTTTCTCCAAATACAAGTTGAAAATGAAATCCTCTCAAAACTAATATGCCACAAAGTAACATCTGGAGATCAAGATTCCTTTCTTCTCACCTAACAGATCCAGCTTGTCTCCATTTTTCTATCTTTTTAACCCAGACTGGTATCAGACTCCCAGAGCAGAAGGAAGCTTGTTAGTCAAGTCAGAACTCATAGATGTGGATATCCATTCCCCTCCGAGTGTCAAAGCCATAACTCTTCTGTTTGCCTGGTTTGCATTGTGTGGTGGTGCCATCCCCCATGGAGATGGATCCCTCACACAGGAATACGCCTGGGTGGAGAAAAATTAAATGAATCTGTCTCCCAAAGTGAAATGGAATTCTGACCTTGAAACTAATGAGATTCTGATCAGAAGGGTGGGGAAACTTCTTTATTTCAAATTGTAGCATTATATAAATTGGCGTCCTTTATTTGTTTAAAATAGTCTTCCCTTACTCAGAGTACTCTATGTTCTCCTTTTTCTTGTACATAAGCATTAAACCTAGGAGTGTCTGTGAGTGTAGATGTTTGTACACTCACATTATCCAGAGTTGCATTTGTGACTAATCTTTAACAAGAAACAAAGGCACAAAGTGGGGAGGAGACAGTTACCCTGTGGTCACCTTGAATATGTGCTCTTTTCTCCTTTCCTTTCCCTAAGTGGCATAGCAGCCTTCACAGGGTGGTACTGGGTAGCATCTGTGCTTTTGATTTCGAATTTTTGGAAGGTAGGAGAAACATTTTTCTGCAGGGAAGGGCTGAAGAGGTACTATGACAAAGTCTGCACCAGCTTTCTTGGCTCCTGTCATACCCCGACGTGTGTCGGAATATTTATGGTCTGTTTTATGTAAATACATATTTAAGGGCCGTTAGAAGGCCTGATTATTCCCACTAGATGCCTTTCAGGTCCTCCCTACAGAACCGTTTTTGAAATAAGTAATATTTCTCAGATAATCGGGTGACAGTATACAAGACTGCTTCCGAGAGAGAGAGCTTCAGGGACAGATGGGGGCAGTGACAGCGGGCTGGGGAGGTGAGAGGAGGGAGGACAGAAAGTGTGTAAAATAGCAAAGTAATAGAGAGAAAAAAAAGCCACTGAGTGCTTTTGCCCAGATTGACAAAATTAACTATAAATGTGTATTTTTATTCTTATAACTTAGAGTTAATTTCTAATATGGTTGACTCATTTTTCAATTCTCTTCATGTAAATAATTTTTTCATAAACTATAAAAAGATGCTTTAGTTAAATACAGTAGTAAAACTCCTAAACCAGCATTTAGCTCTAAAGTTTTGTCAGTAGGTGGGGGGTTGGGGGGGTGAGTGTGGGGGTGTGTATGTTTCCCTTACTTAGAGTATAAGTTTTATGACTGAGTTTTAGGTCATTGAAAAATCAGTTTTATAATGGAAACACTGACAGTTTTTACTGTTGCAGCCACCCCCTCCTCACATACTATAGCCATATGCAGATATGTCCACATGTGAGCCCATTTGAAAGAAGGCCTGCAGACATGGTGTAATGCACATGTGTTCTTTTCTTAAATCTGGATACTGGTAGGCAGGATTTCTTTTGTGATTAAATGTGCATTTTTTTGTAGAAAGAGCCATAGCTATTTGGATATTGTCTCTTCTAGTAGATGATTCCGATTTGCTTGCCTGTCCATCCACCTGGCATCACAGTTGATTTCCCGAGGTAGGTGTTAGGCTCTATGGGAAAAAGAAGCCTTTACTCTACAGGACTGACTTATTTGCCCTGGAAAATGGGAGAAGTGTTTTGTGAGAAGCCATTCATGGAGGACGCATAATTCCCCAGGAAGGGGACTGAGGTAACTCCTGTTTATTATCACTCCCTGAACCAGTCCCCAAGGCTCCTTGTCCATGGAAATGATGCTAAAATTTATGAACCAATTACAAATAGTCCACGTGTGTCTTACATATGAAGTGTCTACAGATATGTTTCCCAGGGCCTTTAAAATAAACATTCCCTCATTAAGGAAACTTTACAACAAAAGAGAAGATAAGTATTGTCTGCAACCTTGTGTTAGAATCTCTACATTTATTACCCCCTCAGCACTCTGGCTTCTTCCCTGTGCATTTCCTGATGGTTCTCTTTAGGCAGTCCTGTGTCCACATTCCTGCCTGTGTGACAGTCTTTGGCCAGCCTGCCAGTCCAGCCACTCAACCTAGAGTGCAGCTGGCTAAGTATGCATCCTCACCCCAGGGCTGAAAGGGCCCAGAACTACCTGCTGGAGCAGAGACTGCCTTCTGGCTTACCCCAGAGATGGGCACTGGGCACTGGACCTAAATGGCTTTGCCCTCTTTCTTTGGCCATTAACTGTGGTCAGACAAGGTCACAGGTAGACCGGAAACCTGATGGCTGCAGCAGCTCCTGGGTGCTCTGCTTTCCCCCTTCTGATGTATTTGAACAGTCATTCTCAGGTCCCAAAAGCACTGAGGAAGAGATGGTATTTTGTACTCTGAGATGTGTTTTTATAGAGGCATGTATCATCGAAGACCCTGTGTCCTAAGAATCCCATCAACTGAGCCCACCTAGGCCCAGGGCAGCCTGGGATAAGGAGGGCTGGCTGGCATTATGGAGGTGGGATGAGGAGGGACACTTTCCGACGGTTCTGGTGGGCAGGGACTCTAGTCTGGGTTGTCAGGAGAGTTGCTCTTGCTGGGGAGAATGTTGGGGTCAGTACCCAGGTCACCAGGCTCCACCTCTGGATTGCAGCTGGAGCAGATGACCAGAGGGAAAGAGTTAGCAAATCGCCAGAGGAGATGGGTCATATGGTCCCCTCTGTCCTGACTAACAGACCTACTCCGATTCTTACCCAGCTGCTCCCGGGTTGTCCTGGAGCCTCTTTTCTCCTCCCCCTGTCCCGGGGGGCAAGAACTCCTGTGATGTGTGTGGTTGTTTCTGGTTGTTCACTCCCAACACGGTCGTGGAGACTCCTTTTCATGCTGCTGGGTTTAATTGTCTTGTTGGGATAAAGAAATGTTTGCACAGCTAAAGTGGGGCCGGGCTGGACGGGAGCGGTCCCTGATGGCTGCAGAGCCATCTGGCCCGGCTTGGCTTGGCTCGGCGCGCGGCTGCCCGGCGGCTGGGCTCGCTCCCGCGCCGCTCCCGCTCTTCCCCTGCCCTCGCCCCGCGCCGCGCCGCTCTGCTCGGCGGCTGCCTCCTCCACGGCCGGAATGCCTAATCACCATGGTGAGAAAACGGACACCGCAGCCGTCCTCCCTCCTCGCCTCGCCCTCCCTCCCATCAATTGTCATGCAGAAGTGATCCGGGCCGCCGCTTCCTCGCGGCCGCCAGCCAGCCCCTGGCCGCTCCGGCAGAAGGGTGGCTGTAATTGATCGTTTTGGGGGGAGGGGGCGCGGAGAGCGCGAGGCTGGGCCCGGGGGGGGGGGGGCGCCCAGGGCGGGGGACAGCCGCGGAGGGGGCACTGCTGGCTTGCAGAGGACCAGCCCCACCCCCGGCCTCTGCCACCGAGGCGGCTTGCGAGTGGTTTCAGAAATGCCGGTGACCTCGCTGTCGCTCTGCAGGACTTGGAGGCTGCGGGGGAACTCCGCGCGCCGCCCGGAGGGCCCGGAGAGCCCCGCGCCGCCCCGCGCGAGGCCGGACACCAGGGCCCACTGCGCCCCCCGTCCTCCCCCCCCGCGTCCCCGGGCCCCCAGTCGCACTAAGAACCCAGCCCCTGGTCGGTTTCCTGTACGTCGTCCGAGAAGAAGACTGAGTGTGGGGACGGGGGTGAGGATGAGGACGGGGGGGGGGGGCACACCCGCGCCAAGTCCGGGCGAGGGGACCGCGCGGCAGGGGCGGGCGCGGGCGGGGGATAGTGAGGGGGACGCAGCACGGGCTCAGGGTGGCCACTGCACGGGGAGGGGGCGTGGAGGGCGAGGCGTGGGGGAGAAGGGCGTGGAAGGAGGGGGAGCGCAAGGGCGTGTTGATGAGGGAGGACGGACGTGTCTACACGCGCATGTGGACCTAGCTTTTACCCCCGGGCTTGGAGCTTCCCCCTTTGGATTCGAAATGTTTTTCCCGTCTTGCTTTTCAAAACTGTACAACGTTCCGGGGAATGTTTCCCACGTCCAGGGCGTCGCCAGTCGGCGGGATTGCCGGTCTTCGGCGAGGCAAGTCGAGTCGCGGTGGCCTCCGACGGGCTGAGGCTCGCAGCCGGCACAGCGGGGCTCGGCGAAGTCCCGGCAGTTTCGGGAACTCTTCCCACGGGAAGTTTTCCGGGGCTGCCTTCCGGTCAGCGGCCCCAGGTTGATTATTTGGTGGCCCTTTTTTTGTTTGAAAACACACGCACGCACGCGCGCACACACGTTGTATCCAAGTAACAAAAGTTGCTCTCTCTCCCCACCTCCTTTCCTCATTAGGCAGGGAAGAGGAAACTGAAAAACAGAATTATATTTTTGTGGGGTTCTTTTGTATTTTAACCCTTATTAACTACATTCGTCTAGTTAATAAATATTAGTACACGTTGAAATGTGTTCTTTGTAAATACTCGGGATTTGGAGTGACAATGCATTTAATGGAGTTACATTTTTATAATGGTTTTTCATTTTTTTGAAGTTATTAACCACATCCATCTGGTTAATAAATATCAGAACACATGTTGGGACGTACTATTTCTAAATACTTGAGATTTAGAGTGGTGGTACATTTCATTGTAAAATCCACAGGATTTTAACACTAGATAAAATTGTAACAATAATTTTTAGACTTGACTATTCTCTTCCAGCAGTTTAACAGCATTTCCCAGCGCCATCTTATCCCTCTTAAAGAGAGATAACTGCAGACTTAAGGATAATTTATTGCTATGTATCAGCTACAATGCCTTAAAATTTTTTTTAAGTACCATTTAAATGGTGGCATTTGTGACTGGATGGAATGTTTTTATCCTTTGTAACCTTAAAGTGTGTGTTACAGGGTGGGAATTTGTAAATATCTCTTTAGGGCAAAGAGGAACATTTTCTGTACAAGAACTTTCTCAGGTTTTCTCCAGGAAAAGATCCTGGACTGGGACTATGGATCAGGCCTAGAGAAATGATAGGCTGTGTATGAATCAGTACAGCTGGTAGATGCTAAGTAAGCTGGAGGAATTCATCCCCTTCCAGCCTTACCCATGGGATTTGACTTTTCTGTTATCTTAATCACATTTTAGTTTCAGGGTTTTTCTTTCTTTCTTTTTTCTTTTTTTTTTGCCTTGGTGCCCGTCATATCGAGTGGCTCAGTGTGTATTGAATCTTGAATACATTAATGTTGGTGATCTAGTTTTTATTTTAAGTTTTCATCATTTTGCCACTCTTCAGCATTGCACCAAACAGTGAGACTGTGCTACCCTAAAGACATAAAGTTTTGAGGAAAGAAAGAAGAATGCATTTCTGCCTTGAGGTTTGATAATAGCAAAGATAGGGAGGGAGTTTTTCAAGAGATATGTGAAATAATTTTTCTCAAATACAGACTTATTTTGTTGATTAGTTGTGGTACTAAGACTCATTTGTAACTTAAAAAATAATTTAAAATTTGCTTTTTTTCTCCCAACCCTCTAGAAACCTGAGACTGGAGTCTGTCCCCTTCCCAAATGTTTTCCTACAACATTACACCTCTTATCGTGGAGTCCAAATACAGATCTGCTTTTGGTGTGTATTTTAGAAAGAAGTTTCTACCTAGATCCTGCTGAAAACTGGAAGCAGTCAAGTGATGTGGGGTTTTGTAGACACATACAGCCATCTGGCAATCCAGATATTTGACCACCGATTTTCTCTGTGGAATGTGTTCTGATTGAAGATGACCTAGAGGAAATGAAAGTTGTGTTTTGCGGGGGAGACATGGTACTGCATCCAGTACACTCTTTTTAGCAGATCCGGAGCTTTAGGAAAGTCTAGAGCTATGAGAGTGAAGAAGGAACCTTTTGGTACAGTCTCATGAGAAATCAAGCCTGGTAAGCCTGAGTGTGACTCACCAGACGAGAGCGGGCTTTTTCCACTGAAATTCATTTGCAGGCAGAGACTTATGGCTTTCCATCCATCTTAGAGCAACAGAGACAGTCAGAAAGCTGTAGGGAGGGGGCAAGGGCCAGCCCTGAAGAGACCTTCACTTTATTTTCGGGTATATGATTCCCATTTAGGTGCCAGCTAATCCTATATTGCTCTCATTTGACCTTGCTTTTGGGGATTTGACTTAAACCAAGTCAGAGTGGCCTAGCATAATAAATACCTGTTAGAGGAATAAAAGCTATATTTGCTCTTTTGAGTCTTAGCTTGGCGATGTTTCAGATCAAAGACAAGGAGGCAATATAACATAGTAGTTGTGAGTTCAGCCTTCTAAGTTAAACCTGACCCTTTAGCTTATTTGCTCTGTGATGCTGTACTAGTTACTTAACCTCTCTGGGCCTCAGTATTCTCACCTATAAAATGGGAATTACACAAACTTAAAGGGTTGCTGTGAAGAACTGAATGAGATTAAATATGGGTAATGCTTAGAACAGTTCCTCACACTAAGTGTTCAATATGTAATGACTGTTATTATTTTGAGGACAACCTGATGGCATAATCTTGCTTGTTAGAAGCACAAATGTAGCCAACACAGGGTCATTAACAACTAGCAATGTATGTAGGATCTTTTAACACATTCATGCCTTATGGCAATGTGGAAGGGGGTTGAGAAAGGCTCAAAAGCCCTTTTCTATGATGGCCAGCTGCTTCGCCTCCCTTCATTATTATCCATCCACCAAGATTAGCCCCGGTGTCCCTCTGACCTTTCTCCCTTCATTTTATTTAGAAACAAGGTAATATTAGAATTGGAGAAACTGAGTCTCTGAGTCAGGAGGGGATTTGAGTAGGGTTCGATATCTAAACAGTGGCCCAGATTAGAGAATCCAAATTTCATGATATTTTCTTATTCTGGAATTTTGTATTATTGGATATTGTTTGAATTAAAGAGGTTATTAGAATTTGTGTGTGATAGAGCTTTGGACTATATATGATCAGATTCTCTGTAATGCCATTTCCTTAGTATTAGAATTCAAAGTCCAAGAGATTTTAGTATGTCCTTAGATTTTAAGTTATACAGACACTTTTACCCTCTTGCCTATGTGAGACAAATCTGTGGACCTTCCCCCATCTGTGTGTGTCACAGTCCCACAGCATGATGGATTGTCTCTGCTTGGGGGAGGCTTAGGACGGGGCTTGAAGGGGCCTTGTAGGTCAGGAGAGAAATACAGCAGCAGGACAGAGATGTGGGGGGGGGCTGCTTGGGGAGGGATTAGCAGGGTGGGGGAGGAGGAGGGCAGGGTTGGGCGGGGACAGGCCTCTCACATAGTGTCTGTGTGCATTCTCCTAGGAGTAAAAGAGAGCTGTCCATTACCCCCAAGTGCACAGATAAACTCAGTGTTTTTCGCTTTGTGGAAAGAAAGCCCCATGAGGCTTGGGAATGCCAGAGAATGACTCTGCACATCAGTGGGAGAGGTGGGGAGTAGGAGGATGGGAATGGGAAAGCCTGACCCTCTGCTTGAGGGCCCTGGATTTGAGTCTGTTATTTTAATAGAGTAGCTCATCTTTGAAAAGTCTCCTGTTCACATACGTATGTAGCAGAAATAGCCATTGAAAGCCGGTTGTCTGATATCCTAATCTCTATCAACTCCTTCATGGCTCCATTTAAGGGAAGTGGTTCAGCTCACCATTGGGGGTCAAATGTATCTGCAGATCATGGAGCTCCCAAGTCTGCTCCTTCCTTGTCTCCAGTCCTTCTCACATATAGTCACAAAGGTATATGGTCAGTAGCAAGGGAAATGCTGAACGTTCTTAATGTTTGGTTTGTAGAGAAGGGAGGAAAGTCTGGGATTTGGGCCCAAATGCCAAAATCATGGTGAAGAAGGAATTCTAGAAAAGGAAAGAGTAGTCTAAGAGGTAGCAAGAGCAGTCAGGGCAGCAGCACATGCGAGGCTAAGGAACCAGCAGGACTGCAGTTAGGGCCTAGGCTTCAGCTTCCTTCCTGAGCAGTAAAATTAAAAAAAAAAAAAATCCTTAGAACAACAAAAGTCTGGACGCATGGGCTTCCTTCCTGACAGGCCAACCTGGTGGGGCTTCATTCAGACTGAGCAGCAGTCAAGGCTGATTTACGGGTAAAAGAACCCAGACATGGGCTTAACCCTTTCCTAACCACAGAAATGCCTCGTTGCAAAGGCAGCCTCCTTCTTCTAACTTCCCATCATGGTGTGGGTAGCTTTTTGTTGTCATTTTCTCTTTATTTAAAGAGACTATCAGCCGGGCTCGGTGGCTCAGCCTGTAATCCCAGAACTTTGAGAGGCTGAGGTGAGTGGATTGTCTGAGCCCGTGGGTTCAAGACCCATCTGGGCAACTTGGCGACACCTCATCTCTACAATAAATCAAAATATTAGCCGGGCGTGGTAGCGCGCACCTGTAGTTCCAGCTACTTGGAAGGCTGAGGCGGAAGGATCACCGGAGCCCAGCAGGTCAAGGCTGCGGTGGCCGGGAACAGCCACTGTACTCTAGTCTGGGCGACAGAGTGAGACTCCAACTGAAAATAAATAATTAAAATAAATAAATAAATAAATAAATAAATAAAGAGTGTATCTGCTGCTGAAGTGCCTAGTATCCTCTTCATGAAAAAGCTAAGTCATGAGAAGTTGAGTGACTTGTAAGAGACCTCCCTGTCAAGCCTGTGGCTCATGGCCACTATAGGTCTCAGGCTCTTGGTGGCATTACATTGACTTTGGAGGACTACATCCATCTGTGATCATGGGAAGTGCCTCCTGGAGACTGTTGAGGTGATCCTGTGAGTCTCAGTTCTGCTTCTCTAACGTACTGATACTGTAGAAGAAATAGTACTGCTTCATCTTAAGTGTTTGTTGGTGGCAGTGGATAAAACTATAGCGGAATGTGAGACATGATTCAGTTCCATCATTGGTAGAGTGTGATGCAATCATTAATTCATGTCATCATTCAGCTGTATTTACTGAGCACCCACATTGTTCCAGGCACCATGCTATGTGCTGAGGATAGAATGATGAGCAAGATAAATTATAATCCCTGTCCTCCTGGAGCTTGAAGTTTAGTTAGCAGTTGCAGCATGCTGTGAGAGACAGGGGTAGCTTTCTGGAGCAAGTGACCTTTAAGCTGATATCTGAAAATCAAGAAGGGGTTATTTATTCAAAGGAGCATGGTTTGCTTTCTTGAACAAAGTATAGCATCTGAGAGTGGAAGAAATAACTACAGAGCTGCCAAGGATTGCTCACATTTAACTGAAAATAGACTTTCTCCCTGCCAGGGCCTGAGACCTGTCCGTGGATATCTGTATCATGTCCTCCTATAACCAGGCATTCTGGACAATGTCCACTCAGCACACATGTGGTCTGAGGCCCAGTATCATTAGAGGTCTGTTTTTAAAGTATCTTTCTAAAGATAAGTCACCACAAAGTACTTTCTGATGACATATACTATCTTAACCACCAGAAGACCCATGAGTACCCAGAACCATGCACGCTTGGCATAGAGTAGACACTTAGGAAAGATTCGTTGAATAAAGGAGTGCCATTTATGCTGCTGATGTTTAGTGAGGTAGACTGAGGGAGGTACTTGTCTTTTACTGAAGTTCATGCTCAGGTCTATGCTTTGCTCTATACAGAGACGTGATAGGTCTCAGGACCTAGAGTGCTCACTTGGCCGTTAAACTAAGCCACATAGCACCCGGGATTCTTGGCAGGGTTTCTTGGCAAAGTTTCCTATGAGAGGTGCATTGCTCAGGCTTGACTTTCATGAGGGAGATTAGGTGTGTAGTGCCAAGAGTATTGAAGAAGAAAAAAAAAAAAGTGAAGCAAACCGTTGTTCCAGCCCGGTACACGTCGGCATACTAAAAAACAGTTCCTTCCAGCCGGGGCCTCTGTGCTCTGCCATCCCTGCTTGTGGTTTTCCTTCCCTGGTCGCTTATCTTCATCATCTTTTTACATCCACGAATATTTCCTGAGCTCAGTGCTGGTTGCAGGGGAATCAAAGAAGGAGATAATACTTCCTGTTCTTGAGAGCCCCATGGTTATGGTGAGTAACTAAGATATGAATGTGAAAAAGAAATGATCATGTGAGATAACAGACAGTAAGAGCTCTAGGATTTCAAGAGAGGGAGTCATCCCCAAAACTGGGTTTCCTAAAATGTAATCTAAGGACTGCCTGCTTCAGGTCACTTGTGATGGTGGTGGTAGGGAGGCATGGGGATGAGGAGGGAGGTGAGGTGAAGAATGTTATCTTTAATGCTGATTCCCAGGGCCCTCGCTAGACCTCCTAGTCAGAACCACAGGGAATATGGCTTAGAAAACTGTGTGTTTAGCAAGCAGCCTCCCTAGGTGATTCTTAATGCTCCTTGAGATTTAGGAATCACTCATCTAGGATGGAACTATCAGATGGAGGCTTTCACACAGGAGTTTGAAGGTAGAGGAATTAGAACTAGGGGAGAAGAAAGGAAGAGGATGGAATTCCACTGAGGAGTCCAAGAAGTAATTCCCCTGAGGAGTCTGGGAAGAATGAAGAAACAGGGTCTGCTTACCAACAATATTTTCTTACCCAGTCTCTGTCATGGAGAGGATCTGTCCAATTGCCTCCGGTTCTCCCTTTGCCTTTGCCTCTCTTGGGCTGTTTCACTTTTCCTTTCTTATTGCTGATCAGCTGACTGCTTATGCCCAGACCTCCCCTTCTTGGTGCAACATTATAATTATGAGCTGGCCCAGTGGAGGGGTTCGAGGTGCTTAGCCAGATGTGAGGGAGGCCAGTGTGTGCTTCAGTGATCCTTGGGCTCTGGCCAGCTTGTCTTCTCACTTCTGTTATACTGCTGAGAAGGGGCTGGGAGTGGGGTATATATATATATATTTTTGGCCACCCTCCTCTTCCCTCTTCCTTAGCCCTTAAGCTTTCAAATACTCATTTGTAAGGAAATAAGGGTTGGAGGGTTAAAGGAGTCTCTCAGTGGCAGAATTAGTTAATGACACCCATAGATTGGCTTTCTGCTTTAAGCTTTAACCCTTCCAGTGTGTGGAAGGTTCGGTGAGCCGTGAATAGGGGCTTGCTCTGAGGTTCAGATGGCTTCAGATACCTGTACAGTAAAGAGATGCTCTTATCAGCCTTCTAGAGTTGTGTTATTTTTGCCCCCAACGGAATTCCCCTTTTAAAAACATTCATCACATTATATTGTAATTATTTGCTTAATTGTCCCTCTCCCATGGGCCCATGTCTGTCTCCTTGTGTGATTCCATCTAGTGTATCTCTTCATGTCGTGCCCGGCTCAGTAAATATTTGTTGTGAGAGTAAATGAGCCCAGGACCACTGTTTCTTCTGCTGAGTTCTGCTGAGAGTTGCCAGCTGGCTCTACTTACTCTGATGTAGTCTGAAGGACCACAAGATATCTACCACAGGGCTGGGCACCCCTCGGCACATTTACAAGTGGGAAGTGATGCCTGAAAGTAGAGGAACAGGTCAGTGACAGGGCAAGAGCACAAAGTCAGAAGTTCTGGGCCTGTTATTTATGAGCTGTGTGACTCTGAGTAAGTTGCTTTGATTCTCTGAGCCCCAGCTCCTTGTGTATAAAATAAGAGGTGGCAAATAAATCCTTGCCCTACCTTACAGGTTGCTGAGTCAGAAAAGCCAGCACAGATGTGTTTTGTAATCTAAGAATAACCACATAAATGCCATACCCACACATAGACACCCTGTATCTACTTGTCCTCTTCTGAGAACATCTGTCTAAAGAGCAGAATGGTCTTAGGGGCTATAGTCATTTATGAAATACCTGACTGTAATCCCGCACCTTTGGGAGGCTGAGGTGAGTGGATTGCCTGAGCCCGCGGGTTTGAGACCCGCCTGGGCAACTTGGTGAGACCTCATCTCTACAATAAATCAAAAAAATCAACCGGGTGCGGTAGCACGCGCCTGTAGTTCTAGCTACTTAGAAGGCTGAGGCGGAAGGATCGCCGGAGCCCAGCAGGTCAAGGCGGCAGTGGCCGGGAGCGACCACTCCACTCCAGTCTAGGCGACAGAATGAGACTCCAACTCAAAAAAAAAAAAGAAAGAAAGAAAGAAATACCTGAATGTTCAACCTAGAGGGAGCCCTCTTACATCCTTGAAGTTGGGCTGCAGAAGAGTCTACATTCCCTGAGGCTGGCTGCAGCATTATTTTCATAGATGTTTTGGGACAAAAGTTACCCCGCTTTCGTAGACTTTTTGTGAATGTACATTGGTGGGGCATTTTCTGTACAGATCTGTGACATCTTGGCTGCAACTTTATTTTGCCAGATCCCCACGGAAAGGAATTTACCCTTTGCCTTTCTTCTCAGCAAAGTTCAGAGTGCCCTTATTTTTCCGTTTCCAGGGCCAGTGTCTCGACTCCTATTTTGTGGAGGGAAATGTTTTGACTCAGAGGCACAATGCCTTGACCTGAGGAGTGACAGACAGAGTCAGAGGGAGAGGGCTTTCTGCCCTAGAGTCCTTCCCTGGCTGTGCTCTACCAGCCAGTATGACGAGATGAAGAGGGCTGGGTTGGATTTGGAAGGGCTTGCCCCTTAGACAAGATCTTTAGAAGTCAGAATTGGGCCAGGAGGATTGGAGACAGCAAGCATTTGAAAAAGTCTTTACTTGTGCGGTAAACTTCATTGTGTGATTATTTAATAGACCATTAACAAGCAGATTCATTAACAAGATCTTAATTAACAAGTTCCAGGGTTATTCCTCCAAGTTCCCAGGGGACCTGTTCTCCTCCTATTTAGTCCCAGAGACTTCCTATCCTCCTTAAACTAACCATACCAGATGCATTTAAATTCAGACTTTTATTGCAAGTGAAGTGACTGCAGGCAAAGACAGGAACCTAGTACTATGCCTACCAGTAATAGCTAACACCTTTTGAGCACTTTCTATGTGTCACGCACTGTTCTGAGTGTTTTACAGGTCATAATTTAATTCTCATAAAAATCTCCATGAGATAGGTGTTGTTTATCTCCATTTTACAGATGAGGAAACTCAGGCACAGAATGTTTAAGCAATGTGCCCACTGTCACACAAGCAAGAAGAAGCAGAGATGAGATTCACATTGAGCAGTCTGACTCCAGGGTAATGGGAAGGAAGAACACCCCAGGAGAGAGAGAGGCCTACAGGTCAGATTCATGAGGTTCTAAGCATCTAAGTATTTCATGTATGTCAGGCTGCGTCCATGCCCAGAGAGACTGTAGGAGTCTTTTGTAGTGTGACAGGCTTTAGGCATAATTGATTTTGGCCCACTCAGAAAACTTTGTCACCCTTACCACACTGTGAGCTCCCTGAGGTAAGGACCGTGTCTTATTCAACTCTGTTCCCACTACTCAATGCATTGCCTGAAACTTAAAGTTATGACCTAAAAAAAAAAAGTTTGTCGAAACATATGCTTTGATGGGATGAGGGAAGATGGTTTAACATCAGCTAACTCCTAATGCTCTTTGTGGTACCTGCCTCTGGGATACACAAAGTACCTTACAGATATAGTAGTTTGAGAAAAACTAACTCTGTGAGATGGGACGGATGCATCTGCTCTTTCTGTGCCTCTGTTTCCTCAGAGTGAGGTCAGACAAGCACTGGTATCAATCTCTTAGGGTTGTTTTAAGGATTAAATGAGTTGATATACAGTACAAAGAAACTCCTAGAATCAATGCCTGGCACAAAGTAAGCATTCAATAAATGTTGGCTATCATTAATATTACGAGGGTTTGGCCACAGATTTGAGGGCTCTTGAACCAAGCTCCTCCCACCCTCACTTCCACTCTTGATTATGTTACAGGGACAGTGACTCTGGCAAACCCTGACCTCTGAGCATTTGCGCAGATTGTGACAGGTCTTTCCATAGCTGAAAACAATTTCCAGTTGATGTTAAGTAGTTGGCACCGGTAATGTTGTCTTTCCTTCTTGGCTTCAGTTCTATGGGGGCTGGAGCGAGGATGACTTTAGCAATCACCCAGTGACCCCCTTTTTGAACTACCGGAAAGGCATAGAATGGAAATAACAAGAATTCTACACTAAACTGCTACCTGGGGAAGGACAGTAAGTCATAAGAACTCTTTCTGGGGTAAAGGGCTTGGTTCATCTTGTGTTTTGCCTCTGTCTTGTCAGCCACTCAGACAGCAAGTGTGTGGACCGATTACTGTTTTGTTTTGTTTTGTTTGAGTTGGAGTCTCACTCTGTCGCCCAGACTAGAGCGCAGTGGCCACTCCCAGCCATCACAGCCTCGACCTGCTGGGCTCCAGTGATCCTTCCGCCTCAGCCTTCCAAGCAGCTGGAGCTACAGGCGCGTGCTACCACACCCAGCTGATTTTTTGATTTATTGTAGAGATGAGGTCTTGCCAAGTTGCCCAAGCGGGTCTCGAACTCGTGGGTTCAGGCAATCCACTTACCTCAGCCTCCCAAAGCACGGGATTACAGGCTGAGCCACTGAGCCCAGCTTCTTTTTTATTTTTTGAGTTGAAGTCTCACTCTGTCACCCAGACTGGAGTGCAGTGGCCGCTCCCGGTCACCGCAGCCACGACCTGCTGGGCTCTGGCGATCCTTCCGCCTCAGCCTTCCAAGCAGCTGGAGCTACAGGCGCACGCTACCACACCTGGCTGATTTTTCTATTTATTGTAGAGATGAAGTCTCGCCAAGTTGCCCAGGCGGGTCTCGAACCTGCGGGCTCAGGCAATCCACTCACCTCAGCCTCCCAAAGCACAGGATTATAGGCTGAGCCAGCGAGCCCGGCTGACCGATTACTCTTTACCACCTATTCTGAGGAAAGGATAAAGAAGTGACAGAATATCTAGAATCACTGGAAAATTTGAGCTAGAATGGAGCTGCTGCAAGTTGTGATATATTTTTAAAAATTTCTAATGACTTACACAAAGCTTAAAATTGTGTTTTCCCCTTTATCTTGGGGGGGGGAATTGCTTTTGCCCTACTTAAATCTCATCACATTTGTGCATTCCAGATACTCTTCTCCTGAATCTCAACTTGAAGGCTTCCAAGCGCACCGGTTCTCACAGCTGGCCACTTTTACTCCCACTCCAGCATCCACCCCCGCCTCATCATCTTTAGTTAACGATAGATGCTCATAAACTCCCAAACAGGCCTCCCTCTGTTCGACTTCACATCCTTGTATTTTATCTAAGTAGCTCTGCCATGAGATCACTTTCTTTAGCAGCATTCTAACTTCTAAGAGGCTTAATAGACAAGGAGATTGTGGGCCTTTGACTTTCTCTGAGCCTTAACCCTAAGTGGTTTATTCTATTAAGCTGATCCTTGGTGGTGGATAGAGCTTTGCTGGATAAGAAGTTGGGGTGGGGGGACAGTTGCAGGTGGAGGAATAGATACTTGTATTCCCCCTCCCGCTGTGCCACGCCCTCCAATTCAGTCCTGCACTAGGATTCTGTTTTTGGAGCTCCAGGATGAAGGGAGTGGTACTGAAACTGAGTCAAGATCTCCTCTTACAAAACTGAAGTTGGCTTTTTCCCCTCTGCTGCCCTTTGCCTCATCATCTCTTCCCTTCTAGCACATTTGTTCCTACTCTTCAGTCTGCCACTGTGGGACTTTTCCTTTCTTTCCTTTCATCCCCAGTTAGCCTCCAACATTAGCTACCCAAAATAAGAGGAGTAATTAATACAAATTGTGAACTATTGACTCAAAGAGAGGAATTCTATCCAGGTGTGGAAGGTGGGGGAAAAAATAACATAAAATTTTAACTAGGGAAACAATGCAGAATTGTTTTGGATTTTTTTTTTCTAGAGTTACATGAAGATAATGTATTCCTTCTAGCATTCTGGCCCATATTAAGGATTTTCAACTTTCCCTATTAGCATTCATTCTTGATTCAGGAGGGGCTGGGTGAGCAGAAGAGTGTCTGTGCTTTATTCAGTCATGCTGGGCTGCAGAGAAACTATAAGAGAAATTTGTGAGCAGGAAAAATAAGGTTGTTAGAGAAGTGAGGGAAGGAATCAAGAGTGGAAGTGTAGGAAGAAAGGACAGGACGATCTTCACAGGAAAAGTGGGAAGGAAATCAAAAGGAACCAAAAAGCTAAAAGGAAAGACTACTTGAAGCTGGAGGTGGGAGGAAGATGGAAAGTTCGAAGCCTATCAAGGAATTATGAATAATTTGTTTGATAACATACAGTTGTTGATAAAGAGTGGAGAAACGGGACTGTATATGTAGATGGTAGGAATATAAAACTGTAGAGTCTCTTGGGAGGGCCATTGGGCAATATCTACCTATGAAAAATTTAAATACAAACATCCTTTGGGATTCAATTGTAGGAATTTATCCTACATATATTTGGTCAAGTATCTAAAGATGTTCTTTTTTTTTTTTGGCCACTCACAACTGCTGCAGCCTCAACCTGCTGGGCTCAAGCGATCCTTCTGCCTCAGCCTTCCAAGTAACTGGAACTACAGGAATGTGCCACCATGCCTGGCTAATTTTTTTATTTATTGAATTGCCCCAAATCGAACTCAAACCCCTGGGCTCAGGCAATCCTCTTGTCTCTGACTCCCAAAGTACTGGGATTATAGGCGTGAGCAAGGTGTGTGTTCTTTATAAGAGTGTTTGTAATGTGAAGTAAATAGAAAGAACCTAAATGTACATTGGTAGGGAATTGGTAAAATAAATTATATCCATATAACAGAATAACACATAGTGGTTTTAAAAACGAGTTAGGGCCATAAGTACTTATATGTTTTTAAAAAGTACAGAGGGGAAAAAAACTCCTTTGTATAGAGAAAAAAAGGAAGGTAGCCAGGCTTGGTGGCTCAGCCTGTAATCCCGCGCCTTTGGGAGGCTGAGGAGAGTGGATTGACTGAGCCCGCGGGATCGAGACCCGCCTGGGCAGGAGAGACCTCATCTCTACAATAAATCAAAAAATTAGCCGGGCGTGGTAGCGTGCGCCCGTAATTCCGGCTACTTGGAAGGCTGAGGCAGAAGGATCGCCAGAGCCCAGCAGGTCGAGGCTGCGGTGGCCGGGAGCGGCCACTGCACTCCAGTCTGGGCGACAGAGTGAGACTCGAAATCAAAAAAAAAAAAAAAAAGAGAGGTATATATATATATATATATAATATATATATATATATATATCTTTTTATATATATATATATCTTTATATACGTATATAAAACTTTTAGAAGGGTACATAGGAAACTGTTAACAATAGTTTTCTTCTGGGAATGATGACTAGGATAGAAAGAAGGGAGTAATACTTTTTTTTCTTATGCTCTTCTACAGTATTGAAATAATTAACATGTGCATGTATTATTTTTATAATTTAAAAATATAGTTTATGATTTAAAAAAATAATTCGGAGATGCTGAAACACAAAAAGGACATTAGGCTAAAATTAAGGAAATCTGAATAAAAGTATGGACTTCAGTTAATGTTTCAATATTGGTTCATTAGTTATGATGAATGTACCACATTAATATGAGATGTTAATATTAGAGGAAACTGAGTGTGGGGTAAATGGGAACCCTCTGTAAATTTTTCTGTAAATCTAAAAACTATTATAAAATAAAAGTTTATTTTTAAAAAATGATTTGGAAGACTGTATGATGGGAATGTCCCATAACTGAGCATTTAACAATAATTTAATCTTGGAGAGATTGATAAAATTGAATGATTCCTCTAGTTCTAGAAGTAATGACTGCTTGGATCTGTTTCTTCCAAATGGTCGAGTGGTTGGGATTATAGTCATAATTGCTGAGAAAGTGTCTGATTTGTGTGTGTGTGTGTGTGTGTGTGTGTGTGTGTGCTTAAAAAATTCATTTTCTCTTCTGAATCAGTTTGTAAAACAGTTAACTGATGGTTATTTCAGTTTCACAATCCAAAAAGCACAGACTGGTCCAGGAGCTATATAGTAAAGGGAAGTTAGAAATGAAATGAGAGGCCGGACTCGGTGGCTCAGCCTGTAATTCCACGCTTTGGGAGGCCGAGGTGAGTGAATTGCCTGAGCCCGCGGGTTCGAGACCCACCTGGGCAACTTGGCGAGACCTCATCTCTACAATAAATCAAAAATTAGCTGGGCGTGGTAGGGCGCGCCTATAGTTCCAGCTACTTGGAAAGCTGATGCGGAAGGATCGCCGGAGCCCAGCAGGTCGAGGTTGCGGTGGCCGGGAGCATGCCACTGACCTCCAGCCTAGGCGACAGAGTGAGACTCCAACTCAAAAAAAAAAAAAAGAAGAAATGAAATGAGAGCCCAGTGCGGTGGCCCATACCTGTAATCCCAGCACACTGGGAGGCCAAGGTGGGAGGATTGCTTGAACCCAGGAGTTTGAGGTTGCAGTGCCACTGCATTCCAGCCTGAATGACAGAGAGAGACCAGACTCTGTCTTTAAAAAAAAAGGAAGGAGGGAAGGAAGGAAACCTAAAGGTGGTCGTCAAATGCTGGCTGCTTTCTTCAAGGGTGGACAGAGAGCAGATGTGATGGGTAAATGGAATCCCATTTAACCAACTCTGTGGCCACATCTATGAGATTTTTTTCCTCTAAAGTTGGTGCTTTATTTTATGTCAGAGTCTCACTTTGTCACCCAGGCTAGAATGCAGTGGCATTGATCACCGCTCACTGCAGCCTTGACCTTCTGGGCTCAGATGATCTTCCCACCTCAGCCTCCCGAGTAGCTGGGGCTACAGGTACATACCACCACACCCCACTCTGGTCTGCTTTTTAATATCATCATGTACTGGCAATTTTAAACAATGTCAGTTGGTAAATATTTCTCCCCCAAAAAATCTTTTGTTGGAGTAAGTTAAAAAAAAATACTGTGGTTACCCTTGAGTTTTGAGTTTCAAATTAGCACTTGTAAAGTATTTGTTCTTCAATAAACATTGTTGCCTATAAGGAAGAATTTGGAGAAATTCTAGTTACATTGTGGGCTCCTGACATCTGCAGTCTCGGCTCGATTGGAGAGTAAATACATAATAGTTTTAAATGGTTGAGGTCTCATAGGACACAGTTTGTATCTCCAACTCCTGTGACACTACACACTCCTGCATTCACATAGTAGATTCATAATAAACAATGATGGCACATTAATTGTAACAATGGAGAAACAAACATTTGAGTTATTTCAATTCTGCCATTCTTTGTAATCACTTGGAGTTCTTATTTGTGTTTAAATTTTAAAACATTAAAATAAACTGAACTGCAGGGTATATTTTTGTTTTTGCTTTTGTTTTGTTTTGTTTTTTGAGTTGGAGTCTCACTCGGTTGCCCAGACTGGAGTGCAGTGGCCGCTCCCGGCCACCGCAGCCTGCTGGGGTCTGGCGATCCTTCTGCCTCAGCCTTCTGAGTAGCCGGAATTACAGGCATGCGCTACCACGCCCGGCTGATTTTTTGATTTATTGCAGAGATGAAGTCTCACTGCCCAGGTGGGTCTCGAACCTGCGGGCTCAGGCAATTCACTTACCTCAGCCTCCCAAAGGCGCGGGATTACAGGCTGAGCCACCAAGCCCGGCTTATATTTTTGTTTAGTGTGCAAATTTTAGTTTGCCTAGTAAAGAGTTTACTAAATTTGAATATCTTTAAGAATAAAACTAATTCTTTAAAAATCATTAATTGCTTGTATTAAAACTAAAGATTAGTCAGGAAAATAATTATTACATGGTTACTACATGTAAGCTACAAGCAAACCAGAGTAGAATGTGGTAGTATGCACCTGTAGTCCCAGCTACTTGGGAGGCTGAGGCAGAAGGATCATTTGAGCCCAGGTGTTTGAGGCTATAGCACTCTATAATCATACCTGTGATTAGCCACTGCACTGCAGCCTGGGCAACAGAGCATGATTACTACATGATTAGTTACTTGTCATTAAAAAATAATCAACTGTGTCAAATGTGCTCAGTTCGCCCTTGGAAATGATGTTTGAATTGAAATATGAGTGATGAGCAGAGAATAACTCCGTAAAGGCTTGGAAACTGGGAGTCTTGGCACATTTGAGAAGCAGAGAGAAGGCCTGAGGGCCAGGACAGAATGAATTTGGGGTAATATGGTAGGAGATGAGCTAGAGAGGGGCCAGACATCCATAAATCTTTTAGGTCACAGAGAATGAGATTTTATTCTAGGTGCAACAGAAAGTCACAGAGTGTTTTAAATAGAAGTACCATGTTGTGATTTATCGTTTTATTTTATTTTTATTTTTGAGTCGGACTCTCACTCCATCATCCAGGCTGGAGTGCAGCAGCATGCTCACGGCCACCCAGCATCTACCTGCTGGGCTCCAGTGATCCTTCCGCCTCAGCCTTCTAAGTAGCCAGAACTACAGGCATGTGCTACCACGCCCAGCTAATTTTTGATTTATTGTAGCGATGAGGTCTCGCCAAGTTCCCCAGGCTGGTCTCGAACCCATAGGCTCAGGCAATCCACTCGCCTTAGCTTCCCAAAGTGCTGGGATTACAGGCTGAGCCACTGAGCCTGGCTGATTTATCATTTTAAGATTACTTTGGTTGCTGCGTGACTAACAGATTGAAGTAGGGAAAGTGTTGAAAACAGAAGACTTGTAAAAAGGTGATCACAATAGTCATAGAGATGAGGAAGGAATAATGTCTTAAACTTTTTGAAATATTTACAGTATCTTTTCCATAGTAGGCACTCAATAAAGACTAAATAATAGTTATAAAACATGAAGTGTCTAAAAAAAACCCCTCTAACCCCCCCCAATACTTGTGACAGAGCACAACACACTGAGCAATATGGTGTTAGTCCAACACTGACTTTGGACTTCAACAGATTGAGCTTTTTAATTGCATTTCTGGCACTTCTTAGCTATGTTGCTTTGAGGCAGGTAATTTAAATTATTTGAGCCTCAGAGTTTCCTTATCTGTGCAATGGGAATAAGGTGACTCACCTTTTTGTTTTATTGAACAAACTAAATGAGACATTGTGTTTATAGCACAGTGTCTGATCCATGGTAGCCACTCAATAAATAGCAACTGTTAGGGTTAGCAAGATATGAGTATACCTTGAGGTTGTGGTTACTGAAACTTCATTGTGATTACAGCCATGGGGAACAAGGCATCAGAGTTCCTGAAGATAGGAGAAACTCCTTAGACTTTTTCACAATTGAGATTCTGTCTCTTGAATCTAAACTTTTGCTGGCCTTCAACTGGATTTTCAAGTCTAAAGAGGAAAAAATATTATAAGAGAGCTTTGGAAAAAGAAAGTTGGGTTAGAATCTTCTATCTTAGCTCACCACTTCCCCCTAGTTTTAGGAGGAGTCAAATCTCCTCTCTTATTTCTAAGTTGAACAGAAGTGTCCTAAGGTGTGTGCTTCCTGACACACAAAGTAGCTACTCCCTGAAGCAAGTTTCCAGCTTTCTCTGCAAAAGCTCTCTGAAGCACAGGGAGCTCTTGTCTTGTACCTAGTTAAATGCCTCGATTAAGGATGTAATCACAGTTGTTTGGCTCTATAAATCATTTGACCCTCACCTAGAGCAGCCTGGGCCTCTGGGGGCCCCAGCAATGACCATTCTGAATCTGTGAGGAGAGTAGAGCTGGAGACAGCTATTAGCCTTAGTGGACAGACAGCTACTTCTTTGGGAGTAATGTATTATTCTTTTTTTCTAGGTTTTCTTGCCAAGATGTGTGTGTGTAAGCAAAAGAGAGAAAGCGAAAAAAACCCAACAATGTACAGAAACTGCTAGCACAAAGGCCAGGAGAGGGACTTGCAGGGGAAGACAAGGAAGTGATTTTGCCCAGTTTAAATCCCACTTGAACCATGTGGTTTCTGAGTCCTGAACCTTTTGAGGTTCAAGTTGAGTGCACTCTTGACAAAACGTGATTTTCTGGTTCACATCAAAAAGGCTTTAAAAGACTTCGAAGTCTTTTCCTTGGGACATCAAACAGTCTTCAACAAAGCAGGGTGCTGATGAGATGCACACAAATGAACAGATTAAATTCTCCTGTAGGATTAGATTCTCCTTAAGAAGTATGTGAAGTTGGAAACATGGGAGACAGGACTACACCAAAACATACTCACACTCTTGAGACCCCAGAGCGCCCTCATGTCTGTTTACTCTCAGTACTTCCCTGGGCCTAGATGCTGACCTCTTTCTTATGAGCTTCACATAGAAGTACCCAGGGAATTAGAAACTGAAAACAAACTCTTCAGTATTCTCTATCTTGCCTAAGGCAACACTTATGTCCCCCAGTAAAAGGTGTAAATTAACTTAGAAAAGATAGGTCATTCCTTTGAGAAATTGTCAGTTGTTTGGGTGGCTCATAGCACAATTTTGCTTTTTTTTTTTTTCGAGCCTGTGTATCACTCCGTCTCCCAGACTGGAGGGCAGTGGCACACTCACGGCCACCCCAATGTCGATCTGCTGTGTTCAGCGATCCTTCTGACTCAACCTTCCAAGTAGCTGGAACTACAGGCGCACACTATCATGCCTGGCTAATTGTTTTTTATTTTTTGTAGAGACGAGGTCTTGCCAAGTTGCCCGGGCTAGTCTCAAACCCATGGGCTCAGACAATCCACTCGCCTCGGCCTCCCAAATTGCTGGGATTACAGGCTGAGCAACTGAGCCCGGCCAATTTTGCTTATTGAACCAGCCTCAATCTTTAGAGAAGTCAGGATTTGATTTATTTATTCATTTATTTATTTTAGAGGCAAAGTCTCACTATGTTGCCCAGGCTGGTCTTGAACTCCTGAGCTCAAGCGATCCTCTCTCCTCTCCTTGGCCTCCCAAAGTGCTGGGATTACAGGTGTGAGTCACCATGCCCAGCCTTGAGAAGTCAGGAGAAGGCTACAGTTTCCTGGCAGATGGAATAGCTCACCTTGGGATTGGTAGAGCAAACCAACCAATGTGGTAGCATTTCTGTTTCTGAGTGAGCAGCTAAAGCTAAAAAGTCAACTGTATAGACACAGCTGTGGGTGGGTCAACTGCATGCACACAGTTTCTGAGCGAAGCAGCTAAAATATTAATGATTAGCTTTAAGGAGGAGTAACTCTGATTGAGGTCACTCTCCTGTTAGAAACTATAATTAGCAATTAAAATATATTTTTAAAACTGTTCCAACCAGCAGCTTTTAAATAAATAATTGTCACTGCTGATTGAACTTGTTTTATTTCCCTGTGTTTTTTCTTATCTTTTTCCCCCTGCATAACTTACAACCCTGTAAATGCTCAGTAGCTGTTAATATGATTCTGTCAATACGTTTACCATGGTGACTTGGGCTGTATTTGGCGAGCATTTGAAGAAATCAGTCACAGGTTGGAGGGAGGAAAGACAAGCTGTCGATATCTGGGGAGAAATGCTAATAACCCTGCTGACAAATTGTTCTCTGGATTCTCCAAGGGTTAAGAAAAAGCACCTCTTAGACCTGGGAGCTCAGGGCTAAGGAATGGTGACTTGTTAGGAAGTACAGACGTTAACTGTCATGGTCCTGCTATGTCCTTTTCATTATTTTACTTGAACCTCTCAAAACCGCAGATGAGTTTTGGAGACAGACAGGCCCGGATTCAATCTACTGTGTAACTGTGTGACCTTGAGCTACCACTGAACCTTTGTTTTCTCATCTGTAAATTAAGGATTGTAATACCTAACCTCATGAGGGAATGGGAAAGGCCTTACACAAAGACTCTACTCCTTGCTTCTCAAACTCTTCTGCGAAAACCCACAAATAGTAAAAGAAAATAAACTTCTGCCCTCCAGCATTGTAATAGTGTATAAAAAGTATAAAATATTTGGAAGTCTTGTATTGTCATAAATTTTTGTAAATTTCATATTTCAGTTTTATCTTATCAAAGTAATGTTTAAATATGCTTATCATTAAGTAAAATTGGTGCTATGATATGATTCATTAATTCAACTAGTATTTATTGAATGCCTACTATGTGCCAGGCAATTCTAGGCACTAGGGATACAGCAACAAATACGACGGCTAAGGTTTGGGCTCCCAGTGAGCTTACAGCTGCATCAGCCAGGGAACCTAGTATCAGATGTTTCTTAGGTCTCCTGTGACCCATTTAAGAGGACAAAAGCCCTACACTAGAGAATCCTGTGGAGAACCTCCCACCAGCTATTTGCCATGATTTTTAGGAAGATAATGAAATATCTACAAAGAATCATTAATAGTTTGGTATATATCCTTCCAGATTCCATTTCATGTGTAGATAAATAGGCAAATTAGTATATTTTTATATAAGTAGGATCATACCCCATGCGAGTTTGTGACTTTCTTTTTCACTTATTCATGCATTGTGTCCACAAATCTAGATCTACATCTCCACTCTTAATAGCTACTTAGCATTCCATTGCAGCGATGTATCATATTGTAGTTAGCCAACCTTGGGTTGTCTAATTAGGATGTTTCAGCTTTTCAGTGTTAGAAACAACACTGCAGAGAACATCTTTGTAAATTTACCTTTGTCAAGTGTCTGATCATTTTCTTAGGATATAGTCCCAAAAGTAGAATTGTTGGATAAAAAGGTAGGCATACTTAAATTTTTATGCTCGTTGCCAGATTACCTGTTTCTTTATGCTCCTATCAACACATTGTAACAAATCTTTTTAGTCTCTGCCAATTTATTAGGCAAAAATGGCATCTTGTTTATTTAATCTGTATTTTTTTGGTTACTAGTGAAATTAAACATTTTTAGTGTTTGTTAGGATTAGTTCATCTTCTCTTTTGAATTGCCTGTCCATGTCCTTTATCTATGGGGTATCTATCTTTCTTTGATTTTAAGAGCTCTTTTTATAGGAAGGATATTAATCCTTTTTAATCTGCATGTTGCAGTTTTTCCATTTTATCATTTGTCTTGGCACTTTAGGATGATGGAGTTTCAGTTGTTTATTGTGCACATAGAAGTTTTTAATTTTTAATGAGGCATTTTATCATTCTTTTCCTTTTTAGTTTCTGGCTTTTGGCTTATTCTCAGAAAGTTATGAGGCCACTTCTTTCACTTCTTTTTTTTTTTTTGAGTTGGAGTCTCACTCTGTAGCCCAGGCTAGAGTGCAATGGCACGCTCACAGCTACCACAACCTTGACCTGCCGGGCTCAGGCAATCCTTCCACCCCAGCCTTCCGAGTAGCTCGAACTACAGGCATGTGCCACCAAGCTCAGCTAATTTTTTTTTTTTTTATTGTAGAAACGAGGTACTCAGGCTGGTCTCAAACGCCCTGGGTTCAGGCAATCTTCTCACCTCAGCCTCCCAAAGTGCTGGGATTACAGGCATGAGCCACCACCCCAGCAGGCCACTTCTAATTAATCTCTAAAGCTATTCAAATGTGTAGCAGTTATTTCAAATGTGGAAAAAAAATCTAGGTCCTAAGTTCCCTGCATGTCCACTCAAAGGGAAGATGAGAGGCATCCAGACCTGAGCGAGGAAGTCCACAGGGCTCCAAGGTAGCCAATGAAGTTCACAGCCTAGTGGAAAATACAGACAGACAAGTAATTGAGATGAAATGTAATAAGTGGCACAATAGAAGAAGTGTAGAGGATGTTATAGGAGGGAACAAAGGGGAAACCTAATTGTACATCCTGGAAGAATAGATGTTCATATCGAGACCTAAAGACTGAGTAGAAGTCAGCTAGGTGAAGAGTGGGAAATACATTTCATGCAGAGAAATGGGAAATGCAAAACCTGCAGACTAGAACTGTAAGTCATGGTAGCCACTAGCCATATGGGTATGTTTAAATTTAAATTAATTAACTTTTTATTCCCTCAGTCCCACTAACCACAGTCCAAGTGTTGACTACCCACATGTGACTAGTGATTATTATATCTGACAGGGCAGGTACAGAACTTTTTCACTGTAGAACATCCTGTTGAACAATGCTGTCAAGAAAGAGCTTGATGTACTCAAGGAACTGAAGAGGGATCACTTTAGCAAATATATAGTGTGCAAGGGTAGAGACTAGCAAAAGATGAAGAGGATATGGTAAAGAATGGAGGAACTTAGAGCTGACCCTGGTATTGGGCCGATGTTTCTAGCCAGTTGCTGCTATAGAGGAAGTGGAAGGGAAATAAATTTAAAATTTCTTAACTTGACCCTTTTTCTGTTGATGGAGTGTTAGTCATGGGTGAGCTTGAGACCCAGCCCGGAAGTACAAGACAGAGCTCAGAGGCAGAGTTTTCTTTGGAGCCATGGGCCTTCTATTCCCTCAGTCTCAAAGAGAAACTCCTTCAGTTGCTCTAGAGACCTTGGCAGTAGCCAAATTCAAGGGAAAGTGATGCCCAGGTGGTGACCCTCAAAACCAGGACTGCATTGCCCAGGAGAGCAGCTGGCCTGTGGAAGAGAAATTATAGGTATCAGAATATATGATCTGATTCATCCCTTGGCCCAGAACCTATTATGATGGCCAATTCTAAGACATGGTCACTGGAAAGAATGCTGATCCCCAATTAAAGGCAGAAGTCCTTTCCCTAGCACAGTCCCATCTTGCCCAGCAGTTGAGAGAAGAGTTGTATCAGGCCACGCCTCCTCAGCTCTTAGCAGCCATAGGGACTGAGGCTTTTCATTTGCCGTCATAGCTCCAGGCATTTTCTGAGCCAGCAAAAGTCATGCCTGGCAGAATATTAAAAATAATATTACCATGAGAATGTGAATTCTAGATAAATCAGTTTCCCTAAGTCAAGGATAAGTGTTTTTTAGGGTAAATTTGGTATGTTCACATTCTCTGAGCTAACATTAATGAATGAATGAATGGGAAGATAAAATGTATGATCATATAGAATAGGAACAATAAAAGATGTAAATCTAAGAAAGAAGTAAGAGACGCAGTCAAGGTGCCAGATAGGATTAGCTTTAGAGATGAGCAATATTCTGAGAAGAGTGAAGGAAGAGAATATTTTAAATGGATGAGAAGGAAGATGCTAGTGGCCTCTGCCTTTAAAGTAGGAAGCAGGATGCTTTGTGGGGAACTGAGGAAAGGTTGGAGTAGCAGCTGGAACTTTGTGTGAAGGTTTGTGATCACTGTTGAATGTAGTTCAGGGAATACGCAAGACATGATAGTAAGAGGAGTCAGTAGCATTTCATTATTCATTCATTCATTCCACAAGTTTACTGAGTACCTACTATATACTAGGAATCATTAGGTCATAAGAATCCAATGTAAAGAAGACCCAGCTGCTACCACCTTCTAGTCACTTACAATTCTTGTGGGGGACACCAACCAATATGTACACCACCAAATATATAACATTGAGGTACATATTTTAAGAGGGATAAGTACATGATATGATTCACAGGAGAGCACCCAAACTAGAATTGGGTCGGGAAACCCTTCAATAATGTCTTTATACTAATGAAACCCCAAATTATAACTCCAACCATGACCTTGACCTCTAAACTCCACGCTGGTGTACACAGTTGCTTACATGATGTCCCCAGTTGGATGTCTAAAAGACATTTCAATCATACTACCTAAAAAGGAATCCAGGCTGGGCACAGTGACTCATGCTTGCAATCCCAGCACTTTGGGAGGCCAAGGCCAGAGGATTTCTTGAGCCCAGGAGTTTAAGACCAGCCTGGGCAACACGGCAAAACTTTGTCTCTACAAAAATAAAAAATAAAAATAATTAGCTGGGAATAGTGCTACGGGCCTGTAGTCCCAGCTACTCAGGAAGTTAAGGCCGGAGGATCACCTGAGCTCTTGATTCTCTGCCCCTCTTTAAAAACAAACAAAACCAAAAATAATCTTGCTTCTTCACAAGGTCTCCTCATCTGAGGTAATAGCACCACCATTTATCCAGTTGCTCTGAGCAAAAAGTTAGGAGCCATCCCTGTTTCTTCTCTTACCTTCATATCCAAGTACCCTTTCTTGACCCCTCATGCCCAGTGGAAGTGAGACTTCTCAAAGTGGTAGCGGTCCAAACCACCCTGAACCATTTAACAATTTTTGAGACCTATATATTGAATCACCAGGATCTAGAACAAATATCTGTCTCTGAGCTTCACTCATTTATGTCTAGCTGCCTTCTAGACATTTATTCTTGGATATGGTACAGCGTTGCCTACTCAACAAGACCAAACCAAATTTATCATCTTTTTGCATCAAACTTACATCTCCCCTTGTATTACCTATTTGACTAATCACACTAATGGTTATTCAGACTAGAAACAGGATCCCTCCATTATCTTACCTCCTCATATCTAATCAATTTCTGTGGACTAACAATTTCTGCTTGTTAAAAATCTCCATCTGTTCCTATTTCTTTCTTTGTAGTTTATGCTCTTGTGTATGCTCTCATGCATTCTTATCAAACTATTGCATAGGTTTTTGTTGTTGTTGTTGTTGTTGTTGTTGTTGTTTTTGAGTCAGAGTCTAACTCTGTTGCCCAGGCTGGAGTGGAGTGGCATAATCACAGCTAACCACACACTTGATATCCTGGGCTCAGACAATTCTTCCACCTCTGCTTCCCGAGTAACTGGAACTACAGGTGCATGCTACCACACCTGGATAATTTTTTGAAGTTTTGTAGAGAACAGGTATTGCTATGTTGCCTAGGCTGGTCTCAAACTCCTGGGCTCAAGCAATCCTCCCAAGTTAGCCTTCCAAAGTATTAGGATTACAGATGTGAGCTACCACACCCAGCTTGCAGGAGGTTCCTGTCATACCCTGGCGTTAGTGCTAGCTCTCTTCCATTTCATTCTGTACCCACCCTGCTGATTAGGGTCTTTCTAACATGCAGACTTATTTGTGTCACTTCCCTATTTAACACTCTTCATTCCTATCACAAAAATTCCAAGACTGTTCAACCTCTCATTCCAGATTCTTTTCTCATCATTCTCCTTCTCTTAACTTCTAAGTCATACTAAATCAATGGCCATGCCCCAGTTATGCTCTCTTCTGTCATACTTCTGTAAATTTGGATGTACATAAGATTCCCCTTTTCTAATATTGGATAGGCAAAGTCTAATCAATTCTTTAGGTTTCAATTCATACGTATCTCATGTGAAGTCTTCTCTGATTTCTTACTTTTTTATTTTCAACAAAAATAACTTTTCATTTATAAGCACACCTTGCAGTACGTAGCTGTTAATTTGCTTTTGTTTTTTTCCCCTTAAGTACATTATTTTTTCTTTCATATTGTCAAATATAACATACATACAGAAAGATGTACAAGTGGTAAACACTTATGAAACCACACCCAGCTCAAGAAATGGAACATTTCTAGCCTCTAAGAAGCCCTTTATATGCTTCTTCTTGATCACAATACATCCTTCCCTTACTTGGGTAATTATTATCTTGGCTTTTATGATTATTTTCCTGCTTTTAAAAATAATTTTATCACCCGTGTGTGCCTCCCAAAACAATATAGTTTAGGTTAGTATTTCTGAACATTTCTGTTAGGGAAATTATCTTTTCTGTAGAGTTTGTGTCTCATTTTTTTGTTCATTACTAAGTTGGATGCATGGGAAGTTCCTTGAAGTTAGAGGAATTTCTTAAACAGCTGTTTGTTCTCTTGGCCTAGCAGTGTCTGGCACAGAGCAGGCTGTGGTAAACAGTAGAAATTGTTATTCATGTTATTACTATTTTTTAGTACATACCTACCTGTTTTCCTTACTAGACAATAAATTCCTTGAGCAGCCTGGCACTTGGATGGCATGCAATAACATTCATCTAATGAATGAATGATTAACTTATGAAAACTTCTGAAAACAATTGCCTTAAAGCAATATTTGGAGTGGGAATGTGGAAGCATGAATATTAAATTTGCAGAGAAACAAAGATGGTTTTATATCCATTTCTTTGTTGTTTTTTGTTTGTTTGTTTCTGAGTTGGAGTCTTACTCAGTCGCCCAGACTGGAGTGCAACGACACGCTCCCAGCCACCGCAGCCTCGACCTACTGGGCTCCGGCGATCCTTCCAGCTCAGCCTTCCAAGTAGCTGGAACTACAGGCGCGCGCTACCACGTTCGGCTACTTTTTGATTTATCGTAGAGGTGAGGTCTCGCCAAGTTGCCCAGGCGGGTCTTGAACCCGTGGGCTCAGGCAATTCATTCACCTCAGCCTCCCAAAGTGTGGGATTACAGGCTGAGCCACCGAGCCCAGTTTATATTCATTTCATGAGGATAAAATTTTAGGCTCAGACTAATTCAAAGCGAAATTTTCTTTTCTTTTCTTTTCTTTTTTTGAGTTGGAATCTCATTCCTTTGCCCAAGCTGAAGTGCAGTGGCTTGCTCACGGCCACCCTAGTGTCGACCTGATGGTCTCTGGCAATCCTTCCACCTCAGCCTTCCAAGTAGCCGGAACGATAGGCATGCGCTACCATGCCCGGCTAATTTTTTATTTATTGTAGCAATGAGGTCTCGCTAAGTTGCCCAGGCTGATCTTGAACCCTCAGGCTCAGGCAATCCACTTGCCTCGACCTCCCAAAGTGCTGGCATTACAGATTGAGCCACCAAACCCAGCCCAAAGAGAAATTTTCTAAGAACAAATGCAAACTTTTATGCTTTGGCTCAAAAATGAGATATAAAAGTGAAAGTAGGAAAAGCCTAACTTGTCAGTTTATATAGAAAAAGCTCATATCTGTTATATGATATTGTCCATCTTTAAAAACGGTTTTTGTAGTGAATTATAATTTCTGTGTGAGTGTGACTGGGAAAATGAAAATCTAAAGAACACAGTGTGAGAAAGATTATGCTTTCGTTCTCACCTATGTCGGTGGTCTGAAGAGTTGGTCTCTGTTACAGTGAAATATTGAAGATAGTCCAGCTAAGACTATCTTTGCTCAAAAAGAGGGCCTGAAGTAACTGTTCTTAAATGGCTTTCAATAAGGCATAATAGATGAAGTCCACGTACATGACACTCTCTCATAGACAAGCCTGCTGTGATGTATAATTTCTAGTCCAGGAGCTCTTCCTCCACCTCTTTCTCTCCCCCTTACGAGAGGATAACCTAATGGAAGTCAGCAGTAGTGATATTATTTATTATAGTGATAACCTTGATCTGCTCCGCATTTTATTTTCTAAAAAGCAAATCATTTCTCTAAACTTCAATACTTTAATTATTCGTGGTAAGAAATTACAATATTCCTCACAATTGACATCTTGGTTGAGAACCAAGCTATGGACAGCAGTATATTTTGTTTGTAGAAAGAAGAGAGGCTTTGGAGTCATACCAATTGTGATTCATAGTGCAGTTCAGTCATTGCCTTGTGATCCTGAGCTAGTTGCTTAATATCTCTGACTTTCATCTGAAAAATGGGTTACTTTCTTTACAAATTGCTGTCAGGACAATAAATAATTATGTAAAACACCCAGCATAGTACCTGCCTCCTAAATATCTTTCACATCTGTATTCATAGCTTTGTCCCCCTGACCCCCCTCTACAGCCCTATTTTAAGCCACTAGTACCTATGTTCTGGACTATTCAGCAGCCTTCTAAGAGGTCTTTTGCTTCCAGTCTTGCTTGCAGTTTTGTTTAGAGCAAAGGATATTCTGAAAGACTGACTTGAATCCTTAACAGGTATGTTCCTAGCATGGAGATGGATATGCAGCTGCTGTTTATTGAGTTCTTATCACATGACAGGAGCTGGTTTAGCGATTTGTGCGTGATCACATTTAATCCTCACCATAAATTGGTGAAGTATCATCATTCTCCTTTTAAAAACTTGAGTTTTGAGAGGTTATGTGGCTTGCCCACAGCCACTCTGCTGGGACATGAAGAGTTCTGTGTGTGTCCAGGACTGTGTGGTTCCAAAGACGGTTCTCTGCACCTGCTTCATGCTGCCTGTGCAGGTTATCAGAGCCTGGCACTGTTCAACATTCTAATCCTATTACTAACTCCCTGTATGCTGGTTCTGGACTCACCATACAGTCTCCTAGTAATTCGGCTTTGTACATCACTTGACTACAGGGAGATAATGGTGGATGCAAGTAGCTGATCTTTCTGATAGTCACATTCCTTTGCGTATCTTAATAAACTGACACTCCTGTTTTATAATTCAGTTTCTTATGACTTCATGAGCATGCCTGAGCCTCCTGGGTTCTCTCAACTCTGATGGATTGAGTTTTGGGATCAGCAAGGCTGAGAGCCAGACTCGGTCTTTGATAAATTTGGCAAGGGAAATACTACCTGGCATATACCTTCTGGCAGTCAGCCTTCTCAAATGACAACTTTCTGATGCCTATGATTAACCTTGTTGACACTGATGAAAAAATCTTTTATTTGGTTTGAAACTTGACACCTTTTATGGACTAGTAACAGAAATGAAGACTGCACTTGATTGCCTGAGACTTAGGCTAGACTTTGTGAAAGGCTGCTCATTTCTTAGTGTTTTCTCAAACTTGTTGTGAGCCCTATAACAAGGAGAATACAAAGAAATGTAACAATTTATCCTTGCCTTCAAGATGCTTACAGTATAATTGGGAATATCAGACATTAAAAAACAAAGACCCACAACTCAAAATGCCAAATTATGGCATCTTCATATAGTTAGCATTCAATGGATCAAATGGTTTTGAAGTGAATGTGCCTGGCTAATTTTTTTAATTTTTTGTATAGACGAGGTCTCACCATGTTGCCCAGGCTGGTCTTGAACTCCTAGTTTCAAGTGATCCTCCCATCTCGAACTCCCAAAGTGCTGGGATTACAGGCATGAGCCACTGTGCCTGGCCTGTGCCTGGCTTTTATGTGGAAGCTCAATAAATATTTGTTGAATGATTACTGAATGTTGGCCTCCCAGATACCACTCTCTCATAGACAACTTCCAACCCATATCTCTAGCTCTGTTCTCTCTAAGAAGCTGTAAACTTCAGATATCCAACTACCCACTAGACAGCCCCACCTCAATGAATCCCCCACCAGCACCCCAGACTCAATGTATCAAAATTTATTTTAATTAACTTTCCATCTTTGCAGAAGAGTATAACCCCAAAGTTAAGAGTATGGAGTGTAGGATATTGGTTTGAGTCATAGCTCTAGCTGAATGACCTGGAGAAAGGCTCTCTATTGTTCTTTCTTTGTGTGAGGGAATATAAGGTTGTCCTTAGGATTCCATGAGATCATGGATTCAGTGCCTTCAACATGGTACCTGCACATAGTAATCATTAACTGGTCACTATTATCCTCCATAAGTGCCCCCAAAATTTCCCATTTTTCTTATTTGGTAATAATATCATTAACCACTCCAACCCTCTCCTTCACCCCATCTCATTTAAGTAGTTAACAAAAATTGTATATTGCAACTTTTCATTGTCTGATTGTGATTCATTTTCTATATACTTATGTGACATCTACTGAATGCCTAATACACTGCTAGGCACTGAAGACACAGAGATGAATACTTATCAGTCTCTCTGTCTATGGAAGCAGATACATATGTAGCAGAAGCAGCCTTCAGATGATCCACATGTTGGAAATACACAAAGTGTGTTAAAAATAACCTGGAAGAGATTTCCCTTCCTCTCTTTTCAAAACCAATGCCCTCGCTCAAGACTGCATCACCTCTATGTAGATATTGGAGGGCTTTTTTTTTGTTATTGCTTTTGAAATGTACAAGTAAAACAAAAATATATGCTTATTGCAAAAAATATTAAATTAAAGAAATAATTAAAAAGTAAACATCTTTTACTCTTCCTCTTTAATCCTACTCTCTTCCACAAATATAAATAACTGTACTATTTACTATTTAATATGTACCTTTCAAGGCCCTTTCTGTTTATACATGTATACATTCATGTAGACAGAAATACGGTTTTTCTACAAATGAGATTGTATCATAAACATACTTCTTGCTTTTTTCACTTAACAATATGTCTTATCACTTATAAATTTTTGTACAATACATAATATAATTGGCTAATTCTTTTTAACTTCTAAATGCTTTTCCATATTTTTGAACTACCACATTTTATTTAGTTATTTCCATGTTGAAAGATTTATAGTTTACTTCCAGTTTTTCACTGTTGCAATCAATGTGGCAGTGAACTTTTTGCACTTTTTTTTTTTTTTTTTTTGAGTTGGAGTCTCACTCTGTCACCCAGACTGGAGTGCAGTGGCCGCTCCTGGTCACCGCAGCCTTCACCTGCTGGGCTCCGGCGATCCTTCTGCCTCAGCCTTCCAAGTAGCCGGAATAGCGTGCTACCACGCCTGGCTAGTTTTTGATTTATTGTAGAGATGAGGTCTCACCAAGTTGCCTAGGCGGGTCTCGAACCCACGGGCTCAGGCAATCCACTCACCTCAGCCTCCCAAAGGCACGGGATTACAGGCTGAGCCACCGAGCCCGGCTGCACTTTTTTTTTTTATTATTTTAGAGTTGTGGAGTATATGTAGGGATTTGCTACATAAGTAAATTGTGTACAGGTGAGTTTTGGGCTTCTAGGGAGCCCTCTCTCCCTCTGATAGTGGACATGATATACAATGGGTGGTTGCACATATGTTTTTACAGTCATGTACAGTTATTCTGCAAATAAATTTCTAGAAACGGAAGCACTGGGTTAAAAGGGTTTTTGCTAGACTGTACTAAATTATACTTTAAAAAGACTATATTTGTTTACACTCCCATCCAACAGCAAATGGGAATGTTCATTTATAGAATGAGAATAATCATTATACTTCCCACCAACACTGGATATTATGTCCTTTAATTTTCACAAATCTAAGGAGTAAAAATATGCTATAGTATTCTTTTATAGGTCTGAATTTATGTGGTTACTAGTGAAATTGAGCATCCTTCCATATATTTATTGATCATTTGTATTTCTTATGTGAATGTCTGTTTATATTACTTGCCTATTTCTCTATTAGAGTATTTGTCTTATTCTTTTTGGTTTGAAAGTTCTCTCCATTACATTATGGTATTAATTTTTTCTCTGTTTCACATGTTGCAAATATTTTTCTTGATCTATTGCTGGTTTTTATTTACATTGCCTTATATCATACATAAGATTTTAATTCTCATGTAGTAAAGTGTGTCAGTCTTTTCTATTATGGCTTCTGGTGTTTTGCTTAGGAAGGGTATTCCCATCCCCTAGAAGATTTTGTGCTTAATATTTTCCTTTCAATACTTTGCTAGCTTTATTTTCCAAATTTGTTCTTCAATACAATTAAAATATATTTGCATCTATAGTGTGAATTAGGCTTATAACTTTGTTTAAGAGAATTTCCAATAGTCCCAATAGTTCCAATAGTCTATCATCCTTTTCCTACTAATTCGAAATACCATGTCATTCATGGACCTGCTTCTGAACTCTTTTCTATTTCTTTGATTTTTTTGGTCCATTTTTATGCAGACACTATGTTTTTTTATACCTTATGGGACCAAAAACTATAAATTCTACCTTTTTATCGTCTTTCTTTCTTCTTTATCTCATTGGTTTTTTCCTTATAATTTTCTTTCCTGCTTTTGTACATTTCTTCTCCTAGATGAAATTTAGAATAAATTTGCCCAGTTCCATAAAATATCTTAAGTATTTTTATTGGAATTTCCTTAAATTTATAGTTTAATTTGAGTCTCATCCAGGAACATGACGTATTCCTCATTTATTTTTGTCTTCTTTTAATGTCTTTCAATAAGGTGTACAGTGTCTTTATATAAATCTTAAATACATTGGTGAGTTTGGTTACATGTATTTTTCAATTTGCTTGTTATATGACTTTTTATTACATTTTTCTATTTGGTTATAGTTGGTGTATAGAAAAAGGATTGATTTTTTTGTTGTCACTGATCTTTTATTGAGCCTTTACTAAAATCTAGTATTAGTTTTGCATTTTTAGAATTAATTCTTAGATTTTCTAAGTTGAAAATTAAATCACTTATAATAGTGATGGTTTTATGTCTTCCTTTGTGAGATCCTTATTCCTTTTTCTTGTCGTATTGCACTAGCTAGGACTTCCAGTACCATCCATGTTTAGCAGTTGTAATGATAACAATGAAAGCAGGCATTTTTATTTTGTTTCCAACTTTAATAGAAATGATGAATACTCTTTATCAAATAAATTTTCTTTTATTACTGGTTTGATAAGAGTTTTAAATTTTTTATATAGTTTTTTGTTTGTTTGCTTCCTTGCTTCTTAAAATCAGAAATGGATATTAAAATTGATCATTTTTTATTGTGTCATTTTGTGGTGATTGTGAAGTTTTTCTCTTTTAATATATCAATAAAGTGAATTATTTTAATAGAGTTCTAAATATAGAATTGCCTCTTGCATTTCTGAATAAATACTATCTAATCATGAAGTGACTTTTTTAAAACAATTAAGTCCAGACACAGTGACTCATAACTTGTAATTCCAGCTCTTTGAGAGGCAGAGATGGGAGGATCACTTGAGGCCAGAGGTTTGAGACCAGCCTGGGCAGCATGGATCTCATCTTTACAAAAAAAAAAAAAAACTTGAAAAATTAGCTGGCATGGTAGTGGGCACCTGTAATCCCAGCTACTAAGGAGGCTGAGGAGAGAGGATCCCTCGAGTCCAGGAGTTCAAGGCTGCTGCAGTGAGCCATGATTGCACTATTGCATTCCAGCCTGTGACAGCCTGGGACCATGACTCAGAAAAAAGGGAAGAGGGAAGGAGGGAGGGAGGGAGAGAAGGAGGGAAGGAAGGGTAGAGAGAGAGAGAGAGAGAGAAAAAAACAATTAAGTCTAAGTTATTTGCACTTGTGTTCTTAAGTAAGCTAATAGTCTTCTTTATTTGTTCTGTCTTTGTCTATTTTTCATATTGGAGCAATATTAGTTTTATACAATAGTTCTCAAACATTTTGGTCTCAGGAGACATTTGTCCTCTTAAAAATTATTGAGAATCCTAGAATAACTTTGTTTATTTGAGTTATCTATCAATATTATAAATTAAAAAAGAGAAAAATTAAAAACACAATCTACAAGCATACATGCATTTCATTAGTTGCCAAAGCAATGACATTATGGCATGGCATTACATTAACCTCTGGAAAACTCCTCTATACACTTGTGTGAGAGAATGAGAGTGAAAAAGCCAAGCCAGGCTCGGTGGCTCAGCCTGTAATCCCGTGCCTTTGGGAGGCTGAGGTGAGTGGATTGCCTGAGCCCGCGGGTTCGAGACCCGCCTGGGCAGTGAGACCTCATCTCTACAATAAATCAAAAAATTAGCCAGGCGTGGTAGCACATGCCTGTAATTCCGGCTACTCGGAAGGCTGAGGCGGAAGGATCGCCGGAGCCCCGCAGGTCGAGGCTGCAGTGGCCAGGAGTGGCCACAGCACCCTAGTCTAGGCGACTGAGTGAGACTCCAACTCAAAAAAAAAAAAAGAAAAGAATAAAGTTATGCTTGCATCACAATTTTTAGAATTTCTTTCTATAAAAATTAAAAGCCAGCCAGGCTCCGTGGCTCAGCCTGTAATCCCAGCACTTTGGGAGGCCGAGGTGAGTGAATTGCCTGAGCCCACGGGTTTAAAACCTACCTGGGCAACTTGGCGAGACCTCATCTCTACAATAAATCAAAAATTAGCCGGGCGTGGTCGCATGCACCTGTAGTTCCAGCTACTTGGAAGGCTGAGGTGGAAGGATGGCAGGAATCCAGCAGGTCGAGGCTGCGGTGGCCGGGAGTGACCACTGCACTCCAGTCTGGGCAACAGAGTGAGACTCCAACTCAAAAAAATAAATAAATAAATAAATTAAATAAATAAATAAATAAATAACATTTTCAGTATGATTAATTCAGTTGATTGTTTTTTGTCTGTTTCTAAGTATGCCTTTGCTAATTCATTTGTTTTGGTGGGGTTTTTGGGTTTTTTGAATTGGGGTCTTACTCTGTCACTCAGGCTGGAGAGCAGTGGCATGATCACTCATTGCAGCCTCTACCCCTTGACTCAGGTGATCCTTCCCCCTCAGCCTCTCAAGTAGCTGAGACAACAGATGGGCACCACCAGAGGCAGCTTTTTTATTTTTTGTAGCAACGAGGTCTCACTATGTTGCCCAGGCTGGTCTCAAACTCCTGGCCTCAAGTGATCTTCCTGCCTCAGCCTCCCAAAGTGCTGGGATTATCGGCATGAGTCACCATGCCCTGCCACCAAACACATACACTCATTTAACCACCACCACAACCAGGATATAGAAGAGTTCTACCGCCTCACAATTCCCTCATTCCCCTTTGTAGTCATCCTCTCCCCCTGCTCCCCAGCTTCTGGCATCTTGTTTCCTTTTATTCCTTTTCATTTCTAAGTAGTATTCTATCATATGGGATATACCACAACTTGTTTATGCATTCACCAATTGAAAGATATTTAGGTTATTTCCAGTTTCAGGCAATTATGAATAAAGCAACTATAAACATTTATGAGCAAGTTTTTGTACAAGCATAAGTGTTTATTTTTCCTGAATGAAGACCCAGGAGTGGACTTTCTGGGCCATATGGTAAGTATAGGTTTTACTTTATGAGAAATTGCCAGATCGTTTTCCTCTCATTCTGTTTACCAGATTTCTATTTGTTTTTTGTTCTTTCCTTTGCGTCTGTCAAATTTTTTTTTTTTAGAATGTGAGTTTGAACTCTTCACTGTGATTCACCTTAGCCAGGGCGTGGGACACACCACAATGCCTCAAGCACAAAATCCAAGGAGGATGCCTCTGTGACGGGACTTGGGAAATGCTTGAGAAAGCTTCCAAGTGACACCCCCATGGGGGGTCATAGAAAGGAGAGGAGAAAAATGAGAAACAGAACAAAGGAGATCAAAAGAAGGGGAAATAAATGAAAATGAAATGATATATAGAAGGGCAGTGGTGAGTGCTATATCTGTAACACCTGGCTGTAACATCATAATGTTATGATAGCCTACAGAGAGCACGGGGCCTTGAGGGCAGTAGGGTCGGGGCTATTGTGTAATCCAAGCCAAGTCAATTACCAATAGTCTCTGGAGGTACTTAATTTAAGAGAAAATGAAATAACCGCAGAATCTGTGGAATTATTTGGTTACCAAGGGCCCAACACTCCTATAATGAAGTAAGGTTATTGCATGTTGTAGGAGAAGGTAAAAAATCTGATGGCATGAATTTTGTCACAACTTTAATGTTGATTAACTATGACTTTAGTCCTCCCCTCACAAGAAAGATCATTTGCCTCTCAGAGGAGTTGAGAATCTGTAGAAGAAAATAACCACGGTGTCGTGTGAGAAATGGCATAATAAATGTGCAATAGTTAAGTAATATTTTTTTAGGAATCTAGGTGCTGGGAGCTGTTTCAGGCATGGAGGATATAGCAGTGAACATCTGCCCTCAAGGAGCTTCCTAAAATTTGGTGTGAGCATATGGGAAAAAGCATTAACTCTATCTCGGATCTGGGATAAGGCTTCAGAGAGGAGTGATACTTGCCACACTTTTTTTTTTTTTTTTTTGAGTTGGAGTCTCACTCTGTCGCTCAGACTGGAGTGCAGTGGCCGCTCCCAGCCACCGCAGCCTCGACTTGCTGGGCTCTGGCGATCCTTCCACCTCAGCCTTCCAAGTAGCTGGAACTACAGGCATGCGCTACCACGCCCGGCTGATTTTTGATTTATTGTAGAGATGAGGTCTCGCTGCCCAGGCGGGTCTCGAACCCGCGGGCTCAGGCAATCCACTCACCTCAGCCTCCCAAAGGCGCGGGATTACAGGCTGAGCCACCAAGCCTGGCTTGCCACACTTTTTTATCTGTTATCTACATGACAGTCAGAAGATTTTTAAAAACCACAAACCTGAAAATGTTGTTCCCTTACTTGAGTCTCTCCTCCAGTTGGCTTCCTTTGGCTTTTTCAGTTAAAATCAAAGTCATATTAGCATGGCCTGCAGACTTGGCCCCTCTCCCAATCTGACCTTAACCCTCTCCTATCTCCTCTAGCTAAGTGGGAACTCTGCAATTTCACCACGCTGGGCTTCTTTCAGTTTCTCAAACATGTCATCCTTTCTTCTGCCTCAGGATCTTAGCAGCTGCTATTCCCTTGATCTGGATCACATGTCCCCTCAGACCCTTCTCTGCCCCACCCGTCTGCACCTCCCACTTGCCTTTCCTATATTTATGTATCTCAGTTTGTTTATGCATTCACCAATTGAAGGATGTTTAAGTTATTTCTATTTATCCTTCAGCTGATGCTTCAATGCTAATCCCTGAGTGTTCCCAACAGTTTTCTGTTCCCTGCAATTACATATACTCCCCTAACAACCCGTGCCTCCCCTCCTCACCCTTTGTCTTCTTTCCTCCCCCCCTCAAACACTAAACAAATGAACACAAAAAAGTGAATATAAAATAGTAAATTGTGATAAGTGCTTTGAAGGAAAATAATAGCTTATCACAACATTTCAACAGGGGCATATTATATATTATATATATTAGTTTATTATTCAAACAAGTAAGTGCCAATAATTATTTGTTGAATAAGTGGATGAAAAAAATTGTGAATAAGATTTCTCCAATTGGAGGAGAGTGTAAAGAGTAATAAAGGTGGCCAGGCTTGGTGACTCACACCTATAATCCTAGCACTTTGGGAAGTGGAGGCAGAATGATTGCTTTATCCCAGGAGTTCAAGACGAGCCTGGGAAAAATAATGAAATCTTGTCTCAAACAAACACCAAAAAAAAAAAAAAAAAAAAAAAATTAGCTGGGTGTGGGTGTGGTAGCTCATGCCTTTAGTCCCAAGTACTTGGGAGGCTGACAAAGGAGGATCACTTGAGCCCAGGAGGTCAAGGCTGCGGTAGCCATAATTGTTCCACTGCACTCCAGCCTGGGCAGCAGAGTGAGACCCTGACTAAAAAAAAAAGTAATAAAGGTGCACTAGCTAAGTAACATTTATTAGGAACCTACTAAGTCCTGGAGCTATTTTAGGCACCGAGGATACAGCAGTGGATGAAAAAAGGCAAAGAAAGTAACATGTGAGCCAGGCTCGGTGGCTCAGCCTGTAATCTTGCGCCTTTGGGAGGCTGAGGTGAGTGGATTGCCTGAGCCCGCGGGTTCGAGACCCGCCTGGGCAACTTGACAAAACCTCATCTTTACAATAAATCAAAAATTAGCCGGGCGTGGTAGCGCACGCCTGTAGTTCCAGCTACTTAGAAGGCTGAGGCGGAAGGATCGCCGGAGCCCAGCAGGTCGAGGCTGTGGTGGCCAGGAGCGGCCACTGCACTCCAGTCTGGGTGACAGTGAGACTCCAACTCAAAAAAAAAAAAAAAAAAGAAAGAAAGTAACATGTGCAAGGATACAGAAACGTAAACAGGCTTGAAAGAGCTGTCAAATGAATAGAAATATGGGCGAGAGAGGTGGCTCCTTTTCAATAAGATTGTGAAGGTAAGTGGAATCCCACTTGTAACCTTGGCATTTTTTCCCTTGTTGGGGAGGAGGTAGGTGGTAGAAATAGAGGGTTTTTAAGAAAGGGCATGTTATATTCAGATCTGTGATTTTGAAAAGATAACTGATTCTTAATCTGTGGCTATTCCATCTCTGATATTTTAAATACTAAAGCAGAGAAATCCTGCTCATTCAGTATTGCTACTAGGTGTTTAATCAAAGTCAGTTAAAGTGGTAAATCATAAAAAGTACTACATATATCTTTTTCACATTGTATTCTTCATTTTTTTTTTGAGTTGGGAGTCTCACTCTGTCACCCAAACTGGAGTGCAGTGGCCGCTCCTGGCCACCACAGCCTCGACCTGCTGGGCTCCGGCAATCCTTCCGCCTCAGCCTTCCAAGTAGCTGGAACTATAGACGTGCACTACCACGCCCAACTAATTTTTTATTTATTTTAGAGATGAGGTCTCACCAAGTTGCCCAGGCGGGTCTCAAACCCGCGGGCTCAGACAATCCACTCACCTCAGCCTCCCAAGGCGCTGGGATTACATCACATTGTATTCTAACTTAGAACATAGATATGCACAGCTGCTAGCTAAGCTTTGGGTAGGGGGCCAAGGCCTGTTCTTAAGTGTGGATTCCTTGATTCATTTTTATTTTTTATTTTTTGAGTTGGAGTCTCACTCTGTCGCCTAGGCTGGAGTGCAGTGGCACGCTTACAACCACCGCAGCCTAGACCTGCTGGGCTTAGGTGATTCTTCCTCCTCAGCCTTCCAAGTAGCTGGAACTACAGGCACACGCCAACTTGCCTGGCTATATTTTTTTTATTTATTATAGAGACAAGGTCTCGCCAAGTTGCCCAGGCTGGTCTCAAACCCTTGGGCTCAGGCAGTCCTCTCGGCCTCTATTTGCCAAAGTGATCCACCACACCCAGCCAAGTCCTTGATTCTTTAACAGTCACACCCATAGCTAATTGTCTATGGATTTCCACTTCAGCTGCCCAAAACTAGAATAAGAAACATAAATATTTTTGTGAAATAATCTCAGCACAGACTCCATTGTTAGTTTTTTTTTGCATTTGTTTTTGTTTTTGCATGATAGTATTATGATTAAGAGCACAATCTCACAAGCCAGATTGCCTGGGTTCAAATCCTGGATGTACCATTTCCTAACTTGGAAAGTTGCTTAGCTTCTTTGTGCCTTAGTTTTCTCAGTACCCACTTCAAAGAGCTATTGTGAGAATCAAATAGATATTTTGTGTAAAGGCCTAATGAGTGCCTGATACATAATAAACATTCAGTAAATGTTAAGTGTTTTCCAGTTGTCTCACCCATACCCAATTCAATAGCATTTTTAAAAGAGATCTGCCTTAGATCTCAGGTGGTCAATAAAATAAATTTTTAAAAAATTAAAAAGAAATTTACCTTTATTGAATCTCTCCAAAGCATTTGATTTGTTGATAACAATTCTCTTTCCTTTTGCACCACTGGTTTACATAATATTTAGTCAAATTTTATAAATATAGTAACTACTACTGTGGGAATAAACAAATTTTGGAACAATCACAATGACTTACACTCAACTGGGTAGAAGTATATGGGCTTGCAAGAATATGACCTGGCAACCAGGAACATTCAGGGTGCTGTGATCATTCACTAGTATTTGTTACAGTAGGAATGGAAAGTTTTAGTTAACCCAGTAGGTCAATAAAGAAGAGGTCAGTTAAGAGCATCTGCTTTTGGATGACAACCTCTGCCCTTCCAGCTTCCTCTCTCCCTTGCTCCTGCTATAACTATGCTTTAATCTCATCAACTGCCCAGACCCAAGCCAGACCTTTAATCTCCCAAAGCACCAAAAAAGAGAATGTTCTCTTGTGTAACTTAAAATAAAAACTGAGCCAGGTGCAGTGGCTCATGCCTGTAATCCCAGCACTTTGGAGGGAGGCAAGAAGATTGCCTGAGTCCAGGGAATTGAGACCAGCTTGGGCAACTTGGCGAGAACTTGTCTCTACAATAAATCAATAAATCATGTGGTGTGCATGCCAGCTACTTGGAAGGCTATGGAAGGATTACCTGAGCCCAGCAGGTAGAGGCTGCAGTAGCCGTGAACATGCCACTGCACTCAGCCTGGATGACAGAGTGAGAAGACTCAATAAATTAAAAACTGTACTAACTTGTAAAATAAGTATAAGGAAGCTCAATAAAATTCTGACTTTTTATCATGATGATTACTTTGGTGTTTTTTTTTTTTTTCAAATTTCAATTTTTTTATTTAAAAAATCTTGGGGAGCCAGGCTCAGTGGCTCAGCCTGTAATCCCGAGCCTTTGGGAGGCTGAGGTGAGTGGATTGCCTGAGCCTGAGGGTTCGAGACCTGTCTGGGCAGGCGAGACCTCATCTCTACAATAAATCAAAAAATTAGCCGGGCGTGGTAACGCGCGCCTGTAATTCCGGCTACTCGGAAGGCGAGGCGGAAGGATCGCCGGAGCCCAGCAGGTCAAGGCTGCGGTGGCCAGGAGCGGCCACTGCACTCCAGTCTGGGTGACAGAGTGAGACTCCAACTCAAAAAAATAAAAATAAAATGAAATAAAAAAATCTTGGGGTTCACTTTGCTTTTTGGGTGCAATCCAGCACTACCTTTGATTCTTCCATTTTTTCTCACCCTCTCAATCTCCTCCCAGAATCACTTCCTTCCCTATTGAGCCTAGATCTCATGATCCATTACTTTTTACTACTCTTTTGCCAGTAACTTCTACCCCATTTCTTTCACACTTGTCCTTACACAGAACTCATCGAATAAACACCCAACATTGGATATGTTGAATTTGAGGTAACTTTGCAGCTTTCAGGTAGAAATGTCCAGGAGATAGTTGGACACAAAATTTGAAAAACAAGGGGCAAAGTAAAGATAGATAAGAGATTTAGGAATCTTCAACAAATAAGGGGGATTTGATCCTGTGCAAGTAGGTCACATCACCAAAGAAGATCATGTAGAGTAGCTAAGCTAGGAACTCTGCACCGTACCACTGTGTAAGGAAGGTGGAGCAGGAGCTGTTGGTGGAGGAGGGAATATCCACAAGCAAGGAAGCCTGAATCCAAGAAAGGAGAGCTTCAAGAAGGAGTGGTTACTAGTATCAAGTCTAACAGAGAGTGGAGGTAAGAGTAGACAGTGCCTGGCATCTAGGAGATAATCATACTGGTTAACTGACGGTTAATTAGTACTGAAACAACTAGGAAGTTATTGGTGATCTTAGTGCTTAGTTTGGATTTTCCTGGAAGCAATCCCTGAGGCAAGGATTCATTAATTTGAAAGGTAAAGGAATCCTGAGGTGTGTGTGTGGGCAGGGATGAAACAGGGAGCCAAAGCATGAGTCAAGCCAGCAGTCACTGTGGGCAATTATAGCTTAAAACCATTAAGAAAACTCTGGAAGTCAGTGTAGGACACTCACCTCATAGTTACTCCTCTCAGGTGCGTGGGAGAGGAGGCATTTCTATACCAACTTCTGCAGGTCATTGGTTGAGGGCTATTTCACTAGCATTTCCAGCCCACTGCTTGGGTAACAAGACAGACACTGGCTATAAGAGAAGGCCCTCAGGCCAATGAATGCAAGTACTAGCAGCTGGAAGTCAGGTGCAGCAACAGCACCCTAACACCTGGTATTTGGATTTCACTAGCAGAAGCTAGACTGCTATGGATTGGTAGTAAATTATAAGTGGAGAAAATGAACTTAGATAATTATTTCAGGATAACTGGATGAAAATATAAGATAAAAGATGCGCCAATAGGCTGGCTGTGTAGGTAGGAAAGGACAGGGTAAAATGAGAGCTCAGAACCTCTCCGTGATGCTCATTGAGGGAACTCACAGCACTTTCCTATTTTTAATTAGGGTGAGAAGCAGTTAGCTATGCTGACCACTTCTTATTTCAGGATCTTTCTTCAGCTTCCTGGGACCAGCACCCAGTGTTTCCTTTGCTGGGCTTTAGGTCCTGGGTTCTTCAGCTGAAGAAGCCCTCCTGATCCAGTCTCACATACGCAGCAATTCTGAGCCTGAAGAGCCAGAGGAATAGATTGAGCATAGGTACAGAGCAGTTTGGGGCAGATGTGGAGCACAGTGACTACATTATGAACCCAAAGAGAACCACAGGACAGAGGAGACCTGCTTCTGAGGGGTCTTCCTCTGTGGGACTCCTTGAATTCCTGGCCTTTCCCTCTTATGTTGGCAAATCTCAATAACTGGTTTGGCTTGGATATAACAGACATATCCCCCCAAAAAAACCTTTCTGTGACATTCATCTAAAGTATGACTCTTCCTTTGATTGGTGTCTTTCTCTTAGCTAAAGCATAAACGTATAAGGGCAGGAATGGTATTCATTTTAGCACTATTGTATGCCTGGTGTTTGAATGATACCTAGTCAGTACTCAGTCATTTTGGCGGGGGCAGGGGGGATCAGAGTCCACTCTGTCACCCAGGCTGAAATACAGTGACATAATCACAGCCATCGCAGCCTCAACTTGCTGGACTCAGGCAATCCTTCTGCCTCAGCCTTCCAAGTAGCCGGAACTACAGGCACGTGCCACCACACCCGGCTAGTTTTTTGGTTTATTGTAGAGAAGAAGTCTTGCCAAATTGCCCAGGCTGGTCTCGAACTCCTGGGCTCAGGCAGTCCTATCACCTCAACATCCCAAAGTGTTGGGATTATAGGCATGCACCACTGCGCCTGGCTTCAATAAATGTTTAATGCAAAAATACAAATAGTTGGGCGCCGTGGCTCATACCTATAATTCCAGCACTTTGGGAGGCTAAGGTGAAAGGATTGCCTGAGCCCACGGGTTTGAGACCAGCCTAAGCAACTTGGCAAGACCTCATCTCTACAATAAATCAAAAAATTAGCCGGGCATGGCTGTGTGCCTGTAGTTCCGGCTACTTGGAAGGCTGAGGTGGAAGGATCACCTGAACCCAGCAGGTCAAGGCTGCGGTGGCCATGAGTGTGCCACTGTACTCCAACCTTGGTGACAGAGTAAGACTCCAACTCAAAAAAGCAAAAATAAAAAGAAAAACAAAACACAAACAAACAAAAACCCAGGCAGTGCTGTCTATTGATGGTTCCTAAACAAAGGAAAAGATAAAACTGGGATTTTTATCCTTCTAAAAGCAGATTTTTTAATGATGTTAATGAATTTAAACTTATGGGCCCTTTACTTGCATGGGCTCCTTTCAAGTCCATGGGAGAGGCCTTAGCAATATTTTTACATAGTCTCATTTTTTTAATTTGCAAAACTAAAATGGCTGAATCAAAATTAAGACCACTGTTTCCACTCTGACTTCCTCTCTCCTGCAGAGGCTTTGGAATGGCTGTGGGTGTTTTGGGGATCTGATTCAGAGGAAGCTGAGTTGGGAATATATTGAGTTTATTTGGGTTTAATGGTGTCCTTTTGTGTGGTTTGCAGTCTTTTCTGTGCAGAGCTAACTTACTGCTGGTTGTCCTGGTGTAGAAATGACTCTTAGGAGTACTGCTACCGCCCCCTAGGCTAACTCACTGGGTATCAGGACATGAAAGTGCATGACCAGAGCTTGTAAGGGGACATTAATGTGTCCTATGGTGCCCTGCAATGGAAAAGAAGCAAGTCTTAAAATATATGGATCCAGAAACTAGTCATCATAAGTATAAAATTGTTAAGTGGAAATTTTGGTTCTTATTAATTTCTGGTCAAAATGAAACCTCTCACCTGTTAGTAATATACTTCTTAAAGCAGTGGATACAATTAAAAATCTCTTAAAGTTTGTATACAGTTTTTGGTATAGGGATGCCAAAAACTGTATACAAACTTTAAGAGATTTTTATCTATGTATTACTTTTTGAAGTTGAATTGAATTATGACAGCTATGTGTAGTATGACATTCGCTCAACCATGCTTCTGCCATTTTCTTTGACTGTCGTGTTGCATGGTGATGCTAGAATTGATTAACGCCATCTTTTGAGCAAACGTCATACTTTAAATGTATATACATTTTTTGGCACCATTTGTATATATGAGAATCATATGAAATAGAATTTCTTAAAATTCCTGTGTTTATAGGGCATAAACCTGTTTATAGAGCATAAATACTACTAATAATGAGTGCATTCTTATGTGAATACCTTATACACATTTCCAACATATTGACATCAGCAAGATAACATAAAACTCATAATATACCACTATAACTAGCATGTCAATAATAAACTGGTAAAAGAGTGTCAAAAAAGTACAAGAGTATTCAGGAAAATTTGAAATGCCCTGAAATCTTGCAATTCCTATATGAAATAAACTTAATAGAGGTTTCCCCAAATATCACATGAATCCTAAAATTTACATAACAATACTATAAGGAGTTTTGAAGCTAAAAGAAACTTCTCTAAACTATTAATAATAAATTTTGGTCAACAAAGGTAAAAGAAAGACTAAATTTTCTTTCTATTTTCTTTATAGAAAATGATACTTCAAAATTGTTCATATGAAGAGTCAAAGAGTTCACAGCCTAACAGATGTAGAAAATAAGCACTTAGAGGTGTATCAATTAATTTTAAAATTCTGTTATTAAAAATATTTGTGATGTTTATGGCCTCCCTCAACTTTTAAAATTTTGTAATTTGTTGTACTATCATTTGTCATGCTAATAAATACTCACATTTGAACCTAATTTTATATTTGTAATTTGTTTCTTTTTTTTTTTAAGAGGTCCTTCAAAGTTATATATGCTAAGCTGCAGATGCCACAAAACACAAATCTGCCTCCACTTCCTCCTTTTATGTTTCTAGCTTTAGGTGCTTTTGGATGCAAAGAGTTTTATCTTTACAATTCCAACTACAGACAACGGGTATGTGCTGCTTTCTGTGTACACATTTTAGATTTTTGTTGTTGTTATTGTTCATAGAATAAGTTGAATTTCCAGAATTAGCCAGGAGTTCAGAACCACTCCCTTCCAATTCGCTGGTGGAGCTTGAGTTTTAATCTTACTGAGCCTCTTAATTCCAGACTCACTCTGAGCCCAGGCTCCTGGGATTCCTCCTTGCCATATGGCTGCCCCTAGAATGGAGACAGGGTTGAAGGGGAGAGGGCCGCATGTGTGCAGAATTCTAATTGGGTGACTCTTTGGGGGAGTGCCTCCTAATTGGTTCCAGTTGGTATATCTTGCAGAGAAATCTGGCAGAAATGAGAAAGGAGAAGGCGTATGATGAACAGGTGCAGGAAGTGGGAATATTTAGCCCAGACAAGAGATATCACTGTTGGAGACCTGTATTAGCAGCCTTGCCACAACAACATTGCATAATAAACCTACTTAGAACTCAGTGCCATAGGTGGTAGGTATTTATTTCTTGAGTGCACAGATATGTGGATCACCTGAGATTCACCTGATTTAGCCTGGACTCAGATGGGCTTGACTCCAAGCTATGGGTTAGATCCAGGTCTGCTCCATGCATCCTTTATTCTTGAACCAGCAGCTATCAGAGGCATGTTCTTCTCATGGTGGAAAGCAGGAGCCCAGGAGAGCAAGGCTAACTGGGCATGCACATCTCAAGCCTCTGTATTATGTCTGCTAACATTCAGTTGGTTGAAGGAAGTGAGTAGCCAAGCCCAAGGTCAAAGGGTAGGAAAGTCACTCCATCCTGCTTTGAGGACAGCAAATCATATGGGCAAGGCACATCAGTGAGGCAGAGAAGATTGGAGATGGAGGAATGGAGGGAGTGGCTATTTGGTGAACAATCATCTAATATGCCATAAGAGCTGCCGTAGCAAAAAAAGAACAACTTCCCTCACCTCTTGGTCAGTCCTCAACCCACAGCTGTCTGCTCTTACCAAAATCATTGTCATACTTTGTCTCATATCTAGAATCTGCTTCTTCTTTATCCTTTTTTTTTTTTTTTGAGTTGGAGTCTCACCCTGTCACCCAGACTGGAGTGCAGTGGCATGCTCACGACCACCACAGCCTCGACCTGCTGGGCTCCAGCTATCCTTCCTCCTCAACCTTCTAAGCAGCTGGAACTACAGGCGCGTCTTTATTCTTATTGAGTTGATTGCCTCAGTTGCCACCACAGCCTGCTCACTGCTCCCCTTGTCTTCAGTCTCGTCCTTTCCCGATTCATAATCCACAGAGCTGCCAGCTATTATCAGTATCTCATCAGCATCTGCAACATCATTATTGTTATCTATTTTGCACTATACTTACTGATTTAGGAGGCTGGCTCCTTCATTATACTGAGAGTTTCTGGAAGGCAAGAACTGCATTTTATTTATCTTTGAATCACCAACATTCTACACTGGGTCTGATACATAGTAAAAGTTCAATAAGTTAGTATGAAAAGAAGCAGCAGCCGGGCTCGGTGGCTCAGCCTGTAATCCCGCGCCTTAGGAGGCTGAGGTGAGTGGACTGCCTGAGCCCGCGGGTTCGAGACCCGCCTGGGCAACTTGGCGAGACCTCATCTCTACAATAAATCAAAAAATCAGCCGGGCGTGGTAGCGCACGCCTGTAGTTCCAGCTACTCGGAAGGCTGAGGCGGAAGGATTGCCGGAGCCCAGCAAGGCGAGGCTGTGGTGGCCGGAAGCGGCCATTGCACTCCAGTCCGGGTGACTGAGTGAGACTCCAACTCAAAAAAAAAAAAGAAAAGAAAAGAAGAAGCAAAGAAGGAAGATGGGATTCCGGTTTAAGGCTGCATAACCCTAAAGCCCATACTCTTTCTACACTACCATAATATATCCTTAGTCACAGATATGTTGCTGAAAAAATAAGGATAAAGCTCAAACTTTCCTATTGCTACACCATTGGAAAAACAGATTACTGGATCTAGAATAACTAAAGATTCTTTCTCCCATAATCACAATAATATTTCTCAATCCTAACTCTTCTAAAATGGAAAAGTTTAGAAGTCATACAGTCTTTTAAATGGCCATAAATATATGAAATATATTAAATTAAATATATGAAAAGATGCTCAACTTTACTCATAAAAATGCATATGCCTTTTTTTTTTTTTTTTTTTTTTGAGACAGGGATCTTTCTATGTCACCCAGGCTGGCCTCAAGCTCCTGGGCTCAAGGGATCCTCCCTCCTCAGCCTCCTGAGTAGCTGGGATTATAGGCATGCCACCACACCTGGCTGTACATGCTATTTTTTACCTATCAGGTTGGGAGAGATAAAAAACATCTTAACTATGTACAGGCATACTTCAGAGATTTGCAAGTTTGGTTCCAGACCACCATAATAAAGTGATTCACATAAATTTTTTGATTTTCCAGTGCATACAAAAGTTATATTTACACTATACTATAGTCTGTTAAGTGTGCAGTAGCATTATGTTTAAAAACACAGTGTACATACTTTAATTTTAAAATATTTTATTGCAAAAAAATGCTAACAATCATCTGAGCCTTCAACAAGTCATAGTCGCTTTACTGGTGGAGGGTCTTGCCTTGATGTTGATGGCTGTTGACTGATCAGGATGGTGGTTGCTGAAGGTTGGGGTGGCTGTGGCAGTTTCTTTTTTTTTTTTTTTAATTTTTTTTAATTTTTAAATTTTTTGAGTTGGAGTCTCTCTCTGTTGCCCAGACTGGAGTGCAGTGGCATGCTCCCAGCCACCGCAGCCTCGACCTGCTGGGCTCCAGCGATCCTTCTGCCTCAGCCTTCCAAGTAGCTCAGCCTACAGGCGTGCGCTACCAAGCCTAGCTAATTTGTGATTTATTGTAGAGACAAGGTCTTGCAAGTCTTGAACCTGCGGGCTCAGGCAATCCACTTGCCTTGGCCTCCCAAAGTGCCGGGATTGCAGGCTGAGCCACCAAGCCCAGCCGGCAATTTCTTAAAATAAGACTACAATAAAGTTTGCCCCCTCAATGATTCTTTCTTTCATGAAAGATTTCTCTGTAGCTTGTGATGCTGTTTGATAGCATTTTACTCACAGTAAAGCTTTAAAAATTGGAATCAGTCCTCTCAAACCCAGCTACTGCTTTAACAACCAAGTTTATGTAATATTCTAAATTATTTGGTGCCATTTAAACAATGACACAGCATCTTCACCAGGAAGTAGATTCCATCTCAAGAAACCAATTTCTTTGCTTATCCATAAAAAGCAGCTTCAACCATTCAAGTTTCCTCAGGAGATTGCAGCAATTCAGTAGCATCTTCAAGCTTCAGTTCTAATTGTAGTTCTCTGCTATTTTCACCACATCTGTAGTTACTTCCTCTCCTGAGTTCTTGAGCCCCTCAAAGTCAACCATGAGGTGAGAAACTGCTTCTTTCAAGCTACTGTAAATGTTGATATTTTGACTTCCCTCTCATGAATCACAAATGTTCTTAATGGCATCTGGAATGGTGACTCCTTTCTAGAATGTTTTCAATTTACTTTGCCCAGATCCATCAGTGGAGTCACTATCTACAGCAGTTATAGCCCTACAAAATGTATTTCTTAAGCAATAAGACTTGAAAGTACTTGTTCTATGTACTGCAGAATGGATGCTGTGTGAGCCGGTATGAAAATAATATTCATGGCCAGGCTCAGTGGCTCAGCCTGTAATCCCAGCACTTGGGAGACCGAGGTGAGTGATTGCCTGAGCCTGTGGGTTCGAGACCCACCTGGGCAACTTGGCGAGACCTCATCTCTACAATAAATCAAAAATTAGCCGGGTGTGGTAGCGCACACCTGTAGTTCCAGCTACTTGGAAGGCTGAGTCGGAAGGATCGCTGGAACCCAGCAGGTCGAGATTGCAGTGGCCGGGAGCGGATGTCAGAGTGAGACTCCAACTCAAAAAAGAAAAAAGAAAATAATATTCATATCCTTGAAGATCCCCATCAGAACTCTTGAGTGACCAAGTGCATTGTCAGTGAGCTGTAATATTTCTTTCTTTTTTTTTTTTGAGTTGGAGTCTCACTCTGTCGCCTAGACTGGAGTGCAGTGGCCACTCCCGGCCACCGCAGCCTTGACCTGCTGGGCTCCAGCAATCCTTCCGCCTCAGCCTTCCAAGTATCCGGAATTACAGGCGTGTGCTACCATGCCCGGCTGATTTTTTTATTTATTGTAGAGATGGGGGAGTCTCACCAAGTTGCCCAGGCGGGTCTCGAACCCACGGGCTCAGGCAATCCACTCACCTCAGCCTCCCAAGGCGCGGGATTACAGGCTGAGCCACTGAACCCGGCTGAGCTGTAATATTTCTAAAGAAATCTTTTTTTCTGAGCAGTAGGTCTCAACATTGGGTTTAAAATATTAAACTACCATAAACAGATGTGCTATCATCCAAGCTTTGTTCTTCCATTTACAGAGCATGGGCAGAGTAGATTTAGCATAATTCTTACAGGCCCTGTGATTTTCAGAATGGCAAATGAGCACTGGCTTCAACTTTAAGCCACCAGCTGGGCATTAACCCCTAACAAGATATTCAGCCTGTCCTTTGAAATTTTGAAGCCAGGCACTGACTTCTCCTCTTTAGCTATGATAGTCCTAGATGGCATCTTCTTCCAATATCAGGCTGTTTTGTCTACATTGAAAATCTGTTGTTTAGTGCTCACTTTCATCAATTATCTTAGCTAGATCTTCTGGATAACTTGCTGCAGTTTCCTTATCAGTAGTTGACGTTTCACTTTGCACCTTCATATTCTGGAGACGACTTCTTTCCTTAAACCTCATGAACCAGCCTCTGCTAATTTTCAACCTTTCTTCTGCAGCTTCCTCTCCTCTCTCAGACTTCACAGAATTGAAGAGAGCTAGGGCCTTGCTCTGGACTGGGCCTTGGTTTAAAGGAATGTTGTGGCTGGTCTGATCTTCTATCCAGACCACTAAAACTTTATATTCACAATAAGGTTGTTGTACTTTCTTATCATTTGTGTGTTCACTTGAGTCGCACTTTTAATTTCCTTCGAGAACTTTTCCTTTGCAGTTACAACTCGGCTGTTTGGCACAAGAGACCTAGTTTTGACCTGTCTCTACTTTTGATAAGCTTTCCTCACTAAGCTTAATCATTTGTATCCTTTGATTTAAATGTAAATCTCCTTTCATGAGAACACTTAGAGATCATTGTAGGACTATTACTGGCCTAATTTCAATATTGTGTCATAGGGAATAGGGAGGCCTAGGGGAGGGAGAGAGACTGGGGAACAATCAGTCAGTGGAGCAGTCAGAACATACACATTTATTGATTAAGTTTGCCATCTTATATGGGCATGGTTCGTGACACCCCAGAACAATGACAATAGTAACATCAATGATCACTGATCACAGATCACCAAAACAGATATAATAATGAAAATGTTTGAAATATTGCAAGAATTACCAAAATATGACATAACATGAAGTGAGAGCATGCTGATGAAAAAAAATGGCACTGATAGACTTGCTAACCCAGGGTTGCCACAAACCTTCAATTTGTAGGAAAAAAAAAAAACCACAGTATCTGCAAAGCACAATAAAGTGAAGGGGGATACAATGAGGTATTGGTGAGGGGTGTGGAAAGACACATATATTGCTGATGAGAGCATAAATTGGTCCCACCTCTATGGAGGGCATTTTGGCAATATCTATCAACTCTTTATGTACTGATAAAGAAAAGTTTCCAATATATGTTGTAAGTGAAAAGGCAAGATCCAGAAGCAGAATGCAGTGTTACCTTTGTGTATGTTGTGGGAAGAAAAGCAAACATACATATAAGTTGTTATTACTTAGGCAAGCTCTGGGAAGACATATAAGAAGCTGTTAATAGTGCATGCCTTTGGGGAGGGGAATTGAGCTGGAGAACAAGGGTGAAAGTAAGGTTTACTTTTCATCATATATTATTTTGTATCTTTAAAATTTTGTTCTATAAAGAATAGAATTGTTAATCCCAGCACTTTGGGAAGTGGAGTTGAGAGTATTGTCTGAGCTCAGGGGTTTAAGACCAGCCTGAGCAACATGGTGAGACCTCGTCTCTACAATAAATAAAAAATTAGCCGGGTGTGGTGCTACATGCCTGTGGCTCCAGCTACTTGGAAGGCTGAGGCGGAAGGATCACCTGAACCCAGCAAGTTGAGGCTGGAGTGGCCTTGAGCATGCCACTGCACTCTAGCCTGGGTGACAGAATAAGACTCTGACTCAAAAAAATAATAATAAAATTGTTTAGATGTCAAAAATAATATCAGAAGATCAACACAAACTGGAATACATATCTGCAACATAAAATGGCAAGGGGTTAATTTATTTAATCTACAAAGAGTTTATAAATCTGTCTAAAAAATTAACAGAGAAGTAGGTAAAAGATGTAAAAACTTGCTTTAGAAATAAATATGAGCCGGGCTCGGTGGCTTACCCTGTAATCCTAGCACTTTGGAAGGCTGAGGTGAGTGGATTGCCTGAGCCCGCGGGTTGGAGACCCGCCTGGGCAACTTGGCGAGACCTCATCTCTACAACAAATCAAAATTAGCTGAGCGTGGTAACGTGTGTCTGTAGTTCCAGCTGTTTGGAAGGCTGAGGCAGAAGGATCACCAGAGCCCAGAAGGTTGAGGCTGCGGTGGCCGGGAGCATGCCACTGCACTCCAGTCTGGTGACAGAGTGAGACTCCAACTCAAAAAAAAAAAAAAAAAAAAGAAAGAAAGAAATGTGAATGGCCAATAATCATATGAAAAAGATGCTTAACATATTATTATTAAAGAAAAGAAAAATCAGAAGGAATCTTTTGGAGAAGAATGGGACTCTATTATTAGATGTGTTTAAGTAAAGAATAAATTACCAATTATTAAGGTTACTGTTAAGGCATTTCTTTCAGTCATCTGATAAAGGAAAGGTTTCCAACACCTGAAGGAGCTAATTCCTTCCAATCCTTAGGGTCTTTCTTTCTTTTTTTAAATTTTTTTAATTTTAAAGATGTGGGGTACGATTCAGGGTTAGGTATACAAATGTTCATTATGCAGGTACCCTTGTTGATGAGATGTGCCTCCCCTCCCCTGGTAGTTTCCCACTACTGCCAATCCCTTTCTTATAGTATTATGATAATTGTTCAAGGTCTGCTTATGAGTGAGAACATGTGGTACTCAGTTTTTTGTTTCTGTGATAGATCACTGAGTATGATAGGTTCTAAATCCATCTAAGTTGCTGCAAAGTTCGTATGTTTGGGCCTTTCATTCTTTATGGTACGCAGTGGAAGTGTGTTGATAAGGCCAAGGAAGGCAGCCTAAGAAAAAGAGGGAAGAAAGAATAATTGAAAGTCACCTGGAAAGTACAGAAATCTCAGAAATGGAAGGGATCTTGTTTTGAACCTCCTACCTAATAAATTCCCTCTTAGGACATAGTCCCAGATCTGCCACTTGGCATTGTGAAAGTTTATTAATATATCATTCATTCACTAAATATTTACAGAATTTCTTCTGTATGTGAGGCATAGTTGCTGTCCTCATGGAAACAGACATTCATCAAATATTTATTCAAATAAATGTAAAATTGCAACTGTGGCAGGCACTATGAAGAAGAATTATGCAGTGCTATGATAGCTGAAGAGTATAATATGACCAAGACAAAATTTTTAGGAAACTTGAGCTGATTAGGATGAATAGCAGTTTAACTAGGAACCAAGGAGAGGGAAACCACTAGGCAGAGACAGCAGCAGGTACAAATACCTTATCAGGAGGGATCACACCAAGGACTAGGATGGAAAAGATGGAAATGGTGAGGAAAGTATGGTATGAGGTGAGGCTGAGGAGGAGTTTGACCTTCAGGAGTTCGTTCATTACCCTAAGAACAATGGGAAAACTTTAAAAGGTTTGAGAATGAAGGGAAAGAGAGCATGTGCCCTAGTCAGATTCACGTTTTGAAACGATTACTTTGGCTACAGAGTGGAGAATGGATTGCAGGGAGGCAGGAGCAGATGTGCAGAGGTGAGTTAGGAAGCAGATACAATAGACAGGAGATGATGGTTGCTTAGATGAGCATGGCAGAGGTAGAGCATTCTGGACATATGTGAGAGATGTTTAGGTCACATTGACAAGACTTGATGACGGATTTGATCTCAAGAGTGACAAAGAGGAAGGAAATATGTCAATAATGTTTCCTAAGTGTTTGGCAGGCACAACTGAATAGATGAGACAGATAACCATGAAAGAGAACTTAGTTTAGGAGGAAATATCGGAGTTCAGTTTAGAAAGTACCAGATGGAGATGCTTTTGAGAGAACACATCACTCAGTTGGCAACATTTATTTGTGGAGTGTCTACTAGCAGCTGACAGTAGAATATGCAGTTTTATTTATTTGCAAAAAAGAAAAAAAAAACAATTTCCCCCTTCTTTGGGAACCTTGCAGTTCCTCTACTGTGTCTTCTCACTTCTGACTTCGTCATTTGTCTATTCTTTCTTTCTTTCTTTTTCTTTTTTTTTTTTTTTTTTTTTTGAGTCAAGGGGTCTTACTCTGTTGCCTTGGCTGCAATGGCATGATCATATCACGGTTCACCCCAGACTTGACCTCCTGGGCTCAGGTGATCCTTCCGCCTCAGCCTGCCAAGTAGCTGGAACTACAGACACACATCACCACACCTGGCTAATTAAAAAAAAAAAAATTTTTTTAGAGATGAGGTGTCACTATGTTGCTTAGGCTGGCCCCAACTCCTAGGCTCAAGCAATTCTCCCACCTTGGCCTCCCAAAGAATTGGGATTACAGACATGAGCCACCTTACCCAGCCATTTGTCTGTTTTGTGATTCTCTTCACTCTTCCTCATTTGTTGGCTAGAATGATTCAATGCTCTGTATTTATAGTTTCTTGACCTATTAGTTTCTAAAGACCTTTATCATCATGCTATTTCTTCATCTAGTCCCATGGCCACACTGGACCTATCACTAAGAACTCATCAACCTTTTATTTATCTCACTTTCTAACTGAATCCTTCTGCCCTTCCACCTCTCTCATGTTCCCCATCCTCCTGCACCCTCTGTCTACTGTCCTATTTCTTCCTTTCTTATTATTTCCAAACCTCTCTAGAAGGATTTCCTTCCTATCCTGGCCTGACACATAGCAGGCATTCAATGAATACTTGTCGAGAGGGTGAACATCTCAGCTTCTTATTTCCCAGTCATTCCCCAACCTGTTGGAGTCCAGCGTTGACCTCCATGTCTCCACCTGAGGCCACTGAGTCTTCATAATTACCAGGTCCAATGGATATTTTTCAGTCTTTATTTTGCCAGACCTCCCTTCAATATTTTAAAACTTGTTGACATTGTTGCCCATCCCTTCCTTTTCAAATCCTATATTTCCTTGAATTCCGCATTTTTTGCCTCTCTGACTACTTTTTCTTAGTGTCTTTCAACAGATCCTAGCCCCCAAGGACTGTTTTTAGCCTCCTCTGCATCTCTTTCTACACATTTTCCCTAAAGAATCCCGTTCACACTCTACCTTAATTACCTTGTGAATCCTTAATCATCTATTTTCAGCTTAGAATTCTTTAGCAAATTCCACACGTGTCTCCAACTGCCTGCTGGACGTTCCTTCCAGGTACACAGTAGGCATTCATTAAATTTTTGTTGAAGCCGGGCTCGGTGGCTCAGCCTATAATCCCGCGCCTTTGGGAGGCTGAAGTGAGTGGATTGCCTGAGCCCACGGGTTTGAGACCCGCCTGGGCAGCAAGACCTCATCTCTACAATAAATCAAAAGATCAGCCGGGCGTGGTAGCGTGTGCCTGTAATTCCGGCTACTTGGAAGGCTGAGGCGGAAGGATCGCCAGAGCCCAGCAGGTCGAGGCTGCGGTGGCTGGGAGCGGCCACTGCACTCCAGTCTGGGCGACAGAGTGAGACTCCAACTCAAATAAAAATAAAAATAAAAATAAATTTTAAAATATTAAAAAAATTTTGTTGAATGAACTAATGAAAATCCTACAAGTACCTCATGATTAGCATATCTAAAAAAGAACTCAGCATCTTTTCCTTCCAACCCATTCCTCCTCATTTTTTGTTCCTTATTCTGGTTTGTAGTAGCATAACTTGTCTAGTAACCCACACTTCTCACATTAAACACCAATAGCTGATTTTTACCTCTAAGTCTGTTTAACCCTGTCTCTTCCTCTCTGTCCTCCTCTCTAGTACCACTACTAATGTTCTTATCAGATCCTTGCTGGTATTTTATAGCTTACCTACATTATTTCAATAGGTCTCTATATTAGGCTCCTTGGCCTTTTAATATTGCTCTTGTGTTTTTTCTTTTAAGATAAAATTTACTAATTTAATCATTTTGAAGTGTCCAAGTCAGCAGTTTTTAGTATAATCACAATGCTGCATGACTATAACCACTTTCTAATTCCAGAATATTTCCATCACCCCAAAAAGAAACCCTGTGCTTCCCAATTCCCTCTCTTCTCCATCTCCTGGCAACCATTAATCTACTTGTTGGGCCGGGCTCAGTGGCTCAGCCTGTAATCCCAGCACTTTGGGAGGCTGTGCTGAGTGGATTACCTGAGCCCACGAGTTCGAGATCCACCCAGGCAACTTGGAGAGACCTTGTCTCTACAATAAATCAAAAATTAGCCGGGCGTGGTAGCATGCGTCTGTAGTTCCAGCTACTTGCCTGTAATTCCGGCTACTTGGAAGGCTGAGACAGAAGGATGGCCTGAGCCCAGCAGGTGGAGGCTGCGGTGGCAGGGAGAGTACCAATGCACTCCAGTCTGGGCGACAGAGTAAGATTCCAACTCAAAAAAAATAATAATAATCTACTTATTGTCTGTGTGGATTTGCCCATTCTGGACATTGCACATAAATAGAATCATACAACATTGGCCTTTTGTGTCTGGCTTCTCTTTAGCATTATGTTTTCAAGTTTTACCACTATTGTAGCATATTTCAGTACTTAATTCCTTTTTATGGCCAAATAATATTCCATTGTATGGGTATACCACATTTTATTTATCCATTCATTGGTGGTTGGATATTTAAGTTGTTTCTACCTTTTGCCTATTATAATAATGCTGCTGTGAGCACTATGCTTTCAATTATTTTGGGTATACACCTAGGAGTGGAATTGCTAGGTCACATGGTAACTCTATGTTTAACATTTTGAAGAGCTGCCAGACTATTTTCTTTCTTTCTTTCTTTTCTTTTTTTTTTTTGAATCAGAGTCTCACTCTGTTGCCCAGGCTGGAGTGCAGTGGCATCCTCATGGCCACCCCAGCATTGACCTGCTGGGCTCAGGCAATACTTCCACCTCAGCCTTCCAAGTAGCTGGAATTACGGCATGCACTACCACACCCAGTTAATTTTTTGATATATTGTAGAGATGAGGTCTCAAACCCCTGGGCTCAGGCAATCCTCTCGCTTCAGCCTCCCAAAGTGCTGGGATTACAGGCTTGAGCCACCATACCCGGCCTGCCAAACTATTTTCTATAGTTGCTGCACCATTTACACCATTCCCATCTGTCCTGTATGAGTATTCTAATTTCTCCACACCCTGAGCAACACTTGTTATTTTCTGTTTTGTTTTGTTTGAGATTTTAAAAAATAATAGCCACCCTAACTGGGCACAGTGGCTTACACCTGTAATCCCAGCACTTTGGAGGCAGGGGCAAGAGGATTGTCTGAACCCAGGGATTTGAGGCCAGCCTGTGCAACTTGGCGAGACCTGGTCTCTACAATAAATCAAAAAAATTGTGGGGTGTGCTGGTATGCACCTGTAGTTACAGCTACTTGGAATGCTGAGGTGGAAGGATTGCCTGAGCCCAGCAAGTTGAGGCTGCAGTAGCTGTGACCATGCCACTGCACACCAGGCTAGGCAACAGAGTGAGACTCCAACTCAAAAAAAATAGCCATCCTAGGTCAGGCACGGTGACTCACGCCTGTAATCCCAGCACGTTGAGAGGTCGAGGTGGGAGTATTGCTTCAGTTCAAGAGTTTGAGACCAGCCTAGGCAACATAGTGAGATTGCATTTCTACCAAAAAAAAAAAAATAGCCAGATGTGGTGGCATACACCTATAGTCCTAGCTACTTGGAGAACTGAGATGGAAGGATTGCCTGAGAGGAGGTCAAGGCTGCAGTGAACCATGATCCGTGCCACTGCACTACAGCCTGGGCTCAAAAAACCAGGGGAGAAAAAGCCATCCTTAGTGTCTCCTTTTTTGTCAATCTAATCCTCAACAATAGAGGACGCTCAACCAAAGTTAAGGAAGTGAGTCAGCCAACCAGGATTGTGATGAGATGGTTCGCATCCCTGCAACTCCCAGTTGGCTTTTTTCCCTCTCATCCTTCTTGCCTTGCTTCTTGGCAGCACTCACTTTGCCCAACCAGGCCACATAAGTCCTGTATGGGGCTATATTCATGTCCCTAGACCTTGCTGAAAGGTCCTAGCTTTTAGGTTTCCTGGACTATCAGGTGTGTGTTTCATCGTATCCCTCTACTTTCCTGGGGCTATAGAAAGCAGAGCTTCCAGCCCAGGAGGAGGCAGGTGGCAGAGGAATAGCAGGCAATTTGTTCTGTAGGCCCCTTCCCTCTCCTGTCTTGACTGCAAAGGGCTGGAAAGTCAGCTTCTATTGTGATTAAGTTATAATTTAAGGCAGTGAACATGTGCTCTGCTGGCGGCTATAAAGATTCAAATCATAAAGTTTTACAGTGGAACGGTTTCTGTAAAAGCATCGTTAGGAAGTGGGAACCATGCCTTTAATTCTTATGACATATGGGACTGCCTGGTTTGTTTTGGTTTTAGTAGAGTTTAGTAGGGTGATGGTCTGACTAATTAAAGTCAGACCTTCTTCTCTCCACAATGTTGTGCCCTATCAGAGGATGATGTAGAAAGATAGAACTTTTCTCCCTACTTCTGTTCCTGTCTTGGCTTATTCAGGGATAAGGAGCACTCAGAAATCAAGAGTAACCCTTTGATAACCAAACATTTAAAAATCTCTTTCAATTTATTAGACTTCTTATCTTCAGGCGTGCATGTCTTTCTCTGTCCCTTATTAGCCAGGGAGGGCAACTAAACAATGAGCCAGGGCTAACTAGAAGATAATTTCCTCCAAGGGGATCAGCTAAGGAGATAGTTGGGCCCTGTAACTAGGTCAGTGTAACTAGATCCACTTAACTTCCTTGTCAGGTTAACCAATACCGTCTATGCCCTGTATAAAACATACTGATGCCCACAACATATTCTCGACTGATGATGACTCTCAATATTGCTATTATACAACGTGGCCACTTACTGCTACTCTCACTGGTTGCCTTGTGGGCTTACCAGAACTCTGCAGTACTTGTTTGTAAGCCTGTTTACGCCAATGGTAGGTGTCATTGTAACTGCTTAATTTCATTAAATACAGTTGACCCTCTGTATCATGTTTTCAGGTTTTACCCCTATTTGTAGCATGTTTCAGTACTTCATTTCTTTTTATGGCCAAATAATATTCCATTGTGTGGATATATCATGTTTTATTTATCCATTCATCAGTTGATGGATATTTAGGTTGTTGGTTTCACATCCATGGATTTGACCACCTGTGAACCAAAAATATTCAGAAAAATAAGCACAATAAAAAATAACAAGCCGGGCTCGGTGGCTTAGCCTGTAATCCCGCGCCTTTGGGAGGCTGAGGTGAGTGAATTGCCTGAGCCCATGGGTTCGAGACCCGCCTGGGCAACAAGACCTCATCTCTACAATAAATAAAAAAAAATCAGCCAGGCATGGTAGCACATGCCTGTAATTCCGGCTACTTGGAAGGCTGAGGCGGAAGGATCGCCGGAGCCCAGCAGGTTGAGGCTGCGGTGGCCGGGAGTGGCCACTGCACTCCAGTCTGGGCAACAGAGAGACTCCAACTCAAAAAAAAAAAAAAAAATAAAGCACAATAATAAAAAATACAAGTAAAATAATCAATATATTATAACAACTATTTATATAACATTAACATTATGTATTAGTTATTAAAAGTAATCTAGAGATGATTTAAAGTATACATGGGTTATATGCAAATAATATGCCATTTCTATAAGGGACTTGAGTATCCAAGGATTTTGGTATCCTTAGGAGTCCTGGAACCAATCCTCCATGGATACCAAAGGACAACTGTATTTTATAAACCCAACAATATAAAATTGGAGAACTTTTTATTTTTATGAAAGCCAAGTTGAAAACTGGGGTGAATCTCTAAAATAATTTTTGTTGAAAGACATGTTGGTAAGACTGATAGAGGAAAAAAACACAACAATCTAGGACTCTGCACTCTAATTGCTTTAAGTTCTTGTTCCACTAAAAACTAAAATTGTAGACAATGCATTATGGGTGTGATTTACGCAGGAAAGATCTAAAAAGCCAGTCAGCAGACACATGCCTTGGCCTTACACCAACAACTTGAAGAATTAATCTATATTTATATATTTTAAGTTAAAATAAAATGTTTAAGGTAAGTATCTATCTCTTTTTAATGATATACGGGACTTTTTAGAGTAACCAGTCAATGCATTGAATAAGAAGTTTTCTCTGTGTATAATAGGATTTATCATTTATTGGGTGCCATTATTGAGTGCATTAAATTTCTACAAGAAAGACATTGCTATCCCCATTTTACAAGTGAGGAGACTGAAGCTTAGAGTGGTTACACTTGTCCTAGTTCACACAGACAGTGACCATCCCAGTTCTGTTAGCTATAGAACAAAGAAGAAAAAGAAAAGTCTAATGTGGAATGCATGAGCAAATGACACATGGGAAGAAGTATTTATGTTTCATTTTTAAAGTAATAAGTAGGACCTGATAGGCTGCTGAGACTATAAATTGGTATCATCCCTTTGGAAAAACAGCATTATCTTCATTTATTCAATCAATAACTATTGAGTCAACTACTGTGTGCCAAGCACTGATCTAGATTATAGGGGAATGGCAATGAATAAAATAGACAGAAGTCTCTGACCTCGTGCCTTATAGCTTACATTAAGATAAAAGTGAAGCTGTATATATCCTATGACTTAGCAGTCCCATCTCTAGGTATATTCCCTAAAGAGACTCTTGCTCATACATTCCAAGAGTTGTAGATACAAGAATGTTCAAAGCAGCATTGTTTATAATGGCAGCAAAACAAAACAAAGTGTGTAAATAATCCAGATGTCCATTAACGGGCGAATGGATAAACAGGTTATGATGTATTTATTTAATTAAATACGATAAAGCAGTGAAAATGAGAGCACTATAACTGTATGGATTAACACAGAAAACCCAAAAATATGATGTTGAGGTCAGGCGTGGTAGCTCCACCTGTAATCCCAGCACTCTGGGAGGCCAAAGCAGGAGGATTGTTTGAGCCTAGGTTTTGAGACCAGCCTAGGCAACATAGCAACACCTTATCTTTACAAAAAAATTAGCCAGGTGGGGTGGCGCATGCCTGTAGTCCCAGCTACTCAGGAAACTGGGGAGGGAGAATTGCCTGGACCCAGGAGGTAAAGGCTTTGGGAGCCCTGATCATGCTACTGTACTCTAGCTTGGGCAACAGAGTGAGACTCCGACTCAAAAAAAAAAAAAAAAAAAAAAAACATTGAAAGCTGGGCGCGTTGGCACGTACTTACCTATTGTCCTAGCTACTCAGGAGGCTGAGACTAGAGGATCACTGGAGCTCAGGACCTCAAATCCATTCTGGGCAACATAGCAAGACTTCATCTCTTAAAAAAAAAAAATATGATGTTGAGTGAAAAAAGCCAGTTGCAGAAGAATACATATAGTGTGATATACACTCTCATAAAGTTCCAAAGCAAACAAAACTAAGCCATATATTGCTTAAGAACATACATATTTGGTAGGCTATAAAAAAATAAGGATCTGAGAGGGAGAAAAAAATCTGAGATAGTAGTTATGTGGGTGGGATGGGGAGGTAGGGATTTGGGATTCAGAAGGAGCCCATAGGAAGCCCCAACTGTGAGTAGTCATGTTCTATTTCTTAAGTGGTACTGTGGTTTACAAATGTTCATTTTATTATGCTTCATAACTTTCATATAACTCATATATAATGTTTAATAAAAGTTTAATGCCTTGAAGAAGGAAACGAAAATAGAAAAGTATAGAGATTAAAGTCAAATAACTTGACTTAAAGAAACCTGGTCAGAAAAGCCAGAAAGCCAGACCTCCAGAAACAATTAGCTTAGTTTGATAGCTTGTACCAGGAGCCACACCCGGGTTGTTTTCTACCACTTCCTTATGAGATGCTCTCCATGTTCCAGATGCCCTCTTCTCTCACAGTGTGTGGCCTGTGGCTTCAGAAACATTTTGCAAAGACTGACACTGGGACCTCATATATGGAGCAGCAGTTGCCACAGAGAAGAAACTAGAGGTTGCTTGAGGGAAGATAAACATTAGAGTCAGCAAACTGTGGGCTTAGAACCACTGGGGTGAAGATATCCTTGGGCTTCAGGTTTCAGCCATAGCTTTGAATCAAGCTTTTTGTGTATGCATGTAACTTTGTGAGTGTGCTTGTGTTCTGGGGATGAAAAAGCCTGCTTTGGCCTTGGCAGAAACAGCAGATGGCCTGAGCTGCACCTTTGACCCAGAGTCAAAATGTTTGTCCAGAAGCAATCAGGCATAGTGTAGGCAAGGAGTCCATCAGTTACGTATTTAGGCTAGATCGGTTGATTCAGCTACCAAGAAGGCAACTGAATTCCTTGGGAAGCACAGCTCATTACGAAGGGAATGAAACAGTTCTTATTAAAAATAAGGAGAGGAATGGAAGTAAATTGAATTACATTTTCTAAAGCTGCTCGAAGAGTATGCCAAGTGTTTCCCAACATATTCATGTGAGTTCATTCACTTACTTTAAAAATTCCTTAATTCAATAAATATTTACTGACAACCATGCACCAGTCTTAATCCTAGACCTCGAGAATGCATTGGCGAATAGTAGACATGGCCCCTCCTCTTACAAGGTTTATAGTTCAGTGAGGAAAAGAAGTAAACATCATTGTCTCAAATGTGAATGAGTGCTGTGAAATAAATGGCACAACTGTATAGAGTAATAGAGTGATCTACCAGTGGGGTGGGGGGGCTCTGAAGAAATGCGTCTAAATTAATATCTTAGGTTAAGGCCTGCATTGAACAAGGACATGTTCAAAAAAAGGGACAGGTATTTTAACAGGTCCTAAAGCAGAAAAGTACTTGTTGTGTTTGAAAAATGAGAATGAACCAGTTGGCTATTGCTGTGCAAGAAACAACCACAAGCCGGGCTCGGTGGCTCAGCCTGTAATCCCGCGCCTTTGGGAGACTGAGGTGAGTGGATTGCCTGAGCCCGCAGGTTCGAGACCCGCCTGGGCAACTTGGCGAGACCTCATCTCTACAATAAATCAAAATGAGTCAGGCGTGGTAGCACACACCTGTAGTTCCAGCTACTTGGAAGGCTGAGGCGGAAGGATTGCCGGAGCCCAGCAGGTCGAGGCTGCGGTCGCCGGGAGAGGTCACTGCACTCCAGTCTGGGCGACAGAGTGAGACTCCAACTAAAAAAAAAAAAAAAAAAGAAACAATCTCAGCTGCATACAACAGTAACCCTTACTTTTCATGAACAAGTAGGTGGGTGATCTAAGGTCACCTTGGCCAGGAATCTCTGCTCCGTGCAATTGATTGAGCTACTCTTGGATCTAGCCTGATCCAAGGATGTTCATTCTGCAGCTTGTGCTGAAGAAATAGCAACTAGCTGGGGAGAACTCTTCTCCCCAGGAGGATCAATCACATAAGCACATTTCAAGGTCATGCGTGGGTCACATCTGGTAATGTGCCATTGGCCAAAACAATCATATCATTGAGTTAAAAGCCCGGGATCAGGGAAGTAAACTTCTCCATGGAGGTAGTGGGAGAGTAATATTTTTGGACAAATCTGCCACAGTTCATTTCTTGTTAGTAAATATTCACATTTCTCCCACCTGCTAAGCACACTCACCCACACTCTGAAAACTCCCTCAAATTTTATCCAAATAATAGCACTTGGCTTAAAGTCTAGGATCTTGTCACTTCTATATCAGGTCTAAATATGGTTTCTCTTGATTTGAAAACCTAGGAACTTAAAAAATAAATCATTGCACCCCACCCTCATCCCATTCGATATACAGTGGTAGAATACAGGATAACAACAACAAATTATTCCATACAAAAAGAGAAAGAACTCGAGGCACATAGAAATCACAGTCTGTAGCAGTTGTGAAATTCTTCTGAGCAAATTCGACAGGTCCTACCATCCTAGAGGATGGGAATGTCCTCTGATTCTGCTTCTCAGGGTGGATCTCCAGTTCTTTGTTCTCTGTGGCTCTGGGTTCAGTCCTATGTAAGTCCTTTCTTTTCTATCATCCTTGAACACTTCTGAAGAGGATACTAAATAATATGCCTTTTTGACTGAATAGCTTTTTTCAGTGTATTGTCAACTTGTAGAAATTTAGGAACCCAGAAATCTTTTCACATCTTGAATAGTCTCCATCTCTTTCTGTTGGAGCTGGCAGTGATTTTACCAATACAACTCTCTCAAAAGCTTTGTGGATTTTTATGTATATGATACTCATGAATTCTGTGTACCTCAAGCTACACCCATAATTTTTACAAGACATGATCTGCTCATTTTAATTACTGGTATTCTGAGAATGTCAGACTGCTATAGAACTATGATCTTACGCTTTCTAGAGCCTCTTTTCCGGCCAAAAGAACCTACCAGATGCCACCTAATTTCCTTCAGAGCTTCATGAAGATTTTTGGTTTCGACTTCATCCTGAAAGTAGATCTTTCTGGCAGCACCCTGGATTAGGTCTTTAGCCCCAGGATGAATCTTAATTGAAAATCTTTTTTTTTTTTTTTTTTTTTGAGTTGAGTCTCACTCTGTCACCCAGACTGGAGTACAATGGCTGCTCCCGGCCACCGCAGCCTTGACCTGCTGGATTCCGGCGATCCTTCCACCTCAGCCTTCCAAGTAGCTGGAACTATAGCCACGCGCTACCACACCCGGCTAATTTTTTATTTGTTGTGGAGATGAGGTCTTGTCAAGTTGCCCAGGCAGGTCTTGAACCTGCGGGCTCAAGCAATTCACTCACCTCAGCCTCCCAAAGTGCTGGGATTACAGGTTGAGCCACTGAGCCCGGCCAATTGAAAATCTTTTAGTAGAGGGGTTGGAGATGAGAACGTTTTATTTTTCAAGCTAGCAAGTTCTGGGCTCCCTATATTCACATGAATTCTGCTTGCAAACTAGCCTGTTCTGTTCCCAGTTTCTCTCTTTCTCGCTAGTGCCTTATCAAATGCAGCGCAAATCAACCAGCTCATGCTTTCAGAATTTTGCCTTAAGATCTCATCCTCCAACTTTAGTAGTTCATAAGATACATTTTCTGCCTTCTGGATTTTTGTAGTTTAGGCACATGTTTATCACTAAATAATACAAGTTACTATTATCCCAGTCTTTATTACCAGCTTTCATGCTGGCCACTGCCTACTCCCACAGCCTGTGTCACATATTTTAAGTGTTTCGATGTTCTTGTTATAACAGCAGATCACTATTTAAAGTCGCTGCAAAGTATTAAATCAACATGGCAAATTGTGTAAAAAAGAGAAAATAAAAGGGCACAGGCCCAATTTCTGGAGAACTCTAACGTTTAAAGATCTAGCAGAGGAAAGGAAGAAAGGAGTCTGAGAAGGAATGGATGGGAGAGATGGTAAGACCGAGGAGCCGAAGAGAGGGGTGTTTTAAAAAACAGAAAATGAGCTGTGGCAAATGCTACTGAGAGACCAAGGACAGAGAAGTGTCTTTAGGATTCAGCACTATGAAGGGCTGTTGGTAACTGAAGATACTTTAATGGAATGACAGGGTAAATTCAAATTGACATGGATTGAGGAGTGAATGGGAGGTGAGAAAATGTATGCAGCAGATGTGGCTACTTCAGAGATGCTGGGCTCTAAGGATGAGCAGAAAAATTTGCTGGCAGGTGGAGAGGATATGGGGTCAAGTGAGGGATCTTTTTGTTTGTTTCTATAGAAGATACTAGCATATATGTGTATGCTGATGGAAGTGGTCCAGACAAAGAAAAAGACTGATAGTGCCAGAGAGATGAAGGAAGCAGTTTTAAAAGGCAAGAAGGGATGGGACTCAAAGATCATGTGGAGGATCAGACTTTAATAGTAAGGGAGTCGTTTTCTTAGTTGTAACAGAAGAAAACATGTGGATGGATGATAATTTAGACACAGGAAACCAAAACAATGATGGCTCACATTTCCTTGGTGCCTACCACGTGGCAGGCATTGTGCTGAATCCTCTGCATGCAATTCTTGGACCCTGTGAGTTTGGTTTTATTTCCTTCCCATTTTACAGATAAGAAAACAGAGGCTTAAAGAGGTTAAGTGATTTTCCTAAGGTTTCTTCATTTATAAGTAGCAGAACTGGAACTTAAACTCAGTCAGTCTGACCTTGAACCCATACTCTTAACTGCTATTCCAACGTGACTCAACTCATTTTTTCCATAGAAGAATAATGTTCAAAAATGAGATAAAACTAAGAAGACATTTCATGCAGACCAGAACTGGTCTATCTGAGTCCCCTTGGAGAGAGTGCTGCATAAAGAGATTTGAAGGAAGGAGGGAGATAAAACTAATGCTCATTCCAGTCTGTTCCCCTTTTATGTATTGCTTTTTTTTTTGAGTCAGGGTCTTACTCTGTTGCCCAGGCTTGAGTGCAGTGGCACAATCGTAGCCTTGACCTCCTGGGCTCAAGCAATCCTTCTGCCTCAGCCTCCTGAGTAGCTGGGACTGCAGGCTTGCACCACCACGCCCGACTAATTTTTAAATTTTTTTTGTAAAGACAAGATTTCACTATGTTCCCCAGGCTGGTGTCAAACTCCTGGGCTCAAGCAATTTTCCTCCTTCAGCCTCACAAAGTGCTGGGATTATAGGCGTGAACCACAACGCCCAGCTTATACTGCCTATTTTTTTAAAAGCATTTTTGCATTTCTCTCAGTGAGTAATAAATAGCTTAGATGGAGCTAGAAATCTAGGAGCCATTTTTTGGTTGTCATGAGGTATTTGAGTTCTAGGGGATCTGAAATGGGATTCTTTACATTTGCCTTTGGTGTAGCCTATGGCTACTTCAAGCACGTGTTGACATACACCCTCTAAGGGGATGAGTTCCATCTCTTTGCAGCCAGTTAGCTCTGCTCTACCATGCTCAGTGCCAGAAGTCCAACTTTCAAATGTCTGCTCTTGATTAGAAGGAAAGCCAGATGGAAGTACGTGGAAGAACTATCTCCAGACTCACAGCACTAATTTAGAAAGCATCTCAACATGTAGAGACAGGAGAAAGAGGAATGTCGTGCCCATATCAGAAAATATACTCATCATACAATCATGTGCAGTGTTGTGTGCTCATTCATGAAGCAGATATTGAACTAGTACCGGGTTCCAGCTCCAGAGCTAGCTGAAAGGGTATGGAGATGAATGAGGTTCTTCTCCTGACCTCAAAGAGCTCTGGAGCTAGTGGGCAAGCAGATTACTCCAAAAAAGTGTTCAATGAAGATATGAGAACATGGCAGTGTCAGGCTAGATAAGGCATCAAATTAGAGAGGGCCAAAGAGCATAAGCAGTGATGCAACTTGATTGGATTGGAGATTGTGATGTATAGTTTGTTTTCACATACATGTTTATATTTTGCTTGAATCAGATTTTTATAGCCTTCCTTTTATTATCTTTTCTGCCCTGGGCCTTCCAGAGCCTATTAGAATGAAGCGTGTCAGGTGTGTGAGGAAGCCCCATAGCCGTGAGCTCTCTTTTTCAAAAATCTGGACCCACAGCTAACCTTGGCTCCCCTCAGCCCCTTACCTTTGCTTATCCTACACAAGCAGTGAACATGTCTCCAAACTCTGTGAGAGTGGTAATTGTTTCACAGCCTTGGGCTCCAGATTCTCCTTTCTTCTCTGTTCTTCACAAGCTGTAGAGCCTCCTGTGGGAGAGATTGGGTCATCTCATTTTCAGGGTTTATTAGTCATTACTACATCAGCAAACCCTGGTTAGAAGGCAGTTTCAGAGTGGTGATTTTGGAATTCAGGTTTAGCCTTCTCCTAGGGTTCAGAATCCTTGGCTGAATGTTCGAACTGGCATAGGAGAAAAGAAAGAGAATATGAAGGGTCAGGTAGGAGATTTCTATTAGCCCAGGGAAAATAGTAAACACCATGTCCATCTATGATCCAAGGAGCAGAATTCAGTCATATCTAACTGCAAGGGAGGATGGGAAACGCAGTCTAGCTGTGTGCCCAGAAAGAAGAGGAAATGAGCTTCAGTGAGCGTGTAGACTCTGCCGCACAGTGGGTAGAAATGACGACTGCTGAGCTCCCGTGAGGAAGATGACGCCACCACCAACAGGATCCCCTAGTATCCATGTCTGGAGACCTAGAATATTCTACTGAAGATTTAAGTAGGTGGCTGGGACAGGCCACTCCATGAATGCAAGGAGTCCACGCGTGGGTGAATGCGAACTGCTTTGAATGGAACAGGAGCTGACTCAGCCCTGGAGAAGGGGTCCCTGGTGGGCTTTCTGAGTATTGCTGTAACTGAGTCAATCTGATTGTTTCTCTTTAGCCTTTTTAAGCCAGGGTTAGTACAAATGCCCGAAGGCACCGCTTAAATATAATGAATAAACTTCTCTCCTATGCATCTAGAATTACCATCTAGATGTACTAGTTGTATTATCCTTGGAAGAACTAATAAATAGTTGCTCAGGTAATTCTCCTGACTGTGTGGTTCAGTTGAGGAACCCTGGCCGAGAACCACTGCCTGAGGAGATACAAACAGCATTTTATATTTGAGGCAAATGCTCAGGACTATTTTCTTCCTCCCCCAATCTCCTGCCCCCGAAAGGAAACAAACTGATGTCATGAGAAATTCCTTTCTAATAACAAAAGCAAATGGGAGGTCTCAGGGGATTGTTCCTATGGAGAGACAGTGGCCGTTTAAGAATGAGAAAATGGTGACTCCTGCTCAGAGTTCTGGTTAAGTATCAGGTAGAATTTTTCCAACATCATTTTGAATCAAGAGAGGCACTGAAATCACTTTAGTAAAATATTTGAGTGGGAAAAATGTAAAGAAAACAAAATCCAACTAAGGTTGCTTTTCCCCAGGAAAGGCATTAGTCAGGCAGCCGCCAGAGCCAACCACCTCTCAAGAGCCTGTTTTTCAGTGTCACTGCGGTGACTCTCCATGCTCTGGGTTTTAATTCTAGCCTCTAATCTCAGTTGCTTCTGTGATAAATTAATTGTAATGATAGAGGCCCCAGTTACGAGGTCTGCACCGTTTGCTTGTAATGTGAGCGACAGGTTTAGAGCCTGCTTTATTTAAGATGCTGGGGTAATTACATGGGAGTTAGCATATGCAGGCAGAGATATGATTCATTCTTCCAGCCACAAGCATGACACAGCTGTTTGCGGGATAAAATAGGGAAACCGTGTTGTTACAAAATGTTCCCCTTATTATACCTCATTAAAAACAAGGCTGTGATAAGTCAGGACTGGCAGCGAAGAAAATCTATTGCCTCTCTGTAAAACCTGATAGGAGAGGGCCTTAGAGCTGTGCTGGGTCATTTTATTTTTTATTTATTTTTACTTTTTTATTTTTTTGTCCTTTCTCTGACTCTTCTCTCCCTATTATTCAGCAACTCCCTGAATACTTGGGGAAGGAACAGTCTCCCAGACCCTTTTCCTTTCTTCTTATGAAATAGGGGCTGCCCTTTCCTTGCTTAGCTAAAGCAGAGGATTTTCAGAGAGAGAGAGAGCATTCACTCGGAACAAAGGAGGGGGGGTCTTTTTGGCGACCTGTCCCAATTTTGTCCTCATCACCTTCAACAGGAGCACATAAGCTGAGAGAGCTCAGAGGCTCCAGCAGGGGCCAGAGCTTCAAAGTCGGAGAAAATCACGGGCAACAGACAGAAGCTCATTCCTTTCAAGAGACAGACATATGCTCTCTTCCCCCATCATCTTTCTTTTTAAAAATAACTTTAAAAATGGAAATGAATGTTGGCCTCATTTTCCTTCTTCTTTTCTCTCTCTCCAAGGGCACCAGTGAGAGTTTAAACCGACATGCAGATTAACAGTGAACTATGGACCCAGGGCCAAATAAATCAAGCTGGTTTCTTTTTTTTTAATCAAAATCATTGGTTAGGAAAGACAGAAGCCACAGTGTAGGAAATATTCTCCAGCAATACCTGCTTAGGGCCATCCAGAACAGCTGTTCCATGACACATACATGTGTCTTTTCTATGGTAAAAGCTCACCCGGGAAGCCATAGATCTTCATGGTTAAGAATAGGCTGGGAAAGCCGGGCTCGGTAACTCAGCCTGTAATCCCGTGCTTTGGGAGGCTGAGGTGAGTGGATTACCTGAGCCCGCGGGTTCGAGACCCGCCTGGGCAACTTGGCGAGACCTCATCTCTACAATAAATCAAAAATTAGCTGGGCATGGTAGTGTGCGCCTATAGTTCCAGCTACTTGGAAGGCTGAGGCAGAAGGATTGCTGGAGCCCAGCAGGTCGAGGCTGCGGTGGCCAGGAGCGGCCACTGCACTCCAGTCTGGGCGACAAAGTGAGACTCCAGCTCAAAAAAAAAAAAAGAAAGAAAGAATAGGATGGGGACCGGGCACGGTGGCTCAACCTGTAATCCCAGCACTTTGGGAAGTGGAGGTGAGAGGATTACCTGAGCCCAGGGATTTGAGACCAGTTTGGGCAACTTGGTGAGACCTCATTTACACAATAAATCAAAAAATTAACTGGGCATGGTGGTGTGCACCTGTGGTTCCAGCTACTGGAAGGCTGAGGCGGAAGGATCACCTGAGCCCAGCTGGTCAAGGCTGCTGTGGCTGTGAGTATGCCATGCACTCTAGCCTGGGTGACAGTAAGACTCTGACTCAAAAAAAAGAGAGTGGACTGGGAAGCCAACTGCATGGGTTCAAATCTTAGCTCCACCACCTCCTAACTGTGTGGCCTTGGGAAAGTTGAGCCAATATCTCTATGCCTCACTCTTCACAATCCATCAAATGAAATTGGCAATATCATTATCTACCTCTAGGGTTGTTATAAGGAATAAATGAGATAATCCATGTAAAGAGCTTAGAACAATGCCTGGCAAACAGCAAGTGCTCAATAAAAGTTCTCTATTATTGTAAGTAACATAGTTGAGCTGGGTATGGTCTCACGCCTGTAATTCCAGTGCTTTGGAAGGCCAAGGAAGGAGAGTCACTTGAGGCCAGGAGTTTGAGACTAGTCTGGACAACATAGCAAGACTTTATCTCTACAATTTTTTTTTTAATTAGCCAAGCATGGTGGTATGCACCTGTAGTCCCAGCTTTTCAGAAGGCTGAGGCAGTCAGATTCCGTAATCAGGAATTTGAGGCTGCATCGAGCTATGACAGCACCATTGCACTCTAGCCTGGGTGATAGAGCGAGACCCTGTCTCTAGAAAACAAAAAGTGGCCAGGCGCAGTGACTCAGCCTGTAATCCCAGCACTTTGGGAGGACGAGGCAAGAGGATTGCCTGAGTCCAGGGGTTCAAGACCAGGCTGGGCAACTTGGTGAGACCTCATCTCTACAATAAATAAAAAAATTAGCCAAGTGTGATGGCGCATACCTGTCGTTCCAGCTACTTGGAAGGCTGAGGTGGAAGGATCACCTAAGCCCAGCAGGTCGAGGCTGCAGTGGCCATGAACGAGGCTGCAGTGGCCATGAACGAGGCTGCAGTGGCCATGCCAGCCTGGGTGACAAGAGTGAGACTCCAACTCAAAAAAAAAACCAAAAAACAAAGTACAAACAACAACAACAAAAAGTAACATAGTTAACAGCAGCAATCTGCTACCAGCTAGGCTGTTTGTTAGATTTGAATGGATGATTTAAAAATAAAATTATGAGCCGGGCTCGGTGGCTCAGCCTATAATCCTGTGCTTTTGGGAGGCTGAGTGAATTGCCTGAGCCCGCGGGTTCAAGACCCGCCCGGGCAACTTGATGAGACCTCATCTCTACAATAAGTCAAAAATCAGCCGGGCGTGGTAGTGTGCACCTGTAGTTCCAGCTACTTGGAAGGCTGAGGTGGAAGGATCGCCAGAGCCCAGCAGGTCGAGGCTGTGGTGGCCAGGAACGGCCACTGCACTCCAGTCTGGGTGACAGAGTGAGACTCCAACTCAAAAAAATAAAATAAAATAAAATTATGTGCCAGGAGCAGTGGCTCATACCTATAATCCCAGGTGGTAGCTCACGTCTGTAATCTCAACATTTGGAAAGCCAAAGCAGGAGATTGCTTGAGCCCAGGAGTTCGAGACCAGCTTAGGCAACATAGCGAAACCATATCTCTACAAAAAATTACCTGGGCCTGGTGGTGTGCACCAGCTACTCTAGAGGCTGAGGTAGAAGGCTCTCCTGAGCCCAGGAAGTCAAGCTGTGATCACCCCACTGCACTCTAGCCTGGGTAACAGAGTAAGACCCCGACTCAAAAATAAATAAGTAAATAAAAATAAAATGTGGTTGCAGCACCAGAAGTAAGAACCCTGATTTGTGACCCTACTACAGTGTTTGGGCTTTGGAGATAAAGTCTCAATGGAGATGTAGGGAAGGAAGTCCATGGGCATTCATGATTAATAAACTAAGGACTTGCTTGTCTTAGTAACAGGGGTGTTTTAGACCAGTGGCCTTCAAACTTTTTGCACTATGACCTATAGTGTAAGAAATATATCAGCTGGGCTCGGTGGCTCAGTCTGTAATCCCAGCGCTTTGGGAGGCTGAGTTGAGTGGATTGCCTGAGCCTGCAGGTTTGAGACCTGCCTGGCAACTTGGTGAGACCTCGTCTCAACAATAAATCAAAAATTAGCCAGGTGTGGTAGCTCACGCCTGTAGTTCCAGCTATGGAAGGCTGAGGTGGAAGGATCACCACAGCCCAGCAGGTCGAGGCTACAGTGGCCAGGAGCGGCCACTGCACTCCAGTCTGGGTGAGAGAGTGAGACTCCAACTCAAAAAAAAAAAGAAAAAAAAAAGAAATATATCTTACACTGTAACTCAGTACATACCTATCAACTGAAACAAAGGTTTCACAAAGATAGTATTTAGCCTTACTTTATGTGGTGTATTCTGCCATGTTTTGTCTTACTCTGTTCTGGAGGAGACTGTGGCATATGGAAAAGAAGTTAGCGTGACATGTTCAGGATATGGCAAGTTGTTTTTTTTTAACTTTTTTTTTTTTTTGAGTTGGAGTCTCATTCTCTCGCCCAGACTGGAGTGCAGTGGCCGCTCCTGGCCACCGCAGCCTCGACCTGCTGGGCTCTGGTGATCCTTCCGCCTCAGCCTTCCAAGTGGCTGGAACTACAGGTGTGCGCTACCATGCCCGGCTAATTTTTGATTTATTGTAGAGACAAGGTCTCGTCAAGTTGCCTAGGTGGGTCTCGAACCCGCGGGCTCAGGCAATCCACTCACCTCAGCCTCCCAAGGCGCGGGATTACAGGCTGAGCCACCGAGCCCGGCTGTGGCAAGTTTTAAAATATTGCTGGAGCAATAGAAGTCGATGCCAAAGAGGCGGGCCAGGGACCACATATTACAATTTTTTTTTTTTTTTTGAGTTGGAGTCTCACTCTCTCGCCCGGACTGGAGTGCAGTGGCCACTCCTAGCCACCACAGCCTCGACCTGCTGGGCTGCGGCGATCCGTCCACCTCAGCCTTCCAAGTAGCCGGAACTACAGGTGGGCGCTACCACACCTGGCTAGTTTTTGATTTATTGTAGAGACGAGATCTCGCCAAGTTGTCTAGGCAGGTCTCAAACTCGCGGGCTCCGGCAATCTACTCGTCTTGGCCTCCCAAAGTGCTGGGATTACAGGCTGAGCCACCGAGCCTGGCCTATAAAATCTTATATGTAATACAAAAAAGTAGGATCAGATAAGCATTAGATACTGAGAGAAGAGATAATACAGATTTATAGAGAACCATACATACTATGAAATAGAAGGCGTATTGTTGCAGAGTTCAGAGGAAAGTGAAGTGGCTTTCAGCTGGGAAAGTACTCCCGGGATTCTATTCTACACATTGTTCATGCATTCACTTATTGACTGAATATTTTTTGAGTTCCCACTATGTGCCAGGCACTCTCCCTTGGCTCTCATCCACTTCCCTGTTTTCAGCATGAGTCTGACTTGGATTTTCAGCTGCTTGTTGGGCATTTTCCAGCACAAAAAAAGCAAAAGCATTTTTCTCAAAATCCCAATTAAAGTCCCTGTGCATCCTTTTGGCTTTGACTTGTGCCCATTTCTGAACCCATCATTGAGGCCAGGGAAAAATAATAATATTCTAATTGTCTTTTGCCTGGTCACATTTATTACCCTGCCTTTGAATTGAGGGGTAAAGTCTGCTTCACCAGAGTCCTATAGACTGAGAATAGGGGAAAGAGTGGTCTTGAATACTCCATTTTGTCTTACAACTCTTAAGTTTTACTCATGATGTTTCCATTACATGGGAAATGGTTTTTCATCACTTTTCCTAACTGAGGTGTTACTGTTTGTTCTTAGAAACCCTGCTCAGTTGGCTGGGCTCGGTGGCTCAGGCTGTAATCCCACGCTTTGGGAGGCTGAAGTGAGTGGATTGCCTGAGCCCCAGAGTTCAAGACTCGCCCAGGCAACTTGGTGAGACCTCACCTCTACAAGAAAAATAAAAAAAAAAATTTGCCGGGCATGGTAGCTCAGGCCTATAGTTCCAACTATTTGGAAGGCTGAGGTGGAAGGATCGCCGGAGCCCAGCAGGTCAAGGCTGCAGTGGCTGGGAGCGGTCACTGAACTCGTCTGGGCGACAGAGTGAGACTCCCAACTCAAAAAATAAAATAAAATAAAGTTATGGATTCCAGGGTGACGAAAATTTTCTAAAATTCATTGTGGTGATGGCTGAACAACTCTTTTTCCTTTTTCTTTTTCTTTTTTTTTTGAGTTGAAATCTCACTCTGTCGCCCAGACTGGAGTGCAGTGGCCGCTCCCGATCTGGGCTCCGGCGATCCTTCCGCCTCAGCCTTCCGAGTAGCTGGAATTACAGGCATGCGCTACCACGCCCAGCTGATTTTTTGATTTATTGTAGAGATGAGGTCTCGCTGCCCAGGCGGGTCTCGAACCCACGGGCTCAGGCAATCCACTCACCTCAGCCTCTCAAAGGCGCGGGATTACAGGCTGAGCCACCGAGCCTGGCTTAATTTTTTTTTTTTTTTTTTTTTTTTGATTTATTGTAGAGATGAGGTCTCACCAAGTCACCCAGGCGGGTCTCGAACCCTTGGGCTCAAGCAATCTACTCACCTCAGCCTCCCAATGCACGGGATTACAGGCTGAGCCACCGAGCCCGGCTTGAACAACTCTTTTAATATACAGGTTGAACATTCCTAATCTAAAAAGTCCAAAATTCAAAATTCGAATACCACAAGTGGAAAATTCCATACCTGACCTCATGTGACAGGTCACAGTCAAAATGAAATCAAAACTTTGTTTCATGTGCAAAATTATTTAAAATATTGTATATAATTACCTTCGGGCCATATGTATAAGGCATATAGGAAACATAAATAAATTTTATGTTTCGATTTGTGTACCATTCTCAAGATATTTCATTATGAATAGGAAAATATTCCAAAAATCCAAAACATTTCTGGTTCCAAGCATTTTGGATAAGAGATACTCAACTTGTACTAAAATCATTGAATTTTAGCTAGACGCAGCAATGTGTGCTTGTAGTCTCAGCTACTCATGAGACTGAGGCAGGAGGATCGCTTGAGCCTAGGAATTTGAGACTACCCTGGTCAATATAGCAAGACTTCACCTCAAAAAAAAAAAAAAAAGAAAGGTAAAAACTCAGATAAAATCATTGACTTTTACACTTTCAGTGGGTCTGTGTATGGTATGTGAAATATATCTCAATAAAGATATCTTTAAAAAGAAAAGAAGAGAAATCACAAGGGCTTGGAAGAATAACAGTGGAGATGGAGGACAAGGCATAAACTAAGCAAGATTACAGGGACAGAAAATCTACTGAACTTAGCTACAAATTTGATTTTTGTACCAATGAGAAAAAGAATTCAACTACAGATATTTTCACACCTGCACCAAGTAGCATATGTTAGCATTGTTTGTAACAGCAAAAGTGTGAAAACAAATGTCCCTCTCCCTAGGGAACAGGCTTAAAAAATTCTAGTACAGGCCGGGCTCGGTGACTCAGCCTGTAATCCCATGCTTTGGGAGGCCGAGGTGAGTGAATTAACTGAGCCCGCGGGTTTGAGACCCGCCTCGGCAACTTGGTGAGACCTCATCTCTACAATAAATCAAAAAAATTAGCCGGGCATGGTAGCGTGCGCCTGTAGTTCCGGCTACTCGGAAGGCTGAGACGGAAGGATCACTGGAGCCCAGCAAGTCGAGGCTGCAGTGGCCAGGAGCGGCCACTGCACTCCAGTCTGGGCAACAGAGTGAACTCAAAAAAAAAAAAAAATTCTAGTACATGTATACCATGGGGCACCATGCAACCACCAAAACGAATGAGATAGCTGTTTAGACACTGATATGGAGTGATCCCCAAGACTTAATAAGAAAAAAAACAAAGTACAGAACATTATATTTAGTGTGCTACCACTTGTGTAGATATAGTTGTTTGCATATGAGAAAAATCTCTGCATAAGAAACTGATACAACTTGATGCTTCTTGGGAGGTGAACTCTAGTAGCAGAGTAGAAGGGAGACTTTGACTCTATTTCTTTTGAATTTTGAATTCTGTCAATGTATTATCTATCAAAAAAAGTAGACAGAATCTAATAAAGTAAATGTCTAATTTGCCTCCTTAAAAAAAATCAATTTATGGCCAGGCTCGGTGGCTCAGCCTGTAATCCCAGCACTTTGGAGGCCGCGGCGAGTGAATTGCCTGAGCCCGCGGGTTTGAGACCAGACCGGGCAACTTGGTGAGACCTCATCTCTACAAAAAAAAAAATCAATTTATGATGAAATTTCTAACAGAAACAAAATACAAAAAAAAAAAAGAAGAAGAGTAGATTTGGATGACAAGATAAATATTTTCAGATTATCACAGTGCTTGACACAGAGCAGGTAATAATTAAATATCTAGTTAAAGTCAGTAGTGCTGTGCTCTGAAGATACAAGATGGCCTCAATGGGCAGAGACCCATTTTGTTCACTGCTGTATGCCAGCATCTAGAATGGTGCTTAGCATGTAGTAAGCACTCAATATATAGTTATGGAATGAATGAAACAGTGGCAAGAGATGATGCTGGATACACAGACACGGGCCAATTCATGTGGGGCTTTTAGGGATAAGGCTTGCTAGGAAGCTTGGACTGAATCCTAGAGACTGTGGGAAGCCACTGAAGAGTGGGCAGAAACATGATCAGATCTGTATTCTAGAAGGAGCAGTATAGCTGCAAAGTGGGGAATAAAGAATAGTTCCAGGATAGCCCAGGTGACAAGGTGGACAGAGATACCATCTGCTGAGGTGGAAGGGCAAATCAACGTAAAGGGGAAAATGAGCTCAGCTTCTAACATACTGAATTTTAGGTGCCTGTGGGAAGTCTCAGTGAAGTTGGGAATGCAGAGAGTTTTACCAGGGTGGAATTCAGAGGGGTCTGGACTGGTGATAGAGAGTTAGAGTCACCAATGTTTATATGATAACTAAAGCTGTGGGAGTGTATGAAATCTCTCTGGAAGAGGGAGGTGTACGCATGAGAATGAATGAATGAGTGAAATGCAACACCCTACTCTGAACAGCTTTGGCTAGAAAACTACAGGATGATGGATGCTAAGGATAAAAAGGAAAGGCTTAAACTAATGAGCCAGTGCTCTTCCCCAGTCCCTCACTGCAGAGCTGGGTCTGAAGGAAGAAAGTCATGTGCCCTGGAGTAGGAAAGGGTAATTTGCCACTGTTATTGGCACTTCCTACTTTTCACCTCTGCTCTTTGCCACCTCCACAGTAGCCTGACTTTCTAGTCCAGTGTGGTGCTGCTATGTGATAGATTTGTGTGATACGGGCTGATGGCCCAGAGCACAGCTCTTATCTAGCTCTTTCCCTTCTCAGCACTGAAACAACCTCCTCTGTTCACCTAGCAAGTTATTTAAATTAAAGCTTAATCAAGCATGGTCATTTGGGGATGCTGAAAAATGTTGCAGCCCACCCCAGAGAGCAAGAAACTGCTGGGGCAGCCAGTGTGAGAGCCACAGGAGGGACCTCTACCTTCTTCTGGTCCTCCTCCAAACTCCCAGTGGACAGAAAGATAGTGGGGCCTGCCTCCTGCTGGCCTGACTGTTGCCTCAAAGGTGAAGAGTCTGGTCCAGTGATGTTTTCTCCATGACACTGGTCAGAGGAAAGGGACAGGAGCTCTGGGACATCTCTCCTCTGGTCAGTTCTGCCTTTTTCCCTAGATGCAAAGCAAGGGTTATGCTAGTGTCACCTTTCAAATGTATTCTGGGTCTTAGAGCCCAGAATTCCTAAGGCATCTCTAGAGGGTCCATTAAAACAATGCTACCGGGACAGACAGATTTGATATGACTGTCTCATCCTTTCTAATTGTGCCCACTTTACCACAGTCCAGATCCTTTCTCAAAGGTCTTGGTGGTTCTTGGCACATACATATATGATAATTCCTCTCCCCACCCCCACACACAAGTATTACACTATGTCAATACTTGGTCACTGTATTTAGAGACCAAGTTCTTCCCATATAAAATAATCTCCCCTTTATGCCCTTGGGCTTTCATCCACCTGTGTACGATAATCTCCCAGAGATAAGTGAATACCAGGTCTCATCAGAGCATGACCAGACCCCAGTATATCGCAGCTCCTCTCATCCACCTGTGTGTTAAAATCCCTTATTGTCTCATCATCACCATGTGATAATCCTTGTCTTTGGCCTCAGTGTTGTCTTTTCATATGAGATAATTTCCCCCAGTCAAGTCTTCCTGCATAAAGGCCAGACCTCGTGAGTATGTGATCATTCCTATCCCCTTTCCTTAGTGCATGATAATCACTCCATTCCCCTGAGTTCAACAATTTCCCTTTTTCCTGAGTTCATTTGCCAGCTACATTTATTGAGCACCTACTGCTGCAAAGATCTCCCTCCTGATAGCCCCCATCTTTCTATTGGAAGTTGTCTCCCCAGTTCTTAGGATAAGTCTCTCTCCAAAGTTAATGATATTTCTTCTTCTCATCTGAACTCCCAAGAGATCTTGACTGGCCCCAAAGTCCAAGGTACTTGATACACAGAAAACTGTTTGTACTTCCACTAAAACAGAAACCAGTGGGGAAAGCCTGGCTTGGTCAAGGTGCTTGCTGACTGGAAGCAATGGATCAGAAGTGGCTGACTCTAACTTGTCTCTGACAGTAATTTCTTCCCTAGACCCAGGCATGACAGAAGGAATTCCACATTTACTTATGGAATATATTTGGTGAGTAGCATGATGGGTCATTTCACTTATAGATCCATCCTTCCAAACTGCATTTTTTCTGGGTTCCTAGGGGAAAAAAAAACCATTGGCAGGTATGCAGTGCAACTCCAGAGATCCATGCACTCCTGGTAATATTGTCCTACTCTGAGTTTTAGGGCACACAACCTCACACCCTAAATTCTGCATGAGTGCCTAGTAGGACCACTCTCATCATGCTCTCCATTTACTTCACTCACCACAGAGGCTCATGACTCCCAGGAGGCCTTCATCACCTGGACTACCATTCCTGTAGAGCTCTGTATACGCCATAACCTAGTGATTCTCAACCCTTCCTGCATATTGGAATCACCAAGAAAGTTTAAAAATACTGATATCCTTAAGGAACCCCTCCCCGCTAGATCATCATTTAATTGATTCTAGAGTGCAGCTTCAGCACTGGGAATTTTTAAGTGTTCCTGTGATTCTAACATTGTGCAGAAGCACTGCCCTAATCTGACCCTACGTCTCACCCCTCCTCAACTCCCACAATCCATCAAAAACCCTTCTACTAGTGATTCTCAAGCATTGCTATCATCAAATCATTCAAGAGGGGTTGCTACTTGACTACAGTTTCTGATTCCATACATCAAGTCACCCTCAAGGATTTGCATTTCTTTTTTTTTGTTTTTTTGTTTTTTGGGTTTTTTTGAGTTGGAGTCTCACTCTGTCGCCCGACTGGAGTGCAATGGCCGCTCCCGACCACCGCAGCCTCGACCTGCTGGGCTCCGGTGATCCTTCCGCCTCAGCCTTCCAGGTAGCTGGAATTTTAGGCGCGCGCTACCACGTCCGGCTGATTTTTGATTTATTGTAGAGATGAGGTCTCTCCAAGTTGCCCAGGCGGGTCTCGAACCCACGGGCTCAGGCAATCCACTCACCTCAGCCTCCCAAGGTACGGGATTACAGGCTGAGCCACTGAGCCCGGCTAAGGATTTGCATTTCTAATGAGTTCCCAAGTATTGCTGATGCTGCAGTTCCAAGGACTTAGAGAACACACTTAGAGAACCATTTCTAATATCCTGTTCTCTTCATTCCTTGACCTTTTCTCCGCTAATGAACTTGTCCTCCACCCTACCTCAGTCATGGCCTCTGATGCTCATCCCTAAAATCTTGTCATTACCAATAGCCGTACCCTTTCATAGTGTCCAACTTAAGCACCCTGCCCTCCAACTTCTAATTCCAATCCCAATGGGACTACATTCTATCAATCCTACCTGCTTTTCATGTCCCTCACCCCATTATGCCTAACTTCTCTCCTACCCCAGCTCAGATTCTGTTCCAGCAATTGTCTCCCCCATCTCATCACCAATTCTCTCCTTCTATGGTTTATTCCTCTCAACACACAAATGTGATAATATTTACCATCTTTTTTGTGTGTGTGTTGGAGTCTCACTCTGTCGCCCAGACTGGAGTGCAGTGGCTGCTCCCAGCCACCGCAGCCTCGACCTGCTGGGCTCCGGCAATCCTTCCGCCTCAGCCTTCCGAGTAGCTGGAATTACAGGAGCGCGCTACCACGCCTGGCTGATTTTTTGATTTTATTGTAGCAATGAGGTCTTGCCTGCCCAGGTGGGTCTCGAACCCGCGGGCTCAGGCAATCCACTCACCTCAGCCTCCCAAAGGCGGGGGATTACAGGCTGAGACACCGAGCCCGGCATATTTACCATCTTTTTTTTTTTTTTTTTAATTGGAGTCTCACTCTGTCGCCCAGACTGGAGTGCAGTGACCACTCCCGGCCACCGCAGCCTCGACCTGCCGGGCTCCGGCGATCCTTCCACCTCAGCCTTCCAAGTGGCCGGAATTACAGGCATGCGCTACCACACCCGGCTGATTTTTTGATTTATTGTAGAGATGAGGTCTCGCTGCCCAGGCGGGTCTCGAACCCGCGGGCTCAGGCAATCCACTCACCTCAGCCTCCCAAAGGCGCGGGATTACAAGCTGAGCCACCGAGCCCGGCTTATTTACCATCTTTTAAGAAAACCTTAGCCGGGCTCGGTGGCTCATCCTGTAATCCCGCACCTTTGGGAGGCTGAGGTGAGTGGATTGCCTGAGCCCGCGGGTTCGAGACCCGCCTGGGCAGCGAGACCTCATCTCTACAATAAAAAAAAAAAAAAAAATCAGCCGGGTGTGGTAGTGCATGCCTGTAATTCCGGCTACTGGGAAGGCTGAGGCGGAAGGATCACTGGAGCCCAGCAGGCGAGGCTGCGGTGGCCGGGAGCGGCCACTGCACTCCAGTCTGGGCGACAGAGTGAGACTCCAACTCAAAAAAAAAAAAAGAAAAAGAAAAAGAAAGCCTTTCCTCAACCTGTAATCCCAGCACTTTGGGAGGCCGAGCCGAGTGAATTGCCTGAGCCCGCAGGTTCGAGAACTGCCAGGGCAACTTGGCGAGACGTCGTCTCTACAATAAATCAAAAACACTAGCCAGACGTAGTAGCGCATGCCTGTAGTTCCAACTACTTGGCAGGCTGAGGCGGAAGGATTGCCAGAGCCCAGCAGGTCGAGGCTGCGGTGGCCGGGAGTGGCCACTGCACTCCAGTCTGGGCGACAGAGTGAGATTCCAACTCAAAAAAAAAAAAGAAAACCTTTCTTTGGCCCCGTTTCCCCCTACAGCAACAGCTGCTTCTCCATTTCTCTGTTCCCTGTTTTTGTCACCCCTGTCTCTTTCATTCTCACTTGAATCCTTTCTAGTCAGGTTTTTCCTGATCCTGCCTTGAAAATGGCTTTTGTCAAGGTCACTAGTGACCTTCTTGTTGCCCAACCCAACAGCTAGTCCTCGGTCTGTCATTCCCTCCTTCTGGAAGCACTTTCTTCCCTCGACTTCTGGGAGTTTCTCCTTGTGCCTCATTGCTTGCTCCTCTTTTGCTGGTTCTTCCTCCTCTCTCTGACTCTCAACCTCGGACCACCCTTGGAGTTGGTCCCCAGATCTCCTTTCTCCTTTCTCTACACACCCTTCCCAGGTGAGCTCATCCAGTCTCGTGGCTTCAATACTCTACTCTGATAACTCCAAAATTTATGTCTCTAGTCTAGTCCTCTTCCCTGGACTGTAAATTCACATACCCAATTGTTTACTGGACATCTCCAGTTGGAGGTCTAATAGGCAGCTCAAATTTGTGGTCCAAAACTGAGTTTCTGATTCTTCTCACTGCACAGGCCCAAATAATTATTTCCCTTATCTCTGCCAAATAAAAATGACTAGTCCAACCTTCCCTTTGGATCAGGCCAGTTAAAGTGATCCTTAACTACTTTCTCTCACACCCTCTACACAACCTATCAGCAAATCATGCTGGTTCTACCATCAGAATATATCCAAAATCGGAAGGCTTCTGTCCATCTTTACCACATTACCCTGGTCCAAGCCACCATTATCTCTTATCTAGGTAATTGCAACAGTCTCCTAAGGTCTTCCTATTTCTACCCTTGCCACAGGCCCTTTTAATGCATAAATCAAATTCTGTGACTTCTCTGGCTTGCCATTCATTCAGAGTAAGGCGCAAACCTCCTATGTAGGCACAAGAAAGAGAAACCCTACACTCTCGGGCCTCCCTGCCCTCTCTGATCACATGCTCCACGTGGGGGGAGACAATTGCTGGAACAGAATCTGAGCTGGGGTAGGAGAGAAGTTAGGCATGATGGAACGAGGGACATGAAAAACAGGTAGGATTAATAGAGTGTAGTCCCGATGGAGTTGGAATTGGAGGGCAGGGTGCTTAAACTGGACACTATGAGAGGGTACCTTGGTCTCTCTGCTTCAGCCTTTCAGTTCCTTAATCAACAGCTTAGGGCCTTCCTTCTTGTTGCTTCCTCAGGCTGGAACTCTTTTCCCAGATTCTGCCTCACTTTGAGTGAGTTTCTATCTAAATTCTGCCCCTATCTGGAGCCTTCCCGGACACGGCCCCACCCCACCCTCATCTATCATAATCCCTACCTGGCACTCTCTGGACCCTTGTCTTGCTGTTTTCCTGTATATGCTCATACCTGAAATATCATGTATTCGTTTGTTGGTTGTTTGTCTTGCCCCTAGCATGCAAGCTCTGTGAGGAGGACTTTATTTTGTTCACTGCTGTTTCCCCAATGAGCATATGATAGATGCTCAATAAATACTTATTGAATTAATTAATTAATTGAAACGTGTTTAGATCTTTCCTCCCTAGTGGCTGCAGTCCTGCACAAGGAGGTGTCCCCAGGCTGCCTTTCTCCCTTTTCTAATAGCCTCCTGGCCACCACCTGGGCTCCTCCCTCCCCAGAGCCTACCAGACCTTTCTAATTGCTGCTGCTGCAGAGGGAGAGTCTCTAAAGAGAGGAGGGAGGGAGGAGCTCCATCTGGCGTCCAGCAAAATAAGAGAGCAAGCTAGAGTCTGCTGTTCTAGGTCCACCAGGGAGTCCAGTGTGGGGCTCAGAAGCCACTAGGCCTGGCGTCCTTCAGGCAAAGACCGGCTCTTGGCTCTTCTCACCTGTCAGAGGGTGGCCTAGAGACCCCACAGAGGCCCCAATTCCTCTTGGTTTGGCCAACTAAGCGGGGACCCAGGACAAGGCCTCCAGGCTGCAGAAGGCAGTGGGGGTGGGGTGGCCGGAGACAATAGGAGAGCCCAGAGCCAGCTCTCCTTTTCCACCAGCCTGAAGTGATACAATGATACAAAGGGAAAGTCTTGTGCTAGGGGGAAGGGGGTGGGGAAAGTCCTTTGTCCTGCTATTTTATACATTGCTGGGGGGAGGTGAGGGTTGAGGGGTGGGGGTTGAAGGGGTGGGGGCGGTGGCCAGCGGCTGTCAATACGGGGAGGAGTAGAGAGTGGTGCAGAGGCCCTGGAAAGTTTTTGAATTTTAATCAGGTTGGCTTTGAAAGAGTTTGGCTTTTGTTGAAAGAGAGAGAAAGGTTAATGCTAAAGTTGAGGGGGAGGGGGTGGATTCTGAAGATAGAGTCCTGTTTACAGGCCAGTCAGCTGTGGGACCCCCAGGCTGGCAAAAAGGCTGGGCATGGGCAAGCAGAGGAGGAACGGGGGCCCCATCTCCCGTCCCAGGACCAGATGGAGGAATGCCAGGCAGAGAAGCATGGGGTTAGTGGGTGTGAGCAGGAGAGCCTGGTCGGGAAGGGGGAGCAAGCTGGACAGTTTCTTTCTTCCTTTTGCTTGCCTTACAGAGCCTTTGACTTTTTAAGCCAGGAAAGAATGAAGTTCCCTCCCTCTCTCCCCTGCGTTCCCACTCCACCCAATCATAGTGGCAGAGCATTGGCCAGGACTGACTTGTGACAAGTGCAAGCTTAGGTTTGGAAGGGCCAGAGGGGAGGTGTGGAGGGCTGTGGAGGGCGGTGAGAAGGGCCAGGGTGGCTTGGGACCTCATAGTGTTCAGAAATCAGCTGTTTTCCCAGCTCCTGGCCTCTGCTGATCCTCCTGTGCGCTCTAACTCCTCCAAAAAGAAGCATAAAAACGGGGAGATATTGTAGTCTTTGAAACAGGCAGCATATTGGTTTCTCAAAGTTGGGAGAGGAAGAAGAATGAGGGCAGCTATAGCTGTGTAACAGGCTAGACAGCTGTAATTCCAAGTTGGGGGTGGACACTTGGCATTCCCAGCTCTGTACCACTGGCACCATAGCTCTGCAAAGTCCACAGGTCTTTCCCCACCACTGAATTTGACACACACACACACACACACACACACACACACACACACTTGTATAAAGCTGCTGGCTAAGGCTGCAGCAGGATCTAGTATTCTGGGAGCTCTATTGACGTCTATTGGGATGGTCAGTTCTCTAAGTGGCACCACTATGTGTTCTTAGCTCCATGGGTTATAGACCTATCAATGATAACCCCAGAACCAATCCCGACTCCAGCCTGGAACTATTTAAGAGGAAAAGGATCAGAGGAAGATGGAAAGAGAATATGGTACTGGGATAATTCTTATTTTTATGTATAATAAACATCTGACCTGACAGTGTAGATTTCATCTTCATGTAGCAAATGTTCATTCATTAAATATTTGCTCAGCATTCCTTGTGTTAGATAGTGTGCCAGGCCCTAGGAGATCCAGAGGGAATAAACTGTCACTGCCCTCAAGGAGCTCATTTTATATATGTATATATATATATATATATATATATAGAGAGAGAGAGAGAGAGAGAGAGAGAGAGAGAGAATAAAGAACTCATTCTTTATTTTATTTGATTTTATTTGGAGTCTCACTCTGTCGCCTAGGCTGGAGTGTAGTAGCACACTCACAACCACCGCAGCCTGAACCTGCTGTGCTCAGCTGGTCCTTCCGCCTGAGCTTTCCAAGTAGCTGGAACTACAGACACACATCACCATGCCCAGCTAATTTTGTGATTTATTGTAGAGATGAGGTCTCACCAAGTTGCCCAGGCTGGTCTCGAATCCATGGACTCAGGCAATCCTCTCGCCTCGGCCTCCCAAAGTACTGGGATTGTAGGCTGAGCCACCACACCCAGCTGATACCTTATTCTTTTTTTTTTGAGTTGGAGTCTCACTCTGTTGCCCAGACACGCTCCCGGCCACCGCAGCCTCGACCTGCTGGGCTCCGGTGATCCTTCCGCCTCAGCCTTCCAAGTAGCAGGAACTACAGGCGCGTGCTACCACGCCCAGCTGATTTTTGATTTATTGTAGAGATGAGCTCTTGCCAAGTTGCCCAGGCGGGTCTCGAACCCGTGGGCTCAGGCAATCTACTCACCTCAGCCTCCCAAAGCGTGGGATTACAGGCTGAGCCACCGAGCCCGGCTCTGATAGCTTATTCTTATACAGAAAAACAGCACAAATAATTCAAATACCATAGGAAAATGTGAGGATCATTTTTTAAGATTTCATTTACATCTTACTTTAATTTTGGTGTTTTGAAGTGTTTCCCAAGGAAAAGCATTTCAGAGATGAAAACCTGTCCCATAAAGCAAGAAAGAAGCTTGGACTCCAAATTCAAGCTAAGAGAAAAAAGGGACGTGTATCCATGTCTGTATTAGTGCACTGGGAGATGCCCAGGCTGATGTTGCCCTCATCTAATACCACACTAAAAGTATTTTGCTGGTTTTATTCTTCATCTGGTTTGCAGCCAAAAAATAATCTCAGACACCCTCCTCCTCCTCGCCACTCACCCCCCAGCCCGGTCCCCACCACCTCCACCAGGAGAGATAGAGCTATCTTAGGCCTTTCTGTTAATCTCTCAGGGCCAGTTCTGAGACGAAGGGAGAGCACTGAGAGAGTTATCCAGCAAATCTTCCTTAGGGAGATTTTTAGGCCAGTTTCTCAAAGCATCAGCAGTGCCTGGGAATTTAGAAATGCAAATCCTCAGGCCCCACCCTAGGCCAATGGAAACTGAAATTCCAGGTGTGAGGCCAAAGGCTTCCTAAAGTTCTAAGCACAGCTGATCAGCATCGTTATTCTTGGTTAGTTAATCCTGATGCACCTCAAAAATAACTCACTCTGTGTTGAAGCCAGGCCAATGGGGGCCAATCCAGCCCAACATCTTCATCCTTTGGTTAGTTCTTGGGCTAATCTGCCAAGGATATGGGCACAAATGCCTGTGGCACAGAAGCTTTAGGGACCACAGTGTCTTGGGTACCTGGGGCCCAGGCCCTTCTGAGCCCCACAGGCCCCCTGTTTTCATTTTCACAGAATGGGCCCTGGCAGGAGGAGGAGAAGCTGGTGGAAGGGCAAGGTGATGATTCAGTATGGCAGATCCCTTTGAGATTCCTGCCAGGGATCAAGACTTGCAATAAAATGTAGTTTGTTCTCCAGAGCTTCTGGGTGGGCATGTATAATGCATGGTTGGTTAGAATTGAGAAGGGAGGGAGAGAGCAAATTTCCCTCTTCCATATCAGATTTTTTAGATAGTTTCCGATACCTCAGGGGTAAGGCTGGAGAGACCCCAGTACCGGGTGTCTTTTTGGCATCAGCATCTTTCTTGGCATAGACTGTGAGTGTCTTTTGGAAAATCCCCTTGCCAAATGCACGTGACCACCTCAATCTTAAGAAGTTGGCATCAGCCGGGCTTGGTGGCTCAGCCTGTAATCCCAGCGTTTTGGGAGGCTAAGGTGAGTGAATTGCCTGAGCTCGCGGGTTCGAGACCCACCTGGGCAACTTGGCGAGACCTCATCTCTACAATAAATCAAAAATTAGCAGGGCATGGTAGCGCGCACCTGTAGTTCCAGCTACTTGGAAGGCTGAGGCGGAAGGATCGCCGGAACCCAGCAGGTCGAGGCTGCCGTGACCGGGAGCGGCCACTGCACTCCAGTCTGAGTGACAGAGTGAGACTCCAACTCAAAAAAAAAAAAAAAAAAAGAAGAAGAAGTTGGCATCTATCCTTTTCTTCAAATTGTCTCTCTGGCCTCACTACCCTCTCCCAGTTTTCCCTTTCACCTTGAGCTAGAAACTTTTGGTGTCCTCAGGGCCATTCAGATTATCGTCATCAAATTACTAGTTTTGACTATAAAAGGAAAGGCTAAGAATTCCTTTCAGAGGGAAAGAAAAATTAATGTTTAGTAGATATTAAGTACCAAATACTGTGCTCCCTGGTTGACCTCATTCACTTCATGCCTCCTTATAGCAATCCTATACCCTAGACGTATTTCCCCCATTCTAGAAATAAGGAGATTGGAGTCGGGAGAGTTTGTCCCTTGTGTAGGGTCACACAGCTTTTAAGTAGTAGTCAGGATTTGAACTCAGATCTGACTGACTTCAGAGCACATGCTTCCTCTTCTTTACCACACTGTGTCAGGAGAACGCCTCTGTCCTGGCTCCCTCTCAGGCAACCCCAAGGAAACAGGACTCTGGCCAAGTCCCTGGGCTCTGTTGGTGCTGGTTGGATTCCTTCTTGGTTGGGCTCTGGTCAGGCATTCCCTGATTTCTCTTGGTCAGCTGGCCTCTCCACCTCTTTGGCTCTGCATAGGTTCCCGGGGAGAAAGCGGAGTGAAGCCACCAGGCCTCTGGACAGGTTGCAGTCAGCATCCCTTCCATCCCGCGTTAACCCCTGCGGCTGGCCCACAGCAGGGAAGCCCTCTTGCCTAGCTCTGCACGGACTGCTCGCTTGCCTGAGTTTGCATTATTTATTTAATGTCTTGTACCGTAAATAATGGTAACTTTATGGTTATTAGGAACGGGTTAAGGTACATGCGGGTAGCACCAGGCTGCCTTCAAAAGGAACAGTCCTGGCATAAAATGTTGCGATAATTGCTTTACTGCTGAGTGTTGGTCTTTATTTTGTGTCTGATTTGTCCCTTAAGCCAGCGTAACATTCTCCCCACGGCAGGAGAATGCAGAGAGCAAATTGAAGGGCTGAGCATGAACAATGCGACATGGCGCACTGCTGGGTTTTTCTTTTTTCCTCTTTCTTCGTTTCTCCCTTGACCTCCCTCCAATCCTCTCCGCTCCCCTCCCCCCATGCCCTGCCCCAGTCTCCGCCCTACTCTGGTTGGGAGATTCATTCTCCCCCACCCTTGACACCTCCAAAGGTATCCCATCTTACTCCCTTATTTTGAAAATTAGGTTAATAGACCACTCCTATTTCTTTCACCTTCTCTGGGCAGCAAACAAGACAAAACAAAAGAATAAACACATAAAAAGAACCTTCCTTTTCATGGACCTAGGCCCAAGCAATGCCCAGGCACCCCAGCACAGAAGATATTGTCCTTTTCATTTCTTGCAAGAAGGCTATGTCTTGGCACCAGCTAGGACACCAGCTTGACAGTCCCTCACTCCCAGCAGGTAGTGGCCAGAGGGGGGGGTATGCAGGAGGACAGGGGTCTGCCAGCTCCTTTCTGATAGTGGGAGAAGGTGGTAGTCTCCAGTAGTCTCTGGGGCTCACTCTCCTCTTCATGCCATCACAACAAGGCAGGAAGGCCACTGGCACTGCCTGCCACATGCCATACCCATATTTCCCTTGTTTGAAGAGGAAGGTTGTCATCCATGGAATGCAATAGAGGGCAGAGTGGAGGGTAGGGATGGGAGGGGCCCTCAGCTTGGGCCAAGTTTTTGCCTTCCCAGAGATGGATCCTCCTGGCCTTCATCTGTTTGCCCCTAAGGGTCATCTGTCAGCCGCTAGCAACACCCTGCAGGCTGATGGTCCAAGGATCGTGAAACCTTTCCCCTCTCACAGAGATTAGGTCCAGCATCATCCAGAAAGGGCACTTGGCTTAATTTGGGCTTCTTTGATGTTCAGGAAGATTGGCCAAAGTAGGAACACTGAAGTAGGGGAGTCAGGACCCCTGGGCTCTTGTCTTAGCTTCCCCACTGACTTGCTAAGTATAGTAAACTTATAGAAATGGAAGTTCCTTGGAAACTTTCTCTGTTTCGTCTGTAAAATGAAGGCCAAAACACCTACCTTGTGAGATTATTATGCAGATCAAAAGGAGATAATGGGCTTATACAAACTTCAGAACCAACTGTAGATGGTTTATCATGTAGTTTCAGATCTCCCATCATGCCCTCTAGCCAAAGGCAAGTGGCTATTTCTGGGTAAGGACGAGAAGGAGGTGGGAATGGGAGACAGTTAGGGTACAAAGAGGGGGAGAGGAGAGAGGCAGAGACCCCCAGCCCCATAGCTCTCGCTGGAGAAGGAAACCCTTGTAGCTGTCCTCCAAGGGGGCAGGCACCAGGGCAGACCACGGGCTATAACCTGCCTTGGAGGAATACCCTCATCTAGCACCACAGTCTCCTCCCTTCCTCCGGACAGGATCCCTTCTTCTTTGGCCCATTTGCTTGCCACTCTGTTTCTTCCTCCTCTAGGGTTTCTCCCTCTTGGCTACAACAGAGAGGACAACAAAGTCCAAGCCAGTTGACAGCCAGTGGCTTTATACTACAGGATGCTGAGGGATTTGTGTGTCTCTCCACTTACCCCACCTCTCCAGAGCCTAGTAACTCATCAATAGCGGAAATTTGAACAAAGTGGAGAACCTGGGATGAAAGGAGAAATGCTGCGGTGATTGGGGGTGGGGTGAAGGGGGAAGGGGGATGGCTTTAATTAGGGCTTCTTGGCCTCTTCAGTCCTAGGGCTGGTCAGGGTAATCCAGTTAGAGTCCTAGCCTTTCATCTCAGCTGGCTGGCCTCTCAGGGGCCCTGTCAGAGCCTTTAGGGGGCAACAAGTAGCGGGCAGGCTTGGAGTGGCGTGGGGGTTGGTACCGCACTCACTTCCAGCTGGACGCAGAGGGGGGTGCGGAATGAAACCCGGCAAGCACAGCAGTTGGTGGTGGGCAGTGAAGTGGCCGGTGTGGGCGGCTTGGGCGCTGGGCGGCTGTCTCCTGACACCAGAAACTCTCTTTATGAAAGGATCAAGTCGGGAGCATTGTTCTCTGGTCAGGGAACCAAGGGCTCAGAATGCTCTTTTGTGTGGAGGTGCCCCCCCACCCCACTCCCCCTTCTTTTTTTTCCCTTTGAGCCACTGCTGGCTGTGTCTCTGCCCCCATCTTGGGGGCGGGTGGGCAATGGAGTGGTGGAGATGGGCTCGGGACAGACAGTCCTGGGGGAGCCATCTGTGCTGGGGTAGGATCCACTGGAGCTGAAAAATTAAACAGCATTTTCAATTAACTTTTCCTCTCTTGTTTGGGGGTGGGCGTGAGGGGGGGTGGTGGAGCAGCCTGGTTGAATTTAACCTTTGAAAAGCTGCTGTGGAGAAGAGGAGGAGGGAATGACCTTTCTTTCCTGAGGCAGGGTTGGGCGGGAGTGGGGAGCAGTCGAATTGTTTCCTCAGGCTAGGCAGGGCACCCTCTCCTGGTGAATATTCCAAGAAGCTCTTGGTGTCCTTGGCCCCTGAGGTCCCATCTGTGTAGAGACTGAGTCTGCACATGCATCCCTCCGGGATGTTCGCCATAAGGAGAGATGGGCAGGTTGCATGGGCCAGCAGGTGGATGAACGCTCCCTGATGAGCAATAAGAACCTTTTTTACCTCTCCCCTTAATGGCTGCCCCTTTTTTCTCTACACATCTCCCCTTTTCCTCAACAAACTCTGCTTTTCAGTTTCAGCTTTTGGGCAGGGTGCCCCCAAAAATGGAAGAACATTTGTAGAAGAGATTCTACTTCAGGTGGTGTTTGGCCTAGATATGTTCTAAAGGCCTTTCCAACCCTGTCCCACTGGCAATGTAGGATATAGCGTGGCCAGACGTTAGAATCAAAGAATTCAGTTTGTACCCATCCTATATGCCTGATACTGCGTGTCCTGGCCTTCTGCATCTTCCATGGGAATGGGGAACAGGTCTTCCTCACACCTCTTGCTCTCTTCCTCACTCCACATAGTAATCACAGAGCCTTCTCCTCTCCTTGGGTCCCTGGTGGTGGAAGACTCTCTCACCTTAATGACTATTCATGCCTGAAGATCACTCTGAGGTTTGCAAAGAACACATGTGAATCTTCTTTTAATCTACGAGGATCGATGGATAGGGTTAAGCCCTTTTTTATGATGAAGAAACTGAAACTCAGCTAGGCTCGGTGGCTCAGCCTGTAATCCAAGTGCTTTGGGAGGCTGAGGGGAGTGGATTGCCTGAGCCCGCGGGTTCGAGACCTGCCTGGGCAACTTGGCGAGACCTCATCTCTACAATAAATCAAAAATTAGCCGGGCGTGGTAGCGCGCACCTGTAGTTCCAGCTACTTGGAAGGCTGAGGCGGAAGGATTGCCGGAGCCCAGCAGGTCGAGGCTGTGGTGGCCAGGAGAGTGCCACTGTACTCCAGTCTGGGTGATAGAGTGAGACTCCAGCTCAAAAAAAAAAAACAAAACTCAAAGAGAACAATTTTGAAAAATGGGACGTCTTCTGGATAACCCATCAGCATCACCCAGGGGTCTTTTTCAAATTGTCCATCCTACCCAGAGATTCCACAGTTCTCAACCCTCTTACCCCTACCTTCACCCCAGAGTTGGGTTCTTTAATGAAATTATATATATTGCATTTTCCTTTAGCTAAGTATAGACAGTCCATTTAAGGGTGAGAAAATAAGGAGGGCCACTCAAGTTTGCTAAAGCAAAAGACGAAATAAATGCAATAGTTTTTTGTTTGTTTGTTTTTTGTTCTTGAGTTGGAGTCTCACTCTGTCGCCCAGACTGGAGTGCAGTGGCCGCTCCTGGCCACCGCAGCCTCGACCTGCTGGGCTCCGGCGATCCTTCCGCCTCAGCCTTCCGAGTAGCCGGAATTACAGGCATGCACTACCACGCCCGGCTGATTTTTTTGATTTATTGTAGAGATGAGGTCTCGCTGCCCAGGCGGGTCTCGAACCCACGGGCTCAGGCAATCCACTCACCTCAGCCTCCCAAAGGCGCGGGATTACAGGCTGAGCCACCAAGCCCGGTTAAATCCAATAGTTTTATCTGCGTGTTCACCAGCCCTGGTTTTCATCGAAGCAACAAGGAGGATGATTTTAGAAAATAGAAATGGGTTGCTCCCTCAGCTGCTCCAACGTACAGTGGAGCATGCTTTTCCTTCCCAAACCTGTTCCTTGGCTTATATTTTATGCTCAATGAAGGACACTGCTGTCTAGCCTCAGCTTGGGGCACTCTACCCTTCCCGGGCTATGCAGCTTAACTGCTTTTCCTTCAGTTTATCAAATGCACAAGCTTTCCTTTCCAGGACATTAGTGTAGACTTCCCCCAACTCTTACCCCTCCCTCCTGTCTCCATGAATTGTACTGCTCAAAGAAGCCTCTCTGTACTCCCAATGTAAATTTTGTCCTCCGGTTATACTTTCTGATAGCACTTGGTACTTCCTTGATGTAATGTATCATGGTTTGTAGTTACACATTGAGTCAGGAGAGCAGTTAATGTCTCTCTCCTATCAGACCTTAAGCACTGTGAAAGCAGGTATCCTGCTATTTTGTTCACTATTCTAGCCCCAGTGCTTAGGGAAGGCACTCAGGGACTTGATACATATTAAATGAATGAATGAAAGGAGAAAGGGGAAAGGTAGCAGCTCACAGAGAAAATGAGCAAAATGAAAACCAAGATTTCCCGGAGGTAAAGGTGAGAACTGGCCATTGCTTTGAGATCTAGAAAATTTCTTTAGGACCCCAAAATGGAGGTCAGTAGGCCCGAACAGTGCAAGGTACTCTTTCACAGTGGGAGTTTAGGGGGTGTGATATTTGAGATCCTTTTGGTGAGGCAAGGAAGAAAGCAGCCAACTTCAGCTTTCTCCCTATATTTCAAAGGTGCCAGTCCATTTTTGGAGCTCTAAGGAAGAACACTAAAGACTGCAGCCAGTTCTTATGAAGAATAAGGGGACAGAAAAGGCTTTGCCTGCTGGAATAGCTTCAAGTGAGGTCACCCTAGTTTGCTGCAAAATAAAGAGACTGGCTACAGGAACCTGCAGAGGATAGATCCTGGGGCCTGTGGGTAAGAGAATGAACCAGAAGAAATGGAGAGAAACTTTCACTTGTGAAGCGTTAAAGGGAATAAACATGTTTAGCAATATACTGAGGGTGAGGGGAAGGGAAGGATAGGGGAAAGACCAGTGAGCATGTAGACCGCTAATAAATGAAGAGAAGTGGGAGATTCATCTTATCTCCTACAGGGCAGAGATACTCAACTCATTTTTTAGATCAGTCTTTAAGAAGAAAAATGACAAAAAGGAATTTGGATAATTAGGAAGTAAATGCAGACTGTGCAAAAATCATTCCTGATAGAAAGCAGGTAGGAGAATACTCAGAAAATGTAAAGGTTTCACAAATCAGCAAGCCAGGATGACATCCATCATGAGGTATTAAGGCTAGTGTTCTGGGAACATGCTAAGCAGGGCGCTGATTGAACCACTTATAATTATGTCTGGAAAATCATAGAAAGTAAAAGGGGCCATCAGGAGCCTGGGGAAGTGAAACAGATGTGACTCCTGTCTTCTAAAAAATAGTACGACGATCCTAAAAATGTTCATCCAGCTTGTAGCTAGATACAATGAAAGGGGGGTAGGAATCTGCCATCATCTCCAAGAGGAAAATAAAAATGAGAACTGTGTGTGTGGGTTGTGTGTGTGTGTGTGTGTGTGTGTGTGTGTGTGTGTGTGTGTGTGCGCGCGCGCACGCGCGCGCGCGGGCAAGTATGCCTAAGGGCCAAACCACACCAAACAGAATAACGCTAAGTGATCAAATTGGAAACAGAAAAACAGATGTGTTGTAATGGGTGTGCCACAAGTGGCCGTTGTTAAAACAGGTTCAGGTTTTTGCTGGTGGTTGTAGGTATGTAAGTGAAAACTGCACAGAAAGGAAAAATGAATGGCAGGGAATCATTCAGGGAGAAGGATACCCTCCGGATGAACAGAGTATTCTGAGCCAACTTAACAAGGTCTTGTTTGGACGGGGAGAAAACTACATGTAACTGAAGAAACTGATAGGTAGGCATGGCTGAGGAATAATACAGGAACCTGAAAAAGTCGATGACCACGTGAATGCCTAATTATGGAGAAAAGAAGCAGGTTGGAACAAATGAACATATTTGGGGGGAAAAACCTCCCCTGCTCATCCAAGAAATCATAGGAAGACCCTGAAAGCTGCCTTGCTTTGGGGGCTGCATGCACAAAATATGGGTATGGAGTTCTTGGGCCTGGAAGGGAGTTGACACACTGGGATGATTTCAGAAAGAGTGGGGACGGCCCCCAAGGGGGCTAGCTGCGAGGGAGTGGCTCCTCATGGTAATGATCCTAACGGACTCCACAGCCTCAGCGCCCTACACACTTTTACAAGGTTAAAGCAACAGCTTGAACCTGTATGGGGTGAGCATTTGTTTCCTTTCCAGATTGCCAGCTAATGAGGAAAGATTAAAGGAGCTAAATCTGTTTAGCTTGGCTAAGTGACGACAGAGGCGGCGGGAGTGGAGAGGCATGCTGGGCCTGCCTGGCCGAGTGGAGGGGTGTGATAACTGTCTGCAGATTTCAGAAAGGTGTAACTACAGTGCAAGAAGAACGGCCGTCTCAGGTGGTGCAAGGGCTTTGGCTTTCATCAATGGGAAGAACCAAAGGGCAAGTTTCCCAACAGTGAGCTCGGCCACTCCTGAAGCAGCCAATGGTCCCAAGGAGAGCACAAGGGTTGGGATTGTCCCAGCTGAGCCAAGGGAGGGACCAAACCAATCCAACCAATGAGCCCAGCACTGTCCCAACAGACCAGCTTTCATTTTGCCTTTTGCTAACCGAATCCTCAGCATTTCTGAGGGTCTTCTCTAGGTCTCTCCCCCCACTGCAGCCAGTGTCTTGGGGATTTGGAGTCCAGAAAGGTTCCCCCGCTTTCTGGCCTGTGACAGATGTTCTTAGTGTATGGTTTGGCAATTCATAGCCAAACTGTTCTTTTATGATGTCTTGAAACACATTCTTCCAGAGGTATGAGATCAGAACTCTTCTAGAAGCTAAGAGAACTCCCCCCAAGAGGGGGAGCAAGTGGCAAGGCCCAGGGTGTGGGGTCCCTGGGGTCCCAAGCCTGGCCCCTGGGGCCAGCCTGGCTGCCTCCTATATGCTTGCTGTTGGCAATCTCATGGTTAAACACTTAAACAGTCTTTCTTTCTCCTCTTTTCTCTGTCCCCCTCTCTCTCTCTTTCACTCTCTTCTTTTCAGAGTTGACAGGGGCCAAATAAAGGCCCTTTTAAAAAAAACACACAAAACAATTTTGTTCCTTCTGAAAGTGATGGAGCGAAAGTGAGTGCAGATTATAGGCCTGTGAGGCGAGGGCCTTCCAGACGGGGGGAGAAGCGGTGACATGATGGGAACCTAATGGCAGTAATTGGCCCTGGCTTTGACAGGGCCCATATCACAGCTCAGGAAAAGAGAGATGTTTAAAGTAAAAATTTACACAAAATTATATGTTTTCGGGGTGAAAAAGACTGTTTGGATTTCATTTTTTTTCTTCCTCTTCTTCCCCCCCAGGGCATGTTTCATGGGTCATCCTCTGCTGTGAGTGTGTATGCACCCATGTCCATGCATCTATCTGCCCAGGTATATGAGCATCTTATACCTGCATTGTCAACACCTTCTACTTTCTCCCTTCCTCAAATAGATGCATTGGTTAGCTTTGGAAGTGTCTCTTTAGGAAGTAGAGAAAGCCTAAGAGAAGGAAGAAAAAAAGGAACCATTCAAGTAATATATCAGGCCATCCTTCACAGTTTCACCATAGCAGAGCTGTTTGGACTCAGTATACAGTCATATAGCATCCTGTACTTACCCTTGTATCATTTAGTCTTGAATATAACCAAATAATAGATTGGGCAATTGCATTTGCTTAGTGTCTGACAGCCACTCAGACTGTGAGCACTGTGAGTGCAGGACCCTGTTTATCTTGTGCAGTGCATAATCTCAGCACCCAGCCTAGTGTCTCACATACAGCAAGCTTCCGGGATTTGGTAAGTGAGCTGCCTAAGATAATGGAATTATGTTGGGACAGCAGTTGTGTTGGAAGACCGTGACTTTCTGAATATAAAATGTTGATATATCAGACTTTTGTCCGGGTTACTAGAATATTCAGATAATTGCTTCTTCAATGCTTGTTGAAAAGGTGGCCTGACAGGAAGACTTCAGAGGTGGCAGTGAAACTAGAACATTTGGTGTTCATCCCTGGTTCAGAGTAGTGAAGACTTCCTCCACTGTGATCTTCACTAGATGCTCTATAGTCAAACCCCAGTTGACTCTTTAATGCTAATGAGCATTTCCAGTGTTTAAGTCTTTCCTCTTGGGGCCTGCAGGATGTACTGCTGCTCCCTGTTTTACCTGGGATTTAAGCATCATGTATGGACTAAGCTGAGAACTAGCCAACTATTGGGCTACTTTTTAGATTAAAAGAAAAAAGATATACCCTTTGATAAATATATTATCAAGAACCATGAATGAAACAAAACTAAATGGAATGTGTTATTCATATGAGCTCAAGGGGACGCGCCAGAGTCTCAGAACCTCGGACTTGAAATGACTTTAGAGGTTCTGAAGTCCATGCTTTACTAGTTTCATGCATAACCTCTCAAACTTTAGTTGCAAAGATTGGCATGTCCAGCAAGAAAGGTAAAGCTTAAAGTCAAGAAATGAAGAGCCTAGGAACTGGATTAAGCAAGAGCCATTCCTAGGGAATGAGTCAGTCGTGGGAAGCAAACACAAAAAGGGAAGACCTGGTAGGGTCTGTGCCAGACAGTTGCCATAAGGGTGGAAATAAATTCTGAAAGGCAAGTGTGGGAGGTTGGTGTTGAATGGGGATGTGTAGGTACCAGCAACAGGGACAAGCCAACGGTTTACAACCTTTCCATTTTGCCTCAGTGTTTGAAGAAAATCTCAGCCCAGGCAAATCAGGAGGTTCCAAGACCAGTAGGGGAATCCAGAATGCTGGATAGATACTGCTAGAGTCAAATGGAAATGGTGCTCTTAGAGCTATGGTAGTTGCTGAGATCAGCTGACTGTGAGGTCAATACAATTGAGTAGATGGTTCTCAAATAATATTGGTGTGATTCCTGTGCTAATTCCTGTGTCAGGTACAGTAATAGCAGATAAAGTTGTAAATGATTCACGGGATTAACATGCTATGGGAACGTAGAGGAAGAGGTAATCACTATGATCAGAATATAGGTTCTTAAAGAAAAACTGAGGCATTTGGGGTTTCAGAACCATTTATTTGTGCTAACACTTATAGAATGCCTACTCTATTCCAGGCATTGGGCTTGGTCAGAGCAGTTACAGCCTACAACTTAATTTGAGTCACTTCTCTTTTATTTTCCCTTTAGATGCTGAATTGAGAGTGTGAACACAGGAAAAAAGTGGCTAACATTTCCATCCATGAAAATCACACAATATGAGAAGGCTGCCTTGGCAATCTCAGGGTTCTCCAAGCTTTGTAGATGTTCCAAGAGTCTAGGGCAATAGCTGCAGCTTACAGAAATTTCCCCCTTTGCCATTTAGCACAGAGATGGTAACCTTGACCTTATCTGTTACCTCTGCCTAGAAATATTGAAATCGTAAATTATGTGCATTTTCCTAAAATACAGTCCTTTCACTGGGACCTGAAATAATGACTTGGCCCGGGTGCCTCTGCATATCACTTGGCTTGCCATTCAGTTGATCTGAAGATGAGATGCTAAAACTTTCAGATCTGCCTCCCTTGGATGTGATCTTAGCTGCTACACCATACCCTCCTCCTAAAGGGCAAAGGAGTTATGAGTGTTGTTTGCTTTTTCACTCATCTAACCTTTTTGCTTAAAATTATGGAATCTCAGAGCCTTAGAAGTGATGCAACATGTTTTTAAATAGACTGCCTAGTCTAAGTTAAGTGCTGGAGATAAAGAGACTTAAAAACAGTTCCTGCTTTAAAGGGATTCATAGTCTACTGAGGAGACAGGCCAGCCAAAGAGATAAGTTCAGTGTACTATGATAAGTGTTAAGATAGATGTAAGATGCAGCACCTCTTAGAAGAAGCAAGTGCCTAAATCAGCTAGACTCAGGGAAGGCTTCACAGAGTTGGCAGAGCTTGAAATGAATCTTTAGGAAGCTTGCTACACAGTGAAAGAGCAAAGGAAGGGTGTTCCCAGCAGAGGACATGGCATAATTGTTGAATGTGTGAATTTTAAGTTAACTAATCCTAGTGGTGGCCCTCAGTTCCATAATATGTTTAGCAGCTTCTAAGAAATTCACTGTCCTCATTTCTGTGACAATTGTGTGCAGTGTATAAGGACAGTGAGAAAAGAAAGGACTTGAAGAGGCACCAAGAAAAAAAGAAGATAAGAATAAAGTAAAGGGAAGGAGGAAGAGAAGGAAAAGGAAACCAGTGTTTATTGAGTGTCTATCATGTGCCAGGTGGTTTTACATTCTTGTTTAAATTTATTATTTCCATTTCATACCTTAAGACAATGTGTTCATAAAGATGAATGAAGTTCTAAACCTAACTTCACCTTTTGGTGCTCTCCTGTCCTCTTTCTCAGACTAACTCTCTTTGAAGCTCCCCACTGTCTAGATCTCTGACACTGACTTAACCAGTTCAAAATGCTGCTAATAACCTTCCCCACCAAACCTGCTCCTCCACGTTTCCAATGGCACCTCCCCACCTACTTGCCCAAGCCAGAAACCTGGAATCACTCTTTGACCTTTCCCTATCCCTCAGTCCCACAGTCAATGCATCACTCAGTCGTGACCATTCTATCTCTAAAACATATCTAAAATGCATTCCCTTCTGCCCAGCTGTCTGGCGCCCCTGATATCAGGCCATCATCCTCTGTCCTTCACCACTGCTAGAATAGTCTTCTATTTGATTTCTCTCTTCCATCCTTGCCACCTCCCATTCCAGTCTTTCCACCTGGCAGCTGAGGAGTCTTTTTAAGACACATGACCCCTAAAGTCAAGCCCATAATCCTTAACCCAGCAAGATCTGCTCCCTATCTACCCTGACCCTCACCTCACTTCTGGGTCTTTCATCCTGCCCAGTTTACTCTCCCCCACCTCCTCACATGGCTGCTTCCTTCTCATCCTTCAGATCTTAGCTTAAATGCCATTTTCTCAGAGAATTCTTCCCAGTCTAAAAAAGATTTTTTTCTTTTCGTATTTGTTTAACCTGACCTTGGACTATTGTCCTTATTTTTCTATTTCTCATTATATATCTTTAAGTATGTATGACATATTATGGTTACATATTTACTTGTATGTTTAATTATTAACATCTGTCTCCTCCACTAAGTGTAAGTTCTGTGAGGGCAGTACTGTGTCTCTTGCTCTTCACAGAATTATCAACACTGTGCACAGTGCTGAGTGTAGAGTGGACATTCATACGTTACATTTTCATATATGTTTTTTGCTAAAAAGGAATATTAAATGAAACATGTTCCGGTTAAAGAAGAGCTTGGATTTAAACCCGTCTTTTCCTGACACCAAAGCCCATGCTCTTTCCATTTCCAGTGTGGACTATCAGGCAGCACAGCCTTCCTGCAGTCTGTTTCAGAGAAGGGATAGAGCACCTTTGAAAACTTCATCCTGATTAGAAAGTGAACTCATTGCAGGTAGAGGGCATGTGCTCATTGTTTAGCAAAGTGTCTGGCACAGGGTAGGTGCTTCATAAACGATGAATGAATGAACAAATGAGCCACGAGACACTCTCAGGTTTCTAATATGAGCAAATGGACAGAGGCACCGTTTACTGAGGTGGGTGCAGAAGAGGAAGAGCAGATGTGTTGGCCAGGAGGAGAGGGGTGGGGAAAAAGAGCTTCATTTCCGAATGACATGCTGAGAAAGGCACAGTTGTCAATAAGCATGCTGTGTTTCGAGAACAATGAGAAGTTTATTCATTCAGTCATTTATTTAATCATGAATGCAATCAACAGATATTTATTTAAAGCTTAGTACATGTCAAGCACTATGCTAGGCTCTGAGCATATGATAATAAATCAGACAAAGTCAAGAAAGGGAAATGGATCAGAGAACAGATACTAAGATATAGAATGGTTAGTACTATTATCAAAGTAAGCACGGGTGCTGTGTGTGGGGCTTCAGAAGCGGAGGCAGCAAGACTTCCTGGAGACAGTAACACCTTAGTCGCATCCTGAAGAATGGAGGAAGTAGGTGCTAGCCTGACTGAAAGCCAGAGAAAGGGAGTTCCAAGCCCAGTAAGTAGCATGTGCAAAAGCCCAGCAGCAAAAGAAAGAAAAACGTTCAGAGAACTATAAATAGTTCGACATGGTAGGAATCATAGTGTTGAGTGCAGGGTGCTCTCTGGAGAGTAATAAGAGACCCAAGTTGTGAACCTCTTTGACATCCCTTTCCTCCATCTCTCCATTTAGAGAGATTAGCATTGAAAATTGAGCATAGATGTTAGTAAGTCACCGTGGCTCACAGTAAGGTGTGTGAGGGGAGAGTGAGGCGAGAGAAAGTAGGATTGGAATCGTAACCTTGGACCAAATTACTAAGAGCCTTGTTTGCCATAATAGAGTATGAGTAATTGGTAGCCACTGAAAGGGTTTTGTTTTTGTTGTTTTTTTTTTTTTTTTTTATGAGTTGGAGTCTCACTCAGTCGCCAGACTGGAGTGCAGTGGCCGCTCCCGGCAACTGCAGCCTCAACCTGCTGTGCTCCCGCAATCCTTCCGCCTCAGCCTTCCAAGTAACTGGAACTACAGGCACGTGATACCATGCCCGGCTAATTTTTTTTTTTGATTCTTGTAGAGATGAGATCTTGCCAAGTTGCCCAGGCAGGTCTCGAACCTATGGGCTCAGGCAATCTACTCACCTCAGCCTCCCAAATCACGGGATTACAGGCTGAGCCACCAAGCCCGGCTCACTGAAAGGTTTTATTTGAGAAAGGTGGTGGTGGTGACATGATCAGATCCATATTTTAGAAATATCTCATGGCTGGTGTGAAAAATGAATTAGTGGGGACATGACCAGAAGCTACCATATTTTCTGTCAAGAAGGCATCCCTCAGGCCGGGCTTGGTGGCTCACTTGGCAAGACTTCGTCTCTACAATAAGTCAAAAATTAGCCGGGCATGGTAGTGCACGCCTGTAGTTCTGGCTACTTGGAAGGCTGAGGCGGAAGGATTGCCGGAGCCCAGCAGGTCGAGGCTGTGGTAGCCGGGAGCAGCCACTGCACTCCAGTCTGGGCGACAGAGTGAGACTCCAACTCAAAAAAAAAAAGAACGCATCCTTCAGATTGGAAAAAAATGAATAGGATCGTAAGAAAATGTTGAAGTCCAGTGTCTTGTGTGTGTGTGTGTGTGTGTGTGTGTGTGTGTGTGTGTGTGTGTGTAAGACAGAAAAGGAAAGAGCAGGAGCAAGAGAGAAATTCTAAGAAGCTCACTACATGAGTCACTGGTCGACTAAACTACCTGCCACTTCCCCCCACCACCTTGTGTTTACATGACTCTTTGCCCTGATACATTTTGCCTCCTCTGCTTGAAAAGTTCTCCCTGCCTCTTAACCATCTTTTTAAAATTTTTTTTACCAGTGTTATTTAGGTATTATATTGTTTGATAAGTAAAAATTGTATATATTTAAGGTGTACAACTTGATATTTTGGTATACATAAGCATTGTGAAATGTTTGCTATAATCAAGCTAATGACCTTTTTGTGTGTGAAAACAATTAAGATCTACTCCCAGCAAATTTCAAACATGCATGTGGTTATTATTAACTCAGTCACCATGTTGCATATTATATTTCTCTTGTCCATATTAAAGTAAAACTTTAAGTTCAAGCCTTCCCTACTCTTCCCCTAGACAGATTTAACAGTTTCATTCAGCTACCATGTCACTCTAGACATAACAACTGCATTATAATTACTGTTTTTCTCATCAGTCTCCCAAACCAGACTATACACTCCTCAAGGACTAAGACTGTACAAGTTTCTTTGTATCCGCAACATCAGGCATGATTTGTGGCAAGCAGTAGGTACTCAATAAATATTAGACGGATTGGAATTTATTGGAATACTGATAAACTTGGATCTAATAATGTGAAATTTAACAAGCATAAATTCCTGCACTTGGATCCAAACCTTCAGCTGCACCAATACAGGATAGAAAAGCAGGATTATCTATTCTGCAAACGTCTCTTGACTATCAAGTACATGTGAAGTACTTGACTCTGGACATAAAGCAGGGAACTAGGGAGACACATTTTTTGCCCTCATGGAGCTCGCAATCTACTGGGATGACAAATTTTTAAACAATTAATCAGATGTAAGGGAAGTGCTATAGAGAAAATATAAAATGCAATGGAGATCTAATCTGATCTGGACCATAGAGGAACACACTATAAGAAAATGATAGGGCTGGACTTGGTGGCTCAGCCTGTAATCTCAGCACTTTAGGAGGCTGAGGTGAGCGGATTGCCTGAGCCCACGGGTTTGAGACCAGCCCGGGCAACTTGTCTCTACAAAAAAAAAACAAAAAAAAGCCGGGCTCGGTGGCTTAGCCTGTAATCCCACGCCTTTGGGAGGCTGAGGTGAGTGGATTGCCTGAGCCCGCGGGTTCGAGACCCACCTGGGCAGCGAGACCTCATCTCTACAATAAATCAAAAAATCAGCCAGACTTTGTAGCGCATGCCTGTAATTCCGGCTACTCGGAAGGCTGAGGCGGAAGGATTGCCGGAGCCCAGCAGGTCGAGGCTGTGGTGGCCGGGAGCGGCCATTGCACTCCAGTCTGGGTGACCGAGTGAGATTCCAACTCAAAAAAAAAAAAAAAATTAGCCAGGTGTGGTAGCAACTTGGCGATACCTCATCTCTACAATAAATCAGAAATTAGCTGGGCATGGTAGCGTATGCCTGTAGTTCCAGCTACTTGGAAGGCTGAGGTGGAAGGATCGTCAGAGCCCAGCAGGTCAGTGCTGGGGTGGCCATGAGTGTGCCACTGCACTCCGGCCTGGGCGACAGAGTGAGACTCCAACTAAAAAAAAAAAATAGAAAAGAAAAAAGAAAATGCTATACATGACATATAAGCTGATCCTAATGAATGCTAGAGTTTTCTAGGCAAAATTAAAGGTTAGGATTTGGGGCGTGGGGATAGGGTGGGGTGGAGATGAAGTTTTCAGCATATCTCAGCTCTATCGTGACTTCCTTAGGTAAGCCTTCCCTGACTTTCCCAAAGGTCCCATCTTCTGTGGCCACATGGATCACTCATGCAAAACTTACCCCTCCTGCAGATTCTTGTTTATTTCTGCCATGACTTGATTAATGCCCAAGGCTCCCATTAGACTGTATACACGGTGGAGAGACACATCTCTCTGGGTTCAGCAGTCTATTCCCACTGTAAAATCTGCCATATATTAGACTCAATTGATGTCTACTGAATAAATGAATGAATGAGCGAGTGACTGAACAAGGAGGGTGGGCATTCCAGGCAGAGGGAAAAACACCAAAGATCAATGTGTTTGGGAACACAGTGAAGGGGAGACCGATGTCTGAGAAAATCTGAGGGTTTGGTTGACTGTCAGCTGTGTCTGAAACAACAAAGCAAGATGGCTGCAACCTTAGGCTTTATTAGGAAAAATCTTGTATATGCTCTGGCCAAACAAAACCTAGGGTGTTGTTTTCTTTCCTGGGAGTCACACTTTAGAAAGGACTGTGACAGATGTTTGCAAAACACTTCCATGTAGGAAGCTCCATCACATAATGGAAAGACTGTGGGACTTCTGAGTCAGATGAACATGAGTTTGAATTTTAGCTCTGTCACTTGCTCGCTGAATTGGACAAATTGCCCAACTTCTCAGAGCCTCTTTTCCTGTCCATAAAATAGAAACAAGGATATCTAGAGTTCTGAAAGCTAAATGAAATAGCATGCAAAATGCCTAACATAGCGCCTGGCACACAATAGGCACCCAGTAAATATGAGCCCCTCACTAATTAGAAGGAGCAGAACTCTGGGTATTTGCGTAAAGAAAAGACTTTTGGAAGGGGGCAAAATTTGAACTGGTCACTTAAGGACCAAAGGATTCTATTTTATTGGAGAAAAGAGAAAGGAGGAGTGGGCAATAACAGCACAGCACTGTGCTGCTCAATCCATGGACAGAGAGAACCAAGTAGCGGCCAGCCCAAGTTTCAGGCCAAAAATTTCCCCCCTGGTCAGGGACCTTCTACACCTGGTCTCACCTTCTTGACAGGAATGTAATGCCCAGGAACTATTTCTCCCCCCACCCCCAGGAACTATTTCTGACTAATGTACACATCTTGAAAAGTAGGGAACCTACAGCTTGGTTTAGGATTTGTTAATAAACTTAGACAGCCTCTGAGCCCCTACACTCTTGGATCTTGTGTAGTACATGCATTCCACTCATGGAGGTTCAAGTGAGTAGGATTGTGTGTGTGCATGCACGCACATACTGAAGCACTCAACAGAGCCAAAACAAAGTAAGCTACCCACACTGGCCTTGGAGCTTGGCAGGAACAATCAACAGCAGCCCATCTAAAGGGTAGCTTTGGGTATGAGAGGACTAGTAAGGGAGAAGGAAGGCAAGAAATGGGGAAGAACATATGTTCAAAAATAAACACTGCCTCCTGCTAAATGGTCTAGAAAGCATCTGTAAGAGGGGCTCTGGGCTGTGGGGTTTCCGAGGATGGTTAGTGCGGGAATGTTTTGTCTGTAGAGTTGGGGTTGGGGGCTTCCACATCCTGCCCACTGCCACATCTGGGGAAGTCATCTGCGCTGGGCTGATGGCTCCCCGAGCACTCCTGCTTTAATGGCTCGTGGTGCCGCAAGAAGTGGCCCTGTAATGGCCATTCCAGGCTGCCCCAGGGAAGGGTCTGAGCAGGCCCCAGGCAGCCTGTTTGCTTTTCTCCCAGCCCAGGCTGGTCAGCAGTACCTTTCAGCTACTCTTTGCCTAGGTAACCTGGCCTGAATTCTGGTTGGGAGGCTCCATCTGTGAGAAACAATGGGACTAGGGGCCTTGGACATTTGAAGTGGGGAAAGTACTTGGTCCTGCTCTTCCTGACTGCCATCTTGCTAAGGCACTGACTCCTGTGTCTATCAGTGTTTGCTTTCGTCTTTTGACACAGCTCTGCAAAAACCTCACCTCTGCAAAAAAGATAGTTCAGGGTTATGGGGGTCACTTCTAAGACTGAGTTGTGCAGAAGAGGCAATAACACCACGTTTTGAGAGAGCTATGAAAGGGGAAAGCAGAGAAATGTGCCGAGTGGGGTCTGAGCGCCTCTGCCTCTGATAAGTCCCAGTGCCCACGAGGATCCCCTTGTAAGTCCTGCCCTCGCAATCCAGCACAGCCCCGTCCTAGTCAGTCTTTGAGTCCCAGACAGATAACTGCAGGTGCAGACAAGCCCACCGGCCAGTGAACTCTGCCACGGGTCATGGGATATTTTAATGGCACAGTCTCCTTGTCTTGCTGAAAGTCCTGGAGAATTACCTGGGGGTCCAAGAGGAGAAATGTTTCAAGCAGAGAGATATCTGCAGGTCGTAAGGATTGAGCAATAGGTCATGGCTTCAGCAAGGGTGGGATCCACCCACCCCTCACTCTGGTGCACTAGCAACAGCCTGGCTAGAATGGGTGCCCAAATGTGCATGGGGAGACTGGGGAGGGGGGAAAAAGGGGAGGGGAGTGCTTGCACTGGATCCTCTCGGCAAGGGCTCGTAAAGCTGCAGGTGTGAGATGTTGTTATTTAGTCTAGAGCCTGGTATGTGACAGCCCGGGCCCTCTCTTCTGCGAACTGCCGCCGCCACCGCCTCTGCTGGCCAGATAATTAGTCCATTACGACTCTCCCACCTCGGGTGGGTGGGGGCAGGGTGAGAGCCCACCCTCAGACTCCTTGTAATTCAACTTCCTGTGTTTTATGGAAGCAGGCTGTTGGGGGCAGAGAGTGAAAGGCCGGTCCCTAGGCTTGGCCAACCCCTTCCTCAGCTCCCAGCCCCCACCTCCCTCCTTCCACCCAAACCCGGTTGCTGTGGTGACCAAATGTTATTTCCTAGCTTCGTGTTGGAACTGCTTTGTAAAAGTTTTTTACATCTCTTACCTGCCTCAAACACGAATACGGGCTGGTATATCTCTTCCCGTGTCTTGCTCTACCCGTCTCTTCCTCCGCATCTCTCCTCTGTCTCTCTCTATTTTTATTACACGCTTATCGCCTTTTTCCCTCCTGCTTTTGAAATTGATTTCCTTTCCTTTCTCCCCCTATTCAGGACCTAAACGCTGAATGTTCGATATTTCATTTGAGACCGCTAATCGCATTACTGCCCTTGACGTTTTACAGATATCATATTATGGGCGCAAATTTGGCAAATTATTAGCGCTGTAATGTATAGCTTGTCAGAGGTATTTAAGACGCTAAGAGCCCAAGGCTTATCGGGGTTAGCAGAGAGCTCTCGTTGAGCTTTTGAAATGCAGAGAGCCAGTTATAAAACACGCTGTGACTCTCTCTTCAGCTGGTGAAAAAAAGGAAAAGAGAAAAAGAGAAAGAAAAAGAAAAAAAATGTCACCCGTCTATCAGAGGCTTCCAGGGCTGATAACAAGCAAAATTCTTCTCTGTGGGTTTCACTGGAAATGTGAGAAGCTTTTAAAACATTTCTCAAGCTGTCTGGAAAAGAAAAAAAATCTTTATTGAAAGGATGTAGCAATCTTTTTTACTGTGGCCTATTTATCTCTGGGGAAAAAGCTGTAACAAGAAGATCCCCTACTGGTCACCAGCCGTGTCAGGGCCTGCCTGGCTTTGGTGCCAGGACTTTGGTGTGGGGGGCTTGCTGAGCGAGAGTGGGGCCACCTTTGGCAAAATGGGGAAAGGCTGCTGGCTGTGGTGGATTCCTCTGGAAGAGGCAGCATCTCACACACCTAGCGCAGTGCTCAGGACTCACATCTCATCAAATCCTTTTTGAATGAATGGTTGATTGAACCAACAAACAAAAAAAATTAACAGAGCTTTGAAACGTTAGCCTGGTACCTGTTTACTTCACGCTACTGTAAGTTACCTTTACTAATACCACTGTCCACACAAGTCTTCTTTCGCCCTCATACAAACATCCCTGCTCTTCTGAGGCTTATGTGATTCTGTCTGCCTTCTTGTCACTGTCATCTGCTGGTGATATCTCCCCTCTATTCCCAGTGAGCTTGGTTCAATATCTCCTTGCTTCCCCCTATTCCTACCTTCCTCTTGTGAGTTTCAACACTCACATGGACCGTCCAAGTCCTGGGATGCGCTACAGCAGTATCCTTCACTCCAACAGCACAAGTCCATGGAAACACAGCCCCGCCCTCAATCTGACCATCTCTCAGAATGTCTTTACCTCAGAAACAATGAACTCTGAAATCCCACTTTGTAACCAGAGCCTTCTATCCTCAAGTCTGTTCTCCCTCACTCCCACTGAACCTGTTTTACAGCCTCGTTTAGACCTTCAATCCCTGGACCATTCCTAATTTAACAAGGCCATCACTCCTCCTAGCTTCACTTCCTCTCCCACCCAACCTTGACCCTTTGATCGGACTCTTTAAAGAACTTATTCATGGCTTGGTGTGGTGGCTCAAGCCTGTAATTCCAGCACTTTGGGAGGCCAAGGCGAGGGGATTACCGGAGTCCACGGGTTCAAGAACAGCCTGGACCACTTGGCAAGACCTCATCTCTACAATAAATCAAAAAATTATCTGGGCGTGGTAGCACGCCTACGGTTCCAGCTACTTGGAATGCTGAAGTGGAAGGATTGCCTGAACCCAGCAGGTCGGCCCTGGGGTAACCGTGAGTGTGCCACTGCACTCCAGCCTGGGCGATGGAGTGAGACTCCAACTCACAAAAAAAAAAAAAAAAAAAAAAGAATTTAGCCGGGCTCGGTGGCTCAGCCTATAATCCCGCGCCTTGGGAGGCTGAGATGAGTGGATTGCCTGAGCCCGCGGGTTCGAGACCCGCTTAGACAACTTGGTGAGACCTCATCTCTACAATAAATCAAAAATTAGTCGGGTGTGGTAGCGCACGCCTGTAGTTCCAGCTACTTGGAAGGCTGAGGTGGAAGGATTGCCGGAGCCCAGCAGGTCGAGGCTGCAGTAGCCGGGAACGGCCACTGCACTCCAATCTGGGACTGGAGTGAGACTCCAACTCAAAAAAAAAAAAAGAATTTATTCTTGCAATTTCCTTACCCTTTTGCCTTTCCGTCTCCCCGCCCCATCTGCCTAGCTCAGATCCCAAACCCATGTAAGCATTTGCTTTCTTCTCTACTTGTGGCCCGCAATGCTTGACTGAGAAAATTACATAATCATTCTGACTGGAGTCAACCTTTGTCAGACCCTGAATGCTTCTCACCAGTCCTTTCATTTATCCCATGGTCAATTCTCTTTCTCATTTCCCAGAGGAATTATTATTTCCCCTCTCTCAAAAAAAATTTATTTCAAAAAATTATCTTCCCTGCCTCTGTTTACCTCATTCTCCAAAGATGACTTTATTTCCTGCTTTTCAGAGAGAAGAGAGGCCAACGGGCTCAACTTTTCTTTCCCCCAACCTTACCCTTGACCCTGAAGGTCACCTTCACTGACTTGTGTCCTGATTCAGTACTCATCCTTCCACCTGTGCCTAGCACTCCCGCTCCTTAAACCTTGCACCACCATCTCTTCTCTTGCGCTTTGAAAGTCCCTCTTGGTATCAATACCTTTCCCTCTGCCTTCAAACACCCTCAAATCCCTCCTTTAAACCTTCTTTTTTTTTTTTTTTGAGTTGGAGTCTCACTCGGTTACCCAGACTGGAGTGCAGTGGCCGCTCCCAGCCACCGCAGCCTCGCCTGCTGGGCTCCAGCGATCCTTCCGCCTCAGCCTTCCGAGTAGCTGGAATTACAGGCATGCGCTACCAAGCCCGGCTGATTTTTTGATTTATTGTAGAGATGAGGTCTCGCTGCCCAGGCGGGTCTCGAACCCGTGGGCTCAGGCAATCCACTCACCTCAGCCTCCCAAAGGCGCGGGATTACAGGCTGAGCCACCGAGCCCGGCTTAAACCTTCTTTTAATCTTAACTTCCAAGCACATTACTGCCCCATCTTCCTCTTTCCTTTACTGATAAGCTTGTTCAAAAGCATTTCCTCACCTCCCATTCACTCAGTCCCTTGTAGACTATGGCCTGTCTCACTCTTCACTGACATTTTGATCACCTCTTCCTTCTTCAAATCCTCCTTTTCTTGGTTTCTCCAACTCATTTCTTTGGCTCCTATTTACTCCTTCTCATTCTCCTTCCCTATCTTCTCCTTTCTATGCCCCTTCAGTATTGCTGCTGAGCATAGTATCCTGTTTCATGTCTTCTCCTCTCACTCTACACATCTTCCCCAGGTCAGTTCATCATGCCTGTGGCTTCATTTGCCATCTAAACACTAATGACAACCATGGCTATGACTTCAGCCTCAACCTTCTCCTGAGCTTCATACCCATATTCCAGCTGCCAACTCACCATCACTCCTTAAATCCTTACAAAGCACATCAGACTCATCATAGCCCAAAATGACATTGTTATATTTTTCCAAGCCTGAAACTTAAATGATCCCTAAGCGCCATCCAACCAAACACACAAGCAGAAACCAGTTTCAACCTAGACACTTCCATCTTTCCTTCCCTTTGATCTGTCCTCTTTCACCAAAGAAAGAAAGAAAGAGAGGAAGGAAGGAAGGGAGGAAGAGAGGAAGGGGGATGAGGGAGGGAGAGAGGAAAGGAGGGAGGTGATGAGGTAGTGAGAGGGAAGGAAGGAAGGGAGGGAGGGAGGGAAGAAGGAAGGAAGGAAGTTAACTTGCTTGAAGGATGAGAGAGGAGTAGAGCCCTTGCCTTGTACCTTATATCAAGATTAATAGAGCCGGCTCGGTGGCTCAGCCTGTAATCCCGCGCCTTTGGGAGGCTGAGGTGAGTGGATTGCCTGAGCCCGCGGGTTCGAGATCCGCCTGGGCAGCGAGACCTCATCTCTACAATAAATCAAAAAATCAGCCGGGCGTGGTAGCGCGCGCCTGTAGTTCCAGCAACTTGGAAGGCTGAAGCTGAAGGATCGCCGGAGCCCAGCAGGTGAGGCTGCGGTGGCTGTGAGCGGCCACTGCACTCCAGTCTGGGCGACCGAGAGTGAGACTCCAACTCAAAAAAAAAAAAAAAAAAGATTAATGAATTAGCCAGGTGTGGTGTCATGCTCCTATAGTCTCAGCTACTCAAAAGGCTGAACCAGGAGGATCAAGTGAGACCAGAAGATGGAGTCCAGCCTGGGCAACATAAGGAGACTCTAGCTCTTAAAAATTAATGAATTTAGCCGGGCTCGGTGGCTCAGCCTGTAATCCCGCGCCTTTGGGAGGCTGAGGTGAGTGAATTGCCTGAGCCCGCGGGTTCGAGACCCGCCTGGGCAGCGAGACCTCATCTCTACAATAAATCAAAAAATCAGCTGGGCGTGGTGGCGCATGCCTGTAATTCCGGCTACTTGGAAGGCTGAGGCGGAAGGATCGCCGGAGCCCAGCAGGCCGAGGCTGCAGTGGCGGGAGCAGCCACTGCACTCCAGTCTGGGCGACAGAGTGAGACTCCAACTCAAAAAAAAAAAAAAAAAAAAATTAATGAATTAAATTGGTGAAATTAAAAAGTTAAGCATAAAGGATAAAACCATAGCCGGATCTGTATTAGATACAGGTATGTATTTGGTTAGGGAAGGACTTTTGCAGTGTAAATGCAAAATGAAGTATTCACCGAAAACTACATTACTATACAGCAACAACAAAAGCCCCACCATAAACAAAATGAAAAGACAAAGATGAGAAACAAAGATTTTCAGTAAACATAGCAGAACATTTGATGTCCTTAATATGTAAAGAGCACTTATAAATCAATAAAAACAGCAAAAGCTCAATATAAAATGGACTAAGGCATGAACAAGCAGTTCATAAAATAAATATGAAAATCTTCATATTCTATAGCTAATATAAATTAAATAAATGGGATAATATTTTTGCCTGTATAAATTGGCAACTTTAAAAATTATAATGTAGCCAGGCTCGGTGGCTCAGCCTGTAATCCCGCGCCTTTGGGAGGCTGAGGTGAGTGGATTGCCTGAGCCCGCGGGTTCGAGACCCGCCTGGGCAGGCGAGACCTCATCTCTACAATAAATCAAAAGATTAGCCAGGCATGGTAGCGCATGCCTATAATTCCGGCTACTCGGAAGGCTGAGGCGGAAGGATCGCCGGAGCCCAGCAGGCGAGGCTGCGGTGGCCAGGAGCAGCCACTGCACTCCAGTCTGGGCCACAGAGTGAGACTCCAACTCAAAAAAAAAAAAAATTATAATATCCATCGTTAATAGTAAAGATAGAGTCAGACAGACATTCTTATATACTATTGGTAAACACATACTTTTTATAAACTTTCTGAAACAATTTTGTAATGCATAGCAAAAACCTTAAAATATTCATGTCCTTTATTTTTCTAATCCCTGCTTGGACTTTATTCTAAGAAAATAATTAGAAATGTGGTTAAAGATTTATGTATAAGGATAATAATTTCAGTATTATTTATAGCAGGGAAAATCTGAAAACAACCTCAATGTTCAACAAAAAAATGGTTAAATAAATCACAGCAAAATCATATGATAAAATATTATTTAGCCATTAAAAAGATATGTTTTTGAGCCGGGTGTGGTGGCTCAGGCTTGTAATCTTAGCATTTTGGGAGTCCGAGGCGAGTGGATTGCTTCAGCCCATGGGTTCAAGACCAGCCTGGGCAACCCGGTGAGACATCTTCTCTACAATACATCAAAAAATTAGCTGAGCATGGTAGCACGCACCTGTAGTTCCAGCTGCTTGGAAGGTTGATGCAGAAGGATTGCCTGAGCCCCGCGGGTCAATGCTGGAGTGGCTGTGAGTGTGCCATGGCACTCCAACCTGGGCGACAGAGTGAGACTCCAACTCAAAAAAAAAAAAAAAAAATGAGCCGGACTCGGTGGCTCAGCCTGTAATCCCGCGCTTTGGGAGGCTGAGGTGAGTGGATTGCCTGAGCCCGTGGGTTCGAGACCCGCCTGGGCAATTTGGTGAGACCTCATCTCTACAATAAATCAAAAATTAGCCGGGTGTGGTAGCACGTACCTGTAGTTCCAGCTACTTGGAAGGCTGAGCGGAAGGATTGCCGGAGCCCAGCAGGTCGTGGCTGCGGTGACTGGGAGCGGCCACTGCACTCTAGTCTGGGTGACAGAGTGAGATTCCAACTCAAAAAAAAAAAATGGCCGGGCTCGGTGGCTCAGCCTGTAATCCCGCGCCTTTGGGAGGCTGAGGTGAGTGGATTGCCTGAGCCCGCGGGTTCGAGACCTGCCTGGGCAGCGAAACCTCATCTCTACAATAAATCAAAAAATCAGCCGGGCGTGGTAGCGCGCGCCTGTAGTTCCAGCTACTTGGAAGGCTGAGGTGGAAGGATCACTGGAGCCCAGTGGGTCGAGTTTGCGGTGGCCGGGAGCGGCAGCTGCACTCCAATCTGGGCGCCAGTGTGAGACTCCAACTCCAAAAAAAAAAAAAAATTGCACCAATATATTAATAGTGAGTAGTGGGATTATAGGTACTTAGTTTCCTTCTTTAGAATTATCTTGATTTTCTAAATTATCTACAGTGGGCGTATATGTCTTTTACAACCAGAAAAAAATATTATTTATAAAAATAATGATGATATAGTCCATCTATCCTTCTTTGCTTGTGCTTCTACCTTCTCTAGTCTCTTTCCACTTCAATCCTTTCTTATATCCCCTGCCAGTGATCTTTTTAAAAACAGGAACCGATCATAATCCTGAAAGACACACCCCGAATGCCATAATCCCAAATGCTGAACTCCTGAAAGACCAAAATCTTGAAAACATAATTCTGGAAAAAAAATAATTTAAAATTTCTTGAAAAGATATTTATTTACATTTTTCAAAGGGAATTTATTTGTAAAAACACATAAAACACAGCAGTGTACTACATAGGCCACTTTACACAATAAAACAGGCAATTGTAACATCTATATTTTTGCAAGCATAAACATTTGAGTATACTAACAGCAGTCACACAAGTATACCATTTATACACAGACAAGCTATATTCAAAAAGAAATAGACCAGACCAGGCTTGGTGGCTCAGCCTGTAATCCCAGCACTTTGGGAGGCTGAAGCGAGTGGATTGCCTGAGCCCGCGGTTCGAGACCCACCTGGGCAACTTGTCGAGACCTCATCTCTACAATAAATCAAAAATTAGCTAGGCGTGGTAGCGCACGCCTATAGTTCCAGCTCCTTGGAAGGCTGAGGCAGAAGGATCACTGGAGCCCAGCAAGTCGAGGCTGCAGTGGCCAGGAGCGTGCCACTGCACTCCAGTCTGGGCAACAGAGTGAGACTCCAACTCAAAAAAAAAAAAAAGAAAGAAAGAAATAGGCCCAAAATGGAAATGTATAAATGCATATTACTATGGTCAGTAATTGTGTGCATCCGGCTTTATAACTGTAGTCATCTTAAATATCAAGACCGACATTCTAAGTCTTGCTGAGATCAGTCAAAAGCCACAGTGGGTCACCACTGCATATGAGTCTCCCAAGGAGCTGAAAGCTCAAGAAATTTTATCTTTCACAAATGCAGGTGTACAAAAATGACATCTCTTCATTTACTGAAGAAGTTTCAGTGTTTTTATGTACATGCACAATGTTTACACACAAAATCAATGCTGTGATGATGCACTTTCGTGGAGTCAAGTTTACAAAACCATGCTTTTAATTCTCTAAAGTCTCAATACAATTTATATCTCCAGTATTAAAAATGATACAAAAATGAAATGTATAGCATAGCAAATTGTAAAAAATCATGCTGACAATTTAAAATAGTAAAAAAAACTTTAAAAAGAAAAAGAACAGAAATGATCCTGAGATTAGAATTTTTGGGATTTTACACATTAGGGATTTAGATTTTAGGGATTTTGATTTTGGGGAATTTCAGCAGTCAGGATTTTGGTGTTCGGGATTGGGTCTTTCAGGATTATAATCCAAGCCTTCTTAAAATAGGAGTAACTGGACCGGGCTCGGTGGCTCAGCCTGTAATTCCAGCACTTTGGGATGCTGAGATGAGTGGATTGCCTGAACCCGCAGGTTCGAGGCCAGCCTGGACAGCTTGGCGAGACCTCATCTCTACAATAATTCAAAAATTAGCCAGGCGTGGTAGCACATGCCTGTAGTTCCAGCTACTTGGGAGGCTGAGGCGGAAGGATCACCAGAGCCCGGGAGGCCAACGCTGGGATGGCTGTGAGTGTGCCACTGCACTCCAGCCTGGGTGACAGAGTGAGACTCCAACTCAAAAAAAAAAAAAAAAAAAGGAGTGACTATGTTGCTTTTCTTAGATTCCTCCCATGCTTCCTTTAATCCTCAAAGTTAATTCAGGATCCTCAATCACTTGCACTAAGTGCTTCACAATCCAGCCTCAAACTACTTCTTTAGTCCCATTTCCCATACAGTAAATCTTCTCTAAACATGCCCTGGTTTTGCGTGATTCCATGGTTTTTTCTTTTTTTTTTTTTTTGAGTTGAAATCTCATTCTGTCACCTAGGCTGGAGTGCAGTGGTCGCTTTCGGCCACCGCAGCCTCGACCTGCTGGGCTCTAGCGATCCTTCCGCCTCAGCCTTCCAAGTAGTTGGTACTACAGGCACGCGCTGCCACACCTGGCTAATTTCTTTTATTGTAGAGATGAGGTCTTGCCAAGTTTCCTGGTTGGGTCTCGCACCTGCAGACTCAGGCAATCCACTCACCTTGGCCTCCCAAAGCGCTGGGATTACAGGCTGAGCCACCGAGCCTGGGTGTTTTGTCTTTATTACCTGTTGTTCTTCTCTTTTCCACCTAGTAAGGGTATTTCTTTAAAACTCAGCTCCAGTATCATCCACATGGTGAACTTACCCTGTTCCAAGCACTTAGTTGTTCTCTCTGCTGTGTGTCAAAGCTCTTTGCCAAGTGATGCCATTAGACTGGAAGAGTCCAGAGTCCAAAGTCTTTTTTTTTGGTTTATTTTCTCAGCACCTAGAACAATGCAGCAAAGTTTAATGAATATCAGGTCAGTGACTAAAGATGTCTGACTTTTCCCTTGTCCCATGATGGCACAGAACGAGAGCTAGGCAGCCCCCAATGGCCATGACATTTCAGGGTCAGAAGAGCTCTTAAAGATTTTTCTGGGCCGGGCCCAGTGGCTTACACCTATAATCCTAGCACTTTGGGAGACTGGGACAAGAGGATTGATTGAGCCCCGAAGTCCAAGTCCAGCTGGGCAACAAAGTGAGACCTCATCTCTACAAAAATCAAAAAATTAGGCGGGCATGGTGGTTCTTGCCTGTAACCCCAGCTACTCGGCGGGCTAAAGGGGAAGGATCACCTGAGCCCAGGAAGTCAAGACTGTGGTGAGCCATGATGGTACCACTGCCCTCTAGCCTGGGTGAAGAGTGAGACCCCTACTCATTCTCCATGTTTGAATCCCTCTATTAAGACCAGTTTTCATCCAATCACTGCTTGAATACCTCTTATGAGGGGAAGCTCATCATTCTTCAAAGCTGTACTCTGATTGTTAGAAAAGACTTTCTTAAAATGAACCCAAATATTATAATGAACTTAAATTAGCTTTAACTTTCACCAATTGTTCTTGATTTTGCTGATGGGGAACATAGAAGAATCATCTTCCTCTGCCTGAATCAGCCCTTTCTAAGCCTTCTCCTTATAAACCAATGAGCCCCCTTCTTTCTAAGATAGCAAGTCTCACTCCCTCCTCTGCTGTACTGCTTACTCCCCTCTGAAGTCAGCACAGATGATCTCTATCCCAGTGACTATTATGTTGCCGATGATTCATAATAATGCTTTACATGTGTAAACGCTTTATGGTTTACAATAGGCCTTCACATATGTTTATTATTATTTTGGGCTCTCAAAGAATGGTGCCCAGACCTGACCTATCCAAGATGGCCAAACCAGGGCACAGCAGGCTGAGTCTGTCACTGCTTTATGAATGCGGCTGGATGTCACATTAGCCGCTGACACATATTAAGCTTATCAGCTAAAGCCCCCTACCTCTTTTCACTGCTGAAGTGTGTCTCTTTCATCTTGTCCTTATGCTGTTGGGTTTTTAGATACAAATTTAAACCTTTACAGTTATTGTTATTATTATCTTGTACTGTTTATTGAGTATATTCCAGAGGTAGACACTTCAGATATATGCATATATGGGTATCTTTTGTCACATATTTTATTCTTTATTAAAACTATGGGTGGGACTGGGTGCAGTGGCTCATGTCTGTAATCCCAGCACTTTGGGAGGCCAAGGCCGGTGGATTGCTTGAGCTCAGGAGTTGGAGACCAGATTGGACAACATAGCGAGGCCTCGTCTCTGCAGAAAAATAAAAAAAATTATCTGGTGTGGTGGTGTGTGTCTGTAGTCCTAGCTACTGGAGAGGCTGACATGGAAAGGTCACCGAGCCCAGCAGTTTCAAGCTGCAGTGAACCTTGATTGTACCACTGCACTCCAGCCTGGGCAACAGAGTGAGACCGTAGCTCAAAACAAAAAATTATGAGTAGGCATTAGTATTTTTATTTTACAGGGTAAGAAAGCCGAAGCTAAAAAAGGTAAGCAGTTTTTCTAAAGTTGAACAGCTTATAAGAAGCAGAATTGTCTTCTGGCTTCAAAGCCCTGTTTTGTTTCTTTCGTTTTGAATTTATTGTTCACAGCGTGCTTTTCACAGGGTAAGAAGGAGTAGAACAGTATGATTTGAGTACCCGTTGTATGGTGCAGTGATAAGAATCATCTCAGTTCATCTCCACAACAATCCTGTGAAAGACAGCAGTAACCTACCTGCTACCCACCTATATCTCCTGCAAATGGGAACAGCCCAAAGCAGAGGGGGACACCGAGGCTTTCTGCTGACCAGTCCTGTCCCTTAAGACCTCCTTAGCATAGTATGGGAGTAAGAGGGGGGCCCTAGCTCCCTAGGGGGAAATGGGAGTGCAGCTGCCCAGCTCTGTAGGACTGAGCCCTGGTAGAGCAGTCCCTGTACCTGGTCAGTCCCTACTTACACCTTTAGGGACTAAACTAGAAGGAAGGAGAAAATAGATGGCAATAAAATGGAGGGCCTTCAATATGATAGACACGAGGCTTAACCCCTTCTCTTTGGTCTTGGAGGGTACTGCTGGGTTTTGAGTCCTAAAAGGGAGAGTAAACCAAATTCCACTGAAGGCTCTAGGTCGGCATGTTGGTGTGAGTTTAAAGCTTCCATTAAAGTTGCTGGTTCTCCCAAACTATGCAATAAATAGAAGCTCTGGGCCAGGCCCTACATGAGGTATTAGAACTACAAGGAGTAAGACACCTGCCTTGAAGAGATTCAAAAGCTACTGATTGACATGGAGAGAGAGGTAAGTACAGGGTGCTTAGGGCACATAAAGGGTCATCTAAGTCAGACTAGAGGTGGAGTATCAGAAAAGGCTTCTGCAGGAGATAACACTTGACACCAGCTAGGAGGAGCTGGCAGTGGAAAAAAGTTGATGGGCATTCCAGGCAGAAGTATCGGAGTGAACAAAAGCAGAGAGGTATAAGAAAGCATCCTTTGTTAGGGGAATTTGACACAAGTCAGCATAACTTGACACAGGGGTATAGAATGAGAGGCAGGGCACAGGAGATGAACCTGAAGAGGGAGGTGGGTGCCAATTTATAGGAGATCTGCTAAAGAATTTGAACTTGATTCTTCAGTCAATTCAAATAATATTATGTCTAAATCCCAAACACTATTTATTCACTGCAGGGTTCTGCCAGAGCATTGGTATTTGGTCTAGTTTGGAGACAGGAATCACCTTTCAGCCTCTTGTTCTTTCCTTCAGTTTGGGGATTCTTGGGTATCAGAACGAGGTGCTCATTTCTTTATCATCACTGTCATCATCATCATCGTGGTTGCCATCATAATAACCAATTACAAAACTTGAATCTGTATATGGGAGAGAAAGGTGCTCCTCCATTTTGCCAACCTAAAGTCTGTGATACATAAAATCACACTTCTGGCATTAGAAAATAGTCAAGTGGTCACTTCTCTGGCCATTTGCATTCTGATTTGGACAGGCATTTAAAGGATGTAGACAGGCACAGTGACTCATGCCTGTAATCCCACACTTTGGGAGGCTGAGGCAGGAGAATTGCTTGAGTGTGGGAGTTAAAGACCAGCCTGGGCAACATAGCAAGACCTCATATCTACAAAAAAAAAAAAAAAAAATTATCTGGGCGTGGTGGTGCATGCCTGTAGTCCCAGTTACTTGGGAGGCTGAGGTGGGAGGATTGCCTGAGCCCAGGAAGTTGAGGCTGCAGTGAGCTGTGATTAAGCCACTGCACTCCAGCTTGGGCATCAGAATGAGATCCCCAACTCAAATAGATAAAGAGATAACCAAGACAATAAAGAGCACATCTGGAACAGAAATTTACTAAATATTTGTAAACTCTTCAAGTGGAGGTGTTATTCAAAGGGAGAAAAAGGTAAGCTATTGAGTTGTCCAGATTGTGTATGACCAGAGAGGTGGAAGTTACAGCTTCTCTCGTTAGGAGACGTAAAGTTTTCAAACTTAATAGGAGGAGTGTGCATTTCCTTCTGTGTGAGGAAGAGCTTCTGATACATCCTCCCTTCGCGAGGCTGCTTCTTTTGAGAAATTTGTAGGAGTTCCTTATTTACTATTAGAGTCCTTTGGAAGGAGCCCAAAGTCCAGGGCAGATGTGTTCACAGTTTGAATTTCATTTGTGAATTAGCAGATACACTATGGATTACTGAAAGAAGTATGACTGTTTGGGATACATCCCCAGCCTTTGAAATTGACGTCCGTTTCCTGATACTCACACAGATCCTTTGATGCACCACACAGCACAGGGCAAGGCAGGATTGACTCACCATCCTTTTGAGGCAGCTCCTGGGTAACTTCTAAAGGTGATGTCCACTTACAGGTCTGGAAGACACATGAGGCCTAGCTGAGGCGTCTGATCAGAGAGTTCCCTTTGAAAAAACTGCTTCTAGGCTGGGCTTGGTGGCTGAGCCTGTAATCCCGTGCTTTGGGAGGCCGAGGTGAGTGGATTGCCTGAGCCCACGGGTTCGAGACCCACCTGGGCAATTTGGCGAGACCTCATCTCTACAAGAAATCAGAAAAATTAGCCGGGCATGGTAGCGCATGCCTGTAGTTCCAGCTACTTGGAAGGCTGAGGCGGAAGGATCACCGGAGCCCAGCAGGTCGAGGCTGCGGTGGTCGGGAGCGACCACTGCACTCCAGTCTAGGCGACAGAATGAGATTTCAACTCAAAAAAAAAAGAAAAGAAGAAACTGAACCTGCGTCCCACTGTTGGGAGCTGGCTCTGTGCTGTGGGAATAGGCAGTTCAAAAGAGACCTTCCTAGAAGAATATAATGAGAACTCTACAAATTCCCCTCCAGTCTGGCAGGGAGTGAGAAAGGCTGAGAAAATGTAACAGGGCCCCGAAGCCCTGTCCTGCTCCACTACAGATAAGGATGTTCTTATAATGCTCTTATAATAGAAAATTATAGTAGAAAATAGAAATGTTCTTATAATAGAAAAACCGAGAAAGGGACCGTCTCTGTTTCCCAGTCCCAGGACCTTTCCTGGTGATGATGGAGTAGGGTAACCACACCTTAGAAGGTGTGGCTTAGGCCCAATATACTGGGAAAGTCAGGGATGCCCTCCTTACTTCTCCTGGAGCTCTGAGTGGGTGGCTGGGTTGTGAGAGGCCCTCGAGAGCACAGAAGCAGAAATCAACTCTTTGCAAGAACTACTCACCTCCAGAACATCTTAGAACAAGGCTGCGTTCACCAGAGCTCATTTGACAAGCACTAGCTTTTGGAATAAGACAGTAGGGTGAAGTGTGGCTTTGAACTGGGCTACCTTAGAAGGCTGGAGAACAGCAAGTGGTGCAGATTTACAAGATCTCACTAAACCTGGGTTTGATACACGTTCTGGGCTGTCCAGCAGGCTGTGGGACCTGTATCTCCAGGGCCTTGGAACTGTGAGCCTGTAGCCTTTCACAGCTCTCACCCTCCTCTCTTTTCTCTTGGGCTGTGGAGCTGGAGAAGGATGGATCTCGTTGCTTCACTCTCATGAAATGGCGCATCAGTAAGTGCTACTTAAGAAAACACATGGTCTGCCCCTCGAAAAGGCCCCCCTCTGCTGCTGCCGCCACCAACACCTTTCTTTATTCCGCCCAAACCTCACCAAGGGGAATTCGAAACAACTGTGGTGATAAATCCGCCTGCAGATAATTGGCAAGAAAACAACACTTGTGCAGTATATAACGTTTTATGGTTGTTTCATGTACTTTATTATAATACTAATGAGCAGTTATATATCAGGAGCTAACTGCACGCCGGATTAGCTTGTTAGCATGATATGAAATGGCAGAGCAAACAGTCCAGGCCCCTCGTTCCCTGCATGCCTCTCCCACCCTCCCTCCTTACCCCTCGGTCCCATTTGCACTCAGTAATTAGTATGCAAATTAGGCCCCGGGACCACACAAGTTCTAGTATATTACAAGGGCTTTATTATGCTCTTGTGAGTACATGATGGAAACGGCCCATGACAGTGTTTATCTCACTACCTCTGTCTTGTCTTCTCCTTTCTCTCTCTCTCCACCTCTACCACTCTGCATGTGCATGCACATACATGCGCGCGAACACACACACACACACACACACACACACACACACACACACCCCTTCCTTTGCATGGTCTACAACCAACCCCTTTCTGTATCAGACCTCTGAACTCGATAGAGGTTCTGCCCCCATTTGAACATATCCAGTGATGGGGAACCTGCGCCTTCTGGAAGTCATGGTTACATTCCAATTGCCATAACTGAAGGAAAATTCTCCCTTTTTTCATGGCTCTTAATGTGTGTGTGTATCACGGACCTCTTTAAGAATTTGTTGAACACTAAAAACTACCTATGGGGTACAGTGTTCACTATCTGGGGAATATGTTCTTGTAACGAATACACATGTGTATTCCCTGAATCTAAAACTTAAAACAAAAATTTGTTGAGCCGGGCTCCGTGGCTCAGCCTGTAATCCCGCGCCTTTGGGAGGCTGAGGTGAGTGGATTGCCTGAACCCGCGGGTTCGAGACCCGCCTGGGCAGGGAGACCTCATCTCTACAATAAATCAAAAAAAATCAGCCGGGCATGGTAGTGCATACCTGTAATTCCGGCTACTGCACTCCAGTCTGGGCGACCGAGTGAGACTCCAATTCAAAAAAAAAAAAAAATTTGTTGAACACCACGAACCCCTTTGGCTAAAAAAAATACTTATTCACATAAGCACAACATTTTATATTCAGTTATAGGACCCTAAATCTACATAGAGAAGGGGATCCATAGACTTCCTACCTCATACTGAACCAGAATTTGCCTTTCTTTTTTTTAAGATAGAGACTCACTCTGTCGCCCAGACTGGAGTGCAGTGGCATGCTCCTGGGCACCGCAGCCTCGACCTGCTGGGCTCCAGTGATTCTTCTGCCTCAGCCTTCCAAGTAGCTGGAACTACCGGTGTGCGCTACCACGCCCAGCTAATTTTTGATTTCTTGTAGAGATGAGGTCTCACCAAGTTGCCTAGGTGGGTCTCGAACCCACAGGCTCAGGCAATCCACTCACCTCGGCCTTCCAAAGTGCTGGAATTACAGGCTGAGCCACCAAGGTTGAGCCACCAAGGCTGAGCCACCAAGGCTGAGCCACTGAGCCTGGCTGCCTTTCTTTAATTCTCACACTGGAAGTAAAGGTCTGCCCTTTGAATCTCTTCAGAAAGAGTCTAATCTCATTACTACATGATAAACTTAAGAATTCCTATCACATTTCTCAAAGTATTCTTTCCTCAGCTTCCCCAACCAGTGATCACAAGTCAGATTTTCAAGACAACTTTCCATCCTGACCAGATCTGCCCTAGTCATCAATTACCTGAATGGCATGAAGCCCAGATAAGAGCAGAATGTTCCCACTGTATGGTGTGACCAGCCCTCCTTTGTTCTGTGCACTGTACCTCTGCTGATGTGGCTGGAAGTCTTGAGAAGTCTCTTGGCAAATGTAAATTCACTCGGAATTCCTGGGTCTTCTTCCCATGAATTCTTCTTAAGGTATAACTCCTTCAACCTACACTTCCAGAAATTATATTTTTGAGTCTACATGTAGAACAGCTACTTTCCTTTGTTAAGCCCCACCTATGTTCCAGCTTGTAGAAGTGATTTTTGAATCCTGACCCTGTGCTCCATCCCATTGGCTGTCCCCAGCCATGTCTCACAATAAATTCGTTAGCCGTGCTGTTTATGACTTCAAGTTGCTGCTAAAAATGCTGAACAGAGCAAAGGACAAAATCCTGTCATATGTCACTGGAGACTACTTTTTCAAACCCTGATCCATTTCTTTGGGTATAGTCATCCAACCAGCTCTGGATCTACCTAACTTTCTCCTGTGTCTTCTCTCTCACCCTCTCTTTTCTGTCTGGCTTACCACATGAACTTTTTTAAAATCCCTGCCCCCTTCCTGAAAACATCTCCCCTTGATCCTCTATTTTCCCCTAAGCTACCCCTTTTTCTTCTCATTTGTTTTTTAGCTGCATTTCTTGAAAACTGGTCTGCACTTCCTCACATCTCATCTAGACTTGAACTTGATGCTCTGGCTTCTGCCCTCACCACTCCAATTAAACTGCTCTCACATACATTAGTAACGACCTCGGGATTGTCAAATCCTGTGGACACTTTTCTTTCTTTGTCCTGCTTAATTTCACTTTTGCATTTGGCAACAACAACAAAAAAGTCTTCTTAAAAAGCTCTATTACCATGGCTTACCCTGAGCCCACAAGGTAATGCTCCTAGATCTTTCCTAACTCTGAGGATTCCTTCTCAAGCTCCCTAGCTGCTTCCTCTTCCTTCTCCCACCCCTCAATGACTCCACATTCTACCCATAGTACTGTCTTCCCTTTTTTTTTTTTGAGTCAGAGTCTCACTCTATTGCCTAGGCTAGAATGCAGTAGCATGCTCACAGCCACCGCACCTGGCTTTCCCTATTAGTTTTATTCTACTTGTTTTATTTATTTATTATTTATTTATTTATTGTAGAGATGAGGTCTCGCCAAGTTGCCCAGGTGGGTCTCGAACCCGCAGGCTCAGGCAATCCACTCACCTCAGCCTCCCAAAGCACGGGAGTCCAGGCTGAGCCACCAAGCCCTGCTTCTACTTGTTTTCTTATTCAAAATAAGTACCTGTGCGGGGTGCTGTGGCTCATGCCTGTAATCCCAGCATTTGGGGAGGCGAAGGCGAGAGGATTGCCTGAGTCCACAAGTTCGAGACCAGCCTGGGCAACATGTCAAGACCTCATCTCTACAATAAATAAAAAACTTAGCTGAGGCGGAAGGATCGCCGGAGCCCAGCAGGTCGAGGCTGCGGTGGCTGGGAGCGGCCACTAGTCTAGGTAACTGAGTGAGACTCCAACTCAAAAAAAAAAAATACTTAGCTGGGCATAGTGGAGCACGCCTGTAGTTCCAGCTACTTGGAAGGTTGAAACAGAAGGATCACATGCCCCCAGCAGGTCGAGGCAGCCATGGCCACGAGCATGCCACTGCACGCCAGCCTGGGCAACAGAGTAAGACTCCGACTCAAAAAAATCAACCAACCAAACAACAACAACAAAAATAAGTACCACTGAGCAACTCTATGTGTCTTGCCCCTTATTAGATAAAAAGATATAAGGATTCATGTAGCCTGGTTTCCACCTTCAAGGAGTTCAGGCTAACTGTGATAATACCGTGACAATTAACACAACAGTGAGTTCCTGCAGGGAGGAGAGTATGGGAAAGATGTTATCGGAGCCAACCTGGAGTGCGTGGAAATGATTTCACAACAAAGGTAACACTAAAGTCAGTCTCAAAGGATGAATAGGACTTTACTAAGCTCTCCCCAAAATCTCTCATTTCTGAATCAACTTATCATTTTTCATCTGTATTATTACAGCATTCTTCCAGAATTTTCTGATTCCCATCCTACTCTTTGCTTCCTCTAACCTGCACCCCAATCTATTCTCCACACTGATCATGCAGAGAAGTCTTTCCAAAAATGCAAACCAGGTTCTTTGTAAAATTCTCAATTGACTCTTTTTGCCTATAGGATAAACTCCAAACTCTTCAGCATGGTCCACACAGTCAATTTCCTATTAACCTGACCTCTGTCTAGCCTTTTTGAGGCTCTTTTTGAGGGCCTCTTGCTTGGCAGATGGTCTTGCCCACTGTGGAGGGCCCATCCCTTGGCCAGAGAAATCCTGCTTATAAAAGGCATTCTCCCACATTGGCTTCAGTTGAACTTTGAAGACTGCTCCCCTCACCCACCCAAGCTCAAAGTCTATTCCTGATGGTCTCCCCAGGATACCTCTGCGCAGCCTTCCTCAAGGCTGTCTACATCTTCCTCCCCAGGCTGCAGCAAGACCCCACGGCACAGGCAAAGAGGAGAGAATAGGACGGCTGCTGCCCAAAGGAGAAGATCAGAAAGGAAGAATCTGTAAAGCATGAGCAGAGAATAATGGGCTTCATGAATACTTAGCATAAGGAAGAGAGAAAAAAATCTGTGTAGCAGGCAGTTTTTGTAAAGCGTTGAACTGTACCACACATCACCCCCTGACAGGCCCTGATGTTAGCTCCTGGAATGGATCACAAGAGACTCATTAGAAAAAACAAATATTATCGCACGCTGAAATGATTTATGGAGAAAAATGAAAAATTTTGTGTTGTTGCGTTCCCTCTCACTCACTCCCCCTCGCCTCTGCCTTCTATGGGGAAGTTATTTATGGCTCCAGACCCTTAACAAGAGAACAGCAAAGCTCTGAGCTGATCACTCCTGCAAACTGCCTACATTTGATTTTTATTAGTGACTTAAAGCTTCCTTTTTTTTCTTTATTGTCCTGGGTGAACCAAAATGCATTTTAATGCCTGCTATTCGGGCCAGACAAGAAATGTGTATATGCCTCCCAGACAAACTAGCCACTCCAGCGTCTTCGGTCCAGAACTGAGGGAGATGCAGGAGGAGGGAAGGAGAAAGACCAAACTCTCTGAGAGGGCAGGTCAGGTCTCTCCTTGTGTGGAGGCTACGAGGTACAAATTGGTTACCTCGTTTTTGAGGCAGAGACTGAACCAAGTAAGTTTCAGACAAGGAAAGGAAACAGTAATTGACATTTATTGCAGTATTTGTAATATACCAGGCATTATTCTAGGTGTTTTCTCCTAGATTATTTCACTTAATCTTCCTAACAACTGGGAAGTAGGTATCCTTATGCTTATTATATGGAAGAAAGAGCTGAGCCTTAGAAAAAGTCAAGTAACTTATCCAAAGTCACACAGTCAGTAACTGACTAAGCTGGGATTTAAATCCAGGTCCATCCCACAACATTGTCTGTATTTTTATCCCTGTGCCACATTGTCTCCTAGGTTGGATCAGGATATCTCTAGGATCATAACTTCTGAGCATGAATTGGAAGGTTCCTCAAAGACCTATTTAACAGTCCCATCTGCGGCCCACCATAGAAGCTTTCTTTTTCTGTTCTGGACAGGTCATCACCAAGTTCCTGCTGGAAGGTGCTGCCTTTCAAGGTAGGCCGGGACACTGTGGAACCATTCAGATGTCCCCAAGTACTGCACACACTGAACAGTAATCTGGGCATCTCCAAATTGGTCAGGTGCTTTCCCATTCTGGTCACTTGCTCTGGAGCATTGCAACTGTCAGCATCCCCCTTACCATGTGTCTCCTGGATATAGGTAATTTGATTAAATTAAATCTTGAGGCAGGGTGTGGAGACTCACACCTGTAATCTCAGTAGTTTGGGAGGCTGAAATGGGACGATTGCTTGAGATCAGGAGTTCAAGATTAGCCTGAGCAACATAGTGAGATCCCATCTCTACAAAAAAGTACCATAATTAGCCAGGCTTGGTGGCATGCCTGAAGTCCCAGCTACTGGGAAGGCTGATGTAGGAGGATTGCTTGAGCCCAGGAGGGGGTTAAGGTTAGGGTTAGGGTTAGGGTTAAGGCTGCAGTGAGCTGTAATGGCACCACTGTGCTCCAGCCTGGCAACAGAGTGAGATCCTGTCTCTAAAAAAATTAAAATTAAAGTTAAACCTTTAGAAATTCCTCTGGAGAAAAATTTTAATTTTGTAGGCTCCCAGCCAGATCATTACCCTTGCTTCTCTCTCTGCGACAATCAGGACCCGTGCTACAAGAGAGCCTGGGCTTGACCTAACTAATCCTGATAGGGGCCTTTTCTGCTTGGCCTCCCTGATTATTGGCCTCTGTCCTTGTACCCTGGTTTACTAGGCTCTATATCTGTCTAGCTGCTTCCTATACAAATGATGCCAGCACCGGGCCAAGAACAGAGTGGGTACCATCACAGCCCCCATGGACCCTCAAGACAGCTGTACAATGACCATCATCTTTCCTTTTCCTAGTCATTTCCATTTTGATTCAGCAGTGAGTTCCTATTGTCAACCAGACAGTGGACAAAGTTGCACAAGAAATCTCCGTGGGCAGGAGCTGCCCAAGTCTTTCATCTGACTTGGGTGGCACAAGTCCAAGGCTGTAGCCTCACTAAGGACAGTCAGTGGAGAGTCACAAGCTGAGCCTTGAGCAGCTAGCCTTGGAAAATGTGCCGCCCATGCTTTAGGTTGTGCTGTGGGGTGGGGTGGATGTTGGGGAGTGGAGTGGTCATCGGGAAGTAGAGAACTACTGTAGGGATGACTTGAAAATCAGGCATGGGCGCACAATCCTGGCTAATCCTAACCTGTGGCTTTCCCTCCACAGCATGTCCCCAGAGGAAGCTAGGTACCAGAAAGAGAGGATGATGTTCTTGACAACAAGAGGCTGGGGGTCCCTGATGAAAGGCCATGGGGGCTGCTCTTCAGTGTGATCCGTAACTCATTCTGACATCTGAACAGAAGGAAGGGCTGCCCATCCTCCCTGCCCCACCCCACCACCTTTCATTTAATCCACAGGAGAACAGGGGGCCCAGTCTTGGGACATTGTTCAGTTTCTCCTGAACCCCTGAGTTCTCCTTTGGCACACTGGGCTGGTCAGAGAAGGCTGGAGAAGGGAGCGAGGCAGTGCTGGAGAAAGGAGTGGGCACCATGAGTGGGCCTGGAGTCCGGAGGGTCTGCACCTCCCCTCCCTGCCCCAGCCCCTCCCAGGCCTGCTCCAGGGCCAGCCGCACTGGGCCTCATTCCTGGAGGGCCCTGTCTCTCAGCAGTGTTGCTAGGTGCGGTGAGCCGGGGCGCCTGCCACCGGCTGGCCAAGGCTCTGCCTAGAGACCATTGGGGAGGCTGGGAAGAAGGAGCTGCATTATTTCGTTGATCCCTCCCTCCCTCCCCCAGCCTCAGCACAGTGAGCTTTCCGGAGGGATGGTTATGTGCCAGCCCATCCCCAGGCCTTCCTCTTTGTGCCGAGACCTCCCCGTCAGACCCCCCACCTTCGTTGGCTACCCCCTCCCCCTTCCCTCCGGTTCAGCAGAGCCAGAGTTAAGCCTGGGGTTAATGCCCAGTGACACCTGCAGGTTGCCTAGTGTTGTTGACATGGGGTTGGGGGGAGGGGAGGGGGTGATGGGGGAGATCGTTGGTGGCTTTATTATGGAGAACTCAGCAGGCCTGGGGCCTTCTATTGTCCAAGTGGCAAATAAATAAATAGGAGAAAGTAAGTCTTCCCCATGGCTTACCGACGGGAGGTTAACAGCTGGACATGACATGACAAATTGGGCATTTTTCTTTGGGGACTGATCCTTACAGCAGCTAGCAGGGAAGTGAGAGAGAGAGGGAGGGGGGAGTTGAGAGAGAAAGCAAGCCGGAGCACAGAATGGGCTAGTCACAGAAGTCAACGTTGAAGCCGTGTGTGCACGTCCATGAGTACGTGACTGGGGTGTACAGGGAACATGGCATAATATTTTGGACATTTTTTTAAAAAAGGCATTTTGCGTGTGATTGCCTCAGGGGTAAATCCCAGAATCCTGAAAACCCGTGTATCTGGCTGAGGGGGGAGATATCTCTGGGATCTGTCTTCTTGGACTCCTCCCTACTCCTGCCAAATGGAAAACCAAAAGGTCAACACTGGCTCAGATCCCACAGAATCTCCTTCCTCCAGATGGGTGGGATTACCTCAAGCCTAAGACTGGGCTCTGGCAATTATGCCCAGTTGGCTGGAGCTGGTCCCAGCTGGATAGTAAAGCATCCCACTTGCCTCTGAAGCTGGGGTTGGGGAGCAGCAACTCTCCCCTGACCCTGTGCCACCTCCTTCCTCTTCCCAGGGAGTGCCCAATAGGAGATCTGGAGGACTAGAAGAGATAACTCCTCCCAAATAATGATCTCAGTAAACTGGAGCGTGAGTGGGAGCAGAACAGAGCAGGAGTGGACAGGAGAATGCTTGATCTCTGCCAGAGCCCCAGAGCCATCTAAGCCAAGGACCACTCTCCATCCCCTTCTTCTGAGCAGCAGATTGTGGGTGATTAGTCCCTTGTGGGGTCACACAGACCTGAGATCATGTCCTGTTCCTCCTCTTCTTGGTCCTGTGATCTTGACATGTTATTTAGCCTCTCTAAGCCTCAGTTTTCTTATGGATAAAATGGAACTGATACTAGTACCTCCCATGTAAGCCAGTGTGAGGTTTTTTTTAAATTTTAAAGATGTGGGGTACAATTCAGGGTTAGATATACAAATGTACAGTGTGAGGTTTTAATGGGTAAATGAATGTAAGTGCTGAGTACAGGGTCTGGCACATGACGAACCCTTTATAAATTCCACTCAGTACTGCTCTGGGTTAACAGAGTACTTTTTCTTCCTATTGCCCTGTTTTTCGTTTTTGTTTTTTTTTTTTGAGTTGGAGTCTCACTCTCTTGCCCAGACTGGAGTTCAGTGGCCGCTCCCGGCCACCGCAGCCTCGACCTGCTGGGCTCCAGCGACCCTTTCGCCTCAGCCTTCCAAGTAGCCGGAACTACAGGGGCTTGCTACCATGCCCAGTTAACTTTTGATTTATTTTAGAGACAAGGTCTCACCAAGTTGCCCGGACAGGTCTTGAACCCGCGGGCTCAGGCAATCCACTTGCCTGGGCCTCCCAAAGTGCTGGGATTACAGGCTGAGCCACGGAGCCCGGCTGCCCTATGTTTTAAGATTGACTGGGAGGCTCCACAGAACTGTCCTCTGGAGAGAGAGGGAAGTGCATATCTACTAGCTTACATTCTCGCAAGTTATCTCCAAAGGCTGGGCATGGATTAGGATAGAGCCTTCATGGAACCTTGCCTGAAAGAATCTCCCCCCACCCCCAAGACTCGTCTTTCTAGCAAGGGGCTGCAGGAAGAAGCCTTGCTGGCTGCGATTCTGTTCCAAGCCTACTCTTGGGGGAAGTCCAGCCAGCACTCCAAGGACATTTAGAGGGAAGAGAGGATTTCTGACTTTCAGGAGGGTTTGTGGTGTGTTCTTCTCGAAGGCAAGTTCTCCATTCTCCCTCTGGGACCAAAAAATAACCACAAGAAAATGGTGAGAAGAAGATGAAGTAATTAATTAATCCATGAAATACTTACTGAACATATACCAAGTGTCAAGCGCAGTTCTAGGTTCTGGGAATAGAGCCATTAACAAAGCAGGTGAAAACCCCTGCCCTTGAGGAACTTACATTGCAGTTCTCTAAGAATGGGACACCTCAGAGTTGCCCCCACCCTTTATGTGTGCTTTTCAGTGTGTCCATGGCCCACTGTGAGCTGTGATGCTCTTCCTGTTGGATTTCAAGTCAGGCCTCACAGAAAAGCAAGGGAACCCTGGGAGATGTGCAGGACAGAGAGAAGAACTGACAGAACACCTGGTACCTTCAGTTGGAAGGAGAGCAATTTCTGATGATTAACAGAAGCTTTATTGAACGGCAGTTTGAAAGGAGGAGGAGGAACTTGGTCCTGTGATCTTGACATGTTATTTAACCTTCTCACAGTAGAGAAGAAAGCTACGGTGTATTTCGTGCTTATTCCATGCCAGAACTGTCAGGCACTTTGCATAACTTGACTAAGTTCATCCTCTCAGGCACTCTGCAAGGCAGTTAATATTATACCCCTCCCTCTGCCCCACTGTACAGATAAGGACACAGATTCAGAGGAAGAAGTGACTTACCCAGGATTCTTAGTTGGGAAATGATAGGAATGCATTTGAATCCAGAGCCTTTGTTCTTATCTGTACCCCCTAATGCCCCATATAGTTTGCTGAAGAAAGCCTGCTAGAGGGGGCCAGGGCAACAACAGAGGAGGAGGCAGAGGCTAGGAGAACTGGCCAAGGTGAGAGGTGCTCATGGGGCAATGGGGAGAAGAAATCTAGGTGGGGCCTAAAGATGGGTGAGAATTCTGAGCCTCTCTAAGACAGCATTCTGCAACTGCTTCATCAGAAAACCTTTCTATTGTGGTCCCCTACCTCACTGCAAACCTTTCTGCAGTAAGGGAGGGGCAATCTGAACCTGAGAAAGAGATAGGAGCTAGTTCTCTGAAGATCGTTGCCAGACCATGGAACCAAAGGAGGTGTGAAAGGTGACAGGCCTTCACCTACACCCATGATGACTCATACTCCTTGCCAGATGGGTATCTTATGCAAGTTGTGGGAGTCACTCTCACCCTTGGTTGTTCTGACTATTCCGCCTCCTCATGGCCAATACCAAAAGGACAAATCCCTGGTCCTCCTCCCTAAACCCAGAGCCTTGGCTCAGTGACTCCCAGGCCCAGCCTAAGAGCTCCCGTGGCCAGGACTCCTACCTGGAGAATCACCTCCACTATAAGATCTGAGAGCAAGAGCCACACAGGAGCTTTCTTCTTCCAGGAAGTCCCTTCCCCCAGCCCCCTGCTACTCACTCCCCTATATAATATTCCACGTTAGAGCTCATAAATGCTGCTGCGGGTCCCCAGCCTGATTGAATTTGGAAGCCATTGTTTACAGACGTCTGGCTGTACAGGGGGATTTATTGAATTTTCCATGAAATGTTGCTCCCCTAATGCTGTAAAAGGCAAGCAGCCCACATCAGAGGAGCCCTGTGTTACAGGATCATGTTACCCCGAGATGGAGTGCTTGCTTCAGAGTCGTTGATGCACCAAGCTCTGACTCTGAGCAGGCAAGGGAGGCCGTGGAAATCACTTGTGACCCCTCTCTGGCACCCCAAAACTGGGACTTCTGAGCCAGCCTCTGCTCCTGCACTCCCCTTCCAGTTAGTCTCAAAGCCCTGGAGGCTCCATCTCAAACACCTCTTCCAGATTTCTGCTCCTCTTCAGCCCACCTGCTATGAGCGACTGCATTGCTACAGCAGCCTCTCCAGGCTCCTCCCTGCGGCCCTCTCTCACCTGCTCCACTCCCAGAGTTGTACCCCTTAACACAGATGGCATGGAGGAGGTGTTCAGCAAGTAAATAAGCAAAGGAAGAGAGGGAGGCTAGGTGGAAAGAAGGGAGGAAAGAACCAAAGCGTTCATGAGTATCACAGGTTGAGAGGGACACTTCCTCCAGGGTCCCTGGCATATTAGACCCTAGAAATCTATGAGTCTAACAGCCACCAGGACAGGGAAAAAACCATCACTAGTGGCCCTGCGAGACAGAGCTGAAATGGAGCTGTGTCCTTGTGTGTACCACAAAAATGCAACTGGACCAAGGATTGCCTGTTTTAAAAAATACATTCTGGCTGGGCTCGGTGCCTCAGCCTGTAATCCCGTGCTTTGGGGGGCCGAGGTGAGTGGATTGCCTGAGCCTGAGGGTTCGAGACCCGCCTGGGCAACTTGGCAAGACCTCATCTCAACAATAAATAAAAAAATTAGCCAGGTGTGGTAGCGCGCGCCTGTAGTTCCAGCTACTTGGAAGGCTGAGGCGGAAGGATCGCTGGAGCCCAGCAGGTTGAGGCTGTGGTGACCGGGAGCGGCCACTGCACTCCAGTCTGGGAGACAGAGTGAGACTCCAACTCAGAAAAAAAAAAAAAAAAAACACATTCTCTAAACCCTCATTGCTCCTTGAGCTTCTGTCCCCTTTGCTGCCTCACTGCTCAAAGGCTTATTCATATTTAACCCTTTCCTCTTCTCATCACCAGTTCATCGCTGACGTCTTTGGTCCTTACTTCTTTGGTGAATCTGTTCTCTTAAAGGTTATTCATCCGAATTTCCAAGTCTGAGTTAGCGCTCACCCTTCTTAGCATCTCTTCGGTTAATCCTGCTGTCCACCCTCCTGAAGCCCTTTTCTGCCTCAGCATCTCTTGTCCCACCTCCTGGTTCTCCTTGCAGGCAGCTCCTTCTCTGGCTCTTTGCCCTCCTGCCACCCTAAATAAAAGTAGGTGTTTCCCAGTGTTCTGTCTTTGACCCTCTTCTCTCGGTACACACTTTAATCTGATGAGCTCATCCATTCCTGCAGCTGCAGCTATCATCTTTATTTAGAGGACTCCTGAATATAAAGCTCCAAATCTGACCTCCTGCTGCTCTGGTCCCATTTTTCCAACTGCCTGGTGAATATCTTCAGTGCCGTGTTCCATAGACATCTCAAAATTGAATCCATGATCCAGCCCCCACTCTCATGATAATTCACCTTCAGCAGTCCTTATTTCTGTTGATGACATTGCCGTCCTCTGAATTAACCAGTCATGAGATCTTGAAGTGGTCTTTAGTATGGGCACTGTAGGCCCATATACCTGCTGCATACTGAATGTCTCCACCTGCACCTTTAACACAGTCATGATTACCCTCAACATACAAACACACACATGAACACACAACTTGTTCTCTTTCCTTTATTTCCTCTCTAGCACATACAGCACCGCTATCCTCCTGGGTCCCCAAGTCAGAAACCTAAGCATCCTCACTCTCTTCTATTTTGGCCTCAAATCCCCTCATGTCCTGTCAATCACTAAGCCCTATGGATTCCTTATCATCCCTTATGCATGTCCCCTTATCTCCAGCCCCTGCTACTGACCTACTTCAGATCTCATTTATATTGTCTAAAAATCCTCCCAACTGGTGTTCACCATCCAGTCTTTCTCCCTACCATCCATCCTCCACCCTGCAGCTCACATGATCTTATTAAAAGGTCTAAATACCTGCCTGAAGCCCTCCAATGGCTCCTTGTTGCTCCCAGGATAGCATTCCAGCTCTGTAATGCCTCCCAGCATTTATACATGCAACTTCCTTTGCCTGGGATACTCTCTTCCCCCACACTCTCCATCCTAACCCCTTCATTCAGCCTCTGTTTATTACTTTCCCCATCATTCCTTAAGATCCAGCTCAGAGGTCCCATCCTCTGTGAAGTCTTCCCCATCCCCTTAGGCATAAATGGATACCCTTTCTTTCTACTAAGTCACTACTGTACTTTGTTCATGCCACGATCAGAACAACTATAACACTGTAATGTCTCATATACAAGGTCATCTTTCCCAACTAGATGGTAGTTTATTTGTTTCACTAGCCACAGCACCTAGCACAATGCCTTGCATATAGGAGGATCTCTGGATAATTGCTAAACAAAAGTCTAATTTTTTTTTTTTTTTTTTTTGAGTTGGAGTCTCACTCGGTCATCCAGACTGGAGTGCAGTGGCCGCTCCCGGCCACCGCAACCTCGACCTGCTGGGCTCAGCGATCCTTCCGCCTCAGCCTTCCGAGTAGCCAGAATTACAGGCATGCGCTACCACGCCCGGCTGATTTTTTGATTTATTGTAGAGATGAGGTCTCGCTGCCCAGGCGGGTCTCGAACCCGCAGGATCAGGCAATCCACTCACCTCAGCCTCCCAAAGGCGCGGGATTACAGGCTGAGCCACCGAGCCCAGCTACAAAAGTCAAATTTAAGTGAAGGAGGTACAGTGTACATGAAGAACTTTTCATCTATAAGTGAGATTTTTCTCTCTCCACCTTTTATGCTGTTCTCAAAAGGGGTGCATTCTCTTTCTTGCATCCCCTCATTCTTAGATTGAGTCCTTGGGTTTCCAATAGTAGGAGGTATTCACCAGCCATGGGGTACTGAAGTCTTGGAACTCCCCCCTCGCTTCCCTCCTTGACCAGGCTGACCAGCCTCATGACTTCCCTCTCAGTTCTTCCTCCCCAGTCTAGTGACCCCTTCCTCTCCTTCCTCCCCTTCCTCCCCCTGCCTCTTAACTGGAGGACTCCAATGTAGCTGCGGGGCCTCAAAGGGAAAACAATGGTCCTCCAGAGAGAGCATGTGTTCACCACGTTAGGTAAACATGGAAGCTGCAGGAGCCTCCTGAAGGAGGGGTCTCTAGCCGGGGATGTGGAGAGTCGCACACCAGCCTCTTAGTTGGCAGGCAGACCCATCCTCACCCAGAATAGGGGGAGGGCAGTGGCTCTGAAGAGAAGTAGCAGGACATTGTTTCCTCAGATTTCTTTGGTTTATTTATCCTATGCCTGGGCTCCATCTGTCCAGCCTCCAGAAAGATAAGCAGCAAGGCCTTCAAGCCACCGGAGGAGCCCTGTCCTCAGCCTGCAGCTCTACAAGGACCTGGAGCCAAGCTAAATTGGGAGTTTGCCCCTGCAGGGCAAGTGTGATACTGGGCGAACACATGCATTGTTGGGGGCAGGTGAGATGAGCAGGGATCCAGCCTGATCTCGGAGAGGCATTGCAGAGAGTGGTCCAGGTACAAGAATGCCCCTGGCTTCTCCCCTGAGTTGCTGCTGAAGCCACACACAGGCTCAGGACTAACAGGGCTGTGCAAAACCTTCATTCTACGTTATACTTTGGTGCAGCTCCTGTGGCCCAAGCTTGGGACTGGGACAACGTAAGGCATGAATGTGGGGCATGTCCTGAGCTGCCATGATTTTGCTCTCTACAGAGGTTCCTACTCCTAAGGATATAAAGCAACACTTCTGCATCTCATTAGGTTGTCCTGCTCTCCTAATTTCCCCATTTCTTATTCTTCCATCAGCCCATCATTGATGAGAAGTCCTCAGATTATCCCTTGCACCCAGGGAAGGAAATTTGCCCTGTTCTCCCTGAGTTCTTGCAACTGAATGTTGTCCAGACCTCTGCAAAAGCCAGGCCAGCTGCATGGCCTCCATAACTTTCCCAGCTAATGTTCACCCTGAGACTGGCACACAGGAGACTCCCCCACCAGTGTGTCTCTATAGCCCCAAACATCTCCATAACATCTGCCTCTCTTTGCAGCAGGAGAGGTCAAACCTGCGTCCTCTGGGCTTCTTCTCTGGAGCATTCTTTTTTTTTTTTTTTTTGAGTCAGGGTCTCACTCTGTCACCCAGACTGGAGTGCAGTGGCCGCTCCCGGCCACCGCAGCCTCGATCTGCTGGGCTCTGGCGATCCTTCTGCCTCAGCCTTCCAAGTAGCTGGAACTACAGGTACTACCACACCCGGCTAATTTTTATTTATTTATTTACTGTAGAGATGAGGTCTCGCCAAGTTGCCTAGGCGGGTCTCAAGCCCGCGGGCTCAGGCAATCCACTCACTTCAGCTTCCCAAAGCACTGGGATTACAGGCTAAGCCACCGAGCCTGGCTTCTTTTTTTTTTTTTTTCAGTTGGAGTCTCATTCTGTCGCCCAGGCTGGAGTACAGTGGCACGCTCACAGTCACCGCAGCCTTGACCTGCTGGGCTCCAGCAATCCTTCTGTCTCTGCCTTCCAAGTAACCGGAGCGACAGACACATGCTACCATGCCTGGCTAATTTTTCATTTATTGTAGAGATGAGGTCTCACCAAGTTGCCCGGGCTGGTCTCGAACCCACGGGCTCAGGCAATCAACTTTCCTCAGCCTCCCAAAGTGCTGAAATTACAGGCTGAGCCACCAAGCCCGACCTGATACTGTATTTCTCTTTTTCAATGTAGAATTGAAAAAGCACAGACACTAAAATCAGGAGTATTTGAATTGCCTTCTGGCTCTCCCACTTAAAAACTGTGTGACTTTGAACCTTTGTTTTCTCCTCTATAAAGTGGACTATATATAAAATAATACCGGCTTTATAGGACAGTAGCAGGGATTAAATAAGATATTGTAAGGAAGGTACTTAGTACAATGCCTGACATGTAGTAAGTCTCAATAAATTTTAGATACAGATTAACAGAAAAATTATAATACCGACCCCTCACTCAGCTTCCCCTAATGTGGACATCTTACATCGCCATGATGCATTTATCAAAACTAAGAAATTGCAGTGGCATATGCCTGTAATCCTAGCACGTTGAGAGGCCAAGACAGGAGAATCGCTTGAGCCTAGGAATTTGAGACCAGCCTGCGCAACATAGTGAGACCTCATTTCTACAAAAACACAAAAGTTGGCTGGGCTCGGTGGCTCAGCCTATAATCCCAGCACTTTGGTAGTCCAAGGCGAGTGGATTGCCTGCGCCCGAGGGTTCGAGATCCATCCAGGCAAATTGGCAAGACCTCGTCTCTACAATAAATGGGTGTGGTAGCGCGTGCTTCTGGTTCCGGCTACTTGGAAGGCTGAGGGGGAAGGATCACCAGAGCCCAGCAGGTCGAGGCTGTGGTGGCCAGGAGTGTGCCACTGCATTCCAGTCTGGGCAACAGAGTGAGACTCCAACTAAAACAAAAAACAAAAAAAACTCACACACAAAAGTTAGCCACACACGAGGAAGGGGGCAGTGGAAGGACTGCCTGAGCCCAGGAGGTTGAGACTGCAGTGAGCCAGGATCACACCACTGCACTCCAGCCTGGACGACAGAGTGAGACCCTGTCTCAAAATAAATAAATAAATAAAATAAAAACCACTAATAAATTAACACTGGTACAATGTTACTATTTAACTAGGCTATTAAACCACGATTAATTAAACAACAGACTGTATTCAGATTTCCCCAATTTTTCCATTGATGTCCTTTTTCTATTCCAGGATCCATCCGGGACACTATGTTTCATTTGTATCATGTTTTTTCCACTTACCATTTTATCATGAGCATCTTCTAATTCCATTAAGTATGTTTCCAAAACCTTTTTCTTACGATGTTAAAGAATTATAAGCCGGGCTTGGTGGCTCAGCCTGTATTCCCGTGCCTTTGGGAGGCTGAGGTGACTGGATGGCCTGAGCCCGTGGGTTCAAGACCCGCCTGGGCAACTTGGCAAGACCTCATCTCTACAATAAATCAAAATGAGCCAGGTGTGGTAGCATGCACCTGTAGTTCCAGCTACTCAGAAGGCTGAGGCGGAAGGATCGCCGGAGCCCAGCAGGTCGAGGCTGCGGTGGCCGGGAGTGGCCACTGCACTCCAGTCTGGGCAACAGAGTGATACTCCGACTCAAAAAAAAAAAAAAGAATTTTATTGTTCAGTGCATTAAAAATATATTTGAATATTCTTTGATGAGTATTTAGATGGTTTCTTTCTTCCTTCTCTCTTTTTGTTATTGTTTTTTGGTTTTGTTTTTGAGTTGGAGTCTCACTCTGTCGCCCAGACTGGAGTGCAGTGGCCGCTCCCGGCCACCGCAGCCTCGACCTGCTGGGCTCCGGCGATCCTTCCACCTCAGCCTTTGAAGTAGCTGGAACTACAGGCGTGTGCTGCCACGCCTGGCTAATTTTTTATTTATTGTAGAGACGAGGTCTCGCCAAGTTGCCCAGGCGGGTCTCGAACCCACGGGCCCAGCCAATCCACTGACCTCAGCCTCCCAAAGTGCAGGACTACAGGCTGAGCCACCAAGCCCGGTGTTATTGTTAATAACACAGATGAACATTTAAAAACATGCATATTTTTGAGAATTTTCTTAGGTTAGGGTTCTAGAAAAGAAATTATTGGGTCAAAAGATATGAACTTTTAAAAAGCTGTTGATACATATTGATAGACTGCTTTCCAGAAGGCTTATACCAGTTCACAATCTCATCATCAGTGACTGATTATACCCATTTTCTTAAACCATCATCCACATTATCAATTTTTAAATCTCTACTAATTTGATTAGCCAAGGGGAAAAAAAACAACCTTCTGCATTACTGTAGCAGCCTCCCATTGGTCTCCCTACCTCCGGTCACCTTGCACATCACCACTAGGTTATACATCCTAAGACTACTGTTTTACCATGTTGCTTCTTTGCTCAGAGTCCTTTAATCCTGCTCCCCCACTTGCCTACATAAACTAGAGCTCCTGAAGCTGCCGTTCCCACAAGCTAAGCCTTGTATCTTGTCTCCTCCTAACATGTATCTCATGGAGGTGGTTAGCAGTCCGCTCCCCAAGGACCTGACTCTGAGTGGAAGTGATTTGATGTGTGCCAGTGGAAACCATTGCCCCTCGAGTGCCTGGGAAATGCCACGAAAGCACACACAGCCAGTTATTGAAGCAGGAAGTACTGAGGCTACATGCTCGGCTCTGATAAACCTCATCCAAGACTATCTCAGAAAAAGGAGCTCTGGTAGCAGGCTCAGAACTTGTGGGCATGGAGACTCCAGATCCTTGCAATGGCTTCACTTAGGCTGTCCTCAGACGTGTCCATGTCATCATATCCTCATGAATGAAATGAAAATGAGGTCATCTTTGACCTCCTGCTCCTCCTCTTCCTTTGCTCCTTATCTCCCTAGTCACCTAAGTGGGAAATGGTAGCAGTCTCTGACTCTCCTATCTTCCTATCTCCCCAAGATCTAATCACTCACTAGTTCATATCCCATCAAGTCTCACTGTCCCTGTCCTAGTCCAGGCTACTGTATCAGCCTCTGAAATGTCTCCCTGCTTCTTTCTTGCCTCTTCCAATCCATTCACCACACTGCAGCAGTTACGTCAATACAAATCTGACCTTTACCCTCCTCTACTCAAAAACTACCAGTTTTGACTTTCCATTGATCTCAGAACAAAACCTAAACTTCCTAATACAGCCCAGAAGGCCATATGTGATCAGATCTCTACCACTTTTCCAGCCAAATCTCTCACCACTCTTCCCCTTGAGCTACAAATTCCAGCCCTGCTGAGCTACTTTCAGTTTCCCAAGGCACCACATTCCAACTCCTCTCTTTGCACATGCTGTTCCCTCCTTCTTCTCCCTATCTTTCTTCCCCTGTCAACTCCAAGATTTCCTTCAGATCTTAGCTTAGACTCACGTCCTCTGGGAAACCTTCTCTGTCCACCCCCCAAGATTAGGAGAGGTGCCACTTTTGTGTATTTCCACAGCACCCCATACTCACCTCTGTAATAAAGTTATCTTATTATCATTGCCTACTTACTTGTAAGTCTGTCTTTCCAACACAATTGGGTGATTAGTGAGACCAGGATTATATTTTGTTTACTGTTTGCTGTATCCACGGTGCCTAGCATTGCATCCTGAACATGATAAGTGCTCCACAAATATTTGCTGAGTGTAAGAATGAGTGGATGAATGAATGTTCTATGCCATCTAACTACCCAGTCATGACATTTTCTGAGTCTCAATTTCTCTCTCACTAAAAATAAGATAACTTTTTTTTTTAGACAATGTACTCTCTACAGAGCTATAGAAATGAACCCCTAACTAGAGCTATGAGAAGCTGCCTAGGTCAAGGGTATGAGATTAGATTTCTGGTGGTTTCTCTACAGTCTGCCCATCAACCCAACAGGAAGAGGCACCTATTAATACGGTATTGAAAGACTCATGAGCCGGGCTCGGTGGCTCAGCCTGTAATCCTGCACCTTTGGGAGGCTGAGGTGAGTGGATTGCCTGAGCCTGCGGGTTTGAGACCTGCCTGGGCAGCGAGACCTCATCTCTACAATAAATCAAAAAATCAGCCGGGCATGGTAGCGCACGCTTGTAATTCCGGCTACTCGGAAGGCTGAGGCAGAAGGATCGCCGGAGCCCAGCAGGTCGAGGCCGTGGTGGCCGGGAGCGGCCACTGCACTCCAGTCTGGGCGACCAAGTGAGACTCCAATTCAAAAAAAAAAAAAGAAAGACCCATGATAGACAAAGTAGGCTGGGACTGATGAGAAGTTTCTAGAACAAATATATCTATCTCTGAGGACGCCTACTGTACTAGTCAGGATTCTAGCAAGAAACAGGGGAGCTGTTACCACCCTAGGACTGAAGGAGTACATACCAGGAAGAACTGTCTGTCACTCTGACCATGGCTGCAGTAGGAGCTGTGACTTTCGGTAGAGAATGCTAACCCATGGCAGGTAGAAAAGGAGCCAGGGCAAAAATCATCCCAACTGCTTCTCTCCTCCTACTCTCTATGTCCTCCCTGTGTTGATCCCATAGGAATCCTGAGGGCAAGGGGGCTTGGCTGAGGCAGTCGGCAGAGTTCAGCTTCCAGGGTACAGATCAAGATGGAGATGGGTGATATGTGAATCTACAAGGGCAAACAGATATCCACCCAGCCCCTAGTCCTGAGAGTGGAGGAAGGATGGAGGCCAGAAGAGCTGTGTCTCCTTGTCCTCCCAGGCTTCACCCAGGATAAAGAGCAGGTACCTTGGAAGAGGCAAAGTCCAGAACGAGGGGAACCTGGTGGGCATTGAGGAAGGACTTGGCCAAAAAAGTGAAAAACTCTTACCACTGTTTAGGGAATGTTCTTCTCATCTACCCTTTCACCTCTGCTATCTTACTCCTGTGGCCTAGTCCTGGGTCCCAAACCAAGACAGAATAGGAATCCTGGCAGGTATTTCAAGATTATACTTTCTGATCTATTCATACTCAACAAAGCTGTCTGTCCCAGAGATCTGAGAACCTGTCAATAGCTTCCACAGTGTGTATAGAGCAAAAATTCCCAATGTCAGACCCAAGGACAGGAAACAGTTGGACTGAAGGGATACCCATTGATTTGGGGCTTGGAATCAGCTGAGAAGAGGGTGGAGAGTCAGTAAGAGAGATCCACCTTTTCCCTAGAAATCATGTGAGGCAAACCTGTGGAAATAGTGGACCCAGTACCCTGTAGCAGAGCATCTCCTTGCATGCAGCCAGGTGGGGAGCCAGTCTAAGTCCCAGCTGCAATTTCGTGGCAAGCAGGTAGAAGGCCTTTCCAGCTCACCTTCCCCACCACCTCTTCACTCTGTTTTGGACTCTTCATCTCCATTGTTTCCATTGTTCTAGCTCAGACCTATTTTCATCCTTCCTCTTTTCGCAATAGCTTCCTAGCTAGTTTCTCTACCAACAATTCTGATTCCCTAACTTCTCCTGCACACTGTTTCAAGAGAGATATTTCTAATCTACAAATCCAGTTATGTCTTCTCCCTTCCTTAACTCTCTTCAATGGCTCCTTTCTGCTTCTAGGATCCACTCCAGACTCTTTAGCATAGCGTTCAAAGTCCTCGTGATCTGACCTCACCTCCCTGCCCAGTCTCAGCTCCTGTGGCTTCTCTATGCATACCCTAAATTCCAGCTATACTGAACTTACTTCCTTTGAAAGTATCCATTTATTCTACCTTTCTGCCTTTGCACATAGCATTCCCTTTGCCTAGAATCTCACTGTTCCTTCATCTGCCTGTTGAACTACTCATCTTCCAAGACCCAGTTAAAGCAACACATCCTCCTTGAACCCTTCCTTGATGTTGGCTGATTATTTCCTCCTTTGTGTCCTTACCCAGAACATATTTCTATCACCACACCATTTTCTAATGATCTGTCCACGTTTTTCTCCCCTACCAGTTTATGAGCTTCTTAAAGAAAGGTACTGTATTACCCTAGATTTAGCCCAGTGCCTGGCACATAAAACATGCTCACTAGTCTGTGAGGCATGATCTGAATGAACAAATGACTCCCCTCTCTATCTCAAAACCTGGCTGCTGTCTTCTGGTATACCCACCCTTTTTAAAATTCAACTCTTTCAGACTGATTGGACCTACTTCTCCTTCCCTCTCTTGTCTCTTCCCGGCTGCACCTGGTGTTCATTTTTAACCAAAGTTCTCTTCTTTACAAATGTGGCTGGATAGGGAGGGGTACCCAAGGAGCTCACTGTATGACTGAGCTGAATGTCCTTGCCCACTGAAAACATCAGGAGGCCAGAAACAGCAAAAACAATCCCTGTGCTAATGGGGGACCATGGGGCCTCATTCTGCATCTCTCTAGAGGCTGAGCTGGAGGAGCTTCTTTCTGCTTAGCTCAGAAATCCACCAGTTATTTTGAGTCTTAGATTTGAGAGCTACTAGAATCTGCCGCTTTCCCTCTGAGGATCTGATTGTCATAGGATCATGAGGGCCTTGCCTTAGAAATCCTGACCCTGCTTTTGTTCCCCATAGGGTAGACCAGACTGCCTTTTGCTGTTCGTTTGACGCTGATCTCTTCTTTTTCACTATCTTTCACTATCTCCTCTTTGTCCCTTCCCTCTCTTCCACCTCATCACTGTACTATAATCTACACCTAATCATATCCTCTATTTTTCAAACCACACACCCCTCCAAATCTTGAGACTTGTCATTCCCTCTTTCTGGGATGAGTTTATTTCCTTTTCTACCTGCTAAAAACTGACTTGTTCTTCAAGGCCCACTTCAAACATCACCGTCTCCATAAAACCTTTTTGATCCCTGCTCCAAACTTTGCAGAATCTCTCCTTTCTTTGCCTGCCCATAGTCTCCTGCATTTTTCTTACAGCACTCACTACGTCCATCATGTGTTGACAGTGTTCTTTCTAATCCCCTTATAAAAATGCGAGTTTCTGGATAGAAACTGTTCATATTTACATCTGCACAATGCTTTGCACATAGTAGGCATTCTATGAATGTTTATTGTATTGCACTAAAATACCTTGAAAACCAGAATCATCCATATGCATTCATTCATTCACTGAGCAAACCCTGTTAAGGGATATATATGACTGTGTCTTTCATAAATTTGTCCAAATACTTTTCTATTCATTTGTGTTTTCTGTGAGATCCACCACTTGCGATAATGAATTTCTTAAGTACACTAGACATTGCATAAAATAGCAATCACTTTTATTCATCCCAAGTGTGCTCATGTTTCAAAGCAAGCCTACTTTGCCTACAGTTCTGGGATTTTGTGAATAAGTCTCTAGTCATCTTCTCTACACCATTTGTGATTTCCTTCGCGTACCCCAGCAGCCTTCCCATTTCCAGACTTGAGAGTGAGTCATTTAGTCTTTCCTACTAAGGAGGTTATGCACCCCCTGGCTCTTCTCCAAGACAGGACCGAATGACACAGTTGAGCCCTGCAGGTAGGCCTGCTCCAGCTGGACACCTCGAAGAGTATGTTCTCCTTCTTCTTTTATATCCTATTCACAGTTCCCTTAGCCTTTTGGCCAACAGCCTCAGGGAACTGTCTAAATGAAGAAGGATTTCCAGGTCTTTTGCCAGAACCGTGGCTGACCATGCAGAGTTGAGCACTGGAGAGGGGGTTTTGATGTGTTCATCACAAAAGGCATTGCCTTGCACTTGCCCACATTTAATTGAGTCTGTACCCTTTTGCCCTGAAGTCTTCCTGCCAATGAAATCCAGAAGGATGCTGGGGAACAGCATCTATGGCCCGTCCCCCACCACTTATACTTATGCACACCAAGGGCCATACCTTTGGCTGGATGCCTGGGGCTCTTTTCCTGCACCAAGTGAAATATCAGAATCTCTTCCGTTACTCTTGGTCTGTCTAATTCAATCAGACACAAAATGTATAAGACTCTTTCTAAGCCTCCAAGGACCTCCTAGTAGGCTTGGGGGTGGGGGTGGGGGAATAGGCACATATGACCACCATTAGTAGTAGTATCTATTGCTTATTGAGCATGTCGGATATGCCAGGTACTTTACATACATCCCTTATATTGAGTATCAAGTTTAACTCTTACAACAGCCCTGCAAGGTGAGTATTTAATCCCCCTTTTACAGACAAAGATACGAAGACACAGAGAGATTAAATAACTTCCTCAAGATCACTAGCTAATAAGTTCACAGAGCTAGAATTCAGACCCAGGTGTGGTTTGCTCCAAAGCCTATGTCCTTTGCCACTACATTATGTGATCTCATCATATAACAATTAACACAACATGTAATAGCCCTGGTGAAAGTGATCAGTTATTGGACTGTTCTGGTCTCTCCCAGGTTGCCTGTCATCTGCCTTAACCTCATTTTTTCAGACCTTAGCTTAAACCTCATTTCTTATAGGAAGCTTTCTCCAGCCCTTGTTATTCATTCCCATCACATCTGTCCTTGTCCCTCACAGATTTTTTTTTTTTATTTCTTGAGTCAGGGTCTCACTCTGTCTCCCAGACTGGAGTGCAGTGGCATGGTCACCGCTCACTGCAGCCTTAACCTCCTGGGCTCAGGCGATCTTTCCACCTCATCCTCCTAAGTAGCTGGGACTACAGGCACATGCCACCACACCCAGCTAATTTTTTGATTTTCTGTAGAAATGAGGTCCACTATATTGCCCAGGCTGGTCTTGAATTCTGGGCTCAAGCAATCCTCCCACCTTGGCTTCCCAAAGGGCTGGGATTACAGGCGTGAGCCACTGCACTCAGCCCCTCACAGCTGTTATTTAGGCAACTGTTTATGTAATGCTTTCCTTTCCTACTAGAAAGCAAGTCCATGAAGACAGGGACACTTACAACTTTGTTCACTATTTTATTCCTAATGCCTAGTCTAGTGTCTGACATATAGTAAGTGCTCATTAAACTTGCCTTTCTCAGATTGTCTCCCTCATGGAGCTTCACTTGCTTTCCAACCCTCCCCTACTCCCCTGCTTAGGACAGAAAATCAGGCAGCCTTCCTCTGCCATCTCTACCTTGCCTCCAGAACTTCCTTCAGTGATGTCAGCTCCAACATACCCCAGCCCCAGTCCTCAGCCTTCTAGTCTCTTGGCCGTTCCAGGAGTTTTATTTGCACTTCCATGCTGTTCTGTGGAAGCAGGGCTTCCCCTTAGCCCCAGCAGGGCAGGTGCTGACAGGAGCAGCCAATAGTCAGGATACCAGGTTTCCCTTTGCTAAGCTTTTTCCTGGGAATGATTTAAGGCCCTGAACAGATAAGTGAAGAGCAAACCCGCAATGAAGTCAGCACTCTGCTTATTAAGTGGAAAAAGCTGTGCTCGGCTTATTGAAATGTTCATTAGACAGATATATAGAGATGAGAAGGAGGGAGGGAGGGCAGGCAGCGCCTCAGGATCAGGCCTAGCTCCAGCGGGCGAAGCAGGGGGCATCTCAGGGGAGATTTCAGTCCAGCCCAGGAGAAAAAGGAGGGGAGTTGGAGCAGGTAGGCAGTGCCTGTTAGGAAAAGGGGGCCACAGCCCTGATACGCAGGAGGAAGGGGGCCTGCCGGGCCTGTGAGGGAGCTTTGCCAGCTGAAGCTGCTAGCTCCGTGGGGCAGTAGCTAGAGGGGACTTGGCCCACTTTAGAGAATGTCCGCTTCTCTAGATCAGTGTCACTCTCTTTGTCCTTGGAACATACTTTCTGACCACTCTGGGGACAAGAGGGAAGAATAGGCCTGTCTGTACAGAGAAGTGTGGTGAAGCTGCACCACAATGGCCTCTCTGAGGGAGTCTTCTCTTTGACAGAGCCCCCACTTTCCTGCCTACAGCTCCATGAGCTCTGAGCTCCCCCCAGGAAGGGCTTTTCCTTGGGTAAGGACCGAGGCTTACCGAGGGCTCCCTCAGACAGGCAGAGCCACGGCTCCTTCAGCACCTCCCAGTTCCCTGGCTTCTGCCCTCCTCAGTGCCTAGCCAGGCAGCCCTGGCAGAGCTTGGAGCTCTGGGTTGGGGTGGCCTTGAAAAAGCTGCAGCCACTTGATGACAGTGTCCCTGCCTAAGACAAGGTGAGCGAATGCTTCCGGTGAGTGGAAACTAGGTCTAGATCATTCTATGTCTCCAGCACCAACATAGAACCTGTCCCACACAAGGGCTTCTTATATATGTGTTAGCATGTGGCTGATAGAATGATGGAAAATTCTGCCCCTCTCCCGATTCAGATATTGGAAGGGGGAAGAATCATGATGTGACTGGAGGGGCAGACACTGTTTCCCAAACAGCCGTGAGATTTTCCAGTGTCTTAGATTCTTTCTTGCTTTCATCAGTTTGGCTCCTGGAGGTAGAGGGGATGGTGACCAAATGGATAAGAGAAAGACGGTGGAAGCATCTGTGTGGACAGAACATTAAACAATCTTTAGAGTTTCATGGTGTTTTCACAGGTTCTTATTTAACCTCATTCATTTATTCAGTCAACAGGTGTTGACCTCCTACCACCTGCCAGGCTCTGTAGGAGCACTGGAGTTACCTCAGTGAGTGAGACCGACGCTGTCCCTCCCCTTGTGTAGCATATAGCCTTGTGCAATGTAAACGTCATAACAATTCTTCATTAATTCTTTCGTTCAGCAAACAGTGATGCCAAGCTGGACTCCTGGGGATGGAGAAATGAATCAGACATGAATCCTGCCCTAGAGAAGTTTACAGTCTATGAGGTACCTGTACAAGTAAATAGATGATTATGAAACAGTGTGATAAATGCACTGAGTGAACCCAGCCCAAGAGGTTAGGCAAGCCTTCCTGAAGATGTATAAGCTGAGTCTTTAAAAAGGAACGTAAGTTGTCTGAGCACGGTGGGTCACGCCTATAATCCCACACATTGGGAGGCTGAGGTGGGAGGATTGATTGAAATTAGGAGTTCGAGACAAGCCTGGTCAACATAGCGAGACCTCATCTTTACAAAAAATACAAAAATTAGCTGGACATGGTAGCGCATGCCTGTAGTCCTATCTATTCCAGAGGCTGAGGCGAGAGAGGATCATTTAAGCCCAGGAATTCAAGGCTGCAGTGAGCCGTGTTTATGCCACCGCACTCCAGCCTGCACAACAGAGCAAGACCCCATCTCTCTAAAAAAACTTCACTTGCAGTGAAGTGAAGGGGAAGGATCACCTCAGCAGTGATGCAGAAGAGGGGTTGTCTAGAGGAGTCTCTCAGTGGACTAAGTGAGAGATGGTACCATCAGACTAGGGCAGTGGCACTCAGAAGGAGAGGTGGGAGTGGATCAGATGGCTCTGCAGGGGCTTTGAACATGGCTTGACCTGCTAGATACAGGAAACAGACAAGGAGGCGTCCGTTTCATAAGAGAGAGAGGCGGCACAGGAATGCCTCATCCAGTGGACCCAGAGCAGTGCAAGGAGTCCAGGTCTCCGCAGGAAGCTGTGCCTGCTGAAACCCACATGGCAGTGGTAGTCCCTGGCCGTGATGCTGAGGCTGCTGACGCCTGCTCCCAGGCCTTGATGACTCCATTTCCCAGCTCCCTCCCTCTGCCTCGCTGACTTTGGAGGTGATTAGTAATAAAACTTTAACAAGCATCCATAGGTGCGTCTCCTTGTCACTTTTATGAGGCCATTTCCTGAGCAAAGATATAGGAGCGCCTTCAGTCTCTCCTAGCCACGTTGTTGCTGCCACCATTTCAGTGTCCGCCTCAGCCTCAGCAGGTCCCAGATAGCTGCAGAGGCCAAGTGGGGGGTGCCTAGAGGAGACTGGAACATTCTTAACTCAAGGAAGCCCAAAAACGCAGGCACAGCTCCTGGTATGCCCCCAAGGGCACAATTGGAAATTGTTGCTGGGAAGCCTGGAGCCATTTTGATTGCCTGGGCCGTTATAAATCGGAGGGCGCCAAGCTTCCCTCTTCCTCTCCTCTATCTAGCGTGTCCCCTTCCATCCTCATCCTAGAGTTTTGCTTTCATACTTCATTTGATCAGTATGTATTTATCCAATACCATCAGAGATGAATCTGGAGATCCAGTCAAGAATTATGCTTGCTCCCTGCCCTGGGGGACCTGGGAAACTGAATAGGGCTGGGAAACAGCAGACACTACCAAGGAACCAAAATCCATTGTGACAGAATTTTCTTTTCTTTTCTTTTCTTTTGAGTTGGAGTCTCACTCTGTCACCCAAGCTGGAGTACAGTGGCGTGCTCACAGCTACCGCGGCCTCGACCTGCTGGGCTCAGGTGATCCTTCCGCCTCAGCCTTCCAAATAGCCAGAACTACAGGCGCGCGCTACCATACCCAGCTAATTTTTAATTTTATTGTAGAGGCACAGTCTCGCCAAGTTGCCCAGGCTGGTCTCAAACTCGCAGGCTCAGACAGTCCACTCTCCTCGGCCTCCCAAAGTGCTGGGATTACAGGCTGAGCTACCGAGCCCGACAATGACAGAATTTTCAAAGGCACCAATGAAGTGCTGTGGTGGTAACCCAGAGTGTAGAGCACTTCATGACGCCAGGGGACTGGGAGGAAGCTGGGGAATGCTTCTCCAAGGAGACAGCAGACTTGGACCGTGTTGACTAAGAAAAAAATCTGTGTTAGCTGGGCTGAGGAAAGGCATTCCCTTGTTCCTGTCGAGGTCCTAGGTCCTTGAGGCAAGGCCGGGCTGAGCATGTCCTGGTAGAGCCTCTTCTGACCAGGCCAGGCTGAGGCTGAGGCAGGGCCTGCTGAGCTGGTGGCAATCCCACTGCAGGAGGTAACTAAAGTGGCACAGTGATTCTGATAGAAAGGGACTCTATTCACCACAGCTGAGGACTTGAGTCTGCCTTACTTTCCTCCCCTAGGCCTGAAGGTACCTGTTTCAAGACCATCCAAGGGAGTGGGGCCAGGTGAACAGGAAGAGGGGAACTGCATTTGCTACTGTTGACTTCTCCCTCATTCTTGAAATTCTCTGACCTTGGGTTCTGTAACACTGTTGTTTACCATAGTATTAAAGGACAGACTGGTTTCAAATCTTAGCTCCTAAATTGGAATCCCTAATAACACCCTAGGCAAGTTGCCCTCTCTGAACCGGTTTTACCATCTGTAAAATAGAGATAATAGTACCAACTTCAAAGGGTTTTTGTGCTGTTCGGATGAGATCACAACTGTTAGGTGCCCAAGACAGCCTTGACAGGAAACTAACTACTTTCGTTTGTTTTCCTCCTCCACCCTCATCTTTCCCTACCTCTCTGATTGTTTCTTGTTCCTGGGCTCCTTTTCTTCCAAAAGCCCCTAAGTGCTCCCCAAAGCTGGTGTCTTCCAAATCTGTACCTTCTCTTCATACCTCTCTCCTGAGTTAGAGACCCACATTTACAGCTGCCCACTATATTCAGTTCAGTTCAACAGTTATTAGATACCTATCCTGTGAGAACTCTGCTGGCCCCTGTGGATTCAGAACTGGTACCTGCCTTCAAGGACTTCGAATCCTGTAGAGTTTTACCCAGTGGCCCCAGTTTCTTCTGTGAAGTTATAATTGAGGTCATCTGCTAAGAGTGGTGGGAGTCGGGGATGAATGGGGAACCAGAGAGTGTTAACTGTTAAAAATAGCTGTAAGAGAAATATTTCTCAAATTCCCCTCTCCCTTCCACCTTGTTAATGCCACCCTTGTTCAGATCACTGTCATCTCTTGCCTGGACTATTGCAATAGCCTTCTAACTCAGTGGTTTTCAACCTTGGCTAAATGTTGGAATCCCCTAGTTAAGTGGAACTTTTTAAAAAATATCTGAAGCCTGGATCTCTCCACAGAGATTCTGATTGAATTGATCCCAATGAAACCTGGGCATCAGCATTTTTAAAACTCCCCAGTTAATTCGATGGTGCATTCAAGGTCAAGAAGCACTATTCTATTTTCCTGCCTCTGTTCTCATCCCTATGAATCTGTTGCCAACACCACACGTTGTCAGGGGAGCCTTATACGTCTAGTCATATCGTTCCCTTGCTTACCTGCCCTTTAGATTGTTAGTTCCTCCAGGGAACATTACCTGAATCAACTCTGTATCCCCAGCACCTAGCATGGGGCTGGGCCTTAGAAGTGCTTGGTCAGCATTTGGTGAATGAATGAATGAGTGGGTGAACGAATTAATCAACCAGTCGTCAATAAACTAGCAGATAGATGTTGGTTCTGTGCCTAGGAATATGTTGAATGATAGTAGTTCACCACTGAACCAAAAGAATAAGGCCAGTTAGGTACCCGATCTGGAAGCCTGGAGAGAAAGCGGGGGAGGGAGGGAGGAAGGAGGCAGCGAGAGGTCAGAAAGGCAGAGTTTCCTGAGAGGTGAATTATCAGAGGGACCACCATGGGTCGGGCAAGCACCTCAGTCAGGGAGTAATGGAGTTAGGAAGGAAGGCCCAGGCAGAGCCAGAGGGAGCCACGGGAGCCGCTTAATCTGCCCCCAGGAAGTGCAGGCTGGGGACAGCGGGCAGGAGGCAGCAGGCCCATTCCTCAGCGGCTAATGCCCCTAACCTAACACAATTACCCCTTCCTTCTCCCTCAGCCCAGGCAAGGGGGAGGTTGCATGGAGGGCAAGCATGCCCCGCAGCTGGGAGGATGGGGGCATGGCTAGAAATCCAATCAGGAGTTCCACTTTAGTATTAGCTGAGCTACCCATATTAGCTGAAGGGGTTTGCTGAAGTGGGAAAGAGATGTTGTTGGAAGATCTGTGAAGCTCCCCACCCCTGACCCCATCCCCTGCCCCTCCCTGGGGGCAAATGGGACTTGATCTGGGAGACTCCTATCCCTACCCCGCAGCCCAGTCCTTCTGCCTGCAGCCTTCCCTCTCCTCTGAAGTCAATTTGCTAGACTGGAATCCTACCTAGGGGCTGGCCCCCGTTGCTGCTGCTCATTCCCCACCTCAGCCTCTCACCCTCCCTCTCTGCTCCACATTGATATAAATGGAGGCTCTGGCTGCCTTTAAATAGTCCGATCTATCAGAGGGGCACACGCTGCCCATAAATCTGCCGGGGCTGATGGCTCCCTAAGTGGACTGATAGGAGCTATTTCCGGCAAGGTGTTCAGTTACTCTGCCCCTCCCATCCCTCCCCCTAGTTTGCCCTTCCCCAGGGGCAGGGACCCTTTTTGTCATCTGGTAATTGGCATTTTTTCACTTGCACTTGGTCCTACAGAGGGAGTGCAGCGCCCAGCCCAGCCCCTAACCGGATTAGCATTGGCTTTCAGAGAAAGTCCCTCTGGAGTCGACCTTCCAGTTCAAGAGATCAAGATCGAGCTGTTGGTTCAACAAGAAAGGGGGCTGAGGTGGGAGGCGGGTACCCAGGGGAGCCAAGACTAAGTGTGAAGGGAGGGGGTGAATGAAGTCCCCAGCCCCTATCCAGCTAAACCTGCCTGTTTCCAAGGCCCCAGCCTATGGAGCATGGGAGGGACCAGAAGACAGGCTCTGGAGTTAGGGGTCTCCATCCTGGCTGCCAGAGTTCATCTCCCTTTCCTCATCAAGGCTGCCTTGGGCTAGCCTTGAGCATTCCTTTCCTAGAAATGGCCCAGTTTTGAATGGGGGAATAGAAGTCTGAGACTGGTATGGGGCTTCTCCAGACAATGGTATGGATCTGAAACAGAAGCTAGAGAAGCCTCAGGGCCAGCTGTTATACAGTAGGGGGTCTGGTGGAGGAGCACATACATTACCCTAATTTAGAAGGCAGCTGCTAATGGATATATTTCCCTGAAGGAGCAAGAAAAGACCTCTGGAGGCTGGGTCCTGCTTGGGGAGACACAGAGATGCCCTTGGAGGTCACCTAGGTGACCTGTGGTCAAGAGGCCACTTGGAGATCATCACTAACATAGCTCTATTTCCCATCCCATCACCCTATTGTTTTCAGGGGACAGAAGGCTGAGCCAGCCTAGTTATACAGGCCCAGGCTCTTGCCCCTGCCAAGGACTTCTAGAATATTCCTGCTAAGGTTCTTGCATCTAAAGAGGAGGAAAAGCCAGAGATGGTGAAGGTCAGAGAAGAGCTGCTGGAGAATTACTCCTGGAATTTGTCCACTAGTCAAGCTTCTCTTCTGAAATCTGGGTTCCTGGAAATGGGACCAAATTGGGGGGAGGTGTCAGTGTAAGAGGCAAGATCTAGTAGGCCCTTATCAGGATGCAGGTGGAGGGATGTTCTTTCTCATGAACTTTGGTTAAGGAGCCAGGAAGAGTACAAACAAAAGGCTTGGAAGAGTATTATTTTGAGCAAAAGCAAGACTTGCTTATTACAGTGAGCCCATTTCTTACCAGCTGTTGGGGATAACGACATAGCAAGAGAATGAAAGGAAGGGCATGTGATGAGATTCTTAGCTGTGTGGGATCCTGGGGCAGGGACAAGCCAGAGTCTTAGAACCGAAGGAGACCTTTCCTCCTGCTCCAGGGAAGGGGCTGAGCAGTCCAGAGCAGTGGCAGACAGAAATCCTATGAAGATGCCAAGAATGCCCAATACCACGACAGCTGTGAGGTCATCAGTAGCACTTCACAAGTGATCTTTCAGGAGACTTGGCGAGAGTCTCCCCTTTCTGAGGTGGAGTTGGGTGGGGGAATGCTTTCGTTTAGGAGCAATCCGAAGAGATTGTGAAGCAGCCACCAAGACCCCAGGGATGGCCTCACAGAGCATAAGCAGTTGCTCTCTCTCTCTCCCTTCATTCATTCATTCATTTGCTCATTCATTGCACTCTTGCTATCATCAACTGCATAACCTGCCTGGTGCTGGTGTCTGAGACCAGGAAATTAACTGGTCCTGTTCTTACCTTCACGGAGCTTACATTTCATGGGGAGAAAGAGACTTGTGAGCAGATAGAGGTCCCTAGTGAAAACCAGCCTGGGGGGCCCCAATCTTACCCTGAAGCTCCAGATTCCACGTAGACTCCTGGACTTTCCCATTTGTTTGGCCTTCAGTCTCCTCAGATGCAACTTGTCCAGAGTTGAACTTTGTGGTCCTGCCTCCGAGTCAGCTCCCCATTCAGTGCCCCTAACTCAGTGGATGCATCACAGAAATCAGCACTGAGTAACCACAGCTGGATTCTGGTTCATCCTAGATTCCCTCTTCTCCCTCAATCTCCACATCCAACTAGTAACCCATCAGAGTGTCCCTTTTAACAATGTAGGTGACACTCTGCCACTCCTCTGCTGAGAATCTTCTGGTGACAATTCCTTTCATTCAGGGTAAAGTCCTTACTGTGACCATAAGGCTCTGCCAGAACTGCCTCCCTCGGCCTCCCTACATTCACTTTTCCCCACCTCACTCTGCTGCAGCTACACTAGCCACCTGACAGCTCCTCAAACATCCAATAATGTACACTTACTATGAAAGAGGCATGTGCTACTTACATGTATTATTTCACATAGGGATTTGTGCACCTGTTGTCTTTCCCACCTGTGATCCTGAGTGCACTGAATTTATCATAATTCTTTTTTTTTTTTTTTTTTTGAGTTGGAGTCTCACTCTGTCACCCAGACTGGAGTGCAGTGGCCGCTCCCGGCCACCACAGCCTCGACCCGCTGGGCTCTGGCCATCCTTCCTCCTCAGCTTTCCAAGTAGCTGGAACTACAGGTGCACGCTACCATGCCCAGCTAATTTTTGACTTTTTGTAGAGATGAGGTCTCGCCAAGTTGCCCAGGCAGGTCTTGAACCCACGGGCTCAGGCAATCCGCTCACCTCGGCCTCCCAAAGTGCTGGGATTACAGACTGAGCCACCGAGCCTGGCCTTATCTTAATTCTTGCTGGATAAATTCATCTTTGTAATTCCCATGCCTAGCACAGTGCCTGGCACATGGTTAATGTTTATTTAATGTCTGCTGAATAAATGAATGGGAATCAATGAGTGCCAAATGAGATATCACTGAATAAAGACCCTGGAAAAATGCATTAATCTATCCAGTCTGCAGAGTTTAGGTGTTTTTCTACAGCTCTTGCCCTCCTTAAGTGCTGTTCAGACCTATGACAAGCCGGGACAGAAAGGAACCAAGACCATGTGACCAAGATCAGCAAGCAATGTGCCCATTATTTCTAGGTGCCCCCAGCATCTGATCTGAGTTCTGAAAGATGAGGAGGATGCCCAGGCTGGGGACCAGTGAGGATGGAGTTGTGAAGGCAGGAGAGCAGCAGCCTGTTGGGGAGAGTCTGTCCCAGCTCTCCCGAAGACACCTGTGTGTTTTAGAAGACCTCCTTCCTCCCTCTTCCCTTTTCCTTTTTCATTTCTGGAAGGGCCAGGGGGATTTGATGGGAGGATTTCTGAGGCTATTCCTACCTGAATATTCTAGGATGCTACAGAAGACAGTTTAAGACCAGATGAACTGGGTCTAGGACTTTGGCTTTGGTGGTGTTGGCAGTGCCATCTCTAAGCAGAAAACTTTGGCTTCAGGAGTTGGTCCATTTCAGAACTAGAGGCAAAAACTTCCTCCCAGCTCTTTAAACAGACCTTGAGGTTTTTGGAAAATTGATGAAGAACAAAGACTTCATTTGCAGGTGGTCTGAGGTGTGTAAAGCTAAAGAGAGGTGGTCTGTGGCAAAGGCATCATCTCCCCAAGGGAGACTTTGGAAGGGGCTTTTGTCTGTTTTTAGACAAGCCTCTCTCCCCACCCCTCTATCCCCAAAAATTATTATAAAGAATTATAGCCATTAGTACGTCTTTCCTACTGAAAGGAGAAAATCGCCTCATTCATAATTTATACCCTCAATTACTATTAATAAAGAAATATTTCAGCAGAAAATCGCCTGGGAAAATTACACGTAACATTGCATTAACATTCTATTTGAACATTTTCATCACATTTGTTATAGAGTTAATAAGAGGGATACGGTCCCCTGACTTCTTCATGAAATTATGGGCTGACGATGATAGTTTAATCTTTTAGACTTTATATAATATATTCACTTTACTAATTGAGCTATCCAAGGAGCAGTTAGAGATGTTCTTAAACATGGAGACAGAGGAATCAGGGCCATGACTTTGCTGCCAGAGGCACCGCCTGGCAGGGTGGGGCTGTGGGCAAGCCTGCTGACTTAGGCACTGGCTGAGACCCCACCCTGGTGGAGCCCAGGATCTTTGCACCTTCCTTCTGAGGTGGCAGCTGCCCGGGTCTGGTGGGGAAGTGTGTGGAGCTGCTGAAAGGGAATGGGGAGAAAGGGAGAGGGGAAACCATGGGGAGATGAGAAAAGGAGACAAAAGGGGCATTCCTTTCTAGACCACTCCTTCAGCATTCATTCACTTAGATGCCTTCTGCATCATCCTGGGCCCCAGGGAAGTTCATAGTCTAAAAGGGATAGCAGGCCCATGACGGTTTGTAGGACTATATCTGGTGGTGATTCCAGATGCCAAGACCTGGAAGATCTACCATTCTTGGGATAGGCCCCTAGAGACAGGCACTGGAGAAGGCAGTGCCTCCAAAGACCTTCCTTCGCACAAAGAGAGAGGTTGCTTTTTTTCAGGTCTTAATGGAAATTTTAGGTATATATTTTAGGTAATGGGGAAGAGAGCTGAGCAAAGTGAAGACCATTACCTGTCCCTGCTTTAGTCAACGTGCCTTTCCATTCATTGCCTCAATGAACACCCTGCAAAGTTGGGAGGCAGACCTAGCAAGGGTGCAAGTTCTGTTCCTGACTCACCTCCAATGTTGCCTTCACGGGGGCTTTTCTGATACAGCCCATTTAGCGTTACTCCCTTCCCTTGTCACTTTCTATGACAGTACTCTGACTGGTTTTTTTCATAACATTTCTTCTTAAAATTGCTGTTTTCTCCCCTACTAGAATCTAAGCTCTTTGCCAGTTCCATTTGACACTGAATGCTCAGCCTCCCCCACAAAGCGCACTCTATATACCCCAGAAGCATTTGTAGGACAAGTGAAAGTGAATTCCAGTGTGCTTAGATGATGTACCTCAGCCTATATGTTTATATCGGAACTGACTAAAGCCAAGGGCTCTTCCTTTCTAATTCACCTCCAAGCTTTGACACTTCTTTTTATCTTACAGACCCAATATATCAGGAATAGGAAGGCTTTCCGACTACTTCTCCCCAGCTTCACAGCATGTATCCGGATGCAGGCCACTGTCACCTCACACTCATGCTACTACAAGAGTCTCTCTGCTTCCTCTCCTGCCCTCCTGCAATCTCTTCTCCACACAGCAGGCAGAATAAGCCTTGAAAACATAAACCAGATGATATTACTCCTCTGCACCAAACTTTTCCACATCTCCCTACCACTCACAGAATAAACCCCAGTGTCCTCATCCTGGCCTGCAGGACCCCACGGTCTGGCTCCTTTCCCATCTACTGCCACTTGGGCTTTACTGCTCCTTGAATACGCCAAGTGCCTTCCCCATTAGCACCTTTGAACTTGTTTCTTCTGCCTGAAGCACTCTTTCCTTACAGATCCCCATGATGCTCTTGCTCACTTTTTCAGGTATGTACCTCTGCAGCGAGGCCTCCCCTGGCCTCCTAATGTTCCTCTTGGCATCTCCTTCCCCTGCTTCTTTTCCTTTCCTGTGCTTGTCCCTATCTGACCTTCTGCTGTATCTTTGTTGGTTGCCTACTACAGCAGCAGAAGGTAAATTCCGTGTTCACTGTAAAATTTCCTGTACCTGGGAAATATTGGATGCTCAACAAATTTATTGAATGAATGAATGAATGTTTTCTTTACTTTTGTCTGCACATTCTCTTGTCTGGGTGATATCATCCTCTCCCATATAAATGCTACTCCAGTATGTCAATGGTTTCTCAATCTTAACTTCAATCCAAATCAATCTCCTGAGCTTCCAAATCACTTTGCAACCACCTATGAGACATCTCCCCATGCGGCATATGTCTAGGACACATAAATCCAAAACAAACATGTCATTTTTCTTCCACCTTTAGTTTCCATTTCATTTGATGGCAACTTAATCTTTGATACCCAATCCAGAAACCTGGGATTATTACTCCTTTGTCTTTCTAACCCCTACGTGTAATTAATATCTAAATTCAATTAATAATACCCTTAAATAGTTCTCAGATCAGTCCACCTTACCCCATTTTCAAGGTTCCTAGCCTAATCCAGGCTATATCACCATCTCTCACCCAAATGACTGCATCAGCCTCCAACTGGTCTCCCTGCCTCCAGTATATCCTCTACAGGATGTTTTATGGCTAATCTAAAACATAAATCTTGGTGTCAGAGATAATATCTAGGCTTCTAGCTTGAGGAATTAGATGATAATGACTCCTATCACATTAAATGGAAGAAGAGGCAGTCAGGGGACATGTGACATTTGACTACCTCGGCGGCATTTTTAACATATCTGTCTCCTCCCACTAGGTGGCAGAAATCATCTCATTCATCTTTATATCCTCTGTGTCCTCAGCTCCCAGCACAGTGCCTGGCACAGAGCAGGTGCTTATGAATATTTATTACATGTGATTGTATCCTGAAATTCACAAGGGAAGGGAGTCTTTGAAATCTATGCCTCGATGGCACCCTGCTGTTATAATATTTATCATATTGCACTGTAATTTCTATTAACTTATCTGACTCCTCACTAAACGATGCATCCCTCTTTCATAGCTAAATCATTAGCACAAAGTGGGTGCTGAATAATGTTTTGTTATTAAATGACAAATCGAATCTCTCCCTGATACATTGCAACATTCTACCTTCTTCTGATCTTCTGGCCTCCACAGCAGCAAGGCCAGTATTCTTCCAGGCAGGTCTTCTGTGACCCAGTCACTTCTCAGCTATCTTGGTGTCTGTGACCCACTGCCTCAAAGGTGGCTTTTGATCTCTGCCATCAGCTACTACCACCAAGGATTCAGATCATGCTATTCTCTCTTCTCTTCAATTCCAAATAACCATTGCTATCTAAGAGAAATGTTTGTCCACAGAATTTTGCTGTTACTCTCCATGAGGAAAGATACTGGAGAGTTCACCAGGTAAACAATGAAGGGAAGGGCCCTCCAGGTGGAAGTCATGCTGAATGAAAAGGACAAGGATGTGGCGACTTGAAAGAGAAGTTATCTAGGCCTTCAAGAAAGAAAGCATGTAGGAGAACTGAAGAGAAAGACAGGCACCAGAACATGGCAAGGGTGGGGGGAGCTTATAATATAATTATAATGTGATAATGATATATTATAAATTATATAATTATGATAAGAGTAACAATGGCTATTATTAATTGAATGCCTAAAATGTCCCAGGCGATATGCCAAGTGCTTTACACGCATTATCTCATTTACCCTTCACTAGAACCCTATGTGTTAGGTGCTAAGGAGTTTGAACTTCATCTTGTTTTTCTTGAGGACAATTGGGATCCATTGAAGGCTTTGAAGGAGGAGAGTTGCACGGTGTGATTTGCCCAAGGCCTACACATAGAATGCTGCATGCAGAAAAGAGAGATGTCAGGACCAGGACAACCAAGGGGTCATGTATGAGTTGTCAGTCTATGAGGACACCAGGCCAGAGAGAAAAGAAGAGACCAGAATCCATAGAAGGAAACTAGAAATGGGCATCGTGGAAAGCAGACCTGAACCAGAGCAGAGGCCTGAGTGAGGATAGAGAACAAATCCAGAAGGAGATCAGGAGAGTTCATGTGGGATAGTTTGTGTTTGAGGAATTTACATCCAGTTGTATATAAGCATTTGATACTCCCCAGAGAGCTCAAGAGTAGAGAGAAAATTTGGAACCAACGGGTTATAGATGGCAGTTGATTCCAGGGGAATGTGTCCCCACCAGGACAAAGAACCAGGCTCACTAGGCCCTTCATCTAACCCTTGCTTACCTCTCTGGAATTGCCCTCAGGGTCCCTGCAGAGTTGCTGTCCCCTCTGGTCATATTGTAATGCTGGGGTTTCCCCAGCTGGACCATGCTTTTCCTCCAATAGGCCTTTTCCTGAACATCCCCCTCTGATTAGAACTACCTCTGCCCTATGCCATTTCACTTGGCTAACTCCTACCATCCCTCGGATCACACTTAAAAATTAGACTTTACATTTCTTATTATTGAGAACATCTGGAACACATGTTTGTCCTGTGCTTCCTGCAGCCCATAAGTATACCATCTCATACTCTTTCATGGTCCAGTCTAAGTAAACTTGGTAGACTAGAACTTCCCAGGGCTTCCCAGTGATTTCCTAATAAATTTGCTTAGGAAAGCCAGACCCAGACAGTTCACCAGTCGCAGGGCCCAAGGGACAAGGGAACGAAAGAGAGCACATAGGCTAGCCTCCCCCTTCACTGCCATTAGGGATTCTCCAATTCGTTCTTCTTTCATTCAATACACAAATTTGTTTGTTGTATCTTGGGCGTTATTGCCTCTGAGAAGTCTTCCCTGACCTCTAGGCCAGGTGAGGTGCTTTCTCTGTGCTTACTCAGCCTCCTGTGCTGACCTGTGGAATTGTTGCTCTTACCTTGTTTTTGTTGTTTTGTTTTGTTTAATTTCTTATTGACACATAATATTTGTACATATTTACGGGGTACATGTGATATCTTGTTACATGCATAGAATGTGTAATAACCAAGTCAGGGTATTTGGAGTATTTATCATTTCTATTTATTGGGAACATTTCAAGTCTTCTCTTCTAGCTATTTTGAAATATACAACACATTGTTGCTAACTGTAGTCACTACTCTGCTATTGAACAATAGAACTTATTCCTTGTGTCTAACTGTCTGTACCCATTAACTGACCTCTCTTCACCAACCCCCCCCACACACACGCACTTCCCTCCCTGCCTCTGGTAGCTATCATTCTACTCTCTACCTCCATGAGATTAACTTTTTTAGCTCCCACATATGAGTAAGAACATATAATATTTGTTTTTCTGTGTCTGATTTATTCCACATAAGAGTGACCTCCAATTCCACCTGTGTTGCTGCAAATGACGTGATTTCATTCTTTTTTATGACTGAATAGTATTCCACTATGTATATAATACCACATTTTCTTTATCCGTTCCTCCATTAATGGACACTTAGGTTGATCCCATATCTTAGCTATTGTGAAACACGGGGTCAGGTATAGTGGGCAAAGGACAGGAACAGACATTTCTCAAAAGAAGACATGCAAATAACCAAGAGGTATGTGAAAAAGTGCTCAATGTAGCTAATCATCAAGGAAACACAAATGAAATCACAATGGGATATTGTCTTATGTTAGAATGGTTATAATTAAAAAGAAAAAACAACAGATGTTGGCGAGGAGGCAGAGAAAGGAAACTCATATACTATTGGTGGGAATTTAAATTAGTACAACCTCTATGGAAAAAAATATGAAGAGTTCTCAAAAAAAAAAAACAACTAAAAATAGAACTACCATATGATCCAGCAATCCCACTACTACTTATCCAGAGGAAAGCAAATCAGTATATCAAAGGTATCACTGTGTTTTTACTGTCTGTTCTCCTACTAGTCTGCGAGCTTCTTTTTTTTTTTTTTGAGTTGGAGTCTCACTCTGTTGCCCAGACTGGAATGCAGTGGCATGCTCCTGGCCACCGCAGCCTTGCCCTGCCGGGCTCCGGCGATCCTTCTGCCTCAGCCTTCCAAGTAGCCAGAACTACAGGCGCACACTATCACGCCCGGCTAATTTTTGATTGGTGTAGAGATGAGGTCTTACCAATTTGCCGGGGCAGGTCTCGAACACACGGGCTCAGGCAATCCACTCGCCTCATCTCCCAAAGTGCTGGGATTACAGGCTGAGCCACCGGCCCAGCTTTTTTTTTTTTTTTTGAGTTAGAATTTCACTCTGTCACCCAGGCTGGAGTGCAGTGACACACTCATGGCCACCCCAGCATCGACCTACTGGGTTCAGGCCATCCCACTGCCTCAGCCTTTCAAGTAGCCGAAACTACTCTACCTCACCTGGCTAATTTTTTGATGTATTGTAGAGACAAGGTCTCACCAAGTTGCCCAGGCTAATCTCGAACCCCTGGACTCAGGCAATCCTCTCACCTTGGCCTCCCAAAGTGCTGGGATTATAGTCTTGTGTCACCACACCCAGCCTGCTTCTTAAGAAACATTTGTTTAATAAATGAAATAATTGTGCCCCGCTGTGTGTCCTGCTCCATGACGGGCCCTGGGGCCACCAAGTTGACTGAGACATGATTCCTGCCCTTGAGCAACTGCCAGTCTAGAGACTTGATCCCCATCCTTGGAGGTCAGCTGTTTCACCCGGGTGAACTACCATAAATCACTTTATTGGCGTAGCAGATGCTTTTCAAGTCTTCATATACACAAGTACATAATTTTCTTTAAAACTCACAGTTGTTCTGAGGGGAGTGGTAGATAAGGCAGAGATTAGTACCTAGCCCTTAGCTACCAGGAAGAATAGGGGGCAACAGGGAGGAGGTCTGCCATCTTTGTTGTCACAAGTTCACCACTTGAAAGAACAGGGATAGAGTCCATAGGATTCCAGCAGTTCCTTCTCTGAGGCTCCTAGGGGCAGAAGTTTGGCTAGGAGCCAGGCCTTATATCACTTCAACTGGGGGCTGGTGCCTCCCCTGGCCTTTGGGCATGTAGGATCCCCTCCAACCCTATTGCCCCCAATCTAAGACAGAGGAGCCCTGGGCAAGGAGAGGTCACTAGCTGGGCACTGACTCAAGCTCCTCAGCCCAGTTAGGACAGGATGGGCCCCAGTGTAAACCGGATTTGCCTTGTAAACAGCTAAGCAGCTGGGCTCCATCTTGGCAGGGGAGCCCAGCAACGACCCAGCAGGACATCCCCAGCCCAGTAGGGCATTGTCCAAAGAAAAAGGGGGTGGGGGAAGCTGAGTAAACAAAGAGGTCCGCCAGTTTTTTAGTCTCTGACTTGTTATTTCAGCCGGACAGTTGCTGTGCTGACTGTGGGGCTGGGTTGGACCAGCTAGGCTAGCTTGGTCAAATTAGGCCGAGCAATCTCCAGTAATCTTTGCCTCATCTCCTAGCTTCTTGCCTCACCTCCACTCACTTTGCCTTCTCTACTCACTTCTGGGAAAGGGGCCAAAGGTGGGACCTACAGATAAGTGGGGATCAGGCTACAGGAGCTGACAGGAAGGAAAGGAATTGTGCATTTGCCAAGTTTCTGTGCATGCATGCAGGTGTATCCAAGAGAACGCAGAGCAGAGGATGATAGGACAGATCCAAATTGTCGAGACAGTTTGAATAGCATTGTCTCAACTACGCCCACTCTGGCTCTTGTAGATGAAGTCACTCTACTTTGAAGTAATCTTGATCCCAACGTTCCATTTGGAACCCTAGACCATCATTCCTATCAAGTTTCAGATCCCAGTCATCCTTGGTCACTGCCCAGTATAAGACCCAGCAACCTTTTCTGGTATTTTCATCTCCAGACTACTGTGTGCCCCCTCCCGTTACCCTCTGCTACTTCCCCTCCCAGCTTTCCCCCTCTGCCATCTGTCATCAAGAATCAACTCCCCCACGACCCCAGCTTCTTTACTTACATTCCCTCTACTTCCCAGCTTAACTAAGATCCAACTCTCTGCAAAGGCCTCTTTGATCTGCAGCTTTCTTCCGTGGAGGCCGCTCATTCTCCAAAGATCCCAGCTTCCTTCTCTCCTGTGCCACTTCTAGACCATCACTACACCACCCTCATGTAAAAAGAAAATTGCTTTTACCTTCAAGCTCTGGCCATTTGTTAGACCACCATTGATCACTTCCTGTCCTTGTCATCAGCTGACTTCTTGGTTGTTCCACAATGCATACTCCTGTATCCATCTTCTCCACTCCCATTTCCTTCCATCATCTTAGGGAATTTTAGGACCCATGAGATCCTGATTCATCCAGTATCCTCAGTTCTCAGGTCTTGACCACCTCAGCTTCAGTGACCTTTATCACCACTTTATGTATCTATCCTCGACCCTATGTCGTTCATTCACTTATCACATATTTATTAAGCATCTTCTGTATGTTCTCAGCATGGGAGATACAGTGGTGAATAAAACCCCATTATTGAGGAGTTTTTGTAGAGGTAGAAAACAGACAATGAAAAAAAATACAAGATATATAAGAGAGTGATCTGTACATGAAAGAAATAAATAGCATGGTAAGATAGAGAGTCAGGTCGAAGGAACTACTTACACAGGACGATCAGGAAAAGACTCCCTGACATTATGTTTAAGCTGAGATGAGACGGAACCAAACAAGAAATGAAAGGGCCTCAAGAGTGGAAAAAATTGGGACCAAGGATCTGATAAAGAGCCCAGAGTAGCTAGACGGTAGTAAGGGGGAAAGTGGTACAAGAAGAAGTCAGAGAGGCAGGAAAGAGCCGGAATAGGTAGGGCCTTAGCGTCTATGGCAAGAAGTCTGGGTGTCCTCTAAGTATCACAGGAAGCTATGTAAAGGTTTTTAACTCATTGGACAAAACTGTCTTACCTCTGAAAATGTTCGCCCCAGCATCCCATACCTTCCTTTGTCTCACACGCATATTCCCACTACGTTTCCTCCCCTCCCACCAGAGGAAACAAAGACAGCATTTGTCAGGTTTCACCACTGTATCCCTAGCACATGGCTGGTTTTCAGTAAAGGCTACTTTACTGAAGGAATGGATAATCAAATAAATTAAATAGATAGTTAACACCTCTTCTTTGACCTCATTAAGACCGCGGTCCCCAATCCTGACATTTTCTCCCAGTGTATCAGCACACCCCACTCACGTATTTCTTTACCCAGACAACCCCACGATTGTTCCTCTAAACTACTTTCTCACCAATAATCCTCAAGACCTCTGCACTTGTCCTTCTATAATTCTACTTGGCAAAGTCCTAACTCTGTATCATGGCCATGATCTCCTCCTATGCCCATAGCTGAACACTGTTAGCAAAACTACATGGCCTTGCAGACCAGTCCTTACCTTCAAGTCATCTGTGTCTCAGTGCCGACCATCTTCTATTCCTTCACTCTCCCTTCCTACTTATCTAGAAAACCAAGACACGTGGCATACCTCACCCTCAGCTTTGAGTCTCTCTCCTTCAATTCCATCTAATTTCTTCTCTGCTTCTCTTTCCCGGAGGTCTGCCTCCTCTTGTTCAAGGCCAAGTTTCTCTGCCTGCATATGCCACCATATGATCTGATCTCCATCTCTCTCTCCACCCTCATCTGTCCTTATGCTATGTCTTATCCTTTATGAATGGCAGACCTAATAGCCAACACAGCCAGCATTTACTGAGCCCTTATTGTGTAGTGCCTCTGTTCTAAACACTTTACATATGTTAATTCACTTCATCATCGCCATAATCCATACTACACTATATTACTCTGTACACTAATATACTATACACACTCTGCTGTAATCATTCCCATTTTACAGATAAAGAAATGAGACCCAGAGAGGCTAGGTAACTCGCCATGGCTACATAGCTGGTAAATGATGAGTTAGGATTCAAATCTTGTCAGTCTGACTTCAGAGCTCATGATTTTGCTCTGCTGTTTCTCTGCTGGGAGCGTCCTTTACCTCTACTTATTTGCCCAGTTTCTAGCCATCCGTGAAGGATAAGCTCAAAAACAATTCGCTTCAACGAATATTCCCTCACCACCATTCCCCAATCTTTCTCCCAGGCCTCTAACCCCTCTGCCCAATACCTATCACATAGTAGGTACCTGATAAAAATAATTTTGACAGCATTATTAAGGTATCATTTGCATACCATAAAATTAATGTGTGTGTGTTTAGTCTATTCACAGTGCTGTGCAACCATCACCATAATCTAATTTTAGAACATTTCTGTCCCCCCTAGAAGAAACCCCATTAGCAGTCAGTTGTCATTCTCCCCCTCCACAGCCCCTGGCAACCACTAATCTACTGTCTCTATAAATTTGCCTATTCTGGACATTCATATAAATGAAACCCTACAATCTGTGGTTTTTTTGTGTGACTGTCTTCTTTCATTTAGCATTGTTTCAAGGTTTATCCATGCTGTAGCATGCATCAGTCTTTCATTCCTTTTTATGACCATAGCATTCTACTGAATGGCTCTACCACAATTTCTTTATCATTCATCAGTTGGAGAGCACTTGGGTTTCTCCCACTTTTTGGCTATGATGAATAACGCAGCAACGAACATTCACATACACATTTTTGTATAGATATATGTTTCCAGTTCTCTTAGAAATATACTTAGGAACGGAATTGCTGAGTCATGTGATAATTCTATACTTAATATTTTTAGGTGCTGCCAAACTGCTTTCCAAAGTGGCTGCACTATTTTACGTTCCTACCAGCAAACAATGTGGTTTCAGTTTATCTACATCCTCACCAATACTTATTATTGCCTTTTTTATTATAACCATCCTGGTGGGTATGACATGTTCTGCAAATGCTTTTTAAATTAAATGCTAATCCAGACATTCTCAAAGAAGGTTGGCATTGGAGTTAGGTCTTAAAGAGTAAGAATGACTTTACCAAGTGAACAAGGAAGACCTGAATCAGCTAGCTGCCAGGTAGAGGGTGTAATTTCTCTCTACTGGCTCTGAAAGAGAGAATTTTCACAAAGCACTTAGAACCATATTGATGAGACCTGCAGAAGACACAATTCTAGGCAGGAAAATGGACAGAGTGAGATTACCAAATGATCTTTTTTTTTTGAGTTGGAGTCTCACTCTGTCGCCCAGGCTGGAGTGCAGTGGCCGCTCCTGGCACCGCAGCCTCGACCTGCTGGGCTCCGGCGATCCTTCCGCCTCAGCCTTCCAAGTAACTGGAACTACAGGCGCGCACTACCACGACCGGCTAATTTTTGATTTATTGTGGAGATGAGATCTCACCAAGTTGCCCAGGCGGGTCTCGAACCCGGGGCTCAAGCAATCCACTCACCTCAGCCTCCCAAAGGCGTGGGATTATAGGCTGAGTCACTGAGCCCGGCTACCAAATGATCTTGATTGGCTCAAACTATGGTTGGAATCTTCCAGCCAGATGAACGCAACTGAGATAAGTATTTGAATTTGGGTTCACACAGAGGGAAGGGAGACTAAGCCAAAGAAGAGCTCTGGGGGCTATTGGGTAGGATGTTCGGAAGAAGCCAGTAAGTGCTATGGCTACCCCCATGCATTTGGTATTATTTGGATCCCAGAACACTTGAGGGGACAAATAGTTCTGTTTCACTCTGCACTGGCCAGACTAGTGAGAACAGGCATTGATCACCAAGTCTGATCACTCCCATAGAACACAGATCCTAATGACACGTTCCTATTATTTAGCATCCTTGACCTTCACGACTGTCCTGGGAGTGGGATAATAATAATCGCTAATATTTAGTGAGTGCTTACTATGTACCCCACATTCTTTGTTCTAAGTGTTTTACCTGTCTAAAATCATGTGATCCTTGCAACAACCAGAGGCAGGAAAATTAACTGCTTATTTCAAGTGAAAATATAGGCATGGGGGCTAAAGTACTTGACCAAGATCACACACTCATTGAGTGATAGGACCAAGATTCAAATCCAGACTACTGAGCAAGCAAAAGATAGGGAGGCTTTATGGGAATCAGCACTGGTTACTTTAGCATGTACTGCTGGGCTGGATCTTAGTCTCTCCCTAGACTTGGGGATCCCCAGCTTGAGATTAGACTTGAGTTCTGGTACCATGGGGCCTAAGAAGGGAGTGACTCCATCACTGAGGCTAACCTCTTACGTGTAAGCTTGTTTGAGCATGAAGAACAAGAATGGGGACAAACTACGTACTTGAAGCTATTTATTAGTACATAGGGCCAGTTAGTTCTGGGCGCTTATCTGGGACGGTCAGCTATTTGTGGATATTATTTATTCTTTCTGCTCCTCTTCTTGTGCTATGACTTCTGCTGGCCTCCTCTGCTTAATGAGGTCTCCACTGAGGTCCTGACTTGTCCTTGGACCACATCCTGAAGAAGTTGTTCCAAGGAGCAAGTTGTCCCTTCATCTAGTGTTAGGGTAAAGAAACTGAATATTTAAAAGATGAAGTAAGTTACTCAAATTCACATCATTATTACATACTAAAGCTGGGATTTTGAACCTCGGATGTCTGACTTCAGATGCTATGCCTTTTTTCCCTCTTTTCCCACCATGACAATAGAAAATGGGCATAATGTTCTCAGTGGAACAGAATTGCTGTGCCTATGGATCAGGATACTTGAAATTGGGTCATATTGGGAATCACTGAATGGGCTAGAAATGTTCAACCTTGAGAAGATTCCAGGGGATAGTATTGTTGTTTTTCGATTCCCAAAAGGCTATTGGAGAGAGATCAAACATTTTCTGTCTGAGTCCAACAGGCTAAACATAGACCAGTGAGTGGAACTTCCAGGAAAATAGATTTTAGCTCAAGCTGAGTGTGAACTTTCTAAATAACCAAAGCTCTTCAGAGCAGCAAAGTTGTCTAGGGACGTCTGGAGTTTCCTGGTCTTGGAGGCCACCTGTTAGGAAGATCTTGGAGATAGGCTGGACCATGGAACCTTTTGAAGCTTTAAACAGAATAGCCTGGTGTTCTGGGCTCCAAGCCCAGCCTCTCCCAGTCTTTAGAACTCTGGAAGCCTCTGAGCATCACATCTGCCACCTGACCTCCTGCTCTCCTGGTGTGTGTCCTTCCTTCCCAAAAACACCCTCAGGAGACTGACAAGAGCAGACAGCATGCCTAAGGTCTGTGTCTAGCAGGGTCTCTATTTTCTGGATGGCTGCCTTCCCCAGGCCTTGCTCGTTCCTTGATGTTGGATAGACTTTCCTAGAATAGGAAGTAGAGTCAGGGCCTCGTCCAGAGTCCTGGGCCAGGGGGACCTTGTGAAGAAAGCCTTAACTATGCTCAAGAGCTAATTTCTAGGCCACACCTTGGCTGAGAGAGGAAGTGTCCTGAAGTGACCTGTCTGATGCTAAGCAGGGAAGGTTCATTTGATGACATCTTCATTAGGATTTTCCTCTCGTCATACGGACTCTGCACCACACTCACACACATATATATAACTATTGGAAAAACGATTTTAATACCCATGGCACATTGTCCTTGTGTGATATAAAATCCAATGACATGTGGCATTTGGAAAAGGTCACTTCTCCCATCAGGATTCATTAGCCTGTTTCAGCCTCTACGCCTGCAGGACGGGTCCCAGCTGCCTGTCCCCTGCAGTGGGGTCAGCTGGACAGGTAGAGCCCACAAGGGACCCTCCCTGGAGAGCAAAGGACCTCCCTAGGGTGCTGGCCAGGGAATCCCTGCTTTGGCCAAGCTTTTGTTTACACCTCAGGAATAGGGAGGGGTGTTATCCAGAAAAATTGATGTCTCTGGCCAAGGACCCATGGTTTTCAGGTCTGGAGTGCATGGGAACAGGAGAGACAGGATGAAAGCCTCAGTGTTTTTCCTAAGAGTATCATCCTTTGAGCAAAGGATATTTGAGGGACTCCGGAGAGAGAGCTGAGGGGACAGTGTGGATGCTAAGAGGAGGTAAAGGAAGAAAGAGGCCTGGAAGACCACAGTGGGCAGGATCCTGCGTCTTCCTTTGGGGGACCTAACTAGAACCTGGGACCTCCTGGGATTCTGTCCTCTTTGGCAAAGGTAGGACCCAAGCCTGGTCTTCTCACTCCATTCGTGTGTTCTTTGTGTGCTTGGGTTTCATCTCTAGGGGTGAAGAAGCTGTGCCCACTAGCCAGGCCCTGGAACAGGCATTATCTATCAATGCTGGTGTCAACATGGCCAAGGGATGGTCCTGCCAGTGCCAGCATCTGTGCCTCCTCCACATGTGGCCTGTGTTGGTGTCATATCTACATGAGACACTCAGCACTTCCTTGGGAAGTTATCTCCTCATCAGCTAATTGGGAACTGCTTCTCCAGATCCCTGGGCTCTTAATTTGTTTGATGGAAGTCACCAATAGATCAAAGAAGAACTGTAGTTTCAGAGTAGAAGAATGGGGACTGTCAGAGAAAGAGAGAAGACATTAAAACCACTAAAGCTGGGCTGGATGCAGTAGCTCATGCCTGTAATCCCAGGACTTAGGGGGGCCGAAGAAGGAGGATTGCTTGATCCCAGGAATTTGAGACCAACCTAGGCAGCATAGCAAGACCTCATCTCTACAAAAAAATTTTAAAAGTAGCCAGGCATAGTGGCATGTACCTGTAGTCCCAGCTACTCAGGAGACTGAGGAGGGAGGATTACTTGAGTCCAGGAGTTTGAAGCTGCGATGAGCTATGATCATGCCATTGCACTACAGCCGGGGCAACAGAGTGAGACCTTGACTCAAGAAAAACAAAACAAAAACACTAGAGCTGGGGACCAGGAAGCCAGTGAGCTTGGATGAGGGGAACAGGAAAGAGAGACACTCCAAGACAAAGCCTGAGAAACAAGCAGCCCACACAAGCAGAGGGGCCTTCTTCTAAACTGTGCCATCCACCCACTCCCACACTCTGCAGCCCCTCTTATGCATCTATTCTTGCTGTCCAATATTAGAGGGTGGGAAAAGGAGGAGTCTCCAGCAAAGAGAACAAGGAGTGTCCAGTGAAGAAGAAACAGGAGCGTGTGGTGTGCCAGAAGCCAAGTAAAGCAAGTGTTAAAATGAAGGGCGTGATCTGCTGTGTGAAGTCACGCCAGTAGAGTCAGATGAGGATTACTGAGACACATCCATCAGAAGTGGCAAAATGGAAGTCCTTGGCAGTCCTGGCCTGAACATTTTCAAGAGATGATTGGAGGGAAGGAAGAGAAAACGATGAATATTGATGTCTCTTTTGAGGAGTTTTGCTCCTAGAAGCAGATATACATATTTCTTTTTTTTTTTTTTTTTTGAGTTGGAGTCTCACTCTGTCACCCAGACTGGAGTGCAGTGGCCGCTCCTGGCCACCGCAGCCTCGACCTGCTGGGCTCTGGCAATCCTTCCGCCTCAGCCTTCCGAGTAGCCGGAATTACAGGCATGCGCTACCACGCCCGGCTGATTTTTTAATTTATTGTAGAGATGAGGTCTCGTTGCCCAGGCGGGTCTCGAACCCGTGGGCTCAGGCAATCCACTCACCTCAGCCTCCCAAAAGCACGGGATTACAGGCTGAGCCACTGAGCCCGGCTCAGATATACATATTTCTACAAAGATTCATTTATTCATTTGAGAAACATTTATTGAGGCACTTATTTCTGGGCGCTTCTGTACCAGACTCTGTGTGCCCAGAAGTAAGAGGCACTGTCCTTGCCCTCAGCACCTCACAAAGTCATCCATGAATGAATGAGATGAAGCCTCAGTTCTCCCACCGACGATTTTAGCTTCATTTTCATAACTGCTCAAACAGAGTTATTAGCAACCCCTGCTCTGTCTGTTTATGGAACTTAGCATGTCTCAGATTCTCCAAACTGTCCCATTTCCAAATGTTTTGACCTAGTGTCACGCCATGTACTCACACTGGATTCTAATTTTCGGCTTGGGAAATGTGGCTGGCCGGGCTCGATGACTCAGCCTGCAATCCCAGCACTTTGGGAGGCCAAGGTGAATGAATTGCCTGAGTTTGCGGGTTCGAGACCAGGCCAGGCAACTTGAGAAGACCTCGTCTCTATCATAAATCAAAAATTAGCCGGGTATGGTAGCCTGTGCCTGTGGTTCCAGCTTCTTGGAAGGCTGAAGTGGAATGACCGCCGGAGCCCAGCAGGTTGACTCTGGAGTGGCCGTGGGCAACAGAGTGAGACTCCAACTCAAAAAAAGAAAAGAAAAGAAAAGAAAAGAAGATGTGGTCATTACCAGATCCTTGTGAGACTCAAAAGAATGATTACATGTGACAGTCTTCTGTGGTATGCCAAGAGCTCTATCAGTATGAGCATTATTCAAAACTGGCTTAGACTAGAGAGGTAGATTCACCTACTCCTTTCTTTGTGCTTTCAAGGTAACTTAGACATCCATTCTTCCCAGCACCGATCTCCGTTTAATGTGTTTTAAAGGTGTGTGCCTCACTCTAAATTGTGTCTGACACACAGCCTGGCACGCAGTCTAATTTCTCCATAAAGATTTATTGAATTTCTGAATGGATAGATAAATGGTGGGGGCCACAGACAAGTAGACAGCAAATTATGATTTAAGATGGAATGAAATTATAATCACCCTCACTAACATTTATTGAGGACTTGCTATATACAAAACCCGATGTTCATTTCTTTACATGCATTATTTCCCATCATCCTCACAGCTATGCTATAAGGTAAATAATATCATGTCTCTTGCAGATAAGGAAACAGAGACTCAGGGTGGTTAAGTGATTTGCCTGAGATGTCATGGTCCTGAAGGCCTCAGGGCTCCGGGTGGAGCCCAGGCAAGAGGGTTACGAGAAGTGTCCTCTGGTCCCTGGATTGTCCCTCCTTTGGTCCACTCAGTTCAGAACCCAGACAACTGGCTATGAACCCACCATTTAAATCTTCTCCCCTCCTTCATCAGGACAGCAGGCCTCCCTAGTCCAACCCTAGCAGCCGCCAGGGAAGGAGCCGCCCAGAGCGTTCATTCCTCTTTTACAGCCCTTGTCAAATTCCAAAGCAAGTCGTAAATTCATTAACCTCATAGGGATTAAGCTGTACAGCTTACTTAGCACCATAAACAAGATCATTGGGATGTTGATTTTCCCCTTTTATTGCTTCACTGAGGAAAGCCTAGCTGGCTCCCTCTGTAGAAATTGGGGTTGGCTCTCCCAGGTTGTCAGGATGCTGGGGAAATCCTAGATGGCTGTCCTTCAGTAGTTGCTGGTACAGGCAGGACTGGGGCTTGGAGCTCAGGTCTAAATAGCTCAAGAATCACCCCTCAACCCCATCAGCTTGTATTGGCACTGTCAGAAGTTGCATTTCTAATCCAGTCGCCTGAGCTCTCTGCCTGGACCTGGCGCTAGGCAATATCCTGGAGAAAGGCCAAGGAGAGCTCAGTGCATACCCTCCAGGTCACCTGGCTGTCCTGACAGAGATGGTATTAAGAGGGCATCTCAGCCAGGCTCGGTGGCTCAGCCTGTAATCCCGCACCTTGGGAGGCTGAGGTGAGTGGATTGCCTGAGCCCGCGGGTTCGAGATCCGCCTGGGCAACTTGGCGAGACCTCATCTCTACAATAAATCAAAAAATTAGCCGGGCGTGGTAGCGCGCACCTGTAATTCCAGCTACTTGGAAGGCTGAGGCGGAAGGATCGCTGGAGCCCCAGCAGGTCGAGGTTGCAGTGGCCGGGAGCGTGACAGAGTGAGACTCCAACTCAAAAAAAAAGATGGCATCTCCCTTCTCCCGGCTCCCCCAGCCCCTGTGGCATTCCTGTGGCCCAGCTCATCCCTAGGAAGGCTCCCATTGTCTGTTTAACCCATCTATCTCTCTAACCAACTAATGTCCTCCCCCAGCACTTAGGATCTCATTGCTTCATGTTCTCCCTGAGGCCTCTCCAGCCTTGATCCTCTCTCTCCTGGACCAATAACTCTCTTCTATACACTAAAAAGAAAGAACATGCAATCATCATTATCCAAACCCTGTTCTCCCTGAGACAGCAACAATCCCTGTCTCTCCTCCCTCACAGTTCTGGAACCGGTTGTCCACACTTGACACCTGTCTGCACCCCTTCCCTACCATTCACTACTTAAACCACAGCAGCTCTACCTAGATCCCTACCTCTCCCTTGACCGTGCCTTTGCAAAGGTCAGCAATTACTTCAAACTATCAAATCCAATAGTGTTTTAGTCATTCATTTGTAATCTTGTACTCAACAATATTTCATGGGTTCCTAGAGGCTGATGATGCAAGAGTAAACAAAACAACAAAAAGAGACCCCCAAAAGGTTAAGTATAGCAAAGTGGTCATAAGCACAGCTTCCGCCAGCCCACCTGGGTTCATACCTGAGCTCTGCCACTTACTAAGCTATGTGACCTTGACCTTAACCTCACTGTCTGGTTTTCTGATCTCTAAAATGGGATGACTAGGCCAGGCTCAGTGACTCAGCCTGTAATCCCAGGACTTTGGGAGGCCGAGGCAAGTGGATTGCCTGAGCCTGCGGGTTCGAGACCAGTCTGGGCAACTTGGCGAGACCTCGTCTCTACAATAAATAAAAAATTAGCCGGGCGTGGTAGCACATGCCTGTGGTTCTGGCTACTTGGAAGGCTGAGGTGGAAGGATTGCTAGAGCCTAGCAGGTCGACACTGGGGTAGCCGTGAGCATACCACTGCACTCCAGCCTGAGTGATGGAGTGAGACTCCAACTCAAAAAATAAAATAAAATAAAATAAAATGGGATGATCATAATATTGTTGTGAGAGTGAAGCAACTTAGAAAGGTAAAGCCTTTAGATCAGTGCATGGTACACAGACAGTGTCCTGGCTATGTTTACTTTAGGAAATTTACCTAATATCACCCTACTGCCAAGCAGCGGAACCAGAGTGTAGACCCAGACCTGACTCCAAAACCTTCACTCTCTGGTGGCATCAAGCTTTCTCCCTGTTCTTCTTGCCTCCCACCTCCACTATCCACTGCTCTGGTCTATTTGGGTTTTGCATAAGGTAGTTACCTGGAAAATGTTTGCTCAACATATTAATTTAGTTGGTAGCTCTGTATTTGGGGAGTCCTAGGTGACCAGAACAAAATTAGTTAATGGGTAGAAATGAAGTGGTGGAAAGGGAACCATTTTGAAAGGATAATTATTTCCAATTTCAATGTTTCATCTGAAGTGACAGTAGAGCATCCAAATGAATGTGTCCTTTATACAGTTGACAATTCAGGTTGGGAGTTCGGGGGACACACCAAATTGGAGGCAGGCTTGGGAGTCACAGAAAGTTGAAGTTCAAGGGATAAGAAGATACATTCTCCGAGAGCAAAGAGCATAGGAGTGAGCTTCGAGTCAGAAGATCGAGGAAGAGGAGACAAGGTACCAGCATCAGGTCAGCAGAAGCAGCATGGGGGACAAGGCGAAGCTACACAGTGGTGTGAAAAGGCAGAGCAGCAGCACTGAGGAAGAGCCCCGGACACCGTGAGAAGGCCACGGCTCCAGGGACCCCAGGGAGTTGCTGAGGATGACACCTGGGCAGTGACACCATCAGTGACAAGAACTCCATCCCAGAGGGTGGAGAAGGAGATGAGACAACAGGTGCAGGTCCTTGTTCCAGGAGGCAGAATAGAAATCAGAAGAAAACTAGGAAGGAGGATAAGGAAGTAGCAAGGTATCCAGGAAAGAGATGGCCATTTTAAGAGAAAAGTCACACACAAAGTAGGAGACAGAGGAGAAAGGACACTCTAGGGACAAAAATGCAAGAGCGAGAGGGACATTCATGAGGAAGAAGACCCTGCTGAGGACTGAGAACTGGTTCTAAAGGACAATAGGCGCAGGTTTTGAAGAAAAGGCAAAAAAAATCTGGAAACTGAGGGAAAATGGAAGGAAGCAAGTAGAGGCAAATGGTATTTGAGCTGAAGAGAGGAGTGGCTAACTCCTTTCACATGGCCTTCTCAGTAACAGAATAATAACAATAATGATAATTAAGTTTATATATGAAATATTGTTCCTCTCTAGTCTCTACCAACTACACTTTTTTTGAATACATTTCCTTGGTTGAGTAGTTGATCCCTTAACAACAAGGACAAATTCTCTCTAATTCCCAGTTGTTTTTGGTTTTTTAAAGTTTGTGAAGTTTGAAAGTCCATCCACGTATCTGGCTTAAGGCTTATTCCCCCTTGTCTCTATCACTTTATGGTGAGGAGGGTGCGGGAGTGGGAAGCAGTTCTGGAACATCCCTGACCCCTCTGTACTAGTCTCCAGCTCACCTGACAGGGAAGCGGGAGAAGGGATGGAGGGGTCTCTCTTGCCCCAGGCTGCTGTGGAGTCTAGCTCTTTGTTGGTGTTACTGTTTCCCTGGCCATCAGATGGGTATCAGGTTTCTCTGGAGAGCTGGTTCTCTGGTAGGCACATGTGGTCAAATAACTTAACCTGCCTGAGCCTTAGCTTGCTTCCTTTTCTATAAAATGAGTAACTTGGCTTGGATTGAGCTTCCAGGAGCAGTGCTAAGGATTAGACAAATGCTTGTAAAGCACCTTTTACCCAACACTTGCTCCCAAATGGAGCTCTCATTACCGGATGCGTGATTTGGATAGCTCCTGGGCATGAATGTGCATTTGCGTCTCTATCAAGATGTGTGTGTGCACCTGTGTGTGCAAGAGAGAGTTATGTGTGGGCTGGGGATGGGGCACCCTTGTGAGTCAGCTGTTGTGTGTGTCTTTGCCTACAGCTGACCCCAGAGCTGTAAATCCTGCTGCTATGCCCGCTAGAGTGAACACTTTATAGCCCAAGGTCAGGCCCATGAATCATAAGTGGGGCTGGGAGGAAGCAATCAGACAGGGCCGGTGGAGCTGGGTGGGAGGAAGTCCCAGGATTCGGACCATTTGGAAAGGAGCCCTGGGCACACCCTGCAGTCCTGATCTCTGGGGAGTCAGGCTGTTCTCAGCAGGACTGCTGTTTCCCACTTCCCGAGCCTCCGCTGACAGGGAACCATTCTTCATTTGACAGCACCATTCACGCTGGGGCTGCTGAGCGGTGGCCCTGCCCTCCCAGGACAGGCCTGTCCTGCATCCCTGGCCCCAGCAAGGCCAGTAGGCGAGCTGTTCTTCAGGCCCTTCCCTTGGAGGATGTGGAGGACTTAGCCCAGAACACTCAGCCTGGTGGATGCGGAGCGCCCGCCCTTTGAGCCAGATGCTTTTATTTCTTCTTTGCCTTTCCAATCTGTCTTGGGAAAAGTGGCCCCAATAAGGCAGCCCTTTCACTCTGAAACCTTTTTATGACTCCAGCCATAATTAACTCGAGTAATAAAATTTTTCAAATCCAAATAGATATAATTAACATTTAATGCCCCTGGTTGGTGCTGGTGGCTGGGCCCATTAAGAGTACAGTATTGATTGAGAAGGTGAGCCAGCTGGGCCTGCTGCTGGGCCAGAGGGCAGAGGTGGCTGGAGCCTAGGACTACCTATGAGCAGGACCCCATCCCAGGTGTGAGGAGGGTGGCAGGTGGTCAGACCCCACCCCTGGCTGGCGCTCAGGGCATGACAACCTAGCTGGGGTGGACTTCCTCCTGCCATCAGTCATCGATGGCTCTCACACCTTCAGGCTCTGTGATTTCAGGCCTCTCTTACCATCAAGCACTCCTACCCCAGCCCTCACCCTGCCTGTCATGTGTCTGAGGCCTGCTCCTCTCCTATAATGTTTTCTTTATTTCAATAGCTTTAGGGGGGTATAAGTAGTTTTTAATTACATGGTTGCATTGTATAGTGGCGAAGAAGTCTGGACTTGAAATGTGCCCACCATTCCCACCTGTGCACATTGTACCTGATAGGTGATTTTTTTTTGGTCCCTCCACCCCTTCCCCTCCACCTTCTGAGTCTCCATTGTCTATGATGCCATTCTCTGTGCCTTTGTCGATCCTTAGTTTAGCTCCCACTTGTGAGAACGTGCAGTGTTTGGTTTTCTGTCCTATGTTAGTTCATTTAGGATGATGGTCTCCAATTTCATCCAACTCTTCTAGAATGATGTATCAAGCTTCCCAGGATGAGGCTGCATTTTCTCCCCAAGGAACCCCCTGACTTCAGGGCATTCCTCTTCCCACTATTTCTCCTTTCTGATTCAGCCAGCTCAGCTGTGTGCTGCAGGTTGAACTCTAAACCCAAGTGGTCAGGTGAGATGCCTTATCTGTATCCCAGACATGACTTACACTTCCCACCAAACTTCACTTCCTCCAGGAAGTTGTAGAGAGGTACAGAGCAGGGAATCCCAGCCCTCCACTTTCCTGCTGCGTGACCTTAGGCAAGTCACCAAGCTTCTCTAAGCCCCAGTGTTCTTATCTTGAAACAGGCGTAACAAGAATGTTCACCTCCTAAAGGTGGAACGACATCAGTCTTTGCCTCACCTATGCTTCACAGGAGTCCTGGGTCATAGGCGTCACTGTCTCCATTGTACGTGTAAAAAACAGGCTTAAGGAAAAATCCTCAAGGCAAAATCCTCATCCCTGTGTCTTATATTTATCTGTCTCTCTCAGTAGTTAAAGTTAGCATGTATTTATAAACAACCCCTAAGCTGGGGATACAAAGAATAAGATGAGTCTAAGAACGAGCCCTGAAACTCAGGGAGCTCCTAGTCTGGAGGGGTACAAGGTAGGGAGAAGGGATGCACATAATTGGCTGGGTAAAGTTACGGCGACACGGGAGAAGGTGTGCAGGGCCCTAGTGCAAATGAAGATGCAAAGTAAGATAGGAGAAGTGGGCGAAAGTCATGAACCCAAAGCGAAGCCAGGTATGAGGACAGAGGTAGTGCCAGGAGTGGACAGAGCACACTGGGCTGATGTTTGTGGCTCTGTGACAGTGGGGGTGCCGGCCCAGGTATGGTCCTCAGAGAATGCATCTTCTGTGATGAGCCCTGAGCAAGGGAGCAGACACTGGTGCCAGGATTCACAGGTGTGGTTGATGACATCGCAGCTCATCCACTCCGGATATCAGAAGGACCAGCCTGCCAGGCAGTCACCCACATGAGGTCCTACGGTGGGGTAGGCAGCCCAGGCCCTGCTGGGCAAGGAGAATCGCAGTAGGGGCTGAAAGCCTACCTCTGTCCATCTTTACCGTATCCCCCTGCTCCCACACTTATAGTCCTCTGCTCTCCACAAAGCTCAGCATTCCCTATCGTTCAAGAAGCTTCCTCTCAGTGGTAGCTTTCCAATCTTCGAGAACTCCATTCTTCCTCAGAGCTCTCACAGCCCAATGGCAGCCTTCCACGGGGGGTGCTGAATACATCCTGCTTTAGGCCAGGCCTTGCTTTAAACTTAAACTTGTGTGAGTCTCTGCTTTGTCCACTACCCCCTTCTCCAGAGTGTTTGCTGCTGGCAGACCAAGGGCTGTACTCAGGGCTATCTCTGTTCTTTGAGCCCTGCCACATGTCCAGTGTTGTTACTCAGGAGGCTCATGGACACTGGGTGCTGCTGACACCAGAGCTGATGAATAGGAAAGCAGGGGGATGGGGGGCCCTTCACTCTCCCCTGCATTCATTCATTCGGTTGACATCATTTACTGTGCCAGACCCTGTTGAAGAAATAGACAAGTAGCAGTGTCATTACAATGAAGGAAGGCTTGAGGGCTTGAGGGCACACAGTCTAGCCAGAAGGTCCCAACAGTATATTGCTATATATTGCTTCCTAGAAAAATTAACCTTGAAGCTGAGCTCTGGAAGACATTTTTCCAGGCAGAGGGATGTTTAAAGATACATTTGAGAAACTGAAAGGATTCAGTGGGACCAGAACAATGCTGTACAGGGCAAGAAGGGATAAGAGAAGTGGCTAGACAGGTCAGTGATGGTCTACAAGCATCGCCCTTGCTAAGAAAGCCAGGCCCTTTCAAGTCCCAGATTCATTCTGCCCTTGTAGTGGGACTTTAGGTATCTCACTTGACTCTGAGTCTAGGTTCCCTCCTTGGTAAAATGGGGATAATAATCCCAGCAACTTCCACTATGTGTAAGGATCAAACTGCTTCATGCTGGGCCAGTGCCTGGCTTAATAGGGTATGTTATAGGCATGGCCAGAGCACGTCCTTCTGCAAATGACTATTCTAGTCACAAGCCCCAGTTCCCTGTCTAAATAATTTTTTTTTTTTTGAGTTGGAGTCTCACTCTGTCGCCCAGACTGGAGTGCAGTGGCCGCTCCCAGCCACCGCAGCCTCGACCTGCTGGGCTCCGGTGATCCTTCTGCCTCAGCCTTCCAATAGCAGGAACTACAGGCGCGTGCTACCACGCCTGGCTGCTTTTTGATTTTTGATTGTAGAGATGAGGTCTTGCCAAGTTGCCCAGGTGGGTCTCGAACCCACGGGCTCAGGCAATTCACTCACCTCAGCCTCCCAAGGTACGGGATTACAGTCTGAGCCACCGAGCCCGGCTCCCCTATCTAAATATTGAGGAGGCTTAACAACATGGTCTATAGGTCCTCCCAGCTCTGAAACACCTGCAGAAAGGCCCAGGGAAGACCCCACTCACCTTTATAGTCTGGACCCCATCACTCCTCTGTCCTCCTACTCTGGCCTCTCAGGGCTGGGCTGCCTCTCAGCCTTTGCCTTTTTTTTTTTAGTTGGAGTCTCACTCTGTCGCCCAGACTGGAGTGCAGTGGCACACTCATGGCCACCCCAGCATCAACCTGCTAGACTCCGACGATCCTTCCACCTCAGCCTTCCAAGTAGCCAGAACTACATGTGCGCACTACCACGCCCAGCTAATTTTTAATTTATTGTAGAGACTAGGTCTCGCCAAGTTCCCGGGCTGGTCTTGAACCGGTGGGCTCAGGCAATCCACTTGCCTCGGCCTCCCGAAGTGCTGGGATTACAGGTTGAGCCACCGAACCCGGCCAGTCTTTGTCCTAATTATTGGTCCACTATTCCTTCTTTTGCCATCCATACTCAACTTTCCTCTTCCAGAAACCCTCTCCTCCTCTGAGCCCTGACCTCCTCCTCTTTATCCTTCTCATTTCAGCCGCACAGTGGTATCTTGCATGCCCAGCCATCCCCCAGCCTGTGAGCTTCTGAGCATGGACCTCATTCTTCACTCCACACCCCCCAGGGGACTGGCCTGCAAACTTTGAGGATGTTCCAGGACAAAGTTTGGAACAGCTCATGTTAAAAATGAAAGGAAAGAGAGAGTAAGGAAGAGATAGACTGACCAACAGGCAGGATGAGAGGGAACAGAGGGAAGGCTCGCCCTTGAGCAGACCCAGCCTCAGTCATGATACGCTTCATCTGGTTTGTTTCCTGCACCCCAGCTTTGTGCTTAGAGCGCAGAACTAGGAAAACAAGGAAGCTTGAGACTGGTGCCTTTCAGCTAGGGGGAGCCGGTGGTGGCAGGGTTGAGAGGCACATTGCGCAACTCGTGACAGGTTGTGCCTGGCCAGGCCGCCCAGCTGCCCCTCTGTCTCAGGCCCTCTTTACACACGCCCTCCAGCCCAACCCCCAACGCAGCTGCCTTCCTCATGACACAGGCCTGTGTTGTCCTGTTGACCACTGACCACTGTGCCTGGGGAAGGGCCAGGCCTCCACGGGAGGAGGAACTCAAGAGCCTATGGGCAAAGCCTCCCTAGGATCCCATGTTGTCAGCCCAGCCACCCTGCACACCCAGGTCTGTAACAGCTCTGTAATTTCCCCCGCAGGGCAATAAGGTATGGCAAGGCCTACTCTGTGTAAGTCCCTATGCTTCGGGTGGTACACACTCACCCCATTCATTTGTTAAAGCAATGCGGGGAAGTATTATTGTCCTCAGTCTCTAGGTGAGGAAAGTATGTGGCTAGTCATGTTGGTTTCAAGACCAGGTCTATCTAACTCCAAAGCTCATGTTCAGCCCTCCCAGGCTCCTTGCCTAACTCCTGTTCCATCACTCCTGTCAGCCCATCTCTGGCCCTGGGATTCAGCCTGTGACTGAGCCACCAGGACAGGACACAGAGAGTGGGAGTGGAGGGGAATGCCATGTAGAGAGAAATGAGACATATACAAACTTGAGGGGAGAGGAAGATATTTCTTTGTAGGGCCCAGAGCTGCCATGGTATCCCTCCAGCTCTCTCTCAGAAACCCTGAACAGATCCAGGAACAGAGCCTACCCAGTCTCTCCCAGCACAGGCCCGAGCATGGACCAGCCCAAAGGGGACCTATCGGTTTCCTCGGCATGGCCCCCTTCCCTGTCCCTCCCATTCCCTAGACCCATAGATGGCAGAGGAAGATCAGACTCACTATCCTGCCCAGTTCTTCCTGATAAGTATTACTTTGGCCAGATGTTTTCACCGTAGAAGTCAGAACACAGCACCAGACTATAGGAGCCTGAAGTTTCATTCTTGAGCTTACTAGCAACATGACTTCAGACAATATTTTTACCCTTCCCTATCTACAGTGCTAACTACTCCAAGATATTTTTTTTTTCTTTTGTAGAGACAAGGTCTCACTATGTTGCCCAGGCTGGTCTTGAACTCGTGGGCTCAAGCAATCCTCCCACCTCAGCCTCTCAAAGTGCTGGAATTTCAGGCATGAGCCACTACGCCCTAAATGATATTATTAACAATAACAATAATAATAGCAAACACTTAACACAAAGAGCTTATGTGTGCCAGGTACTATTCTAATAACTTTATAACTTTGTAAAGGAGGTCATTTTTTTTTTTGAGTTGGAGTCTCACTCTGTCACTCAGACTGTAGTGCAATGCAGTGCAGTGGCCACTCCTGGCCACTGCAGCCTTGACCTACTGGTCTCTGGCAGTCCTTCCGCCTCAGCCTTCCAAGTAGCCAGAACTACAGATGTGCGCTACCACGCCCGGCTAATTTTTGATTCACTGTAGAGATGAGGTCTCGCCAAGTTGCCCAGGTGGGTTTTGAACCTCCGGGTTCAGCCAATCCACTCACCTCAGCCTCCCAAAGTGTTGGAATTACAGGCTGAGCCACTGAGCCTGGCTGGGGGTAATTTTTTTTTTTTTGAGTTGGAGTCTCACTCTGTCGCCCAGACTGTAGTGCAATGGCTGCTCCCGGCCACCGCAGCCTTGACCTGCTGGGCTCCGGCGATTCTTCCGCCTCAGCCTTCCAAGTAGCCGGAATTACAGGCGCGCGCTACCACGCCCGGCTAATTTTTTTATTTTATTGTAGAGATAAGGTCTCGCCTGCCCAGGCGGGTCTCAAACCCGCGGGCTCAGGCAATCCATTCACCTCAGCCTTCCAAAGGCGTGGAATTACAGACTGAGCCACCGAGCCCGGCTGGTAATTTTATTCTTTACATTTTTACAGATGAGAAAATTGAGGCACAGAGAAATTTAATAACCTTTTCAAGGTATCAAGAAAATCTTTTTATTTAAATGGCCAATGAGAAAGCAATTTGTAAAATTATAGAGATATTATATAAATGTGGAGATGCTTTATAAATGCAGAAATAATTTTTCCAAATAGAGGTATTTGTAAATGGGGAGGGAGGTGCTTTTTAAAGGCAGCAGTATTTGCCACATGTAGGAGTATTTTTAATTACACAGTGCCTCACGGCGTGAGAGACGGTTCTTCCCTGATTGAACCTATCCCTACACTCCTCAGTTAAGGAGCGGGTCTCAGTGGGTAGCACTCCAGGGCAAGGCCAAGTTACTCCTATTTAAAATTGCATTCCTACTTAAAAATCACAAAATGTTTCAGACTTGGAAGGGATAAGCTCTTACAGTCCAGCTCATATAACCCATCATCCCTACAGGAATCTGTTTTTTGCACTACCCAGAAGGGCCAGACAGTTGGCAGGAAAAGGAAGCAGAAAGCCCCCTTCAGAGAAACTTTGATTTGCAAAGAAAAACCCTGGAGGGTGCTTTGCCTGCCCCACTCTCCCCTCCTCCCCACTTCACTCCCAACACTCCGCCCCTTTCCCCCCAGATACACACATTCGGCCTTTTCATCAGCAGTGGGTCTGGGTTCATGGACATACTTCCTGCCTTCCCCACATCCCAGGACGTGGAACCCTTCAGACAGAGCAGAGCCACATAGGCTAAGGCAAGGACAAGACTCCTCCTTTCCCCAACAGAAAGAGCCTTCCGGGAAGTGTCTGGGGAATGCCTGTTCTCAACTGGACTGCCAAAAGGTTCTTTCTCTCTGCCTGGGGCAGTGCCTAAGTTCCCTGGTAGAGTCCTAGAAGAGCTTGATCCAGAGCTTGATCCGGGTCTGGTCCTCAGATCCTAACACCCCACTGTCCTGGCTCAGGCTGGTATCCAGAAGAAAGTGTGCAGAAGGCTAAGAAGCTTATCCGAGAGGCTAAGGGGGTATTCATCTTAGAACAGGACTGAAACAATCGATAGTTCACTAGGAACTGGGGTTAATTTGGGGACTTAAGATTGGATTTGAACTTAGATTTAAGTTTAAGATTTAGGCTAGAAGGTAGGGTTGGGTTGACTCAAAGGACTGGGGTTAAGTTTGGGTTCAGGACTTCTCTAGAAAAGATTTAATGTTTGTCTAGCTAAGCCCATCTCCAAAAACAGGGGATCTCTCATAGTTACCCCGGCCTCTGATTTTGAGTTTTATTTAAACTCATGAGGATGAGGATTGGCTGTGGAAAAGGGCAGAGACTGGGGAGCTGTTTAGTTAAGACCTTGCTACTCAAAGAGCAGTCCACAGAACAACAGCACTGATGTCACCCAAGAGCTTGGTAGAAGTGTAAAATTTTGGTACCCACTCTACTGAATCAGAATCTGCATTTTAAATGAACACCCAAGTGTTCTATGTGCACTTAAAGTGCAAGAAGCCCTGGTGATGGGTTTCTTAGCAGGAAGACCTGAGGCAGGGCCAGGAGGCCACAAGATATCCAGCACCTCAGCCTGTTCCAGGGTCCTTGCTTAACACCCCCTCCCAGAGCTGGAGCCACAGCGACACCTACTGGCCTTGGGCTCCCAGGTCACCCCCCCACCCCCACTCCAGGTCGTCTGGACATCTGGGTCCTATGGTCCAGCCCAGCCTGGCCTGAATCCTAATGCTGGCATTCCTGAATTCTGAGGATCTGACTCCCACTGCTAGACTAGTGGAGCAGGTATAGGATGAGCCAGTGCGGAACAGGGCTGTGTACAGGCTGGGGCTCTGGAGTTTCAGTGTGGAGAAGACAGGACAAGTAAGCAGGTGTTTTCTCAGGCCTGCGATGCTCAGGTCACATCCCTGGCCCTGGCGTTCTCTCCAGACTGAGCAGCACTGAGCACGTTTTTGTCTGCTCTCTCCACTTAAACCCTCAGCCGGATAGACAGGGTGTGGCTTTGCATTCCAACCAGTATCAAGCTGATGTCCTATGAGGAGGAAGGACCTGAACACATCCAAATGAATCTTCCTGGAAGTGGACTTTTAGGAAGGAAAACAATTAAAAGGCAATTCAGGAAAGAGAAGCAGGTAGGATATTTCTAGGGTAGTGGTTGCTGGAGACTTTTATGACAGAATTCTAAGTCAAAAGTAGAAACTGAGACCAAAAGACAGAGAAGTAGCGAGATAGGAAAGGAAGCCAACCCACTTCCAAGGCAAGACTCAGCTGACTCGTCCCAAGGGACCTGGTTCACCCAGAGCTACTAGAGGAAAGAAGTGTCTCTTGCTGGACAGCAGTGACCCTTCCCATCATTCCCAAGTTCCAGTTACTGCCAGATCCTCTCTCTAGTCTTCTCTCAACTATGAGAACGGGTTTGCCTGAGAACTAAATGAATGTGATTGCCCACCAGTGTCTGCCATTAGTGGTGATTAGTTAAAACATCAGAGTCTAAACAGTCAATTGGTTCTAATAATTAATACTATGGCTCAGCTGTGACTGAGAGAGAAAAACAGAGGGAGAGAGAGAGAGCGAGGGAGGAGGGTAAGAGAGCTGGAGAAAGGAAAAATAAAGGGAAACAGGATTGGCAAAAGAACCCTAGTTCTGTAGCTACCATTTCTTGGTCCATGTGCCAGATGTTGTGCTAGGGTGCATTTAGCTCCCAATTCTGTGCTTTTGCAGGACATTTCACATAAATTACACCACCAAGGGATCCCAAATACTCTAGTAGGCGAGAATAATTATCTCCTTTTTTTTTTTTTTTTTGAGTTGGAGTCTCACTTGGTCGCCCAGACTGGAGTACAGTGGCCACTCCCGGCCACCGCAGCCTCGACCTGCTGGGCTCCGGCGATCCTTCCGCCTCAGCCTTCCGAGTAGCCGGAATTACAGGCATGCGCTACCACGTCTGGCTGATTTTTTTATTTATTGTAGAGATGAGGTCTCGCCAAGTTGCCCAGGTGGGTCTCGAACCCACGGGCTCAGGCAATCCACTCACCTCAGCCTCCCAAAGGCGCGGGATTACAGGCTGAGCCACCAAGCCCGGCTATTTTATCTCCTTTTTATAGGTAAGAAGAAAGAGGTATAGGAGAGCTAGTAAGATGCTCAGTGACAGTTTGGTAAATAAATGGATAAATAAATTAATGAAGTAGTCAGAACTGAAATTCAAACCCAGGTTAACCTGGCTCCAAAAACTTTGGAGGATAAGAGGGTAGAGAAGGGGTGAGAATCTAAGGAGACAAAGAAAAAAGAGAGAAAAAACACACATATACCCTTCACACACACACATACCTTTCTCTCTCACATCTTTCACACACAAGAACCTCCCTCACCTCCTTCTCCATTACACTGTGCCCTTCCCTCCCATCCACACCTCTTACATTCTCTACATACACAGCACATTTCCGTCACACACCCCTGCCCCTCCCTCACACACTCACTCTAGTGCACACATTCCATTTTGCACATATGTCTCTCAAGGGGCTACACACACACACCCACACTTCTCTCTCTTCTTTCTTCTTCCCTCTCTCTGCCTCTCCCTCCATCTCTCATGCTTTTTTAAAATTTCTCTCCCCACACTTCTTGCTCTTTTTCATGTACTTTCTCTTACATACCACTTTCTCTTATATACACGCTCCTTTTCTCCTGGGCCCTCATCTGTCTTCTTCAGTGCTGTATCTCCAGTTCTCAGAAAGTCACAGGCCCATAGTACACACTCAGAGAGTGTTTGGGAAATGAAATAAACACACACCTCTCTACCTCCTTCACATACAACTCCCCACTGCCTCCCTTCTACACTCCACCACCCTCCCCCCCACACACACACCTCTTTCTCTAGCACACAGGTGTACATTTTGGAATGTATCCCAGAACCAGCCCCCTGTGCACCCTTGCTTTCTTGCCCCCTCCAGGAGTCAGTTCCAGAGACCTCCAGCTGTGCTCTCTCTAGTTAGGCTTGCTCATCTTTGAACTGTCACCAGGCCTGGAAGGCCGTATAGACTTCCCTGCCTGGCGATGGGGAGAGGTCCCGGAGACCTTAGTTCCCCCAGAGCAGGCTCAACCACTCCCCACCCTCCCCAGGTCATGAGTGGCAGCAGGAGCTGCAAGCGAGCAGGATGGCTGTGTGTGCATTGCTATTAATCACCCCTCCTGGTCCGCTAACGAGGCTAATGCGGTAAGTGACAATAGCCCATCTTGGTTTCTGATTTAGGGGCTCAGGACGGAAGCTGGGCTCCTGGGAGTGAAGACGTGAATTCTCCACGACACTAAACCTTCAAATAAATCTCCTCCAGTCAGAGAAGCCCGGGGCACTAAATCCCACGCGCCGGTAATTGAAACCCTTAGAGCTTTCTTGGGTAGGGAAATTGCTGAGAGAGAGAGAGAAAGCATGAAGCTCGGGGGTTCTGGGTGGAGCTTGGGACAGCAGAGAGGCCCACAGAGGACTCTGGAATGGGGGAGACTGCTGGGTACCCTCTAGGAGCACATGGCTGACTGACTGTCCTGGTGTGTACGTCTGTCAGTGTTTCCAAGGCATGGGATTTTACTGTCTGGCTATGTTCACATGGTCACTGCCGACCCGTGTCCCACCAGGTCTATAAACACTTGATATTTTGGGAAGGGGAGCAGTTAGGGTCCTTTTATCTTCTGAGAGCTTCTGTGTTTTGAAGCCCTGTGGACTCTGACTTTAACTGACCATGAAGCAAGGCTTCATTTAAGCAAAAAGTTTCCAACGTTGCTTTGATTGCCTTTCTCCCCCGTTCCCACCTGTCTCACCCCCACACTTTCCCACCCACCTGCCCTCATCTCACACTTTTTCTGGACATTTTCCTGTAGGCTCTTCAGGTCCTCCTCCCATTAACTTGGTCCCTGAATCATTCAATAGTTACTAGCATGCACTCCATGGTAGACCCTTTGCATAGAGTCCCAAGTGTTCCAGGATGAATCAGATAACACCCTGCTCTCAAGGAGCTCAGAATCTTTCAGGGGAGACAGATAAATAAATAATTGCAATATTATATGATGTGTGCAATAATAGAGGTATAGACATATCAGGAGCATAGCATGAAAAAGAAAATAATTAACTGCCAGGGAAGGCTTCAAAGAAGCATTGTCTGAGTGTGGTCTTAAGGAATAAATAGGAGTTACAGGTTGACCATGAGGAGATGGGTATCATGGTCATTGCTGGCAGTGAGAATACTTCATGAAGAGCTAGGTCTTGTCCAGCCAGAGCACCCATTATTGTGGGAGGAGATAGAAGGCACAGAAGGACTTATGTGATAAGGAGTTAAGAATTCATGGGGTAGGCCGGGCTCAGTGGCTCAGCCTATAATCCCAGCACTTTGGGAGGCCGAGGCAAGTGGATTGCCTGAGCCCGCGGGTTCGAGACCCACCCGGGCAACTTGGCAAGACCTCATTTCTACAATAAAAATAAAAAAAAATCAGCCAAGTGTGGTAGTGCACACCTGTAGTTCCGGCTACTCAGAAGGCTGTTTCGGAAAGATCTCCAGAGCCCAGTAGGTCGAGGCTGCAGTGGCCGGAAGCGTGCCACTGCACTCCAGTCTGGGCAACAGAGTGAGACTCCAACCCCCCCAAAAATAAAATAAAATAAAATAAATCATGGGGTCGCTTTGGGAGCCAGGGAAGAGTCATAGTGGCTGAATGATAGAATCTGATTTGTGTTTTAGGAAAATCCTTCTAACTGTAGGGATGGAAATGGATTAGAGGGGAGAGAGCTACTATTAGGAGACGTGAGAGTAAAGGCTGAGGTGAGGATGCCTGCACTAGGGCAATGGAGAAAAGAAGACCATGCTGATGAGTACTTAAGACGTCAAAAGAGCTAAGGTGTTGATTTCCTATATGTAAGGGCCTGAGTAAAGAGTAAGAGTCAAAACTGTCGATTCAGCAAAGTCTGTGGATAGACCACTCACCCAAACAGAAAAAGCAGGAGGAGAGCATGTATAGAGGAAGATAAGTCCCGACTCAGGCATCTTGAGTGGGAAGAGCCTGTGTGGCATCCAAGCAGAGAATCTTCCACACAGTGTTGTACACTGCTCAGATTGGAGGTGTGGACTGAGGGCATAAAACCACAGTAGAGATCACATAGAGTGTGCAGAGAGAGAGAAGCAAATGACATCAAGGGCAATAGCTACCATCAGAGGCAGTAGAGTGGTTAAGAGCATGCATGAACCTCTGGTATGAAAGTCCAACACCACCACTTACCTCGTAACCACGGGCAAGTTAGGAACTTCTCTGTGCCTCTGTTTCTTCATTTATAAAATGGAAATAAAATAGTATAGTGCTTGGCACAGAGTGCTTGATCAGTGCTATCACTTCCCTTCCTCCTCATCTCTACGATGCCTGCTCATCTATCACATTGCAGCTTGTGCCTCTTCCTCAGGCAAGCCTGTCTGGATTTCTTGGATGAGGCAAATCTCCATATTATGGACTCCCATAGCACTATTGATGTCTTTTTTGCACAATTGCAATCTTAAAAGTTTGTATATGTGCTTTATTGCATCTGGAATGTGACCTCCCTAAGGACCTAGATCTCGTTGTATCCCTACACGCTGGTATAGGGCTTTTTACATGGAAGACACACAACAAATATTATAGAATAAATAAATATAACTGGAGTATCCATTGTAATTGGTGAATGACGATCATCAAGGACCTGATTGAGAGCAGTTTCCATAGAATGGTGGGAATGAAACAGACTGCAATGAGTTAAGAAGTGGTTAGAAGAGAAAGAGTATGGACAGCAAGCAAGGGTCTTTGGAGCATCTTAGGTGAGAAGGGAAGAAGAAAAGGGAATTAGTCAAAGGGTGTCATATGAAAGAGAGATACATGTGGCTGATACTGCTGTCATGTGGAGGAGAAACTCGGGAACTTATAGGCTAATGGAGGGAAGCCCAAGGAAGGAAAGGAGAGGATGCAATAGAGAGGGGGAATCCAACAGTGTTGCCAGGGGACATAGGCAGGAATGGGATTCTAAGCCTAGAAGTGATTAAGCTAAAGCAGGAGGATGGTGCCTTTTCCACAGAAACTGCAGGAAGAAAGGAGATGAGCGTGGATCTGGAAGTTGATGAAATTCATGTTTTAAGGACTAAAATTCTGAGTGAAGGAAGAAGCAAGGCCACCTAGTTAAGAGGGGGATACACAAAATGGGGAGGGGGCTCAAGATGGTAAAATATTATTGAATTGTCTCTGTGGGAAAGGGGAGGCAGAACTGACCAACAGCACATAAAAGGACGGCTTAGTAGTGCTGAGATTGGAAACTGTGAATTTTTATTGGCACATATCTGCGTGGTTTTGTGATTTTCCCCAGCTGCACTTAGCCGCCTGCATGTCTGAGACAAAAAGGAGAATAGCTGGATTGTGCAGAAGGCAAAGGAAGTAAGACATTGAGTGTGTTGGCAAGAGGGTGTTGAAAGGATGCACTGAGGGGTCCAGGCTAGCATCCCTGAGTGCCTTGGGAGTTGGGAGAACAGTAGAGGGAAAAGCAAGTTTAATGAGTGCAAGGCCTTGAGAAAGCTTGGGGAGAGAAGGCTCTATCACAGAGCAGTTTAGGTTGTTGACAAGGTCCTCTAGGAGGAGATAGAGTACAGGAAAAATAACAGGATCTCAGGAGGTCAGGGAAGCCACAGGCTTGGCGGACAGAGGTGAGTGTCAAAGTCCTCCACAAGTGTGGAGAATGGTAGATAACAGTGATGAGGTGGGATGCAGGATGGCACTTGATCTGAGAGTCCATAGGATGGAGGAGCAAAGGACTGGAAGACACTGACCCCACCTCCTGGCCTGAGGAGCATGGAGTTTGGGAGAATAAACAGCTTGCCTGGAGAGGATGGTGAGGAAGTGGTGTCTCCAGGGGATATGCCAGGGTTCCAGGAAAGCAAAGAGAGGAAGTAAAGGGATTATCTAGAGATTGTGGACAGAGAGGAGTTTATCGGCACGGTACTCAGTCCCAGCAGTCATGATGGGAAGGCGGTAGAGAGATGTAAGTTGGAGCCACCTCTACGCCTCCCTCTGTCCTCCACATCTCTCCCAGGAGTCTGTATCTCTAGCCTTCCTCCTCCAGCTTGAAGTCTCTTCTCCTGTACTACTGGCTCCCTGTTCCACTCCACACATATACTGCCCACCCCACTCATCCATCCACCTCTCCTCTTCCTACACCCCTCCTTAGTTCTCCCCTCCCCAGACCCTTCCCCTGCCCTGCCCCACCCCAGCCGGCCTGAGTGAGCAGGAACCCCTGCACCTTCATTTCTCAGGTCACTGCTTGGCTAATGGGCTATTAATTTGCTCAATCGTCCCCTGTGAGGCAAACTCAATTTCTGCCAGCCAGTCGTCCCTCCCTGTCGACAGCGTGATTGATTGGAGGAACAGCTGTCACCGCCCGGCTGCCTGCTCCCTGCCTCCTTCCCTCCGAGTCCACACCACCCCTCCTCCTCGGGCCGCCGCCCTGCACCCACGGAGGCAGTGCACCCCTGCCACCTGCCCAAGGATCTGTCGCCAGCAATGAAAAATGACAGAAATATTTAAGGACAAATAAGGTTTCCCAACGCAATTGAAAATGATTACAGGCAGCTACAGATGGGGCCAATCTGATGCGCAGCAGCAAATCAAATCGAATTTCCTTATCGGCGTATTATTTTAGGCGTTATCTGGCACGTTGATGCAGTTATCAATTCAATTTCAGTCGCCGGTCCGCTGTTTACTGTCTCGCCTTTGCTGGGAAAAGGTAAACATGCTCAGCCCAGCAAATTAATTTCTGACTGAAGCCAGAGGCTGCAAAGAACTGCTACACAGGACCCACGGCCTCCACCTTGGCCCTCAGCTATAGTGGGCCAGGCTGGCTGGGCCTGGGGCAGGCCAGAGCTTGCCCAGGGAGCAGAAGCCCCACTAGCTGCCTGCCCCAGCCTGGCCCCAGCCCCAAGCACGATTCAGAACTCCTGGGAGGCTGAGGTGACCGTTGTTGGCTCCGCTGCTGCTGCCAGGGAGAGGTGAAGGTCTCCCATTAATTCCCAGCTAAAAATGACAAATTCATCTTGGACGACAATTAAATGAAGTCAGTAATTGATGCTAATTGATCTCCAGATGCAAGGGCTCCCCTCAGCTTTAGCAGCACGTGGCTGTCTGCTCGCTCTCCCCACCCAGGCCCTTCTCTTCCTCTACCTCCCTCTGCTGCTCTCCTAGTCCTTGCTCTCTCCCTGGGGCTCTGGGTCTCTTGATCTCACAGGTCTGAGGGAGGCAGCTGGCCTGGCATGGGCTAGTAAGAAGGGCCTGAGGCCAGGCAGCTGGCCCATTGCCCATCCAGCCCTGCAGGCACTTGTAATCAGTGCCCCACAGTCCACCCATCAGCCTAGAAAGCAGGTAACACTGCCCTTCTTGGCGGCTCAGGATTTATTGCCCACAGCTGTGGAGGTTCCCACTTCATTTTTATAAGCCCATAGTCAGAGCCAGCAGGGGGTAAAGCACACTTGAAGTTACTTTACTTTAAACAGTACAGTTAGAATTTTGGCTCCACAGCAAGGAAGGCACTGGGGGAGAGTGAGGTGTGTGGGCATGCTGGGGAGAATATACAGGTATACACCGTCTACATCTGAATATACGCATAGCTGCTCAGGTGTGTTTATCTGGATGGGTAAAAATGCCCACACCGTGTGAGCACTTGTGTGTGCCAATGCCAACCTGTATATGTGTGTGTCCAGACACTTGAGAGGATGTGTGGGCAGGTCTGTATGTGGATATTTTCCTGAATTGGGCCCTTTACTGCAGACTGTAAAGCCTAATCCCAGAGAACTCTGGGAGGCCCCACCTGCCCCACCCACCACTGGTCCGGCCCAGCACAGGGAGCTGTCTGGAAGTTATTAGCTAAAGGAGGAGGGGAACTGAGTAATAGCTCCACCAGAGAGTGGTTGTAGTTATGTTTAGAATAGCCAAGGTCAGGGGCATGGAATAGCTGTGGCCCCTGAAGAGCCTTTGGTTGGTGCCCTTGGCTGGAGCAAAGGTTCATAGGGCCAAGAGTTTAGGTCTTATGACCAAGGCTCAGGAAGCTTGACTGTGCCTTGGCCTGCAGCCTTTGGCTCCAGTTCGAGCGCAAGTCTGAGCCTAAGCTTGTCCACGGGCTGACTTCACCTAGCTATCCTGCAGATGTCTGCCACTAGCCACCCAGGAGCCATGTCTGGTTCAATCTAGGTCCCCTCTTTTGCTAAAGACAGTAAATAGAGGTCAGGGCACCAGCTAGACTCTTGTACCTGGAACTTGCAGGAAGCCATGTGGAATGGGCAGGGCCCACCTGAGCTTCTGCAGGTAGAGTAGAGGGAGAAGGGAAGATGGCAAAGTCTTGTGGACATAAATGTGTCACGTTTGTGTATGTCTAACTGTTTTTGTGTCATGTGAGGAAGCTGATGCTGTGCGAGGGGCTCTGTACAAGTCTTATGGAAGGAAGAGAAGCAGGTGAAGAAAAGCATACAGAGCACTGACCAGACAAGGCCAGAGTCATGACGGGAATCAGAGAAAACTCCCGTGGTGTCTCCCAGTGGATGACTGTGTCTTTGGGGATTTAGCAAGGTCAATAATCATGTATTCATTAATTCCATGAATATGTATTGATTACTATTACTATGAGTATTTTCTCATTTCAGGCTATGCCCTCTGCTAGATGATGGGGTTATATAAGGAAACAAGTTATTTTTTGACCTCAATAAATTTACAATCTAAAGGGAGTGATCGACACATAAAGGTAATAACAACACTGTGACAAGTACTGTGTCAGAAGTAGCACAAGAGGCTATGGGAACACAGAGGAGGTAACTGATACAGTCCGGGGAAGTCAGGGAAGGCTACCTGGGAGAAAGAACCCTGGGTTGAATCCTAAAGGATGAGGAAGAACTAGCCAGCTTGTACAACTGGCCCCCTTTTTGGTTGTTTGGCAAGCCCAAAGCAGTGATAAATAGGCCTGTAGATTCCAAGAGACCCTGGAACAACTGAAAATGTTATCTATGCCACTTTGAGCACCAGCCACTACCCTGGGGTCTGGGCAAGAGGGTGCACAGTTGTTTTCAGGGCATCCCTGGGCACTGGAGAAAAGTATGGGCCACAGCTAAACACAGCATCTCTCCCCCGTCCACCCCACCCCCACCTCCTCGACCAGGGATGCCTATTAATCCTGACAAATGATGACTTACGAACATGTAATGCAAACTGATTCATCATACATTCAAATCCGCCGCCCCGCCCCAGCGGGAGGCCCCAGCCAGACAAGTGTATTACACGGATAATGTATTTGACGTATTAATAAAACCAGCCGCATTGCTCTGGCGCGGAGACTGGGGAATGCCAATATACGATGACAGATCACATATTGATGAAATCCAGATGTTTGGAATCATAGTCTTGGGGCCTTGTTCATATTGACTGAAGGTAAAAAATGCCGTCTGTCAGCATGTTAACTCTTCCTGTCCCATGCTCAGCAGAGACGCCAATCATGGTTTTCTGGAAAGAGGGGAAGGCAGAAGGAAATGAGTGAGAGGAGAGAGTGGATGAGTAATTAGGTGGTTTGGATGGATGATGGGTGGATGAAGCAGAGGGTAGACGGTTGTACTACGGGTACAGTGAGTAGATGGGACACTTTTTACACCTTATGTTCTTGACCTCTCAGCAGCACTGACCCTATGGGTAACACTCCTCCACTTCCTTGAAACTCTTCCTTTCTTGGCTTCAGTAACATCACACTTTCCCTGTTTTCATTCTACCTCTTAGCTATTCCTTCTTTGTCCTTGATGACTTAAATTTCCTCTAATTGTTAATCAAGTTCTGTTCCAGACTCTTTTCAGTATATACTCTCTCCCTGTGATCTCACCCACTCTGAACTTCATTCATTTACTTATTCATTCACAAAATATTTATTATTTACCATATGCCAGACATTGTTCTAGGCACGGAGGGTACAGTGGCAAACTTCAGTTCTTTTTTTTTTTTTGAGTCGGAATCTCACTCTGTCCCCCAGACTGGAGTGCAGTGGCCGCTCCTGGCCACCGCAGCCTCCACCTGCTGGGCTCCGGCGATCCTTCTGCCTCAGCCTTCCAGGTAGCTGGAACTACAGGCGCGTGCTACCACGCCCAGCTAATTTTTGATTTATTGTAGAGACAAGGTCTCACCAAGTTGCCCAGGCGGGTCTCGAACCTGCGGGCTCAGGCAATCCACTCACCTCAGTCTCCCAAAGTGCAGGATTACAGGCTGAGCCACTGAGCCTGGCTGAACTTCAGTTCTTATCTATATGTCAGTGTCTCCCAGGACTATAATTCTAGCTCTGGATCATACATAGTGTCCTTTCAGCATTTTCACATGAGGTTCTAACAGTTTCTCCAACCAAGTATATCCAAGATAGACTTCATTTTCTTCCTTACCAAGTCTGCTGTTCTGCCCCCTGTTCTGTAAGTCAGTAAATGGTCTACCACCTAGAAATTGCTCAAACCAGAATCCTTGGAGTCATCCTTAATTCCTTTCCATCCTTTAACCCCATGTCTAATTCATCTGTTGCTGTTCATTTTCATCTTATTCGTGCTAGAGCGCGTCACCATCGTCTTTCACCTGAGTTAGTGAGATAACCTTCCGAACAGTCTTCCTGCATTTGTTCTTGCCCCTCCTTAGACCACTGGCTATTTTACAGTTAGAATGATCTTTTTAAAATGCAAGTCTGATGTGTCATTCCTCTGCTTAAAACCCTCTGATGGCTTCTCATTGTACATTTTTAAAAAGTAGCCAAAATAATTAATGTAGTTTAAAAGTCCTCCAGGATGTGGCCTCTCTTTCATCATACCTCAACATTCTGCCCCTTGCTCTCTCTGCTCCAGCCACACTGAACGTTCCTCAATTCCTCACTTAGGCTCTCTCCCCTTCTGTATCCCCAAACATGCTGTTTTCTGTCTAGAGCAATCATTGCCTCATAAGTTTCCACTCATCCTTCAGCCTTTGCAGAATGTCACTTCTTCATCTTCCAGACCAGATGATATACTCCCATAGTTCCGTGTACTTTTATTTTTCTAAGACCACTCTGAAGACAATTGCTTAATGTCTCTATCCATAGTTAGGTCCTAAGCTTCCTGAGGGCAGATATTGTGTCTGTCATATTCTTGGTTGTCTGGCATCCATACTACAGCAGACATAGTGGGCATCCAGTAGACATTCGTGGAATAGTATTGAATTATTAGCTAGATGAGTGGACAGGTAGGTAGGTAGTTGGATATTGTTCAGCTTTGGAGTCAGACAGGCCTAGATTTAAATATATGCTCTGAACTTGATAGCTCTGTCACTGCAGTGTTCTAAGCCCCACTTTCCTCATAAGTGTGATAGAGATAATAATACCTACTTCATGAGACTGTTGTAAGGATTAAATGAGATAAAATATGTGAAGTATTAACCTGCAGCCTAACGATACTCGATAGGTCATTACTATTGTTAATGGATAAATAGATGGATGAATGGACAGATGGATACATTGACATACAAACATAAATAAATACATGGGGATGAATGGATAAGAAGGAGGAACTGCACAGATACCAGAGGGACCTGGGCCAGGATACCTATTGAGTAGCAAAAGATCTTGATTATAGCAGAGAAGGCTAGATACAGGGCCAGCCAAGGCTGGTATCAGGAGGGGGAAGGTGTAGGCGCAAACAACAAACCCGTGCTAGTATCACTGAAGACAGTAATGCCTCCTCACTTGTACACAGCCCTGATTTCTTTATCTTTTCCTTTTTTTTTTTTTTTTTTGCGTTGGAGTCTTACTTCGTCACCCAGGCTGGAGTACAGTGGCACACTCACAGTCACCCCAGCGTCGACCTGCTGGGCTCAGGCAATCCTTCCACCTCAGCCTTCCAAGTAGCCAAAACTATAGGCGCATGCAACCACGCCCAGCTAATTTTTTGATTTATTGTAGAGATGAAGTCTCGCCAAGCTGCCCAGGCTATTCTCGAACCTGTGGACTCAAGCAATTCCCTCACCTTGGCCTCCCAAAGTGCTAGGATTATAGGCTTGAGCCACCGTGTCCAGCCCATAGTGCCTAACTTCATTGGATCTTCACAATAATCTTATCCCTATTTCACAAGAAAAAATGAAGTTCAGAAGTATTAAGTGATTTGCCCAAGGTCACGCAGCTAGTAAGAGGCACTCCATTTAATGCTGCTTGAAGTGCTTTTCTGTGTCTTGGTCACTAGGAGATGAAAACTTCCATTGTGGGAGTGGGGGCCACACAAACACACATATATACCCACACACGTACCCTTAAAAGTCTCAGCCTGCATTGCCATCTGTCATTAAAGTCATCCTCACCCTCATTTCTTTTTTTTTTTTTTTTTTTTTTTTTTTTGAGTTGGAGACTTACTCTCCCACCCAGGCTGGAGTGCAGTGGCACGCTCACGGCCACTGCAGCCTCAACCTGTTAGGCTCAAGCAATCCTTCCACCTCAGCCTTCCAAGTAGCTGGAACCACAGGCGCATACCACCACACCCGGCTAACTTTATTTATTTATTTATTTATTTATTTATTTATTTATTTATTTATTTATTATAGAGACGAGGTTTCACCAAGTTGCCTGGGCTGGGCAAGTCGCTTCCACCTCCCAAAGTGCTGGGATTACAAACATGAGCCACTGCACCCAGCTTTCACCCTCATTTCAACCTTCCCCATCCCTAGTCGGACACCAAGCAGTCAAGTCATGCCTTTTGTGGTGTTTAGAGAAAAGATAATAGAAATGGGATTTGCTGCTTGGACAAGCAAAGAGGCAAGAATGGAACCCTCATGCAACAGAATCAGAACAAAAACAGGCCAAACCAGAGAGGCAACCATACGGTGGGGAGTTCCAAGGCTAGACATGGGCTAATGGTCAAGGAGAGGTGGGATTTCCCAGGAATGAGACCCTCAGCCTCCAGTGCTGCACTCATCTTCACTATGGAAGATGGCAGAGCAGAAGCACCCTGTGCCAGCCCTTGAGTTTCTTGTTTCCAGTGGTCAGCAATTCCCAACAGAGGGGGGCAGCAGAGGGCTGATCTAGGACCTCGGGTACCAGAGACCTGTTCCCAGGCTTGAGGGCTGCACTGGTTGCAGCCAGGCCCAGGCTAGGAAGAGGGTGCCTTGGCTTGACCACTCCTCTCCATTCAACAGGCCTACCCTCTTCACAGCCTACAGTTACTCCTTGTTACCTCCCTGCTGTCTAGAGGGGGAGGTACTCTAGCAGCTCAGCAAGGAAAAGGGACCACCTGGAGGTCATACAACTAGGGAATCTCCAGGCTAGGACCTGATAGTCTTGGTTCTTGGTCCCTGCCTCTGCAGAGTCACCTCTCTGCTCTTTGAGCTGGAGTTGCCCTGTGTAAGGCAGAGGATAGGGTCAGGGCCCCTCCCCTCCCTGCTCTCCTCCTGCTTGAGGGGATACTTGCAGCAGGCAGAGAAGTGGAGGTGGCAGGCACTCTGCGCTGGAATGGTGGGGAGGGAGGTGCGGTAATGAATGTGGACGGGAGGCGGAATGAGCGATCCATCTTTGCATGGGAGGGGAGGGGGCTGCGGGCGTTCCCCCCACGCACTCACACACTCAATCAGGCGCTGTCAGACCTCCGGCCGCCTGGCATTTTGGTGAAGAATCTCTCAGCTAAAAATTGTTGTCAGTCCCATTTCCTCGTTATCAGTGCAAGGGCTGAGGCAGCGCCCGGGGATTAGCAGGAACGGCGAGCGCCCGCACCCGCCATCACTGCCGATAACACAGGGCCTCCCACCTCACCTCCCCCATTCATCATCTTTAGCACTGACAGCCCATCCCAGTCGCTGTCCCCATCCCCTCGTGCTTCCTGCATCTCCCCACTATGCTGCTCAGCCTGGCTCCTGACCTTCTTAAGGAGCTAGGCCTCCTGAAGAGGGGTAGGATTCAACCTAGCCCTGTGAGACTTAGACCCACCTGTGGCAAAAGGGCTTGGCCAGCTGTTGGGGGCGGGGCAGGGATGTCATGGGCAGGAGAAATGATACTCCAGGAGAAGATGCTTTCTGACAGCCTGCCACGGGTGGGCTCAGTCTGCCTACCTGGGATACTGCCAGTGGTATTGGAGAAGGGATTCCTACATCAAATGGGCAGCTGGACTAAGGATTTCCAGGGGCCTTGCCGGCCCAAGATGGACTCCCAGATTCTGGGAACTGTGGAGAGGAAGAGCCAAAGGATGCCTCCTCCCAAGCCTAGGAAGAGTAGGGGGTTGAGGGCTTCATTTCCACCCCAGCAAGACTACAGCCCCCTCCTCTTGGCCATCCCCAGCGGTTTTATGGCCCATTTTATGGCCACTGTAATGGCCTAGGTCAAAAGCTTCAGGGAGCTGTATTCTGGGAATTATGCAAACGAGGAGCAGGCCCAGGGCCAGAGTATGGATTTTGTCATTAAACCTGGGCAGGCCATGTCGTTAGTGCAGTAAAACCCACGTCATGACCACAGGTCTCAATATAAAATTATAGGAAACACAGCGGGGGAGGGGATGCGGAGGGCCCATGGCCATGCTGACACCTGCCACTCTCACCCCTGAGAAAATGGGGTGGGATGGAGGGCATAGGCTGCAGGATCCCTCTGCTGATCTCTGTGCTATTCCTCAAGCTGGGAAACAGGAAGAGGGCCCATTGTCCTGATAGGGAAACTGAGGCCAAGCTCAGAAAAGTAGAATATTCTTGTGGCAGCAAAGCAGATGAACTGAGTAGGGGCATATGGGAATGCTGATGTTTGGTCCCCAGGCTTGGAAAGAGGATCCTGGGCTCCAGGAAGCCCTAAGAGTCAGACTTGGTGTCCCAGGATAAAGGGGGCTGAACCCCTGATATTTCTACCTCAGTTGAGACTCCATGTCCTGGGTCTGCCTCTTTCTTTTCTTCACTCTCCTTTCTTTACCATTTCCTCCTTTATACCCGACATCCTGCCTCAACAATCTGTTCCAACAATCTTGTCAACTTCCCCCTCTTCATCCTCCATGCCTCCTGTTGAGTGTTACCTCCCCCACAGATCCTACCAACCCTCCTGGAGCCTTCCCACCTCCCACCCTCACACACACAGTACCTGGTCATACCTCCCTCATAGTTTTTACCTGCACTGTCTGGAGTCACTGACTTTCTTTTTTGACTTTCCCACTAATCTGAGGTTTCCTTGAGGCCAAGAATGTGTTTTGTTTATCTTTGAGTTCCAGTTTTTCCTAGAATAATACCTGACATCAAATAATTGTTAAATAATCGTTGCTGAATAAATAAATAAATGAAGCAATGAGGTCAAAATTTAAACACTAGGGTCCATGTCCAGTTCTGAGCCTCAGTTTCCCAATCTGGAAAATAAACAAAAAAATAGAAAAAAAAATGGCCCAGAAAATTTCTAGGATCTTATTCACCTCTGAGATGCTCTGGCTTAATGAAGTCAAGGGCAGAACGAGACTGGACTCTATCTCCTGCCTCCCAGACCAGGACCACATCTGCCTCTTTTACTCAGAGCTACCTTCCAGCTGTCCCCTGAGTATCTGAGGCACAGCCACCAAGACACATGATGAGTAGGACTTTTTCCCTTTCTCAAAGACCTAGTCACACAGATTGGAGCCATTCCTACCCACCGTGGCACACACAAAGCCTCCCAGCTGCTGTCCCAGCCTGCTCTGTAAAGGTTGTCTGGCTTTTAGGATAATCTGCTTTTCGTTCCCACCTTTCGTCTTCTCCTTCCTCTTTCTTGCTTCATCATTGAGCATCTAGTCTATGCCAGGCCTGCTATAAAGTGTCTGTGAATATAAAGATCTATAAGAAATGGCTCCTGCCCACAAGGAACTCACAACGTATTCATTAACTTACTCATTGGCCCCCGTACTCTTTCTGGTATAGTTCTAAGGTGAAACTTACATTTCACTTCTTTGGGTAAGCCTTCTCTTTTTTCCGCTTCATAAAACACATACCCAAAATGAATTGCTCCTTCCTTTGAGCCCTCAGATGACTCCATCTGGGTTTCCAGGGGAGTTGTAATCATCCTCAGTCTTGTGTTAAAGGGAGGTGAGTTTTGTGTTTAGCCTGAACTGAAAACTCCCTCGGGTATAGGGGTCTAGATTAAGCATATAAAAATACAGGACAGCCAGGTAAATTTAAACTTTAGAAAAACAACAAATAAATTTTAGGTTATGTATATAGCCCATGTAATATTTAGGACATTCTTATACAAAAAAACTATTCATTGTTTATCTGAAATTCAAATTGAACTGGACATCCTATATTGAACTGGCAACCCTGCCCAGGTGAACATCTTGCTCATCACTGGCATGGCCTTTATCTCTCTGAAATCTGATTTTTTAACTTCTCCAGACACCAGTAGGAAGAAGAAGAAGGGAGGAGATCTGGCTCAAGCCAAAGTCCTTTTTACAGTTAGAGTATCCATGGATAGGCAGGGATGATTCTAGATTAAAAGGACTCCTCAGTCTCACACCTGTAAGCAGCAGCATGAGAGCTCTGGGTGGGGAGAATGACAAGGGAAGGGGTTTAAGGGGAATAAAATGCTCTGTTTACCATCAGGAACAGAGGTGGGAATAGAGCTCAGGCTCCCAGTCAGTCCCCAATGTACTCATATATTGGGAGTGCACAATTTGAACGTTATTTTGGAGGAAGAGAGACCAATGGGACTCATAAGAGGTCAATGAGGTTATCTAAGTGAGAGGTCATGAGTCCTGATCAGGGAGAATAAAGATTCTAAGAATACTGAAGAAGCAGAATAGACGGGACTTGGTGGTTAAGTGAATGTGGAAGGGGTGGTGTGGCAAGGGAAGCAACCTAGGTGAGGCTGAGGTCACTGGCTTGGGTGACCAGGTGAATGAAGGTTTGTTGAGTTTCAGTTTCTTATAGAACATGCAGACATTGATGTTCATTATTGTTAGACACAGGGGTCTGGAGAATACAGGAGGGATCTGGGATAGAGATGCATATTCTGCAGTCAACAGAACACAGGTGGGAATTGTGACTGTAAGAATGATCATCCAAATCAGCCGGGCGTGGTAGTGCATGACTGTAATTCCGGCTACTTGGAAGGCTGAGGCGGAAGGATCGCCGGAGCCCAGCAGGTCGAGGCTGCGGTGGCCAGGAGCGGCCACTGCACTCGAGTCTGGGCTCTGGGCGACAGAGTGAGACTCCAACTCAAAAAAAAAAAAAGAATGATCATCTGGCAAGCAAATGAGAAGAGCAGAGACTGAGAATAGAACCTTGGGGAAAGTGAAGAACTGGAAGAGAATGCTACCCTGGAAGTCACCTGGTCCTTTTCAGTCTGTCCGACCTGACTGTGAGGGCCTCAAGAGCAAGGACTAAATCTGATTCCATTTTGTGTCCCCACTGCTGTGGACTGGGCCTTGTTCAGAGTATACATCAGAGAATGCCTGTTGAATTACTGCAGAAATGAATCTCCTTTCCCTCTCTCTTTTCTTTCTTTTCTAGATCTGGGGAATGTGAAAGCAGTGAGGAAAGAAGGAGGGGGGGACACTGGATATTCTGGGTGGTGGCATGACGAAACACCTGTGAAATGGAGGAATCAAGATTTAATTGTACAGAGCATTGACTGTGCCCCAGGAGATCTCTGAGAGGGGCAGTTGGCTGAGCAGGCACCACTAGTGGCCACAGCCTTTGGAGCTGCCAAAGAGGCTTGATGTTCATGGGTTCCGAGACCTGCAGTTTCCCTCTTCTAGGCCAAGAAGCCCAGGGGGGCAGCAGCAGACTTGGGTTGGAGACCTGGGACACTGGGTATTCCTCTACAGTCTAGCCCAGCTTATGTATCTATCTGTTCTCCCCTCACCAGGTAAGAAGAAAGCAGCAGCGTTGTTTGACAGCCAGGCCCCAATCTGCCCCATCTGCCAGGTCTTGCTGAGGCCCAGTGAGTTGCAGGAGCACATGGAGCAGGAATTGGAACAGCTGGCCCAACTGCCCTCAAGGTAAGCCACCTGCTGGGGAGCCTGCCTGCTGGAGGAGTCCACTCAGAGTTCTGGTCATCAGGTTCCACAAGTAGCCACCGGAGTCAGCTCCTGCCTCTAGGGAGAAGATGAGATCCTGCTGCCATTCCCCACTCTCAATCCTCAGATCCTTCCACTGAACGGTGCTGCCTTTCTCTTCTTGCTCTATTTTTGGAGATGGGAGGAGAGTGACTCCTCAGGCCCCAGCCTCAAAAGAGCATAAGAGGAGCTTAACAGGGGACAAGCCATCACCACAGACCCAGCACCACCATATTGAGCCTCCGAGCAGGATAAAAGAAGCAGGTCCTAGGACTGGCAGCCCCTTCAGAAGGACAACCTGGTCCTACCATCCAGGGGAATGAGCACTACCTTCTCTAAGACTCTCCATGTTTGAAAGGGGGAAATCTTGAGAATGTGCTCAGGTATGTTCCCCACTGTCTCACCACAACTCACCCCCAGGCTTCCTCCCTTGTCTGTGCTGGAGAAGCCAGGTTATTGAAAGGAGCAGAGGAGATGACAAATTACCTAAAATCTTAGCAGTTTAAAGCAACCATTTCACTATGCTCATGGAATCTGTGGGGTCAGGAATTGAGATAGGGCACAGAAAGGATGGTTTGTGTCTGCTCCAGGATGTCTGGGCCTCACCTGAGAAGATTCAGTGGTTGGGAGTTGGGATCATCTGAAGGATCCTTTACTCACATGGTGATTGACGCTGTGTCAGCTGAGACCTCAGCTGGAGCTGAAACCAAAGCACCTACATGTGGCTTCCCCATGTGGCCTGGGCTTCCTCATAGCTTGGCAGCCTCAGGGTGGTTGAACTTCTTACATGGCAGCTTTGGGCTCTAAGAGCAAATATTCCAGCCAACGAGATGGAAGCTGGATCACCTTTTATAACCTAGCCTCAAAGTCACCTAATGTCATTCCACTGTACTCTACTGTTCAAGACAGTAATAGCCCACCCAGAATTCAAGGGGAGAGACCATACATCACCCTTTTGATGGGAGGAATGGCAAGGTCATATTGTAGGAGGGTGTGTGGGAGGGGAGATACAGTTACAACCATCTTTGGAAAATACAATGTACCACAAGGGGATCAGCCCACCCCACTTCTCCCAGTCCCACCCCTTATTCGGTTCAAGTCATCAGACTTGACTGATCTTCCTTCTTTCTGCCTTCTCACCTAATCTCACATGCAAGGTGCAGGAGATCCAACAGTGAATCAGAAAGGGTCCTTGCCCTTGGTAGTTCACAGCATAAGATTAAGGAGAGCCATGCTATACAAACTCTAAAGGATGGAAACTACTATATGGGAAAAACTGGAGTCAGGGAGTGTCAAGAAGACACCAAACCCAGCAAAAGCAGAGAAGGCTTCCTTAGGGAGGTGAGCCTGAGCTGAATTTTGAAGGAAGAAGTATTTAGTCATCTATTGCTGTGTTACAAATTACCCTAAAACCTAGTGACTTAAAACAACAAACATGTATTATCTCAGTTTCTGTGGGTCATTAATTCAAGAACAGCTTAGCTGGGTGGTTGTGGGTAGTTGTGGCTACTGGCTGGAAGTCTCTCATCAGGCTGTAGTGAAGATGTCAGTGAAGGCTACAGTCATCTGAAAGTGTTACTGGGACTGCAGGATCTATTTCTAAGGTGGCTCGCTCACATAGCTGTTGGCAGGAGGCCTCAGTTCCTCCATATGTGGGTCTCTCCATAGGGCAACTTGAGTTTCCCTAGGACATGGCAGCTGACTTCCTGCAGAGCATGTGATCCATGAGGGGAATAAGGAGGAAGCTTTGTATGATCTAGTCTGGGAAGTCACACACTATTGCTTCTGCTATATTCTATTCTTTTCATTAGAATCAAGTTGCCAAGTCCAGCCCACGCTCAGGGAGGAGAATTAAGCTCTATACCCTCTACCTCTTAAAGGGAAGAGTATCAAAGAATTTGTGGGCACAGAAGACTATACTAATGATAATGATAATGGTCCTTATAGAACACTCACTATGAGCAAAGTACCTTACATTGCATTAATTTATTTAATTCTCACAACAACGCTCTGAGGTAGGTGATGATTATTACCTCTACTTCACAGATGAAGAAATTGAGGTGCAGAGGGGTTAAAACAACTTCTCTAAGGTTGCACAGCTAGTAAATGGTGAAGATAGGCTTCAAACCCAACCCGTCTGACTCCAGTGCTCATGCTCTTAACCACCCCCATCCCCACCTCCCACAGACACACCTGGGCCTGTCCTGCCAGACACAAGAAGTGAAAAGAAAAAAATCCTCCTGCTGCTGAGTTCCATACTTTGGCTGTCCAGGAGACATTCTGTGTAATTTGCTCCCAGTGGATGGGAGAATAGAGGCAACAGATGCACAGCTTAATAAAAGCAGTGTGCCCCTAAGGGTCTGGAGAATGGGGAACCCGACTTCTCTTTCTGCTTCCTCAGTGGGGGCCACACTACAGTGGGAAAGCCTAACTCCACACCTGCACCGCCCAGGGCATCCGCTCCTGACAGCAGCCTTCCTCGTTTCACACCCCCACTCGAGATCCTGTACAAGCCTTCATCTCCCATATCCTCTTAGAGCACCCCTACTTCCACACCCTAACCCCCATGTCCATTTCCCTGCCCAGCGCTCCATGGCCCTCACGGCCATGTCTTGCGTCCCCGAATCTGTGCCCCTCACGTCCCGGCCAGACCCAGCACCCCCTACATCCATGCCCCCTCCGTACGTGCATGCCCTGCGCCCCCGGCACGCCCCCCCCAACCGGGTGTCAGACAGCCGGACAGCGGGATCTGCACAGCAAGTGAAATTCCCGTCGGATCGATAAAGCCGAAGCGCTGGCGGCGACGGGTCGATGGTTTTATCTGTCTCGGCCCCGCCGCGCCCGGCGCGCTGACAGTCGGACCGGCCGGCAAAGGCGTTCAAGGGCAGCCGCGCCCGCCGCCCCCTCCTCTCGCCTCTCCCGCCCTCCCTTCCCTGCGGCCGCTGTGCCCACCGGACTGCGGGCTGGACGGTCCGCCGCCGCCCTCGTGATTTATCTGGATTTTTAATTGGAAAAAATTTGCGAATTAATTGATTTCAGGAACTTGCCAATTAACATTGTAATTGGGTGCGTGATAAATTCCCAAGGAGCGTGTCAGCTCCCTCCGGGCGGACGGCCGACCGCGGCGGTAGTGCGGGGAGGGCCCCAGCCTGGGCTGCCCTTGCCCCGCCCCTGCCCGCTCGGGACGGCAGGAGAGCAGAGGAGGTTGGGGAAAGAGGAGACACTGGAGCTCCTGAGACCCGCCCTCTCCCAGCCCCTCCACCAGCTCCCCTAGCAGAGAGGAGGGATCTTAGAGCAGCCATTTCACAGATGGGGAAACTGAGGCCTGCAGAAGGGCAGAAACTGTATGTGCATCAGTCAGAGAGTTCTGGCAGAGCCCAAATAAGGGCATTCCCCAACCATGGCATGCGAAGAAGCTTCCTCCCCAGCTCTCCAACTCTCCCCTTGCCCTTCTGCCCCAAACTCCCTTCTCATCTACTCCTCTTCCCTTTTGCCCCTGCAGGCTCCTCCCTTCTTCTCTTCAACTGTCCCCTTCCCTTTCCCTGCCTTTGCCTTTCTTGTCTCCTTTGCCTGCCCAGCCCTTCCTCAGCCTATCCAGCTCCCGAGTCTGTGGATGCTGCTGCCAGGATGCCCTCCATCAACGGTACACATCCCTCCCTCCATGTGGTTGCTGCCTAAGGAGCTCTTCCGGGTGGGCCTGGCATTCTTCCTTCTGCCTCCCTCTGCCCAACAGCACAGAACAAGCCCCCAGGGAGCAGGCTGCTATTTCAGATACACCCAAGGGCTCACAGAGAGAAGCAGGGACCTTCCAGCTCCAAAGCTAGGGCTGACTGGTTTTCCGACACAGACACAAATATATACAGGACACATAGGTGCACAGAAACACACACGCCATTCCAACACAGAGATGTGCTCAGAGACACTCCCTGAAAGAACTACATTCCCGCCGGGCTCAGTGACTCAGCCTGTAATCCCGAGCCTTTGGGAGGCTGAGGTGAGTGGATTGCCTGAGCCTGCGGGTTCCAGACCTGCCTGGGCAGCGAGACCCCATCTCTACAATAAATCAAAAAAAAATCAGCCGGGCGTGGTAGCACATGCCTGTAATTCCGGCTACTCGGAAGGCTGAGGCGGAAGGATTGCCGGAGCCCAGCAGGTGGAGGCTGCGGTGGCCGGGAGCGGCCACTGCACTCCAGTCTGGGCGACAGAGTGAGACTCCAACTCAAAAAAAAAAAAAAAAAGAACTACCTTCCCATGGATGTCATTCCCACAGGTGAGTGAGCACACAGACACTTACAGGAAGAGCAGTTAGAACTTCTGCTGGCAAAGCCCTTATGCTTTTCAAAGCACTTTTTCATTTGAGACCAGAGGCTGTGCCCACACACCCTCCCTCACCGCATCCTTTATCTTTCCCCTTCTCAGTCCTGCACAGGTGCTCCCCTAAACCCCAGGACTTGGGCAGGTAGAACAAAGAGGGCAAAATTAGAAGACAGACTGTGGAGGGCCTTCAATGCTGGAGGATGTCCCAGATGGGGTAGGGTAAGCAGAACATCTGTGAGCTAGGATGAAGCTTGATCAGAGAGAAAATTAGTGGGAGGAAATGTCTGCAGAGGCCAGGGTGGAGTATGAGTTGGGAGTAGAATCAGGGAGGCAAATGAGGAGGTTGGCGGGGTTCAGGGTAAAGCTGGTGAGGCTGACCCAGGACAGCAATGGTGGCAGTGGAGATGCAGAAGAGGGAATGAAGAGAGAACAGGTGAAAGAAAAAGCAGGGGACTTCACTGGTGTGTTTACTCAGAGGAAGCTTTCTGATTGGATGTTTGAGTCACTGGGAGTGGTGGTGGCAGTGGTGGCAGTGGCAGTGATGGTGGTGGTGGTGGCAGATAAGCGCATTGAGGGAAGGAGGGAACTACAGGCAGGGCTCTGGGTAAATTAAGCTGAAGATGGGACACTGATGGGGTAGGGACTAGATGCGTGCAGGAGCATAGACAGGGGCTGGAGACTGAATGTGGGGCAGCTGGCCGCCAGACTTCCCTGGGGACCTCATGTAGGATTTTCCACCCAGAGAGATGAAGATGACTTGGGCATGGAATGACTGCCCAAAGCTAAAAGTTGGGTTGGCTTGGTGGGACCTGAACTCAGAAATCTCTGGAAGGCTTCTAGAGCCACTGTGAGATCCGACCTCCGGGCTGGGAAGGAAGCTCTCAGGGCAGTGCTTTAAAAAGGCTGGAAGAAGCCAGAGGAAGGCTGGGTGGCTCTAGAGGAGAGGCGGGGTGTGGAGATGGCAGTGCCCCCACCCCCACTTAAGCCTTATTTAAGGCCGGCCTCGGTGTTTGGTTGGGTAATGAACTAGATAAACAATTCCCCAAATAGATTAAAACGAAGTGTAACTTACAAAGGCGGCTAGTGATGATGGTTTATTCCCGGGCAGCGCACCATTTCTTTATTTCCAAGGATAATTCAGTGTAAATCACCTTAATTAAAAGTGTCAGCCCAGCCCATGAATATTGTACTTAGGAACGCGTTTCCTGGGTTCCAGTTATAATTTAAAACCCATGGATCACTAGGCAGCGAGTGACTGAGCAAGGGAGGAAATCGTTGGGGGCGTGCTGTGGAAACAGGGAGGGACGGAAGGCAGAGCTGATGGGCTGGGTTGAAGCCAGGCTGCCTACAGCTGTGGGGCTCAGTCCTCTCTTCTCATAAGCAGGCCCTTCAACAGACTCCTCAGTCTCTGGGGAACCAAGCCCACTGGGAGGTGATCTGGAGGACACACTCAAAGAGAGGGAAGGTGTCTGAGATAGTATCCATCCAATGCAAGAGACAGGGAAGCACATTGCTGGGAAGAGACCCAGAGGAGTGGATCTAAAAGTGAGAGGCTGCACAGACCCTGAGTGTCCCCATTTCTGTTCACCAGCAGAGTAACCTGAAGCTCAAGTCAGCAGGACCCTCCCCAAAGTCACATAGCAAGCCGAGAAGAAAAAGAACCAAGTTCTGCTCTCTATCCTAAGCCCTGAGTATCTTTAAGGAGGCACTGTGGGCAATTAAACCAGCACTGTGGACTTGACCAGACACCAACTCAAATTCCAAGCCCTCCACAAACTATGTGAACACAGAGGTGTTATTTGACCTAGTAGTCAACTTTGTAAAGATTTTGTGAAATAACACATATTAGAGCCTGTGCCTGTCACATATAGTGGGCGTACAATCATTGTTCATTCCTTCCTTTCTTCTCCACTCTCATCTGATCCAACTGGGGATAATGCTCATATCCCAGTCCAGGGCAGAGCGGGACGAGCACAGTGTTACACAGTAGATGCCTCAATTCAGTACCTGTAGGTAAGAATGGTGATGTATTTGTTCACTAAGTGAATGAAGGAGTGAAGGAATGATAAAAGTCATGAACTCACAAACTAGTTGCTCCTCAAGAGCAGCTTCATGGCCACAGTGCGTAGATCAGGGCTGGCCACTGACCGTTTATGAACAACATGTAATTGAATGGTACCTGTTCTGGCTGGCCTTCCTAGTCTGTGATTCCCCTCACCCCTTGCTCCCCCGTGTGACTGGACTAGCTGACAACTGTTTTTATACTCAGACCTTGGCCTCACCCTGCTGCTGAACCTGGTGGCCTCTGCACTGTGATGCATGTTTGTGTGTGTGTGTGCACGTGTCTACATTTGTGGGTGCATGTGTGTCTGGGTGTGTGTTGGCACATACAGGTGTCTCTATGCATGTGTGTATGTGGACTTGTGTGCATGAACAGCTCTCACCTAGTCTGTGTGGCTGTTGTGAATTTGTCTTTATGGACATGTCTCTGGGAATACGACTCTGTAGCCCTGTGCATCTGTATGCATGTCTGAGTCTCCAGGTAGGACTGCATATATCTGTGTTCCTGTTGGCAGAATTAGAGTCTGTGGATACATGTGTATCTGCCTTTATATCAGGGCTTCCCAACCTTGGCACTGTTGACACTGTTGGGTCAGATAATTATTTATTGTGAGGGGCTGCTTGGTACACTGAAGGATGTTTAACATCCTCTACCTACCAGATGCCAGTAGCAAATTGCCTTCCCGACACTCATGTTTTTACAATAAAAAATGTCTCCAGACATGGTAAATGTCCCCTGGGCAGGCAACACTCCCCTCTCCCCCGCCCCCCATTAAGAGCCACTTCTTTATCCTAATCTGCCTATACTTTTGCTTGACTATCAGGTGAGTCTATCTCTGGCCCTGTGGGTGCCAGAGCACATCTGTGGTTGTTCCCTATGTCTGCGCTCAATAAGTGCATACGCACCCCATTTACTCTGCTGTAGACGTACACGAGCATGTCTCTTGTGCTTTCTGGGTCTGTGGGTGCGTTCTACATGTGTACCTTCTATGTGTGTCTGTGCAAGAACCCTGTGTGAATGGACTGTGTCTGCCTCTGTGCATGTGTCAGCCAGCACCTCTGTGTGCATGTATTTGTGTGTGTGTGTGCACGTGCGTGAATGTGTGAGCACAGATGTGGCGAGTGTAGTGGGGGCAGCAGGCAGGGAGGGACAAGAACAGGGATATTAATGTTTCTGAAGTGGATCTGATTTGATACGTCTTGTTCCATTGTCAGCATCTGTTTAGCAGGGATTTGTAATACTTTGTGGCTCTGGATCACTCATGCTTAGCGCGGGATGTGGCCTTGCATACCAATTTTGTTATTAAACACAGTCCTCGCCTCCCCCACAGCCCATCCATCACCTCCCACCCCAGCCCCCCCGCCTGCTCTGAGCCGCCCACCATATTTCAGGGCCCAGCTCCCGCTCGCCTGCCGTGCCCGTTGCCGGAGGGCCTGGGGCTGACAAATTGAATCAGGGGGAGATCATTCCTGGCCTAACACAGTTTGCAGCATGTTGGAGGGAGAATTGACAAGAGCCATGTCAGTTCCATCACCCCTATCCCATAGGAGCTAAGAGCAGCTGGGAACAGGGGGTGTAGAGAAGGGGCCCTCCAGGACAGGCAGAAATCTTCAGGACTAATACCAGGAGTCAGGTAAAGCCCCTTTCCTCAGATCCACTGGAGAGTCTACCATGCCCAGTGTCTGTGTCCTATTGGCCTCTGATAGAGGCTAAGCTAGGCTGCGCCACTGGGATTGAAAGGACTGGGTGGAGCTTGGCTGAGCTGGGCTGGGCTAGGCTGGCTATGCCTTCTCTCTCTTTCGGGTCTTCTTGCTACTCTACCCTTGCGTGCCCTGGGCAGCAGGTAGAATGGTCACCCTGTTCTTTTCTTTCTTGGCAGCAAGAATTCCCTTCTGAAGGATACCATGGCTCCAGGCACCCCCAAGGTAGGTGGCCAATTGTGTGTTTTCCTCCTGTCCATCCTAACTTAGGCCTACCCAGAACTGATTCCTTCTGAGGAAAAAGAGTTCTTGACTTGGATCCCCAACCGTCTCCAGGGCTTGAAGGTCAGCCTGAGACCTAGAGAGGCAGTGTGTTTGTGTGTGTGTGTTTGTGTGTGTGTGTGTGTGTGTGTGTGTGTGTGTGTGTGTGTGTGTGTGTGTGGTGTCTGGGTGTCTGGAAGCTCATCTGACTTCTTTGTCTTCCAGACAGGAGAGAGGTCAGTCAAAAATGGCCTGGGGGATGTGGGTGACCCAGACACTAAGGCTGGAAAGACTCAGGAGGAACATGAGGTGAAGAAAAATAAAGAACTGTGGTCAGTCAGGCATGGTGGCTCACACCTATAATCAAAGCACTGTGGGAGGCAAAAGTAAGAAGATTGTTGTTCAAGACCAACCTCAGCAACTTGGCGAGACCTGTTTCAACAATAAATCAGAAAAAATTAGCAGGCATGGTGGCGTGTGCCTGTAGTTCCTCAGCTACTTGGAAGGCTGAGGTGGAAGGATCGCCTGAGCCCAGCAGGTCAAGGTTGCATTAGCTGAGATGGTGCCACTGTACTCCAGCCCGGGCAACACAATGAAAATCCAAATCGGAAAAAAAAAAAAGGAACTGTGGTCAAGATAGACAGTACAAGGCCTTACAAACCAGACCATGGTGTGTGTGTGTGTGTGTGTGTGTGTGTGTGTGTGTGTGTGTATTTTATCTGGAGGACAACAAAAAACCAGAGAAGATGGTGAGCCCATTTGGGGAGACAGTCTGTCCCTTGAACAAAACTATAGAAGACATGCTTGAAAGCATCTGATGGAAAAAGGAAAAGTGAAGGGCAAGTTTCTAGCTCAAAGGAGAGGCCTTAGCACAACAACATAATTTTTACCAAGAACTCCCCATAGGTGCCACAGAGACAGTTGGTACTACTTCCCTAAAGGTGATGATTTTGAAGGGATGGAGATCTAGGGAGGAGGACTAAGCCCTCACTCACTGAGTATCTCCTTCCCCACCCCTCAGTGTAAGGCTGCATCCTTTCTTAGAAGTTCTCACAATAACTCAGAAAGGTAGGAATCTCTAGCCCATTTTCTAGGGAATGAGGAGTGAGTATGAAAGCTTTGGGAATGGATGGAATCTGTGAGGGAGAGAATATGGGGAGATTAGAGCAAAAACCTAGAAGAGAATCTGGGGGACTCCTGCACTTAGGGCCAAGATAAAATACAGGAGGCAGGGAAGGCGACAGAGAAGGCATAGTCAACAAATTAAGAGGAGTACAGGAGAGCATGGTATCTCTGGATCCCAAAAAAGTTTCCACATGTATGGGGTGGTCAGCAGTCAAATAGGGAAAGGCCAGAGAAGGGATTCGTTATTTTTAGAAGTCCTAAAGTCAGAGGTGACCTCTGAGAAGGCGGTTTTGAGGAAAGGAGCCAGAGTGATAAGTATCACCTTCATGGTGTGGGCCCAAAGATCCTGCGGGACTTTAAAAAGTGTGGGAGAGGCTGGGCTTGGTGGCTTAGCCTGTAATCCCAGCACTTTGGGAGGCTAAGGCAAGGAGACTGCCTGAGCCCCGGGTTCAAGACCAGCCTAGGCAACTTGGCGAGGCCTTGTCTCTACAGTAAATAAAAAATTAACTGGGCATAGTAGCACACGCCTATAGTTCCGGCTACTTGGAAGGCTGAGGCGGAAGGATCGCTGGAGCCCAGCAGGTCGACACAGGAAATTCCTTAACTGCAGTAAGCTAGAAGAGGAGGAACAGAGAACCCAGCCCAACCTTGTGTTGGTGTAGGCCCTGGCCAAGGAAACAAAGCCCTCCTAGCCCTAAAGAGAAAAGGGGAGAGGTGCCAGGCAGCTATGGACTCATAGAGGTAGGACACCATACTCGTTGAGCATGCCCCAGCCTGCAGCATTTAACGGTGTGGTTAAGGGAGGTCATGGAAAAGCTTCAGTTGGCCACCATAACCAGTGGCAACTGGTACCTGAGCATGGTTGGAAGGGCTGGGGACTTGGACATCAGTGAGGCCTGAGTTCTAAGGATAAACCCCTGGCAGATGGAATCTGCCTCCATACCTAGCTTCCCACTTACGCAGACCCCACACATACCCAGGTCAAAATACATGCATGGAAAGTCTTGAATGTGTGCAGATTCCTGCAGCCACAGACACAGGCATATTGATCATCAGAAATAGAGACAAGGGACACTTGCTCACCCATGTCCAGATATATATGCTCACACCCCAAAAGCTGAATGATTCAGGGTCTATCCTCTGCCTTGACCTAGGCTCTAGGGAAACCAGTCATGAGTGGAAGAGGCGGGAGGTAGAAGGTTCAAGCAAGAGACTGAGAGAACAGAGAGAAGGAGGGAGGGAGGAGGAGAAAGAGAGGGTGAGGGGGCCTTAGACAAGATTGATGGCCTCGTTGCCATTAAGAAAAAAATTAGCCGGTGGCGGCTATCATATTAAAGGGTGAAGAAGCCGTGAATTATTTTCTTAAAGATCTTATCGCTTACAATGATAATTTTACCTTCCAAAAGGCCACTTTTAATGAGGCGAAGAGCCAGGCAAAAAGTCATGATTTAATGCCAGGATTTTTTTTTCAAAACACATTTTACTGCTTTTTGGTCCATGTTTAAAAAGCGCCAGTGACCTTTTTTTATTCCGTTTGCCCCAGGTGTAATGCTGAGGCCTCTCAGGGCTTCTAACCTAGAGAGAATGAGAGAGCGAGAGAAAGAGAAAGCACACAACCATGAGCTTTCTCATGGGGCAAGGGGTGACCCACATTGTGGCCCTTCTTCAGCTTTTTCCTTGGGACCAGAGGAGAAGAAGAGCACCTCCTTTCTGGGCTGGGGCTGAGTCACCCACTAGGCCTCCCACTGGCTCTGGATGGGTGAAAAGGAGCTCCAAGTTGCAGGGAATCCCACCCAGGCCCTTTCCAGCCTCTTCCCTCCTCCAGCTCCTGGCGCGTAGGCAAGTCAGGAAACCCTGCCAGACAACCAGTTGTCCCTTCCCTTCCCAGGGCCCTCGCCTGAGGATGTGCAGTGTGGCCACCGCATGCGGGTCACATCCTAAGGCTCAGTCGGAGATGAAGGATAAATGGCTGCTCCATCTTTCCCAAATTGCTTTCTTTGGGCTGTCACTGGCGATTTGGCATGGCTTTCTAGGCCAGGGAGGACTCTCAGGGAATTGTGTGCTTCCGGCTCAGATCTGTGCAGGCTGTAGGAGGTGGCGGGGGGAGTATGGATTGCTTTCAGACCTCCAGGCCCCCAGTTTGCAGCTGAATAGGCCTTGGCAAGAGCTGGCTCTCAGGCAGAACGTGCCATGTGGTATTTAGAATTGTGGTGCTTGCGCACAATTTCAAGCAGACAGTTTATTAATCTAAACTGCAGGCGTATGTAGAAGAGGCCGTGCAGGATTGACATGGGAGGATTAGTTTTGCTGGAGTTTATGCTGGGGTCATCGCCACAGCACGGGGATAAATGGACCAGCGTACATCCCCAGCTGCACGTGGGAAACTCATACATACTATTTAATTTACTGTCTCCGCAGTAGGGCTGCCATCAGCCTGTATTAGGGGCAGGCAGGGTGGCGGGTATGTGGCTTTACCCTAGCCCTTCGTGGGGGTCCCAGAGTTTCTGCTAAGGAAGAACAAAGCACATATAGTCTCAGCCCACTGGGAGTGGACTGGAAGTCCTGCCCTACTGGAGAGGGGTGTCTAAGCAACGGTTGAGGAGGCTTGGACTCCATTGGGGGTTTCTACCCTTCCCTAAAATCAAGTCATCCTCCCCACAGCCACACTCCTGGGACTTGAACACATGCCTTCAGAACCTCAAGAGTAGCCCTTCTGTCTCTCTGCCCTCCTTCTCTTTGCCTGGCTCCCAAAAGCTCCACGGGACTGAGAACTCTAGGGACTGACTATAGGTCTCATTTGGCCTGAGGCCACGTGTCCTTTTTCTTCTTCCAGTCCCTCCTGTTGTCTGCATCCATCAAGAGGGAAGGAGAGTCACCAACAGCGTCACCACACTCATCTGCCACTGACGACCTGCACCACTCAGACAGATACCAGGTGAGGAGGGTGTGATGGGTGGCCATGAGAAGAAAGCTCACCTGGGTGAGAGCCTCAAGGGCATGCCTGGTGCTCACTCCTCCCGGCTTTGGCAGGTCAAAGGAGAGGCCTGAACTGTGGGTTATCTCTGTGTCTAGTGCCCCTAAGTGAATTCATAAGGCACAAGTGTCAGAGAATAGGCCTTAAAGATGTCAGGTGGGTTTTAGGAAGAAATGCCAAGGTCACCTGGACTCTGGTGGACTCTGAGCATCTCTGAAGCATCCTGTTCATCCGGAAGTATCCTATGGGGTTTGGTTTCATGAGGACCCCAGGGACATAGCCCAGAATCACCCAAAGATTTCAGACTTCAAAAGCATGATCCCTTAAGCAAATAGCCATTCAATCCCACCAAACCTTGGTATCAGGCCCAGATAGACAGGCAGACAATACCTGTGAGGGTCTTAGGTAAACAGGAAGGGAGTGATCACACAGTTCTAAAAGATCAGAGGAGGATGGGGCCTAGGGTAACAACTTAGCTACAGATGGACCTTCTCTGTAGTAGGAAGGACAAAAAAACTTCACCCAGAAACTTGTCTGAAAAGAGGCAGAGCCCTGCCTTTGGGAGCTCCAGTTAAATGAAAGAAAACAGAGCACTGTTCCAAGGAACATTTGGCTAAATGGCAACAGAGCTTCTTGGGGAGCCCCGGTGTGAAAAGGGAAGAACAGCCCTGATCTGATATGGAAAGATAGGGCAGCAAATACCTAGGCAGGAATAGAAAGTAGAGAGTAGAAATACCTAAGCTGGAGTAGAAAACCAGGGTTCTTGCTGGCATATGTTAGGCCTTGATTGGAATTTGATAAAGGAGTTCTCCCTGGCACCCTTTCCTCCCAGCTGATACAGTCTGGCCTAAGAGAACAAAGCCTGAAAAGCAGAGTGTCCGAGATGGGCAAGACACAGACTCTACTGGATGCCTTCATATGGGACTCAAACTGCATAACCCAAAGTGCCAGCCCTGGGGAGGGATCCCTGCTCTTATGAACCCTGGTTTAAGAGAGGAAGTCCAGCCAGCCCCTGGGAGACATTGCCTCAATTCAGACAACCTGATTCAAGGCAGAGAAATGACCCAACCCCAGGGAATTCTGGTCTGAGAGGGAACAGAGACAAGGCTCTGTTCCAGAGAGTACTAGTCCAAAGGAAAGACAGAGCCCTGCCTTCAGAAACCCATCCTCTCTACTTTGCTCACAGCATCAGCCTTACCATCTGTTGAACTAAGAAAAGAGAGCATCAGGCAAAAATTGCCTTGACTCCCTAATCCCTCATTCTTACCCCAAAAAAGCTGGTACTTATTTTATTCACTAGAGAATATGAAGAAAGTCATCCACCCTTCTGCCTGAAAAAAAAATATATATATATTGGCTGGGCTTGGTGGCTCAGCCTGTAATCCCAGCACTTTGGGATGTCAAGGTGAGTGGATTGCCTGAGCCCGTGGGTTCACGACCAGCCCGGGCAACTTGGCGAGACCTCATCTCTACAATAAATAAAAAATTAGCCAGACGTGGTAGCACACGCCTGTAGTTCCACCTACTTGGAGGGCTGAGGCGGAAGGATCGCTGGAGTCCAGCAAGTCGATGCTGGGTAGCTGTGAGTGTGCCACTGCACTCCAGCCTGGGCAACGGAGTGAGACTCCAACTCAAAAAAAAAAAAAAAAAAAGACCACACATATATCACATATGCACACACAGACATTCACATGCAGTATTTTATATACAACTCCAGGAGGCTAAAAAACCTCTAGAGGCCGGGCGCGGTAGCTCACACCTATAATCCCAGTACTTTGAGATGATGAGGTGAGGGGATTGCCTGAGCCCACAGGTTTGAGACCAGTCTGGGCAACTTGGTGAGACCTCATCTCTACGATAAAATCAAAAAATTAGCCGGGCGTGGTGGCATGTACTTGTAGTTCTAGCAACTTGGAAGACTGAGGCAGAAGGATCACCTGAGCCCAGCAGGTCGAGGCTGTGATGGCCATGAGTGTGCCACTGCACTCCAGACTAGGTGACAGTTAGACTGCAACTCAAAAAAAAAAAGAAACCTCTAGTGCCCAACTTGGTATCCCTTAAAGGTCTCTGAAGTCCAGATTAAGGTTCAAGACCCTGTTCTAGATTCTAAAAAGGACAAATCAGATTAAGTTACACCATACAAGATGAAGTTGAAGCTCTTTATCATAGGACCAAAGCCTTCTGTGATTTAGACTCAACCTGTATTTCCAGCTTCCATTCCAAATACTGCCCTCCATGAATCCTACAGGCTATGTTCACTGACCATTCCCTGGATGTGCCATTCCTTTCTTGCCTCCATATCTTCACACATGCTGTTTCTTCTCACACAGGACTTTTTTTTTTATTTTTTTTGGAGTTGGAGTCTTACTCTGTCGCCCAGGCTGGAATACAGTGGCACGTTCACGGCCATCCCAGTGTCGACCTGCTGGGCTCCAGCAATCCTTCCACCTCAGCTTTCCAAGTAGTCAGAACTACAGGCACACACTACCATGCCCAGCTAATTTTTTATTTTTTTATTGTAGAGATGAGGTCCCGCCAAGTTGCTCAGGCAATTCACTCGTCTCGGACTCCCAAACTGCTGAGATTACAGGCTGAGCCACCAAGTCTGGCCTCACAGGACTATTTTATCCCACTCCACCAAATTTCTATCTATCACGTAAAGTCCTGTTCAAATATCCTTTCCCCCAGGAAGCCTTTCTGGATTAGTTATCTCTTCTTATAACCCTTGTGTGTACCTGTTGTTGCCACTATCACCCTATATTGTGACCACCTGTTTAGGCATGTCTCAGTTACCTACTGATATACGGCAAACCATCCCAAAACTGAACACAATTTATGATTTCTTATTATTCTATGGGTTGCCTGGCATTTTCTTACTCAGCAGCTCATTCATCTGAAGGACTGGCTGGGTTGGAATCCACAATGGCCTCCCCACATGTCTGGAAGATTGGGGTGCCTTGGCTTTCTTCCATGTGGCCTCTCATCCTCCAGTAGGTTAGATCAGCTTTCTTACTTAGCAGTCACAGGGCAGTGCCACACCCAAAACTGTAAGGCCTCTTAAGGCCTAGAATCTGGAACTCACACAACATCACTTCCATCACTTTCTATTAACAAAGCAAATCACAAAGCTAGCTGATAATTAAGGGATGAGGAAATGTAGCTCTTGATAGGAAAAACTGCAAAGAATTGTGGCCATATTTAATCTATCACAATGAGTCTGACTCTTCCACTGGACATGGAGTTTCTCCAAGGCAAGGACCTTGTCTTATCTTCTTTTACTCAAACATTTATCTAGTACTCACTCATGCTCAGCCTAGTATTCTTGCCTTTAAGGGGTTAGGTTTGCAAATAAATAATTATGGTCCAGTGTTTTACGTGCTATGATAGGGATATAAAGTTTCTAGAATAGCACAGTGGAAGGCAGGGAAAATCAGAGCAAGCTTCACAGAGGAGGTAATAACTGAAGAGGGATTTAAAGGAGGAACAGGAGTTTACCCGGTAAATAAGGAAAAAAGGGTATTCTAGATAAAGGCAACACTACATGCAAAGGACATAGAGGTATAACAGAATAATGAATGTAGGATCTTCTAGTAGTTCAGTTTTGCTAGAAAGTAAAATGCAAGGAAAGATGGTGGGAGATGGTAGGAAATAACCCAGGGACTAGTTGGGTATCCCCTACTCTTTACATAATGCCTGGCATGCAGTAGTTGCTCATTTATGTTGGGTTTTAAAAAATAATTGAACTAGACCTTGAAAGCAGGGAGTACTGGTTTCTAGTTTGAATTCCCATTTACTTCACCACTGCTGAGCAACTAATGCTCTTAACCATTACCTCTCTTAACCCTTATAGCATAGGTACAAGCTAGGATTCTTTGCCCCCAATTTATTACTAAGAAAACAGGCACAGAAAGGAAAGGTGACTTTTCTAAGAATACATAAATTACAAGTAACAGAGTCAGGATTTGAATTTGAGTCTGTCTGGCCCTGAGTGAATCCTAGATTGCTTCCCAGCCCTGTACTGGCCTCAGGGCTCCTCTCGTAACATCCTTCTCCCCTTCCCTCTGATGTCTCCTTCATGTGAGATCCTGTACTGAATAAATGGCTACATAGAGATGATCTTTCAAGTAGAAGGGACAAATATATAAACAAACAATCAAAATATACTTGATTAGAGGGAAGCAGTGGATCTGTGAAAACTCAGAGAAGGCAACAACCAAGCTTTGGGTAAAAGAAATGAAGTCTTGCCAGAGTCCTGAAGGATGGACAACAGTTAACCAGGCAGGGGATATTGGAGGGCATGGAGGCTATCTGACCCAGAGTCCAGAGCACTGAGTACTCAAAGAACTACAGTTACCTCTGCAGAACAGGGATGGTAGAAGAGTCTGGAGAAGCAGCTGGGGCAGAGCAGGCCTGTATGCCACGTTGCAGATCTCTGTGGAGAACTATAGAAGAATTTAAAGGAGAAAAGAGGGTTAATTTTACACAATACAAAGAGCATACTGTGTGTAATGTGGAGGATGAGTTGCAGGGAGAGAAGCTGGAGACCAGAAGACAAGATGGTAGACAGCTGAAAATTTAGAGCACTTATAAGATATGAACCAGAGCAGTGACAACCAAGGTAGGTATAGCCGATAAGGAAACACTCAGGGATGACTTGCCTATGCCAAGCACCATGCTGGGCTCTGGTTCACCCAAATAACTCACACATGGCCCAAATCCTGAAGTGATCAGTCCACTGACAAAAACGTATACAATCTATGGCAAGGGTACAGAAATGGAAGAACTCTTACAGGAGGGAAAGCTGTTTGTCAGGACTAGAAGGATGGAGATCAAAAAATATAAGAGATCTTTAAAGGTAGACTTACAGGATCTAGAAGAGGATTGAGTGTCAGGGATAGAGAGGATGAGGTCAAGGGCTACTCTCAAGTTTCCTGCGTGGGCACATATAAGTATATGGTAGTATCCCCTTATGAACTGGGAACCATGTGCAAGGCGTGCGTTTGGAGAATAGTGAGTTCAGTGTTGGCCATGTGGGCATGCATTGCCTATGGGAACTCAAGGGAACGTCCAGCAGACAGCTGACATGTTGGGAATCCTCTAATAATGGGATTGTAACGTCTAGGGGCTGGGAGGGTTGACTGTTAGGAGTATGCTGTGGGATGGCCCACGGGCAATCGGGAATTCCGACGCCTCCTCCCCTGCAAAGCGCTCTACTCGGCCCGGCTGCCAGCCGCGCGAGAGGCGAGAGGCGGGAGGCGGGAGCCGGGGCAGGGCTGTGGGGCGGAAGGAACCCCGCAGTGGGAGGGGGTGTGGGGCGGGTTGGAAGGATCTCGCAGCCGCTAAAGCTGGGGTGGGTAGGCTTTACGGGCGGTGGGAGGGACTCCGGGGCAGCCCCGGCAGGTTGCTACCGGAGTACAGTCCTAGGCTTCCTGGTCCCCATCCGACTGCACCCCCCCATTGTGAACTTTCACCCTCAGCGCGCGACGGCGGCAGTCACGTGATCAAGGCCAACATGGCCGCCGCCGCTGCTGGGAGCTGAAGTGCCGCCACCGCCGGGCAGCCGGGGGGAATCCGCCCGCATCGCCGCCCTCGTCGGCCGAGCGGCCTTGAGGCCCAGAGCGCCGGAGGCCGGGGCTGGGGCGGCACCGCGCAGCGGCCACGGGGTCCAGTTAGAGCAGCCCCCGGCGGCTATGCCGAGAGCCCGGAGCGGCCGGCGGAGCAGGGGGGCCGGCGGGAGGGAGGAAGTAGGTTTGTTTACGGGCTGTTTAGGGCGGGGCAGGCCTGGTCGAGGGTCCGGTGCAGGGACGGGTGCCAAGAATCCAGGCCGCGTCTGACGCTCTGTTCTCTTTTTTTGCATCTGCCCGCGATCTTCTCCTAGACCTTTCTGCGAGTGCGAGCCAACCGGCAGACCCGACTGAATGGTGAGTCCTGTCCGGCCCCTCCCTCCGCCCCACCCCCGGCCTCCTCCCTCTCTCACTGCCTGCGGCTCCTGGCTTGCCTGGGTCTCTTCGACATTGGGGCCCATTGGCGTCTTCGCAGTCACAGCGCTTGAGTACGTGCAAGCCAAAGCTGCCGCTCTCAGTTTCCCCGTCTGTCTAATGGAGATATGGTTCCTAGCTTTTGTCCAAGCCTCTCCAAAGGCCTCGAAGAACCCTGGGGGGCAATAAGTGCCGGAGAATGAGGAACAAGCTACACAATTCCACTCGGGAGCTCAGCTTTGAATTTGCAAACTGCTGGGACCTCACTATACAAGTCGGCAGGGCGCTGAGAATGTTTTTCTTCCAGTTTTTAATCAGTGCCCAGTAGTGTGAATACAGCCTCTCTGCTGAGACTTGACAATGCAGTGAGATCTGGAGTTCCCACGGCAACAGGAACTAACTCATCCCAGGGCTCTTTGAGTTATCAGTCGGCCCACATTTCACAAAGGTGATCAGCATGGGCTCAACAGCTCTTAGAGGCCTTTTCTGAAAGCAGGCCGCGTATGCACTACTTGGCACCCCGCCCCCCCCCCACCTTTGGATTCAAACCTCTGGAGCATTCCTGTTTGCTTGACACAATGGAGCGATCCTAGTTTTTTTGTACCGGCTGGGGTGTGGTATCTGAGAGTTGGCTGTAAGAGGTTTAGGGTCTTTTGGCCACCTGATAAGTGAGTGATGCCATGGAGTTCAAGATCCCCAGCTCTTACCACTTGGTTTCTACTGCCAGGCCTAGCTCCAGTCTGAAAAAGGAAGAATATTCATGATGGACTGGCAACATGATAAGCACCATTCTAACAAAACCTCTAAGAGGACAGTGTTACACACCTTTTGTAAAAAAATGAAAACTTAGGCTCTGAGAGGTGACAGTTGTTTAAAGTCACACTGCTGGGATGTATCTGAGCCATGATTGAAGTAAAGTTTGTTTCCCACCAAAGCCAGTGCTTTTCCAACATTGCCATGTTACCTGCTTGGCAAATGCTTTGACTCTTCTTACTCATAGGTGTCCTCTGGGTAGAGAACAAAACTTTCCCTATCACACTGTAGTAAGCTTAGTTCAGAACTTAGAAGATGAAGGCAAAGGGAAAAGCCAAACCTGACATATCTGAGAATGTCCAGATGAAGTCCAGTACATCAGGTGCTTTCCTGGGACTACAAGGGATCATCTACTGCCCTGGGCAAGGAGAGCAGCCAGTATCATGCACTCCTTGACCTTTCTATGAGATTCATTTCCTTATTCAGTCACTGAACAGTATCTGTTATCAGCCCCTTACCCAGGGAAGCACTCCCTCAAGCTTTAGGCAGTGTAGGTGAGGAAACTGTTGGCATACTGCTCCATAGTAGGCATCTAGAACTCTCAGGGTCCTTTGCTTGATGCCTTTCTAATATCTCATCCCTTTTCCATCCCAGCATTGGCTCTGTCAAGTCTGCTTGAACCTGAGATTCCAAGGGTTAGGGTAGCCAAATTAAAGGTATCAGGATCTTTGTCCTCAAAGCCAGGAGGGGCACCAGAGCATAGTCATGTCTCCTATAATGAAAACACAGGAAATTGAAGAAATGGGCTGGGCTGCAGACCAAGATTTCTCAAGCCCCATACTAAGTTCTGGTGGGCGGTGGCTCCCCTTTTGGTTTGGGTCTTTCTAGGACCACTCTGTTTTGGAGTTGGAGTAGCTCCCTGCCTCAGACCCACAACAGACAGCAATTGGGGCCCTAACATACTCACTGGGATCAATCTTTGTTGACATTGCTCAGTCAGGGGGCCCCTTGGAACAGAAGAGCTTTCTAGGCTGTGAAGTCAATCCTGGTTTCCTATCTTGCCTTTGCTATTTTTTAGCTGCTTGGACAAGTGCCTTGATCTCTCTAAGCTTCAGGTTTCTTCATCTGTTAAAATTGGATAATGCAACCTAAAATAAATGAGCTATCTTGTGTAAGGTACTTGGCTCTGAGCCTGACACAACAGAAACTCTAAATTGTAACATATCAACTCTCACCTGTGTTCCTCTCCCTAGCCTGCATTCATGAGCTTCCTTATCAGGATCAGTTTCCATGAGAAAGTTCTTCCTAACCGGGCTTAGTGCTCAGCCTGTAATCCCGTGCTTTGGGAGGCTGAGGTGAGTGGATTGCCCGAGCCCGCGGGTTCGAGACCCGCCTGGGCAACTTGGCGAGACCTCATCTCTACAATAAATCATAAAATTAGCCGGGCGTGGTAGCGTGCACCTGTAATTCCAGCTACTTGGAAGGCTGAAGCGGAAGGATCCCTGGAGCCCAGCAGGTTTAGGCTGCGGCGGCCGGGAGCGGCCACTGTACTCCAGTCTGGGTGACAGAGTGAGACTCCAACTCAAAAAAAAAAAAAAGTTCTTCCTGTCCTTGCAGTGGGGAACCTTTCCCTCCTTGGGTGGCTCCTCCCTCTCCTCCATTCCCCACCCCCCAAATCAGTCTGGCCCAGAATAGCCAACAGATCCTGCTGTTGCATGGGGAGGGACTAAGGAAACAGAGTCCCTTGTTTTGACCCTTTCCTGCTTCGGTGACAGGAGGGCTGCAGAGAGGGATTAGTGAACTAATTAGAAATGATTGCATCTCTCAGCATTAATTAGCAATGCCGTGGGCTTACAGTGTGCACTTTGGAACTAACCCCCTGCGGGACAACATGGCAGGCAGCCCTCTGCCTCCAGGGCCTACCAACCCCTCTGCACTGATTAGAAATGATGGAAAAGGTTTGGGTAGACACAATAAGGGCTGTTCTCTCAAGGTGCCCTGAGCCCTCTGACCTGGCTGTCCAAAGTCTGACCCATACTCTTATGACTGGGCCTCAGTCTCTTCTCCTGTAAAATGGGACCAGTGGACATCAGAGAAATTCTTCCTGGGGAGATTCTAGGTAAGATACTAGGAGCTGTACCCCAGGGCTCTTAGCCGAGGAACAAAAGGGGTTTTCACTGATCAGTGACACCAAAAGAGCTCTTGGTCTTATAGCCTTTTGGAGAAATACCTAGCAACGTGGAGTGTCTTTGCCCATTGGGGTTTGTTTGTTTTTGAGTCAGAGTCTCACTCTGTCACGAGGATGGAGTGCAGTGGCACAATCATGGCTCACCACAGCCTCAACCTCCTTGGGCTCAGGCAGTCCTTCCACTTAGCCTCCTGAGTAGCTGTAGCTGGGACTACAGATGCACGCCACCATTCCTGGTTAGTTTTTTTTTTTTCTTTGTAGAGGCAAGGTCCCACTATGTTACTCAGGATGGTCTCAAACTCCTGGGCTCAAGCAGTCCTCTCTCTTCAGCCTCCCAAAGTGCTGGGATTACAGGTGTGAGCTACCAGACTTAGCCTGGACTCTTTTTTTTTTTTTTTAATTTTTTATTTTTGAGTTGGAGTCTCACTCCATCACCCAAGCTGGAGTGCAGTGGCGTGCTCACAACCACCCCAACTTCGACCTGCTGGGCTCCGGCGATCCTTCCGCCTCAGCCTCCCAAGTAGCCAGAACTATAGGCACGTGTTACCACCTGGCTAACTTTCTATTTTTTTTGTAGAGATGAGGTCTGGCCAAGTTGCAAGTTGCCCAGGCTGGTCTCAAACCTGCAGGTTCAGGCAATCCACTCATCTCTACCTCCCAAAGCGCTGGGATTACAGGCTGAACCACTGAGCCCAACCATGGCCTGGACTCTTATTGAGCACTGCAGATAGAAGGTGTGGGTTGACTTATACCAATTGTGCTCAAAAAGTAGACACTTCCCTGGTTTAGAACCAGTCTCCTCTCCAGGTGCTCTTGGCAAAGCCCAGTCCCCAGAGGAACAGGAGGTACTCTAAGATGAAGGCCAAATCATGCACTGAACAAAAGGACTAATGGCTGGCCAGAGGTCAGAATGTGTCAGTCTGCTGGGATCCTGGGAGTTCCATTGACCATCTGCCTGTTCTGTGCTTTGTTTTCGGTTTCTCCATGCAGCTCGGATTGGGAAAATGAAACGGAGGAAGCAAGATGAAGGGCAGGTATGTCCCCTGTGCAACCGCCCCCTGGCAGGATCGGAGCAGGAGATGAGTAGGCATGTGGAGCATTGCCTTTCTAAGGTAGAGGGGCCATCGCCACCCACCTTCCTTCCCACCCTCCCACCCCCCGTCTTCCCTCATGCTAGCTGCTGACTGCACCTAAATCGTGGGCTCCTGGGGTCTCTGTGCGGTCTCTGCAGCTTCTTGTCCTCTGTTCTCTGCTCTCTTCCTTTGCTTTCACTCCCACTCCCTCCTTGGGCTCCCATGGAAAACTACTGGGAAAAGGCCCGGGTCTTTGACCTCTAGATTGGTTTGCTTCAAAGGAGCCCTAGAGCTGGGGGCCCATCTGGCACACCACAGCTGGGGCTAGGGGTGTGCCTGCCTTGCAGAGTGTGGGGAACAAGTAGGGATGGCCTGGGCCCAGTGTGATCCTGCTCTGCTCTTCACAGAGGGAAGGCTCCTGCATGGCTGAGGATGATGCTGTGGACATCGAGCATGAAAACAGCAACCGCTTTGAGGAGTATGAGTGGTGTGGGCAGAAGCGGATACGGGCCACCACTCTCCTGGAAGGTGGCTTCCGAGGTACAAGCAGCTGACACCTAGGCAGTGGCATACCAGTGCTAGGCCTCTGCTGGGTATCCATCTGTTGGGAGCCAAGAGGCCAAAGCTGGTGACTGGTCATCCATTCCACAACGTGGAACTGCTGCTGGTGGGGCTCCTTTGTGACCATGCTGCCTGCCTGTGATGTGCATATTAAAATGGATGTATTTGGGTGGGGAAATGGAATTGTGAGGCTGCAAGCTAGGAGTGACGAGGGGGGCTCTCAGCCTCGGGTGATGCATTGAAGGTGACAGCCAAGCCGCGTTAGTACCTGCATAAAATATTAAAGGGACGGTTATGCATTTATCACTCCATCCCTCTTAAGGCTGATAAATGAGAATCCAGCAACCTGCTGTACACCTCCAGCATTGGGGGCCCTGAGGGCTTCCAGGCAAACACATTGGATTTTCCTCCTCCTCCTCCTCCTCCTCCTCAGCCCTATGTCAGGAAAATCAGTTACAGAGGAGAGAGTGAGTTATGGTAAAATTTGACCTCCCCTGAGCTTCATTGGTGAATCTAATTTTAGCTCTGATCCCATCCTTTCTCCCTGGGCGCCCTCTGCCCTGAAGCAAGAGGGGCTTGGCCCAGCTGCTCCCTGCTTCCCTTGGGCTCTCCCCAGTTGCTGCAGAGGCGTGTGTAGGGCCCTACCCCTCTCCAGTGCCCACCCGGCTCCTTGGAAGGGCATGACTTGGCATCTCCCACCAGATCAGACAACAGAATTGGTTAGATGCCCAGGGTCTGTGTCCTCTTATCATGCTCCCCAGCCTTGGGCAGGGGAAAGGAGGAGCTATCCTCTTCCTGGTTCTAGCTCTTCTCTCTTTCTGTACAGGAGCACAGCTGGCACTGCAGCTTGTGGTCATTAAGTGAGCCAATCTGCTTCCCGTCTGCCTCGTTCTCTGGGCAACGCCCTTGGGAGTACCACTGTGTATGGTCCCTGGGGAATCTTACAGCAGCTGGGAAGAGGCTCTCTGCCTCTGTGGTTCTGTGCTACCTGGGCTAGTATTGAGAAGTCTCCACGGTACCGTCCAAGGCAGCCTGACTCCATGAAGTGACTGAGAGCCCAGATGGGACATTATGTTGCCAGGCTTCTCTCACGTTGCCAAGCATTTGGGGACAAGCCTAAACATAAATCAGGAAGGTTACTTGGATCAAACCATTTCCCTGAGCCTGGGCTGGAGAGTGTTAATTTGCCCTTTCACTCTGATCATGTACTGGAGCGTTAGGGTTTCTGAAGTCCTGGAAGAGTGAGCAGCAGAGCTCATGATCCTCCCCTGTCCCATGAATCATATACATGGATGTCTGGTGGCAGCTCATGCAGGGTCAGTTCCAGGGTGCTTCTTGGGGTTAGCTCTGTTGGCAGCTGCTGCTGTTCACATCCTCCATTGCTGTGGCAACTACTTAGGTTTCTTGGCACACAACTGGACTTGATGGCTTCTGGGCTGCAGGTAGGGCTTCTGGGGAATAAAGCTGTGTAGGGTCTGCCGATTTGACAGAGTATTTCCCCTGCGCTGGGATGCACTTGCAGAGCAGTGTGAGGGGCGCTTAGGCCCTGGGCGGGTATCAGTTTTCCCTGAGTGTTTACACTGTGAGGTTGTTCCTTTCAAGAATTCCTGAGGGGAGTTCAAAGGGGGCTTTTCTTTGAGCGATTTGGAGAGCGAGAATGAGAGTGAGACTTGAAGAGGGAACGGGACCGGAGGTGCCTTTATCTGCAGAGAATTGCTCCAGCTTTCCTGATAGAAGCTGCTGCTGCCTCTTAAACAGCTTAGTGCAGTCAAAAGACAGGCAGACTTGAAAGGCTGTTTTACAGTGAGATCAGCGGGGGCCACAAGGTAGAGAGCATGGCACAGTGGAGCGGAGGAGGCTGAGACTCCTCGGCGGGGGGGGGGGCTATCAAAGGGAGGCCCTGGCTGGTCCTGACTGCCTGTGCCCCTAAAACCTGTCTGCAAAAGCTGACCATCTGTCAGCCTACCCTCCCTGGCCAGGACCGATAGGCCTCAACTCTTGGGGGGTTGGGTGTGGCCCCGCCAGGCGGACTGGTGTCAGTGCAGCGCATTGATCGCCCGCCGGGCGGGCTGGGCCGCAAGCCGGGCAGCGCGTGCTTAATGTGATTGAAAGGCAGTTAAAATGGCGGTGACCTTTTCAGGAGGAATTAGATTGCCTGCCAAGACCGGTTAGAGGGAGTGATAACGCCAGCTGAAGAAGCTGCCCAGCCGACTTCAGAGAGAGGGAGGCAGAGGCAGGATGAGCAGGCGAGCGGTGAGGCCCATTTAAACTGCACTGTGCGTGCTGACAGGACAGAGATTGCTGTCCTTGTTAGATATGAAAGAAGTAAAGAATTGCAGATAAGTTTCTGTATCCGATCACCCTCATCCCTCCTCCCATACTAGAACCCCTTCATCATCCTCAGCAAAGCTTCCCATCAGGCCCACTGGGAACTGGTCTGAGGGATCAGACCGGTTACTTTGCATGTGATCTGCTGTGGGAGGCAGTGAACAAGCAAGAGTTTTGGTGAAGACATGTGACTGAGGGGAACAGGCCTTAAAGATTGGGACCTGTGGTTACTGAGGGAGAGGCTTGGGTATCTTAGGCCTAGGACTGCCTGGAATTGGTATTTCAGGATAAATAAAGAACTAGACAGAACAGGTAAGCACTGAGATAGGTCCAAGTGGAAAAAGAGTTTTGAGAAGACTAAAGGAAATAGGTAAAGATTTCAAGAGTAAGTTGGGAGAAATGTTTGCTATCTAGAGGCACTCTGAGCTTCCCAGTTCTAGGAGAAATACTTAAGCTGTTGATTGTCCTTTCAGAACCGTAGATTTTCTTTCTTTCTTTTTTTTTTTTTTTTTTTGAGTTGGAGTCTCACTCTGTCACCCAGACCAGAGTGCAGTGACCACTCCCAGCCACTGCAGCCTCAACCTGCTGAGCTCTGGCGATCCTTCCACCTCAGCCTTCCAAGTAGCTGGAACTACAGGTGTGTGCTACCACACCCAGCTAATTTTTGATTTATTATAGAGCTGAGGTCTCGCCAAGTTGTCCAGGCGGGTCTTGAACCCGCGGGCTCAGGCAATCCACTCGCCTCAGCCTCCCAAAACACTGGGATTACAGGCTGAGCCACTGAGCCTGGCCTGGAACCATAGATTTTCTAACTTGCTACTGCTGTTTGCATAAGAGGCAGCACACAGAGCCTAATATTTCACCATTGTTCCCTAAAAGACATCAGCAGTTAAAAGAAAAAGATGCTCTTCTGGGGTACTGTGCCAGTTCTGGGCAGAACAAGGGGCTTCTAGACTAGAGAAGCAGGCCACAGGGAAAATCTAATTATACAGCCTTTGAGACAGACTTTCCTCTACCTGTAGGCAAAGGAGATATGTGATAAATGCGCCATGCCTTTCCTCTTATTTCCTACATCCAGTTCCTGGAACCTAGAAGAGATCTATAGTGGTTAATCTTGATCTCTCTCCTGTGTTGGTTGCTAGTGAGAGTTCACCCAGCTGGATCTGGGGAACCCAGAGCTCATCATATCTGGAAGGGCAGGCTGGAGAGAGGACATGGGAATGACTGGTTTCATGTACGATGCAATGATGTGGGTACAACAAGAGTGGTGAGATGAAGGAATTTCCCAGGAGACTGGACAGGAAATGAAAGGTGTCTGCTGCAGTATCTTTGAGCCCTAGAGGTAAATGCATTGCTGGACTCTAGCATGAAAGCCCCTTGGAGTCCAACAGGTGGATTAGGTTAGGGAGAAGAAGGATGCCCAGATCCTGGCCTAAGGACTACATCTTTCTTGAGTTCCTGTCTTAGAGTTAGGCTGGTGGGTCCAAGTAGCCTGGGATGAGAAATCATGGAGCAAACAGTCAGTGCACCTTTGGCATAAATCTATTAACCAGCAGTTTCTTGATAAAATTTCAGCACCAGCTTATGGAACAAGGGGCCAAGAGGTGTGTTGAGTCTAAGGGCATGGGCATATAGGCCTTGCCCTAGTTGCTGCCTCCTTTGGCATGTTGGTTCTCAAAATATGGAGTTCCAGATGCTAAACACATCCCCCAGTGTAGCTCTGCTCCTGGTCCAGCCAGTGACAGGTGTTGAAACAGCACTGCCAGAGGCAGTCTTGGAGTGGAGAGGGTTAGGACTGCTGCCTTCCAACTCCCATCACCTTCAGTCATCACTGTCGCCTGCTGGGAGGGGTGAGGAGAGGTGGCAAGGAGCAAGGCACCTTCTGTCCCCTGTGGCAACTGACGGGATTTCATCGCCTTTTGGAACACAATTGTTAAGCTGGGACAGAGAGAGTGCAGGCAGAAGGAGCAAGTATCAATGGTTTTAAACGGCGTCTGTCTCTGTGCGTCTCTACTGACGTGAGGCAGTGAAACGCGTTATCGAGGAGGCCCGGAAAGTGGCTAAGTGCGTTTGACACACGCCAACTCCCTGCCTCCACACTGGATAATTGCATTGTCAACTGTTCAGCGAGGTGGCAGGTGACACTGCAGGCCGATTGATTGTCCCGCATCGCAGCTCCCCAGACTGTCAGCTCCCCAATCGATGGCGTTTACACAAGACACCGTAACTGCATCTGTAACTAATTCCAGTGTAAAACTCTCCGGAAGCTGCTACCCCTGCCCTCGCATTGGAGAACACAGGCCTCTGGAGGGCCCCAAGACTTTCCTTCCTCCCTAGACTCTGGTTTTGTTGGGAGCAGCAGGTGAGGAAATCAATGGCTCCTTTTTTGTGGTTTCAAGTTCCAGGACGTTACTGCCCCCAGTAAACGGGCATCTCCAGTTTCTCAATCGATCATCTGATCAATTGATTAAATTAACACTGATTTTTTTTTTTTTGCCTCCCCTTCTCAATGACCCAGGAAGAAATGAGTTTATGTGAAGAGGGAAGTTTTTATAAAATTTAGATTTGCGTATCATTTCTGCATTTAACCCTCTCCCTCTCTGTTGTTAAGTACTCATTGGGAGGAGAGGGATTTTTTTTGCACTGTCCACACCCCCAGGACTAGGCAACTCTGGTACCTACCCTGCTGGGCATCACTGACCTTCAGACTTAGTTTGCCTTTGGGTGGGGGCCCAGCCCTTTATGCCACTTTAAGATAAGGCAGAACCATAGCTAGGGGACCACCTGGTGACTAAAGGGTACTCTTGGCCATCATGGGGATCCTAGGGGCTGAGTTCCTTCCCTAGATAACAGCAGCAGGAGCGGCAGCTTGCCTGTTCTCCCTGGAGCTACATGGAAGAGAAGTTGGAGACTTGGAAAGGAGCTCTCTGTGGCATCTTGCCTCTGAGTACTGGCTTGGGATATTCCAGCAGCTGAGAACATAAAACGACAGTGGAGCCTCCTCCAAGTGGGAGGGGAGGGCAAGCTGGCGGGGGCGCTGTCTGCGTAAAACGGCTTTATGGCCGTTTCTTTTTATTATGATTCTGCCAGAAGTCAGCAAGTGACATTTCATTAAGAAAATAAAGTTTAATGTGCTGGGAAAGAGGTTGAAGCAGGCTGGGGCAGTACAGGAGTGAAATTGGCAGCAGCAGCCTATTCTCAACACCTGTAGGGGTAGGTAGAGGTTCCCAGCATCTGTCTCAGGTGGGGCATGGGGTCAGGGTCAGGGTCAGAGTAAATGCCTCAGACCAGAGACAGAGGCCTTTTCCATGGCAAACAAGGTATGTGTCGTGCTGTACATCCTGCCCGACTGGTCAGAGGAAACGAAGGCTGCAGCCTGGTAGCTGAGGTCTGATAGAGAGGGTTTGTCCTAAGGCCACCAGCTAACCAGGACCTAATAGAACCAAATTGTTAGTGTTTAACCAGTACTGCTAAGGTATGCTGTGTGGCACCTGCCTTGGGCCTTGCCAGCTCTGCTGGATGACGCTGAGATCACAACAGTGAGTCAGACTTGGAGGGACAGTTGACTGTGTGGTAATAACAATGGTCTTGGAGTTGCACAGGAGTCTAGTTGGATGTTAAGGAAGGGACACCTGTGGAAGTACCTAGGGAAGTCTCATCTACCACTCAGAACACCTTGAGGATAGGGATCGGATCTTGAAACTCTGTGTTCTCAACACCAAGCCAGAAAGAGGGTAAACTCAATAACGTTGAAAGAATGGTGTTGAGAATGGTGAGAATTCCTTCCTTCAGCAAGGATTTGTAGAGCAGCTGCTTTGTGTAGACACTGTAAGTTAATGGGAGTAGGCATGATGAAGCTGAGTCAGACTTGCCAAATAAGCAGGTATTTGTATCATAGACCAGGAGGGAAAAGGTTCTAGGCAGAGAGATCAGGAGGTATAGAGGCATGGGGTTGAGAAAGCATATAGGGCTTGGGAAGCCCCAGTAGCTGGGTTCACTGGGGTACGAGTCCTGAGCCAGGCATGGCAGGCAATGGAACTCAAGAGGAAAGGACTTCAGCTACAACGGCTGTATATGTTGAGAAGTTGGGACTTTTCCTGGCAGCTTTGGGGTTCCCTGTTTACTCTGCTTTGCCATGGGAGCCATATTGGGTTTGAGAGTGGTGCCAGGGTGCTCTGCTTTCCTTTTGCCTACCTACATATCCCAGGTTTCTCTGGTGTGCATGCCTTTCCTACAAGGCATGGCTGGGCAAGGCCTGGCTGAGCAGAGGATTTGAGGCTGGCTGCTGAGCTGCATGTACTTGGGGGGGGGAGGCTGGCAGGGCTCGGGGGGCGCAGGCTGTAAGTGAACCTGATAGCTACATTCTGATTGATGGCGGAGTTTGTCTCCCAAACTGTCAGAGGGTTTATAGAGGTGCCACTCACCCACAAGGTGGGAATTGCTTGTCAGGACACCTGGCCGTGAGCAGGAGACAGAGCTGTAACTTGGTGTTTTCTCAGCTTAATGGCCCTGCTGCTGACCTGCCTGCTGCCTCAAGTATGTCGGTGCTTCAGGGTAGAGGGCAAATGAGAACTGTCAGGGAGGGGTGGAGCCTAGGCAGTGCCCAGCCTCATTCTTTCTCTGGTGCTTCTTGCCTCTGGGATGGATGGTATCTTGTGAAATCAGAGGCCAGAGGGATAGAAGGGAGAAGAAGAATAAGGAAGGTGTTTTTCAGGGCATGAAAGATGGAGAGCATCCACATAGAGTGAATAGCATGAGCAAAGTTCCTCAGAGCAGGATTTACAGGGTATGTGTGGGGTGCAGTGAGCTACCTTCTTGTTCATATGCATAGGGTTTATGGAGTGAAGTGAGAAGATGGTGAAGTAGTTGGACCCAGGTCTTCATGGATCTGGCTAAGGAGCCTGGTCTTGGTTGTGCGTATGGTGGGAAGTCATAGACAGTTTTGGAGCAGGAGGAAAAGGGCTCCGAACTGTATGATAAGCAGGATGAGGGAATGAACAAGGGGTTTGAGGACCCCTTTCAAGACTTACCCAGAGTATAAGGACCAGAGTGGAAACAGTATAAGGACTAGAGTGGAAGTATAAGGCCAGAGTGAAGTATAATAAACATCAGAGTAGAAAGAATAATTCTGAAAGCATCAGACAACTCTGAGAGTCTTCACTTCTTGAAGGATTTCCTTGCTGATCCCATTCACCAGAATCCATCGTTTTCTTTTGTCCCTGGCAAGGCTGCTGTGCAGGCTAGTGGGGTGTGGCCTGAGACCCACTAGGAGGAGGTGGGTGGCTGGGAGGACCAGCTCTGTAGACCCTGACTGGGTAATCAGGAACACTAGTCCTGGAAGTCAGAAAGATCACCCGGCAGGTGAACAGTCCTGGTATAGCCTCAGCAACTCACTTCTCCACTCCCCACTAGCCAAGAGTCTGCCTGTTGACTGTGCCAGATGCACCTCAAAAAGTGTCAGCCGCCTCTCTGGCCCTTCTTCATGGACTGCTTTGAGAAGCAGGTGTGCATGCCTTTCCTACCTCGTCTGTCCCTTCTTAATCCCTTTATAACTGCACTTGTCCAGGAATCCAGGCTGAGTGAGGTTGGGATGAATAATTAATGTCAGGCGCTTCAGACACCAAATATTTGAACAGCTGCCTGGTGTTTTTGCTGGCAAGGACCTAGCGGCCAAAATTGGCATGTTGGCTGGGGGTCCCACTCTATGGCTCTGATTGGCCTTAGCCAGCCTGTTCTCCCCTCTGATGGACTTGTCAGGCTGGATTATGGGACATAAAGGAGACCCAAGTCCTCCCCTGTGAAATTCCTAGACCTGATATTTCTGCCCTCTTCCTGTTCTTCCTAGACCTGGAAGACAGGTGGATAGCAAGCCTGGGTCTGGGTGTCTTCTGTGTGTGAATGGGCTAGTCTATGAGCAGAGACCACTTGGAGCAGCATGTGGTGGAAGAGAAGGATGACGTTTGCAAAGTGAAAGCAGATTCAGGCGCACTGAAGTATTTGGCTCTACATATCCCAGGCCCAGGTTTCTCTCTAGACCTTATCTGGCCCCAAAACCTGACCCCTGCCTCAAGGCAGCAGGAGGGGCACTCCTGGCCGTAGTCTTGTTGGCCCCTGGCCATTCTCACACCCTGCTTCCCACAGGATCTGGCTTCGTCATGTGCAGCGGCAAAGAGAACCCGGACAGTGATGCTGACTTGGATGTGGATGGGGATGACACTCTGGAGTATGGGAAGCCACAGTATCCTTGGGGCACTGTGGGGCAAGTTGGGGCTGGTGGGGCAGGCCACAGGGAGTAAGAAAAGTAGCTAGCACCTCTGTTACTTGCCCACACCACCCACCTGAGCCAGAGTCTCACCTTTGGCCAGGAGAGCCCTCCTGATAAGTCAACCTTCATGGCCTACTGCAAACTAGGATCCATTGTCCTTGACCACCATACCAGATACACAGAAGCTGACGTCATCCCCTGCACAGGCGAGGAGCCTGGTGAAGCCAAGGAAAGAGAGGCACTCCGGGGCGCAGTTCTAAAGCAAGTGTGGGCACAGGTTTGGGAGGGTGGAATAGAGGATACAAAGCCCTGAGGCAAGGGTCAATCCGGTACAGACCTCAGGGCTGTCCTGACTGCCTTCAGGCCTCATTTTGTTCTTTCTCTTTCCTTTCCTCCAGTGGCGGCCCTCCCAGCACACGTATCACACCCGAGTTTTCTAAATGGGCCAGTGACGGTAAGTACTGACCCATGTTAGGAGTAATGGAGGAGAGGGGGTATCCCTGGATGGTAGTGACTGACTCAAGCCCAACCCCTCACCTGTGCTGCCCAGTCTGGCTGGAGTGTGAGTTGCCCTTCTGTCCCAGCAGAGATGCCATCCACCAGCAATGGCGAAAGCAGCAAGCAGGAAGCCATGCAGAAGACCTGCAAGAATAGTGACATTGAGAAGTGAGTGTGGTTGGCCAGGAGGGGGGGTCCCCTGGGATAGCAGTTCAGTGGGAGGCAGGGGGCCCTTTGCTAGCAGCAAGGCCTGCTGCCAGGGCTTCTGTGCCCTGGGCACACAGCCGGCAGTGGAGCCCAGCTGGTGCTAAGCGTGACTCTGTGAATTGATCACTGGGCCACAGCCCCGGGAGCCTTGGCGGAGGGACGAACAGTCCGCCTGCCTGCCTGCCCGCTGCGGCAGCCTCCGCCCGGGGAATGTGATGTATGGCCGCCCAGCCCAGCCGGCGCACTTGATTCATCTCCAGTTTCTGTTTCTTAATCGGGAGCTAAATTGGTTTCATTTTTCTTGTCCCGGGTGGCGCTCACAGTGGGTTTTAGGCAGGAGCATCGGATCTCATCACTTCTGGTAGGAATTTTTGGCCTGAGTTCTCTGTCAGGGGCGAGGGGGATCCATTTGCACTTCACCCAGACCTGGGCAGTCCCTGGGCCCGGATCCCCAGGAGCCACAAGGATTTGATATCAGCTGGGCATCTCACTGCCTTTCCAGAAGCCCAGCAAGGCCCGCTCTGGCCTAGGAGGTGACATTGTTCAGTCTAAAGTGCCTGGAGCTGTTACTGTTGGCCATTGCCTAACTCCTGCATCCGCTAGCCCTCCTTCTGGCTGGAGGCTAGGTTGCCTGGGGTTAAAAGGCAGCCTCTTCATTCCAGTACCAGTGTTCCATCTTGCCTTCTGCCAGGAGAGTGGATTGCAGGCCAGTGCAGGGCTGGGTCGGTGGCCCAGGGTCACCTCCCATTTGTTTCCCTCCATTTTGTGTTGTCATAAATTCATTCCAGCCCGTTGTGGTTGATCAGTTTATCTCGGCCGGGGCCGCGAGTGCTGCTGGCATGATGTATGGGCCGCGGCGCAGGGCCCGGCTGCCCATGAATCACCGCAGCTGCTCCGTGTCAGCGCCGGAGCGGGCCGTACGGGTTCGGCGCAACCAGCTTGTGGGGGGGGTGGAATGACGTATGGATGTTTATTTAATAATTCTCTCCTACTCCAGCTGAGCGGGGCGGGCGGGGTTGTAGGGGGCGCCCGCCCTCGTCTGGAGGGGCTGCTCATAAATCAGAAAGACAAGATCATTAATCAGGGATGGCGCCCGAGGGGGAGGTAGGGGGCCAGAGCTAGTGGCCATCCATGAAGGCACTACCCACCCAAGGCTGGGGAAGTCAGGATTCCTATCCCACCTGTGTGAGCACAGCCACCAGTAGGCGGGGATCTCTGGGATGAAGTGGGGATTGGCTCAGTCGTGTGCAGGGATCTCCATTGGGTCTGGTTCTGCTGAGATTGGGGCCCTTTAGTCCCATGACTTCACTTTCTCAGTCCTACCCTAGATCTGTTTCACAACCCAGGGAAAGGGAAAGGCAGGATGCCATTGCTTCCTCCAGGTCTCTCTCCACCCTATGCCCTGGAGGGGTTCAGAGCTCACAACCAGCCTGGGTCAGGGGTTGGAGGATTTGCTATTTCACCAGAGCAAAGGTAAGAGGCCAGGTTGTGCTGAGTACATCCAGGATAGGTGGGCTTTGGAGTTGGTTATTGGCACTCAGTGTGGCCTTGGAGCTCTTGGAGATGGAGTGGAAAATGGCTTCTTTCTCTCCTGGTCCCATCTGTTTGTACCTTTCCAGCTCTAGTTCATTCTCTGATTTGGGAGTTAGTTCTCCACTCTGGGGTAGGCTGCCACCAGCTCCAGGCCTTAGTTTCCCCATCTTTGAAATAACCATGTAGGACAAGGCAAATTCCCAGCCTTGTCCTTGGAGAGGAAGGGAGTGCAGCTACCCATTCTTATCTCCTTGTCAGGAATTTACCAGCAATTCAGATGGGGATGGCACATATGGCCTTGGGCAAAATGCCAGGGAAGGAACCAGCTGTTCAGGTGCTTGTGAGGAGGCAGGGGTGATAAAAGCTTCCAGAGCCAGAAGGGTAAATTGAAACTTCCAGGGAATCAGCCAGTATCAGAAGGAATGGAGTCAGAGCCTTTCTGAGCATTCTTGGTGAGAGGCAGAGCAGAGAGAATCACAGACCTATGGGGTGATGGATCTAGAGCATCCTGTGCAGTCACTTTCTGTGTTGTTTCTAGCACCCTAAAAGAAAAAGGCCAGAGACTGAAGTTTGTTGTTGCCCATGGAATGCTACCACCATCCTCCCTTCCTATCCCCCATCACCACTGTATCCAGCAATGACAGACCACCTGTAAACTTTCGAGCTTTCTGAGCTGATTGCCTTGCCTAAGCTGCAGAGCAGCCCCGCAGGAGATGTTCCTTGCCCACACCACACCTCACTTATGAGTCCACCTGCTCCCCCACCTCAGTCCAGTCCTTGCTTCCTGACTGAGTGCATCTTTGAAACCTTAGTTCTTCTGTGCACCCCGTCAGCATTCTCAACAGCTACCCATCGCCCATGTGGTAAACTTCAGTCCTGGTTTTGGCATTTGAGGTCCTCCAGCACACAATTCCCTTTCCCACTTCAGTGAGCCTTCCAGCCAGAGCAGGTTCTTAGGCCTCTTGGCCCTTGTTTCTCCTGTTCTCTTGGTCCAGATACCCATCTCCTCTTGAGTATAGCCAGTATAGAGTAATGGCTAGTCTCACAGTTATCAGTTGATCAGACAGACTCAGTCTGCCAGGTGGTAGTCCCATCTCCCAGTCTGTGGGAACTTTGGGCAAGCTACTTAATCTTTCTGTGCTTTAGTTTTTTCATGTAGAATCTTCTCATGGGGTTTTTGTGAGGTGTAAATAAGACAATAATTATTAGTCCATCAGTACAATCCCTGGCATATACTAAGTACTTAATAAATTTTGGCTATTTTATTTGTATTATTATTATTATTCCCTAAGGCCCATCTCCAGCACCTACTCTGCCAGGAAGCATTCTTCTCCCTCTGTGAGCTCCCCTGGCTTCTGTTCACTTGTTTTAGAAGGAGTAGGAGGGATCCTTGAGATAGTCCTAGCTATTTCCCATTCAGCAGTGCAGCCCAAAGAGTCCTGGAAACATTGTAGGGACCTTCTGATGCAGGGCATGGACCACAAGCTGAGGACTCAGGGCATCAGAGGTCCCTAGGAAGAAATAACAAGGAACCCTTGAGAGAGGCCAGGCCTGTGGCAAGGGGACCTAGATTACATGGGGACTCATCCAGTCCCTATGTCTCACCCTTTCCCTACGGGTTGGATGGACTCTTTCTTCAGCAGGTGTTAACTCATGCTCACATGCCTGAAGTGTTGCTAACAGTAAATATTGGGGGAGTGAGCAGCCTCCCCTTGGGGAGCTCATACTCGGAACTTCATACTGCTGTGGCAAAGTTCAGCACAGGGAACCGCAAGCCACCAGTAGTGGTGCTGGCTGAGAGGGCTGGAAAGGGCTTCTGGGAGGAGGTGATAACCGGGTATGAATGGTGAAGCAGAGCTAGTGAGTTGGGAGGCGAGGGGATCCAGGAGAAACCGTGCAGGAGCCAAGGGAGTGAAAGAGGCGCTATGTGTGGCGACACTTAGGAGTTTCATGTGGATGGAGCATAAAATAGGTGGCAGGTTGCTGAGGGGTAGCTGACGAGGGCTAGCCCAAGGACATCTGTGGTAGAGCTTTACTCTAAAGGAGACATGGAAATGTCAGAAGTAAACATTATTAGACTTGCTTTTAGAATGTAAATTCTTCTAGGTGCTGGGAGAATGGAATGGAGATGAGGGGCCTAGAAGCAGAGAGGCTATTTAGAAGACTTGTAGAGTAATCCATAGAAGAAATCCTGAGAGCCTGGGTTAGTGGTGGTAAGGGTGGAAAGAATTGGAGAGATTTCGGAGCTAGTAGGAGAGAGATGACAGATTTTGGATGTTGAAGGTGACTGAGAGGAGTGGCTAAGAGTGGTTCCCAGGTATCTGATTTAGAAATTCATCAGGTTGGAGGTAGAGGAACACAGAGGCTGAAAAACTTAGTTCTGGAATGTGGAGTTTGTAGACATGGAGTATCAGGAAAGGGGGCAGGCAGGGATGTATGTCTAGAGGATGTTTGTATATGTGGTTCTGGAATTCAAGGGAGGTATGGGCTGGAGGGTCAGATTGGGGGTGCCAGCCTGCTGCCCAACTGTGCCATTCTCTTACAGAATCACTGAAGATTCTGCTGTGACCACGTTTGAGGCCCTGAAGGCGCGGGTCAGGGAGCTTGAACGGCAGCTATCTCGTGGGGACCGTTACAAATGTCTCATCTGCATGGTGAGTAGAAAGGAAACTAGGGGTACCTTTGGCCAGGGGTCGAAGAGGATCTCTGCACTGTGATCTGGGCTCTTTGGGGGGGGTGGGCCTACCTCAAAGTGACCCCTTCTCTGTTCTCCTCCCCCCTAGGACTCATACTCAATGCCCCTAACGTCTATCCAGTGTTGGCACGTGCACTGCGAGGAGTGCTGGCTGCGGACCCTGGTGAGAGAGCATAGGGATCGGGGAGAGGGTGACTGTTTGTCCATGCTTGTGCTTGAGCCTGCTTGGGGGAGTGGGGACCAAGGAAGAGCAGGACCATAGAACAGAGCCAGAAGCCAGAATGTTCACCTCCCAGGTTCACTACATCCTCTCCTCCCCACTGCACTTTTATTAAATTCTCCCCCTCCATGGGTTCACTGCATTCTCCCCTCCCCGTACCCCCTGCCCTCACCTCCAGAAAGCCCACTGCATCACACATACTGGTGAGACCCCAGACCAGGAGTAGGCTGGTTGTGGGGAAGCAGGATTGGGGCCTCGGCCCCTCCCCCTTCCATTACTAAGCTCCTTCTGCTCCTGCCCCTGTTCTTCACTCAGGAGCAGCCATTAAAATGTCGCCCGGAGACAGCAATAAAAGGCTCGGACGTGGGCTCTGTGTCCTGATCAAAGGCCGCATGTAATCTCGTTAGGGCCGCGGCAGCCACAGCTGGACCCAGCCTTGTTCTCATTACTGGGGCTCCCGCTGCGGGGCTGGCCAGGCGGTTTGATCCTGGCATCCCCCCAACACAGGAGCATGCCTGCCTGCTCAGAGAGGCCGCCCATGGACCCCCAGCCTGGGCTGACAGGACCAAGGTCCCAGCACACACCGGCACAGCCATGTCTGCGGGCCCAGGTGTTCGCATGCACAAACATATGGCGCATTGTGAATAACCAAAGCCCTCCCTGTTTTCCCTGCAGGGGGCCAAGAAGCTCTGCCCTCAGTGCAACACGATCACAGCCCCCGGAGACCTGCGGAGGATCTACTTGTGAGCTAGCTATCCCAGGCAGGCCTTGCCTCGAGCAGCCCCACCTGCCCCCAGCCTCTGTGACAGTGACCCTCTCCCCTTGTACATACTTGCACACAGGTTCCCAGTGTACATACATGCACATACGCACGCACACACACATACACACACACAGGACTCTGGAGCCAGAGTGGAGGCTGAGGCCCAGGCACTACCTGCTGGCTCTTCCCCATGGTTTGGGGGCCATGCCTGTTCCAGCCTCTGTTCCCAGGGTGGGGCAGGGAGGTGGGGGTGGGGGGAGTAGCGGGCAAGGCTCCTGAGATCCAGCCCCAGACTGACAGACGGACTGACAACATGCAGACACCAGACTGAAGCACATGTAATATAGACCGTGTATGTTTACAATGTTGTGTATAAATGGGACGATTCCTTGCCCTCCACCCATCCCCCCCTTTGGTTGTATGATTTTCTTTTTTTAAGAAGCCCTAGAAGCAGTGCCTCCTTGAGGGCTGGCTGGGGGCTCGGCCCATCCACCTCTTGGGAGGCCTGCCTCTCCCTCTCCCCTGGTGTCCCTTCTCTCTCCCATGTGCTCGGTGTTCAGTGGTGTATATTTCTTCTCCCAGACATGGGGCACATGCCCCGAGGGACATGATCCTCTCCTTAGTCTTAGCTCATGGGGCTCTTTATAAGGAGGGGGTGGGGGGCAGGAAATGGGGACCGAGCTGAAGCAGAGGCTGAGATGGAGGCTGGATGCAGGTGCTCCTGGCTTCCCAGCCTTCTGCTGAGAACCATCCCTGGGATTAGAGCTGCTGTTCCCAGGGGAGAAGTGTTGTCTTCCCCATTCCTCCCGTGGACCCCATGGTGTGATGCTGTGTCTGTATATTCTATACAAAGGTACTTGTCCTTTCCCTTTGTAAACTACATTTGACATGGATTAAACCAGTATCAACACTTGCTGCCTGTGTGTGTGTGTGTGGGAAGGTAGGGGAGCTGATGGCTGCAGGGGGCGGTGGGTAGGAATGGGGGTGAATGGAGGCAGTTGAGGGGTTAATTGCTGGCAGCAGTATGGGAGAAAGGACTTAGCTAAAGGTGTTGAAAGCCAAGCCAGGCAGGGTTGGTCTGCTCGGGCCCTGGAGCATTTGGCTTGGTGGGGGTGGGGCTGGGGCTGGGGATCTGGGCTCCTGACTATTGATGGGTAGGGGCTCTAGGTTAATTCCTTATCGATGCAGAATCGTCAGCTCATTAATCACAGGAGAGGTCAGAGCTTGGGGGTACAGAGGGGATGCAAGCTCTATCCCCCAACCTAGAGCAGCTACAAGCTTGGTTGAAGACAAGCCCCAAGCCTCTATCCCTTTATGGTCCCCTAAAACATAAGAGACCACAATGGGATCTCAGCCTCCCAGGCTTTTCCTTCAATGTAGTGATTAACCTTGAGTCCCAGTGTAGTTACTGCCTAGATCCTCAGAAAGAATAGAAACCTCTATTGTCCAAGATGGACTTTCGGGTCGGAGAACTGAGGATGGGCCACTAGCACTAGGGTTATAGAGCTTTGTCTATTGATCGTCCCACAGCTCCCTGCTGCCAGGGAGATAGATCAGCATCCTGGACACCTCCCAAAGCTATAGATGAGTCCTCATCCACAACAGAAGGCTGTATTGAGGAACTTTCAAAACCCCAGAGTAACTCCATGACTCCAGACTTTACACCTTGTCACACACCAGACCTACCTTCCTAAATCCCCAGCCTCAGATACCCCTTTTCTCTGGGATGCCCACAGTGACTACCACCCCTTACACCCAGAAGCAGCACAGAAGACAAGGCACTCTTGGTCGGGGCCCAGTGAAGCCCCTTCACAACTCCATTCCCAGCTTGATGACACCAAATATCCTGAACACAAGCATCCTGGATTCCATGTATGTGTCCTCTGTCAAGGCGAGTAGGAACAACCCCAGTGATGGCAGAGGGTTTGGGACAAGCAAGTTTGGATGAGTGGGTAGGAGATGGGGCCACGGAGAGGTGAAGAGGAGGCTCTTAAATGCCCAGTTCCTGGCAGCCTGGCTTCTTTTATGTCTCTACTCCCCTCTCCTGCCTTGGACTCAGTAGGTCCTTAATGGCTGGTTACCCCCACCCTGGCGACCATATGCTCTCTAATAGGGCACATTAACCCAGAGTGAGGGCCACTGCCACTGCCCTGCCGTGGAAGCCTTGATTGTCTCATGGCACATGCGGCACTGCCACCTGTTGGCCATGGCTGGGAATGCAGCCACACAGCACAGGAATCTCTGCCACGATAGTGGGGACTCCCAGAGGGCTGATGGGGTGCAGACAGACCCTGGGGACACAAAGTCCATCATCTCTGAGAACATCAGGGGTCAGCTTCCCCCCAGAGCTTTCCTAGTCATCTCCTTCACAGCCCAAACTTTCAAAGCCCATGCCTGCCCCCCACGCCCCTTGACTACCACAGTAAGTTCATTCAATCAACAGATATTTATTGAATACTAACTATGAGCCAGCATCGTGCAGCAGTGACTTAAAGAATGATAGATGGTACAGAACTGTAAGGCTAGAGCCACCTCTCCTGCCTGTAGAATATCCAACGGGTCTCCCTCCAAGGAGATGAAGGAGTTGGTTGTTCAGCCCAAAATTCCCTTACCCTGGTCTGGTCTTTAGGGCCCACAGTCAGCTTGTTCCAGGTCCTGTTAGAGCACTGCTGCCTACCTTTCTCCACTCCATCTTGCAGCTTTAAGCTTGCAACTCTCCTGGATCCACTGGCTTCCTAGCAGTGTGGTAGAGCCAGGCAGGCCCCTAAGCCCATATCCTCAGTGGTTCACTTGGCTTCTACCTCAGACTTATGGGCAGTGAGGTCAGAGAGGCCTGAATGAGCAGAATCCATGGGGATAGTGCTTTACGCTGTGGGGTTCTGCCCTTTGGGAGCAGGGATCACAGTCCCTGACCCCAGTCAGGCCTTACCCCCAGACCCAGAGGCACCCTCTGGCATCACCCCATAAAGCTTACCTTCCATTAGAGGAATCAAAACTCAACTCCGGTAATGCAAGATAACTGAGTTCTAGATGATGCACAATGCATGATGATTCAGTTCTACAGATCTGCTGTGCAACATTGTGCCTATGGTTAAGTGTATTATACACTTAAAATTTTGTTAAGAGAGTAGATCTCATGTTTAGTGTTGTTACCCCAATTAAAAAAAAAATCAACTCTGAGTTCATCCACAAACCCTTCCCCACTCTTTGTTAATCTTTACAGCCTAAATGCCACAGGAATCAGCAGCCTGACTGTTGCGCTTATCCAAACACAACCTACTGCAAGTCTCCTCCAGAGACTGCCCAGGCAATCCCACCCCTTAGGATCCTGGGGTAAGCAGACCACCAGTAGTCCCTCCAGAAAGAGTCACACAGGAATTTTCTATTTAGAGGGTCACAAAGTCCCAAAGGACTATAGGAGTTGAACCAGAGGAGAGCCCTACAGATTTAGGTTGTGGGGAGGTGTCAGGTGAGCTGGAGAAAGGACCTTAGCACTGCACACAGTTGCGCATGAAGTTGACACAGAGGCTTGTGTAGTAAGTAGGGTAGTCACGGAGGTGGCTGACATGTGCAGATGACACAAAGTCCACAGAGCGCACCAGGACCTGGTGTGCCAGGCGTGCCTCCACCATGCGTTCCACATCTCTGGCTAGGACGACCTCATCGGCTTTTGAGTAGAGGTAGAGCTCAGGCCAACGAGAGCCTGCATCCTGCAGCCTGTCATAGAAGTGGGTGTGGAACAGGGCTGTGAGTGGAGCAAGCAGGATGTGGAACAGGACTGCCACCAGGGCAAAAGCCACCAGGAGCAACAAGCGCAGCACAGCAGGCCGATGCTCTAGGATGACTGCCAGGGCCCGCAGAGCCCCTACCAGGTTGCTATCTCCAGGACCGCTGTCAAAGACGGTGCCCACCACACGCAGGTGGCAAAAGCGCCGATGGGTTTGCAGGAGCTCCAGCACATAGCGGTACAGCATGACACCAGCATTGCTGAAGACGTGGAAGAGCAGGGGCTCCTTCTCAATCTCATAATCAAAGAGCAGCTCAAGCAGCTTCTGAGCCAAAACACGAAGTGAAGGGATGCCCAGGGACTCGGAGAAGAAGACCATGTGCCACGGGGCCGTGTACCGGATTACAATGCAGCCCTGGAGAGAGGAGAGAGGCCTGGTCAGTCCTCACGGGTGAGGTGGGGGTAGTGGGAACAGACTAAGGTCAGAGAAACCCAGCAACCCCAACTTCTATAGGGCCCACAGAGTCCAGCAAAGCCCTAGGCCCTGCTTCGGCCTGGATGCTACTCACAGACATAGTGGGAGTGGAAGGCACACTCGAGGCCCATGTTTGGACAAACTGCTTTACTCTGGTCAAGCCCTCTTACACTGGGATGGTGTCTGAGGCCTGGAGCCTCCAGCATGTTTTGGAGATATCTGGGCTGACCAGAAGGAAGTTTCTACACTGGTTCCCTCCCTATCTGTCTCTTCCCACCCTCCCACCCCATACCTTGTTCATGTAAGGCCTCACTGCTTGGCTATACCCTGTTCCCAGCAACTCTGCTCTGCACTGCTCCTACTTCCCAGGCACAAGTTGGTACCCCCATGAGACCACCCCCAAGAGTTAGCCTGCAGGCCCCAGCCTTGACCACCAGAGGCCACTTCTGAGCCAGGCTCACATCACTTCCATCTCAGGTCACTGTCACCTTCCCCCTCAGGGCCCTGAGAGCAAAGTCATACTCTCTGAATTCAGGGACCTGACACTCAAATGTGTCTGGTTCCCAGGCCTGGGATCACTCCTCTCATTTGCCCTGAAATTCCAAATATAATAAACACACTTATTCCTCAAATTCTAAAATCTGGGCCCAAACTTCCTCTTGGCTTCTGTACCCTTCACTACCTGGGCCAAGTATGCTCCCAAATCTTCAAATAAGTCCCCTCCTAAGCCAGTTAGAAAAGCCACCCTGCCTAAATCCTAACACTTCTCATCTTTCTGTTCCAGAGACAAAGGATCCTTTGCCAGGGGAATCTGAGTTGGGCAGGCTTTGGGGTCAGACAGGTCTGGGTTCAATTCCTGGTACCACCACTTATTAATAGTATAGACAAAGAGTGGTTTACTTCTTTCTGAGTCTGGGTTCCCATCTATAAATTGGAATAACACCCAACTCAGAAGGTTATGGTGAAAAAGTATCTCAAGTGACCAAACAGCATCTGGCACAAAGTAACCTCTCAACTAACAGCAGCAGTAATTAGTGGTGGTAGTAGTGGCAAGGAGAATATTAGGTGGGCACAGTACTTGATTGACCCATAACCAAACAGGGCTGGTCAGCTGGGGTGCTCTGCCATCGCCTAAGCGGCCCTGCTGAGACTCTGACGAGGGAGGTCACTTAAGGCCATCCAAATTCTATCAAACGGTCAAATCCAACAGAGGTCTTTCAGTCTCCATCATAATTTTCTCCTGGCAGCATTTGGGATCACACACTCTTAGAAATATTATCTTTTTCTCAGTCTTTTAATAAGCTCAGTCTTTTTAATAAGTCAATATCATGACAAAAGGGACTGTTCTAGATTTTAAAAGAGGATTAAGGAAAGTAACCAGATGAAATTTGCAATCCTAGATTGGATCCTGGTTTGGGTACATCAGCTGTAAAGGACGCTTTGGGGGACAATTAGTGAATCTGAATATAGACTGGAAACTAGACGAGATGAAATTTTATTAACCCAAAAAGGTAGCGATCATGATCTGAAAAATGTAGGATACAAAACTGTATATTCAATTGATCCCATTTAGGTAAAGAAGATACAGAAAACAAGCTGGAAGGGTATACACTAAGGTGTAAACAGAGGTCATTTCTAGGTGATAAAAAATGGTGTGATTTTCTTTTAAATAATAAAATACTGGCGTTCTGGATTGCAAATAAATCTTTTTCTCTGCGCTCATCCTGTCTTCCCTACCACGGGGTAGAGGGAGCAAAGTCTTTTCAAGAATACCCTTCCAGCAACCTGCAACCTCAGCCCCTCTCTCTTCCCTGGCATGTTACTTCTTCTTTTCTCCCTTGTGCCTTCTGCCCAGATAACATCTTTACTCTCTCCTTGTACAATGGCCCACTTCCCAAAGACTCTTTCTTGGATTCTGTCACGCCCTCCTGGATTTTCTTTCCATCTTTGACCACTCTTCCTTTCTTCATAGGACCCTCTTAATCTTCTACTGCTTTAAGTTTGGCTTCCCCAGGACTCTGTCCTAGGCCCCTTTGGTCCCTCGACACACTCCCTGGAGGACCTCATCTACTCCACCGCCTGATGATTCTCTTCTAGTATTCCTGTCTCAAAAAACATGCCCCTCTCTATCTAAGAAATGCCATAGCCAGAAACCTGGCATTACCCTGGACCCCTTTCTGCCCCTGTGCCCATACGAGATCTCTCATTAAACTGCCATCTACCTCCTGACAAGCTCCTCAATCCGTCATCTTCCCTCTACTTGCACCCCAGCCCCAAGGTCCTGACCACCTTCTATTCAGGATTGCTGCAACCCCCTCCAAACTCACTTCCGGTTTCCAGTCCCAGCCCCTCCAATCCCTCACCACTGTGCAGTACCAGACTTTCTTTCTTTTTCTTTTTCTTTTTTTCCCCTGAATTGAAGTTCTCACTCTGTCCCTAATCTAGAGTTCAGTGGCACGATCACGGCTCACCACAGCTTCAACCTCCTGGTCTCAGGCGATCCTTCCATAGTGGCTGGGCGCAGTGGCTTGTAGCTGCAGTCCCAGCACTTTGGGAGGCCAAGGCAAGAGGATTGGTTGAGTCCAGGAGTTCGGACTCTCTGACTCACAAATCTAACACCAGACTCCTACTTAAATCCCATGAGAACTCCCTCCAAGCCTCCCCTTTAACACTTGCCCTCTCTTTCATTCTCTGTTCTAGCCACACTCAACTATTCCTATTCCTCTGCCTGCCCTCAAGCATCTTAGTCTAACAAACAAGCCAGGCAAACAAGCCTAGGCTATTGAGTAGAATTCAGAAGTAGCCAAAACTGCTTGCAGAGTGAGACCGACTGTAAAAGGCAGCACCAGAGCACCAGCTGTGGTGGTTGGAGGGGGGCTTCAAGCTGAGAACTGCATTTTCTCCCTAGCCTCTCTCCCTTTCCCAGGCCACCACACACCTTGGACAGGGTACAGATGTGGGTCAGTAGAGGGACTTCTGAGGGAAGGAGACTCAGCTGGCCTTTCACCCAGGTGCCTCCTACTCCTCAGTTCCAGGCTTTCAGCTGGCAGCTGGAGCTGTCTGTACTGCCTCCCCTGCAGAGGGCTGCTCTGGAGGTCAGGGAGGAGCCAGCCAAAGATGTGGTACATACACACAATGGAATATTACATAGCCATCAAGAAGGACAAACATATGGGCTTCACAACAACTTGGATGGCTTTAGAGTCTATCATACTCAGTGGTCTATCACAGAAACAAAGAACAGAGTATCACATGTTCTCACTCATAGGCAGACCCTGAACATTTACCATAATACTGGGGATTGGCAGACCGGGCATGGTGGCTCACACCTATAATCCCAGCACTTTGGGAGGCAGAGGTGAGAGGATTGCCTGAGCCCACAGGTTCAAGACCAGCCTGGGCAACTTGAGGAGACCTCATCTCTACAATAAATCAAAAAATTAGCCAGGCGTGGTAGCTCGTGCCTGTAGTTCCAGTTACTTGGAAGGCTGAGGTAGAAAGATTGCCTGAGTCCAGCAGGTCAAGGCTGCAGTGCACTCCAGCCTGAGTGACAGAGTGAGAGTCCAACTCAAAAAAAAAAAAAAAAGAAAGGGATTGGCAGTAGCAGGATACTGCCGGGGTGGGGGAGGGGGGCATGACGTCAATAGGGGTACCTGATCTCAAACCAGGCAAAGTGGGGACAAAAGAGAGGTCCATACTTTACCTGTACGATGACCACTTATATACCTAATCCTGAATTGTACCCCACATCTTTAAAATAAAAAATTTTTTTTTTTTTTTGAGTTGGAGTCTCACTCTGTCGCCCAGACTGGAGTGCAGTGGCCGCTCCCGGCCACCGCAGCCTCGACCTGCTGGGCTCTGGCGATCCTTCCGCCTCAGCCTTCCGAGTAGCCGGAATTACAGGCATGTGCTACCACGCCCGGCTGATTTTTTGATTTATTGTAGAGATGAGGTCTCGCTGCCCAGGCGGGTCTCGAACCCGCGGGCTCAGGCAATCCACTCACCTCAGCCTCCTCGAGCCACCGAGCCCGGCTTTAAAATAAAATTTAAAAAATTTTTTTTAAAATGTGACAGCAAGCTGGGCTCGGTGGCTCAGCCTGTAATCCCAGCACTTTGGGAGGCTGAGGTGAGTGGATTGCCTGAGCCCGCGGGTTTGAGACCTGTCTGGGCAACTTGGCGAGACCTCATCTCTACAATAAATCAAAAAATAGCCACGCCTATAGTTCCAGTTACTTGAAAGGCTGAGGCAGAAGGATCGCTGGAGCCCAGCAGGTCGAGGCTGCGGTGGCCGGGAGCGTGCCACTGCACTCCAGTCTGGGTGACAGAGTGAGACTCCAACTCAAAAAAAAAAATGTGACAGTGGCTTTCAAAATATAACCAGGCCCTCCTAAGGCTGTCTCCAATGAACTCAGCCTCTACATCCAAGTTTGGTACAGCCTAAGAAGAAGCATGAATCTCTCTTCCAAGAGGCTCTACTACTCAGGGAATGTGAAAGGTGCCATGGTCGTCCTAAGACAGAGACGTACCTGGTCAGAAAAGGAGACAGTCCTAGGAGTAAAAACTATGCCCAGCACACCCTGTCCAGGATCCTGCTGCCCACAAGGGACTTGAGCCTGGGTTGACTATGCAACTAGGGGTGCACATCAAGGCTGGGCTGCCCACTATGAGATTCAGGGAAGAAAGAAGGGGAAGTAGGTCAGGAGACTGAAGAGGCCAGACCAGGCCACAGAGCTGGCAGCAAAGGGGCAATAATTCTGTCAAAAGTCCTCTTGACCCCATCGTCTTCCTCACAGGCTGTTTTTAATGCCATTCCTAGGCCTGCCACATAGGTGGTCAGCCTTCGCTGCAGCTCAGAAGTAAGGGCAGCCAGAGGCTCAGAGCTCCCACAAAGCAGCTACAGAAGACAGGGTCCAAGAAACCCAGGTGTCCACATGTCTGCAGTACTCACCCTTTTATGGTAGATGGCACTGTACTTGGCAAGGTTCTTGTCCCTGCAGCCACCCCAGCCCAAGAGGATCACCACTGGCTGTCGAGTCTCCACCTCTTTCCCATCTTGGCTGGGGCCGTTCTCTGAAACACAGATGTGGACTGTCAACACCAGATTTGGAGTGGAGGGTGAGGGTGACTGACCAATCCAGGGCCAGCACCACTCTGGCTGCAGGCAGGGAACCAACAGGTGCCAGGTCCAGGCATCTTGCCTGTCCCTGTGCCCTAGGCTCCCACAGGGCTCCCACCCTGTTCTGCTCCAGCTGCCTTTCTGCAAGATTCGCAGGAGGTGCTGTGGGGTCAGTGAACAACCCACCTAAGGACACCTTTCTTTAGTAACTCAAAGCCAGCCCAAGCGAGAAAAGTGAATACTTTCTAAATGCCATTTCACCTTCTGATCCAGGGGTCAGCAAACTGCAACCCAGGGACCAAATCAGGTCCAGTGCTATTTTTGTAGGACCTACAAGCTAAAATGTGTGTGTGTGTGTGTGTGTGTGTGTGTGTGTGTGTGTGTGTGTGTGTGTGTGTGTGTGTGTTGGGAGCCAGCCATGGAGGCCCACCTGAACCTTAGGAAGCAAGGTGAGCTGTGGACCCTGAGACCACTAGGATGTGTTCAGGAGCTGTTGGCCCATTCCCTCCTCCTTTTTTGCTATTTAGCACATCTCATTAGAAGGAACTTTGATGATCTAAGCATGAAGCTCTGAGAGTACGACAGGCATGGCTTACTTTAGGAGTCCATTGTTCTTGTTTCTTACAGACTGCGGTTTTGGCTTTAAACTTAACACAGTTCAAACTCAGGTCACATTTGGGAGCCTTTAATATGGTACAAGCTTCTTTATAAGATTTAAAAGTATATTTGTAGAATTAGTATATACATATGGAGAGCTGCTTTCAGCTTTAGATGGTATAGATGATTATCTAGAGTTACTAGAAATGGCCCAGCACGAACTTTGGGCTGGGCCACATTCCTAAGAGCCCAGTGCTACTTTGGACTGGGCTGCATTCTTTTAAACTGGTTTTAGCTACAGTTAGTGTAGGGTTTTTCTACTTATTATAGAAATTGAAATTATTTTATTCATAGAAAGTATTATAGAATAGGTTATGCTACATCAGTGAATTATGTTAGTTCAAGCATGATCAAACATGATATTTTGATGTTTAATAAGAATACAGCTAACTTTAGAAATTTCATTGTTCCCATTTTCTACTATTGTGGTTTTGGCCTTAGTACAACTTACAGTTTATATTTGGGTTTTATTTTTAGAAGCTTTATTGCTGATGATCAGCTTTACATATTAGAATTAGGAATTAGAAACTTTTATAGAAGTTAAAATAGATATATAGGATTTTAAAACAGCCATTTTGTTAAGAGATTGTAATCAATTGTTCCTAGAAACGACCCAGCTTGATCTTTTGACTGGGCCACATTCTTTAGGAACTGGTTTGGGCTATAATTAAGAGTTTCTATAGTGTAGGTAGAATTAGCATAAAATAGAAAGGAATTAGGATTTAAGTTAGTCATTAGGTATTGCGTATGCATAAGTTTTAAAAGTTATTTAAAAGTTATTAGATTATGATGTTAGAATTGTAGTATTGCTTTTGAGGAATATTAGCCAAGCATGAGGAACAGTGAGATAATTTTGGGATCGTCCTTCCTCATGCTTGAGGAAACACCTGGTGGGTGGGGGACGCCCCTCATCCACCTGGCTTTGTGTTCATGTAAATGTCTTGTGATTTAATTGGGATTGTCCTTCCTCATGCCTGAGGAAACACCTGGTGGTTGGGGGATGCCCCCTCATCCACCTGGCTTTGTGTTTACATGAAAGTCTTGTGATGTAACCTGTGAAAATTTGGGATAAAAGGATTACGCTTTGTCCCATTAAATGACTTCTGCACTAGACAGACAGAGTCCAGTCTCTTTCTCCCCCCCCCGCTTCTTTCTCTTTATTTCTCCAGGATAATTGCCGCCACACCTCCCAGGGACCCCCTAAATCTCTCTGCAGGGGCTGGCCCCCTGCATATGTGTGTTTTAAGAGACAAGGTGATGAGCCACCATGCTCAGGCTTAAAATGGTTTTACATTTTTAAATGGTTAAAAAAATCAATAGAATAATATTTTGTGACACACGAAAATTATATGAAATCCAGATTTGAGTGTTCACAAGTAAAGATTTATGAGAATACTGCCACACTCATTATTGGCTTAATGCCTATCACTAGTTTCACACTAAGACAGCAGAAAGGAGTAGTTACAACAAGACCATGGGGCTCACAACGCCTAAAATATTTACTGGCTCTTTACAGAAAAACCTAGCTAGCCCCTGTTCTAATTCCATGAGCCGATGGAAGAAGAGGGTCTTAGATGGAAATGTGTAAGACTGTGCAAGCAGGGATGTGAGGCTGACTGTCTCTGGCCCATGTTAAAACACCCACACAGTCCTGCCAGAGAATAACAACAGTCTATATGTACTGAGGTTTAACCCTTGTAACAACATTATAAGACAGGTATACTCGTACTACAGAGAAGGAAACTAAGGCAGAGTGAGGTTAAGTTACTTGCTTAAGGTTACACAGTTAGGAAGTACAGAGCTGGGACTCTGGTCCTTGTTCCCCACCCTAAACTACTCAAGCACCTTCTGCCCGCTGCCCCATCTACAGCTGGAAGCATGTCCCCTTGGGTGATCTGCTAAGAGGCACAAGCCAGCTGCCACCACCATGGCGGCTATTGAAGAGGCTTCCCTGCAACCTTGTCAAACAGACCTCATTTCATTTCCCCAGCAAAGTGAATGCCCACCCCCTCAGGGGGACTTTGGTACATGGACTGCCTGCAGCTAGTTATCTGCCCTCCCAGAAGGGCCACATGTACCCTTCCAAGGACCAAGCCACTTGGCTATGCTCAGCTGCCACCCTGAAATTTATGGATGCCAGTGGTGACCTGGCAACAGTAAATTTCAAGGCTAGTTAAGAGGATGGTAAATATAAATCACTAACCTTTGGACAAAAGGAAGACAACAATTTCCTGTGGAAATTAATGTGATTGAAAAGTTCAGTGTTCCTGCTCTCTAGTAGTGGCGATTCTGGCCCTCGGAGATTAACTGCCTGCACCAGTGGGGATCCCAGGCTGAGTTGCAACTCAGCCTGGAGCAGAAGCTGCCAGTGCCTCAGTCCCTTGCTGACATCTGCCAGCCCTCCCAGACTCCACTGACGCTGGCTTGGCTTCTGATTCTGGTTTAACACAGGCTGCTCCAAATAGTCTCACCACTCAGCCTAGTGTCCCTGCCTCCTGCTAGGGTGGCTCTTCACCTGTACAGGCCTTTATGGTGAAGAGGCCATGTCTGGGTCTCAGTGGGGCCCCAGCCCAAACTCACTGGGGATGACTCTGCCCATGAGGCTCAGGCTGAGGCAGCCTCTGGTCAGTGATCAATCGCTATTGTTTGAAATTGCCTTTGCATCTCTGAGCTTGGGCAGCTGGATTTCTGAGACCCTGCCCCATGGAGGTTCCCTTACCTCTGTGCAGTTGTCTGAGAACAAACTCCACTCCCCCTGCCGAGGGTTGCCCCCATGTGCCATCACCAAGACACCAACAAAGGGCTTTGAGATTTATCTCAAAGACAGAGAAGGTAACCAGGGAGGTCACATTCCCTGGTGGCCACAAGGATGTCAAGGTCAGCCCCCAACAACAGAGATGATGCATTCCCAATTGCAGGAGGTGCAAATAGCTTTTGCTGGGCCTCTAAACTGTCCCTCCTCCCCCTGCTGGGATTTATAACTCCATTTTGCTGGCACCCTTGGCCTCACCAACTCAGACAAGAATGACTCTTTCCCAGATATGCATCTTCATGAAGAAACCTTCAGAATACTGAAACCCTGGACAGGCTGCCCACTTCCAGTGCCCAAGCTTTCTGTAACATTCTTCAAGGAAAGGAGTTGGTCCCTCCGTGCTCTAGTCAGGCACTCCAGGCAGCCCCACTAAGCCCCAAGGTACTCTTCCTATCGGTGGGTATCTCCCACTCCCCTCATGCACTCTCCTCGCAGTGCCTACGCTCCATGCTCACTCCCAACTCAGGGTTTTGTCATGACTTCCTCCCCACTGGTGCTATACTGCCCCTTCTGATTCAATCCAAGAAGTGCTATAATTCTGGAAAATCCAAGGTGCTCTGGGAACATGGCTGAGAGAGTGATGGTGATTGGGAAAGGGTTGCCAAAGGAACACACATTTGCTGCAGTGGCCTTGGGAGCACGCCAGATGGACAGAGAGGGCATTAGCAGTGGCAGGGGCTGTGGAGATGTCACAGTCAGTTTGGGGCACAGCAAGGAGTCCTGGGGGGCTAGAACCCTAGATGAGGGAAGAGCCGCCAAGGGTAGGACTGGATCCTGCAGGGCCTGTATGCCATGCTTAGGAGTTAGGATTTTATTCCATTCAGTAGAGAGCACCTGAAGATGCCGAAGCTGGGGAGTGGCACAATCTAATACGTATTGATTGATGACTTACAAAATTATTTGTTTAGCATCTATTTCTCTCACCTTAATGAGCAGGCCCCACAAAGGCAAGAAACTGGATCTGTTGTGTTTATTGCCATATCCCCAATGGCCAGCACCATAGCTGGCCCACTCAACAGCACTTAGTAGATATGTGCTGAACGAATGAACACATGGTTACAAAGTGAAGGAGAAAGAGCTAGCATTCTTCTTGTTCCCCATTGCCCTTTCCAGAGTAATAAAAGTAACTTCTATGGCTACTATTATTGCCACACCTGGATCATGATTCCTCTCCCTTACTTGCAAACCCCTCCTCTGTTCTCACTGGCCATATCACCCTCCCCCTCCTGCTGCCGACATCTCCAGGCCTCTAGTAGCTGGCCTAGAGGCACTGAAAACTTTGGCCACTGGCTCGATCTCCTAGTCTATCCCAAGTCCTCTATTCCAGGACGCTGTGCAGGCAATCAAATACACCTTGTTTCCAAACCACTACAAACCTCTGTGGACAAAAATAGCTAACACATACAGTACTGTGTGTCAGGCACTATCCTAACTACTTTACGTATCAACTCATGTAATGTTCACAAAACCTTTATGAGTTTAACTTTGATTATTCTCATTTTACAGATGAAAAACTAAGCCACACAAACAGTAAATAACCTCCTCAAGGTGATAAGACTAATAAGTAGTGAAGATAAAATCCAAACCCAGGTGGTCTGACTCCAAAGACCAGCTTGTATTCATGACCCTAGCCAGCCTCCTGTACCAAAACCCAAGCCTCTGGTCTTGACCAAATCTCTATCACCTCAGCTCCACACCTGTACACACGGCTGCCTCTTGTACGTCAGCAGACCCATCAATGACCTCATCTACCTGCTCCTCCCCGGCCAGAACCTCAACACATCCTTTGGATGTGCAACCATCCTAGGAGTTAGTTACTATTACTATCCCCATTTTGCAGATGAGAAAACTAAAACACAGAGGCATTAAGCCTCTCTCTCCCAAGAACACACAGCCAGGAAGCAGCAGAGCCAGCATCCATCTTTGGACCACCATACTATACTGCCTCCATCTCCAGGAACTTGTACGTGCTCTCTTCCCCAGCCCAGGGTGCTGATTCTCCATGTTCCTGCTTTGCTAATGCCCACTCCACCTACGGATTCAGCTCACTGCTCACTTCCAGGAAGCCCTCATTGAAGCCCTCCCCAGCCCTTTCTCCTCACTCCCTCCCCAAATCATCAGACTGGATGTACTGTCACAGCACCTACCACCACCATGCCGCTACGCTTTGACTGTGCTCATTAGGAACAGGTAGGAGGATAGTGTAACATGCAAACCAAGAGATGGTGAAGGCCTAACCAGGATAATGGAGACAGGCAGGGAAAGGGAGGGAAGTGACAGAAGAAGACAGAGTCACAAAAGCTTTGGAACACGCATCAAAAGTCTTAAAAACATGCAGCCTTTGACTTAGTAATTCCACTTCTAAGAAACAAAAATGTTGAATCCTATAGAAATATTTAATAATGCATTAAGCAGGTCACAGATATAAATGTAAGAGCTAAAACTAAGACTGGGCAAGGTGGCTCAAGCCTGTAATCCCAACACTTTGGGAGGTAGAGGTAAGAGGATTGCCTGAGCCCAGGGGTTCAAGACCAGCCTAGGCAACTTGGTGAGACCTCATCTCTAAAATAAATCCAAAAAATTAGCCAGGTGTGGTACCACGCGCCTGTAGTTCCAGCTACTTTCACCTGAGCCCAGCAGGTCGATGCTGCGGTGGCCATAAGCGTGCCACTGCACTCCAGCCTGGGCAACAGAGTGAGACTCCAACTTAAAAAAAAAAAAGAGCTAAAACTATAAAACTCTTAGATGAGAACATGGGAGTTAATCTTTGTGACTTTGGATTAGGCAACAGTTTCTTAGATAAGACATCAAAAATATAAGGAACAAACAAACAAACAAAACAGTAAAACTGAGACTTCATCAAAATTAAAAACTTTTGTACTTCAAAGGACACAATCCAAAAAAAGTGAAAACCCTTACAGAGTGGAGAAACGTTTTACAAATAATATATCTGATAAGGAATATCCAGAATATATAGAGAACTCCTAAAACTCAACAACAAAAAATAAACCCAATTCAAAAAACAGGCAAAGGACCTGAATAGACATTGCTCCAAAAAAAAGATACACAAATGGCCAATAAATATACGAAAAGATGTTCAACATCATAGTTATCAGGGAAATTAAAATCCAAACCACTATGAGACACTACTTTATACCTACAAGGATGGCTACAATAAAAAAGTCAGATAACAATAAGCACTAGTGAGGATGTGGAAAAATAAGGACCCTCATTCATACACTGCTGGTGGAAATGTAACATGGTGCAGTCACTTTGGAAAACAGTGTGGCCAGGCCTCAAAAAACTTATGCAGAGAGCTACCATATGACCTAGAAATGCCATTCCAGGGTATATACCCAAGAGAACTGAAAATATATGTCCAACACTAAAGCCTGCACATGAATGTTCATAGCAGTCACAATAGCCAAAAGGTGGGAAAAAATCCTATCATCTGTGAATGGATAAACAAAATGTGATACATCCATATAATGAACTACTATTCAGTCGATAAAAGGAATGAAGTACTAATATGTGCTACAACACGGATAAACCTTAAAAACATCAAGCTAAGTGAAAGAAGTCAGACACAAAGGTCACATATTGTATGATTCCAGCTGTATAAAGTATCAAGAATAGGCAAATCCATAGAAACAGAAAGTATATTAGTATTTGCCAAGGGCTGGGGTCGAGAAGGAAATGGGGAGCTACTAGTAAAGGTCCAGGGTATCTTTCTGAAGTGATGAAATGTTTTGGAATTAGATAGCAGTGGAAGTCTTACAATTCCATGAATATACTAAAAATCAATTAATTGTACATCTTAAAAGGGTGAATTTTATGGCATGTGAATTATATCTCAATAACGCTAAGATTTTTTAAAATCACAGTAATACATTAAGTGAAAAAACAAGTTGTAAAACAGCATCACAACAGAAAATCCTTTTCAATACATGCACATATATTTTTCTGCATAGCATAATACATCAAATATTAACAGCAATTATTTCTGGGATTAGAGGCAATTTCTTTTTCATGATTTTTAAAATCTATTCTCTATAATCAATATGCATCACTTTTGCCATGAGAATTAAAATGTTATTTCAAACAACAACAACAACAACAGGGAGATGGTCCAGCAGAGTCAAAAGCAGTTGAGAAGTCACAGAGATCACGGATGCTCAGAAGTCCCCTGCACTGTGGAAATATCCTTTTCAACCCTAGCACTTCTTGAGCACCCCACAAAACAATTTAACCTCACAGCCTCCCTGCTTTCTAGAATTTCTCAACAAATAACACTGACATGGAGAATACGAGAATTACAAATACATATGTTGTACAATAGTTCAAGTCATATAGCTAAAGCATCAATTAGATTGTGTGTATCCCAGGGGCAAATGGGGAAGACAAAGGAAAGGGCTGACAAGGCATAAGGGTCTGCAGTACCATGCATGCTTTTCTATTTCCAAGTCAGAATCAAGATACAAAGAGCCTATGTTTTCTTTATAAATGTAAATAATAGAAGAATTCTCAATTTTTTCTGTTCCCCAGAAATACTTTCTAGAGTCTTGCAGTTCTTATATTTAAACCAAATTACTACATTTTAAATTTATTTTTTGAAATAACAACACAGTAGAGTAGCATTGTATCTAAGAGCACAATATACTGTATAAAGTTATATGTGGGTTAAAATCTCTGCCTCTGCCCTTGACTATGACATAAATCTTAAGCAAGTTCTCTAAGCATCAATTTCCTTATCTGTGAAATGGGAATAATAATACAAAAGATGAAATAAGATAATGACTACGGAGGGTTTAGCAAGGTACCTAGCACAAGGAAGAAGTTCAATAAATCGAAATTATTATTACTTCACAAGTAATGCAGGCTCACTGAAGAAAAAGTAGAAAATGAATATCTAATAAAATTGGAATCATACTGTTTGTAATCTGCTTTCTTCCGTTTAGCAATATATTGTGAACATCTTTTCCTGTCAGTTTATATATTTCTACACCATTATTTTTAGTGGCTTCAGAGAGGCTGTAGAATGTTTCATAATTTATGATGACCAATCTCCCATTATTGGACATGCTGTTGTTTCCAATTTTTTGCTGTTATAAAAATACTTTAATGGACACTCCTTTCTTTGTGCATGTCCATAATTGTTTCCTAGAAATGGCACCATATTCAGGACAGATCTTCCTAATGGCAATCAAATTTTTTACATGCACAAGCTTTGAAATACGTCTCTCAAGATGAAATCTGGAATTACTTTGGGTAAGATAATTCACCTCCCCCCAAGTATCTGTTCTTCATCTGTAAAACAGGATTAAGAATACTCCCTACTTCACAAGGTGATTGTGAAGATTTCAATAATGAAAGGAGGCCAGGCTTGGTGGCTCAGCCTGTAATTCCAGAGCTTTGGGAGGCCGAGGTGAGTGGATAGCCTGAACCCGGGCAACTTGGCGAGACCTCATCTCTACAATAAATCAAAAACTAGCCGGGCGTGGTAGAGCGCGCCTGTAGTTCCGGATACTCGGAAGGCTGAGGTGGAAGGATCGCCAGAGCCCAGCAGGTCGAGGCTGCGGTGGCTGGGAGCAGCCACTGCACTCCAGTCTGGGCAACCAAGTGAGACTCCAACTCAAAAAATAATAATAATGAAAGGAGTTCCTGGCAGGCCTGGCACGTGGACACGTTAACAGCGAAAGTACAACAGACACTCAGAGAAAAGGAGGCCTGCAAGGGGTACATCAGGTATGGATCTCAAATCCAGGGTCTAGTACAGCACCCGGCAGAGAGCAGACGCTTAGAAAGGGTTTTTATTAATGGTTGAAAGAGAAGCAATCGTGATTCAAACAATAAATGAAACTTCTCTGTTCAAAAATTTTAAAAGGACGTTGGGTCCCTACAGACCAGATAGGGATCGAGTCCCTACTAACTCTTCACCTGGGTCTTTGAGGCTTGTCTGGCATGACAGCTCTTAAGGTTTTCATCTCACTCTCTACTCCCAAAAGCACACTAGCCTCCTGCCAGGCTGCTGTTCCCTACAGCCACTCGCAGCCCTCCCTCAGGGCCCTTACTTCTGTACCTTTCTCCCATCCAAGTACTAGCCAGATCTGACTCTGCTTAGCTTCCAAAATCAGACGAAATTGGGCATACTCAGGGTGTGATCACAGACTTGACTTCTTCACTTTCTGCTGCTCACCATGGATCTGTCAGCCCTCCTGAAGCTTTAGATTCAGCTTCAACTGTTCTCCAGAAAACCTCCCCCACCACGGGACCCACCTTGGTGGTCCAGACCCTTCAGTGATATTTCCCAGATGCCAGTGAAAGCCTCCTGAGGGTTAAGACGATGTCTACATTTCTTTGACCTGGCCAGTGGCTAGCAAAAGAGTGGGTTCACAATCAAGTCAGGTTCACAATCAAGTCTGGGGAACTAAAACCCCTCATTTCCCCTCTCTGTGATGCCCTTAAGGACTTCTGTGTACACTAAGAGCAAAATCCTCATCCCAGGCCCAGAGACCCCACTCCACTGATTCTTTCTTTTTTTTTTTAAGTTGGGGGGGGGTCTCAATTTGTTGCCCCAGCTGGAATGCAATGACTTGATTACAGCTCACCACAGCCTCAACCTCCTAGGCTCAGGCAATCCTTCCACTTCAGCCTCCCAAGTAGCTGGAACTATAGACACATGCCACCATACCTGTCTTATTTTCTCTTTTTGACTTTTTTTTTTTGTAGAGATAAGGTCTCGCTATGCTGCCCAGGCTAGTCTCAAACTCCTAGCCTTAGGCAATCTTCTTACTTCCTTCTCCCAAAGTGCTAGGATTACAGCTACCATACCTGGGCCCCATTGAGTCTATGAATTATTATTATTATTATTATTATTATTATTATTATTATTATTTTAGTAGGAGTCTCACTGTCACCCAGGGTGGAGTGCAGTGGCACGTTCATGGTATGACAACCTCAGCCTGCTGGGTTCAGGTGATCCTTCCACCTCAGCCTTCCAAGTAGCTGGAACCATGGGCATGCATCACCATGCCCAGCTAATTTTTTTATTATTATTATTATTCATTGTAGAGACAAGTTGCCCCTGGATTCTGGCAATCCTCTTGCCTCAGCCTCACAAAGTGCTGGGATTACAGGCATGAGTCACCCCACTCAGCCTGAATTAATTCTTTTAATGTTTACTGAACATGAAAGTAAACATGGTGCCTTTAAGAAGGCTGCTGACACAGAGGAGATCTGATGGGACTTGGCTGACCATTCTCTGGATTGAAAGAGGGGTAGCACAGCCTGGGCTTGGAATATCAGAGCAGCTCTGGCTTAGGTCCACAGTGCTCCCAAATGATTCCATTCAGCTAACTTGGCACCTCATCCCTACCAGGCTCCGGCAACAGTGAGTAAAACCATCACAAGCACCACAGAAACAGGGTAATACAATTCCATGGAAGCCACAGGAAAGAACCTTCCCAAAAGAATGAAATAGGAGCTGAGTATTAGGAGGATAAGGGGATTGCTGCTCTGGAAAAAGGAGGGGAATGGCAGATTCTAGGTCAAAGGACTGGCTTCAGCAAAGGCCAGGACAGACAACCCTTGGCATGGGCAGCCACAGGTACTAGCTGGTGGGATTCCCAGCAGGAAGATCCTAGACTTCCCAGCCTGAGCTACAAGCCCCAGAGCTCTGAATGACCCCAGATCTGCAGCTGCCTTCCAGCTAACTAACGTGTCAATATTAGCTGCTTGCCTCTCTGCCGGCTCTCAGCAGTGCTGGGCTCTGTGGTTTTGATTATCAAATATGGAAGAAAAGTAATGTCAGAAACCAAATATGACTGTCCAACATACTTCTTCACCATTTTTACAGTAATTACAAAAGAGAGATGACCTCTGGGTCCCCAAAAGATGGTCACTCTGTGGAGCCATGCCAGTCTGTGGGGGAGCTCTCTACAGATGGGAAGCAAATAGATTCAGGGGATCACTGTGTCATGACCTCCTTCTGAGGGGTTCTCCAACCTCCAGCACAGCTCTGGAGGCATGCACTGTAACAGGGAAGAGCATGATGAACTCCAGCCAGTCAGGAGAAGCAATCAGGAGGAGGAACAACAGAAAGCCTTGGAGGTCTTTCCCTTGGAGAAGAGGATTTGAGGACGGCATGAAGCTATCCTTTTGAAGAGAGGAAGAGAGATTACTTGCTCTGTGCTGTACCCACAACCCTCTAGCCCTGCAGTTATCACATCATTTTGAAACCAGTTGCTTACAAACCCACATCCCCTCCCCAAAACCTCAGCTCCCTGAAGGGTGCCTGTGCGTGAGTCACTTCTGAGGTGCCAGCAACTAACCCATGGCCAGGACACAGCAAATGCTGAACTGAGAGGGGAAATGACACGAAGGTCTACTGTGGCCCAAAAAAGGGAAGTGCTTTCTAACAATCCCAATTATCTCCAACAGGCCAGGATGTTTGGGTGGAAGCATCCCAACAGGGAAGGGTCTGCCAACAATGGAAATGCCCTCATGCTAACAGAGGGATGCAGGACACAATGGCCCCCTGAGATTTCGTCCAATTCTAAGACCCACCTCATGAAGCAGTGAAGGGAATCACAGGGGAGGAAATGCACTGACCGCACCTGCTCCATGCCAAGCACACACACCAGTCACCATCTTGTTAACCCTCACAATCCCATGAGGTGGGCACTATTATTATTCCTGTTCCACAGTGGAGGAATCTGAGGCTCAGGGAGGTTCAATAACTTGCCAAAGACGTAGAGCTAATAAGAGATGAAGCTGAAATGTGAACCAAGACTGCCAGGTTGCCCTCCTGAGCTGAGAGAGAACTTCTGCCTGCCTGGCTAGCAGAAGGCAGCTCTAGCCCTTTGCAGCTGAAGGCTCTCCAAAGGCAGTAATATTAACTGACCTCATCTCTTGCTGATGCCAAAACTTGTCAGAAGTATTTTTTTTAATTGGAGTCGCTACATCACCCAGGCTGGAGTGCAGTGGCATGCTCACAGCCATCCCAGCGTTGACCTGCTGGGCTCTGGCGGTCCTTCTGCCTCAGCCTTCCAAGTAGCTGGAACTACAGGCATGCACTACCATGCCTGACTAGTTTTTTTATTTACTGTAGAGGCAAGGTCTCACCATGTTGCCCAGGCTGGTCATGAACCCGCGGCCTCAGGCAATTCTCTTGCCTTGGTCTCCCAAAATGCTGGGATTACAAGCTTGAGCCACCACGCCCGGTCAAAAGTATTTTTACATCTATAGACCCTAGAACCCTCAGCCAACAGATCCAGCTCTAGGGAACAACAGTTGGTCTGGAGTCATCTGTTCTATAGACGCCTAAGGGCCGCCCTCTCCTCCTAGACTCCAACCAAGGAACAGGAGATGCTATAGAAGAAGTCTGAGAAGGCTGAAGGAGGCTACATCTGAGCTAAGTCTTCAACGATGAGCTGGACAAACGAGGGGGCAGTGTAGGCAGCAGAGGGGAAAGGGCATTCCAGACAGAGGAAACAGAAGGAGCAAAGGCAGAGAAGCAAGAAGTGTGTGGAGAATCACAAGTTGTTTGGGGTTACCAGAACATAAAATTCAAATTCAACGGTGGAAGGACATAGTGAGCAAAGAGGTAAGCAGGGGCTGCTAAATTATGAAGGACTTTGAACACCATGCTAAGAAATCCGGACTTGATTTATGCTGAGGGCAATAAGGAGCCACTGAAGGGTTTTATGCAGAGCAGTGATCAAGATCAAACCTCTGTATTAGGAAGATCACTGTGGTAGCAATATAAGAGGCTGGGCTGCAGGCAGTGAGACGGAAGTGAGGCGTGAAGGCAATGCTGGCGTAATGCAGGTGAGAGAAATGCTGGCCTCAGGCTGACCTGTACTTCAAGGCCCCTCTAACATAATTCACCATGAGGCTAAACTTTTTCACTCTCCAGGCTCCCAAACCTATTCACAACTGTCATGGACGCAGGCCTGCTTTAAAGTCTCCTAATTTTGTGAAGCCTCCTACACATCTTTCCTTAATGATATGACTGCAGAGGAAGAAACAATGCTGATCCTAAATGCCAATTAATGAACTCACTCCATACCAGACACTATGCCGGTTCCTTTACACAACGAATCTCAGCTGTGTCCCCAACAACCCTATGAGGGAGGAAACTTAAGTTCAGAAAAGGTAGCTTACCAAAAGTCATCCAGCTAATAAAGGAAGGAGTCAGGATTTCAACCGAGTTCTACCCGACGGCACTGTTAACCACTGCCAAGAAGAATGGAGAGGGAGGACTGAGGGTTCTGAGTCCCGGGCTTCTGTGAGGACCCCCGATCCCCTGGGGAAAATAATCGGTGGTACCTGTAGCCCCCCCGCCGAAGAGCAGTTAGACGTGGGATGCGCGATCCCAAACAAAGAAATCGAAGGGACACTGATCTCGGCAGTCTTCACCTACGAGAAGAGAAACGAGGGGACTGACCTGAGACCCCCTAAACTGGAAAGACCCGAAAAAAAGGACCCAAAGTAGCAACTTACGCAGGAAGGGGCGGGGCTCGGAGAAGAGGAGCGTTCTGAGGGCGGGGCTTGAAAGGGGCGGGGCTCTTTGAGTCCCACAAAGTCTAGGACCTGCGACACCCTACGAAGGGGCGGGAACAGGGGGCGGGGCCGCGCGAAGGGCGGAGCTACAGCTGCGCTCGCAACCCACAGACTCACGAGGTCACCTCCCCACGACTGGACCCAACCCTTATTCCATACTCTGGCTCCAGCAGGGCTGATCCGGAATCTCGATGGTGTAGTCCAGCTCAGCCGAGGCCATGGTGAAGGCGCTGGCCCTCAGCACGGGCCTCCCGCCGGAACTCCCGCTTGCGCACCCGGGCCTCAGCCGGCCGCCTCCTGGGTACCGCCCAATCACCACACACCTCCCCCGACACTGCCCAATCCCGGAGCCGCGCTCTGTGACCTCCCGCCCTAGCAACCACCGAGTCGCCCTCATAGCCTCTCGCCGCACCCCACTAGCTCTGCCCTAGCAACCATGCCCCGCCTCTCCCTGTCCCTGGCCCTCAGCCATTGGCTAACACTCTTGATCAGAATCAGGTATTGGTCAGCCGGGACGCCGGTCAGAAAGAGCCCCACTCTCCTGTGTAGGTGAGAGCAGGAGAGTTGCTGTAGTCTGGAAATGGGGAGGGTCTCTCGTCCGAACCGAGTCTTACCCTACGCGGCGGAAAGCAGTGCTCTTTGACTTGCATCGTCTAGCTACCTCTGTCATCTTCTACCAGCCGCAGCTCCGAGGGCTGGAGGTAGAAAACCGTACAAAACGGCCTAGGGGGCGCATGCCGACCCACCTTCCACCTAGTGGGGTTGAGGCGTATTCTGGCTGGATGGGTAGGTGGGAGGCTGTCTTCAGTTGGTGACTTTAGAGAATGCCCTGTTCGTGGGGAACACCGAGGGATTGGGGAATACATCCTTCTTGCATTTACCCACGCATTTAACACGCATTTGCTTATTGTATGCCTGAGACTGGGATAAGTAAGCTTTCTTGGGCTCTAATGAGGATCAAGCTTTGGCTCTAAATTCCATGTCTTAATAGGAGAGGGAGAAAAACCATGCTCTAATTCTGTACGGAGGATAAATACCACAGAAAAGTAAGGATTTTAGGAGCCTAGAATCAGAGAGACAGGGCACATAAGGCAGTAGGACTCACTCTTGAGCTGGGCCTTTAAAGTGGAGATAGGGAGGGAAAAAGACTCCTTGCAGGAGCTCAAAGAGAGAAAAATGAGGGGTGAGTGTCAGAAATTTCATGAGGCATCTTCTAGCCAGAGGAGAGGCTAATGTGAGAAAAACCTTGAAAAAACAGTTAGATCCTGGAGAGTCTTTGATGCCAAGCTCAGCTTTGCCATTATAGTAGATCTTGCTGATGGTCAGAGCTATGGGTCTAGATTTTATACTGAGGACAGTAGGAAGTCATTGCAGGGATTTAAGCAGGGAGTCACAATCAGATTTATGTCTTAGAAAAATCTGTGCAAGGAATGGAATGGGAATTGGGAGAAGGAGGAAGACCAAATGGAATTGTTTCAATAGTGGGAAAGGATTATGGTGGCATAAAGCATGGGGTGGCAGCTGAAATGGAGAGGAGGGGGTGGATTCCTTAGAAGCTTATACCTAGAAAGAACTGGACTTGGTGACTGGCTGGGTGTGTGAGAAGAAGGAGAAACAAAAGACTTGTAGATTCCTACTTTGGGCAAACAGGAAGGAGAGGATGCACAGTTTTTAGGAGGGGGTCAGTTCTAGGCATGGCAAGTTTGACATCCCAATGGCACATCCAAGCAGATGTGTCCTGGAGGCAGTTGAATATTGCCTGACTGGAGTTCACAACAGAAGTCTACACTGGAAGTAGGAATATTGGAGTCTGTAGAGTCTTATAGATGCCAACCAAACCAGTAGATTTGTTGAGTTTGCCCAAGGAGTATGTATGAAGTAAGAAGAGAAGAGGGCCTAGGACAGAGACCTGAGAAGCTTCTGAGTTTGAGGGTCTAGCAAAGGAGGATGAACCTGCAAAAGTAATTGAGATAAAGTGTCCAAAATGGTAAGAAAATCAGTAGTAGAAATAGTGTTTCAGAAGCCACAGGAGGAAAGTGATAAAGGCCAATGACTAATCAAGTAAAATAAGTCTGAAAGAATCCTCTGGATTTAGAAACAAGGAAGTTGTTGGTGACCTTTGCAAGTGCAGTTTCAGTGGAACGATGGGAGCAGAGGTCAAAGTACAGTGGCTTGAGAAGTGGATGGGAAGATGAGGAAGTGAAGATTACATGTACAATATACTTTCAAGAAGTTTGGCCAGGCTCGGTGGCTCAGCCTGTAATCCCAGCACTTTGGGAGGCTGAGGTGAGTGAATTGCCTGAGCCCATGGGTTCGAGACCCACCTGGGTAGCGAGACCTCATCTCTACAATAAATCAAAAAATCAGCTGGGCATGGTAGCGCATGCCTGTAATTCCGGCTACTTGGAAGGCTGAGGCGGAAGGATCGCCAGAGCCCAGCAGGTCAAGGCTGCGGTGGCTGGGAGCGGCCACTGCACTCCAGTCTGGGTGACAGAGTGAGACTCCAACTCAAAAAAAATAAAAAAGTTTGGCTACTTAGAAGAAATAGATTAGGCAAAAGCAGGAAGACACAGATTTTCATTCAAATGGGATAAATGTTGTTGGCATGGATCCAGAAAAGAGGAAAAAGATAAAATGATAGGGGAAAGAAGATAACTAAGAGAGTAGTGCCCCTGAAAAAGGAATAACATAGGGGATCAAAAGTATTGGTGAAGAAATTCACTTAAGAAGGCGAAGGAACATTTGCGTTGTTGCAGAAGGGAAGCACCAATATCGTGTTGTGGTTTGTACATTGGTAGGTCTGGTAAGAGAAGTTGAGAGAATTCTTGTTTGATGCTTTCTGTCTTCTTTGTCAAATAGGAAGATAATATCAGCCAGTGAGAGTGGGATTTGAGATGGCATATAAGGTTGAAAGAGCAGAGAAAGATGGAAACAGCAGCAGTAGAGAATGGGCGCGAGATGACCAAGGTAGCAATATGGATTTTTTTTAGGGCAGTTATCGTGGCCCTGTTGAGGTTGTTTGTAGCAGCAGCAGTCTGCTTGGTTGTACAGTATGCATCTCCGCCCCCCAGCTACAACATGCAGCCCCCTAGTAGTGGGTGCAGAGGGGTTAATTTCAAGATCAGAGGAGAGCGGGCGCATTCAGGAGGTATAGTCGAGCTGAATTGATCTAGGTTTGAGTTTTACCAGGTAAATGCAATGGAAGGGCAAAAGACTGGGAAGTTGAGGATCATGACAAAAAAAGAATGGTTGAAATGAAGGGCCTTAGAACTTAAACTGGATAGGAGAGTGAAAAAGCATTGTGGACTGGAGGTCCCAATGAAGTCAGAGAACCCATATATTGGAAATCGTTGAATGAGAGAGTGGTGATCAGAAAGTGGCGTAATGAAGTTTGAGTAGTTTTCCCAATGATGACAAGGTCCCAGGTGTGACCATGGGAGTAAGGTGGAGTATAGGAGATAGGCAGGATGCAGACATGGCTGCTGCAATCCTCCTAGATGCTGGCAAGACTTGAAGAAGGAAAGGGGAAGATAATGTTTGTGAGCTAGGTACTGAAGTCTTTGATGAGTAAAGAAGGTTGTTCTGGAGTCTAGATGGCAGCATGAGGAGAGAGGCACAAGTTGGGGCAGCTGAACGGCATGACCCTTGAAGTAGCAAGCATTTTTACAAAAGGGAGAGGGATTAAGGAAGTGAGTTGGTCTTTGGAAAGGAGATACCAGCCCCCTCCCAACCCTGAGATCCTGGGGGTGTAAGAGTACAAGCAGCTTCTACCAGGAAGTAGAAGTGGAGCCCTGGGGTCCAGCTAGCATTGGACAGGTGACTGTGGAGAAGCTAAGGGTGGAGACTTAGCTAATAAGGAACAAGAATTTTCAAGGGCAGAGTAAGAGGATTGGAAGGGAACAAAGATAGGCAATGAATCAAGGAAGGGGCAAGGAGAGTGTGGCTGACCTAGACAGTTACATTTTGTGGGGATAGAATGAGGGTAGGTCTGGGGAGTGGATTTTCCTGGAGAGAGGAAGAGTGGGATCTGTGGGTAGAGAATGAGCACAAGTCTGGGCCAACAATAAAGACAGAGGGTTTCACAGAAAGGAAATGGTGAAAGGAAGTCTTTGGGGAGAAAATGGAGGAAAAGGGCAAATTTGAGGGAAAGATGGGGGCAGATGGAGTCTGCAGGGAAGTGATGCGTAGTTTAGTTTCCCTGAGGAGTGTCTGTGAACAGGTATGAGCAGAGAACAGAAGAGGGTCCATAAGAAGGAAGTGACAGATTAGAGTGCGTATGTCCCTGAGGTAGAAGTAAAGGTAAGGACACCCTCTTTGGCTGGGTCAAAAGTTTAAAGAGAGACTATTTCTATATAATCTAATCTAATCTGTCTATATCTGAATGGTGAACTGAGAGTGAGGAGTCGGGGATGGGAGAAGGCCTCTGTCTCATTCTGCATGTGGAATCCACAGGAACAGGAGACAGTGACTGCCTTGTTGTCTCTGAAGCCATCTGGGGACAGTGAGCTAGGCTGGCAACCCATGCCTTGGAGGCCTCTTGCTTTTAGAAATGTGTATTTTAACTGGGGGGAGTGGGGGAGGCTCCCTGGGAAATTTTATTTAGAAACAAGACCTGTTGACCTCTTGATTTTTAATACCTCCCCTCGCTTGTTACTAAAGACCTTTGGCTTAACATGGGAGCTGAGGTTTTTGAGATTGTGTGGTTTTAGTTTCCCTGCATGAAGAAGAACCATTTGGCTGCTATAGAAATGATTTATGACTGAGTCCAGATTTATTAATCACCTCTGAAGATGGAGAGGAAATTAAAAACAAAGAGTTCACTCTGGGCTGAAGACAAAGTAGATTTGTCGTCCTTGCAGAAGACCTTACCAAGGTTAGAAGGCCACAGACAAACCAATTTGGATCGAGGTTCCTAATCTGGATTTTAATTTCGTGTGCTTTGATTTTTCACACCATTTTCTCTCCAAGGTAAAATGATGACTATTTTAATTGGCTGCCACTTACAGAGAGATTCCAATAAGCATGATGGCATACATATATTTTTCTCTGGCATTCCATGTGTGCTCCAGTTCTTATGATCAAGCTGGTGAAGCTGACTTTTACTGCATGCTGTATGCCATGATCAGTTGACTATAAATTAAATCCTCTTTTCCAAAAGCCATTTTCCATTAGTGCTAATTTGTTTGCCTCTCATTTCCACTGATCATTAGAGTCTCTGGTTGTGAGCACCAAATTGGAAATAATTTCTTTGACATTTCAAAAAATTGTTTCCTCTTCTTGAATGCCATTTGGCTGCAGCAAAAGAACATTATGGTTTGCAGAAGAACAGTTCACTCCAATTACAATTTAACTGACCATTCATGGCACTGAATCCCTGTCCTTAGTGTCCAAAGATGACACCGCCGCTGACATTGCTATTTCCTGTCATAGCTATAAAATGCCTCATAGACTTTGCACTGGCCTTCCTGGATGGAGAGTCTGCCATTCTGCACATGGCGGCTTTGGGAAGTTGGTCATTTTATGGACCTACATATCATGGACATTCAGATATAACCAACTAAACAGGAGCTGGCTGATTTCTCCACTCATTCACCAAGCGAGCATTTATTAAACATCTATTTTGTGCCAAGCCCTGGGGACACAGAGATAAGGAAAATCAATCCCTGCCCTTGAGGAACTCACACTCTAATGGGAGGGATGATTACATTCACAGCATAGTAGAGGAAGAGGTGGCATAGATGGGACAAGAGCTGAGAGCTCCTAGTTGTCTCAGGGAATTGACCAAGGGGCAGAAAGAAAGCTGGTCATTCCTTATGATAGAGCAGCATTGAGCAGAGGGTCCTGTTGTAATATGGAAGAGACTAGAGATGAAATTAGGTTGGGGCCAAGTTTTGAAGGGCCTTGAAAAACTTGAATACTGTATTGAGTTCAGACTTTATCCTTTAGTCCACAGGGAGCTAATGGAGAAATCTGGGGGTGAAGAAAGGAGGGAATGTGACATGTGAAGCTTAAGGAAAAAATAGTCAGTGAAAGACTTTCTTTCTGTATTTATTTGGGTTGGTGGGGATTGAGCAAGTATTTAAAAGGAGTCAGAGGAGATGGAAAGATGGAAGGTGGGGGGTGGAATCTAGTGCACATGGAAAGACTGGGTAGTGATACAGTAATATTAAGAATGGAAGGGCCTGGCACGGTGGCTCACACCTGTAATCCCAGCACTTTGGGAGGCAGAGGAGAGAGGATTACCTGAGCTCTACCTGAGCAACATGGTGAGACCTTGTCTTGACAATAAATAAATAAATAATTTAAAATTTTTTAAAAGATCAGCGGAGCATGGTGGCACCATGCCTGTGATTCCAGCTACTTGGAAAGCTGAGGCAAAAGGATCACCTGAGCCCAGCATGTCGAGGCTGCAGTGGCCGTGAGCATGCCACTGCACTCCAGCCTGAGTGACAGAGTGAGATTCTGACTCAAATAAAGAAAAAAAAATGGAAGGGACGGATGCTGGGTATGGTGGCTCAAGCCTGTAATCTCAGCACTTTGGAGGAGGCCAGGATGAGAGAACTGCTTGAGCTCAGGAGTTTAAGACCAGCCTGGGCAATTTAGTGAGACCTCATCTCTACAAAAATAAAAAAATTGGCTGGGCGTAGTGGTGCATGTCTGTAGTCCCAGCTACTCAGGAGGCTGAGATGGGTGGAAGAATCGATTGAGCCCAGGAGGACAAGGCTGTGGTGAGCTGTGATCCTGCCATGGCATTCCAGCCTGGGCAGCAAAATGAGACCCGTACTCAAAAAAAAAAAAGGATGGATGGCAATTAGCCAGGTACACCTGTAGTCCTAGCTACTCGGGAGGCTAAGGTGGGAGGTTCACTTGAGCTCAGGAGTTTAAGTGAGCTGTGATCATGTCACTGCACTCCAGTCTGGGTGAGTGAAACCTGAGTCAGACCCTGTCTTAATATAAAACAACAATAATAGTTAAATAAATAAATAAAAGAATGCAGGGGAGTGGGGGTTGTGCTTGATAGGCCTTGTATTCTCTATGAAGTGGGAAGTAAAGTTATCCAGGTATCCTCCTTCATTCTTCCCCTCTTTCATCCTGCACAGCCAGTCAGTCACCAGGTCTTGTTCCTTCTACCTTTGTGGCATTTCTACTTCTTTCCAAGCCTGCTGTCATCAGCTTTTGCCAAAATTAAAGGAATGACTTCCTAACTGGTGCCCCACCTCCAATCTTGTCCCCATTCCACACTGCAGTCAAGACATTTTTTTTTTTTCTTTCTTTTAGAGACAGGGTCTCACTTTGTCATCCAGGCTGGAGTGCAGTGGTACCATCAGACCTCACTGTAACCTCATATTCCTGTAATCAAGTGACCCTCCCCCCTCTGCTTCTCAAGTAGCTAGGACTATAGGCATGTGCCACCATGCCTGGCTAATTTTCTTTATAAATATTTTTTTGGTAGAGGCAGAGTCTTACTATGTTGTCCAGGCTGGTCTTAAACTCCTGACCACAAGCAATTTTCCCACTTTTGGCCTTTCAAAGCGCTGGATAGATGTGAGCCTCCGCACCTGTCCTTAATCAAGATATTTCTAAAACAAAATCTTTTATTGTCACTCTTGACTTAAAACCCTTCAGTACCATCACAGTGCCTTCAGAAGAAAGTGTAAACCCTGCAGCCAAGTATACAAGCCCCTTTGTTCTCCAGCCTCTACCTGTTTTTCCAGCCTTATCTCTTGCTACTTCCATCCTCATACTTCAATTAATCAGAACAATCTCAGCAATGAAATGAAGAGCTAAGTTTTACTGAGGGTTTTCTAATGTAGGTAGTTTATTGACCCTTATGAATATCATTATCCCCTCATCACAGGTTTTTTTGTTTTTGTTTTTTTGGTTTTTTTTTTTTGAGTTGGAGTTTCACTCCGTCGCCCAGACTGGAGTACAGTGGCCGCTCCCGGCCACCGCAGCCTCGACCCGCTGGGCTCTGACGATCCTTCCACCTCAGCCTTCCGAGTAGCCGGAATTTCAGGCGCATGCTACCACGCCCGGCTGATTTTTGATTTATTGTAGAGATGGGGTCTCGCTGCCCAGGCGGGTGTCGAACCTGTGGGCTCAGGCAATCCATTCACCTCAGCCTCTCAAAGGCGCAGGATTACAGGCTGAACCACCGAACCCGGCCCCTCATCACAGGTAAGGCAACTTGAAGCCTAGAGAGGTTCAATAATTTACCAAAGGTCATACAGCCAGGAAGTGGAAGATATCCAACCAGAGTTTGTGTTCCTAACCACTGTACCACTGTCTCCCACGTGCAATCCCTTATGCCTTGCACTGTTTCACCTCTGAGTCACTGCATATTTTATTCCCTCTATGTAGAACACTTTCCTCACTCCATTCACAGCTGCAGATTGTTCCTCAGCCTGGATGGTATCTCCTCTGGAAAGCTTTTCATAACTGCCAGCACCCAACCCACATCCGGGTTAAGTGTCCCTCTCTCTCATTCCCAGGGTATCCTGTACTTACCCCATCATAGCGCTTACCACACTGTTGAAACTGAAGTCAATTTATGAGGCTCTATGCCATCCTCACCTTTGTACCCACTGAGGGCAGGGACTGTGCCTTTTTCACATTTATCCCCAAAGGCCTAGCACAAGGCATGGGACATACTTGTCACTCACTATTTGTTGAATTTCATGTTCAATGGCATTGCTGATAGTGACGTTGGAGGTGGGATGGAGGGATTCCTAGTCATGTCTGAGTGTCTTATGAGGCTACTTGCTGAGGATTCACATACAATATGACAGGCACTGGAGACTCAAAGATCGGGGGGCAGAAGAGGGTAGTGGCAGCAGCCAGAGATGCAGGCAAGCCAAGAGAAGATGTCATGGTAGGAAAACATCAAAGAAGAAAGCATTTGAGTAAGAGGAAAATGATCAGTGATGTTAGTTGTTGGCAGCAAGAGGACAGGTAAGCAAAGGACTAAGACATCCTCAATGAACTAGGCAATTTAGAGGTTAACAGATTTAGAGGTTAATTGGCTAGAGTGATGGAAGAGTTAACAATTAGAGGTTAATTGACTAGAGTGATGGAAGTGAATGGGTGGGGGCAGAAGGCCAATTGCAGTGGGTTGAGGAAAGAATGGTCAATAGGGAAACAGAAAAAAGTGTATAGCCTGTTTCTCAGATTTGCTGTGTCTGACCAGGTGTGGTGGCTCACACCTATAATCCCAGCACTTTGAGAGGCTGGCACAGGAAGATTGCTTGAGCCCAGGAGTTCAAGACCAGCCTAGGCAACATAGTGAGACCTCATCTCTACAAAAAATCAAAAAATTAGCCTGTCATGGTGGTATGTACTTGTAGTCCCAGCTGCTCAAGGGGCTGAGGCAAGAGGACCTCTTGAGCCCAGAAGTTTTGAGCTGCAGTGAGCCGTGATCGTGCCACTGCACTCCAACCTGGGTGACAGGGTGAGACCCTGACTCTAAAAAAAAAAAAAAAGAAAAAAAAAAGGAAGAAGAAGAAGCTTTTCTGTGAAGTAAGAAAACCAGAGAGATAACTGGAAGAGCCTGTGAGGTTGAGGGTTTTGTTTTCATTTTTTCTTAATTTTTTATAAAGATAGGCAAAAATTAAATGGACTAACAAGAAAAGTGTCTAAGTAAAAAGAACAGTTGAGGCCAGGTGCAGTGGCTCACGCCTAGAATCCCAGCACTTTGGGAGGCCAAGGTGAGAGGATTGCCTGAGCCCACGGGTTCAAGACCAGCATAGGCAACTTGGTGAGACCTCATTCTACAATAAATCAAAAAATTATCCAGGCGTGGTAGCAAGTGCCTATAGTTCCAGTTACTTGGAAGGCTGAGGTGGAGGTATCACCTGAGCTTAGCAGGTTGAGACCACAGTGGCCATGAGCGTGCCACTGCACTCCAGCCTGGGTGGCAGAGTAAGACTCCAACTCAAAAAAAAAAAAAAAAGGAACAGTTGGGGATGAGAGGGAGGAGGGATTAATGAGTAGAGCGAGGGCCCTGAGGAGGCCAGATGAATGGATGCAGAGCTCTGGTAGAGGCATAGAGAAGGAGAGGAGAAGGATGTGTGTGGCTAGATATAACACAGGAAGAAAAGCAATATGAGAGCATTCTAACAAATGGCCTCTAACTTTCTTTATTAAACCCAAGTCTAAGTCTTCTGAGAACAGATGGAAAAGGTGGGAGGGTAAAGAGCTTGGAATTGTAGACGTCTCGGAGATGGTTCTGGCTAGTCACAGATTTGGGGTGTGGGTCATGAATATGAATGCTGGGTGGTTGGAGGTAAAGGTTGGAGATCACTGGAGTCTGGTTTCCAGGCCTCCTCTATGCCCCAACAGAATGTGGAATATATCCTGTCAGACACTTTCCATTCTTCATTAAAATCACCTTTTGCTTGGCCAGGAATGGTGGCACACACCTGTGGTTCCAGCTACTTGGAAGGCTGAAGCAGAAGGATCACCTGAGCCCAGCAGGCCAAGGCTGCGGTGGCCATAAACGTGCCACTGCACTCTAGCCTGGGTGACAGAGACAGACTCTGACTCAAAAATTGTTTTTAAGTCACCTGTTGCTTGTCTCTCTGCCCTACCAGTCTATAAACACCTTGAGGGCAGGGAACTATGTTTGTCATGTCAACCAATCCCAAAGCTTGGCTCAGAGTTGGCACCCAGAAATCTGTTTAATGAACTAATGTGGAGTTGAGGAAACTAAAGAGCTCATTATGAGCACAGTGTGTTGAATGTCAGTTTTTTGGTGTGTTTTGTTTTGTTTTATCAGAATCTCACTCTGTCACCAGCCCAGTCTGGAGTGCAGTGGTATAATCACGGTTTACTGCAGCCTCAAAATTCCTGGGCTCAAGAGAACCTCCCACCTCAGCCTCCTGAGTAGCTGGGACTACAGGTACATGCCACCACACCTGGATAATTTTTTATTTTTGTAGAGACAAGGTCTCTCTATGTTGCCTAGACTGGTTTTGAACTCCTGGACTCAAGCAGTCTTTTCACCTTGGCCTGCCAAAGTTCTGGGATCACAGGCATGAGTTGCCATGCCCAGCAGATATCAGTTTAAATAATATTTATTGAGCACCTATTATTTGCCAAGGGCCATGCAAGCCACCCAAATTATGAAAATGGAACACATCAGTGTTAAACTTGCCTAATGGCTCCTGAGTAAACAGGAAAACTTAAATGTCAAAATCACTGATGAATGTGAGAGAGTGACCAATAGAAGGCAAATAGAGGGGTAAGGACAGAAGGCCTCACCTCAGAGAAGTGGTTTGCAAAAGTAGGTGGGGAGTTAGAGAATGGTTTTGAAGTGTGGGAAAGTGGGCAGCCTCTTCTGAATTCCCACTAATAAGTAGCAACATGAGGTGTGGACAAGGGGTGAGATGGGATGTCAGGATTCAGTTGGGACAGAATTTTGATAAAAATTCCTTGGGCTGTAATGTTTGAAACTTATTCCTCAGGTAATAGGGACCCACTGAAGAGTTTTGAGCAGAGAAATTCATCAGATTTGCACTTATCTCACATCACCGTGGAGTTTAGGCTGGGGTAAGCCTGAAGACCAGGTATGAGACTGTTGCGGTAATCCACGTGAGGGATGAGATTGTGAAACCAAAACAGTGGCAGTGGAGACGAAGATACGTCAACTGATCTGACAGAAATTAAGGAGACATAGTTGGCAGAGCCTAGCAAAGGTGCAGACAAGGAGGGCAAGGAAGAGGAATAAGTCAAAGATAGCGACAGCTCTGAGGTGCCTGGAAGGGTGGTGACCCAAGCACTGAAATAGGACCAACACAGGGTAGGGGGCCAGTGTGAGAAGTTGATGAGTTCAGTTTGGGACTTGTTGACTTGAGGAGGCTGTGACATATACCAATGAAGAGTCCACTGGCCACTTAAGTACATATAGGGATATGGAGCTCAGATGGGAGGCCCAGACTGAAAATATGGATCTAAGACTCATAAGCCTATAGAAATAGAAATAATGTCAAGTGATGAGGTGAATAAAGTCACCTAGGAGGTTACAAGCATGAGAAGAGAACTGAGAACAGGAAAAAGACCTACAAAGGTATCCAAAGAGGATCCAGAGAGTCAGGAATAGAACTAGGAGAGACTGGAGTTAGGAAAAGAGTTCTGAGAGTCATTCACAAGCCATCAGAGAGGCTAAGCACAAAAGGACTGCAAACTAGCCACCAAATTTGACAACAAGAGGTTATTGGTGACATTTTGGAGCAAAGGGGAGTGCAGGATTGGTGCCTTTGGCTTAATGGAAAAAAAGCCTAGACTTTGGAACTATACACAATTCTGAGTTTGGATTCCATTTTTGCCCCTTTTTAGCTATGAGACCTTCAATAAATAAGCAAAAATTTTTTGTTGTTGTTTTTAGTTAGAGTCTCACTCCATCACCCAGGCTGGAGTGCAGTGGCATGCTCACGGCCACCTCAGCATTGACCTACTGGGCTCAGGCTACCCTTCCACCTCAACCTTCAAGTAGCCGGAACTACAGGCACACGCTACCATACCCAGCTAATTTTTTTATTTATTGTAGAGATGAGGTCTCACCAAGTTGCCTGGGCTGTTCTCAAGCCTGTGGGTTTAGGCAATCCCCTCACCTCGGCCTTCCAAAGTGCTGGGATTAACAGGCTTGAGCCACCGCGCCTGGCCTGAACAAATCTTTTTAAACCTTAGTTTCTTCCTCTGAAAATTGTGGATAATAATGACCTCCTGAGGATCTTAAACGGATTAAACAAATAATGTATATATAAAATGTAAGCATGGGCTGGGCTCGGTGGCTCAGCCTGTAATCCCAGCACTTTGGGAGACTGAGGCAAGTGATTGCCTGAGCCTGCAAGTTCAAGACCAGCCCAGGCAACTTGGTGAGACCTCATCTCTACAATAAATAAAAAATTAGCTGGGCGTGGTAGCACATGCCTGTAGTTCTGTTCTGGCTACTTGGAAGGCTGAAGCAAAAGGATCACCAGAGCCCAACAGGTCGACGCTGGGGTGGCCGTGAGTGTGCCACTACACTCCAGCCTGGATAATAGAGTGATACTTCAACTCAAAAAAAAAAATGTGTGTGTGTATACACACACATATATACATTATGGTATGTGGCTAGGTGTTCATAAACACTCAAAAAATGTCAGTTTCAGGCTGGGCGTGGTGTCTCACACCTATAATCCCAGCACTTTGGGAGGCTAAGGTGAGAGGTTTGCCTGAGCTCACAGGTTAGAGACCAGCCTGGGCAACTTGGTGAGAGCTCATCTCTACAATACATCAAAAATTAGCCGGACGTGGTAGCATGTACCTGTAGTTCCAGCTACCTGGAAGGCTGAGGTGGAGGGATCACCTGAGCCCAGCAGATCAAGGCTGCAGTAGCCACAAGCATGCCACTGCACTCCAGCCTGGGTGACAGAGTGAGACTCCAACTCAAAAAAGAAAAAGTCAGTTTCTTCTTCTTGCCTTCATTCCTTCTCTCCTTGCCTTCACTAGAAAATACATTAGCATCTCTCCTTTTAACCTGGTGGTCAAGAAGCTTAAGTATAGCAACTGACTCTTGAAATTGGCACATTTTTCTCCTTTTCCCAGTATGTTCTTCTTTTTATTTGTCTATTTTTGAGTTGGAGTCTCACTCCATCACCCAGGCTGGAGTGCAGTAGCACACTCACGGCCAACACAGCCTCAACCTGCTGGGCTCCGGCTATCCTTCCACCTCAGCCTTCCAAGTAGCCGGAACTACAGGCGTGTACTACTACACCCGGCTAGTTGTTTGTTTTTTTTTTAATCTGTTGTAGAGGTCTCACCAAGTTGCCCAGACTGGTCTTGAACCTGTGGGCTCAGGCAATCCACGCACCTCAGCCTCCCAAAGTGCTGGGATTACCGGCTGAGCCACTGAGCCCAGCCTTAAAATGGAATTTAATGGATCTTTTTTTTAAATCTTCACCAAATCTTACTTTGAAAACAGTTGAAATAAAACTAAATAAGCCGGGCTTGGTGGCTCAGCCTGTAATCCCGCGCCTTTGGGAGGCTGAGGTGAGTGGATTGCCTGAGCCCGTGGGTTCGAGACCCGCCTGGGCAGCGAGACCTCATCTCTACAATAAATCAAAAAATCAGCCGGGCGTGGTAGCGCATGCCTATAATTCTGGCTACTTGGAAGGCTGAGGCGGAAGGATCGCCAGAGCCCAGCAGGTCGAGGCTGCGGTGGCCGGGAGCGGCCACTGTACTCCAGTCTGGGCGACAGAGTGAGACTCCAACTCAAAAAAAAACAAAAACTGGCTGGAGACTCTTGATTAAACATATTTAATGCCCTTTATCTTCCCCTCCTCAAAACCTCAGTGACATAACACTAAAGAAATATAAAAGAGCATTAAGTCACAAAAGTTCAGAGGAGGCAATAGCAAATGAAAGAATTCAATACATATTTGGAAGGTAGAAGGCAGATGCTAACTAACTGGAAGCAGAGGAAATTGCAAACAAGTGCCAACAAGAGAAGATTACCAAAGAGAAGCAAGTTGATTCAGCCAGTTTAACCTCTAAGAGATTTAAAGCTTGGAAGCACAAATTACCACAGAAGGTCAGAAATGAGACATAGAGTTGAACACGGGGCTAGCTGACGTCTGTATGCAGAGCACTTCACCCCACTCCAGAGAGCTTCTCTCAACAGCCAAGAAACTAAATTCTTGTAGCATGAAAAAGGAGATTGAACTCTGGAGTCCTCCATTTTCAGGGACCTCAGGCATAGTTTGAAGGGCGGGGATGAGACAGAAGGTGGAAAACTGAATAGTTGAGGAAAAGTCTACATACTGCATTGCATCAGCCCCTGCCCCAACCCGATTCCCAGTATGCCAACAACCAAGCATTTATCACCCCCACCTTTTCACCGTCCCTGGGAAAATAGAAAAGTCTTCTCCAGAGACCCTGATGACTCTACGAGGTGAAAAACAAAAAACAAAAGGCCTCCACTGACTGACATTGATGAATTCCCCAATGAAAAGATTAGTTGCCTAATAAAGAAATTTCCAAAATGTGAAGGATGGAGAACCTGATCAAAAGAGCCTACCACAAGCCTAATATAAAAAATGAAAAAAGACCTGCACCAAGGCATACCATCATACAATTTCAGAAAGGTTTTAAAATCATCAGAAGTAACAAAACAAATTATAGACAAAGATACAGGAGTCAGAACAACATCAGATTTATTAGTAACAGCAAGTAGGGAGGCTCAATATGAGGGATGCTTATTTCTAACATGAAGTTATAAACCTAGCCCATCCAACATGAGATCAAAAAAGATACTTTCAGACTTTCCAAGACACACACACACACACACACACACACTGGAGGCCTCATCTCTTAGCAAGCTACTAGAGAATGTGCTCCAACCACTTGGAGTAAACCAGGGAGGAAGATGTGGGATCCAAGAAACAGGCATCCAACAGAGAAGCATGACGAAAGGGAATCCCAGATTTGCATGCCAGGCTTAGCGAGTAACCAGTCCAAACTAAAGTAGAAAGACAGATCCTTTTGTAGTTCATAAATGTGATACTGGGCATTCACGCACTTTTGTGAAATGTGTCACCCTCAAACGTTGTTACAACATCGGCACATTACCCATCTGACAATGAAAAATGAAGTAGAAAGATGGAGATCTGTGGGACAGAGGTTTCCAGGGGAAAGATGGAACTGATCACTTATGGGTTGAACATTTGGACAAATTATCATTACATGTTTGGAACATTTGGAAAAAAACAGCTCTAGGTACTTTGAACTAAATTCAGAAAAAAGACAGTTACTAACTCCAGGTAAACCAGATTGTAAGAATAAAATGTAATAGTAGTTTATTACTTGAGTGAAGAGTTTATCTACTTGGTCAATAATGTAAACACTATTGGTTTAACTGTAAATTGTGGGAAATATTATTGTGAGGATATGAGGAGAAAAAAATGGGAGTTAGGGTGGTGCAGTAGAACTAATTTCTCAGCTGGCTATGATGGAGTGGGCCTGTAGTCCCAACTGCTCAAGAGGCTAAGGCTGGACGATCACTTGAAGACAGTAGTTCAAGGCTAGAGTGTGCAATTGTACTGCAACTTGAGCAACATAGCAAAAAAGACCAGGTGCTGTGGCTCACATCTGTAAACTCAGCATTTTGGGAGGCCAAAGTGAGAGGATTGCTTGAGCCCAGGAGTTAAAGACCAACCTGGGCAACATAGTGAGACTTTGTCTCCACAAAAAAAATTTTTTTTAATTAGCCAGGCATGGTGTTACACACCTGTAGCCCCAGCTACTCAGTAGGCTAAAGTAGAAGGATTTCCTGAGCCCAGGAGGTTGAAGCCATGGTGAGCTGCGCTCATGTCACTGCACTATAGCCTGGGTAACAGAGTGAGATCCTGACTCAAGAAAGAGGAAGAAGACGAAGAGGAGGAGGAGGACGAGGAGGGAAAGGAGGAAGAAGAATTATTCCTTAACTGCCAGAATGATAAGCACATAAATATTGTCTAAAACTAATAAATCAGGCTGGGCACAAAGCCTGTAGGCCCAGCACTTTGGGAGGCTGAGGTGGGAAAATTGCTTTAACTCAGGAGTTTGAGACCAGCCTGGGCAACATCGCAAGGCTTCATCTCTATAAAAAAAGTCAAAGGGTTGACCGGGTATGGTGGTGTGTCTCTGTAGTCTCACCCACTCAGGAGGCTGAGGCAGAAGGATTGCTTGAGCCCAGAAGGTCGAAGGTGAGGTGGGCCATGATCATGCCACCGTACTCCTCCCTGGGTGATAGAGCAACACACTGACTCAAAAATAAATAAATAAAAATGAAAATAAAATAAGGTTGATAAATATAATAATAATAGTTTATTCATTTGCTAGAGCTAATATAACAAAGTACCACAGACTGTGACTTAAATAACAGAAATTCATTATCTCACAACTCTGGAGGCTGGAAGGCTGAGATCACTGTTTCAGGGTTGGTTTCTTCTGAGGCCTCTCTCTTTGGCTTGTAAATGGCCATCTTTTCCCTGTGTCTTCACATGGTTTTCCCTCTGTGTATGTCTGTATCCTAATCTCTTCTTTTTTTTTTTTTTTTTTTTTTTGAGTCAGATTCTCACTCTGTCACCCAGGCTGGAGTGCAGCGGCACACTCACGGCCTCCGCAGCCTCAACCTGCTGGGCTCAGGCAATCCTTCCTCTTCAACCTTCCAAGTAGCTGGGACTACAGGCATGCGCCACCATGCCTGGCTAATTTTTTTGATGTATTGTAGAGATGAGGTCTCACCAAGTTGCCCAGGCTGGTCTTGAACCCATGGGCTCAGGCAATCCTCTCACCTCGGTCTCTTAAAGTGCTAGGATTATAGGTGTGAGCCACCATGCCAGCCCTAATCTCTTTTTATAAGGACACCAGTCATATTCAATAAGGGCCCACCCTAATCACCTCATTTTACCTTAATTTCCTCTTTAAAGATCCTGTCTCCAAATGCAGTCATATTCCAAGGTACTGGTGGTTAGGACTTCAACATAGGAATTTGAGGAAAACCCAATTCAGCCCATAACAAGTAGTATAAGCTTATTATTTGGAAATATGGAGGTAAACACCAGAAAAAAATACCCAAAAGAGTTGAAAGTGGCAGCCTCTGTGAAGAGATATTAGAAAGTGACAAGGAGTATACTATAACTATTTGATTTTTTGCAAAATAACAAGTGGCAGAGCTTAGCCTTGAACCAGTCAGTCTCGAAACCTCCTGTTCATCTCTCTACCTCAAGGGCCCTGCAGCGCCATATTCATCTCTGAGTCTCCCACAGTGCTTTATACAGAGCCCCATGATGGGTCTTCACTACATATTGAAGATCTAGAGCTTCATTAGTATGATATTTAAAGCTGCCATCTGTTGGTTTTTCTTTTCCTGTCTCAAAAAAAAAATGATAAGGGAAGATACATCCAAGGAAACCTTGGAGTATCCTGCTTAGAGTTTTCTACCCTTGGTGTCCTGGAATTTCTGTGTGCATCCCTGACAGCACTTTGAGTTTTGATACTAGAAACGGTCCATCCAAGGCACAGTAGGGACACAGGGTGCTTTCCTGCCTGATAAATCTAGTAGAACCCCCCTGCCTGGGTTCTAGAACAGCCACTCATCCCCATTTTCTTGAGGCCAGTTTGGTTGTTGAAGGTGGCCATAGTCTCTGAAAGTTATTCTCAGACTTATGGCTGTAATGGCATCGCAGTGATTGATGCATGATCCCATGAGGGGTTTCGGTCATTTTTGTGTTTAGGTTGGTCCACAGTTATTCACCTGGTTCTGAAGGCTGATGGGATTTCGTGGTTGTCTCCATCCCTGAGGCTATGTAGACGCCCTTCCGGGAGCACATATCCAGTGTCCTCTGGGGAACAGTAGAGGTTGGTGTGTATGTATGTCTGTCTCAGCTTGCCTCAGATTATTGCTTCCTAATAAAATTCTGATAGCTGGGCCCCATCAATATCTCAAATACATGTGAGGAAACGTTAATTTAGAATCAATTTTAGGATGTTTCAGACTGTAAAGTCCTTTTAACTAGATCTCTGGCGAAGATGTAGAAGCACTTTATGGGACTGTAAATTTCATGTTGAACAGTCTTCGTGAAATACACATCTCCCCTACACACAAGCTGTTCTCTCCATATCAATCATGGCCCCTGCAAGTAATGTTTCACAAATATTCTGTAAATCACAAAAAAACCCATGATAATGTGAAATATGACTTTCACTTGTCTGTTAGACAAAAGAATCGCACATGCCTCTCTCCCATCAGCACTAACATTTGTTATGGATAATAACACTTTCAATCACAACTATTTTTGGAAAACGGGTTTATTTTAAACCTTCCCTCCCCCACTGAAAACATTCTCCCAAGGACACAGACTCCTACAAACCACAGCCCATTAATCCAACTATGGAATGGGAACTTTTTCTTCCCACTAACTTTTTTAAAGTTGTTTTTAAGAGTAAGTATAAAAACCCAAGGTACAAGGTTAAGGAGCACTTTAACGTAGCTGATGGCATAAGACCCCAAGTCTCTGGCCCTGTGTGAAGTAAGCCGTGAGAGAGGCCTGGGTTTTTAGCATGCTCTTTCACCTCAGCTGGATCCTGTGGTCTTTAAGTTCCTGGCATCAGCAGAGAAGCCAGAGTTAAAATTTTAGCTCTTAAAAAGCAGGAATTTAAAGCCGGGCTCGGTGGATCAGCCTGTGATCCCGCACCCTTGGGAGGCTGAGGTGAGTGGATTGCCTGAGCCCGCGGGTTCGAGACCTGCCTGGGCAACTTGGCGAGAACTCATCTCTACAATAAATCAAAAACTAGCTGGGCGTGGTAGTGCATGCCTATAGTTCCAGCTACTTGGAAGGCTGAGGCAGAAGGATCGCCGGAGCCCAGCAGGTCGAGGCTGCAGTGATTGGGAGCGGCCACTGCACTCCAGTCTGGGTGAAAGAGTGAGACTCCAACTCAAAAAAAAAAAGCAGGAATTTAGTACCTTGATATTCTTAATTCCATTATATCCCTGCTAGGACCTGCCTGTTCAAGTAGCAAATGACCAGTCCTAGAGTATATTTTACACGTAACTATACCCATGTGCATGACTGAGGCTCACCCTGCCTCCAGTTGATTGCTGGAAAAGCAAAACCCACAGAATAATGAACTTGCATGATTCTAAGCATTCTGGTAACCTGTCTGTTTTCCCTTCTGTAGCTGACTTCAGGACTGACTGATCATGACTTCCATAAAGGAACAGGCAGCAATCAGCAGGCTCTTAAGTTTTTTACAGGATTGGGACAACGCTGGCAAAGTCACAAGGAGTCACATCCTTGACAATTTCATTGAAACCAACCAAGGCAAGACTGCCCCTGAATTGGAGCAGGAGTTTTCCCAGGGAGCCAGCTTGTTCCTGGTACGCTTGACCACCTCACTTAGAATCACGTATCCTTTGCTGAACCACAACAAAAAATTAGGCAATCTTCAAAAGAAAAGAGAGAAGATTGTTGAAGGACTTTTCTCTTGATTCTTTCTAATATTTTTGATCAGGACATCTGGTGATAAAAATATCATCCTAAACCGGGCTCGGTGGCTCAGCCTGTAATCCCGCGCCTTTGGGAGGCTGAGATGAGTGGATTGCCTGAGCCCATGGGTTCGAGACCTGCCTGGGCAGCAAGACCTCATCTCTACAATAAAAATCAAAAAATTAGCCTATAATCCCGCGAGGCTGAGGTGAGTGGATTGCCTGAGGCTGAGGTGAGTGGATTGCCTGAGCCCGCGGGTTCGAGACCCACCTGGGCAGGCGAGACCTCATCTCTACAATAAAAATCAAAAAATTAGCCAGGCATGGTAGCACGCACCTGTAATTCTGGCTACTCAGAAGGCTGAGGCGGAAGGATCGCCGGAGCCCAGCAGGTCGAGGCTGTGGTGGCCAGGAGCGGCCACTACACTCTAGTCTGGGCGACAGAGTGAGACTCCAACTCAAAAAAAAAAAAAAAATCATCCTAGAAGTCAAGTACTCCCTTAACTCCCTGTCTTCTCAGCCTATAATTGTATTCTCATCCTCACCCCTCACCATTTTTGCTCCCCTCAGAGTTGAAGGATGTGTACTTCAAGGGCTAACCCTTTGTTTGTACTACACTTGAACCCCCTTCCCATCTTCTTATTCTTTCTCTCTTATAGCTTTCGCCTTTGCTCATTATCAGCTTTTATCATGACCATTTATATATGCTGAAATCTCTTCTACCTTAAGAAAATAACATTAAATCCCTGTCTCAAACCTATATACCACCCAGCTTCTGCCCTTCACAGTGAAGCATCTTGAAAAGGTTGTTGACTCTCCCTGTTTCCACTTCCTCTCCTCCCTCTTCTCCACTTCTTGCAGTCTGACTTCTCTTCCTCCCACTCCACTGATGCAGGTCTTGCTAATATTACCAATGTTTGGGGATTTTGGAGGTTTTTTCTTCGTTTGTTTTGTCAAGTCGGGTTTTCACTGTGTTGCCCAGGGTGAAGTGCAGTGGCACCATCCCAGCCCACCGTAGCCTCAACATCCTGGGCTCGGGCAATCCTCCCACCTCAGCCTCCCGGATACCTGGGACTACAGGCACACGCCACTACATCCAGCTAATTTTTTTACTTTTTGTGGAGATGAGGTCTCACTATGAGATGAGGTCTTGAACTCCTGAATCCAAGTGCTTCTCTCGCCTTGGCTTCCCAAAGTGCTGACATTACAGGGGTGAGCCACCACACCCAGCCACCAATATTTTTCTAGTTGCAAAACCCAGGGACTACATCCTGAGTCCTCATATGTGATCTCTCAGTAGAATTTGTCAATCAGCCTTTCCTTTCCCACTTCTCAAAGTACTTTTCTTAGTTATCTTTGTTTACTCCTTTCTTTCTGTTCATTCCTTCTCTTCTTCAGCCGTCCCTAAATGTTGGTGTTACTTAGGATTCTGTCTACTTTCCTCTTCTCTGCTCACTCTCAGATTCTCCCTGGGAGACTAATCCATTGTCATGATATCAACACTACTCCAGGTTGAGGACTCCCAAATGTATATCCCTGCCCAAGTCTCCCTCTGGAATCTGAATTCCATATCTAGAAATCCAACCACTATCTCCACTCATATGCCACTGGATGAGTCTCACATTTATGGCACAGTAAACTATGAGAAGAGGGTATCATTATGCGGAAGAGAACATAAGAAGAGGAGCAGGTTCTGATGTAAATGCGTTTGTTTTGAGACATGTTGAGTCTGATGTGACTGCGCTCAGGATCAGCTCAGATCAGGGCTGAAGACAGGTTTGGTCACCATCAAGGTGATAGTTCAAGTTATGGGTGGATTTGAGGATTTGAGGATCTGAGCATCTGAGACCCCTTGATTGTATTTTTCTCCTTGCCTGAACCCTCTCCCTTTCTCTAAACCCCTTCTTTATTTGACTAACTCCTACTCTGTCTTTCAGGTCTCAGTTTAAACCACTTTCTCAGGAAGCCCATTTCTGAGCCCCAGATTAGCTTAGGCTCCCCTGTTAGATACACTCATAACGGTGCTTCCTCTATCTTAATAGTCATAACATTTTACTGTTATTACCTACTTAATATCTCTCTTGCCCACCACTGGATTGTAAGATCTACGAGGGCAAATACGGCATCTGTTCTACTCATCTCTGTATTTCTAATACCCACCACAATGTCTGGCATGTGTTTGCTGGATAAAGGAATGAGTGAAACAGACAGTCTGCAGCTGAGCAGAACTAAAGTTTTAAGTAAACACAGCTCTCTTTTCTTCCATTTAAGTCATTGATAAAATTATAATTCAGATTCAGTCCAAAGGAAATACCATGGAATACATCTCTAGGTTGACCCTAATGTTCTCAGACATGACTGTGCATAAGAGGTTTAAAATGCAGATTGAGCAACCCCTTCGGGCCCCCTCTCACTGTGGGAGCTTTTCTGTCTTCTCAATAAATCCTGCTTGCAAAAAAAATAAATAAGCCAGGCACAGTGGCTCAATCCTATAATCCCAGCACTTTGGGAGGCCAAGGCGAGAGGACTGCCTGAGCCCGCGGGTTTGAGACTAGCATGGGCAACATGGTGAGACCTCGTCTCTACAATAAGTTAAAAAATTAGCTGGGTGCAGTAGCACACACCTATAGTTCCGGCTACTTGGAAGACTGAGGCAGAAGGATCACCTGAGCCCTGGAGATCGAGGCTGTGGTGACCGGGAGTGTGCCACTAGACTCTCCAGCCTGGGCAACAGAGTGAGACTCCAACTTAATAAATAAATAAATAAAGCAGATTACCAGTCTACCTCCCCACTCCCAGCCCCTAAGTTCTAATTTAGCAAATTGAAGGTGGAGGTCTGGACCCCTAATTTCTTTCTTTTTTTTTTTTTTTTTTTTTTGAGTTGAAGTCTCATTCTGTCACCCCGACTGAAGTGCAGTGGCACGCTCATGGCCACCACAGCTTCCACCTGCTGAGCTCAGGTAATCCTTCCACCTCAGCCTTCCAAGTAGCTGGAGTTACAGGCACACGCCACCACACCTAATTTTTTGATTTTTTGTAGAGATGAGGTCTCACCAAGTTGCCCAGGCTGGTTTTGAACCCGTGGGCTCAGGAAATCCTCTCACCTAGGCCTCCCAAAGTGCTGGGATTATAGGCATGAGCCACCGCGCCCGGCCAAGACCCCTAATTTCTAATGATCACCCTGGGTGACTCTGGTGCCAGTGGTCTACAGATCATGCTTTGACAGTCATTGCTGCCTGTATCCTGGCTCGTGTCCCCACAACTCATGGCACTAAGCCCACCAAAGTTATCAGCAACCTCCTTGTTGCCAAATCCAGAGTTCCCTTTTCCTTCCTTGTCTTACTTGACAACATTTTCCATTTGAAGTGAGAGAGGCAGGGCCATATAGGTGCCAGATCAGAACCTACCTTTATTTAAAACTGATATTTCATTCATCTTGGATTTTTAATACTCATTTGATTCTTTTAAATATTGCATTGAAATATTACTTGATTACTGAGTTTGTTGGTGCCCCCTTAAATTCCATATCCAAAACAAGTGCCTCCCTCACCTCACCCTAGTCCCAGCCCTGCCTGGTCACTCCCCTTCTTAAACTGTTCTCTCCTCTACCTTCTCCTGTTGCTGTTTCTCAATCACTGCAGCAGAATCTTTCCTCACCCACTCTTAAATGTTAGTATTTCCAAGCAACCTATTTTCTTACTTGGTCACTGTGCTTATTACATTAGTCATTCTATCATTCTTCTCCATTTCTCAAGTGCCAATCATGGTGTCTAACATTTAGTGAACACTCGATCAGCACTTACTGAATGAACCATGCTTTTTTTTTTTTTGAGTAGGAGTTTCACTCTGTGATCCCAACTTTCTTTCTTTTTTTTTTTTTTTTTTGTTGAAGCCTCATTCTGGTTGGATTGCAGTGGCACACTCATGGCCACCACAGCCTTGACCTACTGAGCTCAAGTGATCCTTCTGCCTCAGCCTTCCAAGTAGCAGGAACCATAGGCATGTGCCACCATGCCCGGCTTAATTTTTTGATTTATTGCAGAGACGAGGTCTCGCCAAGTTGCCCAGGCTGGTCTCAAATCCCTGGATTCAGGCAATCCTCTTTCCTCCATCTTCCAAAGTGCTGAGATTACAGGCATGAGCCACCACACCTAACTTGAACCGTCCATTTATTTATTTATCTATTTATTTATCTGAGTTGGAGTTTCACTATTGTAGAGACCTTGACTCTACAATAAATTTAAAAAAACAGCTGGGCATGGTGGCACATGCCTGTAGTTCCAGCTACTTGAAAGGCTGAGGCAGAAGGATCACCTGAGCCCAGCAGGTAGAGGCTGCGGTGGCTGTGAGGGTGCCATTGCACTCCAGCCTAGGCGACAGAGTGAGACTGTTACTCAAAAAAAAAAAGGAAAAAGAAAAGAAAGAAAAGGTTGAGTAATTTAGTAGTAAATGGCAGAGATAAGGTTTGAACCAGGTATGTCTGGCTCAAAGCCTACACACCAACCACTGTACGTCTATGTCTCCCACTCAGTGTACAGTGCAGACCACAGCTCCACCTGCAGCCCCACACAGGAAGTTCATCTGCATAAGCGGCACTGCCTCTCCTTTTGTTTACAAGCCTAAGATCTCAGACTGTGGCAGGGCATGGTGGCTCAAGCCTGTAATCCCAGCACTTTGGGAAGCCAGGTGAGAGGACTGCCTGAGCCCAGGGGTTCAAGACCAGCCTGGGCAACTTGGTGAGACCTCATCTCTACAATATATCAAAAAATTAGCTGGGTGTGGTAGCGCGCACCCGTAGTTCTGGCTACTTGGAAGGCTAAGGAGGAAGGATCGCCTGAGTGCAGTAGGTCAACGCTGGGGTGGCCATATGAGCATGCCACTGCACTCCAGCCTGGGTGACAGAGTGAGACTCTAACTCAAAAATAATAATAAAAATAAAAATAAAACTTACCTTGCTTTAAAAAAAAAAGATCCCAGTCTCTGAGTCAATGGCCTAGGTTCAAAACTTGGTGCCATTGGTTTACTTTGGGACATTGGAAAGTTCATTAACTTTACCTCCTGTTACTTCCTGTTACTTACAAAGTAAATGAAAATACTAATAGCACCCACTGGAGGGCCGTGGTGAGGATTATACGACACAGTGCAAGAAAAGCAGTTGGCACAGTGCCTGGCACATAAGAAATGCTGGTGCTTATTAGTTACTGCTGATACTGTGGCAACCTTCTGGAACTCACTGCTGGAAATAATAGACCAGAAACATGTATAGTAAGTGACTATGAAAATAAGACTAGCCTGGGACATAGGAAAAAGACAATGACAAAAATTGGGCAGCCTAGCTGGTAACTGAAGAAAAGGGGGAGGATGAACTGAGGCAGGAATGGAGGCAGGGGCTGAGGGAGTAGGGTGGGGACAATGTAAGAATAAGGAGACTACAATGTGGGCTGATGGCCTAGCTCCCAGCTCTGGCAGCAACAGGCCAGGGAGCCTGGCTCCAGAGCAAACACTATTTTTGCAGTAAAGAGCCTTTCCTAATGAGCCAATCTGTCTCTACTTCTATTGGCATCCTGGGAACCAGGGTGCAGCAGAGATAATTTGCCTCACCCCCCCCCAAACAAAGCACCATTACCTCCAACCCATTACATTAGCCTTTATCAGCCTTGGAAGCTCTCAGTCATCCTCCATGAGCTGCAATAATTTCAGCTAATTTCTTAAGTGTTCTAAGAGCCTGTGATGTGTTATGAGCCTAGTAATTGTTGACTGGTTCCTTTTCTGTTGTGGCTTGATTTCATACCTTGTATCCGAGCTGATGCGTGCTTTGGATGCTTTATTATGATGAAGCTTTCTGCAAAGGCTCACATTTAAAAATAACATTAAGTACCGAGGTTGTTTTAAATCAGAGTTTTATTTTTCTACCATCTCCTGTTATTCTTATTAGGAAGCCAATTCTTCATAAGGATAGTGACCTCCAGTGTAAAATTTTGAGCAAATACAAAATTAAGAATTAACGATGAAGCTGATTCTTTTTAGGGAAATCTAAGAATGAGGCACAAAGTGAAGAACTGTGCTGAGACCAAGGGTGCAATGGCACAGGTTAGAGAGGTTTGGGAAACTGACCTCCAGCCTTATCCATGTACCTTTGATTCATCAGAGCCTCCCTGCTCCCTAGGGAGCCTGTCAGAGCCAATGTGACTGAGCTACCCCAGAGGAGCTTCCTGGAGAACAATGAACAAGTCAGCATCCCCAAGGGCCCCCACCCTGTGGCACTTACCCTTCAGTTAGTGGCCCCTCTCAGGGTAAAGGGCACAATTCGGCTACTTGGTCATCCTGGGCCCTAGGTGGTACTAGGGATCAGACACAGGATCCGGCTTCTGTGTGAAAAATCACCCTGAAACTCACTCTTTAACTTGTCATACAGTTATATGACCGGCTCGTGTTTAGAAAAGCTTCTAAGGTCCATTGGTATCTTCTTATCAGCTGTAAGCAGGTGAGTTCTGTACTAGAGAGATTCTGGGTTCTCAGTGGCATCTCAGGCTCCTGGCATCCTTTGCACTCATACCACATGGAGCCATGGATTCTAGTTATCAGTGGGTGTCCTCAGGATGGGCCCAGAGGTAGTGTCCACTACGGTCCTGCTTTAGTTGCTCCTCCATCCCATGTTCTCCACTGACACTTTACTGATCAGCACCCTCTTAGTTGCAAATTACAGAAAACTAACTCACACTGGACTCAGGAAAAGGAAATGTATTGGCTCACTTAACTGAAAAACCTGGAGGGTGGATTTCAGGCCTGACTAGAAACAGAAGTTCAAACATTGGCTTCAGTAATGGTCACTTCCTCTCTCTTTTCCTCCATTTCTCAGTCTGTTCTCCTCTGCATTCTTAGGCCTGTGTGTGCTGTGGCCCTCAGGAGTTCCAGACGTACATCCTTATGGCTTAGCCATGCAAAAAGAGTGGATATCTCTTCCACAGGTTCCCAAGAAAGTCCCAGGTTGTGAGACTCATTGAACCAGTTTAGGTCACATGTTCAGCTCCAAACCAGTGTCTACAGACAGGATGACATACCCTGTCACTTTTCTCCCCACCAAAACTACATGACCCATGAGCAGCAAAGAGGTGATTCCTCAAGTGACAACTAAGGTGCTGTTGTAAGAAGAAAGGGTACCAGATGCTGGAGGCAAAAAACAAGAAATATCCATTGTATTTAATTCCAGTATTTCTATTTCCTGCTGGGAGGAAGAATTTCTTTCTTTCTTTTAATGGGGCCAGCACAGTGGCTCACACCTATAATCCCAGCACTTTGAGAGGCCAAGGTGAGGGAATTGCTTGAGCCCAAGGGTTCGAGACCAGCCCGGGCAACTTGGCAAGATATCATCTCTACAATAAATCAAAAACTTAGCTAGGTGTGATGGCGCATACCTGTAGTTCCAGCTACTTGGCAGACTAAGGTGAATGGATTGCCTGAGCCCAGCAGGTCAAGGATGCAGTGGCTGTGAGCATGCCTCTGCACTCCAGCCTGGGTGACAGAGTGAGACTCCAACTCAAAAAAAAAAAAAAAAAAATAGAGATGGGTCTCACTATGTTGCCCAGGCTGGCTCAAACCCCTGGGCTCAAGCGATCCTCCTGCCTTGGCCTCCCAAAGTGCTGGGATTATAGGCATGAGCCACCATACACGGCCTTTTTCTTTCTTTCCTTCCTTCCTTCCTTTTTCTTAGAATTTCCAAACTCTTGTGTCACTTTCCCTATGGACATTTCCTGGATAGGAGGGCAAAGTATGAAGATGGGACCTTGAGATCCCTTTGAAAGCTCAGTGCCAAGGGACTTGACAAGTGTTTTATTTCTTCTTTTCTATCCCTCTGGACAGTAATCGGTACCTTATAGAATTTCTTGAGGTTGGAGGTGTCCTAACACTCTTGGAAATACTTGGGCTGGAGAAGATCAAAGAGGAGGACAAGAAGGAATCTATCAAGCTACTTCAGGTTATTGCAAACTACGGCAGGAAGTACAAGGAGCTCATTTGTGAAAGTTATGGTGGGTACTGTGTATGACAAGGGTGTTGATTCCTAAGTCACCCTAGGGGCCTGATGAAATGGTGGCAGCACCCACCACTGCTATAGGGAAAAAAAAACCATCACAGAACAAGTCGCAGGGGAAGCATTTTATGCTTCTGTCCATGTCACCACATGAACCATATTTATGATCTTCCTGATGCATCATTTGCTCAAATTTTCAGTGGTGGTTTTAGAAATACTTCTCCATTTTAAGTATATCCTCTTTCATGCGAAAAGATTTATTGAGCTATTGCCCAAAAACCCTTTGTGAAATAGAGTCATGAATAACTCTAGAAGTACAATTGGAGTCAAATTATTGAATACCTACTGTGTACTAGATATATGCTAACATGCTAGGGATGCAAAGATGAATAAAATATAGTCCCTGTCCTCAAGAGTTAACAGTCTGGTGAACAGGGTAAATAATCCAGCAATTTCAGTACAATCTCCCAAGTGCTCTGGTTGAGGCATGTATAAATGATGTCAGCCCCACACCTCTCTTTTTCAAAGCACTTCCCTTCCTGTACTTTCATCCTGGTTCTCCTCTCTGTCTTCCTCATGGTCTCTCTGAGCCTCAGTGGCTTCATCCATAAAATGGAACTAACGCTTCTCTCTCAGAATGGTTTTTGGGATTAAATGTGTTAATATTTATAAAAACATTTTGCAAGCTGCTGAGCATCACACATGTGCTATCATCTAGCAATAAAAAAATGCATGTTTTATTTGGAGATTTCGCAGAGCCATTCTAAACTTTAAAGCATAGATTTTGACATGCCTATGCTGAAACAAAATCCTCCAGTCACATAGCTGTAAAGTAAACAAGACAACAGTGTCTCATAATGCAGCACAAGAAATGAGCCTCAATTTTGCTTTGGTTGAACAGGCTTGGTTGAAGAGATTTTAATCCTCTTCATATTACATAGTCTTGAGTGGGGATTGTTTTCCTAGATCCCTTCCAATTCAGCATTTCCTCTCTTCTTTGCTCAGGTGTACGATCCATTGCAGAATTTTTGGCAAAGTCTAAGTCAGAAGAGACCCAGGAAGAAGTGCAGGTTCTGTTGGACTCTTTGGTCCATGGTAACCCCAAGTACCAGAATCAAGTGTATAAAGGTCTAATAGCTTTGCTGCCCTGTGCATCCCCCAAAGCCCAGCAGCTATCCCTGCAGACCCTCAGGACTGCCCAGGTGAGCCAAGACTGTATGCTCCTGTGGTTTTGATTCAAATGCTGTAATCTTACAATTACCTTCCACAGTTGCACTCCACATAGGCATGAGAAAGAGAGCTCAGCCTCCCACTGCATGTCTGTTGTTCAATCAGTATTACTTCCAGAAGGCCAAGGCAGGGCAGAGAGTTCATGTCTCCCAGCAGAGTGATTTGTCCTGTTTACTTAAGGATCAGAAAGATGTTGGCAGACTTAAAAGTGGTTGAGACAAGCAACAAGGATAATGAAAGGTCTGTGAAAAAGATTAAAGGAGTCGATTTGATAGGGAAAGAATCATGGTGCATTTGTAGACAGCATGTAAGTGAAGAGGCCAGATCTCCAATGCTTGGAAAACTCCTTTTTTTCTTGCTGGCTTCTGCCCTTCTCTCAGTGCCCTAGAATGCGAGGGAAATCAGATTTGGAGCATAGTGACCATGTGAAGACATCGTGCCCAGTAAGTAGGGGATAGAGGCTCAAAAAGTGGTTTTAAGATGAACCATCAAAAGCTCTCAAAACAGCTCTAGAGGATGGGCTGGAGGCAGGGAGACAATTAAGAAATCAAAGAGACGATAAGGCTTGAACAGTGGCAGTGGCAGTGGGAATACAGGTGATCAGGTTGGACAGACATTTCTGAGGTAGAAAGCATGGGACTTAGGGAAGTCAAAGAAAAGGACTCAAAGATGACACTGAGCTTTGGGCTTTAACAGCAGGGTGAGTTATGCACCACCCAGAGAGAGCAGGAATAAAGAAGAGAAAAATCAGTTTGATTTGGCAGGAGTTAGGTTTTGACCCAATAAGCTTGATGGGTCTTGGTGACTCCCAAGTGCCTAACTGAGGAACAGGCCAGGTCAGGTGCTGATGTAATTGGGTCATTTGTTTAAAGAACACTGAATCCCAAGCCTCCCTCCCTGGAACCTGGCAGCTGTCAGGTGGCCCTTGATAATACATTTTATTTTATTTTTGAACTCCCCAAGTGATTCCGATTTCTAGCTTGATTGAGGAATCTCTGCTCAGGACAGCTAGTAGAGATGCCCACTGGACAGCAGAAAATAAAAGTCTGAAGCTCCAAAGGGAGAACTAAATGAAGATGTCAATTTGGATTTTATGAGCAGAGACAGGGTCTTGTTCTATCACCCAGGCTAGAGTGCAAAGGTTCAATCATAGCTAACTGCTACCTTGAACTCCTGGGTTCATGTGATCCTCCCATCTCAGCCTCCCAAGTAGCTGGGACTACAGACATGTGCCACCATGCCCAGCTAATTATTTTTATTTTTATTTTTTTGTGGAGACGGGGGTCTCACTATGTTGCCTAGGTTGGTCTCAAACTCCTGTGCTCAAGCCATCCTCCTGCCTCAGCCTACCAAAGTGCTAGGATTACAAGCATGAGCCAACATGCCCAGCCTACTGTCTCTTTAAGTCTTCACTATATCTAATGGGTAGGTATTATCCATATTTTAGAAATGACAGAACTGAGCTTAGAGAAGTGTAAGTGACTTATCCAAGGCCATACACGAAACAAAAGGTATTTACTAAGTAGGGATTTAAATCCAACTCTCTCCAAAGTCCTTATTCTTTCACATACCACTTTGCCTCTTTGAAAAAGAGCAAAGCCGGGCTCGGTGATTCAGCCTGTAATCCCGCGCTTTGGGAGGCTGAGGTGAGTGGATTGCCTGAGCCTGCAGGTTCCAGACCCACCTGGGCAACTTGGTGAGACCTCATCTCTACAATAAATCAAAAATCAGCTGGGCGTGGTAGCGTGTGCCTGTAGTTCCGGTTACTTGGAAGGCTGAGGCGGAAGGATCGCCAGAACCCAGCAAGCAGGTCGAGGCTGCAGTGGGACTCCAGTCTGGGTGACAGAGTGAGACTCCAACTCAAAAAAAAAAAAAAAAAAAGAAAAGAAAAAGAGCAATGAAAGTAATAGAAAGAGGCTGGACATGGTGGCTCATGCCTGTAATCCCAACACTTTGGGAAGCAGAGGCAAGAGGATTGCCTGAGCCCACAGGTTTGAGACCAGCCTAGGCAACATGACAAGACCTCATCGCTACAATAAATCAAAAAATTAACTGGGTGTGGTGTTGCACACCTGTAGTTCCATCTACTCGGAAGGCTGAGGCGGAAGGATCACCCAGCAGGTCGAGGCTGTGGTGGCCATGAGCATGCCACTGCACTCCAGCCTGGGTGACAGAGTGAGACTACAACAAAAAAGAAAGAGAGAGAGAGGAGAAGAAGAGAAGAGGAGAGGAGAGGAAAGAGAGAGAGAGAAAGAGAGAGAGAGAATGAGAGAGAGAAAGAGAGAAAGAGAAAGAGAGAGAGAGAAAGAGAGAGAGAAAGGAAGGAAGGAAGGAAGGAAGGAAGGAAGGAAGGAAGGAAGGAAGGAAGGAAGGAAGGAAGGAAGGAAGGAAGGAAAAAAGAAAGAAAGAAGCCGGGCTCGGTGACTCAGCCTGTAATCCCGCGCCTTCGGGAGGCTGAGGTGAATGGATTGCCTGAGCCCGCGGCCACTGCACTCCAGTCTGGGTGAGACAGACTCCAACAAGAAAGAAAGAAAGAAAAAGAAAAAGAGAGAGAGAGAGAGAGAAAGAAATAAAATAATAGAAACAAAACAAAAAATGGAACTGGGAAAACCAAGAGAAAAAAGTGGTTTCAGTAAGGAGAACATGGTCAGCTTGGTCAGTTACAACAAAAGGATTCTGTAAAAGTAGAATAGAAAGATGATCCCAGAAGGAAAAATTTTGGTGAATTAGGAAACTGTCCCATGGCAGGAAAAATTAAATTACAGCAACCTGTCAAAGGATGAATTGGGAGATAAAGAAGTGGCTTCTCTTGGGAAGCTTAGATATAAAGGGAAAAAAGCGATAGCAGAGCAGACAGAGTTGAAGGGCAATGTTGTTAAATATGGATGAGCTTGAGAATGATTAATGCTAAAGGAAAGGAACCGATGCATGGGCAAAGTTTGAAGAGATAGAAATGAGGGGTTGGGCCAGGTTCCGTGGCTCAGCCTGTAATCCTAGCACTTTGGGAGGCCGAGGTGAGTGGATTGTCTGAGCCCGTGGATTTGAGGCCAGCCTGGGTAACTTAGCGAGACCTGGTCTCTACAATAAATAAAATTACTGGGCATGGTAGTGCACACCTGTAGTTCCAGCTACTTGGAAGGCTGAGGCTGAAGGATCGCCGGAGCCCAGCAGGTCAACGCTGGGGTGGTTGTTGTGTATGCCACTACACTCCAGCCTGGTCAATGAAGTGAGACTTCAACTCAAAAAAAAACAAAAGAAAGAAAGAAATGAGGGGTTGGATGGGGATGGTGGCTCACACCTGTAATCCCAGTATTTTGGGAGGCCAAGGCAGAATGATTGCTTGAGTCCAAGAGTTCAAGACCAGCCTTGGCAACATAGCAAGACCTTGTTTCTATTTCTTTCTTTCTTTTTTTTTTTTTTTGAGTTGGAGTCTCAAAAAAAGACTCCAACTTTTGAGTTTGATTTACTGTAGAGATGAGGTCTCGCTGCCCAGGCAGGTCTCGAACCCGCAGGCTCAGGCAATCCACTCACCTCAGCCTCCCAAAGGCGCGGGATTACAGGCTGAGCCACCGAGTCCAGCACTATTTCATTTTAAAAGGTAATTTTCTTTCTTTCTTTCTTTCTTTTTTTTTGAGTTGGAATCTCACTCTGTCGCCCAGACTGGAGTGCAGTGGCCGCTCCTGGCCACCGCAGCCTCGACCTGCTGGGCTCCGGCGATCCTTCTGCCTCAACCTTCCAAGTAGCTGGAACTACAGGCGCTCGCTACCACACCCGGCTAATTTTTTGATTTATTGTAGAGATGAGGTCTTGCCAAGTTGCCCAGGCAGGTCTCAAACCCGCGGGCTCAGGCAATCCACTCACCTCAGCCTCCCAAGGCGCGGGATTACAGGCTGAGCCACCGAGCCCGGCTAAAAGGTAATTTTCATAATAAATTTTTTAAAAAGAGAAGAGGGGTTGACTGATAGGGTGAGGTTCCTGAGGAAGAGAAAATTTGGGGATCTTGAATGAATTCCACTCTCTCTGTCCTGTGTCCTCCCTCCCCCAACCAAGGTAGCAGACCTTGTTCCTTCACCTCTAGCAGTGGCCTCAACTTAATGCCTCCTAAGCTAGTAGGTTCAGTGGCAACCAGTGACTTACAACTGCCCTCCCTTCCTCTCCCTCATTCCCCAGGCATCTAGCTGTTTGGAAGTCTGTGTTTCATTTCCTTCAGATGGATAAGATCTAAAGAGTAATCACCTTGTCCCATTGTCTGTCTTACCAGTCGATCATCAGAACCACACATCCCAGCATCGTGGACTGTGTGCTGAAGGTATTGGGCACCATGCACCTGGAAGTCCAGTATGAAGGTAGGGAGGCTACTCCAGATCTCAGAGGGTGGCAGCTGAGAGTGAGGCAGGTCAGCTCTCGAAAGCTTTCTCTTAGGGTCGCGCAATGTGGCTCACGCCTGTAATCCCAACTGTTTGGAAGGCAGAGGTGAGAGGATTGCCTGAGTCTAGGGGTTCGAGACCAGCCTGGGCAACTTGGCGAGACCTTGTCTCCACAAGTTAAAAATTAGCCGGATATGGTGGCATGTGCCCGTAGTTCCAGCTGCTTGGAAGGCTGAGGCAGAAGGCAGGCCAAGGCTGCAGTAGCCATAATCATTCCACTGCACTCCAGCCTGGGCGACAGAGTGAGACTCCAACTCAAAAAAAAAAAAAAAAAACCACAAAGTTTTCTCTTTGTCACAAAGAGTCTTGTTGTTGAGTGACCAGAATGGCCTTGGCAGATGGAAGAAGCTGTTTCAGTATGCATCAATAAGTTCTTCAGAAAATAATAGTCATGTTCTGTGCTTCGAATCGATTGCTTGAACAGTTATTAGAATCTGCCTGGGGCCAGAAATGGCTCTGGTTCCCAGTCTTATGTTGTGCTTCTCCCAAACAGAAATCACCTTGAGGAAAGTCCTTCCTCTAAGAAACTAAATTTCATCATGGTAGTATTAATAAGTTTTCATGTATTGAGTACCCCAATGTGCCAGCCATTTTCCAATACATTCACTTAATTCTCAAAATAACTGTAAGAACAAAGCCTGGCAATATTACATATTTGAATGTTTAAATAAGTGAAAGACAGAAACAGGATTTTTGGCTGGGCTTAGTGGTTTAGCCTGTAATCCCAGCACTTTGGGAGGCTGAGGTGAGTGGATTGCCTGAACCTGCGAGTTCGAGACAAACCTGGGCAACTTGGCGAGACCTCATCTCTACAATAAATAAAAATAAATTAGCTGGGCATGGTAGCGAGCACCTGTAGTTCTGGCTACTTGGAAGGCTGAGGTGGAAGGATCGCCGGAGCCCAGCAGGTCAAGGCTGCAGTGGCCGGGAGCATGCCACTGCACTCCAGCCTGGGCAACAGAGTGAGACTCCAACTCAAAAAAAAAAAAAAGAAATAGTATTTTTATGTTTTTCAAGACCAAACATTGAAGCACAGAGAAATTAAGTATGCTTCCCAAATTTACACAGCTAATGGGATTCAAACCATCTCTGCCTAACTCTAAAGTTTATGCTTTCAACCTATAGTACATGGCAGGTTTTTGTTTGTTTGTTTGTTTGTTTGTTTGTTTGTTTGTTGTGAGTCAGAATCTCATTCTGTCACCCAGGCTGGAATGCAGTGGCATGCTCAGGGCCACCACAGCCTCCACCTGCTGGACTCAAGCGATCCTTCCATCTCAGCCTTTCAAGTTGCTGGAACCACAGGCATGTGCCACCACGCGCAGCTAATTTATTTTTTTTGTAGAGATGAGGTCTCACCATGTTGCCCAGGATGGTCTCGAACCCCTGAGCTCAGTCAATCCTCTCGCCTTGGCCTCTCAAAGTGCTGGGACTACAGGTTTGAGCCACCGCACTCAGCCTCAGCAGGTTTTTAAAGAATATCATTTCCTTCTCTTGTCCTGTAGTAGTTCAGAGAAGGGAGATTCTGTTTTCAACAGGAAGGATCAAGGAGGGGTTTACCAAGAAGGTGGTGTTTGAACTGAGCCCTGAAGAATGGGAAGGATTGTGGAAGGTAGAAAAGGGCAGAGGAGGATTCTGGAAAGGAGAATGGTGGAAAGGAAGGTGTGACATAGGGAAGTACAAGGTGTGTCTGGAGCATGATAGGTGAAGATCGTTAGGTGAAGATCTGGTAGAGGTCTAGGTCTAGGAACAGGTAGGCCAGGAGCAGATGGAGGAGCACCTTGAGTGCCAGAGAGTAGCTGGTACTCTATCCAGCAGGCAGCATGGAGCCACTGAAAAGAGAGCTGTTGGCGGGCACAGTGGCTCACGCCTATAATCTCAGCACTTTAGGAGGCCAAGAGGATTGCCTGAGCCCACAGGTTTGAGACCAGTCTGGGCAACTTGGTGAGACCTCATTGCTAACAATAAATTAAAAAATTAGCTGGATGTGGCAGCGTGGGCCTGGAATTCCAGCTACTTGGAAGGCTGAGGCAGAAGGATCACCTGAGCCCAGTAGGTTGAGGCTGCGGTGGCCGTGAGTGTGCCACTGCACTCCAGCCTGGGTGACAGAGTGAGATTCTGACTCAAAAAAAAAGAAAAATAAAGGCCGGGCTCGGTGGCTCAGCCTGTAATCTCAGCACTTTGGGAGGTGGAGGCAAGAACGATTGCCTGAGCCCAGGGGTTTGAGACCAACCTGGGCAACTTGGTGAGACCTTGTCTCTACAATAAAAAAAAAAAAAAATTAGCTGGGCATGGTGATGCATACCTGTGATTCCAGGTTGGAAGGCTGAGGCAGAAGAATTGTCTGAGCCCAGCATGCCACTGCACTCCAACCCAGGTGACAGAGTGAGACTCCGACTCAAAAAAAAAAAAAAGAATGTACTAGTCTAGCTGGATGCATAGGTCCTGGGAAGAGAATGGACACAGCACAGGGAATTACCTGCATGTGGATAATGAAGGGCAGAGCAAAGAAGGCCAGGACAAAGAGACCCATTAGGCAGGAACGGTCTAGGCATCAGTACGTATAGGGACACCTGTGCCCAGGATGACGGGCTGAACCCAGATCCAGGAAGCCTGAGAGGGGCATAAAGAACAGACAGGTCCTAGGGTTCGGGTCTGCAAGTGAGACCTGGAGAAGGTCAACAAAAGTCTATGGGCTCACTTCCAGCATTTATATTTTGGCAGCAGTGTTGAAACTGAAGGTCAGTCATGTTATTCCTTCAACAGCGTGATCAGCGTTGTATCTGTTTGACCTGTGCTGGTCTGTGTGCATATGTGGGCATTGTATGTTGAGAAACAATACTATGTTAAAAATCTATTACCGGCTGGAGCAGAGTGTTCCTGGTGAGGAAGAGTTGACAGGGGGGTGACAGAGGGACCTAACAAAGGGTCAGGCCCAGGAGCAGAGGGTTATTGCTGGTATTGGAGCAAGAGGGTGACCTGGCAGCAGAAGCATGTTAGGAAGCTTAACCAAGCAACCCCAAAGAAACAAGATCAGGTAGCACTGCAACCTTCCTCTCACCACCCCACTTCCATGTGGCACACATGGCCACTCCTATTCACCTATCATTTCTCATTTTAAGCATAATCTCTCTAAGGCCTTCCCTGACCCTGCCTTCCACTCCTACCTGAAAGTTAGCCCTCCTTCCTTTGAACCTGTCTCCCTTCCAGTACCTCCCTCCTTTTCAGCAGTTATCTCCAAAATGGTAACTTCCCTTTACATAGACTGTGCACACTTTCAGTGCAACTATCATGGCTCTTATCCTCCTTAGCATATGTTAGGTCCTCATTACATGGTTTGAATGAATGTGACTGAGTGAGTGAATACTGCGTGTACACACTACACTAGTGATTACCTGTCTGTATACCTTTCTTCTCCAGACCTCTGAGCAACTCCAGGGCAAGGACTGGGTATTATTCATCTTTTTCCAACTCAGGTCCTGAAACATAATGGGTGCCCAGTAGAAGTTCTTGGAATAAATTTATGGGGAAAAAGTGGTTTATGCTGATCAAATCTTTCAGAGTTGGGTCTTGACCCGGTTTTCCCCAATACTGGCCCAATTTAGAGTCCCTCTGCATTTATACAATAGCAGCGAACACCGTGGCAAGGCAGTAGGAACATGATGTTTTGTTAATGCTTTTTTGGTTTGACATATGCCCATGTGATAGCAGTGAACCTGTGTGCCTCAAAATAATTTCAGATATGCCAGACTCATAAAAAGTGCTCAAGAATTGTCTGTTGAATGAATGAATTATTATTTTTTTTACCAAGCATTTCAAAATAGTCTTCCTGTGACTCCTAATATAGAGACTGCATATGTAATGATTTTCCACTAGGGGGAGCCATTTCACATGATCAGTGTAGATTGAAGTGAAGTGAACATACCTGTTGAGTTTCCACTGAAACTCCTCCTGAGCAGGAAGGGAACATGTTGACTGTTCTTAAATGTCCTGACTGGAGAGGATCAGAGGACAATTTGTTTGAGATTGAGTATACCAAATTGCAAAACCAGAGTGGCGTTCCCAGGATGATGGCAACAGTTAGAGCGTAAAAGAAGCCTATGAACAAGAGGAGTCTGGATGACATGATGAGAAGAGTTAGTGGGTGACATGGACTAACCTTAAAAGGGCATGGCTTGTTTGTCTTTTAGAACAAATGTTTATTGAATATCTGTGGTGTGCCAAGAGCTATGCCAGGTACCAGGGGATTTTTTGCGTTTGTTTCTCTTTTTTTTTTTAATTTTTTACTTTAAAGATGTGGGGTATTGGCCGGGCTCGGTGGCTCAGCCTGTAATCCCAGCAATTTGGGAGGCCGAGGGGAGTGGATTGCCTGAGCCCATAGGTTCGAGACCAACCTGGGCAACTTGGCGAGACCTCGTCTCTACAATAAATCAAAAATTAGCCAGGGCATGGTAGCACACACCTGTAGTTCCGGCTACTTGGAAGGCTGAGGCGGAGGGATCACCATAGCCCAGCAAGTCGAGGCTGCGGTGGCCGGGAGCCACTCCAGTCTGGGCGACAGAGTGAGACTCCAACTCAAAAAATAAAAATAAAAAATAAAATAAAAATAAAAGATGTGGGGTACAATTCAGGGTCAGGTGTACAAATGTTCATTATGCATTTATTTATATTGAGAAGGAGAAAAACTGAATGTCTTGGAAGAAGGAGGGTAAGGGAAATGCCTACTCCGCCTCCCATGCTGACTGTGGGTTTGGGGTGAGATGTTGACATCCTTCCCCTGAGAAGGCTACAGGGAAAGTGGAATTCTCAGGGAAGAGTACCGTGAAACAGGAGGAGAGAGGCTTAGGTGCCTGGGGATTGTGGGACAGTGGGTGTCAGTGATGGAGGAGCCAACTGGCGCTTCCTTTCACCATATCCACCAACCTGCCTGACATGTTAGCCATGTTCTCTGCTCTCCTCCCATTACAATGGAGGTCCCTGTTCCATCACAGGCTACCTCTGCTACTTCTACTTATTCTCTGAAGCATGTCCCCTCTGAGACTTACCTTCTGTACATAACCTCTCCCTTTTTCTCTGTTGGATCATCTCCACTGATGTGCAAATATGCTTTATATCTTCCATCTTAAAAAAGAACCACTCCTTGGGAATCTATGGATTAAAAGACATTTAAAAGATACATCCCCCAAAAAGGGATCAATCAGGGATTTGCACCTTTCCTTGGCCCCAAGTGCCCAGCAGCTCCTCATTTCCCTTACCATTTCCTTCCTACTTGACCTCTCAGCTGCTTTTGACCCAGTTGGCCACTCTGGCACTCTCTTTTATTGGCTTCTGTGATACCCCTTTTTTGAGTGTTCCTCTGCCCACTGGTTTTGCCATAGATTCCTTTGCTGATTTTTCCTATTTATCTGCCAGACTGTTAGGTCAGCCTACTTCTCATCTCTTTATCTATCTATATAGATATAGATATACAGGGTTTTTGTTTGTTGTTGTTGTTGTTGTTGTAGCGATGGGGATCTCACTATGTTACCCAGCCTGGTCTTGAACTCCCAGCTTCAAGCGATCCTCTCACCTCAGCCTCCCAAAGAGCTGGTATTACAGGTGTAAGCCACCATGCCTGGCTTCATCTTTTTTTTTTTTTTTAATTGGAGTCTCACTCCATCGCCCAGGCTAGAGTGCAGTAGCATGCTCAGCACCACCCCAGCATCAAGCTTGGCCTTCCACCTCAGCCTTCCAAGTAGCCAGAACTATAAGTGTGCACTACTATGCCCCGCTAATCTTTTGATTTATTGTAGAGATTAGGTCTTGTAAGTTGCCCAGATTGGTCTCAAACCCGTGGGCTCAGGCAATCTTCTCACCTCGGCCTCCCAAAGTGCTGGAATTATAAGCTTGAGCCACCATGTCCAGCCAGCTTCATCTTTTTATCTATACTTTCTTCCCAAGTGACTGTCTAGTGCCATGGCTTTAAATACTACACACATACATACACACACACATGCCAAAACTGTATCTCTGACCCTGATCTCTTCCTGACATCTCCATAGGATGCCTAATAGACATCTCAAACCTATAGCCAAAACAAAACTCTTGGTTTTCTTCCCCAAACCTGTTCCTCCTCCAATTTTCCGTATCACAGTAAAAGTTACCACCACCAACTCATTTGCTCAAGTAAAAAATGTATGACTAATACCAAATTACCTTCTTTCTCCCATCTCCCATGTCATCTCATGCTTACCAAGTCTTCTAGGCTCTATCTCCACTTGCCTTCTTCATCCCATTATGATCACCCTAGTCTAATTCATCCTCATGTCTCCTGATTTATCTTTCTGGTTCCATTCTGTCCCCTGTAATTCATTGTGCTACTGCCACTGGAATGATCGATTGTTTTTAAAATATAAATTAGGGCCGGGCTCGGTGGCTCAGCCTGTAATCCCAGCACTTTGGGAGGCCGAGGTGAGTGGAGTGCCTGAGCCTGCGGGTTGGAGAACCGCCTGGGCAACCTGGCGAGACCTCATCTCTACAATAAATCAAAAATTAGCCGGGTGTGGTAGCGCATGCCTGTAGTTCCAGCTACTTGGAAGGCTGAGGCGGAAGGATCGCCGGAGTCCAGCAGGTCGAGGTTGCAGTGGCCGGGAACAGCCACTGCGCTCCAGTCTGGGTGACAGAGTGAGACTCCAACTCAAAATAAAAAATAAAAATAAATAAATAAGGTTAGGCGCAGTGGCTCACGCCTGTAATCCAGCACTTTGGGAGGCCGAGGCAAGAGGATTGCCTGAGCCCAGGGGTTCGAGACCAACCTGGGCAACTTGGTCAGCTTCATCTCTACAATAAATCAAAAAATTAGCTGTGGTGGCATGCACCTGTAGTTCCAGCTACTTGGAAGGCTGAGGAGGAAGGATCACCTGAACCCAGCAGGTAGAGGCTGCAGTGGCTGTGAGTGTATCACTGCACTCCAGCCTGGGCGACAGAGTGAGACTCCAGTTCCAAAAAATAAAAAAAAAATTAAAATAAAAAATGGCCAGGCGTGGTGACGCACACCTATAATCCTAGCAATTTGGAAGGTCAAGGTGAGAGGATTACCTAAGTCCACAGGTTTGAGACCAACCTGGTCAACTTGGTGAGACCTCACCGCTACAATAAATCAAAAAAATTAGCTGGGCGTGGTGGTGTGCGCCTATAGTTCCAGCTACTTGGAAGGCTGAGTCGGAAGGATCAGGCCACGCTCATGGCCACTGCACTCCAGCCTGGGTGCAGAGTGAGACTCCAACTCAAAAATAATAATAATATAAAAAATAAGGCCAGGCTCGGTGGCTCAGCCTGTAATCCCAGCACTTTGGGAGGCCAAGGCAAGTGGATTCCCTGAGCCTGTGGGTTCGAGACCAGTCTAGGCAACTTTCAAAACCCTCATCTCTATAATAAAAATTTTTTTTAATGGATTGCCTGAGCCTGTGGGTTCGAGACCCACCTGGGCAACTTGACGAGACTTCATCTCTACAATAAATCAGAAAAATTAACCAGGTGTGGTAGCGCATGCCCTGTAGTTCCAGTTACTTGGAAGACTGAGGCAGATGGATTGCTGGAGCCCAACAGGTCGAGGCTGCGACGGCGGGGAGTGTGCCACTGCACTCTAGTCTGGGTGTCAGAGTGAGACTCCAACTCAAAAAAAAAAAAACAATAGCCAGGCATGGTAGTGCATGCCTGTAGTTCCAGCTACTTGGAAGGCTGAGGCAGAAGGATCGCCAGAGCCTAGCAGGTTGATGCCGGGGTGGTGTGAGCATGCCACTACATTCCAGCCTGGACGATGGAGTGAGACTCCTACTCAAAATAATAATAATAAATAAATTTTTAAATATAAAATAGCATAGCTGGGCACAGTGTCTCACACCTGTAATCCCAGCACCTTAGGAGGCAGAGGCAAGAGGATTACCTGAGCTCAGGGGTTCAAGACCAGCCTGGGCAACTTGGTGAAATCTCGTCTCTATAAAAAATCAAGAAAAATTAGCCGGGCATGGTGGCATGTGCCTGCACTTCCAGCTACTTGAAAAGCTGAGGCAGAGTATTGCCTGAGCCCAGCGTGTTGAGGCTGCGGTGACCATGAGTGCATCAGTCACTGCACTCCTGCCATAGCCTACAAAGCATGGAAGGGTCTTCCCTCAGACCTAGGACTGACAGACAACTCCTCAAACTTCAAGTGTAAACTCAGATGTCACCTCTGAGAGAGGCCTTCTCTGACTACCCTTCATTCATTCATTTATTTATTTATTTATTTATTTATTTATTTATTTATTTATTTTGCTTGAAATCTCAGTCACCCAGGCAGGAGTGCAGTGGCATGCTCGTGGCCACTGCAGTCTTGACCTGCTGGGCTCAGACGATCCTTCCACCTCAGCCTTCCAAGTAGCTGGAATTACAGGCAAGTGCCACCATGCACAGCTAATTTTCTTATTTTAATTATAGAGATGAGGTCTTACTAGGTTGCCCAGGCTGGTCTCGAACACCTGGGCTCACGCAGTCCTCTCTCCTCCACCTCCCAAGGTGCTGGGATTACAGGCGTCAGCCACCATGCCCAATTAACACTTTCTTAGGTTTTTCTTTCTTTCTTTTTTTTTTTTTTTGTGTTGGAGTCTCACTCTGTCACCCAGACTGGAGTGCAGTGTCCACTCCTGGCCACCGTAGCCTCGACCTGCTGGGCTCCGGCAATCCTTCCGCCTCAGTCTTCCAAGTAGCTGGAATTACAGGCATGCACTACCACGCCCGGCTAATTTTTTGATTTATTGTAGAGATGAAGTCTCGCCAGGTTGCCCAGGCGGGTCTCGAACCCGCGGGCTCAGGCAATCCACTCACCTCAGCCTCCCAAGGCGCGGGATTACAGGTTGAGCCACCGAGCCCGGCTACTTTCTTAGTTTTTAACCAGTTTTAAGAAGCAGATAAAAACCTTAAGACAGACTGGGCTCGGTGGTTCAGCCTGTAATCCCAGCACTTTGGGAGGCCAAGGTGAGTGGATTGCCTGAGCCTGTGGGTTGGAGACCCGCCCGGGCAACTTGGCAAGAACTTTCTCTACAATAAATCAAAAACTAGCCGGGCGTGGTAGCGCGCACCTGTAGTTCCGGGCTACTTGGAAGACTGAGGCAGAAGGATCACCAGAGCCCATCAGGTCGAGGCTGCGGTGGCCAGGAGCGTGCCACTGCACTCCAGTCTGGGCGACAGAGTGAGACTCCGACTCAAAAAAGCAAAACAAAACCCCCCAAAAAACTAAGACAGACAGTATCATTGAATTACACCAAACTATATTTTTTAAATTATGTTTTCTTAGATTGATGTCTTTCACAGGGTTAAGCAAATGCTACAAGATCTTGTCCAGGCTGGAGTGCAGTGGCACGCTCATGGCCACCCCAGCATCAACCTGCTGAACTCCAGCAGTCCGTTTGCTGCCTTCCAAGTAGCCAGAACCACAGGTGCACACTACCTCTCCCAGCCAATTTTTTTATTTTTTTAGTGTAGAGACGAGGTCTCGCCAAGTTGCCCAGTCTGGTCTCGAACCTGCAGGCGCAGGCAGTCCACTCACCTCAGTCTCCAAGGTGACCGAGGTGAGTGAACTGCCTGCGCCCACAGGTTCAGGACCTGACTGGGCAACCTGGCTGGGATTACAGGCTGAGCCACTGAGCCCAGCCAAGAGCTCATGTTTTAAACTACAACTTTTGCCCCACAGAACCTTGTGGCTCCATGCAAACATGGACAGTAGTTTCAGCCTTTCCCGCTGTATAAGAGGCCACCTGGGCCGGGCACAATGGCTCAAGCCTGTAAGCCCAGCACTTTGGGAAGCTGAGGTGAGGGGATTGCCTGAGTCCACGGGTTCACAAACAGCCTGGGCAACTTGGCAAGACCTCATCTCTACAAAAAAAAAAAAAAAAAACCAGGCGTGGTAGCACGTGGCTGTAGTTTCTTCTACTTGGAAGTCTGTGGTAGAAGGATCGCCTGAGCCCAGCAGGTCGGCGCTGGGGTGGCTGTGAGTGTGCCACTGCACTCCAACCTGGGCAATGGAGTCAGACTCCAACTCAAAAAAAAAAAAGAGAGAAGGTCACCTGTCCTCAGAGTAACTTCACTGAACAGCAATCACAAGGCTTGACACTAAAAGAGACTTTAACATACAAATCTTCTATTTTTTGGCCAGGCACAATGGCTCACGCCTGTAATCCCAGCACTTTGGGAAGCAGAGGCAAGAGGACTGCCTGAGCCCAGTGGTTCAAGACCAGCCTGGGCAACTTTGTTGCAGAGACCTCATCTCTACAACAAAACAAAAAAATTAGCCAGTCATGGTAGCACATGCCTGTGGTTCCAGCTACGTGAAAGGCTGAAATGGAAGGCTCACCTGAGCCCAGCAGGTGGAGGCTGCAGTGGCCATGATGTGCCACGGCACTCCAGCCTGGGAAACAGTGAGATTCCGACTAAAAAAAAAAAAGTACATAAAATATATTTTTAATAATTGGGCTTTGAACAGGATGTGGTGAAAGAAGTATCAGGATGTACAGAAATCCGAAACAGAATGTAATTGTTCGGGAAGATAACCTGACACTGGTCTCTTTCTTAAAGACAACACTACAAACCAAACATACTCATGAAGGTGCCCTGATGGAAAAGGAAGCAAACCTCCATGTGGAGGTGCACTTCTCATACATGGCCACTAGATGGCAGTCTTGTCTGGAAGTGCAAAAAAGAACCTAGACATTGGGTTTCCAAAGCTCTTGGAGCAAAAAATTGGAAAACAAACCTCGCCAAGCATGGTGGCTCACGCCTGTAATCCCGGCACTTTGGGAGGCAGAGGTTAGAGGATTGCTGGAGTCCAGAAGTTCGAGACTAGCCTGGCCAACTTAGACCTCGTCGCTACAATAAATTAACCGGGCGTGGTGGCAGTGCCTGTAGTTCCAGCTACTAGGGAGGCTAAAGTGGAAGGATTGCCTGAGCCCAGCAGATCAAGGCTACGGTGGCCATCAATGTGCCACTGCATTCCAACCTGGGCAACAGAGTAAGACTCCGACTCAAAAAAAAAAAACCTCATCAGTGCTGTAAGCACCCTGAAAATGACCGCATGGAATTGCCACAGTTTCCAGGTGTGATGCCATTTCTAAGGCTCCTTCTGCCAAAGAAACATTAAAAGTATGTGTCTACAGTTCTGTCTCCTGTTCTCTGTGATTCCTTGAGCAAGTCATTTGTTCTCAGGCAATCATTGGAGTTTCTTCTGGTACTGGCAGGCTGTGGGTTATAATTTCTCTTTGAATTGAAGGAATGAATCTTCCTTCAGTTCAAATCTTGCAACACTAAAGTTCCCACGGAATGTGAGTGGCAAGGACCTCGCATCTGTTTGGTCTACCACTGTTTCATCAGCACGTGCTCAATCAAATGTCAAATGAATGAGCATAGGCCGTGCAGAATGGCTCCTCAACTTCATGGGGCCTGACCTCTCAGGCGCTCATGCCCTCTTGACCACACCTTCCTCCTTGAATACTCTCATTCTTCCTTCCCAAACCCATACTCTCTTGGTTTCCTCCCATCTTTCTGGAAACTGCTTCTCAGTCTTTTGTCCATTCCTATTCATGTCAGCATTTAATCCCACAACCTCTTCTCTTTGCTGTGTTACCCCATTCGCTCCCACGGCTTTAATTACCACCTGTAACAAGAGCCGCAATGGTAGCTAACCTTTATAAAGTGTTTCCTATATGTTGGGCTCTTGCTCTTTACTCACTTAATCCTCAGAACAAGCTGATGAGGTGGGTATTATTGTTACTGCCATTTTGTGGGAGGAGGACACAGTGGTTAAATGACCTCTCTGTGGCCCCTCTCCTGAGCTCCACACCCTCCATGTCTGCCCTCTGAACATCTTCTCTTGGATGCCACCAATGGACTCTTGATGTTCCAGATCCAAAGCTTTCCTTTTCCAAGGTCCCAAACTCAGTGAAAAGCACCCAGCTGCCCAGGCTGGAAATGTAACTATCATTCCTCCTTGCTTATCACCTCCGTCCACCTTCTCACAAGGCCAGTCAGTTCTAATGCCTCAATATTTTTTTTTTTTTTTAATTCAGTTGGCGTCTCACTCTGTTGCCTAGGCTGGAGGGCAGTGGCACACTCACAGCCACGGCAACCTCAACCTGCTGGGCTCCAGCAATCCTTCCACTGCAGCCTTCCAAGTAGCTGAAACTACAGGCATGAGCCACCATGCCCAGCTAATTTATTTATTGTAGAGGTGAGGTCTCACTGAGTTGCCCAGGCTGGTCTCAAACCCGTGAGCTCAGGCAATCCTCTCACCTCAGCCTCCCAAAATGCTGGGATTACAGGCATGAGTCACCGCACCCGGCTACACCTCAATATTCAAATCTGTTTTTCTTCTTCATTCCATCTCCACTGCTATCATTCAGGTCTTTGTATTTCTCACCTGCACCAGGCTAGCTCCATCTCTATTTCTCCAGTATGATGCCCACACACGGTCCGGGTTCCCAGTCCAGGTTCCAAGTCCACCACCAGTGAGAGGAAGCAGAGCTTCACAGTGAAGAATACAGGCTTTGGAATCAGAGTCATTCTTTTTTTTTTTTGAGTTGGCGTCTCACTCGGTCGCCCAGACTAGAGTGCAGTGGCCGCTCCCAGCCACCGCAGCCTCACCTGCTGGGCTCCGGCGATCCTTCCGCCTCAGCCTTCCAAGTAGCCGGAATTACAGGCATGCGCTACCATGCTCGGCTGATTTTTGATTTATTGTAGAGATGAGGTCTCACTGCCCAGGCAGGTCTCGAACCCACGGGCTCAGGCAATCCACTCACCTCAGCCTCCCAAAGGTGCGGGCTTACAGGCTGAGCCACCGAGCCCAGCCAGAGTCATTCTTATTAGCTATTTGATCTTGGGCTACTCAACCTTTGTGAGTCTTAGTTTTCTCTGAAAGATGAGAATACGCCTACTGTATAGGGTTGTTGGCACATGCAAAGCCCTGCAGAAGCCAGGGCTGGCCTACCTCCACAGGCCTAGCTCTGACCCATGACTCAACACCCTGTGTCCCAGCCAGATCTCCCTTGCTTACCTGGCCACAAATGTGACATGGAACTATCCAAATGGCACTCGTCACATTCTACATTCCTGCCTCTCCTTTTCCCCATGGCTTTGCCAACTCAGGCATCACCTTCTCCAATGAAGTCTCTTCTCCTGATTCTCTGTCCCCTCTCAATTCCGTCACCCAGCCTGGCTTCCTTTGTCGTCCCATGGCCCTTATAACTCTACAGCACAAATGCCCGTTTTTTTTTTCTTCGAGTTGGAGTTTCACTCCGTCGCCCAGGCTGGGGTGCAGTGGCATGCTCACGGCTACCTCAGTGTCAACCTGCTGGGCTCCAACAATCCTTCTGCCTCAGTCTTCCAAGTAGCTGGAACTACAGGCATGCACTACCACGCCCAGCTAATTTTTTATTTATTGTAGAGACAAAGTTGCCCAGGCTGGTCTCGAACCCCTGGGCTCAAGCAATTCTCTCGCCTCAGCCTCCCAAAGTGCTCGGATTACAGGTTTTTTGTTTTTGTTTTTGTTTTTGAGTTGGAGTCTCACTCTGTCACCCAGACTGGAGTGCGGTGGCTGCTCCCGGCGATCCTTCCACCTCAGCCTTCCAAGTAGCTGGAACTACAGGCACGTGCTACCATGCCCGGCTGGTTTTTTGATTTATTGTAGAGATGAGGTCTCACCAAGTTGCCCAGGTGGGTCTCAAACCCGCGGGCTCAGTCAATCCACTCACTTCAGCCTCCCAAAGCGCGGGATTACAGGTTTTTGTTTTGTTTTGTTTGTGAGTTGGAGTCTCACTCTGTCGCCCAGACTGGAGTGCAATGGCTGCTCCCGGCCACTGCAGCCTCGACCTGCTGGGCTCCAGCAATCCTTCCACCTCAGCCTTCCAAGTAGCTGGAACTACAGGCGCGTGCTTACCATGCCCGGCTAATTTTTTATTTATTGTAGAGATGAGGTCTCACCAAGTTGCCCAGGCAGGTCTCAAACCCGCAGGCTCAGGCAATCCACTCACCTCAGCCCCCCAAAGGCGCGGGATTACAGGCTGAGCCACCGAGCCCGGCTCGGATTATAGGTTTGAGCCACCATACCCAGCATGCCCGTTTTCTTTTGGTGTCCTCCATTTGATCGAGATGTCCCTGAGGTCACTGACTGTATCTTGGTCCTCTTCATAGCCCTAGCACAGAGGCCTGGCACAGAGAAGATGCTCAGTGTTTGCTTGGATAAATGAATTAATCAATGAATAAATCAGTGATTGCTTGACTTTAAGACAGTTAGGTGTTAGCACCACAAGCTTTACACAAAGCTGCTAAAGAGGGCAGTCCCTTGCTGTCCCATGCTTCTGAATGAATCTGCTATGCTCAGTAACTACCACAGCATGTAAAGAATTGTAACTGGCTAGGGTCCTTGTGGAGACATTTGGACAGAGACTAGCACTTTCACTTTGGGTGTAAACAATGACAGCTGTGAATTTTAAAACTCAATCAAAAATGATTTAGTGAATAAATCATTTTTTCAGGGAGTTCCAAGTGTTACAGATACATAATTAATGAAAGATCAAGCATTTAGTGTAAAATGAATAGGCAGAACTAGATATCTTTCTCCTGGAGCATTTGGTCCTCCATGGGCTGAAAATGCTATCAGGGAAATTTTATAAAAATACCATCACCCATTCATTTCTACCCAAATATCCACCAAGTCATGTCTTGCTGCCAGAAGAGCCCTCTTGGCACAGGCAGACATTTTCCCAGGATATCCTGGCTCCTCCAACAAAGCCTTCTCCTGGTTCTCTGTCCCCCCTCAATTCTGTCAGCCAGCCTGGCTTCCTTTGTCTTCCCATGGCCCTTATAATACTACATCACAAATGCCTGTTTCCTACAATAGCATAACCAAACAAGAAAGACTTGGGGGTTTCAGACACCAGCCAGTGCAGGCTATGGCTGCCAGAGGTATCCCAGGATGCAATTCTGTCCAGATGAGAGGAGTGTTTTGGGAAGCCAGAAAGCCTTGGAGTGCTCTGCACCTTCCCAGGGCTGGTCTCTTTCCCTCCATGATGTTGCTGGATCTGTAATTCCAAATTAGAACCACAAATGGACAACAAGAGGCTGTGGAGGGAGGGTTAGGCAGCTGGGATTGCAAGGGCTACCCTGGAGACCCAGACAAGAGGCGGCCCAGAAGCGGTGACTAGATGATCATAGGAAGCATTTCTGAATGAAAACACTGTTAGGCCAGGCTCGGTGGCTCAGCCTGTAATCCCAGCACTTTGGGAGGCCGAGGTGAGTGGATTGCCTGAGCCCGCGGGTTCGAGACCCGCCTGAGCAACTTGATGAGACCTCACCTCTACAATAAATCAAAAATTAGCCGGGCGTGGTAGCGTGCGCCTGTAGTTCCGGCTACTTGGAAGGCTGAGGCGGAAGAATCGCCGGAGCCCAGCAGGTAGAGGCTGCGGTGGCCGGGAGCGGCCACTGCACTCCAGTCTGGGTGACAGAGTGAAACTCCAACTCAAAAAAAAAAAGAAAACACTGTTTCTGCAGCAGAGCACAGAGAAAAGGTCTGCCCCAGAAGGCCTATCCCCAAAGTGCCAACGAGCACTGGAGCACCTGTCCTTAAGGATATTCACTGGGGGTGAATCTTTGATTCTGTGACTGTAAAAAACAGGATGGGACAAACTGGCTTTGTATGAGGCTTCAGGTCCGGGCCCTCTGGTGTGTTCCATGGCGCTGGAGCCTGGGGAGGGGTGAGAGGTCCCAAGACCTGGCACAAAGTCAACTTTGAGGAGGCGGCCAGGTTCTCTGCTGGAAGTCTTTCCATGCCTTTCCTCAGATCCACCCACCAGCCATAGTTTGTTTTCTTCCTGCTGAAGGGCACTTTGAGACCTGGAGGGGAGAAGTCACTCCCCTCCCTCTGGTGGTGTTTGCAACCAGGCAGGAGAGTGGAGTGCGCAGTGTGCAGAACACAGTCAGGGCTGTCTCTCTCCCTAGCCTCAGCCTTTCCAGAACACTGCTCTGTTGGTAGCTGTCAGTGACAGTCTTCTGACAAGATGATACATCACCAGCATGGGTTCACTTTTAGGCAGCATATGTTTGCTTGGAGTGAAGCAAGTGAAATTTCAACAAGTTGAAAACAGTCCCTGGGGTAGTCTTGCGTGGATTGTACAACCACCTGGGTGGTCCAACTTCAAGTCTTGAATGTGGCCAGAGGTAGTCCAGAATTTTCAGTGCCTCAGGTGCCTGATAGAAATAAGTGAAAATATCTCTGGAACAAAGTATCTTTATCCTAGCTCTCAGATGCTTCCTACAATTAATTTTTCCAAAACAAAACAAAGTGTAAGACATCACAGCACACAAAGAAGTCACTATAAATTAGAACTAGTCGACTAGAAACAGACTTACAAAGGCTTCAGACAACTTATTAGATACAGACAGTAAAACACTAAATTTAAAAAGAAGACAATCAGGCCGGACATAGTAGCTCATGTCTATAATCCCAGCACTTTGGGAGGCCGAGGTGAGAGGATTGCCTGAGCCCATGGGTTCCAGACCAGCCTAGGCAACTTGGTGAGATCTCATCTCTACAATAAATCAAAAAATTAGCTGGGCATGGTGGCGCATGCCAGTTCCAGCTACTTGGAAGGCTGAGGCGGAAGGATTGTCTGAGCCCAGCTGTGGTGGCCGGGAGCGTGCCACTGCCCTCCAGGTTGGGTGACAGAGTGAGACTCCTACTCAAAAAAAAAGACAATCTCTTTTTTTTTTCCATCTTTAATTTTTTAGAGATGGGGTCTTCCTCTGTCATTCAGGCTAGAGTGCAGTGTGGCAGGATCACAGCTCACTGCAGCCTCAAATTCCTGGACTCAAGCAATCTTCATACCTCAGGCTCCTCAATAGTTGGGATTACAGGTGCACACCACCATGACTAGTTAATTTTTTTTATTGTTCACAGAGATAGAATCTTGCTATGTTGCCCAGTTTGATCTCAAACTGTTGGTCTCAAGCAAATTTCCTGCCTTGGCCTCCCAAAAGGTTGGGATTACAGGTTTGAGCCACCACACCTGACTCATTTTTTTCAACATTTTACTGAAACCAGACACAGTGGCAATACCTTGTCTCTACAGTAAACCAAAAAATTAGCTGGGTGTGGTGGCTCACACCTGTAGTTCCAGCTACTTGGAAGGCTAAGGCAGAAGGATCACCTGAGCCCAGCAGGTCAAGGCTTGTGGTGGCCATGAGCGTGCCACTGCACTCCAGTCTGGGCAACACAGTGAGACTCCAACTCAAAAAAAACCAAAAAATTTACTGAAGGTCCTAAGCAGAAGAGTAAATCAAGAAAAAGGAAGCCGGGCTCGGTGGCTCAGCCTGTAATCCCGCGCCTTTGGGAGGCTGAGGTGAGTGGATTGCCTGAGCCCGCGGGTTCGAGACCCGCCTGGGCAGTGAGACCTCATCTCTACAATAAATCAAAAAATCAGCCGGGCGTGGTAGCGCATGCCTGTAATTCCGGCTACTTGGAAGGCTGAGGCGGAAGGATCGCCGGAGCCCAGCGGGTCGAGGCTGCGGTGGCCGGGAGCGGCCACTGCACTCCAGTCTGGGCGACAGAGTGAGACTCCAACTCAAAAAAAAAAAAAAGACAAGTTGAAGGGAGCACATGGGTGCCTTAAGAGGAAGGGCACCCCAACAAGTTGTTAACTGAGTGTTTTGTATATTATCTTTTTATTTATTTGTTTGTTTGTTTTTTAATTGGAATCTTACTCTGTTGCCCAGGCTGGAGTTCAGTGGCATGCTCATGGCCACCACAGCCTCAAACTACTGGGCTCAAGTGATCCTTTCATCTCAACCTTCCAAGTACCTGGAACCACAGGCATGTGCCACCATGCCTGTCTAATTTTTATTTATTTATCGTAGAGATGAGGTCTCGCCATGTTGCTCAGGCTGGTCTCGAACCCCTGAGCTCAGGCAGTCATCTCACCTCAGCCTCCCAAATTGCTGGGATTACAGGCTTGAGCCACTGTGTCTGGTGTGTATATTTTCTTAGAGATGATTAAGCAACCCATTTCTTAAATTAAGATTTGTGTGATATGTTGTAGATTACAACCTGTTAATCACAAGTTTGTTTGGTTTTGAGTCGGAGTCTCACTCTGTCACCCAGGTTGGAGTGCAATGGCAGGCTCATGGCCACCACAGTCTCGACCTGCTAGGCTCAGGTGATCCTTCCACCTCAGCCTTCCAAGTAGCTGGAACTACTGGTGCATACCATCATACCCGGCTAATTTTTTGATTTATGATAGAGATGATGTCTTGCCAAGTTGCCCAGGCTGTTCTCAAACCCCTGGGCTCAGGCAATCCTCTCGCCTACACCTCCCAAAGTGCTGGGATTACAGGTGTTAGCCACAGCGCCCGGCCAAGTTTCTATTCTTTTTTTTTTTTTCAGTTGAAGTCTCACTCCATTGCTCAGGCTGGAGTGCAGTGGCACACTCACAGCCACACCAGTGTCAACCTACTGGGCTCTGGCGATCCTTCTGCCTCAGCCTTCCAAGTAGCCAGAACTACAGGCCCGCACTACCACGCCCGGCTAATTTTTTAATTTATTGTAGAGATGAGGTCTCGCCAAGTTTCCCATGCTGGTCGAAGATTCTATTCTTGTCTACTTCTGAGCTTATTTATATCCTGTGAAAATCTTGAGATACTGGTAAAAATTATTGTTTTACTACTTCAATTCAGTTTCTTCCTGAAAACACCCTCCCCCAGTACCTCGGATACCTGGTTCAGTGCAGACTTTGTTCTAGAGAGTTATGTCCTGATAAGGCAGTGCCCAGCTGGATGCCCGATCACTGGTATTTTTAATTACCTAAGCTATTCCTGCCTGCAAGAATCTCATCTATCTCTAACCTACCTACCCTGCCTCAACTGCACTCCAGCCTGAAGGACAGAGTAAGACTCCAACTCAAAAAGAAAGAGGAAAGAAAACACATATGTCCAAGTACTAAAACAAAACAAAATATTATCATCACACTGGTACAGTGACTCACACCTATAATTCCCACACTTTGGAAGGTTGAGGTGAGATTATTACCTGAGTCTGCAGGTTTAAAAACAGCCTGGGCAACTCAGTGAAACTTCATCCCTTAAATTGAAAAAAAAAAAAAAAGCCCAAAAGCTTACACTAATGAGTGTAATGAGTGCAATGGCAGGCTCATGGCCACCACAACCTTGACCCGCTAGGCTCAGGTGATCTTCCCACCTCAACCCTCCTAGTAGCTGGAAGTACAGGTACACACCATCGTACCCCATTAATTTCTTCATTTATGGTAGAGATGAGGCTTTTTGTGCTTTTTCTCATAGGTCTACACATCTGCTTTTGCTACCCAAGATGCTTAGCCCTGCACATCCAAGACAACAAAAAATTTGGATACTGGCTCATAACTATTTCACCCCATGGAAATCTTTAGTTAAAGGCAAAAGATTTATTTGTTCTGAAGAGAAAACCAGAGCATGCTCAGTGCGAGCGAGTGAGTGAGTGAGTGAGTGAGTGAGTGTGTGTATGTGTGAGAGACAGAGAGAGAGAAAGAGTGTGAGTGTCTGTGAGTCTGTCTGCCTCCCCAGATACTGGCTGGTTCCCTCACACTTGAGGTGCCTTTGGACCTGCTCAGGAAAGGTTTTCTTCCACTATAGAGAACTGTCCTAAACATGTTCTTACTAACTAAAGTCTCTTGACAAAGAAATAAAAGTTAATTGTCATTATTCAAACAGATAATCCTAGTACTAGTTCTATAGTGCATTCTGGGATGCAAATGAGCTAAGCAGGGGACCATGAACTTTCCCTAAATCCTGTCTCCTGGAAATAAACTGAGAGAGGTGAGCTCTGGCCTCCTGAGCTGGGGGAGCACGTGTCCAAGTCCTGTCTTCCCTGGAGCAAGCATACGTGTTCAGAGTAGCATTTCCCTTGCCGTACCGCGGCCTCACCATCTTCCCCCATCTCCTCCTCTCCTCCAGCTCTGCCTCTTTATGGTCCCTTTCTCTTTACAAAAATATTCTGTCCTCTCCCATCTTCCCAGATACTCCCACAGCCCCCTACTGACAGCTTTCTAGCACGACCACTTGCCACCATTTGTCACTTTGCAGCTCGTGCAAGCTTAAGAAGCTGGTTGAATGAAGGAATTCACCCTTGGATCCTTAGCATCTAGAGCAGCCCCGCACAGTAAATGTTCAAAGGCAGGTGTGCAAGAGGCTACGTGAATGCTGGACTGAAAGAATCACTGGAAAGTGGCCACAGAAGAGGGCTGCGGGAAATGCCCTCAATCAGTTCCAGTGCCCACCCGCTTCCTAGCCAAATCTGTGCCTCCTTTTGTTTCCACCACTTCCGAGCTGTGTACCTTAGGCAAAGCACTTTACCCCTCTAGGCCTCATTTCTGCACATGTAAAACAGGGGTTATCGTGTGGTTAAAGAGCGCTTTGCCCATACTGCGCGGAAAGCCCTGCGCACAGCACCTCCGCCAAGGACTGCTACCGGGTAGTCAGGAAAGGGGAAATCTAAACTGCTCCTGACTTGCCTCCCCCGTTCTCATCCCCTGCCAACCCTCCCCCCACTACTTGCTGTGTCTCCCTCTCACCCCTTGCCTTTCTCCATCCTGACTCCATTTAAAGACCCAGCCCTAGGCGAGACCTCATCTCTACAATAAATCAAAAACTAGCCGGGCGTGGTAGCGCGTGCCTGTAGTTCCAGCTACTTGGAAGGCTGAGGCGGAAGGATCGCCGGAGCCTAGAGCGGGAGCGGCCACTGCACTCCAGTCTGGGTGACAGAGTGAGACTCCAACTCAAAAAAAAAAAAAAAGGCCCAGCCCTAGCTGAGCACCGTGGCTCACACGTGTAATCCCAGTACTTTGGGAAGCAGAGGTGAGAGGATTGACTGAGCTCAGGGGTTTGAGACTAGCCTGGGCAACTTGGCGAAACCTCATTTCTACAATAAATTGTTTTTAAAAAATTAGCCAGGTGTGGTGGTGTGGACCTGTAGCCCCACTACTTGGAAGACTGAGGCAGAAGGCTTGCCTGAGCCCAGCAGGTTGAGGCTGCGGTGGCCCTGAGCATTCCACTGCACTCCAGCCTGTGTGACAGAGTGAGACTCAGACTAAAAAACAAAACAAAACAAAAAAAGATGCAGCCCTTTCCTCCTTCATGAAACCTGGATTCCTCCAAGCGAAGGCAGCTGGCCTCTCAGCCTCCAGCTCTGTCACCTGTAGGCCGCCTTGATGGGAGAGCTCACCATCCAACCTCTCCTCCTTCCCCTGTCGCCCCCTTCTCCTCAGTAACCCAGACGCCCCCCCCTCAGCCCCCTGCCTTGCACAGAGCTGGGCAGTAAAAGGTGCTAGGAGAGTCGGCCAGAGGACAGGGTGGGGGAAGCTCTGGGGTCACGAGGCTCTTCGCGCCCGAGTGGGGCTGTGGCCTCAGGCCTCTGCAGCGTCTCTGCCCTTCCCCAGCCATCGAACTCATCAAGGACCTGGTCAACTACGACGTGCGCGTGTCGCTGCTCAAGGGCCTCGTGGCACTGCTGATACCGTCCGTCAAGGAGACCTCCAGACTGCAGGCCAAGATCCTCAACGGTGGGGAACCGCTCCCACGGGGCCACCTGGGCTGGGGGTGGGGGGTGCTCCTGCCTCATGGCCGCTCCCCTCGCAGATTCCTCTGTCCTCCCGCTCACCGCCCCCCTGCCGGTGTTCTTGCAGCAGGCCGCTGCCGCCAAGGCCATCGGGTAAGCGGGCAGGGGTGGGGGGTGGCTGCCGCGGGCCCGGGGGGGGCGCGGGGGTCCCGAGGCGTCGCCGCAGCCCGAACCTTCGGCCCAGGGTCCTGGCGCGCAGCAACATGAGCATCGCCGAGGAGCTGCTGCACCTGCGCGTGGTGCACAGCCTGATGGCCGCCATGGGCAACACGGACCACAGCAACAGCCAGCGGCTGGCCGGCCTCACGCTGGAGGTGCGCGGGGGGGGGCGGCGGGCGGCGGCGGCGGGGGGCGGGCTGGGAGGGGGGGCGGCACCCGCGGCCACGCCGCCCCTCCCGCCGCGCAGTTCTTGGTGCAGATGTTCCCGGTGGTGGAGGAACACGTGCGCGGGTCCATGGGGGAGGAGCTTTTCCAGCTTTTCCAGGTTAGTGCTCCCACCCCGCCCGCCCGCCCAGGGACGCTGCCCTCTGCGCCGCCGCTCCAACCCCGGCGCGCAGAAGGGCCTGGCTGCAGGAGGGACTGCCCTGGCTTGGGCGCCTCCACTCGCCATCTCCCCGTGCCCTTTCCTGCCCTTTCAGTCAGCCTACGGGCCTGACGCCATTCCCCCGGCATCCCAGCCGCACCCCTGCCTGCAGCATCCCTCTGCCCTCGCCCTGCTGCGAGGCTGCCCTGGCACCCCAGCCTAGCCCCCCTTGCACCTGTCCTCAGAGCAACGCTGAAGACTTGTACATGAAAATAGACAGCATCCAGGCGGACATCTTGGCGGCCAACGAAGTTAACCTCACCAAAGGTGAGTGGGGACTGAGGCAGCCGGGGTGCAGGCGCAGCCAGCACCCAGACTCACGCCCACTTTTCCTGCCGGCAGCATTGCACGTCTCTGGCGTCGGCAGCAACATGAGCATTTCCCTTGACCTTCGTGATGCGGATCCCTTGGCCTACGTCACACACTTCCAGAGGGAAGATAGGGGCTCAACGGAGTAGCAGCCCCAGAGGCAAACCAGGGAGGCCGAGGCTGTGTGTGCTGCAGGGAACCCTGGCTGAAGGACGGCGCCTGGGGCCAACCAAGCTCAGAGCTCCTCCACTTGGCCCTAGGTGGGAGGCCCTTGGTGGGAGACTGGGAGTTGGGCACGCCAGTCAGAGAGGGCACCTGGCTGGGAAGAATTCAGTAAACAGACTTGATGATATCTATCTGTCCTTTGTGTATGTGGAAGGGACGGGAGGTCAAATGAGAGCTATGATAGGTTGGGTGCCTCTGCTCACCAAATTTTATTTTTGAGTTGGAGTCTCACTCTGTCGCCACCAAGCCACCGCAGCTTCGACCTGCTGGGCTCAGGTGATCCTTCTGCCTCAGCCTTCCAAGTAACTTAAACTACAGGCACATGCCACTACGCCTGGCTAACTTTCTGATTTATTGTAGAGATGAGGTCTCACCAAGTTGCCCGGGCTCGTCTCGAGCCCCTGGATTCATGAAATCCTCTCACGTCGGCCTCCCAAAGTTCTGGGATTATAGGCTTAAGCCACCGCACCAAGCCCTGCTCATCAAATTAAAAAGCAGATCTGGAGGGGAGGGGTCACCCTGGAAGGGGCAGGACCTGAATAGAGGGCCTTGCCTGGTTCTCTCCTTCCTCTCTGGTTGCTTCTTCCCATTCTCTTTTGTTTATTCCTTCTTTTCAGTAAAGCCTCTTTCCAGTTGGAGTGAGGCAGGACTCTGACCTTGAGCCTCTACCCTGCCTACTTTTGTGCTGTAGCAAACTAAGAAGTCAGGTTTGCTTATTATTTTTTTTGAGTTGGAGTCTCTGTCACCCAGACTGGAGTGCAGTGACCGCTCCCGGCCACCGCAGCCTCAACCTGCTGGGCTCCAGCAATCCTTCCGCCCCAGCCTTCCGAGTAGCTGGAATTACAGGCATGCGCTACCATGCCCGGCTGATTTTTTGATTTATTGTAGAGATGAGGTCTCGCCAAGTTGCCCAGGCAGGTCTCGAACCCGCGGGCTCAGGCAATCCACTCACCTCAACCTCCCAAAGCGCAGGATTACAGGCTGAGCCACTGAGCCCGCTGGTTTGCTTATGCTAATTGTCAGCATAATTTTGCAAAGTGCTCCTAACTCAGCACATCCCTCTGGAAAAATGCCCTGAAGAATTAAGCAGAATAGAGCACAGATTCCCAGGCTCTTGCCCGAATCACTGCATATTTAGAAAAGATAAGTTCAATGATCCCAGCCATGCCCCTCCCACTACATAAGATAATGTCTGATAGGATTGACCATTAGACTTCTGTAACCACGTGGACCCTCACACCCAAGCCTTGAGGAGATTTTGCTCTAATATGACATCTGAGCACACATACAGCTTCCACCACCTGTATGTAAGCAGTATGTTAAGCAGTGTAAGAAATCTCTCATGCTCCCGGGCTGAGTCCTCGGGAAGACTTCTAAATAGAACTAACTTTAATTCTTTAAAAGACCGATTTTTCTTTAGCTGGCAACATCCTGGTGATCTCATCCTGTCTCAGCTTTAAGTACCATTTCTATGCCAATAACTCCTACATTTCTATTTCCAACTAAACGCTTCCACCTCATTGTGTCTAAAATAGAACTCCTAATCCTGGGCCTTCCTCCCCAGTTCAGCTGACGGCAATTCATCCTTCCTATAACTCAAGACAAAATCGTGGTGTGCTCCTTGATGTCTCACTTTAATATCCATATCTATTCTGCCTGTAGACTCCACCTTCCAAATACATCCAGAACCCAACTGTATCTCACTCCATTGCTCACACCCTGGGCTGAGCCACCATCATCTCTCCTTGGTGTCACTCTGCTTTTCTCCCTGTTTTCTTTTTTCTTTTTTTTTTTTTTTGAGTTGGAGTCTCTGTCGCTCAGGCTGGACTGCAATGGCACACTCACGGCCACCCCAGCGTCGACCTGCTGGGCTACAGTAATCCTTCCGCCTCAGCCTTCCAAGCAGCTGGAACTACAGGTGCACACTACCACACCCAGCTAATTTTTGTTTTATTGTAGAGACAAGGTCTCACCAAGTTGCCCAGGTTGGCCTCAAACCCACAGGCTCAGGCAGTCCACTCACCTCGGCCTTCCAAAGTGCTGGGATTACAGGCTGAGCCACTGAGCCCAGCTGCCCCCCCTTTTCTTTTCAATACAATAGCCACTCTGTCGCCCAGGCTGGAGTGCAGTTGTGCTATCACAGCTCACCTCAGCCTCAACCTCCTGGGCTCAGGCCATCCTTCTGCCTCACCCTCCCAAGTAGCTGGAACTACAGGTGCTCACTATCACACCTGACTAATATTTTAATTTTTTTGTAGAGATGAGGTCTCACTATGTTGTCTAGGCTGGTCTCGGACTCCTGGGCTCAAGCAATCTGCCTCAGCCTCCCAAAGTGCTGGGATTACAGGAATGAGCCATCATGCCTGGCCAACATTTTTTTGTTTTTAGGAGACAGAGCCTAACTCTGTTGCCCAGGCTGGAGTGCAGTAGTGCAGTCATAGCTCACAGCAACCTCAGCCTCGGGACTCAAGCAATCCTCCCTCCTCAGCCTCCTGAGTAGCTGGAACTACAGGCATGCAGCACCCCACCAGGCTAATTTTTAAAATTTTTGTTTATGTAGACAGGGTCTAGCCATCAGGATGGTCCTTTTAAATTTCAGATTCTATTACTCTGCTGAAAACCTTGCAGGGCTCCCCATTTCACTGACTAAACTAAAGCCGTCATTACAGCCTTCATAGGCCTAACCATCTGGCCTCGTTACCTCTGAACTCTTCTGCTTCTGTCCTCCTGCAAACTGCTCCAGAAACACTGGCCTCCCTTGCTGACTCTTGAAGCTGGCAAGCCATTGCCTTAGGGCTTTTGTACTGACTGTTCCTTCTGCCTAGAACCAAACCCCACAAATCTATCCACATGGCTAACTCCCTCACCTCCCTTCAACTCACCTTCTCCAAGAGGGTTAATCTTTTTCAAATTGCAACACACACTACCATTCCCTGTACTCACCCCCCTCATCCTGCTTTTTTTTTCCCCATAGCATTACCTTATTTATTATGTGTATTTACTTCTTGTCCATCTCTCCACTTAACTGCAGACTCCACTAGGGCAAAGATATTTGTTTCATTTACTGATATAGCCTGAATCCTTAGGACAACGCCTGGCACACATGAATCGGTGACTGAGGTACTGGGAGGGAATTGTCCCTCCAACTCAGAGGAAATAAAGTCAGATGGCAGCACTTCTCCAGGCTGCCACGAGAGGGCATCATCGGCTCTGACATTGTTGGTCTTTGGCAGCCAGCTCTCCCCAAACTGATCTTGAGCTTCTTGACCTAGGGAGGAAAAAAAAAAGTCAACAAAATATAGCTGTATTTTCATAAAGCTAAATGGATTTTCTGTTTTAAAGAGTGTCCTTTAGGCCGGGCGTGGTATCTCAACCCTGTAATCCCAGCGCTTTGGGAGGCCGAGGTGAGGGGATTGCCTGAGCCCACAGGTTGGAGAACAGCCTGGGCAACTTGGCGAGACCTAGTCTCTACAATCAAAAAATTATCCGGGCATGGTAGCACTATTTGGAAGGCTGAGGAGGAAAGATCTCTGGAGCTTGGCGGGTCTACGCTGGGGTGGCTGTGAACGTGCCACTGCACTCCAGCCTGGGTGACAGATTGAGACTCCAACTCAAAATAAATAAATAAACAGACAAACAAATAAATAAATAAATACCTATATACCTTTTGACACATTTGCTTTCTCGTTCCCCTGCCTCCATGTTTGCTGAGCTATTTGAGAGTTTCAGGCTGGATGCAGTGGCTCACACCTGTAATCCCAGCACTTTGGGAGACTCAGGCAGGAGAATTGCTTGAGCCCAGGAGTTTAAGAGCAGCCTGGAGCCGGGCTTGGTGGCTCAGCCTGTAATCCCGCGCCTTTGGGAGGCTGAGGTGAGCGGATTGCCTGAGCCCGCGGGTTCGAGACCCGCCTGGGCGGTGAGACCTCATCTCTACAATAAATCAAAAAATCAGCCGGGCGTGGTAGCGCATGCCTGTAATTCCGGCTACTCGGAAGGCTGAGGCAGAAGGATCACCGGAGCCCAGCAGGTCGAGGCTGCGGTGGCCAGGAGCGGCCACTGCACTCCAGTCTGGGTGACAGAGTGAGACAGCAACTCAAAAAAAAAAAAAAAAAAAAAAAAAAGCCTGGGAAGGCCGGGCGCGGTGGCTTAAGCCAGTACTCACAGAATTTTAGGGGACTGAGGTGAGAGGATTGCCTGAGCTCAAGCGGTTCGAGACCAGCCTGCGCAACTTGGTGAGACTTCATTTCTACAATAAATCAAAAAATTAGTGTGTGGTAGCGTGTGCCTGTAGCTCCAGCTACATGGAAGGCTGAGGCAGGAGGATTGCCTGAGCCCAGCAGGACAAGGTTGTGATGGCTGTGAGGGTGCCACTGCACTCCAGTCTGGTTGACATAGCAAGACCTCGTTTCTAAAAACATTAAAAATAAAAAACAAAGAAAGAAAACAAATACAATTATTAGTTCATATTTACCTGGGAGGGGAGATACCATGGTCACAATTATTAACTCAGTAATATCCTCTGTGGGCAACTTGGCGAGACCTCATCTCTACAATAAATCAAAATGAGCCGGGCATGGTAGGGTGCGCCTGTAGTTCCAGCTACTTGGAAGGCCGAGGCGGAAGGATCGCCGGGGCCCAGCAGGTCGAGGCTGCGGTGGCCGGGAGCGGCCACTGCACTCCAGTCTGGGCGACAGAGTGAGACTCCATCTCAAAAAAAAAAAAAAGAAATAGTATTTTTATGTTTTTCAATTGGTCCTACTGGGTGGCCCTGCAGCTGTGGTCTCTTCCTTTCTGGTCCCTCGAGTGAGGGCGCTTGCCCCTACGGCCTCTGGTAGCCATCAGCATTTCCGCTCCAACAAGTAATTTCTCCATCTGTGCAAGTAAGTTGCGCAATGTCAACCACGTGTTAGACGTGTAATATTGTTTAGAGACAACCCAGTAGGCAGGGATACAATGCTACAGGTGGTAGGCGACCTTCATCATCCAGGGGAGTCGACCTTCTAGAGCCGCCAGACCCATCCATCCAATATTTCGTTTATCCAATCGACAAATCCACAGAACTGCAATACTTCACGTGAGAATTAGTGAAAAGTACAGCCACAACCCTTTTCTGTTAGGTGCACAGGAAAAGGGGTGAATAACACGTTAAAAAACACAGGAGCTGGGCTCGGTGGCTCAGCCTGTTATCCCGCGCTTTGGGAGGCTGAGATGAGTGGATTGCGTGCGCCTGCAGTTCCAGCTACTTGGAAGGCTGAGGCGGAAGGATCGCACTCAAATCTAAGGGACCAAAAAAGTAAAAACTGGACAACCAACCACTACTAAGCTCGGAAAAAGCAAGGTTACCGTAAAAATGCGAGTATCTAAAACTAAGAACTCGAAAACTGAAACCCCTCGTTTAAATTCAGAACCTTAATCTTTTTTTCAAACAACGTAATGAGCTTTGCAAGTGCAAAGCCTCAAAAAATTAGGTTAAGACTCAGAATTGTTCCTCTCCACGGAAATCTTTAGTAAAAGGCGAAAGATTTATGCGATCTGAAGAGAAACCAGAGTATAAGCCCAACGTTCTGCACACAGTTCTCGAGTAACTATAACTACTAGATAAGCAATGGTATCATTACCAAAAAAAAAAAAAAAAAAAAAAGAGATAGTGATTTCTGTTTTTATGTCAGACAATTTTATCAAGTCAGGCTCATGTTCAGGAAAAATAAAAGTTACAGAAGAAAAAGAAAGAATCTATTCGTTTTAAAGTAAGAACGGTCTTTAATGCAATGCATTGTGGGTATGTAAATATTCTGAGTCACCGCCCTTCAGTTTCCGGCAATACCTCAATAGTTCGTTAGTGTTCCCGCTAGGCGTCGGGCCACCACCAGGGGGCAGAGTGGAAGCCCGATTTACATACACGTGGACGCCTTGTCCAACTAGAGAGTCTGTTTTATAATTGGCATTTCAAGTAAAAATTCTCTTGAATTAAAAAAAGGGGGGGCTCGAAAATGATTGTCTTCAAAGAGAAAAAGATTGTCTTCAGTCATTCAACAAAAATGTATTGAGCACTATCCATGTCAAACCCAGTGCTAGGAGACAGGCACGTGTGATGAGCACTGCTAACAAAATTCAGTGACACAGAGGCTAAGCATTAAAGGATCCAAATTAGGGTGGTGATGGCATTCTAGGCAGAGAGGCACCCTAAGCAATGTGAGCCCAAGTGATGACAGGGCAAGTGGCTAATTCAGATTGACCTTAAGGGCAGTGAGGAGCCACTGAAAAGCTTTAAAGGAGAATAATACAATCAGATCAGTGTTTTAAAGCATTATTTACATTGCCTGATGTTATGGCTGAATTGTCTCCACCCCACCTCCAAAATTTATATGTTAAGTCCTAACCCCTAGTACATCAAAATGTGACTTTAGGCTGGGCACAGTGACTCATGCCTGTAATCCCAGTACTTTGGGCGGCAGAGGCAAGAGGACTGCCTAAGCCCAGGGGTTCCAGACCAGCCTGGGCAACTTGGCAAGACTTCATCTCTGCAATAAATCAAAAAAGTAGCCAGGCATGGTGGCACGTACCTGTATTTCCAGCTACTTGAAAGCCTGAGCCCATCAGGTCAGGCAGCAGTAGCAGTGAGCGTGAGCATGAGCATGCCACTGCACTCCAGTCTGAGCAACAGAGTAAGACTCTTGACTCAAAAAAAAAAATTTTTTTTTTATTTGGTGAAAGGATCATTGCAGATGTAATTTGTTAAAATGAGGGCTCTAGAACTATGAGATAATACATTCCTGTTGTTTAAGCCACCCACTTGGTGGTACTCTGTTAAGGTATCCCTAGCAAACACACCTATTACAACTGGGTACTTCTTAAACATGCAAAGTATTGGGCTGCACCCCAAGCAAGATGAATGGGAAACTCTGAAGGTGATACCCAGCAATCTGAGCTGTAATGAGTCCTCCAGGCAGTTCTGAAGCAGGTTAAGGACCATTAGACAAGAGACAACCATTCTAGCCCAAATGGTTGTATGGAGGGCAAGAAATTTGGGAGATAACTTAGGAAACTGAGTCATAAAGCCAGAGAGAAATCAATGATGGCATGGACTAGGGATGGCCTGGATTGCCCAGAGAAAATGTGTAAACTGAAGAGAGAAAAGCATCTAGGACAGGTCCCAGAGCACAGTGACAGAAAGAAGTGCAGCAGAAGGCACATGTGAAGAATAGAAAGGCAAGAGGAAAACTAGTGCCAAAACAAGATCAGAAAAGAAGTTTCAAGAAGGGAGTGGTGATTCTTTTGTAGTTCATAAGCTTAGTGACTGGACTTTCACACTCATGTATGACATGTGCCTCCCTCAGACCTTGCTAAGACATAAGCACATCACCTGTCTGGCATGAGAGAAAAAACGGGAGCGATCAGCAGTGTCAAATGAGCAGTCAAGTGAGATGGGCACTGCCAAGTCCACTGGATGTTATAGCAGGCCAGTCACTGAGGTCTGGGCCAAAGTGGAATCCATGGGTGGGGCATGATGGAAGCCCAGCTTCCTGGAGCTGGTGAGGGGAGAGTGGGAGGTAGAACATACAGGCAGAGAGTGGAGGCAACTCTTTAGAAAAGTTTGACTGAAAATTTAAATACTGGGCCAGGCCCAGAGGCTCACATTTATAATCCCAGCGCTTTGGGAGGCTGAGGTTAGAGGATTGTCTGAGCCCACGGGGTCGAGACCAGCCTGGCCAACTTGGTGAGACCTCATCTTTACAATAAATAAATAAATAAATAATCCAGGCATGGTGGCGCATGCCTGCAGTTCCAGCTACTTGGAAGAGTGAGACTGAAGGATCATCTGAGCCCAGCAGGTCGAGGCTGTGGGGGACGTGAGCATGCAACTGCATTCCAGCCTGGGTGACAGAGTGAGAACTTGAACTAAAAAAAAAAAAAAAAAATTTAAGCCGGGCTCGGTGGCTCAGCCTGTAATCCCGTGCCTTTGGGAGGCTGAGGTGAGTGAATTGCCTGAGCCTGCGGGTTCAAGACCCGCCTGGGCAACTTGGCGAGACCTCATCTCTACAATAAATCAAAATGAGCTGGGCATGGTAGCGCGCGCTGTAGGAAGGCCGAGGCAGAAGGATCGCCGGAGCCCAGCAGGTCGAGGCTGCGGTGGCCGGGAGCGGCCACTGCACTCCAGTCTGGGCGACAGAGTGAGACTCTAACTCAAAAAAAAAAAAATACTGTAAGTGAAAGGGGTGTGAGATTAAAGGCAGACTTGTTGTTGTTGTTGTTAATATTGAGTGTGTTAAATGTATTTAAACACTGATGGGCAGGAGCTTTGGGGGGTTCAGAAACGATATCCCAAAGTGAAGCCCTCAGAAGCAACCTCGGAGGCAAAATTTCTCTGTGAGCCTCTCCTGCCCTCCTGTCTCTAGGCCTCGTTCTTCCTGAGGCTAGCCGTAGAGACTAGAATTCCTATTCCAAAAGGTAACTCATGGAAACCAGAACCCCTTTTCCCCAAAGCCAGTCATGAAACCTAAAAATATTACTCTAATTTACTCTCCCCTTTCTGTGTAACAACTGGCCATAAAGAAATTCTCTGACATGTCTTGTTGATTGTGGGTCATCAGACCGCCATTCCAGAGAGGCTCCTGCCCTGTACATGGGAGAAAGGAATGCTGCTCAGAGACGCCCAAGAGGAACCTGGACAGGCTTTGTTGAGTCCCTCAGCAAGTCTATTACTATTAGATCATACTCTTTTCATCTAGTCATGTTGCTACATGACTGACCCTGCCTCATGGAACCTAAGCATAAAATCAGATGCTCTCCCACATAGCTTTGGCCACCACAGCTGCACCACGATGATAGAATTGATGGAGCTGTTCCCATGCTACCAGTCCCCTGCCTTCCTCCTTCTCTTGCCCCTTTTTTCCTCCATCTTCCTTCCTCAGCGAAGCCACAACCCTCTCTGTTTTCAGCTTCTGAACTGCAAGGAAAAATCTGTGGCAGCTGAACTGCAAGGAGAAATCAGAAAACTGAGCCAGACCCCAAAATTCCTTGGCATGTCTGGTTGCCTCCATTTCCCACAGCTAACATGCTGCTTTTATACCTTCTGCTCTCACCAAAACCATCCCACACCTTCACCTCAACTCTCACGCTCACCGATGGCTTCAGCAAAGTGCTGGGATTACAGGTGTGAGCCACCTCAGCCTCCTGAATAGCTGGGATTATAGGCATTAACCACTGTGCCTGGCTCAATATTTATTTTTTACTATGTCAAAATAAGTTTTATAGTAAAATAAGGTTCTTTTTCTCCTTGTCTCTACTCCTCACTTCTCATTCATTATTATTTTAAAAATTCATCATGAACTATTTCTAACTTCAAAGAAAAGTATAAAGAACAAACATACATCTGACATTCAGATTTACCAGATATTAACATTTCTCAAAATGTGCTATAAAGCTATCTTAAAAGTAAATAAAACCTTATATATACAGTTGAAGATTGCATTTATGCCCATCACAATCCCATTTGCTGCCTTTCCCTGCTGATAACCACTATTCTGAAGTTGGTGATATTGACCTCCATCTAAAAATAACATTGGTCTTGTGGTGTTGTGGCATACTCACAACCACTGCAGCTTTGACCGGCTGGGCTCAGATGATCCTTGCTCTTCAGTCTTCCAAGTAGCTGGAACTACAGGCATGCGCCACCACCCCCAGCTGATTTTTTAAAATTTTATTGTAGAGATGAGGTCTCTCCAAGTTGCCCAGGCTGGTCTCGAACCCCTGAACTCAGGCAATCATCTCGCCTCGGCCTTCTGAAGTGCTGATATTACGGGCTGAGCCAGCGAGCCTGGCCTTTTCATTTTTTTTTTTTTTTTTGTGAATCAGGGATCTCACTGTCACTCAGGCTGGAGTGCAGTGGCATGATCAAGGTTCATCACATCCTTGACCTCCTGGGTTCAGGCAATCCTTCCTCCACAGCCTCCTGAGTAGTTGGGACTACAGGCAGCTGCCAGCACACCCGACTAATTTTTTTACTTTTTGTAGAGACAAGGTCATGCTATGTTGCCTAAGCTGGTCTCAAACTCCTGGACTCAAGCAATCCTCCTGCCTCGGCCTCCCAAGGTACTGGGATTACAGGCATAAGCCACTATGCCCAGCCTAAGTTTATATAAATATCATACATTCCTTAGTTCAGGCTGCTACAACAAAATGCCATAGACTGGGTGTCTTATAAACCACAGACATTTATTTCTCACAATTCTGGAGGCTGAAAGCCAGGATCAGGGTGCCAGCCTGGTTGGGTTCCGGTGGGAATGCTCTTCCAGGTTGTTGACTTCACATTGTACCCTCACAAAAGAGAGTGAGCCAAAAGTATTCAGGTTTCTTACAATTGAATTCCTAATAATTGATTTCTCTTTTTTTTTTTTTTGAGTTGGAGTCTCACTCTGTTGCCCAGACTGGAGTGCAGTGGCCGCTCCCAGCCACTGCAGCCTCGACCTGCTGGGCTCCGGCGATCCTTCCGCCTCAGCCTTCCGAGTAGCCGGAATTACAGGTGCGCGCTACCATGCCTGGCTAATTTTTGATTTTATTGTAGAGATGAGGTCTCACCTGCCCAGGCGGTCTCGAACCCGCGGGTTCAGGCGATCCACTCTCCTCAGCCTCCCAAAGGCGCGGGATTACAGGCTGAGCCACTGAGCCCGGCTGATTTCTCTTTCTGTATGATGTGAAGTAGGGGCTTAATTTTACTTTACAGATCATTATTTGCAGCATCCTGGGCTACTGCAGAGAGTTAGAAATAGCCTAGATGAGCCGAGCTCTGTGGCTCAGCCTGTAATCCCTCGCCTTTGGGAGGCTGAGGTGAGTGGATTGCCTGACCCCGCGGGTTCGAGACCCGCCTGGGCAGCGAGACCTCATCTCTACAATAAATCAAAAATGAGCCGGGTGTGGTAGTGCGCCCTGTAATTCCAGCTACTCGGAAGGCTGAGGCGGAAGGATCACTGGAGCCCAGCAGGTGAGGCTGCGGTGGCCGGGAGCATGCCACTGCACTCCAGTCTGGGCGACCGAGTGAGACTCCAACAAAAAAAAAAAAAAAAGAAATAGCCTAGATGTCGAGATGACTGGGAGAGCAGTAGGCAAAATGCAGTACTAGGCAGCAGTTGGGAACAATGTATTGGATGTCAGATTGCATCAAAAATACGATGCTTGCCAAAAGCATGAGATATGCTCCAATTTATAATGATGATGATGATGATGATGATGATGATTATTTTAGTAGTAGTCTTACTCTGTCACCCAGGCTGGAGTGCAGTGGCACGATCATGGCTCATCGCACCCTCAACCTCCTGGGCTCAGGCAGCCCTTCTACCTCAGCCTCTCAAGTAGCTGGGACTACAGCTGGTTTTGAACTTCTGGGCTCAGGCAATCCTCCTGCCTCAGCCTTCCAAAGTGCTGGAATGATAGGCCTGACCCACCATGCCCAGTCTCTGTTTTGTTTTTGTTTTTGCTGTTGTTTTTTGTTTTTTAGTCCGGGTTTTTACTCTGTCACCCAGACTGGATTACGGTGGCATGCTCACCGCTACCATAGCCTCGGCCTTCTGGGCTCTGGTGATCCTTCCTCTTCAGCCTTCCAAATAGCTGGAACTACAGGCGTGTGCCACCACACTCGGCTAATTTTTTTTGATTTATTGTAGAGACAAGATCTCGCCAAGTTACCCATATTAGTCTTGAACTCCTGGGTTCAGGCACTCCTCTCACCTTCACCTCCCAAAGTGCTGGGATTACAGATGTGAGCCACCTTGCCCAGCTCTGTGTAATATTAAAATAACTTAATGGAGTTCCTTCATTCTGCTGGAATTTTGATGAAAACTGCATTTAATTATTGGGTACATTTAGAAAAAACTAAAATCTTGACTATGTTACTATTTATTATGCTACTAGCTATCAATATGTATTTCATTCCATTTGTTTAATCACTTTCTCTCCTGTCCATTTTTTTTTTTTTTTTTTTTTAGTTGGAGTCTCACTCTGTTGCCCAGACTGGAGTGCAGTGGCTGCTCCTGGCCACCGCAGCCTCGACCTGCTGGGCTCCGGCGATCCTTCCGCCTCAGCCTTCCAAGTAGCTGGAACTACAGGCGCGCGCTACCACGCCCGGCTAATTTTTGACTTATTGCAGAGATGAGATCTCGCCAAGTTGCCCAGGCAGGTCCCGAACCCGCGGGCTCAGGCAATCCACTCACCTCAGCCTCCCAAGGCGCGGGATTACAGGCTGAGCCACCAAGCCCGGCTCTTTTTTTTTTTTGAGTTGGAATCTCACTCTGTTGCCCAGGCTGGAGTGAAGTGGCACACACCCAGCCACTGCAACCTCGACCTTCCATCTCAGCCTTCCAAGTAGCTGGAACTACAGTCACATGCCGCCAGGTGCCCAGCTAATTTTTTTATTTATTGTAGAGGTGAGGTCTCACCAAGTTGCCCAGGCTGATCTTGAATCTGTGGGCTCAGGCAGTCCTCTCATCTCAGCCTCCCAAAGTGCTGAGCCTATCTTACTTTTTTTTTTTTTTTTTTTGAGTTGGAGTCTCACTCTGTCACCCAGACTGGAGTGCAGCGGCCGCTCCCGGCCACTGCAGCCTCGAACCGCCAGGCTCCGGCGATCCTTCCGCCTCAGCCTTCCAAATAGCTGGAACTGCAGGCGCGCGCTACCACGCCCAGCTAATTTTTTATTTATTGTAGAGATGAGGTCTCGCCAAGTTGCCCAGGCGGGGGTCTTGAACCCACGGGCTCAGGCAATTCAGTCACCTCAGCCTCCCAAAGCGCAGGATTACAGGCTGAGCCACCGACCCCAGTTCTATCTTACTTTTAATATTATATTTACTAGCTGTTTATTGCAGGTGTAGAGAAAGCTGGTTTTGTTTAGAGCAACTTGGTAGAGCTCCTTTTTTAGTTCTGATTATTTACATGTTGATGTTCATTCTCTTGGGTTTTTCTATATGAGAAATGACATCATAGCAAATACTGAATGTGTAGCATTCCCTCTGTTAATATTAAATCCCATGGTATGTAACAAAGACTATCAAAATAATATCTTCCTCGGTGGCTCAGCCTGTAATCCTGTGCCTTTGGGAAGCTGAGGTGAGTGGATTGCCTGACCCCCGGGGTTCAGACCCCCTGGCAGCGAGACCTCATCTCTACAAAAAATCAAAAAATCAGCCAGGCGTGGTAGCCGCGCCTGTAATTCCGGCTACTCGGAAGGCTAGGCGGAAGGATCGCTGGAGCCCAGCAGGTCGACTGCAGTGGCCGGAAGCGGCCACTGCACTCCATCTGGGGACAGAGTGAGACTCCAACTCAAAAAAAAATAAATAAATAAATAAATAAATAAAATAATATCTTCAACAAAGCAAGTAGTTCAAGAAGTTTATTTTTCTCTGCTATGAAGGAGGCCAGAAGAGGAAATTCTGAGTTATGGAAGTGTCAGAGCTTAGAACATGATATCTCCCAAAATATGGCGCCTTGGCAAGCTGAGTATTTTATTTTATTTTATTTTATTTTACTTTATTTGAATAGGAGTCTCACTCTGTCACCCAGGTTGGAATGCAGTGGCACACTCATAGCCACTACAGCCTCGAACTGCTGGGCTCTGGCGATCCTTCTGCCTCAGCTTCCCAAAGTAGCTGGAGCCACAGGCACAGGCTACCTCACCCAGCTAGTTTTTTGATTTATTGCAGATATGAGATCTCACCAATTAGCCCAGGCTGGTCTTGAACTCTCAGGTTCAGGCAGTCCTCTTGCTTCCACCTCTGAAAATGCTGGGATTACAGGCATGAGCCACAGCATCCAGCCGGGTCCTTCATTTCTGAAGGCTGCTGTGTCACATAAGATTATATTAAATAGTCTGGGTGCAATGGCTCCTGCCTGTAATCCCAACACTTTGAAAGGCTAAGGTGGGAGGACTGCTTGAAGTCAGACGTTTGAGACCTCTCTACAAAATGAAAAATTTTGAAAATTTTTTGAAATTTATATTAAATAAATTTGTTATGCTATTCTCTGGTTAATCTGTCTTTTGTTATGGAGTCTCAGTCATGAACCTCATTATGAGTGAGAAAAAGATATAGATACTACTTTTTTTTTTAAAGCAGGATTTTTTGAGAGGACAGAAAAGCTCCTATAGTGGGAGGGAACCTAAGGGAGTTACCCTAGATACTACTTTTACTCCCCTATGGAGCCTGTATGGTGTAAAAGACTCAGATTGCTTTTTTTTGGAGACAGAATCTGTTCTTTCCCCGAGGCTGGAGTGTAGTGGTGTGTGCAATCATAGTTCACTGCAGTCTCAAACTTCTGGGCTAGGTGATTCTTCTACTTCAGCCTCCCGAGTAACTGGGACTATAGGCACACACCACTATGCCCAGTTTACTACTACCTTGTGTGTGTGTGTGTGTGTGTATGTGTGTGTTGAAGTCTCACTCTGTCACCCAGGCTGGAGTGCAATGGCATACTCACGGGGCCACCATGGCTGGCCACTACTTTTTTTTTTTTTTGAGTTGGTGTCTCACTCTGTCGCCAGACGGGAGTGCAGTGGCCGCCCCCAGCCACTGCAGCCTTGACCTGCTGGGTCCTTCGCTTCAGCCTTCCAAGTAGCTGGAACTATAGGCGTGCTACCACGCCCAGCTAGTTTTTTGATTTGTTGTAGAGATGAGGTCTTGCCAAGTTGCCCAGGCAGGTCGCAAACCCGCGGGCTCAGGCAATCTGCTCACCTAAGCCTCCCAAGGTGCGGGATTACAGGCTGACCCACCAAGCCCGACTGGCCACTACTTTTTTAAAGTCTTTTTAAAATAGTTTTGTCACTAGTGTCTGCCTTTATTTTTTTCCTTCTCCTATACGTATGAGTCTCAGCTTTGTAGCTCTACCAAATTGTTAAACAAAGTATTAAAAATATTTTCTTTTTTTTTTTTTTTGAGTTGGAGTCTCACTCTGTCGCCCAGACTGGAGTGCAGTGGCCACTCCCGGCCACCGCAGCCTCGACCTGCTGGGCTCTGGCGATCCTTCCACCTCAGCCTTCCAAGTAGCTGGAACTACAGGCGCGCGCCACCACACCCAGCTAATTTTTGGATTTATTGTAGAGATGAGGTCTCACCAAGTTGCCCAGGCAGGTCTCGAACATTAAAAATATTTTCAGCTAAATGTTTTCAGTTAAGAAAAACATGAGGCTGGGCTCAGTGGCTCAGCCTGTAATCCCAGCACTTTGGGAAGCTGAGGCGAGTGGATTGCCTGAGTCTGCGGGTTTGAGACCAGCCCCAGTAACTTGGCAAGACCTCATCTCTATAATAAATAAAAAATTAGCCAGGCATGGTAGTGTGTGCCTGTAGTTCCAGCTACTTGGAAGGCTGAGGCGGAAGGATCGCCGGAGCCTAGCAGGTTGATACTGGGGTGGCCATGAGTGAGCCACTGCATTCCAGGCTGGGCGACGGAGTGAGATTCCAACTCAAAAAAAAAGAAAAAATAAAATAAAAAACACGAATAAAAGTAGCTTAAGCAGCTGGGCTCGGTGGCTCAACCTGTAATCCCGCGCCTTTGGGAGGCTGAGGTGAGTGGACTGCCTGAAATTGTAGGTTCGAGACCCGCCTGGGCAACTTGGCGAGACCTCATCTCTACAGTAAATTAAAAAATTACCCGGGGCATGGTAGCGTGCGCCTGTAGTTCCAGCTATTTGGGAAAGGGCTGAGCGGAAGGATTGCCAGAGCCCAGCGGGTCGAGGCTGCAGTGGCGGGAGCGGCCACTGCACTCCAGTCTGGGTGACAGAGTGAGACTCCAACTCAAAAAAAAAAAAAGTAGCTTAAGCAAAGAGGTGGGTTTTGTTTTTGTTTTTATATTCACACAAAAAGAAGTATGGATATAGAAATGTAAAGACAAAAACAAAAATGGAAAATGATGTGAGTGGCTGCTGGCATTGGTTCAACTGCTAAACCATCAAGAACTTCTTTGGCCGGGTTCAGTGGCTCAGCCTGTAATCCCGCACCTTGGGCGGCTGAGGTGAGTGGATTGCCTGAGCCCGCGGGTTCGAGACCCGCCTGGGCAACTTGGGCGAGACCTCATCTCTACAATAAATCAAAATTAGCCGGGTGTGGTAGTGCGCGCCTGTAGTTCCAGCTACTTGGAAGGCTGGGGCGGAAGGATCGCCGGAGCCCAGCAGGTCGAGGCTGCGGTGGCCGGGAGCGGCCACTGCACTCCAGTCTGGGCGACAGAGTGAGACTCCAACTCAAAAAAAAAAAAAAAAAAAAAAAGAACCTCTTTGGTCTCTTCTTGCTTTTCTACTTGACTGCCCTAGTCATTTCTGATGACTATAATCTACCTCGTGATCACAAGGCGGCTGTCGCAACTCCAAAAAGAACATTCACATCCCAGGCAAGAAAAAAGGAACGACATGAGGGAAGCATCCTCTGGGTCATTTCCCTTCTATTAGAAAACAACATTTCTTGCCCATAAGCCCCCAGAACACACCTGCTTACATCTCATGAGCCCGAACTGTGTCCTATGGCTGATCTAATCGTATGGGAGTCTGAGAAAGCAAGTACAGTATGTGTAAAGTTTTTTCAGTCTCCAATGTGGAGATAAATAAGGAAGAAGGGGGTTGGGAATGGCTTCTGGATTAGCCACCAACAGTGTGTCACAAACAATTGATTCATTTGTTTTCAGACTTTCCTGTTTTCTTTATCCTTTCCTGATGCCATTTGAATGACTCCTCATCTTGATCCTATTGGGCACCGGTTCATTTTGGCTGTAAACCTTCTGCTGTTCAATCCATGTATGGGTTTCAACCATTAAATTTCCCCAGCATTTAGCTATTTATTCTTCTTGCTTGTTACGGCCCTATGTTGATGAAATCCTTCCTTATCTTTTGAACCATCAGATCTATGAATTCTGCTTTATCTAATATTAATCCTTCAGTCTGGTGTTTTTCTTTTTTTTTTGAGAAAGCAGGATTTACTGAGAGGACAGAAAAGCTCTCACACTGGGAGGGGACCCGAAGGGGTTGCCCCTGGTGTTTTTCTATTATCGTAAGGGTGTTCCTCATTGAGTTCATATTACCTTGGGGGTATCAGTGATCTTGTAATCTTGATAGAGGAAGACTAAAGCCCAGACCCTAGGACACAGAGTATAAGAAGGGTGGGAAGATAATGTGAAGGTCAACTGGTCTGGCCCTAACTACCCAGGCTGGCTTGCTGGGATGCTGCTGCTCGTTTTCTGCCTCACAACGGCAATGGGGCAGGTAACAACCCAACCAGGGCTTCAAGGGTAAGGTGGGGTTGGGAGGGCCAATGATGATCGCAACCAAACATCTCTCCCTCAGCCTCACCCCCACATCAGGGTGCCTGACCTTCAGCCCCTGCTGCAGTCATGGTCTCCCCACACCTGGCTCCCAACCACCTTCTGTCTCCTCATAGATTACCTTAGTTTCTCAAATCCTCAGCCTCTTTTCCCTTTTTTTTCCTCATTGTCATTGCTGTTTTTTTTTTTTTTTTTTGAGTTGGAGTCTCACTCTGTCTCCCAGACTGGAGTGCAGTGGCTGCTCCCGGCCACCACATCGCCTGCTGTGCTCCAGCGATCCTTCCACCTTAGCCTTCCAAGTAACCAGAATTACAGGCATGCGCTACCACGCCTGGCTGATTTTTTGATTTATTGTAGAGATGTGGTCTCACTGCCCAGGTGGGTCTCGAACCCGTGGGCTCAGGCAATCCACTCACCTCAGCCTCCCAAAGGCGCGGGATTACAGGCTGAGCCACCGAGCCTGGCTTATTTTGTAATTTCCAAATATACAATATGAAAAATTTCAAATATATGATAAAGTTGAAGACTAGTACAACAATCACCTGTATACCCACCATTCAGATTATTTGCTTTAACTTATATTTCTGTGTATATTATTTTTCTCTGAACTATTGGAAAGTTTCAAGCATTGTGGCCTTTAGCTCTACATAGTTTGGTGTACATCTTTCAAGAATGAGAATATTGCTGGGCGCAGTGGCTCAAGCCTGTAATCTCAGTACTTTAGGAGGCCAAGGCGAGAGGATTGCCTGAGACCAGGGGTTCAAGACCAGCCTGGGTAATTTGGTGAGACCTTGTCTCTACAATTTTTTTTTTTTTGAGTTGGAGTGTCACTCTTGTTCCCAGGCTGGAGTGCAGTGGCATGCTCGTGGCCACCACAGACTCAACTTGCTGGGCTTATAGACACACGCCACCATAACAAGCTAGTTTTTTTCTGTGTGATTTATGGTAGAGACGAGGTCTCACCAAGTCACCCAGGCTGATCTCAAACCCCTAGACTCAGGCAATCCTCTCACCTTGGCCTCCCAAAGTGCTGGGATTACAGGCTGACCCACTGTGCCCGGCTTTGTTACTACAATTAATAAAAAAATTTTGCCGGGCATGGTGACTCATGCCTGTAGTTCAAGCTACTTGTAAGGCTGAAGTGGAAGGATCCCCTGAGCCCAGCAGGTCAAGGCTGTGGTGGCAGTGAGCATGCCAGTTCACTCCATCCTAGGCAACACAGTGATACTCCAACTAAAAAAAAAAAATAAATGAAAAAAATTTCCTACATAATCATAGTATCATTATTACACTTCAGTAAATTAGAAATAATTCTATAAATTCATTTCTAGTCCATATTCAAATTTCCCCTATTATTCTCAATTTTGAAAAACTATGATCTAATCAAGATTCATGCTTTGCATTTGGTTGTTTGTATTCTTTTTAAATCTAGAACAGTCTTTGCATTTCTCTTGATATTGACATTATGAAGAGACTGGGCTAGGTGTTTGGCAAAGAGAGTGCCTTGCACTCTTTTTTTATTTTTTATTTTTTTGAGTCAGGGTTTTACTCTGTTGCCCAGGCTGGAGTGCAGTGACTCACCGAAGCCTCAACCTCCTGAGCCTTACAAGTAGCTGGGACTATAGGCTCACACTACTACACCTGGTCATTTTTTTTTTTTAATTTTTGTAGAGTCAAGGACTAGCTATGTTGCCCAGGCTGGCCTCAACCCCCTGGGCTCAAGCAATCCTCCCACCTCTGCCTCCCAAAGTGCTGGAATTACGGGCCTGAGCCACCGCATCTGGCTACCCTGCATCTTAATTTGCCTGATCATTATAATTACATATATATATATATATATATATATATATATATTGTGTGTGTGTGTGTGTGTGTGTTTGCTTGTTGATGACATTTCTTTTTTTTTTTTGTTTATTTTTTATTATCATTATTACTTTTTTAGTCGGAGTGCAATGGCATGCCCATGGCCACACAGCCATAATCTGCTGAGCTTAGACGATCCTTCTGCCTCAGTCTTCCCAAATAGTGGAACTACAGGTGTGCACTCCACACCCTGCTAATTTTTTGATGTATTATAGAGATGAGGTCTCTCC